>CM036564.1:30393103-31643103 GCA_020745775.1 Theristicus caerulescens
AAACAAGTCCCACAGCAGTACACAGATGGACACAAGCATTTGTGTTCCTGTCTCAGTGTATCTATCCTCACTTGTTGCATCATATTTGAAGTTTCAAGTGACCTGGAATAGGACTGGCCTTCATTTTTTTACTGTAATTGTATAATCAGCAAGAACACAGGCTGCTAAATACCACAATTTTGATGATGCGTGCTACAAGGTTGCCAATCCGTCATTTTACATGAATCCTACACAAACTGATTATCTGAGACTATAAAAGAAAGTAGGTCACCTAATTACCAAGGACTTCAATTCTCCAATTCAGACACAGACTCATGTATTATAACAGTCTTCCCTCTCAGCTCCTGAAAATTTCAGGCACTTTCTAGAAAAACATGTGGAGTGGCCAGCAGAGTTGAATCTCATTTCTCTGTTATAGCCATGATGAAGGCATTTGCAATCAGGATGATAACACTCTGTCAATCAGTATCCTATGGCCTCTTGCACTACCAACTGTTGCTTGAGCCAGGTTTCCTGTTGTCAGCTACTCACTATCCAATGAACTGGATAGGTGAAAGGAATTTACGGATTTTAGCAAACAAAAATAAATTTGCCATGTTCATACCTGCAAAGTCACCACTGCTAATATTGGGTCTCACATTGACAGCTGCATAGATAGGATAGGGGTTCTGGGCCCGTTTCACTGCTTCTTGTTGATCAGACAGCTTTGATGGATCTTCCTGGTCAGAAGCAAGGAAGAAACACGCTTTAGTTAGATAAGTTCTATACCGATACTTTGATAATTTGAAGCTGTTCCTTAGCATTTCTGACTAACAATACTATGAATTCGAAGTCTTTTTCCTCCCACTGTCCATGCATATAGTTAGATTTTGCCAGAATATTTCTGTAGCTGCATATTTAGAGTGTCTGGTGTTATTAATGAACTAGTTACCCCTCCGATTTCTGATTTCAATTAGCATAGCAAATACTGCACAGTAACACCATTTTGCAAAACCAGCATCATTCTCTCAGGCTTAACCTGCCCAATACAAAAGCTATTAGTTTAATAACAGTCATTCCAAATAAACACTCCATTTTTCGATAGCACTGATTTATATGATTTCAAAATTCTTTACTAAAGAAGGGTGCTGGGAAACCTGGGGCAGAAAGATATGAGAACTCCCTATGTTTGTTCCACACAAACCATCTATTCCAGAACAGCTCACAAAGGTAGAGAGTAATTGGTTTCTTGATACACAACAACATGTGGGTGGGCAGAGCTCCCACCTGGAAGACAAACAGCAGTACACATCCAAACGTGAACTTTTTTACCTTCTGTTGTAGGAAATATTCCACAATAAGGCCCCACAAATCTGTAAAGGAAACTTTCCGTCCACTAATCTCCATTGCATTCAGCTCCTGGAAATAGTATTTCACTCGTTCTGGGGAAAATGCCCCTGCTTTGCTGCTGGACACAGTACCCTGAGCTCTTCTGATTGCATCTTGAAGGTCTTTCTGTGACCAGTCAGGGTCTTGATACAATGTCGATAAACACCTGAAAATGCTTATATTAATGTCATCAGTAATAATGACCCTCATGTAAACAATAATTTTAGCTAGTTATAATTAGTGCTGCAGCACTGTACTAAAAGCTCGAGAAGTCTAGCTAAAATAAAACATCGTGAAGACAAAAAGAGACCATAATAATGGATCTCTGAACTCTAAAACATACTGAAAACCCTGACACCTCCAAGACGACTTGATCCTGATTGCTAACCTACCTTTCAAGGATGTTCCAAACATCATATGCTAGCACACATGAACCAGTTCATGAATATGAATTAACTCCAGGCCATAACAACCCTGAGAGACTGGCTGACAGCAAGGGTACTACTGCATACAGCAATAGAGGCCATAGCATTCACCAGAACACAGGTCTGATTAAACAAGAAACTAGTTTGGACTATTGGCTATCCACGTGAACAGATGCCTACATTTGTTTGAAAGTCTGTCTCTGAATCAAAGGGGCAGGCCAGATCACAGGGTTAGTGGAAGAATATCAGATACATAGGAGTTAACACACAAAGCTCTGGAAGGGAGAATTGTACTGTCAGGTTGCACAACTCCTCAGTGAAATCATTTCACTAAACCAATGTGTACTTATGAGGGATGATTTCACCACAAACTCCAAGAACTGAGCTACTGAAACATTCTAGCCATGTCTAACATTTCAGCACATTGCTCCAGTCCACCAAAGGGCAAGCCGGTACTATTCCTGTATTCAGTTGCATACGCCATTTTGGAAGGTAGTGACATAGTGGTCCTTGTGGACATGTTTCCAGTTACTTGCACCACCTCAGTTGCCTTCTTGGCAAAAGCAAGTAAACAGGGAAAGTTTTTGCAGTGAAGGCTCTGAGGGAACACACGGCAGTTTTATTCATATAATATGTTCTAATATTCAACTGCCAGGCTTGCAAAAGCAGCAGATTCACAAATTTAACTAGTAGCTGTATGGGTTAGAAGTGATAATGAATCTCTTAGACTCTCTTCAGGATCCCTATCAGAACTCACAGGTGAGAACTGATAAAATATTTTACTTCATTGTCTGTCTACAGATGGCACAAATGCAGTTTTGGCCTTATTTTGCATGGACACTACCATATTCACCTATAAGTTTCTGGAATCAACACTGAATGTAACTTACCAAGTAGAGCCAGAAATGCCGCACAGATATGTTGCGGCATCCAAAAGGCCCAGCTGCTGAAGCCCAGCAAGACTGCCATAGAATGATGTCAGGGCTCTCATCCCACCTCCAGATCCCAGTACCGCTACAACTGGAACCTACAGGCAGCAAACTCAGGAGTAACAATCACAGACTTTTGAATTGCCAATAAATTACAGAACTAATGCCATTTAAGTCTCATTCTTATGAAAATAAGAGAAAAATCTCTATTTCTATTTATATTTTCAAGTAATTTCAGGTTTGATTTCAACCAGCACTCCTTTCTCTACTTTGTAATTGAAATATATTGTTTACTATAAAATATAGCAGTGTCATCTTAGGGACAGTCACTTACTGAAATTGTTATGTATATTATCAGTCATTTACTTGCATACCATACAATATGCACATAAGAACAAAAAAGGCAATCATTCTTATAACAGCACCCAAAGATCACAGAGCAAAGTATCAGGCTATCTATATTTAGATAGCCTCAAATCAGCAATAGGAAGCTGTCCCTGTGGTCTGAGCTTCAATTTAACCATTCTGAAACAGACTTTCCCATCACAATTCAGAGCTCAAAGCCCAAGATACAAGAGTTCAACTGAAGAAAGTACATACATTCTAAAATTTCAATTTTTTGTGTTCCAAAACACATACACACATCCCTCAATTTTAGAAATACAACATTTGAGACTTCAGAACTGAAATGTCACAGGGATCTATCTCATGCCATGGTGAATGCAAACCATGTTTTCTGTTGGTTACAGGCAAAGAATCCTACAATACCTAATTATCAGCCAGGCACAAAGGATTTTATGAATCTCACTACAGCACTGTGCTCAATACCTCATCTTTTGGAGGGGATTCTTTTAAGTGAAGAGTCTTCCTCAGTGCCTCAGACACTATTTCCTTCCTTTTGTCCAAAAATTCTCTCTCCTCTTTACAGAGGTCAAAACCCAGACGTATATCAAGATCCCAAGTGCTGAAATAGAAATTAGGACAAAAATACCCAAATTTTAGAGGATTTGTAGTTACCAGGGAAAAACAATTTCTGTGAACACACAATCTAGGTGCTGATCTGAATCACTGGATCAAACTCTTAAATGAAGTTTTAGTGTATGTCTATATACCAGCTATTTTGTAACAACAGCTTTTGGAATTAAAAACGAAACTTCTCCCTATTGTATTTCTCCCTTAATGTCTAAATGCAAAGCTTGTGTCAAACAGTATCCGGATTAAGCTTCAGGAATTTCACAAAGGAAGAAAAGATTCTCAGTAGGTGAAGAAAACTGTATGAGGAGCAACTGAGATTACTGTAGTGGCATAGATGGAGAAATGAGGGGAAGAGTGATTTTAAAACAGAAGTTTCTGAACTTCAGAGGCAGAAGGGGACAAGTGGATACCAATGAACTTGCTGTGACTTTGTAAAATGGGAGCAGAATCTTCAGTTAATGACTATATACCCAATGACCCTATCAACTTACTATCCAACTGCTCGGTTTTGTGAGTTATTCTTTCCTTATCACTCCTTTCTTGCACCCTTCCCTCTATTTTATAGTTCAAGCTCTTCACACACACAGATGTCCTTTCCTATTTGTCTGCACATATCCTGGGAACCATCTGGACCTAACAAAGCTACTTAATATTTACACCATCAGCTATTTTACATTTAACTATTAGAAATACAAAATTTGTTCAAATTTCAGGAGGATTGACACCAATCCAATAGATAGTATCTGCAAAGTAAAGAGTCACAGCCTTTAGAAGAAAAATTACCAAAGATATTTTTCTTTAAGCTATCCCAAGAGATCAATGGAGACAACAGACCCTCCCCAGAACAGCAGGAAGAGTCATTCAGCTCCTTCACTATGAGAATAAAGGCTTTTCCTGATTTTTAGAGGTCTCTGAGGTTCCCACTCACCTCTCTTCAGTTTTCAAACTCATATCCAAACTGCGTCCCTGTGAAGAGAGAACACATCTTGCAATTGATAGCAACTACATAGGTGGAACTACTAACTAGAGGTTATGACATCAACAGGGTCACTAGATACTAACCAGAACAGCACTCTCACCCACAAAACTACATCTCTGGAACGCCTTTTCCTTGCACCTGTTTCAGACATTTTCAATAGTTTCCACAGAGAATAAAAACATGTACTCAGAGAGCGGGGGCACGGGAGGGAGGGAGCAGGCAGGGTGAGGAATTATTTTTTTTGCAAGCTTCTTGCTTTTCTCCTCCTCTGATATTTTTTTTTCATACCCTAACAGACTTTTTGCTTTGGGAAGTGATGAACATGATACTTATTTTGCAAGACCCAATCAAGAAAACATTTTTAGAAGAATTGCACAGAGTATTCTCAGTATTTCATTTTAGATATCCAAGAAAACAGCACTCCTAAGAATCATGTGCAGCTTAACTTTCCAAATGCCTATAGGCAATGGGGAAAAAAAAGTTATCCCAAGCATGTTAAAACAGGTGCAAAATCTTGACATTACCTCTCCCAGAGAAATGATTCTATCAACTTTTTGTCCAATAGGAAGGGAATTAACCGGTAGAGTCCCCAGTCCCAGAACTGTAGTATGCTTTTCAATATCAGGGTTCATACCATCCTAATAAAAACCAAAATGTTATTTGAGCTCTCCAGACAAAAGTTAAAGATATGACTTTCATATCTCAAAACAGCAAACAATTCTTAAGATAATTATAACTAAATCTTTCCCAAAAGTCTAAGGCTTTTCAAGATCACCCTGCTCTCTGCTTGACAGATCTTTGCTGGGATTATTTCTGTCAAATAGCTTCCTTTTTTTTTTTTTTTTTTTTTTTTTTTAACATAGCTGTCTGCCACAAGCAAAAAAATCTTCATCTCCAAATATAAAATTTCCCCCAAAAATAGTTGTGTTCTGACATGTGTCAAAGAGCTCACAAGCAAACTTGCATTCTGTCTTCAAAGTAGGATTTGGAAAAGATACCAACAAGGCAACAGCGTTAGACATACAGAAAAAAAATACCACAAAATAGGAAATAAGATAATAGCCTTGGGGACAAATGGGAGCATGCAATTAAAAAAACAATCATCTTTACAACCAGAGCAAATTAAAGTTTGCTAGGAAATCTTTGCATTTTCTCCCATGTTGGTTTAGGAAGTAGCAAGCTCTCTTAATACAAAGCTTTGTGCAGATTCCTAAGTTTAAAAGAGGCATATTAAAACCCCCCTCATATCACAGGGCCACACTTAAACCTATGCAGCCTACCAGGTGGGGCGGAGCCTTTACACCCACCGCAGGCCTCCACCCTTGGGAGAAGGCAGCACCTTAAAGAAACAACAGGTTGTCACCCTTCTCACAAGAGCTGACAACAGATAAGGAACTACCCATATATTTCACAGATGTCTTCTGACCAAAAAAAGCTGTCCTGAGTCAAAAGTCCCTCTAAGCCCACTGTCCTCCTCCTCACAGGGGCAAATAACATGCATTTAGGTACAAGGCAAGCAACATTACTACATGCCTGGCACTCTCCTACCTCTGATAAGAGAGGAAAGATCAGAATGGATAGCTTTGTGCTCTATCAGCTCTTGGAGGAGTATGTTCTGCTAGCTGTCGGGGGTGGTTTGGTTGAGGTTTACCAGCTGGGCCGATCTCCATGGTTGACTTCTACCATGTGTTTTCTGGCCTGGCTCTGAGTTTTTGACTACTTAAGTTCAGGTCTCTCTCTTCAGCTCATGTTTGCTGCCCAACCAACCCCATTGCAAAGCCATTGTTCCATATTCCTTCTTGTGTTCTCTTCTCTGTAGCTGCCTCTAGAGTAGTCAAGATCACCATCTGCATTCATGCTGCCCAACTGCTTGTGGGGATGAATAACATCACAGAATAAATAGTTTCCTTGCTCTCATTTTTGGTGTCTGGCTATACTGGGAGCAGTCATCACAATGAATATTTAGTCACTCCTATGGGATACACAAACTGCATGGGTACCTGTAGAAACTGAAGTGACAGACAAAGCTAAATAAGCCTCTGGAAGTGGCATGTGCTCTACAAGTTTCTAATAGAAAAGACTTGCTATAGAGTATCTCAATAGCTGAAAGTAAAGATGTCTTCATGTAGCAAGCATGTGCAGATTTGCATTTTTTAATCCCTAAGTTTGAACAGATTTTAAAGTGTTGGGGAGGGTATAATTTTAAAACAAATTCACCTCCTTACCTAATGTCAAAGACCCAAAAATCTGACATTTTTATTCAATTTTTAAAATAAAAAAAAATAGTAGTGTGTAAAAAGCAACGATAGAGAAAAACTTCTCCCTCTGCCCATAAATTGCTAATACATAACCAGAAAAATCCATTCCAGAAAGGCTTCTAGCCTAGAAAATTTTGACCTGAGCAGTTACAAGAGTTAAGTTTGATCAAAAAGGTATATCTGGAAGTGATGAATAACCTTAATAACACATGGTCCCTAGCACCACATACATACAGTACTCCACAAGAAACTTGCTTCCAATGCAAGCTTTTGACATCCACACGTACCTGAATAATATACCACAAACGGACATCTCGGAACATCTGAAGAAGTCCCTGGCCTTCTTATGATCAAATTAAGGCCATTCAATTTATGTTTAAAGACATTTTCTTTGACCAAAGGCACTGGTTTCAGAGGGGATTTATTCAAAAGTGGGCTGTAAACTTTGTAGCAGTCAGCACAGATGCTTACCTGTAGGACAGATAGAGTTTGCTGCAGCTCCACTTGCAGTTCTGGACACATTTCTTTATCCACATGAAAGACAAATGAGGTTTCATAATCCTTCTCATTGTCTGGTGTCCAAGGAATACACAACTGCTTCTGATATGCCCCTGGAACAGACAGCTTGACTTCACAGCTCCCTGTGCATTAGAGTAAGAAGTTTAGGCCACAGGAACCATTTAAATGTTGAAACTCAGATACTTCTTAAGTGTAGCTGAGACTATGAAAATACAAGCAAAGACTCTCCTGTGTGGTATCCAGTGGAAGTGACCCAATATTATTTAGTATTAAAAATCAAAGCAGAATTAACTGAAAAAGTCAATTTTGTAGCCAGTAAATAAAAATGCACTGTATAGGCAGGGAATCAAGTCTCCCCTCTCTCCCAAGGAATAAACGTGGTGAAAAGTAGATCTGACTTAAACTCTGCAGGCAGCCCTACCTTGCTGTCTCACTTTTGTTTTTTCCTCTTTGTTGACAGTGCCTTGCAGAGACAAACAAGGACGAACCTATGAAAAGAAGAAAACAGCTCTGGTTATGAGGTTTTAAGTTCACTTCTTTGTTGAAGCTTAATCCACCTACTACAGTAGGTTTAGTTTTACAGCTGCAAGCTGTCAAAAAAACATTAAGGATTATTTTGATCTTTCAAATAAAGAGCAAGTTTTCTTTCAGCAGGAAGGCATTATCTGCTCTTGTTTCAAAATCAAAACCATCTTTCCTATTCCAGTTATTAATTTTTTTTGCAACCAGTACTTCATAGTTATAAGGTCTCAACACCTGGGGTTTTTCTGTTGTTTTACCTTTTTTTAATGCCTGTGTGAGTACCTATTCAGAACCTGTTCAGATCCAAGCAAGAACTTCATAAATTCTGCCATGACTTTCAGTCCTTGGATTGTCCATGTCCTTGTGAAATTTAGTCTCTCATATCATTCAATCATCAGCTTCCCTTCTAGGACAGATGAGATACTCAATTGGCCATAATTGCTCTCAAAGATAAGAAACCACTCCACTGCTTGAATGTAAGACTGATTTGCTAAGGGAAATAGGAACACAAAAGACTCTCCTGTGAAATAGTTTGCAGAACCGTGCTGTTAAATACCAACAATTTTTCCTGTAAAAATGTTAAAACTCTACACTTCAACAATGACGAGCTCTTTCCCGTCCTTTTCGCCTTATTAAAAACTATCACTCCAGTCTCTTTACTTTGGGAGGAGAAAAAAAAGGTGATAACACCTGTATTTTTAATGTATGACACACAGATTTCTTTAGACTTATTGTCCCAAGAGAACAGACAAATCCCTCAAGATGAGGCCTCCCACTCAGACTCAAGAGTTATCACCTACTTATTAATGGCACTGATAAAAGCTTAGAAATAATAGGTGTTAAGAAGGGGGACTATACCTGGCCAGCATCTAGGCTAGAAAACTCAGTATAATTGGCAAGACATCAGCCTCCTAAAGACATTTTTTGTTTACATCTTTTAAAACAGCCCCACTGGAAAAGAAAAAAAAAAAAGATATCCTTTCTGTGAGTTGGTATAAAGTTTTAAAAATTGAGGAAGCTTTTTGAAACAGGAAGTTAAAAAAGAGAGGCACATGCTGGAGAGAAAAGGACCTATCTGGATACAGGCATTGAATTCTCAACAATTCTTGTCCTCTCACTACTAAAAAGCTACCTTCAGGAGTAAATCCCAACATATATGTAATTGACTGCCATGTACTCACCACAAGGACTCCATTGGTCAATACCTCTGTAGGGGGATCCGAGCTGTGAAAGGAAAAGATTTAATGCAAATGAGTTTTGTTTTTAATTTGCTTCATCCTACTTTACAAACTAACTGCGTGGATAAGAGGTGAGGGAGAAAGGTCTTCAGTGTGAGAGATCTGTGCAAACTAGAGTGACATCAAGTATATTCCCCTTCACAGAACAATGGGGGAAAAAATACGGAAGAAAAAATTCCTCTGCAACTATAAGCATGTGCTATAAGGTCTCCCCACCTCAGTTATTTTGATAACCTAGAGAAATAGGTTAGATAGACTATCAAATAGACAAAGTATTCAGTGGTTTATATTGCAAGGTTAACTGTGTAAGCTTTCCACCTCCTAAGTAACTCATTCACAAAATATTCATTTCCTTTGCAGCATTGTCATTCCCATGAAGTCCGGCAAAATTTTGTTTCTTTTTTGGTACCCCAAAAATTTTGGTGACTGGAGCTTTAAGGATATTTGTGATCAGCCATTGGTGAATCAACTCGAACACCATAGAGAACTGTAAAGCATTAGCGTTTTATGGGCAAGACTGTCCCTGCACAGAAAAAGCAACTAAAGACAATATATCTGCAGAGCACAAGTTCATTCAGCTCTTCAGGTAAGACTCACCATTTCTCCAAGTAAAATTCTACATCCAGCTCTTCATTAGCCTTTGAAAATAAAAGTTGGACACAGGTGACCCTTGATCTTGAATATAATTATGAGAAGTTTTTCCAAGAGATTAAGCTTTCTTCCTTGTACAAACTATACTAACTATTTTTGTTCCTTTTACAAAAGCTCCAGTTAAATTTTGGAAGGTTTAAATTTATGCCTTTTGTTGTTGTTCTTTAAAAATTCCTCTCCTCCCAGGCATATCCTATATGACCAGACACATCTATGTTTGAGGATACAAGTGCACACAAGTGAGAGTTGGCTCTCAGATCCATTACTCTGCTAATGACAAAAAACCCACACTCTTCTGTCTCAAGTACCACTGCAGCGCTATCTCTGCAAACAGCTTCTACATGAGGCTTGGGCTTCCTCCCATTTATTATTTCAGCAGACAGCACTCTTAGCTCATTGCTATCTGTCTTGTACAGACTTTGATTCAGTCGTCTTTTTCCCTGCCATAGCATACAGTAAACGCTTGATACCAGACCTAACGCAGCTTTTAAAATAACAGAGTGGAAGCCAATTTGGGTAATTCTCTTTACTGAAGTTTCAAGTTCTGTAATTACTGATCAAGATGATTTAAGCATTCAGCAAACAAGATAGAGTTAGTGGGAACAAGGGAGTTACTAAGCCTCTTTCCGTGATCACATATCATTCAGAGTGCCTGACCAACACCTCCCTGTTAACTGCATACCAGTTAGTCTGCTTCTGACCACACCAACAGCACTGAAGCCCCATTTCTCAAGAAAACGCATCATTAGCTCACCTTTAATCCAGACCTATTGTAGCAATGCGTATGAGGCAGCTACAAAAAAGATCAGACTGCTGATATGGCTTTAGCTACGTAAAACAAGCTGTCTTGTTGCAAGTCCATAAACAGGCAGGCACGCAGGGACTGAGAGCAGCTAATACACACCAATGTCACCCACGTGAAGCAGAGGTTAACTGAACATATCTCAGGTAAAATAAGCTTTTCTTAGGCTTTTGTCTTATTAAATACAGAGGTAACCTTTGCAGCAATAAAATTCTTCACTGCAAACTGATGACGATCAACTAAATAAGACAGTCTGCAGTCCCCAAAATGACTGCTGACTGCAAATACCTTTTGTTTTAAGCCCAGTTTATGCCCCTCTAGTCTCCTGAAAAATCAATTCCCTTTAAAGGTGTTTTAACATCTTCCGAAAGACAGCAGTCATCCCGAGTTTCATTTAGCATGGCATCCCAAAAACTGTGGAACACACAAAAAAAATCTCTAGGGATTTTAGAAACATCTCAGATGACAGTAAAACCATATATGCTGTCATCACGTGCTGATGCATTTTCCCCTTCTGGCTTCTACAACACAGATAGATCAACTAGCACGTACTGCCAGATTTCTATAATAATGAGCTGCAGCTATTCACAGTTGACGTGGGAAGAAGCCAGGGACTAACCTCAGGGTTCAACCTGAAAGTGCGCAGCAGGGGCTGACCCAGCTTCATGCCCCCTACATCGAAGAAGATAGAAGTGAGCTCATCACTGACGAGGACATCCTTATCATAGAGTGTCAATTCCAGAATATTCTAAAACCAAACAGAAACAAGCAGCCTCAGATGAAGAGAAAGAAACACTTCCGCAAACCTGAGCAGCTCTGTACAACAGACACTTTATGCATTAATCAATACCCTTCCCCTTTCCCACTCCTGAAGAGAATTCACTATTTCCAGCAGGACTTACAGCATAGTTAAGCAAAAAGCTTCTAGTTGACAGTGGTTAGCTAAAAGATTTTCTGAGCTTCCCAGCTAGAGAGAGGCCCCAACTGAACGCACGTGGCAGTACTCTCCACCAGCTTCAGGCACAGATTTGCCTGAGGAAGCAATAGCAATTTCCACTCTTTTAGCGTGATTCAGTCCAGGATGTTATAGGGACCTATCGCTTCCTGCTCAGCCCTGTCTCAGAGCAGTAAGTCCAGCAGAAACTAATTGGAATAGACACAATGAGTACACGTGGCACCCAAAAAATGCCCTTCAAGCAACTAGTTTTCAAGGAGACAAGACTGAACTCAGAATTGTGCTGGCATAGCCTCGCAGCAGGAACCAGACTGAGGCCTCATGAGCCTGCAGGGGAAGAAAAAGCTCACACGCTCTAAAACTTAGTTTGCAATTTTCTTATCATTTAAGTCAATCACCATTCCACCTTTATCACCAGCCATTATGGAAAGGTACTCCAGTGAGGGGGATAGTTTTTTGTTAATAAGCACCTTATTCCAAAGCCTAGGATGCTATACAAAGCAATAGTGCCATACTAAAATTAATCTTTTAAAAGTACAGTTTCCTTCCCTCTACCATTAGTGTCTGCTTTGAGAATGAATGCTGACAATCTGGAGACTTTGTTCAATGTTCTATTAGGTCCTGCTCAGACAGCAGACAGATGTACTGTCTCTAACAGTTTGAATTTTGCTTTTTTCGATCATAAGAACTGATGGTGAAATTCAACTGAATGAACTAAGTGGCAAAGTGATTTGAAATTTAGTTCCCATTATCCTCACTCAGCCACTTGGCTGTGTAAGGCAAGTAGAGCTACAAGAAGGCAACAGCTACTCTGTGAAAGTAGAAGCAATCCTCAAATAGAAACTTGTTTTATCAAGGAATTTCCTTGAACTCTACCAGGTAGTGCCATAACTTTCCTTTCGCAAGTTGCATCACAAGGACATTTATGGAAAATTCTAGCTGCAATTTACACGAAAGTGCAGTTGCAAACTGCTGTGGTTATCACTGGACATGCATAGTACAGCTTTCTGTACCACTGAAGACGACCGGCACCTTACAAGTGACACTGGTTTTGAGAGTAATAAAGATCCCTTGGTTTTGAATGAAGTACCAAAAGTAAGTCAGTACACAAATGCAGGTAGCCCAACCAGCTCCACGAAGTGCACTCCTTACCTTGACAGCACTATGGATTCGATAATGGAAAGTTTCATTCCATTCTGGGTTATCAGAATTGTCAACAACCTGAGTTCGGGAGACTATGGGAGATGCAGTGGGCAGCTTTAGTTCCACATAGCAGTCTGCCTTGGACACTAGAGCAGAGAGTGTAGAGACAGACATCAGAACAATTGTAATCAAACATACTCTTTCCCATGAGCTCCTCATTTTCTAAATCTCATTGCATCACAGAAACATGCAAATTAAAGGCTGGACTTGTAAAGCAAAAGCCTTTAATGAAGTACACATCCTTACACAGCAGCAAATTTAACATTAGGTACCTACATTTCTTTTTTCTGGGTCACCCAAACCGTAAAGCCCTTAATAAAAGAGACTACTATTCAAAATGAGGAAGAGCAACTTTTCAAAAAAGATAACTGCTGATATTGGGCCCATTGCCTCTTGTCCTGTCACAGGGCACCACTGAAAGAGTCTGGCTCCATCTTCTTAACACCCTCCTTTCAGATACTTGTATACATTGATAAGATCCCCTTGAGCCTTCTCTTCTGCAGGCTAAGCAGTCCCAGATCTCTCAGCTTTTCCTCATATAAGAGATGTTCCAGTCTGTTTACAATCTTAGCAGCCCTTCACTAGACTCTCTTCAGTAGCTCCAATATCTCTTGTAGTGGAGAGCCCAGAACTAGACACAGTACTCCATATGCCGCCTCACCAGGGCTGAGCAGAGGGGAAAGGATCACCTCATTCATCCTGTTGGCAATGCTCCTCCTAATGTAGCCCAGGATACCGTTGTTAGCCTTCCTTGCAGCAAGGGCACATTGCTGGGTTATGGTCAGCTTGCTGTCCACCAGGACCCCCAGGTCCTGTTCTGCAAAGCAGTTTTCCAGCCTATTGGCACCCAGTATACACTGGTGCACAGGGCTGTTCCTCTCCAGATGCAGGACTTCCACTTCTTTTTGTTGAACTGCATGAGGTTCCTGTCAACCCACTTTTCCAGCCTGTCGAGGTCCCTCTGGATAGCAGCGTGACCCTTTGGTGTACCAGTCACTCCTCCCAATTTTGTAACATCAGCAGACTTGCTGAGGGTACACTCTGCCCCATCATCCAGATCATTAATGAAGACACTGAACAATATGGGACCAAGAATTGATCCATAGGTTACACTGCTAGTTACTGGCTTCCAACTAGACTTTGTACCACTGGTCACCACCCTCTGAGCTCTGCCATTCAGCCAGTTTTCAATCCAAGTCCCTGTCTGCTCATCCAGCCCATACTCCATCAACTTCTCTATGAGAATCACAGAATTGTTAGGGTTGGAAGAGACCTTTAAGATCGAGTCCAACCATTAACCTAGCACTGCCAAGTACACCACTAAACCATGTCCCTAAGCACCACATCTACATGTCTTTTAAATACCTCCAGGGATGGGGGCTCCACTTCCCTGAGCAGCCTGTTCCAATGCTTGACAACCCTTTTGATGAAGAAATTTTTCCTAATATCCAATCTAAACCTCCCCTGGCACAACTTGAGGCCATTTCCTCTTGTCCTATCGCTTGCCACTTGGCAGAAGAGACCGACCCCCACCTTGCTACAACCTCCTTTCTGGTAGTTGTAGAGTGCAATAAGGTCTCCCCTCAGCCTCCTTTTCTCCAGGCTAAACAACCCCAGTTCCCTCAGCTGCTCCTCATAAGACTTGTGCTCTAGACCCTTCACCAGCTTTGTTGCCCTTCTCTGGACACGCTCCAGCACCTTAATGTCCTTCTTGAGTGAGGGGCCCAAAACTGAACACAGTATTCGAGGTGCAGCCTCACCAGTGCCGAGTACAGGAGGGACAGTTATTTCCCTAGTCCTGCTGGCCACACTATTCCTGATACAAGCCAGGATGCTAAGGGCCTTCTTGGCCACCTGGGCACACTGCTGGCTCATGTTCAGCCAGCTGTCAACCAACAGCCCCAGGTCCTTTTCCACCATGCAGGTCTCCAGCCACTCTTCCCCAAGCCCGTAGCATTGCATGGGGTTGTTGTGACCCAAGTGCACGACCCGGCACTTGGCCTTGTTGAACCTCATACAGTTGGCTTTGGCCCATCGATCCAGTCTGTCCAGATCCCTCTGTAGAGCCTTCCTACCCTCAAGCAGATCAACACTCCCACCCAACTTGGTGTCGTCTGCAAACTTACTGAGGGTGAACTCAATCCCCTCATCCAGATCATTGATAAAGATATTAAACAGAACTGGCCCCACTACTGAGCCCTGGGGAACACCACTTGTGACCAGCCACCAACTGGACTTAACTCCATTCACCACAACTCTTTGGGCCCAGCCATCCAGACAGTTTTTTTTACCCAGTGAAGAGTACGCTCGTCCATTTGCTAACCTCCAGTCGACTGGGACCTCCCCGGTTAGCCAGGACTCCTGAGAGATGATGGAAAGTGGCTTGGTGAGCACTTCCGCCAGCTCCCTCAGTACCCTCGGGTGGGTCCCATCCAGCCTCATAGACTTGTGTATGTCTAAGTGGTGTAGCAGGTCACTAACCATTTCCCCTTGGATTATGGGGGCTTCATTCTGCTCCCTGACCCTGTCTTCCAACTCAGGGGGCTGGGTACCCCAAGAACAACTGGTCTGGCTGTTAAAGACTGAGGCAAAGAAGGCATTAAGTACCTCAGCCTTTTCCTCATCCTCTGTCACTATGTTTCCCCCTGCATCCAATAAAGGATGGAGATTCTCCTTAGCTCTCCTTTTGTTGCTAATGGATTTGTAGAAACATTTTTTGTTGTCTTTTATGGCAGTAGCCCCATTAAGTTCCAGCTGGGCTTTGGCCCTTCTGATTTTCTCCCTGCATAACCTCACAACATCCTTGTAGTCCTCCTGTGTTGCCTGCCCCTTCTCTCAAAGGTCATAAACCCTCCTTTTTTGCCTGAGTTCCAGCCTAACCTCTCTGTTCAGCCAGTCTGGTCTTCTCCCCTGCTGGCTCATCTTTCGGCACATGGGGACAGCCTGCTCCTGCCCCTTTAAGATTTCCTTCTTGAAGAATGCCCAGCCTTCCTGGACTCCTTTGCCCCTCAGGACTGCCTCCCAAGGGACTCTGCCAAACAGGCTCCTAAACAGGCCAAAGTCTGCCCTCCGGAAGCCCAAGGTAGCAGTTCTGCTGACCCCCTTCCTTACTTCTCCAAGAATCAAAAACTCTATCATTTCATGATTGCTATGCCCAAGACGGCCTCCAACCATCACATCACCCACAAGTCCTTCTCTGTTTGCAAACAAGAGGTCCAGCGGGACACCTTCCCTTGTTGCCTCCCTCACCAGCTGTGCCAGGAAGTTATCTTCCACACACTCCAGGAACCTCCTAGACTGTTTCTTCTCTGCTGTATTGTATTTCCAGCAGACATCTGGTAAGTTGAATTCCCCCACAAGAACGAAGGCTAGCAATTGTGAGACTTCTCCCAGCTGCGTATAGAATACTTCGTCTGCCTCTTCATCCTGGTTGGGTGGTCTATAACAGACCCCCACCATGATATTTATCTTGTTGGCCTTCCCCCTGATTCTTACCCATAAACACTCAACCCTATTGTCACCATCGTTAAGCTCTAGACAATCAAAACATTCCCTAACGTACAGGGCTACCCCACCGCCTCTCCTTCCTTGCCTATCCCTTCTGAAGAGTTTATAGCCTTCTGAATAGTTTATAGCTACAGTTTATAGAATCTTATGGGAGACAGTGTCAAAAGCCTTACTGAAGTCCAAGTAGACAATATGCACCCCCACTATTATACCCTCATCTAGTTTGGCCAGGAACTGAGATTTCTGTTTCCATTCCCTGAAAATAATTGATTGTTTCAAAGTCCTCCCTTCTTCCAGTTAAGGCCCCTTTAACAATGCAAGTAACCATCCTTCACTCCAGTTGAACAGGAAGGCCATAAAAAGAACTTCCCTTCACAGTGTGATTCTAGCCCTCAGCCTTTCATGAGGGTTTTCCATTCCCTGGACAGTCATTTAGCATTTCAGTAGTTTGATATTGGATGCCAGATATAAACCTAAGGCAGGCAGACTACCTTAGTGCATTAAATCTGAAGGAATTAAATCTCAAATGAGTTTTAAAGATCCAAATGCCCCAAACACTCCTGAGAGCTTTACTCAACGCGGATGCATAAGAGGAAGGGAATACATACCATGCTATAAAAAACAGGAACAGGTAAAAAGCAGTTTGTCTTGGAATCAGTCAATCATCTACCTCCTTAAAAAGCTTCAACGACATAAGCAAAATAGCAGACACATGAAAGAGAGCACTACTACAACTGAGAAAAACAAACATTTGCAAGGTAGAACTGAAGAGTGCTACTTCCAGGTGCAAGAAGACTGTTCAGCAACAGCAAGGGTGAAATTTGCCATGAACAGAGGGCTGAATCCAAAGAAAGGAATACAGAATGGGCCACAGTAGGATATATAAAGGAGCAGGGAAGTAAAAGGTTATCAGGACTTATCTGATCTTGTTCTGCAAAGTAGCAGGGTTAATCTGCAGCTTGGCCTCACATCAAGCATTTAAAATATATATAATGCTTTACAAGAGAAGCCTTTGTTCAGACATAAAACCAATACACTATGTGTAGGTAAGAAGTTCCCGTAACAATGCTACATGTGTTACAGGTACACACCGAACAAACCATCTGTTTTCATAATACCTTGACTAAATACTTACACAGATCTGTACCCTTGATGTTTCTGGCTCGGAGGACTTTTACTGTTAGGTTGTAGTAAGGGTGCTTCTCCCGCTGAAAAGAGAGGAACAAGCTTAGCATGCAAAAACCGCAATGCCTGTTCTAACCACACTAGTATCAGTCCAGAGAAATGGATCAGACCAGTCAGCCCAAAATAAACTATTAATGAGTCAATTTGGGAACATATGCAGTGCTTTCAGTGTCCTGGAGGAAGATTAAAGGAGTCTAGAAGGAAACTCAATTCCCTTTCAGCACGGTAATGAGTGATGTCTTAGGGTGACTCTCACGGACTTCAGAAAATAAGTCCCTTATTTAAGGTTTCCTTCCTGCTGAAGGATAAACAGATACTGAAGCTGCTCAAATAATTTTAATCATGACTTGGGTAATTTAAGAGTACTTGTCAAGGGCACATGCATGCTTGAGTAATAGCACACATGGCAAAAATCTTAACAGCATGGTCTAAAGACATAGAAAGCATACACTGTTTACAATGAGGAAAAAACCCACTTTCTTATAGGAGCACATACTTCATGGCAGTTTGAGCAAGAAAAGACAAACCTTAAACTCCTATTCATTCTGAACTGTTACCGGTATCAGCACTCTAGACGTGCACGTCACTTTACCAGCATAGAACAAAATGTAATCCTTGCCCTTGAAAGCTTCTGGGAGGCTATTTTTGGAAAGTAATATAAATTACATCTAAATGCCCGCCTGTGAAGAGGAAAGAAAAGCCTGACTGAATCCTAGATGATCATGAAGAAGAAGGGGCAGGGAGGGCAGGGGAAGATAAGAGAAAACAGCTTGAAGGGATTTACTGCAGCAACTGGACAGAAGCAATTGTGTAAGGCTCATGAACAGAATGGGATTCTGCCTCATTTCCATCAGTTATGAATCCTGGCCAGCTAAGAACCTTTTCTATTCTTACCTCCCATTTCAAAATGCTTTTCACAAGTGGTCACTACTTCACATTCATCATTTTCTACACAGTTCGCTTGACATCGGAGTTTAATTTCAGATACGCTAAGTATTCATCTACAACTGAATTCAACAGGATCTTCACTTACAAAATAATGCTGCAGAGTGCCAAATATTATATAAAAATGTAGGCCCTACATATCACTAACTAGGATCTCAAGAAAACCAATGAACCTGGAACTGTCAAACTCTTCTTGAATATTCCTTATCTCATAAATGGAACTGTACTATGTTTGTTAAGCAGTCACTTACTTGTGGAGTTTTCCTTATTTCCTATCACTTTAAGATACTTGCCAGCTTTTGCAAAACAGGGTTTGAACAACACAGTAAAACCAAGACACACATAGTATACTGAACATCTTTGTACTGAGTGCCATCCACCCTGAGCAATAAGTGAAGGGTAAAAATTACACACATAGTCCAAGATATCTCACACACAAGTGCCAAATTAAATTTGTGCAAGTAAAGTCCAATTATACTATTATTACTCTTAAAGAGCTCTTATTTGCAGCGTCAACATGTTGAAGACACTCCTTCTCTCATTTGTTTCTGAGAACAAGACATGCCTTCACATCTGTCTTGAGGACATGGTTTAGTGGCGGACTTGGCAGTGGTAGGTTAACGGTTGGACCTGATGATCTTAAGGGTCTTTTCCAACCTTAACAATTCTATCTAATTTCACCATGAGCTCTATCTTTCAGATGCTAGTTTTAACTCCTTTTTAAACCCTTCCTAATCACCTCTATTTTGTTCAATCACTGACTCTAGTTTCTCAGCCAAAGCCTGACCTCCTTTATATCTTGTCAAGTTGGGGAATGGACTACAGAGAGAAATTCAAGATTGCACAGGTTATTCTCACCGACTTCCTAAAGGTGCTGCAACTCTTCAGGTTGTTGAGAAATGAAGCTACATGATCACACCCCCACTGCTGTCAAAGCAATCTTCACTCATCTAGCCTGACTGTCCCCTGGAATTCAGACGCAGAGGAATTCAGCAGAGGAAGCACAGAACACCCTGAAGACAGCATATCCCTCTTTTACTGCACACCATCTGTCAACATATAGTTACATGTTCAAAAGAAAGTCCTTTCCAAAGGTCTCTAACAACCATTGATTTGCAGTCAGTCATTACATAGCTGAGGATAAATTTTCCACACCCATGTCATAATTTAAGGGCATATAATGCAACAGACATTTCATTGTGCTATCCAAGCCTGTGCTATCAATTATGCCAGAACCTTCCTGTGTGCCTTTTCTACTTAGCTTTTAGCCAAGCCACAGCAAGGTCATAACACGTTTGAAGGTGAGCTTGCAGAGTAATGAGGCATAAGAGTATCAGATACGCTCTATCTGAACACATCAGGGAAAAGTCAGGCAAGAAATCTGTATGGGAAATGAACAACAAATAATGCCAGTTCTGCCTACACCAGCATACGTGACAACATACCAATGTACATGATAGATGCAAACAACCAATTTCTAGTTTGCAGCTTAATGATTTTTCAGAATCATCCCTTTTCTCAGTTTATGTTGTTTGTCTTTAGATGTGTGAAACTAAGGCTAAACTTCGGAAAGTTAAAGATATCTGATCATATTGAATTCACCTACAAAGCCAAAAGGGTCATCTGCTGCCCCTCTCCCTGCTCAATTGCTATTAACTAGTCAATACAAAATCTCTCCCTACCAGCCAGCACAACTTCACTAAGTAGTGTCTAATTTTTTTATTTATATAGGAAGCACCTGAGGGGAAACATCACATCCAGTGGTTTACTGATCAAAAATCACAGCAGGCTACTAGTCTCTTCTACCCTGATTTCCCAAGTACTAAACAACACCACAAAAACAAAAACAAAGGTCAACAAGATAATTTTTATCACACAGCAAGCAGGAGTGCAGAGAGGCATACAGGCAGCAAGCCATCTTGTGACATTTAATGGTCACCTCAATTTTAAGCTACAGATTCAGGGGGGAGACAGGTAATCAGATGACATATCAGACCTCCTATGCAAAGGCTCATTTGCAAACTGTTTAGTGCAATTCAAAATTGAGGTTATTGGCCAGACTGTCTTATGCAATGGAATGATTATAAACCACTTAAAGTTCAAACACATTGAAACCACCTTTATCTAATGTGGTTGCACTGCATTATGAACAGGGGGCGAAGTCATTAATCTTTAGATCATTAAGCCCCGTGGGATAAGGCAGAGTGCAGAAAGGAAGGGAATGGTAATCAAGGATATTTTGCAAGAAAACACACAAGCACCATTTTGTCTCTACTGATGAGAAGCCCAGTATGCTGGAGTTTCCCCCCAAAAGTACTTGGCATCAGTTTAATTCTGTTCCCCAAAACCTAAGGAAACAGAGACCTGCTCTGCATTGCCTCACACAAACCCCAAATTCAGTAAAAACCTGGAATCTACATTAGCATTGTTATCCAAGATTTCCCCCTCATGATGAACTTTTTGATTACTTTCTGCAGAAGTGTGGGACTGGTTTTCCACGCGTGCAGTAACAGGAAGTCACTGCCAAACACGCCAGCTAAAGAATGCCGCCTCAAAGACAGCGCCACGATTTTTCTTACCCGCCAGTGATAAAACCCAGTCTCTTTCCTCTCCTTCCTTTGGAAAAGCACAGCTGCCAGAAAAGGCAGCACTCTGGGTGGAAACGGGCCCCGCAGCACCTCACGGAACATAGGAAAAGAGTCCCGTCGTCTCTGCGGAAAACCTGACAGGGAAATGCAGCAAATAAAGAGAGTCCCCAGAGGCCTGGCTGCGAAGGGCTGCTTGCTACAGGCTCGCTCTGAAGTTTTGCGCAGGACTGGGCTGTGCTCCAGCTGCGAGAAGCAGAGGTGTGGCCTGCACTTGCCAAACAATCCAGTTCAAAACCTTGCTGGCAGGTTTTTCAAATACTGGTAAAAGATAAGGGCAGCAAAGCAGCACCAAACAGGGAAGCCCTGGGCAGGAGGAAGCACTGCTCCATGTTTAAGCCACAACCTCAAAATGCCCAGTACGGATTTTCTTTCAGAGTTCCAGCAACCTGGTCTAGGACTTTGGCCGTTTCAAACCCTTTCAGAGTTTCAGCATACCCTGAAAGAATGTTTTTAAATAGAAAGAAATTCCCATCTTACAAGCCTGAAGCAAAGCCGAATTTGTGACTGACTAGCTGTTCAGAGAAGTTTCAGGGAGGTCTGAGTGGAGACACCAGAATTTGATCTGTACTAGGACGTCTGAGAGAACATTGATTTACCACCACATCTAACCTCCTGCTACGGGAGCAGCCTGCCAAGGCCCCCCTTTATTCTCATTTCCATGTAGCATAGTCTTGATTCTTCCACCAAAGGTTCTTGAAAAACTGTACAACAGATACAGATTTTTTTTTAATCTATTGTCCTTTAAAAAAAAAAATGTTTCAGTAGTAAAGGAAATTGTTTACTGGAAGTGATTAGTTTGTTAACAGCTGCTGACAGTTGCCTTCTCTGAAGCTTTTTTATTAAAGAGCTTAAACAGAAGCAGCAGACCAAAAAACAAAGTTGTTTCAACAATTAGAAAGTGTCAGAGCATGTACAAAAGCCAGTAATGCAGCATGTCACCAGCTCCATACAAACATGAGAATGTGACACATTCTCAGCAAGGTCCCATTCATTAATCACTTCCTGTCATTAGTGTCAGTCAGTAGATCAGAATTTAAGAAAACTAATAAAAGCACAGATGCTGACATTTACAACACAAACAAGTCAGTACTAGTTAGTGAATTCACAGGCTTACAGTCAAGGCACAGGCAAAAAGCAAACATAATACCATTACAGAACAGCCAGCAACTGCTGTAAAGCTCTCATGTGGTACTAAGTGGTACGGTGAAGACAGACACTGGGCGGAAAAAGCAGTTTCTTTGCATGTCTCATACCACTGCATTCAAAGTGAAGGAGTGTCATATTAGGTTTTATTTATCTTAGAAAAATTACAGAACTGTAAGTGTGATTTATTTATATTTAATCTAATATAGCTCATGACCATAAATTACATGAAAATTGAGGCAGCCTCACACAGTAAGATAATATGGAGAAATCATAATTATTCTCAACAGTTTATTACAGGCAGTACATAAAACCTGTATTTTATCTTGTGAGTGCCCAATTGCATTTAAAATCAGGCTTACCTGTCTTCTCCTGAAGTTCTGTCCTCTTCCAATGAACTCTCAGCACAAGGATCTCATGTTTATAGAATTTCTCTTGAATTTTTCTCTCAAGAAAAACTGAAAGCTCTTTAGAACATCTGCTTAAGATTGTTTCATAGCCAACAGATCATCCATTAGCAAAGTGTTTGTGTGCAGTTTTAGCTATCTACAGACACTGTTGACAGCCAACTCAATATCCAAAGAGAAGCAACTTGCTTTTGTCATTTCCTAGCAGATTAAGAAAATGAGCAAGCAAAATGGCATCAAACCATGAGGCAACAAAGATGGCCTCACATGTGGTAACTTTACTTCTGCTTGGATTAGCTTCCTCATAGTGATAAAGGTAGATGTATATCTACATTTCATTCAGTTATTTTTATGTAAGCAAGCATGAACAAATGACACCATCACCAACTATACTATATAGTACTTAAACTGTGCATAGATATTGCAAGGGACCCCTTTTGCTCCCATTAGCAGCACTGAGAGAAGAGCTGAGTTGCAGTGACTTGCATCTGGATAATGAGAAGAGATGAAGATTCCCAAGGATGCTATGAAGGTTTCAGTCTGGGGGTTTTTTTGGTGCGTTGGTTTTCTCCAGAAATACCAATATACCCAGTTGTCTGACATGGACACAAAGACTCTTCCTCAGTGCTGGTATCTTCCATTTCTATAGCATGGGAAAACTGAAGATCTATATTCTACTTCCAACACTAGACTAGTCTATGACCTACAATTCAAGCAACTGCAAACCTGTGAACCTAAACATTTCCTGATTTGGTCACACAGAGCTCAACATCCTTCCCCACCTGGAAAAAGCATATCACCACTCAAAAAAAATTGTCAGTAATTTTAGTGTTCTCTATTAAGTACATATTTAATGGTGTAAGACTTTCAAAAACATTCTGCAAAGAGAGAATACAAAAGTGGTTTTAGTAGGCTATTGAGAACATTCACAAGCATACTATAAACCCGTAGATCTAAAAACCAAAGTTGAGAAGTGATGACAGCTCTCATATGACATAGCCTCATTTGAGTTATGCATATTAAAGCAAGAGTGATACTGGGAGCCCCTGCACTGGGTCTGACTTCCAGGAAAAAGTGAGAAGTAATATATAAAAACATTTACAGCAGCCCAGAGAAGCTTAACTGCACAATGATTGAAACACACACTGGTTCACAATATTTATTACAATCTATTGCTTTAGATAAACCTGCTGTATGGTTAGTAAACCCAAACCACATTAGAAGAACCAACAAAAAAAACTAATCACAAACCACATCTTCATAAAAGGTATACAATGGAGGTGAACAGAGGCACAACCTTAGCCGTGAAAGTAAGAGCACAATGAAGATCCTCATATGCAAATACAGCTCTCCTGGTAGCAGATAATGAAGGTAAATAAAAAAAAAAATCAGACTAACAGTACTAAACGTAAGCTTGGTAAAAATCAGAGCAATATTGTTATATCTGTATACAAAGAATACAGGGCCTTTTTAAATACCCTTCTTTCATTCTCAATGACCTGTAAACACAACTCTCCCAAACCATCTTCCCTCTGTACCTGAACTAGTATATAAAGATCTATACAGAATGTGCAAATCCAGTAAGTATTTTTAGGCTCTCTTCTTCAAATAGAAGAAATACAAGGTTAAAAACTTTAACACCACAGATTCCCTCTACCCAGCCTCTGCAGAAAGACATCAGTAGCAATATTGGCCAAGACATCCAAGTACAGAAGTAGCAAAACACTGGACCAAGAAATCCGTAAGAATGCATGGCATACAAACAAGAAATACAAACGCATGTACAAAGGGAAAAACAAACAGCTATCAAGGGAAACTATGAACACTGGCAAATGAAAGTGAATTAGGACTCATGAGCATACAGCAGATCTGTTCCTAAAAAACACTCACAGCTTAAGTAAACCTACAATGTTAACTGAGATCCAGTTACACCTTAGGCAGACAGGCTTTATTCGTCTACTTGTTCATTAAGAGGCAGTATCTGATAGTTATATGCCATACAATTTAATAATTACATATTTGTAAGTACTGCTAGACCAGGATGTTGGGAGTCAGATATCCAGTTATTGGGTTATTGGCTACTGCTGCCTTTTCATTACCACTGCACTGATTCTTTCTGCACTGATCAAACCTCTTAATATCCCTCATACCAATCTGCTATAGATTAAAGTTTGTGGAAAAATAAGTTAGACAAAGATATTACAGCCTACAAGGAGTACGGTACAATCTAGTTTTTGTAGTTAAGACTTCTGGCCCAAGAGTAACTTAAGAACAGTACCAGCCTGAGCAGAACACAGTTCTAGAGCATTTAAAATAGAGAGATGTTGAAATAGTCTGGATTCTACTTTGATGCTGAAAAGCGAACCAGAGACTGAAGAACTTTATATACACAAATCTGAAGTGTAGTCTAGAAGCTCAAGCAATAACTATAGTTCACTTCCCTTCAGAAGTTGCTTTACAGAGTGTTCTTTGTTTTTTGGTATGAGTGCAGATGTGAACTTCTTACCATAGTCTCTGAGCTTCCACTCATGCTAAGAGTGAACATATTCAGTGCAAACAACACACAAGTTAATTCAATTTACAGCTCTCAAACTAAAGTAAAAAGAAAAAAAATGCTTACTAGTGGTATCTACTGTTTGTCTGGCTACCTCCCATGGAACTTCTGCTTATCAGAAGGTCAGGTGATAACACTGAATATCAAGAAAAGGATTCCTTTGGCCAGCATTTAAACATTCCCATTACTGAAAGTAAAAATTATATTTTCTAGGTCTAGAAATGGGCACACAAGCCTCCTCTACGCCAAACACGTGGTGATCTCCATGCAACACTGATACAGCTGCAAAGACTTTAAAGGAATTATCTTTTTTGAAAGAACTATTTACATACAAGGCCAAATCACAACGTTGTCACCCTATGGAGGTAAGTTTTATAGTAAAACTTGACTTGTGGTGAATGCCCAACAGTTGTCTAACAACTCATTTGCAAGGTTGGAGTGCAATACAAAACTCACTACAAAAATCAGTTTCTGTTCTTCATCTGAGTACCAAGAGGTTCAGTGTAGTTGCCAGCACTATAGTAACATAGTTAAAGTCATTTTCTAGTAAATCGATATTGCCAGATAGGTACAGTCAGTCCACAGTTACAATTGACTTCTACCCAGTATAAGAGAACCTAGCAACACGCTTCAAAAATCTCAGAGCCTTCAACTTCTTAAGTCGTCAGTTCTGAACTTCATATGAATGTTGGGATTATTGACCATGATAAGGTCAGGTGTCCAATGTGTTGACTTCTTTGGAGCAGAAATAATGCACAACTATTGCATTAGGGTATCGAGCAAATGCACTGTAAAGAGACAGAACACAAAAATCAACTGTCAATACAAACAATTTTCCCTATTGAAACAAGAACATCCAAGTTGTGTCAGAATCAGAAAAAGATGCTTACATGAAAGTGACACTTTGCTGTTTAAATTACAGCCTGAATATATTCTTGAGGAAACCAGACAAAAGAAGTCTATGGATTTTGTAAGAGTATAATTTAAAAAAATATTATCTATTTTCATTTCTATAGGCACACTACTTGGAAGTCACTGGTAACAAATTAAAGACTGGGTGACATACTGACATGACTGACCTTCAAAACCTTGTTGAACTTAACAGCACTGGAAAAATCCTAGACAACTAAAACAACACTGCATATGCAAATTTAACACATTAACAGCAAAGAACTGAAATTGCACAGCAGTAAGTATATTTAGACCTACGTTTATTAAAATATTTTGGAGAAAGAACTGTTCCCTATCATTGTGAATGCTCCTGATATCTCAGGAGGGTTCACATCAAGAAAAGAAAAAACGAACAAGCTAGTCACATGGCATTTCACTGTAGTTCAAAGAGGAAAAAGTCTAAATAAAATTTGCATTCTATACCAACCCATAATTACCTACTAGGAACAGTAGAAGAGAAGTTATTGGCATCCAGGTATCAAGTGAATTAGTTCTACTTTTAGATGTCCTAAGATAATTAGGCTACAAAATGTAAATCAGTCAGGGAACCACAAAGCCATTAGATATAGAAAACTATTACATGTGTATCTTAGTTTGAGATTCTTTATATCATCCTTCTTAATTCTAGTTAAGAAGCAGGTAGTACACAGTGCTCTTAGAAAATTTTCCGAATTCAGTATAAGTTATTTTCTGCCTTCTAGAGTTGTGAAGTAAGAAGTCTTACGAGTTTCTGAAGGGATTTTATTCTCCTTTGTTGAAAGCAGGATTAAACTCTTGCAATAAAATTCACTGACTAAAGCTTTGATGTTTTCCCAGCCACCCAGTTGAGTGATGTAATTTCCAATTCAAACACTGTTCATATGTCACTCTCATACTGCTGTTCTGTGTATATACGCATTCCAAGTTTTGCAACGTTCTTAGTTTAAGTGTACAAGATTCATATTTGATTCAGTTTCCCAAGCTTTAAGACAGATGCTCTCTCACCTGTTACCTATCTTCTTTTTACATACAGTGCACACCTTCTCCTCTGTAATAATGCATTTCACTTGCTGATGCAAGATCCGTTCCTCCTGGACCTACAGAAGAATTAAAAAAAACAACAAAAACAAAAACAAACAAAAAAAACAAAAAAAAAAACTTGCTCAAAAAGCAATGCCACACCACAGCTCCCTTCTAGTCTGGTGAAACGGAAAGCTGTCACAATGTTTAATTTTCAGTGGCTATATCTACATTAGCAAGTTGTACAGCACAAAAGAAGCAGGTCTGTAGAGCAGAGCAGGTGGTATTGAATACCCAACACCCACACTATATGAACTGCAGGATTTTACTTTCAACTGGTGTGGTCCACAGAGACATTCTAACCACTAAGGGACGTTCAGGTGAACTATTGAAGTGCATCATCTGGTTTAGTTTATTTGAAAGAAATCCATGCTCTTTGAGATCATCCTGCAATGCACGCCAGAGCACAGTGAGTCCAAAGACTCACACCAAAAGCACACACCTCATCCAAACTACAATGAATGTACTTGCCATCTCCCGATAAAGGGACATTCATGCACACCTACTAATTTCAGGTGCGCTACAGCACCATCTAGAGGACACACATTCCGTATAAGGAACAGTTAATTTAAATACTGAACATTGGTTTTAAAACACCATTCCCATAAATAATGGCCAGTGATGGGTACTTACCCTCAGAAACTCAGCATGGAGAAGATTCTTGAGTACTTGATTAAATCTTTTCTTCTGGGCATTTTCTTCAAGGACTTTCTCTAAGAAGATCCGAATCTCACTAATCTGTGTATTTGCTGGGAGTAGGTTTATTGCCTGGAGCAAAATATACTTACTTAGGAAAAATTAAAAAGGAATAAAGAACAAAATAGAATAGAAATTGACACATTTAGCTTGACACTTACAGTCTGCTCACGTGCCTACTCCAGTACCTTCTGCCAACAGTACAAACTGAGTACTCAGAAGTCTTTACCTTGGTGGTATCCAGTTTGCTGTGATGTAGTTCCAAAACCTGCAGAGCAGCCTGCAGATTGGCTTGAGGCTCCAGCACTTCCATCTTGATTGGTCCCAGGCAATGAACACTAGGTGGGGAGAGATACATCCGGAGCAGTGACAGATAGACCTGTTGCACACAAAAGGAAATTCTGAAACCACTGCATGCATCCACAATTGACGGTGCTGGTAGAACCCAGCAATGGTACTAGTAAGTTGTACCCATGCCATTCAAAATTCTGAAGTGCTCATTTAAACAGCTCTTATCTTAAAACAACAAAAACTGAAAAGTATCAATGATGTCCAAGGCCTTTAGAGACTTGCATTCTATACTAAAGATTTTCTATAAAAGTCGTTTCAATCATGGCTCCCTCATCTTATATAACTCATTCATAATCTTTAGAAACCAACACTTCACTGCTTTTTAACATTAACTTTTCTGTAGAAGTACATGGAATATGCACACAGTATCTTGTCTTCTGAATTCCATTACAACTTTAGCTACAGAATATATGCTCAACTCCAGTAATACAGTAACATTCTCAACAAAAAAACAAATTTAAAAAAAAAAAAAAAAATCAATCATCTAGTAATTCCTAAATTCCAAGAGCTTATACCTAGGTTGCTGTCCACCTACACAAACTCTGAATAAGCCTATACAGAGCAAAAACTTTAAACTCCCTAACATGATATGAATAATCTAATACATCTACTGAAAAGAAAGACTGCAAAGATTAAGCTACTTACATCTTTGTTGCCATCTTTGTTTCTGTCATAATGTTTATGGCAGTAGCTAGAATAGATAAGAATGAAGTGAAATGCAGGGACAGTTTTGGAACCCAGAGAATCAGAAATTAACATTTAAAAGCTTTGATTACTGAAGCCATCCAAATTAGGTGACCGTATGTCCAATTCCCATCAATTAATCAAGTTGCACAACAAAATTACACCATTTACTCTGCATTACAATGCTGAGAAAAAGGGAGGTTTTGTGCAAGTCTCCCACTTCTAATCAACTTAAAAAGCTTCCATGCAGAAACTAAATTTAATTCAGCTGTGTAAAAAAAGGAAAAAAGATGTCTCCAATCAACACATCATAGCATAAAAATCTATGTGTAGATATATCTAATTACTGTATCTGAATCACAAAGAGAAGGTGTTTATTAGTGTACACTGCATACCAGGGTTGAATGTTCTCTAACAGGCATTTGCTGAAACTAGCTTTAAAAGAAGCTATGTTGAACAGGCCTCAATGTTCAGATATACGTGCCAGTATCAGGTAATTCTGTTTTCACCTAAGTACGTCAGATTCACTCAGAAGATTCCCTGACGTGATACATCTAGCAAAATGCCGCATCTTTACTACAGAGGATTCTGCTAACTGAAGGAGCTTAACTTTGCATCTGGGCTAGTGAGTGTCTCAAAAGAGAAAGGAAGCAAAACAACATACAGAAGTTCACAAGCTAAGGACAGGTGGAAACAAAGAACTCACTGATGACAGTCATATTGCTCTAAAGAGCAATGACAGAAGAGCATGAAAAGGTAAGCCTCAAGGGTTTGGCATGATCATCTGTAATGAACAGATACCTGGAAGAGCCTATGTATGTTCCACATACAGCAACATTTCACCACACATCCTATCCACAGGGCAGTGAGTAAAAAAGTAAAAAAAAAAAAAAAAAAAAATTCTTACTTTTCAGCCATGTTGGTGTCCTTCAAAATATGAACATAAATAAACAGAGCTTGCTCGTGCTTCCCCATACGACCCAAGAGCAGAGCACGTTCTTCTAGGAGACCTAGTGATAGCATGATGGATTAGTCAATAGCTACACAGAGAAATGACAACATAAGCTCCATTAGTGACCAGACTAACAGAAGGAATTATAGTCTGAGCACAGGTTAAAGTTACACTGAGACTGTAAGTCTACTTTACACTAGCCTCAGTAACAATTTATGAATTCTTAAGTAACCTTAAGATACAAAAAACTTCAGATCTGTTGAGCAATTCAGGCTCATGGAAAAGTTAGGCTAAATATATAAGTGATGGGAGACACCACAAGGTCTTAGGCCAACAGTTACAGGAATCCTGCAGAGACTGGTAAACCCAACTGTGCCAGCAAAAACAGAGTTAGTATACACATCAGTGGCCTACAGTTACAGATACAGCCATCATTTGTTTCTAGTTACCATGATTCTACAATAAGTGAGGAGGTTTTGCTGTACAATGCTATAAGCTAGGGTTTGGTTAACCTATGGAAACAACTCACCATCAAAGGGGAAGTCACTAATTAGTCGACTAGGTTCATACCAGCTAGACTTCTCCAGAAAAAGTAGAAGCTTTTTCCGGTAATCCCCCAAGTCTCCTCCTTCCTCCCCAGCAGGCACTGGAGTTTTATCTATATGGAAGAAAACAACATAAGGTACGGTAAGACAACTATTTCACTACACTAGTACACAGAAAAAGATAAACAAATCATTACAAGGAGGAACAAAATGCTGATGAAACTGTTATATCGGCTGGAATTCTGGTGTACCTGCCAAATTACTTCAGCTCCCCAAAACACATCAAGTGGGTGGCTGAACAACAGACTCAGTTATTCAAGACCCTTCCCTACCCTTAATGTGTAGAATTCAGTAGCTGCCATTACACTTAATCATGAACAAAGTGTCACTTGGTCCCTTACGATCTCTAGGGAGGCAATAAACTAGACTTCCCTACAAACCCACAACTTTTATTGTTCCAGTTCCTTCATCACTTGGGATATCTTCTGGATATGAAGAGGGAAGTCTTACAGCAATACACTATGAAGGCTCCCCTGTGCTGTCCCATGCCCCTGGTCTTCCCACCAGAAAAGGCTAAACATACCTGCAGGGAAAGAATTGAGATATTCTTTCATTAAGCCCTGCACTTTTTCACAGTACAGCTGGATCAGACAGTTGTGAAAGTCTGCACCGGTTTCTTCCCAGACATGAATGATGTGTTCCTGTAAATACACGTTCAGGTTCAGTTATAGAAACCTCCTCTGGGAAGTAATTTGTTATAAACAAGCAACAGTTCCACGCTTGCCTTTACCAAGCTTGACTTCAGGATTTCATATATTTTAATTATTTTTTCTTTGCACAACTTATGGCAAAGCTAGCATTCTCTGACACAGCATCAGGCTCCAAAACCTGGAGAACTAAAGCCTTACATGTAACATGTTGTACTGAATGTAACGCACTAGTACAGATTGAGTTCTTACCAGATAAGGAATAGTCAAGCTTTTAAAATTTTCTATCAAGAAACTGAGCACTTTGTCTCGTGGCAAAGCTTCCACTTCAGGGAGGTCTTCTGTAAATATCTGTTAAACAAAATGTTATTCACAGAATGGTGATTTTTTTTCTTTTTAAACTGCCACAGTGTATTTTCTCTGAGGCACTGAAGCTTGACATATTATCACATATGTCCAAAATAAGCACAAGAAGTATAAAAAAAATCTGAGCAGCTTATTTAGGCACTCAGAAGCTGCCTCACATCTGAAAGGATTAACAAACATCCCCACTTCTGCCTTAGTTAACGCTCCTCTTTTACAGTGCCCAACAATTCCCAAATATAGGAAGTCAGTTCTATATCAAAGAGGAAAGGGAAAATGAGAAAGGCAAATTAACATTTGATATTTAAATATTCAATCAGGCTCTTGTGCAAAAAGCATGACATCAATAACATTAAATGTTGTATCAAAGGTTCCTAGCTACTTATTACAAGATAAGGTATTCCAGGAATGGAAAAGCATGAGAAAAATTGAAAGGCTGTCCTGCTCTATCTACTGCTAATCTTACCACAGCACTGAACACAGAAAATATAAGTTATATATTTAATTGGATTTAGCATTAATACACAGCTTCTTACACCAAGTTCTCCCAATTCCATACACTGTACTAAGAATCTCAATGGCAAGGTGCCTGTTTCAACCACACTTACCTTCAGTCCATCTTCAGGAAAATCTCTTAGCACCCAGACAGAGTAGGAAAACACCAAATGCAAGTTCTCTGTGCCTGGAACACAAAAAGTAGCAGTGCTCAACACAAGCAGATGCTTTCAGAGCCAGCAAAGTTTAATTTACAGGAAGAATTCAGTTTGGTTTTTTTACCCTGCTTAAAGAAATCACACATTCCAGACTAAAGCCACAATTTCTTTACTTTGCAAACATGATTTTAAAAAAGAACAAGAATTAACTCAAATACTAAGTGCCACCAAACGTAAACAATTCAGACCAAAATCAAACTCGGTTGTCTTAATCACATTCCAAAAGTCTTCCCTTACAATTTGTTTTTATTAGGGTAGAAAAAGACTGTACTTTCACTTGTGTAATTTCTTTCAGTCCATTTCCAGCCTGCCAGTCTAATGACTTCTATAGCAAAGGGTCAAATACTTTATAACAAGTAGTAAAGCATCATAGTACTGAAGTAATTGGCATAGAAACTACATGACACGTAATAACTTCAGCTTTTAAGAAAATTTAGGACCTGGCTCTTTAAAAGAATACTTTCAGCTGACAAAGTTCACAAAGTTTACAAAACATGTTAGGAAAACATGACTTCCCCCCCACCCTCCTGATGAGAACCCACTGAGGCATTCACTGCCCAAACAAGGCAACAACACAACTATACAAGAAACAGAAACCTACACCAACCCTAAAAAAAGGCAGCCATTGTTTGCTTTTCTTCATCCCACAATATCATCAGGAGTAAGTTACTTTTTAAATATTGAAAACAAGCAGCATCTTCACAGTAGCAGTATTTTCAAAACCAGAAGATGAGCGCTATGAAGTAAAACAATTAAAATAGCTCCCAGAAGAGCCAGTTTCAAAGTTTCAGAAACAAAACAGTGACTTGGCAAACGGCACTAAGACCATGGGTCTGAATTTTGCTGAACTTCAATTAACTTTCTGAATTAAGAGGGCATTGTATGGTAATGGGTTTTCTAGGCTCACTGAGAAAATTTAAATAAAGGACAGGACAAATCATGGGATTAAGTTCTCATGTAGAACAAGAGACAGAGAAGAGAAAGTCTAACTCCTTATAAACAAGTGTGAGATAATTAATAAAATAGCTCCTTCCCAAAGCACTGATCAAGTTGCCTTCGCTGAAATCATGACCAAATCAAACATGAAGTTACAACCTACTCCAAACACTCAAGATGGCAGAAGAGGAGGAAACTCGAAGTAACTACCAAATCTTATAGATCAGAATACTAAAAGGCGACACATCGCACCAGAAAACAAAACAAGTGGCTCCCTCAGCACATAACATTCAGCTGCATGGGGATTTACACTGAACATCACAGGCAAGGATGTTTTGTGCTGCTAGAATTAAAGCAGAAACTGAATTACTAAACTTTCTCAGCAACAAATCCCTAATTTAAAGATGAGCTGTAACAGGAAGAAGTTCTGCATACCACTGTTTTAACAGATAAGGAATACTGTAAAACAGAACACTATCTACCACCCAATCAAATACATCATTCTCCTGTGGCTAACTCTGCACAGATAAAGCCTATTTTTGATGGGCATGGCCAATAACAGTATTAACAATTAATATTTGCTGTGATGCAATAAACAATAAGTGCTTACTCTGTTGATACATGGCAAATATCAAACCCAAATTAGTAATACATACTTGATGACTTAAAAGACCACAGCTACAAGCCTGGATAAAGTTTGCTATAATTACCTGAGAACTATTTAACAACATTTCATCAAATGCCCAAAAACCTATAGACAAGAGATGACCAAAGAAGAGTTTCTACTTCACTCAGAATGTAAGTGAAAGCAACTAAAAATAATTAAAATTTAATAATTAAATTTTATAATTAAAATTAATTAAAATAATTAAATTATTATTATTTATTTAAAATTAAAATTAAAATTAAAATTAAATTTAAATAATTAAAAATAATTAAAATTTTAAAAATTAGTTTTTAAAAAAAAACAGTTATTACTTAGATTAGAAGTTCCTAACTACAGAAGCCTCACCAAAGGGGCAGCAGAGGGAAATATCTGTAGAAACCCCATAGTCTGAAATGCTTTTATCATCTTACTTAAGGGACTCCCAGAAATGACACTTATCAATTAATCAAGGCAGAATGGGTAGTGCAGTTAAAAACACACACACAGAGTATTACATTTCTGCTGTTTACTTGGGAGGGGAAGCTGCTAGTGACCCTAGCATAAAACATTCCATTTATTAGCAATAGTTAACTTTCTAGATTGTTTCCACTGTATTTCATTACTCTGAAGTGAAGAGACCCAAATATTCTTTATCAGTTTTAAAGAGCTGAGCAAGAAGCATACAGGAAAACTGATTCTCAGGAGGTCCTGAAACACCAGAGAAGCTCCAGAAGACTAAAAGAAATTTAGCAAGCTGCCAAGATTTTAGAAAAGTATTCCAGACAACTTGGATAATTATAGGTCTTAAACATCATCAATCCCAGGTAAAACAAATGAACAGCTGACATAGGTCAATCGAGATTAATTGATCAAGATGACAGAATTATTTTTTAAATAAGATTAGAAGTTTGTGGTGTAAACCTGTATGCTGAATATAACATACCTACACTTCTCTAAGATGAGTGACATTACCAAATGACGCCAATGAATAAGTGTAAGAGAGACATCGCATAAACGGGAAAGGTCTCAACATCACTGTAAGCAATGGATTATCTTTGAATAAACATGTTGCTAACAGAAGCCAGCAGGAGTTCTTAAAAGAAGTAATTACAGAAAAAAATCTCAAACTTTGCCAATAGTGTAAGACTAGGAGATGAACAAAGGTATTGCCCTCATAAACTACTCACTACCAAAATAGTAGTGTGATACGTTTAAGAGTTGTGCATTTAGAAATAAATAATATTACTGGAGGGGAGGGGGCTATTCTCAAAAGTAGCAAAACCAAAAAAAGGAGTTGGGAGTTCACAACGAATAGTCAACCAAGCAAGTTCCTACCATGATGCTGTGACCCGCAACTGCAACTGTTAGGTCATAACCTAGATCAGAAACCTATCATAACCTATACACAGAAAATAAAAACTTCATCTAGGATTCTTCATCTCAGGAAAGATACTACAAGACCCAGAAACTGGAATTTAGACTTTCAGCTGGAAAGCCTAACCCAGAAGTTAGACTCCCCTTTTGTCAGTGATGGTAAATCATCACTGGCAGAAAATTCAAAATACTATGGCATATTTTCTACCACTGGAAATTTTTATCAGAAATAAGGAATGTTTTCCAATAAGATAGTAAAGTTTCAACAGGACACTCATGAACTAATCCTCGAAGTTTGCATTATGCAAGAAACTAGACAAGATGACAAGGATACCTTTAGCCTGGTAAGTATCTAGCAAGTTCCTGAACAGTAGAATAACCACTAAGCCCAACAAGAGTAACACCTTCACAAAAACAATGCTCTCCTTCACACTCACCCAAATGCTGCAGATATTGCACTGTCCTCTCATGACCCTTCAAAGGTGAGTTGGCTTTCTTTGACTGATCCACCAGTACCTGTAATGCTTTCAGAAAAACAAAAAGGTTCATTCCTTTGTAACCACAAGTATCATTCCAACTCGAACCAAAAAAGTGCATTTTTTCCTGTTCTGCTACTGGAGGCAAAACAAAGTTTTGTTTTAAACACACAGGTCAAACGGGTAACAGGAACAAAGACCGATTTAATCACAAGACAGACCTAGAAACTCTCAGAATATTGCCTGCTCACTGAAGACAAGTTAAAACTCAATACTAGGAATACATGCTCCTATCCTTTCTCCTCTTCCCACCCAACCTCATACCTACCTTTCTCATGCAGACCTTTCTTCTCATACAGTATTATCAGCTCACTATATTTGTGTGCCTTCTTTAGTACATGCTCGCTCTCCTCAATATGGCAGTGATTGTTCTCCAGACGTAGGAGTGGTGCCACCAGTGCTACATTTGTCTGCAAGCAAAAAGGGAGCACTTAAACACATGCACCTCCTAAGCTTATAGTACAAAACATGAGTTGGGACAGAGGACGGGGGAAAAAAAAAAGTCTTATAGCATAAGAAGTGACAGTTTAACATCTTAGATCAAGGCCCATCTTCACTTCCCTAATTTGTTGGGACAGAAAGAAAACAATATATCAGTTATTCCCCCCTTTCAGAATAGAGGTCAGCTTTGAAAAACATCATTGACAGCAAAGATTGTACTCGCCTGCATTTAACAGTACAAGGCAACATGAGAAGCATTCATTAGAACTTCAATATACATAGGCGAGGCCTCATTCTTCTGACAGAGGCAGCAACCAGAAACAGACACATCTGCTTTTTTCCATGAAGCTACTTCCTGACCAGTGAGCAAACTAGTTAACACTGAAGTTTCACAGATCATTTTTAGACCAAAGACAGACAGTTGTGAGAATTTCTGAAATAGCTCCTTAGCCTCCTTCTCAAACATGTCAGCCTGAAATTCCAGCAGAGCTTGCATCAGGTAGAGGAAAGGCCTCTAGGTCAGGCAGAAACTCACATGGAGGTAACACTTTAACAGGGTGGTATCAATGATTTGCAGCAGCTTCTTTTTGGATTTGATTGTGGGAGTTCCTTCCATGAGCGGTGAGGTACTGGACTGATGGTCAGAATCATTTAGCTTCTTCACCAGCTGACTCCTTTTCTGCAGGACATTAAATGAAATTTTAACAGGAAAAGGCCATGGATTTCTCCATCCCACCTCAGAAAATATAACCCACCAAGTAAAAAGACTAAATTAAACCAATTTAATAACTTGTTTTAATCAATTGTTTCCTAAATAATTTTTATTGTTACTAACTATTCAACACGTCACCTTTCCAACCACATTCAGGTGCATACATTTGTTTTGCAAATTTATAGTTTTGCAAAATGTCCAGACTCTTGAGAAAATAGTCAGAAGGAAACTCAGTTAACCTGAACAGAGACATTTTAGAAGTCAGGAGACATTTAAAACATTTGGAAAAGGTTTTGAACTACTAGGCACAAAAAAAAAAAAAAAATTATCCTCCTTCAGACACAAGCTTCCTTTTAATCTAGTAAGAATGGCAACAGAACAATTCAGATTCCAGTTACAACAAAATAAAGACGACAGGAAGTTACAGTACCCACTACCTCCTGTTCAACCTTTTAATGCATGCTTTTGATGTGTCTCCTGGATAGAGTGCCCTCCACAATAGTCACAAAACAAAAGATCAAGAGCTCAAGCCCTCCTCAGAAGGCTACTAGAAATAAAATACTGGACTCATGGTTCAGATCTGGTCCATGAGTAAGTTTTGTACAGTCCTCACAAAAGTCACGTGATGTCTCCCACATATCTGTGGGGCACCTCACATCTTCCAGTTCCCCTGCTTTCTCATAGTTTCCAACCATGAAGACAGCCCGTTAACGCTAGCATAAGAGCTGGAGTAGGCGTACTGCTTCCTGCACATCAGAGTTAACCTACAAAATATGCTAAAACTGAATAACCCTGCTCTAAAAACAGATATAGGAGCACTCACTTGAGTTAGGTAGTCTATCAGAGCTAAATGTGCCTTCTCCAGCTCTGCCCCAGAGAGCCCTGGCAGGGGGTTGGGATACTGTAGCTGTTTCCTGTAATCTGTGGGCAGGAGGTCAGGATACAGACCCATCACGTGAGTGGGATCTAAGCAAAAAATAACTAGTATTAGTAACCATTCATATCATTATTTTTGCAGACTCTTAAATATATGTAACCTTTGAGCAACCTCTTTCCAACAGAGCTGTTGCAGTCAACTTGTATGTCCACAGGGTTCCAGGTAACAGAATTTGCTTATTACAGAAAAGAAGCTAAAACAAGGCAAAAGAAACAAGAGAAAGACTGTTTTGAAGTCCAAGCACAACAAGTTCCAACCTGTGCGCTTGGCACACCTGCAGGACAAGCCATTATTATAATCCTCTTACTGCTCTCCTTGCAGAATCCCAGCATTAACTCTGACAGTAGGACAAGATTTCTAGGAACAAGCAATGTTTTAAGAGAAGATTACTGTGCTTTTGAAACAAGAAGTGAATAGCACCAGCTGTAACTAATGAGCGCCTGTTTTCATGGAGCTTAAGCAAATTCAAAATTACTGCCCTCTAATTTAAGTTCAAAGTATCTTGAGTTCTCAGTCCTTTTCTTTCATTGTAGTTTTCCAAAGTAAATATGATGTTAAGTGTCATCAAAACAAGTTCTAGGTTTAAATGCACAAGGGATGTGCTGTCACCAATAAAAGAATCTCAATCTTAAGCACTATTCTATGGTACAGTCAGGTGTTCTTCCACTAATCGTAGTACAAACCAGAGGAATAGTATCAGAGACTATTCTGACTTCCAAAACCACAGAAAAGTTTCCTGGCTTCAGTAGCTTGGTCCACTAGACAGGAAACAGGGTTAAAGGTCCTCAGTTTGGTCAGAGTCCAAAGATTTAGCAAATCTACAGGTGTTCTTTATTTTTCATTCCAAACTACCAGTATGCTTTTGGCAGTTGCTGAAACCATCAACTTCAAGGGTCTGTGTACACGCTATGCACGCTGTAAAACAGCCTACAATACAAATATATTCTGCACAAAGGGCAAATTCATGATTTAACTTAATTCACTGACTTAAGTTAATTAAGTACTATAGCCAGTTTCACAAAAAAAAACTAAGTAGCTGTCTAGGCTATTTGCCATTTACAAGGACTGGTCTGCACAAGACACCCATTTTAAAACAAAAACAAAACAGAAAACAAACAAAAACTCCCACAGGATAGTCTGTGAGCTTCACTTCATTCCTCCTAACCCAGGCACCTCAATGCCAACCCAAGCATTTACCTGTACCAAGCTTGGCAAAAACTTGCATGGATTCATCAAAGCGCTTCTGGCAGAAGAGGTTGAAGGCAAAGAGGTTCTTTATGTGGTGAATTTGTTGTCGCTTCTCACTATCTGAATCATCTTTCATTTCCTACACACATAAAAATTAACGAACATTTAAAAACTCTTGGGCCTCATAAATGAGAATAAAACACCCTACAGAAATAACAGGAGTATAATCCTTTGGAGAGAGTAAGAAGAAGAAAAAGGATAATCTTCCAAAGTCAACACCACTGATGGTGATTCTTAGATGCTATGCTTATTGTGTCACTGAGATAACCTGGAGGGTTTGAAAGCTACCTCTGGTTATCTATATACTTGCTTTATCACAGCAACTATCTCTTCACTCATTTGCCTTTTCAAAATTATTTTTCAAGTTAGCAATACAAAATGCAATTAATTAATTTTAATGTAGTTCCAGAGAAGTTTCCAGAAGCCAGAAAATCCTGAAACAGTAATAGCAATATAACTAAACATACTGCTTCAGCATCTCTAAGAAATTATGATGTTTCAGAAGGAATACGGAGGGCCGTTACAAAAAAAATCCTGGTCATCTGACGAAACAAAACACACAACTCCAAGCAAAACTGTTTACAAGCAGTCTGAAGTCAGACATCCACTGCAAACCCAAAGGTTTCTGAGTACTTACTGCCAACTGCAAAGCCAACTCAAATTGTTTGTCCTGCAGAAGCTGCTGGATCTGCGTGGCTATGGACACCGGAATGAGCCGCCAAACAAAGTGATTACTTGCCACATATATAATATTTGTGCTGTAAACAAGACAAAAAGGTCAGTTACTGAGCTCCAGCACTGAGTAAGGAGCAATACCCTACCCAAAAAAAAACCAATCCTGGTTAATACACACATGGATCAACCAAATACAAGGGCAACTTAAGCAATATTGCAAAGCAGAAAGAAGAATAATTTATTTCCAGTGATCAGAAATTCCCAAAGACACTCAACTCTATCATTTACTCCTCAAGGTATGGCCTCCACCCATCTGTTCATAAAAAACAATGGACTGCTTCAATGCTACTTTTTAAGCTGAGGGAGTTAGAAAAGCTCTTCCTCTCCCAGTTTTTCAGAGTGCTACCATACACTCAGGCCAACAAAAGTAATAATCAGTTATACTCAATACCCTCCAGAGGTGATGAAGCGTGGTCTCTGCAGCTCAATACTCTGTACCAGCAGCCGGGGTTCAAAAGTGCGGATCTCCACATACCTTGGCAGAACAGCAATGATATAGGGAGGCTGATGTTCTATTAGTGAAACAAGTGAAAAATATAAGTTGATTGTTCTCAAGTATGCCTTGAAACAAGCCATGACTTAAAGTAAGGCTTCTCTTCAATCCCCCCCCCCCCCCCCCCCCCCCGTGTCCCTTTTTTGCTTATTAAAAACAAAACTCAATGCCCAACACTGACAGCAATTTGCTAATAGACTACTACCAGGCTTTTTGTTCATCTTTCAACATAAGGAATTTCTGTGGCACTCAGGTGCCCAGAAGAACTACAGTGCTTTAACACACTACGTTCCATTTCAAATCTTGTCCCTTTATAAAAGATATGCAATATGCCTATTTTCCAAAGAGGAGATAGGCATACAGACTAGAAGCAAAGACGAGGAAGAAACAAAAATAAACACATGAAACCTTCCACACTCAGAGTACAACCTGAAATACTTTAGAAACTGTCACACTCCAAATCCAACTAGTTTCTAAATACCGGGAACATAACGATTTTGTCATATAAAAAGGAGTAAAGAAGCAAATTTTTAAAAATTACTGCTAATTCTCACCCATGGCTATAGGAATATCTGTCCAATTCAAGGCACATTTCTGAGTACAGATCCCTTCTTCATTGAGTACAACTGTTAGATCATCTTGGCCAACCGCAACTTTTCCATCTGCTACAGGAGCTACCAATGGTTCCAGCTGCTTCCCTGTGGGAAACAGTTCTTTGATGGATCCTTTTCCATCCACCTAGGATAATAAGGAAAATAAAAAATCCCTGTTTTTCAAAATAGCCTTAATTTCAAAGTTGCATAAGACCAAAGCCAAAAACCCCCTGGAGGAATTTACAACCCAGGCTAATCACTAACAGAACAAGTGCAATTTTAAAGAGTAGCAATAACATTTTCTGCATATCATCACTTATCTTGCTTATACATCATTCGGAAATAAAGAATTAATACTTTTGTGTCTGAGATGATGTATTCCTGTTACTATAACAGCAGCTGAGCACATAGTTCATACAGGTTTATAAAACACATAGCACAGTAGCAACACCAGTTAAAGTGTCCAAACGCTTCTTAGTGTAACCAGAGGATTTCATTTAGGCCAAAACTTTAACATGGTTTTATTCTGGCATCAGTGAGCATTGCCACATAAAAAACAAACTAGAAGCCAAGCAACCTGCCTAGCCTTTTTCCCTGTCCTAGCCACTCATTCTTGTGGCCACATGCTGCCCAGAGAACTGAACCCACCCAAAAAAAAAAAAAAAGGAAAAAAAAAATCCACCAACAAGCTGTTTCATGACCTGATCTCACAACTCACTGCCACCAAAACAGAGAAACCTTCAACTCCAGCTACATGTTCCTGCTGCTTCCTTTGCGTTACAGCTCAAGCATTCTTATAAATCAACAGCCAGCCAGCAAAAAACAATACCATAAAAACATGTGTATTTTTTCTGCCTATTTAGTGAAATGAAGCCATTCAAGGATCTGGTCTGTCAAGCACCAGAGTCAACCCAAAGCAGACACTTGGACAGCAAGTCCCCACTCTGTTTGCTTGAGCAACTGCACAACTACTCGTATCACTAGAAGGGCAGGAATCAACACCTAGGAGAGGGCTGCAGAAAGGCATCACTCCTTTTGTGAGCAGTGTCAGTTTGAAGTGCCTGTAAAAATTACTATGCAGTTGTCCTGTCGACTACAGGTCACTGTTACCACCCATGTACGTACACGTACGTATGTGTGGTGCACCTCTTCATCTCATTTTCCTGTAATATCAGCAGAAGCCAATTGTAAAGGGAGAAAAGAGAATCAAACATAGCTGTCAAATGAAGCATAAGTGGACACTGTAATACTAAATTAGCGACAGTAAGTTTAGAGACTTTCAAACTGAAATGACTACAGTTGAATCAAAAAAGGAAAAAATGGTTAAGCTCCACTGTCTGCTAGATAAGAAGATATTCTTGGTCTTTTTTCCCTTTTAGAGCTATCTCCTTTCTTAATACATTAAATAAAATGCAAACTGAGTTTACATAGACTGCTGCCAAACAAAAACATATCTTTTCTGATGCCTTTTTTCTGCAAGAGCTTCAAACACTGGTTTCAACAGCAATAAACAGAAGATCACTTCCTGACAAAACATCAGTTTAAAAGGACAGACTTAGACTGCCCTTTCCAAAAGCACATATAGCAAGAGTACCAGATGCTGTTTTTCATAAACGTCTGTTAGCTAAATCCCTGAGCACAAGAGCAGGCTCCATAATGTCTACTGCTACCCAAATCTTCTTAAACACTGTATTCCAAACCCCAGTCTTACACGTATCAGGTAATAGTCCCTCTTGAAGCCTACACAGATGGAGTTTTCACACCAGGCCATAGACTTGGGTACATCAGGTACACTGAAGTCCCCCTGAGGAAAACAGGTTAAAACAGCTGTTACAAGAGAAAAGCAGAAGTCAAATCTGGCAACACAGAATGTAACAGGCAGTCCTGTAAACGGCTAGATTCATGCACAGTAAAGAGGTGTGCTCTGAATTAGCTGGTAACTTCCTAGAAGAGCAGCCTAGCTGAAAAATTCTCTACCCGTTTCCATTGGTTATTTTTACCATTCTGGTATTCACAAGCACAGTTCTCTGTGCTTGTTGTCAGTAACTACCTTCTGACTTAACAACATGCCTGGAAAACTTTGGGTAGAAGTGGACCCACTTCCATAGTGTTACTGTTAGGTATACATTTATAGAGACTGCATGCTAATACATTTCACTGACTTACAAGTGTACTACAACCAGAATATTAAAATATAGAACACAGCCTTTGATTTAATTTATGAAACTGTATTAATGCCATTAATTGTGATCTCAACCATGTATTTTTCACTTTTATTTGCTGCTTCATTGTTAAATCACTGCAGAACCAACAGGAGTCGGTGCTCTGAAATTCAGGAGTGCCTCTGAGTAATAGGGACTGTATAGCAAGCAGTAAAGAACAACTACACTCCCTGCCAAGGCACACTAGACTACAGAAACAACACAACCCACCTGTAGTTCATGGAACTCTCTGTCCTTCCAAAAATAAAGTTGTAGCTTCTTCCGCACTGCCACGCACATTCTCAGCACTTCTTCTCCTGTATCTGACTGCTGTGAAAATAGACAGGCCTAACTCACAGGCACTCATAAACTAAGAGGCAAGCAAGATCATACAAGGCGAAAAGAATCCTCAGCCTGAAGCAAAGCTGTCAGCTGAGGAGCAGCTTTGTTCATCCATGCCAGAGGGGCATTCCCTAAACAAGGAAACACAGACAGAAGGGGGGCGGGATACTTAAAAATGAACTTTGGCAGGGACTGTGACACGGAGGAAATAAAAAGAGCACCAAAGACATACACACACACAAACAGAAGATAAGTAGAGAGCTATCAGCCTAGCCCTGAAGACTAGGATAAATAGCTTGAACTCTATGCAGTATAGGAGAGGGAAGGAAATAGAACAATGCAAAAAATATGTTATACTGACAGATACAAACATTAATAGCTGTTTAATATTCTAGCCTATTGTAAAAGTTTCCTGACAAAAATACTAGCAAAGCAAGTGCCTGTACACACAAAACAATAAGGCACTTTGGAATGACCAGATTTAAAGGCGTTTTGAAAGACATCGCTAGTTTTAACACCCAAAAAACCCTAAGTACTTATTAGAAAATATTTAATACTAAGCTCTCATGGGGCAAAGAAATAAAAAGGGATCAAGAGCACTAAGCCATCTCTTCTGGTTATGAGTAAGGTTTCTGAATGACATGGACAGGCTGAGAAACTCACTTGGATAGAAATGAGTCACTTACTAAACCACAGCATATGAACAGAGGATTGCTGTACCTTATGGAACCATTTTATGGCCTGAATCTACCACAACTGCCATGGAACTCCTTGGGCCAATACAGTTTAACAGCAACAAAAATGTGACAAAAACAGTGATGGAAATGCTTGGTGAAGGGAACCACTATGACCTAGTACCCTGGCAATCTAAGCAAAGGGAATAGCTTTTGTAGAGGACCTTTCAAAAAAAGACGACAATCAAAGTTACTACAGGATAAAATGCCTTGAAGTTTTGTATCAGGAGGTTAAAGGCTACAATCACAACAGGCACAGGAAGATATCTTATGAAGCACAGGAAGAAAAATAAGGTGACTACATTAAAATTTGTTGCCTTAAGCAAAGCTTCAACATCCAGTAGGTACTAATTTTAAAAAGCACTAGAACCCAAGCAACTTGCATGTAACACAAAATTAACAAACCTAATCTATACAACAACATAAAAAAAGTTAACCTTATTACAAACAGTAAGGACATCTGTGCCATTGTGTTCCTCCTCTTACCTGAAGATCACAAGTGAAGAGAGATGCACCTTTTGCCTTGGAAACCGTGGTGATTTGTTGAAATGTCAACAGGTCATGGACATAAATGTTATTTTCTGTTTTAAACAAAATTCCAATTATTATTCAATATTTAATATATGTAAAACTCATTGCTAATTCAAATAAGTTATCACATTTTATGTTTACATAAAAAGAAGAATCTGTGAAACTAAGAGCTGCAAGAAAGGAAAAGGAATATTTTCCCAAAAGCTGAAAAGTAAGTGCTAAGGCATATACCAGTACAAGGCAATAAATGCAGAGAAGATGACAACACCAGCATTGGTAAAATTACATGAAGGAACTGAGAACAGTTCCTAACCAAACGGAGGAAGTGGGAGTATAAGGGACAGCAAGCAGGCCAGAGCAGAGCAAGTTCATGATGGAAGACTGTATGAACATAGACCATTTTGAACTGGCTCCTGAAATTAGCAGAAAGTGAATGGTTGCAAATGGAGGGTGCTGTGGCCAAGTTTTTGTACGCACGAGGACGCAGGCAGCAGAAATCTACACATGCTGGAGTCGGAAGAGCCGGGACTTGGAGATCATAAAGAAGGGAGTAGCAACATAAGCAAAAAAGACATAGGAAGATCATAAGGTTAAACAAATACAGCCAGAGACAAGCAAACTTAGATCTTCCACAAGATGGTAAAAGATCACCATCTGCATGTAAACTGAATTTGGTGTAACACATCAACAGTAAGTTTCATACATCAAATAAGCTTGGACAGAAGTTTTAGCCCCTATCATACAGTGCACACTCATACACATGCATGTATGTATGTATGTATATACACACGCCAACACAAACAAACTATATATACACACACACACACGTATATATACACACAAACTTCAGTGCACATATGTATTTTTTCATTTTTAATCACAAAACTTAGTAGTAATACTTTCTTCTCCAAGCTGGCTTACGACAAGCAAAGCTGCTTCTCAATCTATGCTGCATAATGCTTCCTCTGCAAAGTGAAAAAGCCTAAATCCTACACAATGACTTTTCAACAACTAGACTGCTATGTAGGTGTGTGGAAAGGGTGCCACATTCAGCCAAGTAACTGCATCGAGAAGAGCTCATTAAATATTAAAACATTTTCTTCACTTACCTAATAGACTGACCAGAATTTTAAACTGAGAAACAACATGAATCTGAAAGAAAGAATTCTATTAGTGACTCCATTCATAAACTAAACCTCTGAACAAGGCTCGATTATAGATAGTGTAAGAAAATGCATCTTAGATACTCTCAAAATAATGAAAACAGCAAGGCAGCTATCTATGCACAACCTTCCTCCAGCTATTGCAACCCCTTTCACTTACACCCAGTTTTTACAAGTTAGCACATACAGTTTGCAACCTAAGCTGGTAAAAAAATGTTATAATAAGTGGTATGTTACTAGTATAGAAGTACTTCTAAAGGATATGCAGAGTGTTGCTCAAAGAGGCTGCATAATCTTTGAGCATAATCTTATATTGATACTCAGGAAAGCAATGAGCCAAAGTTCTCAAAAAAAAAAAAAAAGAAACAGTAGTAAGACTGGCAGTAGATAATCAGTTAGTTTAGTTCTAAATTCCAAATAAGAGGAATTACATTCACATTCCTATAGCATTTTATCAGAATCAAATTCTATATTATAGTCTGTTAGTGTTTTACCACCATTTTTACAAACATTTTCAGAGCAGCTAAAGATTTACTGTGAACAACAGCATTTCCATAAAAGCCAAAAATAAACCTGTAAGTTCCAATTCTTTACGTTCTGCTTTTAACCAAACCAAGCTTATTCCTGTTATGGGAAGAGTGGGCAAAAACACCAGGCTGTGCCACCTCTAGAATAATCTATAGTTTTAGCAGAGATTCCAGAAGTACATTTGATATTTCATTTCTTGGCTGAAAACGCTGGAAAACTGTCCCCACATCAAGAAAATGGTATTTCCTACCTGCTGAATCTTTTTTGAGAAGTTCTTGTTGGATTTCTCTAGTGTCACTTCAAACCTATTGCAACCTACCAAAAAGATTTGAGAGAGTATGTAAACTGAAGTTGCCCTTAAATTTATGGCTGAATATATCTTACACTAAACAGATTACAAAGAATTATGAAAGCAAACTTGGCCACTTAACACTAGAAGAATGACTTTCTAACATATCTGTGCTATCTTTTACTTAATAGCTAAATGCATCAGAAGGTCTTCTACATAGTCAGGTGAAAATTTAAATTACACTTCTTGTACCCCTCTGAGGACTTCATCAATAGTTTACATTTTTGCCTTGCTGGAATTTTAGATTACAAGAACTATATTTAAGTATTTTGAAACCCAGAGATACAAAGATACCCATAAAGACTTTATCCACACCAATCAAATATTAGCAATTTAAATTGCTAGGGAGCACATCACTGCAAAGTAGACAAGGAATAAACACTACACCACAAGGGTTTAAAAGGAGTTTTAGGGATAAAGACTTACAGACACTTTCTGATGACATAACCTCTCCTGGCATTGATGCAAAAAAGGGGGAGAAATTTACCACGTGAGATAAGACACTAGCAACTCAAGACTAGCATGTTCTGTTGGAACAGACGGCCTACAAGTTTCAGAAAAAGCAAGCTGAATTCAGTCTCTAGAATCCAAGTGGCTATAAATGAACATCTTTCCAAGAGCTGATGAACTTGGAAACAGATGTTTGGTTTTTAGCTTTCCTGTCCCACACTACATTACTGTGTTCAATAACATCAGTTTCTACATAATAGAAGATAATGTGAAATACAAATCTGTTCAGTGAAAATCAATTTTAACTAAACCAAAAATAGAATAGTTCTATTTGTGGCATCTCCAGAATAGACTATGAACACTTATGACTGTCAAAGAGGCAGGAAGAAGAGTAAATACACGACAGAACTAGTTAGGAGGAAGCCATCTTCCCCATCCCTTGATGCTCATGGACACGCTGAATAAAGTTGCTCTTTCACGAATCCATTCCTTCATTAACAGAAGACAAACATCGAACGTCTGGCAACTAGTACATTGCACTGCTGTGCACACTGTATTCACAAAAATTACACTAACTTGCTATAAATTCAAACATATGGAGACCTGATACAAAACATACTTCAAAACAGAAAAAAGGCTGATACTACTTGCTATCTTTCTCACACATCCGATAAATGGTACGTACACTTTCACCAAAGATCCCACACAAATATTCATTAAACTATGTAGGAGAAAAGTCAGCAATTAAACATACTTGTGTTAACATCACTACAACCTCTTAAAGTGCAGGAAATAAAAATAACGTAATCAACTTTTTGTGTCATTCTTAAAATCAACTTACCTATGTCTTTCTTGATCCTGTAAAGCAGGAGATGCCCTTGTTTGGTACCAACAAGGAGCCATTCCTCTACAGAGACGGGGGAGAAAAAGAGTCTAATTAGTTTCAACAAAGACTGCCCTTCCCAGCCAAGTTGCATTTATCAGAACACTTGGGAACTTGTTTCAAATGCCAAAGACGACTTTCTGTGGTGACTACACACATGTCTCCTATCACCTCTCTGGTGGAAGTGCTTGGAAGTAGCTTTCATTCTTGGGAGAGGATGGTCAAAGATCAAGCGGTACGACAGAAAGCACAGCCTAGACATCACATCCCACTTGTTTATACAAAAGTAAAGAAGCAAACCATTGCATCTTTTGTGCAATTAAAAGAGGCAATAAATATACTTCAGACATTACTATCTCCCAGAGAGGAACGGTGCTACATAATGGGAAGAACTGTCAGGAAGAAAAACAAGTTCTATGTGGGTTGGTTTGAGTTTTTTTTAAATAGTCAAGTTTTTATAAGAACTTTCTGAAACAGTCAGCTATGCCTAGAAGGACAGTGGCAGCTTTGCTTAAACAGCATTTTGAATTGCTTGGACAACCAACAGTCATTTAAGATTTACAAGAGAGAACCTTTTTATACACAAACGCTGTGGCAGAATTTCAGACTCTTCCTATTTACAGCATTTATAGCATACAAAAGGCATAAAATCTGCGTTGGGCCATGAAATATGACTGAAATTCTTCCTCCTTGCTGAAAATCATATAGGAAAGAAGCATACACAAATATTTCTTTCTTTCTATATCTAGTACTCCCTCATTATCAAAGATACACGTATTTTAATAAAATCTTGTTTCCACCATTGGAAAAGCTGCAGAGACAGAATTACACCTCTTTTTACACAACCCTACTGTCATATGCCTGTGGGTTTAGGCTTTTTTCTACTTCAGCAAAATAAATGCTTTCAAAGAGATAAAAGATAAAAGCCTCAATGCAGGAATAAATTATCTTCACATCTTCTCTATTACATAACTCTAGCATAAACAACCCATGTTTAAACGTGGCATTAATTAATTCAGGCTATAATTTTGTTCTTAAGACAGATTAAAGGGGTCACAGTTCCACAGTGTTTGAAGTTTTTTTTAATTATCAATTTTGTGCTATGGCAGTACATCTGATGGAAACCACTCAAGCAGTTTGAAAAGCTTTATCAAGCCTTATCATTATGACGGCTGGTGCAATCACCTGACCAAAACCTTGACTGTCAAGTATGCCCAAAAATATAACTTGCATTTACATACTATTAATACATGCAGACAGACTCTAAACTTAAGACTTGAACATACCACTAGCTTTCCAAGATAAATTTTAGCCAAAACACAGGGAAAACTTTTTAGCAAGGAACTAGCCGACCCACGGTTCCAGCCCTGGAATTCACGGCAGCCTCCCCCACAGCAGGGCTGCCGCGGGCGGGCAGCACCGCGGGCGGCAGGCGACCCCCGGCAGCCCCCCTGCTGCAGGCACCGAAGCCAACGCAACGAGCCAAAACACGGGACAACGCTCCCCGCACGCCCAGGCCCGCCAGGCGGCAGGGCCACCGGCCGCCCCACAGCCGCCCCAGGTACAGCCGGCCGCGGGCCGAGCGACGCGGCCACCCCCGGCCCGCCCCAGGGCAGGGCGCGGCAGGCCGCAAGAAGAGCTGACAGGGCGTCCCGGCCGCCCGGGATAAGGGAGGGGAGCGGCCCGGGCTGCGGCACGGGGCGGCAGCGCCACGGCCCCCCCGGCTCACCCCAGGCCGCCAGGCAGTCGATCTGCAGCGGCAGCTTCTCCAGGATGGGTACATGCTCGAAGGCGTCGTGCATGGCGGCGGCTCCTCCGGGCCCGGCTGCCACAGCGCCCGCCGACCGGGGAGGGAGAGGCAGGCGCCGCGGGAGGCTCCCCGCCTGCGCGGCGGCGGCGGCGGCAGGGGCAGTGGGGCGGCGCAGCCCGGTCAGAAGCGCCGCCGCCCGGCCGCTCTCCGGCCGCCGTCCCACAGCTCCCCGCCCTTCCCGGCAGTCCCCGCGCCCGCCCCGCCGCCGCTTCCGCGCCAGGGCTCCGCCCCCGCGCTGTTCCCGCCCCCGCCTCGCCCCCTCAGCGCCCCGGGGCGGGCGGTGCCGTGCCGCCCGCGGCCCCCCTGAGGCCCTGGCCCGGCCCGCGGCGGCGCAGCCCCCGCGCCGGCAGCCCGCAGAATAAGCGCTTTCCCCGCCGACATCGGGCAGCCCGCCCCAGCTCCCGGCGGCTCGGGAAGCGCGGGTCGGCACGGCCGGCGCCAGCGGTCGCAGGGGGCGCGCTCCCTGCCCCCGAGGGGACTCTCCTCGTCCTGACATGCCCTTGTGCATCTTCTACAACCCGAAAAGGCTGCGAGACACTCATTTTGTCTTCCCACAACAACGTTAGTATCAGAGCCGTCAGGTTGCCATTTGCTAATGTAAACCGTGGCAGGTAGGAAAGTCACCCTGTATACAAAGACAAAAATTGATCTGTGTAACCTAAGGAAACCAGATGAGAACAGCAAAACATCTCTTGCAGGTAAATGTCTGGTTTTGGAGGTCTTAAATTTTACTTCAGTGAACTTATCCTGTGAACTTGGCCAGTGAAGTTCAATCTCCAGGAGGAAATCTCCACTTGTTACGTTGTCCCTTCCAGCATAGGCCACGGTTGCATTTACAGTGGCCGTGGAGAGGTACAACGTTCACCACCACTGACCTAAACCAAACTAAAAAAGCACGTGGTGCTAAGCTTTCTGAGCATCTTCACCAACGGAGACCACTGCTTCAGAAAAGAGGGACCGAGGACGCTTTTTGCTGGGAGATTGAAGTGCAGGAACGTGAGAACAAGCGTGGTACTCTTGCATCCAAATTCTTTCCTGCTGAGGAATGAAACCTTGCTAAGTCACGAAACCATGCTAAGTCACATCCCCTTCGCAGATACCAGAACTGCAAATTGCTAAAGGAGTTATGGCTCAGGCATGTATTTATTGTCCTTGACCTAGGATTCCTACAAAAGGAAGAGGAACATAGCACCACTTCAGTGAAAGGAAATTTAAGTTTCAGTAACGCTGGGTAATAATGACTTCACATGCAAATTGCTGTAATCCGTTTTTACCAGAGTGCAAGTTACATGCGAGGCATTGGCCTCTTCAGGTTTTAAAAAGTAGCATACTTTTCCTTTAGCATACAACATAAAATGCCATATAAAGTGAACAGAAGGATAAAAAAAAGCCCACAAACTCACACGCCCTGACATCTGCGGAATAAAATAAACATACCCTTCCCTACCCTAGGTCTTATGACCCTGACTCACTCTGTGCCTATCAAGCCTGTTGCATTTTACCATGCTGTGTGGTCTCTTACTATTCAGTGCCTCCTTCGGAGCTCCTAGCAGGAACATCTTGTCACCCTAAGGAAAAGCTGGTCAACAACATCATCTTCTTCACTATAACTTTGTTTTCAGTTTTCTGCATGGCATGCACATGCTACAACAATTGCATCAGTAATATCACAGCTACTTCTCGCAAATAAACAAACAAATCCACACACACAGAACTAATCAGGCACAAAACCTCTAAAAAACTCCCTCTATATTTGAATTCCTGGCAGATATTTATTTTTGCTGCAAGTAGAGCATCATCTCAATTAGGAACAGCTTGTTGAAGATACTTTAAGTCAGCAGCCAAATTTCCTAAAGATAATCCAGCTTCTACATTCTAGTCACTAAAAACTTCTGCAGATCTCAGACCTAAGAGTAGACACATTTTCTCCCTCCTGCTCACCAAGTCTTCAGAGTAGTCTGTATGGTTTGTTTCAAAATTACAACACCCATTTTGAAAGAATGGGTATAAATTTGCATTGTCTTCCTTGTCTACATAATTAAAGGTAAAAATCCAGCAGGATTTCTGGTTTCATGCATTCTAGCAACCTAGCTTGCTGACAAAGCTTTCCTAACAAGTCATGGAGCCCACACGTCTTTAGGAGCAAATCCAGGAATCAGGAGAGGCAAAGATCTCCTTAGCAGAACGAACACATCTGACCAAACGTGCTGTCAAGGGAGAGGCCGCATTGCTGCAACTCCCTTGCACACATACCCTTCACTCCTCACCCACATCTCATCTGCTACTTTTAGCCACCTCTTCTGCAATCGTAATTGCGGCAGTAGTTGTGCAGGTGCCATAGCCCGCATGATACTGTGGGAACTGGGCTCTGACACAAGTTCTCCATAAGACTACAAAGGAGGAAACCACAGCATGCGCCACAGGCAGCAGATGCTACCTTCCAAGGACAGAGAAACTCTGCCAAACAAGTGGAAAAACAAGAACAGCTAACTAAGGGAGCACAAGCCCCCTGTGGAATTCAGGACAACTTCAAATACTGATGGAAGTTACTACAGGGATGGAAAGGTAGAAGGCAGAGAGAACTGCTCAAACCCACTGTAGCTGTAGGCTGAAAGCACCACACTGCTACTACATGTATTTTAATCTTTAAATTATTAAACTATGAATGCAATTAGGGAAACTGTCTAGATCTTTCACTTTTGTTCAGAAATTTATGATTTGCCCTATCCATATTAGCTTTTCAAATTACAGACTTCCACTCCAGGAAAAAAAAAAAAAAGAGCTAATCAGTAATAACTGCATTACAAATACCACGCAATAAAGAGTTAAAGAAAAGTGAGGCAGCTTTGTGAAGAGGTTAACACTTTCTCATGTGAGAGAATAGGTAGTAAGAAAGTGGAAGGACACAATGTAAGCCTTTCTACTCTTTGCCTAGCTTTTATTAAATAGTACATACAAACTTCTTTTGTGCTTTCAGTAGAAAACATTTTTCCCCTATTTGTCTCAAAAAAAACCCAAACAACCCAAAACAATAGGACTAAAAAAAAGCCAAACAACCAAAAAAACCAAAAATTAAATAGCGAGTTTCACGTAGCTTTATTTCACAAAATTTCCTCTCTCTCCCCAAAAGGACACGGAGGTAACGTTTGTTTCATCTATATCAATTAAGCATAGCAAATTAGAAGTCAAAGTGTTTTCTAATTAAAGATTCTACCTGTGGCCTACAGGGGATGGCAGAAGAGCTCCAGCAACTCTCACAGAGGCAGACTGAGGTGTTACAGCCACAGCTTTTTTCCTCTGCCCATCTGCTGAGGGTTTGCTGCCCCCACAGCACAGCTAGCAGAAGATACGATGCACTCGTGCCTCAGCTACTCTACTGTAAAGTGCCATGTTTCAGCATAAGTTGCTGATAAAGATGAACTAGAGCTAAGCTACCAGACCTTACAGTGGAATGAGTGAAGTACAGGCACAGGTTCACTTCTGCTGACACAGCTACGAGTGAAGAATGAGAAAAGCTGACTCCCTATGCCATTCCAGCAGCAGCCGCATCAGCTCCCTAGAAGTCCAGTTGTGCTGCTGCTTGCCTGGTAATTATCAGTTGTAAAGCTTATGAACCCAAATTAGACCTTTGTCATACAGCCCACAATGGGTTTCCATGTGTAAGTTATTGCAAGTGAAGCCTCTACAGCCAAGCATAGAATAAAAACAGAACACTGTCCAAAAGCTCTTTTTCATTTGAAAAGGAAAAAAAAAGCAATTATATAGAATAGAAATCTGCAACTTCGACTGAAACACAGTGATCTCATCAGAGTACCTCTTGGCCACAGGGACCAACTGGGACAGGAAAGCCCATCATCAAATCACTTACATGGGAGGCAATTCTAAACAGACACCGGGAACAGAACTATCCCAGCACTGTGTACTCCCATCAAAGCCTCTTTCAAGTAAGGTAAGCAGTGCTTGCACCCTCTAGAAAGCAACGCCATCTTCTCATAGAAGAGTGCCGACTTCTCAGTGGGAGATGTTATGTGTGCGGGCAGAAGAGTTCTGCCGAAATGTCTAGTTAATATCTGCTTAAAGTGAGTAGTCAAGCACTTGTGGAGGAGCACTGCAGGAGTGGGTTTGGTGATGTTTGGTTTTGTTTGTTTGTTTTAAATTAAATCATGCAACACATGGAAGGTAGAGGCAAATCATTTTTCCAGGCGTCCACCACATTGCCGGCAATGAGATGTGCCACAACAGCAAGTGTTAGCTCTACGCAGCTGTTACCTATAGGTCAATGGCATTTAAAATAGAAAATCTTTCTTACACAGTGTTATGAATAAAATTGCACTTGATTTTGTTAAAAACTCGTATCACTGTAACTTTTCCAAATATTTCCTTTCTGGCATCTTAATTTTCTTCATTAACAGGAGCTTCTCTCTAAAAACCTCTCATTCACGTTGGACACATGACATACAACAGCAGTAAGCCATTATCTACCAGAAAACAGGTCTCTTGTTGCTTCAGTGCTTATTTGCATCTGTCCCCACACCCACCCCCCCAAAAAGGTACAGGCAGTTCACCTCTAAGTGTCAATTGTAACACTGGAATATAAACTCCTCAAGCAGACATTAGGAATTTTAGTTTCACAGATTAAATATTTGAAAAGTTACAGAAGGTGCTGGAATAGTACACATTTAAATTGCTTAAAAATCCAAACTTGCAGCAACTTTGTAAATTCAAATTTCCAAAAGGTTTATAATGTCCTTGTGAACTTCTTCCACAGCAAGACGCCCTCGTGACAATAAAGCATCAAACTTCCAAGGCTGAGATCAAGAAACAAATCAGCAGGATGCACTTGCTCCACCAAGCAACTTTAAAAGAGGCGACTCCACTTCCAATAGCAAAAAGCTACTCCTTCATTCCATTTTGGACCTTTCAAAGTGTGTAATCATTCTTTCCTGGAAAATAAAATACCCAATGTTGTCATTTCCCCCAATAGGTTTACATTATTCAGAAATAAGGTGGTTCACATTCACAACAAATGCACACTCGTATGCATTTTAAGTCACAAGTCCAACTTACACAGCAGATATACCACTTCTTTTAGAATACGCATTTAGAATACACATTTGTATTCTAAGAAGTTGTATCGTGGTTGTCCCCACTATCCTTCCCCTGCTTCTAGTATTTTATTGCTGCACTGGCAAGATCAGAGAGTCCAGCTCTAATAAGCCAAGTCCTTAACAGCTGACTCGTGACTCCTTTGGCATCTCAGAAGACTAATTTGAACTGAAGATTTGTTTACTGACCTCATCTGAATCCAGAAGAGCTGGAAGAGCACTGCAGGGGGGGAAAAAAAAATTAGTTATGAGAATTAGAGTATCTACTGAGAGCATATTATTGACAACCATTTTCAGCCTTATGTTTCACCTTAAGCTTTTCAAGGCACAGGAGAGCAATAATGAAGATAGACCTTTCAATTAAACAGACAGAAATTAGAGACAGACACACAAAAGAGGAAGAGCCCAGGGAGTATCCTCAATGACCTTCACAGTTTTAAAATTCTTTTTTTCTAAGCTTCTCATTACCATCTGAACAATTTCCAAGTTGCCATGAAATAAGCTGCATCATTCATATCGGAACACTGCTGAACTACACTGAAGACACTTACAATATGGGACCACATTGTAAAAACACATCCCAGAAATCAAGCAAGTTACACTGGTACCATAGCCTTTTCAGCTACAATACACCTTTCATCCATCTATTGGGATCTCATCTCTTCACAACCGTGATCAACATACTTTCAAGAACAGAAAACCCTGCAACAGACTACCTCAAAGTGCCCTTTCCTAGCTTGTATCAGTCTAGTCCTTGTTTTCTTAAGGAATCCCACCATTCTTCAAAAAAATAAGTACTAGAACTGGGAAAAAACAAATGCAATTGAGAAAATGCACTTTTGCATCCTCTTGAAGCTTCACCTGATTTCTTCTCTTTAACTAACTTCAAGCAGAGTTTTGTACTTAAATCCAGAGCCTCTGCCAAAACTACCTGTTCAGATTTGTGAACATAATTGATCTGTGAACTTCTGTTTTGCTATGAAAAATTTAGACACAGATACCAACATTATTAGGATGTAAAAGTTATTAAAAGCAGAATAGATATGGACCGCCTACATAGCTGACTATACTGCCAGAAGCATAAAAATGACTCAACAGACATTCCAAATAAAGTTGACAACTAATTAACATTATTCAGTGGTTTACATTCGGCAAGATACTCCAAGGACTTTTCAGAGCACTGAACAGAAAATAGAGGATTTGTTTGTTCTTTGTTTTCTGATTTATTTATTTTTAACTTCAGTGAAGTGCAAACAAATCAGCCTGTGGTTTCACAGTCCAAGACGGCGTTCCTTGAGTCAGCATGTGTTCAAGGGGCATGAACTGTAAGTCTGACAGACTGCATAAAGCCAAGTGGAAGCATGCTAAGAGGTCAGAGGCCAATTCCAGGCTGAACTCAGTATCTGCACATGTAAGTGCAGCATACAAGTTATAATGCATTCCAATGTATTTGTGTTCCTGTGTTCAAGGAACCTGCTTTTATTGTGACTGTAAAAATACTCACACGTCTGTCACTGATGAAGGAACATTCTCCTCTACCCACTTCAGGTCATCCTCCTGCTACAAGTACAGAAATTAAATAGCAAACAAAAGTCAGTTTTCCCAAAATGCTGTCACATGCAAGCCTTTTTCCTTCTCAGCCTACTTGACAAAAAAACCAATGTATTTATTATATGTCCATTCAAAAAAAAAAAAAAACCCAACAAAACCAAAAAACCCACTTTCAACTTGATTTCTGGATTACAGAAAACACATTCCAAGAAAAAAGAAAAAAAAACCCCACACCTATAACTTAGTGTTAACTCTGTAATAGTTTAATGGTGACGAGGAAAAGCAGGCCCTCAGGACACTTTCATTATTTACATAGTCTAGTTTAGTCTCCCACAAAAGAACATTATCTTTAGAAGATGTTATAGATGAAAAATTATTATAAAAAGCACAAGCTAGATTTTGCAAAGGTAAGTTAAACTGTATTGTCAGGATTTCTCATTTCTAGCTGATGAACACTCTCTAATTCACAACACAAGCACACTTGTTTTGAAGTTGGAGATCTGACCCTTTCTGATCCACCCGCCCTTCCCCAAAATAGAAAAGTTTGATTTTCATGTTATCCCCAGGTAAGTAGTATACAGTTGCAACCAACCTTTGAGAAAAATAATGTTAACGACAAAAATATTACTGCTATTATCATTAATTCCTACAGGTTCTTTCCATTTTTAAATTTATGCATGAATTCCATGAAAAGATTCTGAGACATATTTTCCACCTCCTAGCTGAATGTGAAACCACCTCTGGTTATAAGCCACATGGAAAAAATGCAGATATACTAAAAATGTTCCACCCAAACTATTTAAGTACCTACACAATAATAATCACATCACCCCATTTGAGTAATGAATCTCACATCTCAAAATTATCAGGGCAATTTATTTAAAATATCTCAGCCTCCCTCTCAGCCTGACAAACTTGTTAAAATAATGTATTATTCATTATCAGAATGTAGTATTATGCAGTTCTATCTATACTGGATTGTGCAAACATTCCTAAAGAACAGACTGAATTCTAAAGCTTCCATTGCACTTATAGGAAATTAGATGAAAACCCTGTATTTACTTTCTTTTCAGAAGTACTGTAAACATATGGTACTTTGACTCGCTCCCGCTCTGAAGCCAAGCAGGACAGTCACATTTATAGGCTGAACACTTTGCATATTTGTGAGCTACTACTGGGGGGCTACCAAACAACAGATGTATCTATATCCTTTGAGGTAGGGAGGGCATACTCACAGCTTTGTTTGCTTTGACATTCCCGTTTGGTTCTTGCTTTGTACTTCTCATTTTCATTCCCTCTGAAGACAAAAGAAGGAAAAAAGATTGGGATAACCGAACTATAATTGTTCATAGACTGTAAGTGAAAGTGTTGAGTGTTCATTCAGAATATTTCATCAAATCCAAAGAGACAGTAAAACAGACAAGTTATTCATTAAGACAATGCTTTCCCTTTGAAAGGCTTGTATTTTTCTTGACTGGTGGAATACCTAGGTTTTCCTGGTTTTTGCAATTTTACCTAGGAAATACCAATTTCTAGTCCTTTTCTTTAAGCCAGACATAAGTAGCACAGAACTTAAAGTCACAGTTGCCCAGAGAGGCTGTGGAATCTCTGTCCTTGTACTCAAAAGCTGACTAGACACAGTCCTGGGCAACCTGTTCTAGGTGACCCTGCTTGAGCAGGGTGTTTGCACAGGATGACCACCAGAGGTCCCTTCCAACCTCAACCACTCTGAGACATATGCAACTCCCAAAATTTATTTTACCTACTGACCAGCCACTTGGTTGACTTAAGAGCAGAGAGGCAACATGCATCTCCCAGCCTGGCAGACAGCCAGATATAGCCGATTTGGCAAATGCACTTAAGGGATTACACACTCCTCCCCAGCTCCTAAAAAAGTGAAACAGCACTGATCATCCCAGCAGAACTGATCTGCGGACAGACAACAGCAGTGGGTATGTCACCCTACCTTTTACACAACTTACAAACAACAGTGTTACAAGGACAACAAACATAGTAGGGAGATGGGAAGCAAGGAAGAGAGAGGGTTTTATAGTAGGAGAGGAGTGAGTGGAAGGGTGCAACCTAGTGCTATAAAGCAGGACTCTTTCATTCATATGTAATTTTATGAATATGTAAAACATACTCATCCATATGTTTACACTGGACATTCCTGTACTAGGCCCTAATATGGAAAATGATTAAGATTGCAGAGTTCAGAGAGCAGATAATAAATGAAAATCCTTAAACTGGATTTTAAAAGGAGAACTGCAAACTAAACCACTGCCTAGCAAAAATATCTGAGAAATCCTTGGATATCCATCATCATGACTGGATCCAAACCTAAGACCTGACATATTTAATAAAACAAAGTCCAGTGGACACGGTAAAGCAACCACAACAGTAACAGTGTGTTCAGTGTCATCTGAAAACCTCAGAATTAAACAGGCAATGCAAACACTAAACAAAGCCAATGTTTCCTCTACAACTGCATAAATCAATGGCAACAGGGAGGCATTGACTCTGCTTTCACAGCAGTAATGAACGTTTTGCCAGAGAACAAAAGACCTCCCTCCACAGAAGTGTCTCTTCAACACTGAAATTAGGTGGGAAAAAAGTTTTTCTCTTACCAAAGCTTTCCTTTAACATTGGCTCTTTCTGCTCATCATCATCCTCCTCTTCAGACAGTGGTGAGAAAGCAAACCTTTAGGAGGGAAAGAATGAAAGCTATCTTAGAATATTATCTCTTGCCACCCAAAAGATTCATTACCCCGACATTCACATGACTTGATTATTCTGTGTAGTTCATTGTTTTTAAGACATATGCTAAACTACATAATCAAAAGTTTAAGTCATTTCTTTTTAAATTAGTTCACCACCAGGAACAGACTGAATTTTATCTATGTGGCTTTCTACACTTACCTTTCCTCAAGCCCCTACACACACTGCTTATGGATCAGTATACAGCAACTAAAAATCACCCACCAGTACTTCTTTGGATAAACAAGCATTCCCAAAAAACAGTATTTTTAGAAAGACGTAAGAAAAGCTGAACCTTTGGTTGTTAGCAGATGGTCTCCACAGAATCATGATGACAAAAAGGATCATTGAAAACAATAAACGCCAGATGGCATCATCCACCCATAGCTCCTGCCAGTCCTGTCAAGGAAAACAGCAGCACAAATAGGAAAAGTTGTGAAGAGACTCCATGTCCTCAGCTCTTTCTAAGGGTGAACTATAGGCATCTGACAAAGAGGTTCGTGTCCTACAACAGTGAGAATTTTAGCATGTGGTATATTACTCTAGACATAATCCACAGAAAAATCTGCTCCAGAATGTGCAATCTCACCTCTTACACTGCCACATGTAAACTTATCAAGAGGCAGCAACTGCAGAAAGCATTCAATATAAACTTACCGACTGACAGTCCACCAGCCTGAACTTCATGGTAGTCCAGATGATAAATACAATAGATGCTGCAAGATTAAAACAAACAAGCTGCTTATTACTACAAAAATATGATAATCCAAATATACTACTAACAGGACTGTGTTTCCCAGACAAAGGGCAAAGACCCAAATAGTGAATTCTTGGAATCCAATTTATTAGTTTTGGAAAACAAGAGATTGATTTATTGCACTGACCTTATACAGTAGTTTAGGCACAGACCGGTATATTTTGTTCTTGGTTCTTCAGAGACAGGGCATAAATCAAGCATTAAGCATTTAGCCAAACTCCTCATCCCTATTCACTATTCTTATATTACTTCCATCTAGTCTCCAAACCATGGTTTCATTATCAGTTGACAAATAAAGCCTACCTTGAAGTAAACGAACCATCTGATCTGCGTGAATGCCTAAGCATTCAGGTCTTGACCCATAAGAGTTCCAAAGCTCAAACTATGCTCTCACCACAGTTTTAGAAGATGAGACTAAGGTGTTCTATGATGACTAAGAACCAGATGCTGCAAGGAATTTAATCAGAGCTGTCGATTAAAAGGAATGCACCTTTTTGGTTTTTTAAATGAAAAAGCACAGTGCTTAGAAGTTTTCTGCTCATTGTATGGATAGCATTTCCAAATAGATCAGGAGCTGAGCACCTGGAAGCACCAATGGACTTATTCTTGAAGTTCACTTCATCGCTGCTACAAATGGAAAGAGAATCTGAATCTACATTCTTCCAGAATATAGAGGGCATTATGTTACAATACTAAGAATACTGTTTTTCCAAGAATCACTCTAGTCTTCAGCTATCTGGTCTTCAGACATCTTAAAAATCCCACGGTACACAGTGATACTGTGATTTTGGCAAAAACTACCTCTGTGAAGTTAACAGCATAGGATAATAATCTTTTGTCCCCAGCAGCTTTAAAAGGGACAGAAGTGCTCCATTAGAGGAGCTACATAGAACTACTGATCTTATTAACATCAGGATTAATAATCCACTGCCTCTGAAGTATCAACATAACACTTAGCATAGACCCACTATTAGAAATGGGTCAAGTGTTAGAAATACCAAGTACTTTGATTGCACTTACAGAAAGGTCCCCAAACTCAAAAGTCTACTTTAGTGATCAAATCAAGCCATATATGGAAATGGCAAGTGCTCTTATTTGATTAACATAATTTTCTGCGTACCTGCTACTGCCAAGATGAGTGTGTTGGTGAAGTGCCGATACAAAGAGAGTTTCACAACATTCCTTCGAAGTTTTAGCAGTTTCATTGTTTGAGTTAAGCTGATGAATATGTATGGAAAGTTAAGGAAAGCCTCTGAAGGGACAAGCTGGTGACAGACTTAGGAGGACACAGATCTTACGATCAACAGCTCTCCCACCCACGCACTTAGCCCTCTAAAAAGGTAGACCAGACTCAGTAGAAGAAAAGTTCATCCTATAGCAAAGGTGCCAAAGAGCAGGATCCATCCCTTTCATGTTATTTAGTCATCTAAACCTAGAACTCTTGTCACACAAAGATGGTATTCAAGCATCTATTTTGGACTATGGCCAATTCCTCCAGAAAAGTGGCAAATGTATTTCTGATAAGTGGAAAAATCAAGTCCAAACTAGAAGTGAGTTAAAATCCAATTAGACAGCGCATACACGTGTCTTCACCCTTTTGCCTATAATTTTATTTCCATAGTGACAAAGCAAGTGCTTAGGAGAGACATGGTAGGAGAGAATTGGGGTTGTCACAGCTGGGCAGCAAGCTATTCACATTTGAGAGTTTTGTGATTGACTTTCACTAAAAATACTTTACAGAGATCTTGCTATACATTGCTTTGAGTTCGGCATTTGACAGCAGTTGCTAAAGTCACACAAGATTATGGTTGCTTGGATGTAATATGTCAAGACACCAAAAAGTTAACAGTGCCCCATTTTGTCACCTAACTACGTCAAGATGAGTTCAAATTTTACAGAAAGAATTCTAGATTTGATGTTGGTAAGAAACCTTCTCCCCAAAACATAAACTGAGTCTGTTCTCCAAAGGCTACTACTATGGCATTGTTACAGTGCTTACACTAGAACAAATTAATTTCATACTTCAACAGTCAGAGACTGATAACAGGCAGATTTAACTGGTCTATGTTCAGGAGCTGCTCTAACACAGATATCTACTGGTTACCTACTTTTCCTTGCACTGGCTGTAGCAGAAGCTTACCTGAACTCTCAATTACAGAGGTTCTATTAACTTCACCAGAAGTAGAAAGAACACACACTTGAAGCTGATTTAAAAAAAAAGTTCAGCCAAAAGGACTCCCAAAAAAACCCCCAAATTTGAAAGAAAACACACCCCACCAAGTAAAATAGTGAAGGATATCCACCAGCACAGGGCAGTATCTAGGAAAGCCAAGGGAATAAAAGCCAAGGAGGCAAGATCGTTCTGGGCCTAGAGACAAAGAGAGAGCCAATAAGAACAAACTGAAAAGGAAATGAGGTACAGAGGAAGTGAGGAGGGTCAGGCTATTTTATGAGAAACCACAAATACTCTGTCACAATGCGTCTGAGTTTTACCACAGAAGCACAGGGTTTGAACCAAGAGTTTAGCCCAATGCAGAGGCGAACTGACAATACCACGTTGTCAGTTCTCAGTTCTCCACCAGCAAGCAGTTTTCCAGATTAAGTCAATCTAACACCGGTAAAAGGAGACTCTGCTGAGGCGATTGCTGTGACGATGTGCTCTCGCCACTTCCATTACAGAAAACTAGCAATCAGCTTGTTAGAAATGTAGTAATTAAATCTTTTGCACTATCCATAGACAAACTCAGTGCTCCACTGGTAACCATGAGTTTGACTGAAAGTGGCAAAAATTGCCTTTGTGTGTACATCAAAAACTATCAAAGTCCCAACTGAAACAAGCAAATCACCTTTTATTCCTTTTAAGACAGAAATAATAAGCTGTGAATAAGCTTGTAAGATTCTGCAGTTTATGAAAGGATATCCACAAAATAATACAGGCATCAATCATGGACAGGGCCAAGTTTGCTATCAGAGCCACAGTGTCATAGAAAAACTGAAAAAGTATCAAATATATGACATGTTAAATACCTTATTCCAAAATACCAAAAACAGAACAACAGAAATCTACATACTGAGATGCACTTCTTAATGAAGCAAGTAGCAGCACCACTCACATGTACTTCCCCAGGTACAGCCTCCAAAATTGGAGTGGTGGGGGTTTTTTGGGTTTTTTTTTCCAGACTTATGGCCAGGTGACCCAAGCTGTACATTTGTGTCTGCAACTAGCCCTACCTAACCCAAAGTATTAGACACATGGGTCCAGGCAGAATATAGTGTCTGAAACCTGACTAATCAGAAGGCTATTAGAATTATTTCAAAATACACAGAATTACATTCTGATAAATAGGGAAGACATCAAACTTGACATCATTGTCAATAATCCATATCCACAGTCTTTGAGTTTAACCACTTCATTGTCTCTGTTCCCTTCTTTCAGCATAGCCCTGGGATTCTCCCTTAGCATATAAGTAAATAAAGCCAGTAGCATCTGTGGCATATGGGAACATTCAAGCAGTTATTACTGACCCCTGTGACTCTAAGAACACCTTCCATGCCAGAAAATAATAGATAAAGGGCTCCAGCCATAACTACTTTGTGAAGAGTAACTCCAAGGCGAGGCCTGTAGGAAAACAAAATTAAATTTAGATTAAGTGGGAAGGGGAAAGTGAAGGCATGTCAACTTGAGTCTAACATAAGGTATGAAGCATGTGAATAAAAGATTCTTGTGACAAGTCACTTCTAGATCCAGAAATAATTTTACTATGGTGCTCAAAGCTTACTACTCATTCTGTCTTATGGTATGATGTGACTAAGGAAGAGATTGGTAAGAGTCCTATTCCCTAGTTAACCTGTTTAGCTTTTTACAAACATTTCAAGAAGTCTCAGCCCACCCCTTCTTCATCAGTTCCCCCTGCACACCCACACTTGCTAGAAGCTTCCACTACCGCACAGCATGTTGTTTTACCATTGAATACAGCAGGGGACAGACAGATGAGCAGCAATCTTGACAGCAGAATCCTCCTAAAGCAGGTCCCCTCCCCTATCAGTGATTCTTCACCTCCCCCATTTCTAAAAGCTCCTCCTTGCCCAGAAGGCAGGCATATAAAGCTCCCATTCCAGTCAGTGGAGTATCTCAACAGCGACTCAGAAACCTACTCAACTCTGGTACACAGAAGGGGATGGGAAGAAGAGTAATCACCATATGGAATTGTATGGCTCTGTTGACTAGTGAAGAAGTCTAGACCTTTACAGCACTTAACTAAAGCACCTACCTTTTAAGTAGCAAAGTACAGGGAGATGAATACTGCCCTCAGCTCTTAAAAACCAACAGTAGAAGTCTTTTAATAGAACACAAAAACCTGTAACAGAATTACTCACTTGACTATCCCATATCCCAGGCTGACTATGATGACCAGAGTTCGAGCCAACGAGCGCTTCACAGCAGAAAGCAGTTCTGCCAGTATTACTGCCCCTTGAACTACCAAAAGCAAAGAGGAGGAAGCTAGGTTATTAAAATATAATTTCTGTTTTATTAACTACTGCATGCAATTTTAGTATGAGAGTAGACATAATTATTGTCAGAAAGTAGGCTATTAAAGTGTATAATCTTTTTATTATCTACGTCTGGAGTAAGCTTTCATAAAAGATATGTCACTTCGCATAAAAAAAGCTCCTGAAAAAGTTTACATCCATAGAAAGGAGAGAGTACATGATCCATAAAATGTTTATCCATAAGATCAGCCTGGATGATCTTCTGTACCATGGGAGTGGCCAACGAACAAAGTCATAATGAAGTTTTACTTGCAGAGTTTCATTTGTATGCATCCATCCTAAAAACTCAAAACGAGAGTCCCAAAGTTTTATGTGGAAAGAATCACTTAAGATGGATTATCAGGCTATGGGCTGAATACCAAAAGTCATCTGCAATGTTGTCATGTTGAACAAGGAGTTTCAAAGTCTCTTTCCAAGGCCAATACCAGTTGTCAGAAATGAATTACGAGCTACACTTAGGCAGTCCTACTTTAAACTTCAAGTCAGCACTACAGTGATTACTCTCCAGAATCTAGCATTTTACATCCTTAAGACACTACACTCAAGAGTCAGAGAAAGCAACAGCATTTTAGCTTTGTAAGAGCACAGATCATCATACTTACAATATATAAAAAGATGCAGAAACTCTGGTTCCCTGTTCTTTGTTTTGAAACAATCCTCAAGTAATCATATACTTAATATGCATCTGTCACCCCAATTTAGCATAAGCCATTAATGCTATGCCCCATCAATTAAACTGCAAGCTGCAATTGCTACCTACCAGATTCCCCCCGTGTAGCGGATATTCTGGAACTCTGCATAGAAAACTGCTTTCTCGAGCATTCCCAGGAAGATAACAGCACCAATCCAGAACTGGATCCTCAGGAGATCCCTCCAGTAACAGGCTGACCATGCAAGCCACAGAACCCCGAAGAATACGTACACAATACACATCACCATGAAAAACTATTACACAAAAAGAAGCAAGAAATAGGAACTTTAGACCCAGAAAAATCATTTCCTTGCTTCCATTCCACAGCTGTAAGACAGCTCTATTTTCTCCCTGAGTATAGCAACTTCTGAAGTTTTTATATACAAAAGTGACTAGAAACAAGCATTGCTTCATTTGTCTTCTCTGGATTCTTTTACAGTGACAGCCTAATTTCTCCCTGCCAACAAAGGGAAACAAGAGTAATTGAATTTCTGAGCAATTTTTCTCTTGAAGAGCAGTCTGCCAATTTATTCACAGACTATTTTTCTAAGGAAGATATCAAGTGCTACTAGCTTTCAAAAACTCAGATAAGAGCTCAGGCAAATCATCAAGTACTAGAAACTCTGCCCCTGCTCACATATTATTCCACTACTAACTTCATCGTACATTTACAGTACTCTGCAAATAAGCTTACAAGTCACCTTTGCACACCATTCCACAGAACACAGATAAGAAACTGATGGTTGTAATCCCTCTGTTCAAATAATTTGACAACTTTTCTCAAAATTTCATTTCCAGCAAACTCAGTTTTTGACCAAGCTTTAGGCCAGCCAAAAATCTGGAACTGAAAAAGAAACCCAGATATTCATTTAAATATTACCATTTTGCAATTTTTTTTTCAGTCCAGTGTTACTTGCTTTAGAAGAACTTTCAGGGTACATCTCCTACAGCAAACAAGCAGCTTGACAATGCTACTCAGTGCTGAGTTTTCTAAATGACAGCACCATACCAGAGCAAGTTAAGTTTTCAAAAAGGACACTGAGATTAAGAAGAGGGATAAGAAGGAGAGAATAAGACATTAAATGAATAGCAGGAAGTACTTAGCCAAAGTATAGGACAGTAATAATCAAGCAGTTTCCTCTTGCAGAAGGTAGATTTTTTTTTTTTAAAACCAAACAAGCGTTGAAGTTAGCTGCACAATCCATTGAAGCTTTCACAAACTGAAAACATCTTCTGTAGGAGAACAGTTTACTGATCCTTACAGATTTTCACGTCTGACTAATCCATGCAGTTCAAATAGTAAGGACCTAGGCATGCTAGTTCACATTCAGATGCTCCATTACAGAAACATTTAGACAGAGACCTTTTTCTGGACCTGCCACATGGGGATATTCACACTAGTGAATTACATGTCAACAGAGCTGCTGGAGGCTTTTTACTTCAGTCAGGCTCTCCTATTTACAGGTCACTCTTGCCAATACCGTCAGGCTAGAGACCTTACTTGTTACTGATCCCCAGCTAAAGTCTGTCTGCACTACATAAATATTTAAGTTCTTTTATTTTCTTAGCCTCCTGGACAGAGGCAACTAGCAACCAAGTTAATGACTCCTTTGAATAAAAAGCTCTTTGTAATTCAGTTATGCTTTCACTGTTAGGCTGTATTAAGGACCTCCTCATGGGGTGTAAGACAGCTGGTGAAGGAAGGAAGATTAAGCTGTAAAAGAACAAAGAAAGCAGTGACAAATGAAAGGGTAGCTGTAAACAAAAGCATAGAATAGCAAATTTTCTAAGATATGAGCTAAGGAGAAAAACAGCATCAGCAAAACTGCTCAGTTTAGAGCTAATGATACTGATAACTTCTGGAACTACAAATTGACAGGAATCAAGTCAAACAATCCAGAGAAGGACAACATTAGCAGCACATGCAAGCATCTGAAATCTATGCCTGTTTTCCCTACCCTGTATTTACTACCAAAAAAAAAAAAAAAAAAACCAAACCAAAAAAACCACAACAAACCACACGCCCAAAAAAAACACCACACCAAAAAAGCTCACCAAACTGAAAAACACCCTCTGCTACATTATTTTTTGAGACACTGGCTTTGTGTTTCCTAAAGTATGGAAGGAGAGCATTTAATTGAGATTTAAATCAACTGACAACTTTATAGGTCAAAGAAAAGCTGGTTTACTTACAATCATCAGAGGATAGTCTGCAAGTGAGAGATACTCATATGGCCCCTTCAGTTCTAATGTCACTGTCAAAAGACAATCCAATAACCAAATTGAAAAGGAGGAAGCCAGGATAAAATACTTAACTGATTTTTACTCAAGTGTAAAGAAATTCCAAATCTTCACATAGCTTTTAAATCTAACTTGCACTTCAATCAAAGAAAGTTAAGACTCATAACACACTCGGCTAAAAGCATGCAATTAAAATTACACGCTCCATTACCAAGTAACTCATGGCAGTACTTAAAGTAATTTGTGCTGGTGATTCATGTGTAACAGGAAAGTTCAGAAACACACGTAAGTTAACTTTTTAAGCAGATTTTCAAACTTCTCTAAAGTTTGGATAGGATATCAATGAACTGTTAGATATACTATAACATAATTTCAAGGTGACAATTATGATCTTTGTATTCTACATGATTTGAGCTTATTAATGTAAATCACTGTGTTGGGCTGGATATTTTTGAAACACAACACCAAGCCTCAACATTGAACTGCTTGGGATTCTTCTTTACTTCCATCATTAAACTGACACACCAACAGCCTTAGGATCTTCAAGACACTAACAATCACCTATTTTCTTATGATAAGAAAGAGTTGTAGTAGGTAATACTTACATCTATGTGAAGTGAAAGATAATGTCTTATGAAGATGAACCATACAGTATATGTTAAAAGTACCTTAGAATACACTCAGACTGGTATACATAAAAAAAATGACACTATGTTTTTAGCTTACTATATAAACAGCTATCTTACTTGTAAAGGGCTTATTTTGATATGAGGAAGGTGTTTTCTCTGTTCTTCTAAATCTGGTAGTAGAATCCTTTGCAGCTGTAATTCCAATTTGCACAATAAATATATACGGCCCATCTCGCCAAGTTTTGATAACAGCATTCATTGCCTGAAAATAAAATGTCTACATGTAGACAGTGCATAGTCAAGAAGACATGAAAGACAGAAGTAGACTCGCCATACATGGGTGATATCTTCCATGTAAAAATAATGTTCATCTCTTCCCAGGCCTAAAACTTGTTAATAAATATTTGATATGTAAATTTAAAATCTATTTATTAGACATAAGACTTAAAATGTAGTTGTTTGAATCCAGAAGAATCCTCAAAGACCTGGGATGTGATCAGGGCTTATTTGCAAACTTAATACTGGCTTATTGCAAGACTCATCTCAAAGGTACTGCAAAAGCTACAAAGAATTCAGCAAAGCATCCTATTCTTTGTTTTCAGTCTAGAAACATTATGACTGTCACAGAGATACTTCTTTCTTCCTGAAATCAATTGTTCGGCAACAGCACAGCTACATATAACTCAGCTCCCTGGTGAAGGCTGAATTTTATAGTGTAAGATAGAAGAGGTAGCTGAGAAGTAAAAAATTTCCATAGTAGTCATTTCCTGTGGAAACTACTACTGCCCCTGCAACAGCTCTCATACCTATAAGACTCAAACCCTGCCAATGAACTAGAGGAAGCTTGCCCAGATAAATATTTGCACCATAAAACAAATCAGAGATTTGAGTTCCAGCATACAAAACCGTTAATTCCACAATTGAAGAAGTTCTAGCCAACTCAGAAACTGCAATATTTACCAAGAGCTGTAAGGTTAAAACTAAGACTATCTACATGTGTGCCACTCACATGACCACTGCAGAACTACCACAAAGACTTTTTTTTATAACAGCCTCTCCAAGAGAATTTCAGTATTAAGAGCATGCATTTCTTTTAAGACACTTCCTGACTACAAGACCCAAAGCCAACAGAATTTTATGTATCAAAAAAACTTTATGCTGATATTGACTGAAATTAAAAGACTTAGTTAAAAACACAGTAAACTTACAAGAAAATGGATATATTTTTATACACCAATTTTGCCTTTAAAATATCTCCATCTCTTGCTGCATTGATACCTTACTTCACAATTGGACACAAGCTACTTATGTTTTAGCTTTAAGGTAAATGGCCCTGTAAGTACACAGGGAGTTAAATACATTTTCTTTGTTGTCATCCAGGACATGCAATTTGAAGTTACTTTGACAATCGTTCCTGGTTAAGGATTGAACATAATATATAATAAAAATACTAACAGATCTGAAAATCAAAAGTAATCACTCAACTTGTTAGGGACAATGTTTTAAAAGATTGACTAGTTAAAGATGAAACCAAATGTAATCTCCAATTATTAATCACCACTTAAAACAGATCATATCAATGATTACTTTAAATTATTATGAAAAAAGAAATTTATTCTTTAATTTATACCATCAGTTTGAATGGTATGAGTTCTATATTTCACATATAGAAGAAACAGTTACTTTTTTTTCTGGTTTTCCACACAGTGCTACCTAGTTTCAAGCTAAAAATAAAAAATCCAGGTGTCAAAAAAACCAGAGAATTGCACCATGCTTGTAAATGCTACCAGTAATTACTTAGAAAAAGAAATAGAAATTAAAAAACAAAACAAAAAAACCCAAACAACAAAACAAATTAAGACTGCTGGATTCGAAGCCATGTTTAAATTCAATATACATACAGTTTTATCTGCCACCATTGTGTGATTTCCTCCGCTCTCCTTCTTATCTTTTAAGCCCTTAAAGAGAAACAGAAAAGTGGATAAATCAATATGTCAAAACTATCTCTTCCATGCCTACACTCACTCATGAGGAGGAAAAAAAGTATTTACCTCTTGTTTCTCAGGTGAGAGAGGCTCTGGATGAACAAATTCTTTATAGAAAACCTGCAAGATATAAGAAAGGTACAGCATTTATAGGCACTTTATATTAACATGACATTACCAGAACAGCTTCCAGTAAACTTGATTATACGGAAGTATTCTCTGAACAGCTCTATTACAGAGCTTCCATTTTTCTAAATCAAATAACTGTCCATTTGTGAAGGGAGTCTTGAATACTTAATTAGTATTTTGTCATTTGAGAGTGGCTTTCACCCCCCCTCAGACAACAGGTGTCTATTTTTAGAACTGGACCCACAGACATGACAGTAGTGAACTTAATTTTGTTTTCCAAATATGAATCTGTTAGCCATCTCCATTAGTAGATGAAGTCTACACAGACAGAAACAGGATTTGGAGATTTCTGATTTAGTCTATGCAAAAAAGGTCCCTAGATGAGCAGGTGCCTATTAGGATCCAGATTTTGCCAACTCTCCTGAACTATGGTGACTTGAAATCTAGTGAAACTGCTATACCACAAGAAAAAAGACGAACAACCAAAAGGACAAATTTCTGTGAAACTTCAGAAACTAATATCTGAGAGGAGTATCTTTTGTTAAAAATTCAGTAGACTTTTCAAAGGAATTGGAGGAAAAGTCACTTAAAGGTGAAACTGGGGTTTTAAGTCAACCTGAACATTCAGTTAAGATGCTCGAGTTCATATTACACAGCTAAACCCACAAGATCTCTTCTATAAAACCAAGTAAAAGTAGAACTGACATTTCTCATATTATTAAACATAAAAAGCAGGCAGCATACAGATTATTTTAAAAAACTTTCAAGCCATCTTTGCATATCAAAGGCATTAGAGACATGTAAACAGATTATTAAAAACCCTTTTCAAGTCACCTTTAGGCATGTGTCTTTTCTTAAAAAATGAACAACAAACAAAAAACCCACAACACTAGGTTCAACAGTTATGAGACATTTCCCAGTATCCTCTATCCACAACCCTTTGTCTAAATTGGAAATGGCTGAATACGGATGCAACACTGCACAATTTGCCTTGAATTCTTACCTAAGTACACCATTAAAGAAAGACAGCATGTTAGAGTGGTATTGTCATTAGTATGATTACACTGCTTCACCTGGTGATATACAGCTGGTGTAGAGCCTATGTTTGCACATTACTTCACTATGCTGTTTTGCATTGCCTTCTCTCTTCCATTTGATTTGTTTCAAACACATTTTAGCACGACTTATTTTTTGTTTTTAACCTATCAGTGCTTAAGTAACCCATTTCTCAACACTTTCATTTCCATTATTATAAATGAACATTATCTGAGCAAAAAATACCAGTCCTTTATTGACTAAAATCCCACTAAATGTGGCAGTGAATCTCTGCTGCCAGAGATTCACACTTCTACTCAAGTAGCAGTAGTCTTCTGTAAGCAAAACAAATTCAGAACACAGAACCACAAACAAAAAGCAGCACTTAACTTTACAGTGGCGTTCCCCCACCTCCCTCCATGGTGGGCCAGATGTTGAATAGCAAGCCAAAAGTAAAGCAAAATTAAGAAATCATCACTGCAGTTTGGTTGTCATAAACAGATAAAAACAAGTACCTCCCAAACTGCAGTGATAGTTACACAGGATGCTAACACATCTAACAGGAACTACCACCTTCTCTGTATATTGTATGAGAGAATAGAGCAAACTGAAGTTTCTACCCATACCTGAGGCCCGAAGAGCTCAGAGCAATTTGGAAAGAGGAGAGAAGCTGTGGCATAGTATCCTGACCAACCCGGATGCTCTTCGGACGTAGCCCCAAAATAGTAGTCTGCCTGTTCATCCTGCCAAACATAGAACAGAGCTTAGGTTAGCATCCAATATATCCAATGGTTTATCTCAGTAGGCAGCTGCAAGACCAGGAGAGCACCATAACTTCCCTCTGCACACACTCTTGAACAGAATTTAATAGAATAAAGGCCATCAAGACGACACAAGACTATTCTTCCTCAAAAAAAAATTTAAAAAAGGAAAAAAAAAAGGCCAAAAAACCCCATACGGGCTTTGACTAAGAATTAGTACCTAATTAAAAAAAAAAAAAAAAATATCCCAGTATTCCTGCAGTGGAGGTGCAGCAGCCAGCATAAACTTCAGTCTACACAAACAAACTCTACATTACTATATTAAATATTAAAGACCTCAGTATTGTGTTAGGTTAGTAGTTACAACTGTCATAATTAATATTTTAAGTAAACATGGAAAAGGTGTTACACAGTATAAACCACAGTTGTGTTCTACCACATTTGATAGAAACACTATACATTTTGTATAAATTGCTAATACTTGCAATGTGCATCCATAAAGAACACAATTTAGACTAAACATGAAAATACTCAATTTTTTCTATTTGCTGTGATTAAGCATTGTTGTAAATAATATTTTCATCTACCATAAACTCACACACTTCAGTTTAGAGTCAGTGCACTTATTTAAGCTTCTGGGTTTAGAAGAATTCTGACAAACACTTCCACCTTACCACCTTACCCAAAACCCAGAAAAGTCAGTAATTCCAGCAAGCTATGGATCAATTCCTTTCCACAATGATCCAGAAATTTGTTATCTTCCAATGCAGGAGTGTGTCTTTTAGGCCCAAAGAGCAACGGGGATGCAAGTGAGACATCTCCAATCCCCTCACCCCCAGATCTGCTTACACTAAAAATCATAACCCATGTTTTTCCACGCAATTCTTACCCCAAAGTTGAAGACTTCATTGTAGCAGTCAGAATATCTTAAGTACCAAGTAACATTGTAACTTTGGGAGGGATCACAGGCTTTTTCATCCCCTTCCACTGAAAGAAAAAAAAAAAAAAGACAAACCAAAAAACAAAACAGTAAGAACATGTAAGACACCCTCCACCTGCCATGCTTTTCCTCCCATTCTGTGTCAAACTACCATGATTATATTTAAACAGGAAACTGAAAGCAAAACAATAGAAAAACATTTTCCTCAAGTAATCCGTTACTGTTCGGTGAAAGAAAGAAGCATGTGGAAAACAGAATTCCGTTATAATATTACACAATTCCATTAAAGAGCTGAAGATCATTTGGAAACTTTTGTTCTCAAGATAATCAGGGATACTTCAGCAACTGCAAATACCAAACAATAACAGCAGTGACTCCCTGTGACTATGATACACAAAAGGATTTCCCTTTCCAAGATACATGGGACACATAGCAGGTAGATAGCGCTAGGAACAGGTTAATACTAAGGGCAATTTGCACAGAAAATTTAAATATACCAATAACATTGCCAAGAAAATAAATAAAAAGGTAAGATTTTGCAAATCAACAGCCATCTCCTCACTCCCAAAAGACAAAAAAGCCATCTACATACTAGCTCACTCTGTCAAAGCTGCAATACTACCTAAAACAGCAATAAGACAACTTTCCATTTTGACTTATCAGAGAACAACACGCATGAAAAGTGAAACACAGGACTCCCCCTGCCTCAGGACAGATTGTATGCTTTTTGTGTTTCAAATCTCATTCTGAAACTAAAGTCTGATTAAGAAAATTTGACATTAAGAAGGTAAGCTTCACCCATAAACAAAATGAGCAGTGGTTATTCAGTCTTGGAAGAGCCATTGAAATGATTATGTTTGGGTTTTACCAACCAACAGATGGCAAAACCCTTTTGAGTTGACAGCACGTTTCTAGTGGCTAACAAGTCCCCACACCTTCACAGGCAGCATTCATCTCAGACCAGACTTGCACAGATTTGTTACGTGTACAGAGCTTTCAATGAATGTTTCCGTACTGACCACTGCAGGTAAAAAAATGCAATCAGAAAAAAGACCCTGCCATGGAGTCTTAACTGACTAATCCCACTTTAAATCACATGACTACTAAAGCAAGTATATGTAGAGCTAAGAACTCCACAATGGAGTCTCTAATACCAAAGATTAAAAAAAAAATGGAATGCAATCACTGAAAAATAAGAGTTTCCTTATGACGCTTTCTGGTAAGTATGAAAACAAGGCATACGTTCTCCACATAGCCCTAGATGTTGCAGAGCGCACAACAAAGAAACTAAAGAGGCAACACAAGCGCTGCAGTGACATGGGTAGACAGCAAATTCTTAGAAGACAAAGGCTCTTCTGATAAAATTGATCAAATGAGGAAGCTCTTAAAAAAGTGCTACGAAAAACTAGGAGGGATTCAAAAATACCTTTTAAATACCTTTTTACCTATTAAAAATAAATAAGATTATTGAAACTCTATGTTCAGCAGTAACATCAACTAAAGGTAAAACAGGCCATGACTAGAACAATCTGCCGATATCTGCAAACATCAAAATTACAGAAACCTTCAAAAGGAAATACTCAAAGACAGAAAAGGCATCCGTGGCATTTAGATTTCCATGTTGCTGAATTCAATAAGTTCCTTAGCCTTCAAACAAAATCATAGAATCATAGCATCACAGAATCGTTAAGGTTGGAAAGGACCTCTGAATTCATCAAATCCAACCTGTTAATCTAACTGCCTGGTGCACCTCTAAACCATGTCCCTAAGCACCACATCTACACATTTTTTGAATACTTCCAGGGATTGTGATTGTGCCACTTCCCTGGGCAGTCTGTTCCAATGCCTAACCACTCTCTCTGTGAAGAAGTTTTTCCTCATATCCAATCTAAACCTCCCCTGGCACAACTTGAGGCCATTTCCTCTTGTCCTATTGCTTGTTACTTGGCAGAAGAGACCAACCCCCACCTCACTACAACCTCCTTTCAGGTAGTTGTAGAGAGTGATAAGATCTCCCCTCAGACTCCTCCAAACTAAACAACCTCAGCTCCCTCAGCCGCTCCTCATAAGATTTGTGCTCCAGGCCCTTCACCAGCTTTGTTGCCCTTCTTTGGACACGCTCCAGCACCTCAATGTCCTTCTTGTAATGAGGGGCCCCAAACTGAACACATTCAATTCAAATGCAGTCTTTGTACTCATTTACAGACAGCAGGATTTCTACCATGATCCTAGACAGGAAATCAGATGCCTTCTAGAATAGCCCTTAAGAAAAGTAGTAGATAAAAATAAATTAATTATTGACAATACTAAACACCAGTGGCAGTCTACCCAGTCAAAAGCAGAAAGCATCAGACACCAATACACCACACGCACAAAAAAAAAAAAAATCAAAAACCAAGAAGGTGAAAAAAAAAAGGAGGAGGAGGTGGAAGAATAGATGTAGGTGCTCATCAAAAACATGAGCCACCCATGAGCAATCATATTTGGCAAGAAGGCTCATATTGTCCACACAAACACCACAGAGCAGATGGAAGAGGCAACAGACAGCAAATAAAAGAAGAGAGACCAGTTTCCACACAAACACAGGCAAAAAAGAAATAATATATGCAAAGTTGAAGCTTCCCAGTACCAGATGCAGTTTAAGTACCATCTAGGCTGAGAAACTGAAATTAAGTTCCTAGCCTTTGTTCCTTCCTCTTTCAGTGATTCATTATCTAAATTCATGTAAATCTTTTAATCACACTGCTATGTAAAACAGGTGTCTTCACTAAAGAATTTTAAGGCTTAACACCTATTTAAAGGCTGATGGCACAGTGTAATTGAAGTCCACATCAGGAGCCAGGAGATCGAATTCTTACTGCCAGATCTGCCACAAACCTGTCTTGTAACAAACACATTTTATTTTCTCCATGCCTTAGTTCCTTCCTTCTCTTGGTTATTTCAGCTGTACACCTCATGATTAGACTTACCACACACTTCACTGTGGGGACCCACATCTTAAATGCCATGTTAGTATGAGTACATTATTTCTATTAAACTTTAGACAAGAAAGCCCAACATCTACCAAAGCTCCACATTCCCTTTCAAACCTCTCCTCCTTTTCCCCAAGCATCAGATTTCTACATTTTGATCCTGCAGCTGCACACCTGGCAATTGTCTTGCTGCAAGCTGCTGTAACTCAGCATTTGAGCTACGCTTGACAAGTGCAAAAACCTTAACCCTGACATGACGGACTTTCACTAATAACCATTTTAATACTAGCCTCCTACTTCAGATTCATGTGGGATTAATGGAGGCACTTTAACAAACTCCCTTTGAAACACTGTCCCAAGAAGGGCAGGTATCTGAAATTAAACCTGAAAATCAATAAGTACTAAACATAATAAAGCACAGCAATATGCAATTTCATCAAGAAGCATCAGCTAATCCTCATGATACCTTAATCTTCTCAGTTAAAAAAAGAGCACAATCACTACAGCAACTAAGTCTTGAAGTGACAAAGGCACAGATCCTACTCATTGTCTCTAAAGTGACTTTTATTTCCTTGTTTGACACAAGTGCAGAAAGGCATTCACGGGCACCTTAACTGTATAACTACCCAATTAGCAGCTGGAGATCAAACAGCTTCCCCCTTGCCCCCCCATGGTAAGAACAGGTGCAAACAACCCCTTAAAGTGCTCAAAGTGCATGGGAAAGATTTCAAGCCTTTCTAAATCAGCTAGTCACTTCCACAAGTCACCTACATCATCTAGTTGCCATCTAAATGCTGTCCTCGTGTTCACAGATAAGAGGGTATTTTACAGAAACTCTCCCATATCTCATAGCCCTGGCCAGATCAGCAAAGAGCAATAAAAAGAAAGAACAAACAGGAAGGCTGCAAACATGTTTGCTCTGTAGCGCACTCACACACTGTGAACAGGAGGAGAAAACAGCTCTCAAGAGAGTTCTGCCATAGTGTGCAACAACATTCCCTTACCACTCCCAGAAGCGCCCAGCTAAAAAGGAACAGAGCCTCAAAAAGCACTGCCTCCTGCACACTGGCATCGGTCACCCTGCAATACAAACAGCCCCTGTCTCAGCTGGCACCAGATCTGCCAGCTGGAGGAATTCAACATATCTTAAATGGGGAAAGGACACCTCACAGTAGGGCTCAGCACATGCCATGCCTGATTACCCGCTATCTGAAATGAAGTGGTGCTCCTATTGCCCATCTTGCCCTCTCCACAGAGGGCCTGAACAGAACCATTCATTTCTGCTACAGCCTAAACAGATCACAACTGGGGAGCTTCAAGGCTGTTAACTCACCCAACCATATCAGAGCTACAGCGTTCATCCAGTACTAGGAGATTAGCTGTCAGTGCAACCAGTGCAGTTAAACACTTCACAGTGTTTTGAGTCCCAAATGTTAAAGTAGGGGGGGTGTCAAACAGCAAAGAGAGCAGGTTAACCTCTTGTAACCACTTACATCTCAGGAAAATGGTGGTGTTGCTGAAGAGAATCTTCCCGAAGTTAAACTTCTTCCCCTGCAAAGGCACGAAAAAGGAAAAGATATCAGTGGTCTTAATGTCACTGAGCTTAGTAAACATCGTCTTCCACTCAGAGTTTTAAGTCAATAGAGCAATGAAAGTGAATGTCAAATCCGGAGCCAGCCTTACTGGATTTTCCAGTCATGCTTCACCACCCCTTCAACATACTCTTAAAGGTGGCTTGAGAGGCTTGGGGCTTTTTGTTCTGCAAAACTGAATCAATTTCATCACCATTTGTTGAAATGCTTAGCATTTTCTTGCTGATGAGAAGGTCTGGACTATCCAACAAAAAAAAAAAATTTTGGTCTAAGAGTCAACAGGAGTGTTCACCGTCATCCTTTAATTTTGTTCCTGAAGCTCAAGAGCCTCACAGAAAATGTACGTTACTCCCTTCCACAGCCTGGTAAAGGCAGGTTTAATGCGAGGCAAAATAGCTTTTCTCCACACAACTTCAAACACGCACGGTATAACAGAGGTGCTGGAAACACCTACACCTTCACCTTCTCAGAGGCCCACATCTCTCTCGGTTCAGCGCTTCAGGGGCCCCGCTTTCCCGACGCCAGGCCCCAGCGCAGCCCGACGGCGGGGGCCGGCAGCCCGGCCGCACGGGGGGCGCCCTCTCCCCACACAGGCCCCATCGAGGCCGGGCCGCAGCCGGGGAGGCGGCCTCCCTCCCCACAGACCTCGCAGCGGCCACGCTCCCCCCGCCGCCCATCGAGACTATTTCCTGCAGAAGCCTTCTCTCTCCTGGGGCCACCGCCGAACGGGGCTCAAGCCTGGCAGAGGGCCCCGGCAGCGGGGCAGGAGGCGAGCCGCGGCCCCGCGCCCTCGCACCAGCCCCAGGTGCGGTCAGGCCCCACAGAGGGGCGGCCCGACCGGGGCTGCCCCCGGCCGGACGGCAGAGCAGCGGGCGGGACAGGCCGCAGCCTTCCCGCGGACCCCCGCAGCGTCCCCCCCCCCCCCGCCAAGGAGGACGAGCAGAGCAGCAGCGGCCTCCCACCCCCGCCACGCACACGTACGCTCCAGCCGCCGCCACAGCCAGCTGGCCCGGCGGCTGCGGGGCCGAGAGCCCGCAGCGCGGCGCCCCGGCCGCCCTCCCCACGCTCACCATGAGCACTGGGAGCCGCCATTTGGAACGCTGCCCGGCGCCCGCCGCGCCCGCCAGCAGCAGCACCGCCAGCAGCCGCAGCAGGACGGCCTCAGGCCGCCGCCACCCCCCGGAACACGGCGCCGCCGCCATCCCGCCGCACGGAGGCCGCCGCCGCGCTAGCCGCGCCTCTTCCGCTCTCCGCGGGAGGACGCGGCTGCCGTGGGCCAGCGAGAGCGGCGCGGGGGGCGGAGCCGCTCCCCGGCTGGGCCCGGGCTGCCACCGCCCCCGGGTGCCAGTCGCCGGCCCGGCCGCGCTCAGAGCCCGCAGGCTGCCCCGGTGACAGAGCGCCGCGCCGGGGTCTCCGGCACCTGCTGCGAGCGGGGCGAGGCCGTTACGAGAGAAGCGGCCCCGCTCCCCCGGCTGCCGCCCCTCCCTCTGGGGAGCCCCCCGGCCCTGCCGCCGGCGGCGGGCGGTCACCCCTTCTCCCCGCCGGCGGCCGCTCGGGGCAGCCCCGCCATGGAGGCGGTTACGCCGGGGGAAGTCAGGTAACGCTGTCCGGTAGCGGTTCCTTGGCCGGCCCTCTCCTCGCTCCCGATGTTGCTGGGGTGGCTCCACAGCTTTCCACGGGGCGCGGCGGGGTACGGGCCGGGCCCCAGCAAGGGCCCGGAGCCGGCCGGGGGTGGGGGGCAGGCGTGCGGGGTCGGTGGCGGTGCCGTCCCCGCCGCTCCTGCCAGGGGAAAACCTTCCTGCGTACCTGGCCGCGGAGGGGAGGCCAGAGAGCAGGCTAGTTGGTGCAGGTTAGTTCGGCTCCAGGCTCCACCGCTGGAAGGTAGCCTGGTTGTTAAATGTGGCAACAGAGTCCCACAGACCTGGTGCGAAAACCCAAAAGTGCATGGATATCTTCAGGCAAAAATGGGAAGGATTACATTGCCTAAATGTATGGTTACTGTGAGATTTCTAATAATAATCCAGGTCTATTAATATTTAATTCACAGTAATTGTGACGGAGTCTTCATGGCTGCCATCTGCATTATATATGTTGCGTGTATATAATTAATAAGTATTTTGTAAGCATCAGCTCTTTGTCTGCCAGTACTAATACCTTATTCTCTTCCACGTGTGTCTGAACTCAGCATGTTGTGGGAAGTATTTTGATGATAGACACTACTGGCAGTCCGTTTTTTCAGGCAAGCTGAAAATTTACTGTTATCTAATAGATCTAAAAGTTACCTCAAGCCTAAAGATAACAGAGCTGTCAGCAGGGCCATCAGAAGCCCCCTTCCCTCATTGGTCCCACTGCAGGTAGAAGAGAAGGGTGCAGGTTTCTCCTTTCCTGCCAATCCTGCCTCTTTCTCCATTCTTATTACTGGAACATAGTATTTGTAAGGACTGCAGAGGGAGATCTGGCTTTGAAATCCAAAGCCCCAAGAATTCACTCATGCTGAAATTCAGCTCTGTTAGTCACAGATTCAATTGTTTGCCAAAATTATCAAAGTTTAAAAGGTTTAAATGGTTTAGCATGGAACTAAATGTGTAAGAAACTTTTCCCATATCCAAACACAGTAGTTCAAAGTCCAACACATTTCATGTCACCACAGTTGTCTGCACTCTCTGTAATCCTTACCCCTCTTGAGGAGGACCCCCATTGTCTGATTATTCAGCAGGTGTTTGGTGAACACATTTAACCATTTTCTTTATCTGCTCTTTCTAGTGTCCAGGATGAGGCTGTGGACAAAAGCACCTTTAAGGAATGCAACCAGATTGCTTTTTACAGGTAAAGAGAAGAATTGTAGTGTAGGGTGGTTTTTTTTTTAAAGTAGTACTATTAAAAGATACAGGAAGTAGTTACACATTGATTTTCAATCACAGCAAGTCTGCTACTCTCAGGATTTATCTTTCAAAGTGAGCGTTCCACTCACCCATCAGCAAGCAATAATCAGCATATTTTAAAAGGTGGAATCTTAGATACAAAACCTCTTCTGTTAAAATTCAAAAGAGTTAGTCCTTTCATTTGAGAAAGCCCCAGCAATATTTTAACTATGGGTATACTCAGACACAGGTTGTTTTCTTGATGTGGATGTTTCTTGAATATCTGTAGTTCAAAACAACAGAATTCTCCATAGAAACCATTAGCCTGTGACAATAGCATAAATGATTACAGTCCTGTTGAACAAGTACCATGGCCAGAATTCAGCATCAAATCTAAATTCTAGCTCATTAGTCTCTTAAAGCTTATCTTAAACTAAGTGATCCTTCCTATCCCAGTTCTAACTGAGATACCTCTCCTCCAGCTTTTTTTCCTCCCATCCTCCATTGTCTTCTGTCCAGTGCTGCCTGGGTGAAAGGAATGATTGCCCAGTGTTATACCAATTAGCCACTGACGTACTGGGTTACAGTTTCAGATACTCATTTCTGTTCTGCAGGAAATTATGTTCAGAAAACCCCAAATAACATTTTGCCAGTGGGAGCAGGACTCCTTCCTCTTTTCGCACCAGCTCTTTCTAGCCTGTTGCCATTTTAACTTAACACATCTGATTTCTCAGCAGGAGGTTGCCACACATGGGCAAGCATCAGACCCTGTCTTTGCTATGCTTTTAAAAGAAATCCTTTATCTGATTGCTTGCATGTGTGCAATATCCATTTGCAAGGAAACAAAGTCAGTTTCCTAATGAAGAAGCTTCCCTTTAAGGTAGCCTCCAAGACACTTATCTTCAAATAGTTCATAAAACCTGGGCCCAGCAAGGAGCATTCTACAAAGAGTTAAAAGAGCCTCTATTTCAGGGTCTCTGTCCTAAAAACATCCTCAGGGCCAAAAGCTGTAGTCAAAACTCTGTAGTCAGCAGGCTTGTTGAAAAACAATTTCCTCAGTGTGTATTCAGGAGATTACAAATTACAAACATATACTGCTTCATCACTACAGAATGTAGAAGCTGTTCACCGTGGGGTTGCAGACCAAGCAGAGGTATATGACAGAAATGAAAACCAGATTATTCAGCTGAAATTTCTGGGGTCATGGAAAGAAGAAGAATGTTAACTGGACAACTGATAATTTAGTTGGCCACTTGAATTAAGACTACTATTGTTTAAAAAAAATCTATAGGGTGGTGATGAGTGACCAAATCCCTCTAACATCTCATTCATAAACATGTATGTGTGCTCAGAACTATATTCCTTCTTTTTCTCCTTGACTTGAAGTGCTGATAATAAATGTATTTGAAAAAATTCAAGACAAAATTATTAAGTAAACATTTCTAACAATATTATGTCCCTCTGTGTAATATAAGTCGCAACAATTAAGGAGACCAAAAATAATTTTCTGTCTTGACAGGCGTCAGAAACTTCTACATCCTGGAAAATCCTTGTATCGAGCATTGTTGGATTCAGTCACGTTAAGTGATGAGAGTGTGAAATTCCAAATTATTCATGTGGAGAATAAGGTGAGATCCCACCTAGCATAAGAGGGTGCTTACAGAAAGAGCAGTGAATATTATCAACAAGTCTGATAATGTTTGCAGGTTTTGAGATTCTTCAGTGATAGATATTTAAGATATGATGCAAAGAATCAGCCTAAAGATGTCCTTACTGGTCAGTATTTATTTGACAGCTTGATACTGTGCAAGGAGAACAGATATTTTAAGGAACTTAAAAAAAATCTTTAACGACTTTATGAAAAATCCAAATAGAACTCTTTTAGCTGAAAAAAATGTTTCTAATTCAGAGTTTTCTCCACTGTTCCAACATAATAAATTCTTTTTCTGTAATTGAATAAGAAGACCTATGTTCCAGCACCTCCTAACCATACCTTTCTATTCCTGTGTTTGCTCAAAGGCAGTTTTTTGGGAAAAAGAAGTCGTCTTCACATTTAAGAAGACAGCCAGGAAGAGGGGGGTCTTCTGTTTCTCTAATTTAACAGCGTAGCAGCTAGCACATTCACTCAGGGAATCGGCAACCTAACCCATCCTCAGATTATGGGAGTTTGGACCTACAGCTCTCTTCCGTGCTCTAAGCGTCACACTATGTAGATGCTCTGCATAAATGTATTTTCTGCCTCTCTTGTTAATCCTGCCCTTCTTTGCAGTCAGCGCAGAAAAAGGAGCCCATTTTTTGTCTAGATTTTAAGGTAGAATGAAGACTGAAGGCTCTGTGGCTTCCTAGACTATTTGGGGGTTTATACAAAGGTGGCATAATGTAAAATATTCCCTGGGAAGCAGGATCTGGAACTCCAAATGAATCTTTTCTCTCTTCCCTGCTCTCCCTCTGGTCTTATGGCTCTTTCATTCTTTCATGCCTTTGAAGAAAGCAGGGCTGATGGGCTTCCACGTAGAAGGAAAAGATTCCAGGCCAAAATTCTTCAGCCAGTTTTGTGTCTCACAGGAGGAGAGATTAAGAAACGAAGAAACAGAAAAAAAATCTGACTTGTGGTGTAGGGATCCTCCATGGAAGAAAAATGAGTCATTTTGTATGAGCTAGAACAGAGTGACTTCCCAGTTCCCTGAACTGTAGAATAGCAAGTTACAATGGGTAGGGAAGTATTATGCATTTTCTTTAGGTGTCTTTCTGACACAGTTCTTCAGTGTCAGCACCACTGTGAACACAGTGCACTGACGTTTTTGCAAAAAGCCCACATCTCAGTAGTATCCCACTCTTACGTTGAGAGCACACTAGTGAAATTGTCCAGACTTTGAGATTAGTGTGTACTACCCCTGTTTTCCATGCTGCTTGTGGGGAGAGCTGCAAAATGCTAGACATGAGAGACTTGAAGATAGAAAGAGTTGCTTCTTCAAAGGGGAGAAGTAGAGTTAGCTGGTGTAAATTCAGATGGATGATGATTGTTGCTCAACAATGCTAAAGAACATTAAGGCAGAAAGCAGGCATGTTTTTTTCCAGACAGTGAGTGTTTGGTGATGTTGACTTGGAAAGCTGATATTTGTTATCACTACCGGTTTATCTGTTTGTTTGCTCCCAGGTTCTTCTACAAGTAGAAATTTGTGAAATAGAAGGCAATATTTTCAGGCTTAAAATTGATGAGGCAGCTCCTCTCAGAGAAAGATACAAAGTTCCTGATGTTCTTATAAAGGAACCTACCACCCAGAGGTCAGTATGGAAAGATGATTTAGCACCTTAGTAACTTACACAGCTTCATTTGCAAGAATGTTTTCCCTTCTCCCTCATTTGTGCTACACTACAGTTGTCTCTCTACAATACAAAGTTGTTATAGGAAGAGAAAATAAAAACGCATGTGGTTACTTTACTTTCAAAAATTCATGTTATATACATAGGAGAAAGTTTTGTCATGTACATAAGAAACTTGAGGCTGTTTGACCCAATCAGAAAATAGCCTACCTGTTATGACGCATCATTTTTACCTAAGGTATTACCAGTTAATGTGAAAGGAATGCAAATCCTGGATAGTTTTCATGGCAGTTCTGTAGCCACCTGTTGCACTGTGCAGTGAACCCTGAACACAGCATGTATTTCTGGGGTTCTTTGCCTCAACATTAGCATTGAGGTTTTTAGAATGTATGCAGATATTCTCAGTCCATCTTTTGTTTCAAATCGTTATTTAGTTACAGTGGATTTCACGTGCTGCTGATTGATATAAAGCTGTTGTTGCTTTTCATTTGCCAGACTCTTTATATCCCAGAAGGAGGCAGGTATTTTGGTGCTGTCAAGTGTTAATGAGGACTACAAACTTCAAGTCACAGCAAACCCCTTCCAGATTGAGCTACAGTCCAAGGGTGAGACTGTTCTGAGCATGAATTCCAATGGGTTGTTATATTTTGAGCACCTACAACCACCTCCCAGTGATAGGTATAGTATCTGTCTATCACATTGTAATATGTACTGATTGTGCTGTAGCTGAAGACAAACAATTCTATGGAATTGCAATTTCTGTGATAGAAGCTCTTATGCATTGAAATCTGTCTTCTCTTTTACTTCATACCAGTAAGTACAAAGGTGAAGTTTTAACAAAGAAATTCTAGATCAGTTAACTGCAGACTGTTTTAATCCCTTGCAGCAGCCATGTGCAAAATGCTAACCTCATTTAATGGCCAATTCTGTAAAACACTAAAGTATCCTGGTACCCCTTGTCTTTCTTGGGAATGAGTGATGGTAGTATGATGAGGTTATTAATTAGTTTTGTCTCCGTTTATGACTAAGCTTACTTTTTAGGTAAGTTTTGTTCACCATATAAGCTCTTGAAGTAAGTTTTGTTTAAGTTACAATGTGCCATATAGCTGCAAAGTTTTGCAGGTCAATGCCACAGCAAAGTGCTGAAAGGGTGAGAAACCATAATGCAGGGCATGTAATGACTAGGAAAAGAGCATAGCAAGCATATCTCCTAGAGAGCATTATTTCAAAAACTGTAATTAACAGAGAGCCCTTAACAGAGAATAACAAAGAAGTGAGGATCTTCTGGGCAGGTAAAACACTGATAGAGGTAGAAATAAATGTGAAAGGCCAAGGAGTCAACCTAACTCAAATATGGAGTGAAGGTTATTTTAAGACATTGAATATTAAAATTATTTGCCAGTTAGAGCTCTCAACTGTGACATTTTCAGAATAGTCAAGCACCAGAATTTCTATATAATGTGTAAGGCAATGCATAATACTACATGAATTTTTCTACAAGAAATCCTTCCTTATGTTAATAGTAAACTGATTATGTATTTGTTTTCACTAGAAAACCTACAGCAGAAAATGAGGAGGCAGCAAGTGATTCCTCTAAGGTAACCCATGCTTACTCTAATTCCAGCATCAATATTTTGTAGAAAAGAGAATTGATTAATTAGAATCACATGTTCATGATTTCTTTTGGTACTGTGTTTACAAACATAGCCTAACCACTTTCCAGTGCAATTCAAAAAGGACCTGGTATTTCATATTGAGATACTTTGCAAATTCATAGTTGAATAAAGGCTTATGTGTTGTACCAGGGCTGTAGAAGGCATCAGTCAGGTAGATCTGGCTCAAAAACGTTTTTTCCATGGCCTTTTTATTTAGAATTTCTTTCTCTTTTGTTCTCTCATTTGATTTGGAGTAGATGCGTAAAAGGGAGTTTTGTGGTGATATTTGGTCATTTTCAAATTCCCTGTTCATTGCAAAGAGAATTTCAAAAGACCGAGGCCTGTTTTGTAACGGTCCAAAAATATGCCTCCACATACATTCATGCTTAATATGGAAGTAAGATTCTCTCTCGAAAAAGACCAGGTCCTGGCAGTGCACACACCAGTTTTCTCAGGAGGCTGAGTTATGTCCATGATATAATTTTAGCTTCCTGTAGAGCAGATGGCTGCTTACTCCACCATCCTGTTATAAATGGCAAGAGATATGCTGCCTTCAGCATACTTGTGTCTGAACTCTGGGTTCTGCCAGGGAACGTGCTTGCTTTGGGGGAGTCACACAGCTGCAAGAGGCCACATCCACTTGTTCCAGGATGGATGTAGAAAAGGAAACCAGGAAAGATGCTGCAAAAAGTGGAAATTCTAAGACAATGAATGGCAGGGCACAAGGCTCAAAATTTGAAGGAGGCTAAAAGTATGAGTTACATGCACAGGACTCCGGAGAGTCTGGAGAGTTTTTTTTGTTGTCTGACCCTTACCCTTTAGGGGAGTGGGTTGGTTTCTGTTTGTAGAGGTTTTCCTGTATGGTTCCATCCATGTAATCTTTGCATTTCATGATCACGTTCAATATCCGGAAGAAAGACATTTTTTACATTGAGAACAATTATTCACTGGAACAACCTCGCCAGGGATGTGGTAGAGTCCCCATTGCTGGAGGTTTTCAAGATCCAATTAGATGGGGTGCTGGGTAATCTCATCTAGGCTCCCTTTCCCACAAAAGGTTGGACCAGATGATCTTTTGAGGTCCCTTCCAACGTGGGCTATTCTGTCATTCTATGATTCTATCCAAGACCTCAGGTATTACTTTTATGCTGTAGCAGAGTGCATGTGTGCTCCACTAGCACATCAGTTCTTCAGTGTAAATTCCTGCAGCAGGATCTGAATTGTGGTTTGGATTTATTTATATTAACCATAGTTGGCAAAAAACAGTTAACAATGTACAAATCTCATGTGAATAAACATATTTTTTCTTAGAAATACATTGTGTGAGCAGTTGCATTTGCTAGGCTTAGCTATTTCTGTGTATGCAGGAGAAACAAGAGGATCTAGGTCTCTGGCAAGAAAAATTTGGCAGCTTCCTAGACATCAAAGCCCATGGTAAGTCTCAGTTTAGTTCTGAAAACAGCTTTACTGCTTTGTATATACCTGTGTTCATTCATATTTCTGTCTGCTTTCTGTTTAGCTGTTTAATGTTTATCAGTGTCTCGCGTGGTCCTTCTTTTAATGTGTCTATCAGATATCAGTGATGGGTAACAAATTTGACAACAGTACTGGAAATATTAATTAGATTTCTGTTCAGGAGGGAACACATCAAATGTGACCCATTTCATCAGCTCACTGTGTACCATTTCTGACACAGCATAACCCTATCTGTGTTGGCTGACTGGTATATAATGCATTGTTTCCTTTTCATTTTCTTTTTTTTGTCTTTTAGTATCAGCACATAACATTGATTTCACTTGTAGTTTATTCTCATGATGTAACAGAAATCATGATATCTAAGTATTAGTAATTGTCACAGAAAAACTCTTTTTAACTGGGGGACTACAGAAAGAAATACTGAGCAGTCTTAAGGGATAAGATGATTATTATGGAAATCTGTAGGTTAGTAGCTCTGATACAATTTAAATTATTAATTACCAAAATTTATGACCATCTGCTGTCTGTCCAGTTGTATTCTGCATTAATTGAGTTGGTTAGCTTTGTCCATTACCACTATCATGCACACTTTCATACCAACCAGCACTCTCCAGCAGCTGCAGTAGGGAGAAGGAAGTCTGAAAGAGCTTCCTTTTGGTGACAGGGGCTTCTTCAGTTCACGGTCAAGACATAGAGGGGCAGGAAGCTGTTCCCCTTGTTCATGCTGTATCTGATGTATTAGGCCAGCATCATGGTTTTTTCTGTTTCTCTCTGTTGGAGAAGTAAAGTCCATATGGTCAGGTTCTGATCCTGAAGCCACTGCTTGTCAGTCTACAGGATCTCGGGTCACCTGCCAAAAGTTGCCCTGGATTTGGTAATGTGACAAGATGATATCACTGGCAGAGGCTCTTGTGCATGCTACTCCCCTGGCTGAGGCTGAAGAGAAGAGCAGTAGAAAACAGGCAACTCTGACTCTAAAGTCCACTCTGCTGTTCCACTGTGCTGCAAAGCTTGGCTTGTAGATACTGGGATAGAAACAGGAGATAATTTTAACCAGTTTCACTACAGAATAAAGAAGCGACCCATTATTACATGTATTTTTTTTCTATTGAAGTGATTCATTTCATCCTCTTAAGCAGATCAAAATCAGAATAAATACAGTAAAATCTGTTTAAAACATTACCTCTATAGTACATAAGTAATAATGAAAGTGAAGCTGAAAGCAAGTATGAAAGAGCTAATTATTAAAACCTGCTTTTTAATTTTTTTTTTCAGTTGGGTTGCTCTGCTCTGTTGCTTTCAGCTAAGCCTGAGAATAGAACTCTGTGGTCTTCTCTTTTAACGTTATTCCCACAGGTCCTAGTTCTGTAGGCATGGACTTCTCTTTACATGGATTTGACCATGTTTATGGAATACCACAACATGCAGAAGCACTTCTTCTCAAAAACACCAGGTAAAGGTGGCAGATTGCTAGTGAAAGCAGTATCGTTTTTCTAGAGGAGAGCTATAACATTGTCTTAATAATTTAATGCAGACAACAGCTTGAGATATGCATATTATATAGTGTATATTTTAGTTTAATGATACAGCAAGCTGAATCATAACCCCTGTCCACATGGAGTAAGTTGTTCTGCTTTCCCTTTCCACTCTGCAATTTCATGAATGATCCCTTCTGTTCTCTCTCAATTTTCCATGCGTTTTTTTTTAGGAATTGTAGGATTGGTCATGTTTAAGTGGGACTCTTAAAAGAGCAACTCCATGGGAGGATGGGAGAGTTCAGAATTCATATTTTAGGACTTAGAACAAATAAGCGGTAGTCTCACTGGCAGCAAAAATGTTGTTTGATCCAGATATCTAGGACCAAAGCAAAGAAGCACTAATCTAGGCTGTCCACATTTCAGCTCTGGATGCTAAACAAAAGACCATAGTACAGAGCGTTCACTCAGTGTTCACTGAGTTTGGTGAGATGGCAATAGAGCTAAAATTGGCCTAGTGCAGGATGCTTACATATAACACACACACCTGTTTGTTTGTCCTAGTGATGGTGATGCCTACCGGCTTTATAATTTGGATGTCTTTGGCCACAAGATACACGACAAAATAGGCATTTATGGTTCAGTGCCCCTTCTCTTAGCACACAAGCCTAACAGAACTTCAGGGATTTTCTGGCTAAACTCTTCAGAAACACTGGTGGATATTAGTACAAAGGCAGTAGCTGAGGTGAGTTGCTCACTTTCTTCATAATTTAATAATGAAAGAAAACACTCCAGGGCAGGACCAACAGGAACATGACAGCATTATTGGAGATTTATCTTTTGCTCCCTAATGAAGAATTGTCAGTCTCTTCCTCCTGTCCTTCCTACTGCTAATTTTGTTGTATTAAACCACTGAAAAGAACAAGAAGATAACTCCTTTCAAGAGTCAAGTTATAGAACTTTTATCTTAACAGGTCTACAGGAGAAGGCAGAGAGGAAATACGTAATTTTGGAGCAGAAAAAATCTACACAGGTGGATGTAGTAGGAAGAAAAAAGGGTGGACAAAAATCTTGAAAATCTCTTGGATTTGAGGAATTTTCCCAGGTTTTTAAGTTCTTGAAATGGCCACACATTTCTGCTTAGCAGGCTTATTCTTCTGTGGAATGTAATTGACCTTCAAGAAACATAAAATGTTCAGGAAACAAACTCACTCAACTCCTGAAACAGAAACATATGAATTCTGTTAAAATTGAAACGGTGACAAAAAAATCTTGCTTTATTCCAGCACTTCATTACATGGTTAAAATTATTAATTTTCTTTATTACTCATGGTACAGTTATAGATATTACTCAAAGATCCTGCAGAAAATGCATAGTCTTTAATTACAGAAAAGCTTTAATTACTTTGCCCCTCATGACCCATTTTTCCTCATTAACTATTACCCTGTATTTTGTATAAGCAGTATGCAAGGTAAAGGATATGTGAATGATATATAAGAAATGTTCAGTGTATATTCTTAGTATCTGCCAGGTATGTGTGAGTGAGTTTTGTGGTTTTCCATCTTTGCTCCTTCATTGAACAAAAGTTTGGCAGAGAGAGATACTCAGTTTTACCTTGGTTTCCTTCAAAGCACATGCCATCCGGATCTGCTGCAGAGACTGCTAAGCAGAGAGCGGTGCCTCTAACTGATGTGCGCTGGATGTCAGAAAGTGGGATCATTGATGTTTTCCTGCTGATGGGACCCACTGCATTTGATATCTTCAAGCAGTTTGCACAACTGACAGGTACTAACTCACACAGTTGGAGTCAGTATAGCACATTCACCTGGGAGATTCTCTGAGGAACATGCTGTACCCAAGAGTGGGTTAATATTTACCTAGCCCATTGTGTGCAGGAGGCCAGTTGTTCCCAAACTGCATTTTGTAAAGCACAGGCTGGTGCTTTGTGAAGACAGGCCTCCATCCTTGTTTTCACTAGCATCTGCAGCTGGTCAAACTTGGCCCTAATTGAGAAACCAGCATAGTTACTGCTGTCTGAAACTGCTCCCTTAGATGAAGAGAGGAGACACAGGGAGCTAGAACTGCCAGTCACCATCAAGACAGGCCGCCTTATAATGAGAAAAGACTGTTGTTATGGAGTAATGCATCCTGGAGAATAGAGAAAGAAGATCGGTAACTGTCCAGTGTGTCCATTAGGGAAGGGAGCAGAGATGGCATGCAGATATGGGAAAGGAAAGAAGCAAGAGGCTCAGGAAAAGACTAAAACAATGGAGGGAAGAGGACTAACATTTTATGAAAGCAAAATTCTTTATGTGCTCAAGAGAATTAAAAGCACAGAAACATCCCTGGTAGTTCTTTAGTGTGTTAGCAATGATTGTTTGCTGCACAGATGTTATGGAGAGAATGTGGTTAAGCTGAACAGGAATAGGAAAGTAGCCAGATCACAAGAGGATCTCGCCAAGCGGAAGTGCACACTTGGGAAAGTTTCCCAGCTCCCTTTTGCCATATGCGTACATACATACATGTTTTCTAATTTTAAAAATTCCCAACAATTACAGTTCCATGGTTCTTCTTGTACGGCAGCACCTGTGGGCCTGTTTACACTACTCAGATTCAAGCAGTCACAGGAATTGCATTCTACTGATTAAAATCTATTTAATTGTTTGCATTAATGACAGTTAAGCTGATCTAGAATATTTTTACATTAGAAAAAATGAAAGAATAAATTTATATTTGTTACTGGAATAACACTTCAGCATCATGGAACAGCAAGTTCTTTCTCACTCTTGTATTATCATTTTAGCCCTCTGCTCTTTCTGGCTGTTGAGCCCATTGTAATGTTTGTCATTTCAGGAGTTCAGTCACTTTGGTATGAAGAACATGCTTTAGACTCAACTTAGGTCAGCATTCCCTAGCTCCAGACAGATACATATTAATCTTGTTAACTTTTCTGGAGTCTCTAGATAAAATCCTGAAGGGCATTAACAGTGTTATCTTCATTTATATACTCTTCCTAGGCACTCAAGCCCTGCCCCCCCTTTTTTCTCTGGGCTACCATCAGTGCCGCTGGAATTATGAGGATGAGCAAGATGTCAAGGCAGTAGATGCTGGCTTTGATGAACATGACATTCCTTATGATGTGATATGGCTGGACATAGAGCACACAGATGGCAAGAGGTATTTTACTTGGGACAAAAAGAAATTCCAGAACCCCAGAAAGATGCAAGAACATCTCAGGAAGAAAAAACGCAAGGTAAATGTGCAGCGTGAAGCTACCCAGTCTAGCTTTAGCCAAGGTACTTCAGATACTAGAAACAGTTTAAATACAACAGAGTAAATTAGACTGTGTTGCAGTCTGGTGATACTTCCAGTGCACCAGCTATCTTGTTTAATTCAGTTCCTCGTGCTGTTTTATTATTTCATAGTTTGTTCTGTACCCAGACCATCAGGCTAAGTTTGACCCATGTGCCGCTCCATCTTACAGAAGCAGCCCAGTGCTGTCCTTGATAGGCACAGTAGAAAATTTTTTTATTTAACAGGAGCTTTCACCATTGGTAGTTGCTGTCCTCACTTCAGCTTTTCTTTGTATTGATAATACTTTTTATTTTCTGCTTATACTAACTGAGATTTGTCCTTTATGTTGATACGATTACTTGCCATAAACTAAATGTTTTTTCCTTCTGGTGAAGTCCTGGTATGACGTGCAGTCTGTTGGCTTAGTTAGTCTTTATTTCTGCTTTTACAGCTAAAATATTTTCCTTGGAATTATAGAGGTATTAAAATGTACACAGTTAACATCTAAAAGCTGTAGAATTGCTTAATACTTGATCTTTGCCAAAAGTCAATAAACGGGGGACTGTTGAAATAGCATTCAAGTTTTATAGTCCCTTAGTTGGAGCTATAGTACTTTCTCAGCTTTACAGGAAGGCAGTTAATGGCAGCAGAAGGTAACTGCAAAATACAGTACGTGGATGTTTAAAAAAATTAGAAACTTCTGTTGCTGTTTTATGCTGTACAAACTAAGATAGACTTAAATGTCTTAAGGCAAATGATTTTAAGTGGGACATGAACATGGAAGTCAGATATTTCCCCATTAATGGAATACAGTATTGAATTAAACACAGTGTTTTTAGGGGTTGGGGTACTTGCTTTTGTCTGAAACAATGGGTTTGGCCCTTATTTCAGAGGGGTAAGCATGAATTCATGCCCTCCTTGTAAATTCAGCAATTATACATAAGTCTAGCACAGTATATACAAGAACTGGTAACTGCTTTCTAAAATTAGTGACACAGCTACCTTCTTTACCTGAAGTGAAACCATTATCTTCCTTTTATCAAAAGTGAACTCATACTGTTTTATTCAGTACAGTTGATGCTAATGATGCATTTTATTTTCTTATCCTGGCAGCTTGTTGTCATTGTAGATCCCCACATTAAGGTTGATCCCATGTACACCCTGTATTCACAGGCAAAAGACAAGGGATATTTTGTGAAAGACAGAAATGGGCAAGATTTTGAGGGCATCTGTTGGCCAGGTAAAAAAACACTCTGTCTCTACTTTTCAAGCTGTTTATTTTAAAAATTTTGCAGAATAGTTTAATTGGGACCCATGGAAGTGGAATTAAATTCTTACATTCCTTGCAATTTTTGTAAATATTCATAATTTCAAATACTTTGTGGTTTCTTTGATACAGTCATGTTCTAATTGCCTCAGCTGTACAACTTCCTCTGTTATGTCTGTTGGCTGTGCAGATAGTCAAGTGCCTAGAACTAAAAAAGTTGGATTTGTTGATCAGAACAGCCATCCCTCTTCCCAGCTTCTCTTGGGTAATAAAAATGCAGTGTGGTCTGTTGCAGTGAGCACGGCTTATGTAGGCTGGATGAAATTAAGTGAACCCTGATACTGAAGACTTTGATTCAATCATAATATAGTGATTTGACATGTTCTTTTTCATGAGGAGATCTCATTGCAGGGAGGCAAAGGAGGTTGTCCCCCTTCTTTGCAGACAGAAAGCCCACAATCCTGGCAAAGGAATGAATATGGGAAAAATCAAGGACGTATTACAATTTCTAGTAGCATGGCAGAATGTAGTTATTCAGCTTCTCAGTGACACTTTCCTGTTTGAGCTCAAAATACCAGGGATGCTGTCTCTCCCTGACTTCCTGTTCACGTCTGAACATATTTCAAACTGCTAGCAGTCATCCTCAAATGGTGCTGAGCTTCAGACCTCCAGAATCTACATGTGTTGGTCTGCTGAAAATGGGAAGGGATGTACTGAGTTCCAAGTCAACCTGGAATTTGCTCTTGAGCTTTTGTCTCAGAAACAATAGCAACCACATTATTGCTGCCTATTGTGGAAAGCATCCTAGCTTTAGGCCGCTGTATTTAGGTGCAAAGACAATGCGTGCATGCTCTTAAAATCAGGTAAATAATTGGGATCTCCCACATTCACAGGTTCCTCTTGTTACCTGGATTTCACCAATCCTGAAGTGCGAAGATGGTATGCTGATCAATTTGCCTTCAAAACATACAAGGTGTGTATTTATTTGCTCTGATCTACATATCCATATCTGATCTACATATCCCCAAAAGCCTGAAAATGGGGAAAAGAGAGAAGCTCTACTGGCTAAGCAAGTTGGTGGCCTTTGTAGCTGTATTATCATAATGAAGAGGAAAATATCTTGATAAGCTGAAGTACCACTGAAGAATTTTCTGCATGGACTTGTCTACACTAAGAAAGTTGAAATCCATATGCCACCAGTGAACCTGCTCACTTAGTTGCAGCAGTAGGATGGACAAACTGCAGGCATTTTAGCAACCCGTAATCGAACGCAGCTGCTGCTGTTACAGCTTTTACTACCATCATAGCACACAAGGGGTGATGTGGGAGTGCTCTCTCATAGCTTATGGTCGCTTCACCCTGACCTTCTTTCCAGCACTCCTGCCTAGTGCTGAAAGTGTCTTGCGTGAACAATGCTGGACACCTCCAGTTCCATCTTCCTGCCCCAAACTTCTGCTTTGCAGTAGGGTTGTTGAAACCATTCCCCTAGTAGACATGCATAGTAGACATTTCCCATGCTGCTTTTCCTCTCCAGTTTTTCTCTTCTGGCCTTCTCTGATTTTTCCTCATGGCTATTTAATACTCCTCTTTTCCCTGCCTCTTTTTTCTCACCAGAAGGCAGGAATAGCAAGTACCTACTGAGTTTTGTAAGAATTGCAAAAATCAAGTGGGCTTGTAGGCTGCCACCCTGACCAGAGGGGCCACCAAGAGAGATGAGATGAATGACCGGCAGCTTTCAAGTGACCACAGGAGTATAATTACCATGTCTTGCTTTGCTGCTGCTGTTTCTACTCATACCGCAGACTGGTCTGACACCCACTAGAGATAAACATACTAAGTCACAGCAATGGCTCTGTTATGTCCTAATTGCAACCCTGTGTCATAGGGATCCACTAATATCCTCTTCATATGGAATGACATGAATGAGCCTTCAGTCTTCAAAGGGGCAGAACTAACAATGCAGAAAGATGCTGTGCACTATAACAACTGGGAGCATCGGGAAGTACACAACCTCTATGGATTCTACCAGGTGGAGTATCTGGAGATACAAACCAGCAGTTATTCTCATGGAGTATGTCTAATGAGGTAATTTACACAGTAGTAGGTATTCTGTAACCTCCATCAAGGACTGAAACTCTGCTGTGCTGGATATTGCTATATTTGAAATAAACTCTGTGATTGGTCACAAGAAAACGTGACAACATCCGTGCCTCTCTACCATAACAACGTAAATGACACTGGCTGTGACTACACGATATTAATAATTTTTTTTGTTCAAGTATGTTCTAGTAAGAAAGTGTTGCTTTAATAATAGGTATTACTTGTGGGTACAGATTTCTTAATTTTCCTGCCTTGGAAGGGCTAAAAAGGCAGTGTAGCAAATATCCTAATTATAAAGTTTGTCTTCCTAACTTTTATATTAATGATTTTCAAGCAAATGGCAACTGCAGAAGGACTCATCAGACGTTCTTCAGGAAAAGAGAGACCATTTGTCCTCACACGATCTTTCTTCGCTGGGTCACAGAAGTATGGTAAGTAAGGAGCTGGATGCCTTCCATGCTGCTTTGTTCATTAAGTTTGGTGTATAGTAGTTAAGTCAAGAGAGGACAGAAACTATCGTAGAAATACTGACATGGTGAGCTCGTAAGAGTGCAAGTGATTAAAAAAATCAGGAGACCTGGCAAAGTGTGTACAAGTTAAAGGCAGAATAACAACCTGTGTCTTGTGACAAACCACTGCCTGCTTTTATTGCATATTTCAGGAGCATGCGTGTATAAAGAAAAAAAAGTTGCAATGAACAGCAGTTCACCAGTAGTTCACGATCATTCTTGTCTTCTTTCCTTAACTGCAAGCATAAGCTGAAGCGTACACCCAGCTTTCCTGTGTAATGCTGAAACTGGGTATTTCCAGGGGCAGTGTGGACTGGAGACAACACGGCAGAGTGGGGTTACTTGAAAATATCTATTCCAATGCTTCTCACCATCAGCATGGCAGGGATTTCATTCTGTGGAGGTAAGGTGTTTGGCTGGAGTTGCTCACTATGCATAAATCACAGGTGCCACCGAGCTTGTATCCCAAGACAGACTTCAACACAGATGGTGGAAAGCTCAACAGTCCAGTGCATTTCCAGGCAGTTTCACAGATTAGTCTGGTTCCAGAAGCCAATAACCTGGCTCTCACCATCATTTCTCCACTAACTCTTATGTAGTGTTTGCGTTCCATCTGGAGCAGCGATCCTCAGGTGGTGTTCCGTAGCATCACTGTGACAGTCCTCTGTCACTGGGGAAGGCACTCAGCCCTCAAAAGCTCTCTTGAGATTTTTATTAAAGGATAACTTGTTACACAAATTTTCCACTTTTATTTGGACAAGCAGCTGCCCAACAGCAGAACTGCAAGCACACTATGAAATGCATGGATTTATACACTTGGAATGTTTGTTAGAGGAGAACTTCACATTTTTCAGAATAATTTCCAAAAATGTGTATTTTTATTTGTCTGCGCAATATCTAGCTGATGTGGGAGGGTTTATTGGAGATCCAGAACCAGAATTACTTGTTCGCTGGTATCAGGCTGGAGCCTACCAGCCCTTCTTCAGAGGTCATTCTAACATGGAGAGCAAACGGCGAGAACCGTGGCTCTTTGGGGAGAAGAACACCCAGATCATCAGGGAAGCCATTAGAGCGCGCTACGTCCTCCTGCCATACTTATACACACTGTTCTATCGGGCAAACACAGCGGCTGAACCGGTTATGAGGTAAGAGCATAAGTCAGGAGGTTTAAGGAGGGAAGTTAAATTACCATCTCTTACTTTTGTGATTATTTATTTAAATAGTAAAAAGAAAAAAACACACAAAAATTACTAAATTCTGTTTTCATGCATTCTGCAAGCTTTGGTAGGGTTCTCAGAGGAAAATTATATTTTGGGTTTTTTTCCAAATGACACCTGGGACACACTAATTCAATAAACACTGCACAGTCTTTAAACATGTTTTTAAAGTACTGTGGACTCCAAACTTCTCTTCATGATAAAGAACACTATGTAGTATTCCAGCCCACACTTAAAACAGTGCTTATGGACTCCGAGCTTGCTGACATAAAAACATAAAGGCCATTTTTCCCCTCATAAAAATACTTGTTACTGCTGAATTGTTACGGTTATAAAAGCTTATTTCATATTGATAATTTGATTATTTATCTCTGCAGTATTTCTTATAATTTTTCTTTTAGTAGAGAATCTAATAATCTAGAACTGAAATGAAACTAGAAAATAAACTTTTGTTCTGCTGCTCTGTAACCTCTAAGAAAGTGTCTCAGTGGAACTGAAGGCAACAATCCTTTCAGCAAGAGATTAATGCCATTAATGTCCCTGGTATTGCTGTGTCTTTGAGGTTGCCCTAGAACTGTACTTTTGCACATTTATCTTTACTTATTATTATGCAAATACAATACATCTCCTAAGTTTTAAAACCATAAAGGACTTTTTGAAAAAGGTTGAGTGGTTTGAGTTTTGAATGTGATTTGCATTACAGACATAGTGTGAGCATCTGTCTGCACATGTATAGGCATAGATGCCCCTGTTGTATGCACTGACATAGACAGTGGATTTCTGTCTTGAAATAAAGGTTATGTTGACACATGCACTGCCCACAATATTAAATAAAACTTTGATTATGTTAAATTTGCTGCAGTTGGTACAGAATTAGAGGGGAAGCATGGTATTTTTCTCACTGAGATGAGCAGAGTGGAAAATGTGTCTCATTAGCAAGCACATGAACAGCAGGGCTGCAGTGAACACGTGGATGCCTATGAGTGAGCAGGCGAACCAGGCTTTTTGAGTAAGGAAACCCAGACCCCACCTCAGAATGAGATATTATTGTCATAATCTCTCAAACCTTAAATATACAACTCCTGTTCTGTAACCAGATGGTTATTGCACTACCCCTTTTTTAGAAAGACTGAAAATTAACTTCTGGTGCAAGTTTTTCAGTCGTGACCAGGAGGAGACATGCTGTAAAAGCTGTAGTGAGCTGCTGAGAACAGGAAGGACTGTGCTGCAGGGACTAGCTCATCAGGTGTCAGCATTGCTGGTAGGCTGTGGCAGAAAGGCTCATCCATCCTTTGCTAGAAGGAAGGTATATGTAGTGCAAGTTTGTAAGGAAGAAGGCAGGAGGGAAGAAAGTGAGGCTGCAGGAGGCCAAACCATAGGTATATTTGAGTGTCTTAACCCATATTGTGCTGGGAACTCTCATCAGTGACTCAAAAGGGGTACTTTATGGCACAGAAGAGGACCTTGCCCTATCTTAGTTCTTGATAGCTGTACCTTGTAAAGAGAGGGAGAAAGTGGAGCCTGAAAATGCCAGAAGGCCTTGAACAGGCTGGTGGGAGAGGAGAAACTAACTGAATCCCACTATCTTTCTTTCTACAGGCCTCTCTGGGTAGAGTTTCCAGGGAAAATAGAAACTTTTGGCGTGGAAAATGAGTACATGCTGGGTAAGCAGGTGTCTTCTCATTCTCTGAAATTTGAGTTAAAAATTTTTGAGCTGATAGTGTCGCATGACAAAAAGAAAACATGAAAGCTGTGCCCAAGACACTTAAAAATTGTAACTGAATAAAGAACTTGAGACCTCTTTAAGGGACCCAGTTTTAACAGCACTTTGAAAATAGGGGTCATATGAGATGCAAAAACTGAGTTTAATCTCACTAGTCACTTTGAAAAAATATGGTCTGTTTTGACCTGAAACATGGAAGTTCACTGTAGCAGCTAAGACCACAATCTGCTTCAGAAATGACAGTAGCAAACAACTACCATCCAAAGTTGATTGCTTTTTTACTCTGATATGGCTGGCTGCTAAAGTCAGTTTTCTCAGAAATTAAGCTTAAGAGATGAGTGTGTTTGTGTAAAGCACATTCAGCCTATACAGGAAGGGAGAATGGGAGGGGAATGTTGCACTTCATTATTTTTTTGTTACTTCTGGGCTCAAGAGTGCCTACTAATGGCTTTTAAATGAAGGGACATTCACTTCTCATGCAGAAATCTGACCAAGGTAGGCAGGACCCGGCAGCAAAGCTAAGTGTGGTGAAGCAGAGCATTTCAGAGGACTATGGGATTTCAGCTTGCATCACCAGTGGGCAAGGAGGGAAGAAGTTTATCAAACTGTACACTATATATACATTAGTGTATTTTTTTTTTTAGGAGTAAAGAAGAACCATATGCAGTGCAATAAGCTTAAGCAGATTTTTTTTTATAAGGACATTCCTGTCTTCCACTCTTTTGATTAGAAAAGCATATTTTTTTGTTCAACCAAAGAGCAAACAGGCAGTCATCTCTTAGACTATGAGGGACCCAGAAGTGCCTCCAAGCTGGAGGGTATACAATGCAGCCAAGCTGCATCCCAGTGCCATAACAGAACAAGACCCAAGCAGCCATCAGCTCCCTACACGTGCCTTTTTTTTGCAGTAGAAAGTGAACCTAATCACTTGGTGTGCCCAAGCAAGCCCCTAAAATGGCTACAGGAGGCTGACAACCCCAGAGCATACAGCTGCTGCTCCGATGAGATGCAGCCTTGAGGACCACAGCCATGTTTATGTTTTTCTCCAGGAAATGCTTTGTTGGTGCATCCAGTCACGGAGCAAGAGGCTAAGGCAGTGAGTGTTCTGCTTCCAGGGTCAGAGGAGGTGAGGATGAATATGAAGCTGCTCAACTGTTCAGCCCAGAGAAGTACTTCATACAGCAACCTTCCAGCTCCCCATCTCGTAACCACTGAGTACTGCTGCTGTGCCAAGTGCTGGCCGGCCATTCTGTGCCGCTCTGAACCTTGCTTCCATCTTGATACCTCACGTGCTTGGCTCACAGCAAATTTACTTTCATGCCTTTCCAGATCTCCTATAATTTAAATCTCCCCTCAAGGCTTGCTAGTTCTCATGGAGCACCAAAAAACAGCTTCACTAAATTGTCAGTTCCCTTTTTTTCACATATTTCTCTTTGGGTTAAACTTCTCTTTTATGTGGAAGAAAAGGGATCTTTGAAAAAAGGTCATAAGGAAATCAGAGGGAAGCTGTGGGGAGGGAAAATTATAACAAGGAAATACAAGTCTCAGTAGCCTGGGATGTGTGTAGCAAAGACTTTGACATGTACAGAGATCAGTTCCTCTCTGAAGTAATTTATCCACAGGATGGCACTGTGATCCACTCCTACATGGAGCGTTTGGCTGCAGCAGCCAAGAGGTGGAGGAAGGGAAGGAATTTGGGGAAAATACTTCCTAAGGGAAAGCCTAAGACTAGTGAGGAATGAGAGGAAAGACAGCAGCAAAGGGGAGTGTGTGAGACCATGCAGAGCCTTGTGACTCCACTAATGCACCTGAGAACACTTAGAATTCTTCTCAATATAAGGAGAAAAACAGACTAGGCTCTCCAAACAAATTAAGAAAAATATTTTTATCAAGATATCTGTGGGCATTGACTGCCTGGCACACTTAAAGCAGTTAAAACTGCTGGCAAGTGTGCATGGGAAGCTTCAGATGTAGCTCTTTTTTGTGACCTGTTATTACCAACCTTATTATTAATTTTCACTTCAATATAAATATGCTTATTCTGGAACTAAGCATTTCTAGATAAAAAGAAAGGTACTTCATTGTTTTGCACTTCCAGATGCTTTAAGACATACAAGATGTTATGCAACCTGTAGAAAAGATCAGCTTATTTTTGTGCTTCAGGAATGAGAATTTATTCTTTCCATCCAGAAGGTCATTTGATTTTAAAAGTAAATGCTATTTCTTGCACATCATATAGGTTATTAGGAATAGTGACAGTAAGGTTAAACAGAAGAGTGACTGCATCTGCAGAGGGAACAGATCTTGCCATATAGGTCATGCTCATTCTTTTTTCATTTTTCCTAGATTTGGTATGATTTCAGAAAATTGAAACGAATGGAAGGTTCAGGCACTCTGAAGATCCCAGTAACACTGGAGAATGTATGTTTTTGTTTTAAAATACTACTTCCATTGAGCAGAAAAAAAAAATAGGCTTTTGTTTTGTCAACATTAAAAATCAGAAAAGTGACATTTCAATTTCCTTGTAGGAATGTAATCTGAAATAGCTTTTGCAGAGAAGAAAAGTCCCATCTCCTTTGTTGTTAGATGGAACTAAAGTTCTAAAGTTCAGCAAGTGCGGCATGAGCAATTGTGAGTGAATGTTTATCCACCCTGTGGGAGTCTGTTAAAGGTATATTGTATTCCCTCCCAAGTGAAAGCAAACTTTTCTTTATCCTCCTCCACCAAGGGAACCATAAAGAACATATCTTTTACATGTAACGCTGCCATTCATGGGTGTGCAGCCACTTGCAAAGTAGCTGTTAAGTTTGCAATGTTTGGTACGGCAGCTGTTAGCAGGGCTGTATTAGCATTTAGGTGCTGATAATCAATTGTCAAACGCCACCTCCCGTCTGGTTTCTGAACTGGCCAGACAGGCGAGTTACATGGGGAGCAGGTTCTGGAGATAATTTGTCGTTTCTCAAAATCAGCTATGACTTCAGAAATTCCGTTTAGTGCCGCAGCAGAAATCGGATATTGCCGTACGTTAGTAGTTTTTGACTCGGGGAGGGCAGGGGCTGCGCAAAATGCCTGCACTGAAGCCTCCCAATTTCTAGCAGGATTGGGATCAATGTCTGAGCCGAAGGACCACACGCTGCCATTCAGCAGGCACCACATTCATCTGTTTAAAACATCAAAACCTGAAATATTTTTATTATGATCTTTAATTACAAAGCGAGTAGTCAACATGCACTTCTCTCCCAGAAGCCATAAACTGACCTTGGCAGTTTGGCACACAATACTTGCTCCGTTCACACTGGTAATCTCAACTCTTTGCCATCCGGATCACACATCCAGCTTCTTGGCATCTTGTGTTTATATTGAAATTTGTGCTCCTGTATCTATTAAAAACTTCACCAATTGTCCTTGAGGACAAACTGGAATTAAAACGGATGGGTCATTATCACTGATAAACTTCCACTTTCCCTACAGGCAGGCCCAATTGCCTTCCGGACATTACTCATTTTTTGGCTTCATGCCCTGCAGTCTCTCCCTGAGGGGGAGGAAGGCATTGTCTCCCTTTCTGGGGACTGGCGCTGGAGGAGTTGAAATACGCTCCTCTCTTTCACTGTTATCCCGTTTCTGGAATGCTGCAGTCAGACTCAAGATAATGCCAGTAGGCTGACCTTGAATCAAGGCTCTGGGAAGAATGCCTAGGGCTAACACATTCCTCCATACCTTTAGGTGCTCTGCAGTGGCTTCCTGGATACGCCAATTGTCACAAAGCCTTTCTTCTGAGAATTTGGGACTCTGGGGCTCGGATTCACTTCATGCCTCCGTAAATAATCAGTGATGCTACTTGCCATCTTGTCACGGATAGAGTGAGAGTGCACTTCAATCATAAGAGAGAAGCAAAAATATACTTTATTGATATAAAACAGTGAGTTAACAAAGTTCAATGGTAAATGTGACAGTGGTTTAACAAGACTTGATGGCAAAGTACACTTGATTATTTACTGCATAGAGGACAGGGTCAGACAAAACTGTCAGGGAGACCCTCCCATTGAGTCATGAGGTTCAGAAAGGACCCCCTTGCTTTCTAAACTTCTCAGGTGCCTAGGTGCAGCTGGATCCAATCCTAGTCCCAGACTTGGTCAACAGTTTGTTTCTAAAGGATTATATATCCTTTAGATGGCGGGGGCCGGCGAGCACACCACCACAACTTGTGGTAGAAGTTCATTTCTGAGCTTAGATAAGAGCGAGTTTCAGTTATCCCTGTTCCAAGTTAGAATTATCTGATCAGAGTATATGAACCTTTCTACCCTGGCTTTGTTTTTTGCAGATTCCTGTATTCCAGCGGGGGGGCACTGTGATACCTCTGAAGATCACGGCTGGAAAGTCCACTGAATGGATGATAGATATTTCTTATGAACTCCACGTGGCCCTGGACACAGAGGTACTCTGAGACGATGTTCCCTTTACAAAGTTGTCTTTTACTCCATCTGACCTTTTTAGGGCCTTGCTGCCTGTTCTGTCAGCCCAATGGTATCTGTATGCCCAATGGCTCTCCTGCACTTCTCCTGTTTGGGGGGGCTCCCACCTCCCTCCCACTGTTCCCTCAAAGTGAGACTATCTGAGTATAGTAGAGGCAGAACATTTTTCTGACCTTTCTCAGCCCTCCTCTAGTCCCTTGGAGGAAGGAGCAGAGAATGAGCAGGCCACAAACTTCCTCTTGGACACAGAGAACTTCCCACAGCTGTCTTTTCTAATAAATGAGGTGACACCTGGCACCCACATCAATTTACAAAACCAGGATGTCCAAGTCTTCAGGCACTCTCAGAGCTGGACTCCCTGAGCCTTCTGGGGATACAAGTCGCTGAAGAAAAACACACACCCTTCACTATGAAGCATAACATATAGTGAGACATTTTTGTTTTCATTGTTGTCGTGGTTTAACCCTAGTTGGCAATTAAGTACCACACAGCCACTTGCTTACCCTCCCCCTTCCAGCCCCAGTGGGACAGGGGAGAGAGTCAGGGAAAAAAAAAGTAAAACCTGTGGGTTGAGATAAAGACAGTTTAATAGGAGAGCAAAGGAAGAGAAAATAATAATAATGATAAAAGAATATACAAAACAAGTGATGCACAATGCAATAGCTCACCACCTGCTCACTGATGCCCAGCCCATCCCCGACCAGCGATTGCCACCCCCTGGCCAACTCCCCCCAGTTTATATACTGAGCAGGACATCATATGATATAGAAGATGCTTTTGGCCAGTTTGGGTCAGCTGTCCTGGCTATGCTTCCTCCCAGCTTCTTGTACACCTCCTCGCTGGCAGAGCATGGGAAGCTGAAAAGTCCTTGACTAGTATAAGTACTTCTTAGCAACAACTAAAACATCAGTGTGTTATCAACATTATGGTCATACTAAATCCAAAACACAGCACTATACCAGCTATTAGGAAGAAAATTAATTCTATCCCAGCCAAAACCAGGACAACTGTCCAGCACTAGAAGCTGCTGTTAATTTGTACTTCATCTGGTGTGTTTCACAGGCATGTGCAATAGGTGAGCTCTATCTAGATGATGGGCATTCATTTCAATATCTCCACAAGCAGCAGTTCCTGTATCGGAAATTCACTTTCCACAAGAACATTCTCTCTTCCAGGTAACAGCAATTACGGACAAAAGTCACCAACACACAGTCATTGGAAATGCCTTTTCTAGTTCATGAGGCCTTCTTACAAATGTAGAAGTATTAGTCTTATCTATTGCTTAGTGAAGTCCCAGAGCATGCAGAATCTGCCATAAAACTGTAGAGGTAAACAGTGTTCTGCATAAGTCTAAGGGCAACAACACATGAAATATTGAGTTGTCTCATATTGTTTCGGTCCAGTCAAATCTACAGATTCTATAGATTTACTCAAATACAAAGAAGGCAATCAGCAAGAGTAAAGCCTATCAGAGAGAGAAAAGAAGATGAACTCAGAGTTGCAAATAGGCAACACCTGGAGTGTTTGTATTTTCTAAGATATATTTTTCTAAGATCTTCACTGAGAGGGTGGTCGGTCACTGGAACACACTCCCCAGGGAAGTGGTCAAGGCACCAAGCCTGTCAGAGTTCAAGGAGCATCTGGATGATGCTCTTTCTTAGTCATATGATTTAGTTTTAGGTAGTCCGGTGAGGAGCAGGCAGTCGGATTCAGTTATCCTTATGGGTCCCTTCCAGCTTGAGATATTCTATGATTCTATGTGGGAACCCATTCATGACAGAACCACAGACACCATTACATGTAGTCTCCAAAAGTCATCAACAAATGCATCCTATATATTAACGTGGTAAAAATATACAAGAAAAGGACTTGAAAGGGACACAACCTACAAGGGTTGAGTGAAACAACATAAAAGCCAAAAATATCCATAGCTGCTTGTAAGGAAAGAGATGCTAAATATGTCAGGATGACACTTTCACTATTGAGGTATGTTGCCCATGGGGCCACACAGTGCATAAATGGTGATTTTACAGGCATTTCTTTATTCATTCAGGATTCAAAAACATGGAGGAGGTGGTCCTAAAACTACAAAATTTAACATAGAGCAAAACTGTAGACTAGTTTGGATAATGTAGTTAAAAGTATGCTTCAAATCTCTTTCTCTAGGATACGAAATCTGAAAAGCTTAAAAATTTGATGGACGAGAAAAATGTTGCTAAATTGCTAGCAAATATAGACGTTGGAAAAGGTCATTTTGAGATGAATGATACAACATTCTGTTTACTCCGGAAAGTTTCATTTTGATTTGAGGTTTTTTTAGAGCTTTGTAATAAAAATTAAATTAGTTACAAAATGAAAGATAATTGTGCCTCAGATTGAAACATCTTACTTGAAAAATGTTAAAATTAGCTTTACATTTATACTTAGGAGTTTTTACTACCATTTTGCAAAATTCCATAATTGTTTTGGTTGTCAAAGCCATGTTTGTTGCCACAAAATATCTTCTTGAACTTTTTTCTTCTAACTTTGTGAAATCTGCTATGCAGTGAAAAATTAGCTGATATGGGAGAAAGTTTTACTTGTTTCAGGAGAAAGGTAAATAGAGGAAAGGAAACCAATATAGGGAACTTTCAGGGTGAGACTGAAGCAGTACTTTCTCTCTATGATGCTGAACTTCGACTGATGGACAGAAACTAATGTATATGAAATAATTTTCTTTTTTCAGCTGCACAGATAAAAGTGGACAATACCACACTACATGTGTGGTTGAACGGGTGATAGTTCTGGGATTTGGACAGCAACCCACTTTTGTGACAGCCTGTTCCAAGGGTAACGAATTTTACTACAATTTTTTGAAATACTGTTGCTCTGCTGCCATTCACTAGTCACTGACAGCTCTATAAAAGAAGTGTTAGAGCACAGGCAGCATCTTTGTTTAGTCTTATTTTCTATTTTTTTGATATCAAGGACAGAATTTAGTGAAAGGAGCCAGCAGCCACTCACCACTAACATTACATGCAGAACTTACATGCTTTGTAAGGCAATAGATACGTCAGTAAAAGTGGTTCAGAATTAACAAGTTCAGATAACTTTGTCCTGCGCAGAATATGACCAGAGATAGCATTTCAAATGAAGGATCATTTGCTCAGATCTGTAAGTCTGCCTAGTCTAGAACAGGAAACTTGCAGACAAAACCAAGATTACTTTTCTGTTCTCTTGCTCATTCAAAAGTGCCTGGAGTTTGTGACTATGTGGGGATCTCTAGAAGTTGTGAGGGAGCCCATATGGACAGGCAGTAGCATCTACAGAAAGGGCTTATCATTTCTGGCTGCTTTCCAAGCACGTCCCTTCACTTTGGGAGTTGTGCGGACATGGACTTTCTGCCTCCACCTGTCAATTTTGAGGACTTTTAGGCTGCTTAGAGGAAAACCTATACTGAAACAAGGTTTGGTTTGGTTTGGTTTGTTTTCAGAAAAATCCTTGAATAGTTCCATAGTACCACAGTTTGAAAGGTCAGAAAAAAAGAAATAGTTTTTCCAATTTTGCTGCATTCTTATGTGTATACTGGGGAGATTTGACTACTATTTCTTTTTTAATCAATCCTCTCCACCAGTGGCAAGGACAGTCTGAATTAAAAACTGGAGGGAGTCATGTGTAACTGTGTTTAAGAAGGGTTCTTCTTAACTCATATAGTAAACTCTCTTGTCCTGTTCAGATGGCAAAGAAAAAGAAGTCATTTTCACATACGACATGAAGACCTCTGCGCTGACACTGGAAAACTTAGCCCTAAGTGTTGATGCTGACTGGGAGATTTGCATCAACTGAAAGGAGATGCAACTTCTTCAGAGAATTCATTGAGAGGTTGAGGGGAAATAAGTTGGGAGGACTTAAAGTGTTCACTTGAATCCAATCAAATCAAGGAACATATTTCCCACCCACACCCCCAAACTAATATTTCCTACAATTTTTCTTTTAAAGCACAAATTTAAATTTGGATAGCTCTTCTATTTGGCAAATGTAATAGCACTAGGATTGTATCTTTGGGGAAAAAAGCTAAATACTGTCTGCTCCACGCTGGCTTCAGTTAGGCATTAAGATTGAGTTCTGCCTTCACTTGCACCAAAAAAATCGTAAATTGATGGGGTGAGATTGTGGATCGTTGGCATGGGGTTTTAATGTAAGTATTTGGAAATCCCACTATTCAGAGACTGGAGTACTTGAGAAGAGCAGATCTGTGCCAGTTTGACAAGCAGCATCAGTAGATATGCCAGATGCAGAGGTTATCATCAGAGTTCTGCCTGCAAGCTGCCTTGTGAAAACAAACACAGAAGGAGCCTCCCAGGGTGATTACAGACATGTCCCCTTTCCAGTCCTTATGACAATGCAAAATTAGGCGGTCTGTACAGGAGAGTAAACAGCAGGCTAGCCAGACAGTTCAGTCACTGAAGGTAAGGTTTGAGTCGGTTGTGCCAGTCAGTTGTGTGATAGTAAAAGACAGTAATGTGGGAGTGCAGAAGTCTCTCCAATAGCTGGCTTTGAAACTGGTATTTGGATTTTGAAAAGGCACAGGTCTACGTAAGTGCAATACTGGCTTAGGGTAGCAGCTAGACTCACACGGAAACATTTTCCATGTTATTGCTCCCCTTTCTCTGCAAGTACTACTTAAAAAAAAAAACCAAAACAGTCTTTTGTTAGGAAAGAATTGGCATTTTTGGGTGATTGAATGTCATTGGTTAAAGCCAGCCCAGTGAAGCAACTCTGCTTATGGAGAGCTCTGCTTCTCCACATCTTCCAACTCTTGCCAAGGTTTGACTTCTTTAACACATATTTTAGTAATTTCTTGGTCAGTTTTTAGTATCTGGCTGAGATTTGAGCTTGGTATTTATGAAGCAAATTTTTAATTTTAATGGGATTCATTCTGTATTTAGCCATCCTACTTCACGCTTATTCCCCCTTCTCTTACAACTCACCCTAATGTTCCCTTGCCTCCTTTTCCCACCATCTCCGCAAACAGAACTGGTGTGTCCCGATGCTTTCTTCACTTTCAAAACTAGGAAGCATCCTGAGTCCCACATCCCCTACATCCTGCCTATTCCCACAGCCCTTTCCATAGCAGGCATCTCTTTTTGCAGGCTACCACTGCTCTGTGGCTCAAGTTGTTTGCCCTTTCCATTTGCTACATTTGTCAACTATATTATTTTAAAACCAGTTCTGCTTTGAGTCAACCTGAACATGCCATCAGTTGGGTTTTGTGGACATAAAAGGGCAAAATTTACTTAATTTCTGTTAGCAAGGTAAGGAAGTATTTTCTAAAAACATCAGTAAATTAACTCTTAGGAAACAGAGAAGGATGGTCACCATTTTTGCCAACTAAAGGTAACATAACAGTCCATTTGTACGTTGTTCCCTACTCTTCTTACTAAGTCGTCCCTGTACTTGGTAAGTCATTCCCACCTGCTGCTGTTTGTCCTCTGCAGGGCAGATTTCTGGGAATAGTAAGTGTGAGAGCAAACTGTGACTATTCCGCTCTTGACTACCAAGCGCAGTTTGTTCCCCACCAGACCCTTAGGTTCCTTCTTTTTTATTCTGCAGAGCTGTTTTGTCAGCCCCTTCTAGCAGACAGCGTGAGCCTCCACTGCAGGAACTGGCAGCCTAAATACTGCTGTGCTTAATGCAGATGAGTTAATCCAGGTAGAACAGTAGCAAATAGATCTTTTACATCTGTGAGAAGAGAGACAGACCCTATTTTTCTATCAGCTTCTAAGCTTTAATTGACAATTGCTTCTTACGTTTCAGCACAACAGTGCTTCTGACAGGATATAATTATTGTCTGGAGCATTTTAATGAAATGTTTTAACTTGTATTTCTGAAGTTGGAAAGTAAGTGAAATAAAGTAACAATGAAGTGAGTTACATGCCTTATTCCTTCCAACCTTCTTTCTACTGTTGGGAATCACTACTAAGTATTCTTCCAAGGGTATCTGGTTAAAGGGAATGACTAGCTTTTATACTCTGGCCCTCAGTATGATATCTACACTATTGTAAGTACTCATGGGTCAAGTTTTCGGTGGTATGAAGTGCCTAACTTCTATGGATTTCGATAGGAATTAGTTGCTGAAAATCTTAGCAGTTGTGTCTTTAGATCTGAGGAAATAAATTTCAAAGAATATCATTTACATTGATATTTGTAGCAACTCACATACTTTTCCACATATTTATGCCATAAATGAAGAAATACATTTATAGTATATCTATCTTTACAAAAAAAGTAATTTAATTCAATTAGTGAAAGCAACTGGATATAAAACTGCATAAAAATTAAGTAGAAAGATTATCATCCATGTAGTTCACTTTTGCTCTGTCTGAACAGGTCAGCTATTGGGGTACTTCTGCTTGCAAGAAATTCCATTGTAAAAGGTGGTTTAATTCCTAATAGACAAAGGGTTTATTTTGCTGTTTGTAGCAGACAGCACTCCATTCTTCTCTGGTAAATTGTGTGTCTTTAAAGATACCATTTGTCTTTTACTAGCAACTGCTGTTTCTCACAAAAAAGACCTGTATAACAAAACCATCTGTCCAGTAAAAAAATAAGAAAAGGAGAAACTGTTTTTTGAACAGGTATAACCACAAAATATTCCTGAACATCTGTAAAGAGCAACATTGGGTTAGAAGTGAGAAGTGCATGTCCACCTGCCATTCCCTATGCAGGCACTAGCTGGCCTGTTAGCTGTAGCAGTAGGTCATACCTTGACACTTGCTGACCATCCCAAGGAAAGAAAAAAGAAAACATTGCTAATCCTTCACTTGACCCTCCCCAGCAGCCCACAAGGAGTCTGTCAGATATCACACCTGTGCTACTGGCATTCTTCCCAAAACAGAGCTCTGTGTACGAGATACAATAGATGAATTTTTGTATTGGGCAAGAAGGGAGAATATGAAAGAATGAACACATACACAGGCTCCAAAATGAGCATTTTTGCTGAAGCTGTGCAGTGAGAGGCCCTTGCATCTCACTACGTGCATTGCTCTTGAAATATCCTGGAAAGAGTGACACGTGGCTCTGCTAAGCTCTCCTGCAAAGTAATGTCAAATACAAGACCTGCAATCCTTGCATCTGAATGTAATGAGGAAGTCATCTATTCTGCATCTGGACAACCCACCCTGAAGCAATCACATTGCTATTTCCATGACCGCTTGAATCTGTCCTTTCTGATTGCCCTGTTGGTGCAAGAAGGTTTGCATTCATGATAAAAAGAAAAGGATTTAGGCCATCATTAGAAGCCTGATACTCCTAGAGGTTAGTCAAGCTTGCCAACTCTATTACCTTCTTTAAAAGTTCCCCTAGTCAAGTTTTTTTTCTTGGGCTGTAGAGATTGTCCATTGTACTGTTGATTTTAAATGTGTAAACAAAGCAAATGGCTGAGCAAGAAAAAAAGAGTCCGTGCTTTGGAAAACACCACAGTACTAGGGCAGAAGGTCAGCAATGTGTACGTGAGCCAGAGTCCAAAGACTAGTGTCATTAGGCAAAAATAACACTGATGTCAACGTGTGATTTAAGACTTCCCAATCAAAGAAAAATCAAGGGGTTAGGGGGCTTTTCTTGACAACATAAAAAATGTCACCTTTTAAAGAACTGGGTTATAGAGAAGAGCAATGTGGTTAGATTTTCCTTGCACAGAGACTATGAATTTGTCCCATATCCCACTGTTGTGTGACAAAATAAATGTGCAAAGTCAGGCATCTCCTCTAGGATTGGTGTATCCTAACACACACAGAATGGCCCGGTTTCCACACTGGGCCCCTTATAAACTTTCCTGCCCCTATATGAAAAGGTGCCTGTTACATGGGAGGTAGCTATCACCAGGTGAATCTTATTGCTGGCAGGCTGCTCTCTAGAGGAGCCAGACCCAGCTGGAAGGTATTGACCGCAGTAGCATCAAATAATTACCATTTTCACCATTAGGAGCATGTCTTCAGATAATCCTGTCTACTAGTAAACATCTCTATTTATCTTTTCTGCAGCAAAGGGCAGAAAAAACAAGTTGAGTACAACAGTTCCTTCAGGAGTGTCAGGACTAATTTAATGGCTGGCAGTACTTCATAAGTACGTCCCAGACCAGCAGGAGTTTAGCTTCCCCTTTCACTGTTCTCTCTACTTAAGGAAAAGATGAGCTCCTTGCACCAGGAGTCAGCCTGCACACAGAGCCTGTCCCAGGAACACGCCTGGCCTCAGCATAAGCTGCGCAGAAGACTGACACCATCTCACTGACTCCCTCCCTCTCACTCTTTGCCCGTAGTTATTTTTAGATTTCATGGGTTAAAGCTTGTCCCTTCTGGACACTTATATGCACAAGGCAGGAACACACACGCTGTAGATACTACAACTCAGGCACGGGACTTAGCCAACAGATTATCTTGTTCCACATTAAGGAATAAATTCTGATTTCTTATGACAAAATACCGCCCTTTGAGAGGATATACAATGTGCTCAACCACATGGAATTTTTTTGCTTGAAAATTTGACTAGGAGACTTTCAACGGATAGAAAAAGCTGTTTACACAGCAGCTTCCTCTTTTCTCAAATTTCCTTCCAGTTTGCAAGATCTTGCTTTCTTTCAACATTTGCTTTAAGCCTGATTCCCATGCCGTCCGCCATAAATGCAGCGGTGGCTCAGCAGACAGCTGCTGGGTCAGCTCCCAGCGCTACTATTAGCACTACAACTGAAGGTGCAGGTGGGGGCACAGGGGGGATTTATTCTGCCATTATAAGTCGTAACCAGCCCATTATCAGCGTAAAGGAGAAGACCTATGAAGAGCTTCACAAGAAGTGCCTGGAGAAAAACATTCTCTATGAAGATCCTGATTTCCCACCAAATGAGTCCTCCCTCTTCTACAGCCAGAAAATCCCCATCAAGTTCGAATGGAAAAGACCACGTGTAAGTAGCATATTTGCTGAGTGCCTTTTATTTTCTGCAAATTGAGGTATTTACCCTGAGCTTACATTTTTGCAGAAGGTGTGTGTTGGGGAGGCAGGGAATAAGCTGGAAGTATATTTCCTTAGAGCTCTCCTGGAAGATAACTAGCTAGGGCTGTGGAAGCTCAGAGAGTGTGCATATAGTGAGTAAAATACAATAAACCAAAATGAAACAAAAAAAGAAATGGAGTGAAACACGTAGAAAAAGAAATATGGAATTTAATTTTCTTCTTGCATGATTTACTAGGGGTTTTCTTGTCTAAAACTACCAAAGAAAAATTCTACTTATTCTCCTTATTCTGCAACAAGTTATTGGGTTTGCTGAGGCTCAAATTTTAAACACTACCTTATTTCACTTACAACTTTACTTTAGTATTCTGCTGGTTTCCTAGTCTGTGAAAATAAAAGGATGGGTTATGGTCTGAAACATGCTTTTTATTCAGTTGTTTGTTCCCAACATTGCTTAGCCAACTTGCAAAGGTTGTTTAGCCTATTATCCACTTATGGATGTTGTAATCACTATGAGGACCCACTCCTGCCTACTAATCCCATTTATTTTTCCTATCTTGGGGGCATTCCCCAGCCAGCCTTCCTCTTCTTTCCCACCTGGAGTCTCTCTCACAGGCAGAGGACTAATTCCTCAGTTCCCAATTGATTCCCCGTCCTACCGCAGGAGGAGTTACCCTCTTTCCCCATCATCCCTGCTGGGTAGCTGCTCCCCTCCAGCGAGGCAGCCCCCGAGATGCTGCCTTGGCCCCCACCATCCCCTGTCTGGCAGCGAGGACGTGGTTCTAAGGAGCTTCCCCAGCTCCCTCTTTCTGGCAGTTTTTGGCCACCTCTTCTAGATTTGCCATACTTCCCCAACACCCAAATCTGTGCTTCAATGGCAAAGTCAGTGGTGATGACAGATAAAACTAACCACAGGCACGTAACTAAATAGTAAAAGACCAGGAGCTCTTGCGGGTAGCTGTTACAGACTCAGAGGAAGGCCGTGTGCCGCTGTCACAACAACAACGTGAGCAACGTGGGGGGAGCAACATGACTCCCCCATCTGCCGTGCCCTGTGCGTACGTGCTCTGTCATTACTTCGTCATCACCGTGGCTGCATCAGCTCCTGGAAATGTGCGTGAACGAGTTAAATACAGCCACAAGTCAATCATCTTAAAGGGATGGGATTTCCCCTATTTCTACAAAGAGGAAAGTGATATAGCCGTACAGTGGGTGAGTGCCAGCACCCTGGGGCAGACAGACTGCAAGTGTGCATATAAGAAAGCATCAAAACGTAAAAAAAAAACCACAATGTAACCTCAGACTTGCCTTGAGTATGCACAGATCAAGCCTTTGTTTTTGGGAAGGTTCAGACTTCAGGGTCTCTATCCCAAAGATATTTCTTTAAGCCACTCATTAACAAATAAGTTTGGAAGCTCTATACTTATTATTCATGTAGAAGCAACAAGCTGGGGACTGTATAAGACTCAAAATACAACCCAAACATCAAAACCAAAGCTATCCGTGTTCTTTTGACACAAGCGTTCAGGCACCTGATGTATCTGTGGTGCCAGCTGCAGGCAGGGCAGAGGCAGGAGATGCAGAGAGCTGCAGTCGGCACCTGCCAAGTAGTGGCATGCTGTGGGATCACAGATGGAGATGGCTGTCCTGCTGGGGACACACCAGGCCTGATTTGTAGAGGTGCCTGTGCCTTCTGTTGCAAATGTGTTTGTTTTAAAACAAACCCTGTAATTCAGGTCATTGCTGTACCCAGTAGGTTCCCTAAAGAGAAGAGACTCACATATAACACTTTCTCCTTTTATAATGTGTCCCCTACCTTGTCATCCATACCACAACTGCAAAGTGAGACTTCTCTTGGGCGCTGGTGCAAAAGAGCTGTATCTATCGGTGCTGATCTCAGATTGGCACAGGACTTTCCTTCACTGGACTTTGAAACTGTAGGTTATATAGCACTTGTAGGAGGACTTGTCTGATAACATTATATATACATGAATAGCCACAATAGGCACATTAACAGAACATCATAAAGTCAAACGAATATGAAGTAGTAATACTGGGCTAAAGAGTATTTTGCTAAGAGATTAAAGCAATCATTGAAGCACCAAATGTAAAGACTCGACTGCGCAGGCCATGTTTTGTAATGGTCTGTAAAGACATGGACAACGTCTTATTAAATTGCAATGGCATTTTTTTGGCAAAGAAAGCAACTAGCTTATAAACCATAGTCTTATAAAGTGGTAATTTTTAATCACTTTCAAATTTAGGTCAAATTTGAATTGAATCAGACTCTGAGCTGAGGTGCCTGCTGAGCCCAGCATGGGCAACTCCCCCTCCTGCGCGCGGGCTGCCGGGACCTGGGCTCTCTCTGCTTCCCCTGGCAATGGCTGTGCCGTGACTCCACCTCTCCTCCTTCCCCTGGCAATGGCTGTGCCGTGACTCCACCTTCTCCTCGGGGCTCCTGCAATTCATTACTGAGGTGGTGAGGGGTGTCCAGCCTCCAGCCCCAGAGCTATCCCTTGCTCTCATGCATCTGGCCCTACAGGCTCTTCTCTTTGGAGTCGGTGCTACCTGGAGGTCAAGTCCTCCTCCGCCACCTCCCAAAATTATCGGCCTCTGCTGCTGCGAGGGCAGCGGGGGCATGAGGCCCGGTCTTGTGCCTTACCGTCAGAAGGACAGCTGCCACACAGGGCAGCTGCGAGCCTTGGCATGGGGAGCAGCGAGAAGGCCCCTGTAATTCTACCCATCTAGTGACTGCCAGGCCGTGGCATGAATGCACAGAGCAGGCCTCCTAATGGTCAATTTGGGCAAAAGCCAAGTGACAGCCCTGAAAGTTTCCCTGAGTAAAGACTGCAGGATCCATCCAGTGTTTCTGTTCAGAGTATACATCAGCATGGTTTAGGTACGTAGAGCAGAAATAAAATCCCCCTCAGTTAATGCATAACATTAAATCATTCCCTCACCCGTGGAATGTAAGAGAAGCCCAAAGAGCTGTTCTCACCTGTACCAGGTTACATCCAGCTCAGTGACGGGCTGTGCTCAGTCTTAACAGCCGCAGCCTCCCACACCTATATGCTGCCTGCAGGAGCTTCTCTCAGCTGAGAGCAGGGACAAGGTCGCTTATCTTTAAGAGCTGAGAAAAAGTCTATATTATAACATAATGCAGAGTACTGAGAGGTCCTGCTGCAGCCCTGTTTGGATCTAATGACACTAGGACATTAATAGGAAGGCTCTGCCCTGACACTGTGCTTTCAGATGCACCATTGTCATTCTCCTTGCTCACAGCCAGGAGGTCACAGCATTAACTGCCAGATTCAATACTTCCCTGCGGTGATCCTCTCCGTAGCCAAGAAAATCAGCAGGAGGAGCTTTCTTTTCATAATGAATACAAATAAAATCAAGTCAGCAGACTAGTGGATTTTGCTCAGAATGAAAATGAATCAGTCAGATCATCTGCGGCACAGGTGTGAAGCTGTTTGAATTTAGTAATCACAAAATGTGCGCCTGTGCAGGCAGTATCACAAAGCAAAGACGGCGTTTAGTGCCACCAAGGCAGGACTTTCAGATGAGGATAATCCAACTCTGAAACTCTAAAACCAACTTGGTGTCTGACAGCGTCAAGCTCTGCCTTGAAGTCTGCAGCACAGCCATTTAATAGCATGGTCTAGACCATGACAGGCCAAGGGAGAAGCAGGAGGCTACAAATTGTGTTAGGCAGGCCAAAGAACATGCTTCCTCTACTTGATAGGATCAGTTTAGGGAATTTACTTAAAATGCCATAGTTTATTAACAGCAGGTTTTAAAGGAATGAATGCCTTTTGCTGCAACAGTATAAGCTGACTGGAGGATTTTTCCTGACACAGAAGAAAAGCTAATGAAAATATAACAAAGGTCAAATGCCATTTTTAGTTGCATGCTGCCTTTGCATTTTCCAGTGCTCCCTTCCAACTGACTCATAAGTACCCTCTGCCCAGAAAGCAGCATGCACTACTAATGGGTTTTTCCTAGGATTCTTTGTCTCCCTTGCTGTAACTTTGACTCTTTGTAATGAAATTACAGTTTGAACTGAATCAACCCAGTGAACACAAAGGTCCTTTGGATAGTACCAAGGCAGTCTGAGGCACTCAGATCAGAGGAGACTCTTTCTAGATGAATCATTGCATCAATGAAGTGCAGCCTATTGGGAGTCTCAGTGATAACTTGATCTGAGATGAAGAGCAATCCCTCGCTCAACCAGGCAGACTGGAAGGACAGACCTGCCACCTGCATCTTGAACACCAGGTCGTCTCACTCTGCTGACTGAGTACTTTCCATCAGCCTTGGAAGACCTTGAAACCCTTCCCTGTAACTTTGGCTGTACTCAGCACAACTAGCACAGCTGGAGATGAACTAGAGTAATACAATATTAAAAGCCTATCCACACTGTACTAAACGCACCTGGCCACCATAAAGAAATGCAAGAAAAGCATTTCTGTCATAGCTAAATCAGTCTATATGACAATTGTATGATTCCCTTCTTTGCATTCCTTTACCAACCATCCTCCAAAGCAAATGAGCCCAAAATGCAATAAATTGCACTGAGGAACAATCATCGCTGTACATTTAATATTTGGAAACACTTGGGCACCACCTAACTACCTTCAACTAAAACACAGCAAGCTGGATTTCAGAGCTTGTTACTTCAATAGGAGCAGGATCAAGCTAAAACACAGGAATAGAGGTTGAAAAAAATGCAATCCAAAAACCTGGCATCTCACAGCTAGTTTTCAAGAGAGCACTACAGTAGCATGAGGAAGAACATTTTCAACAAAGCAGGTGGGTGGAGAAAAGCATGAAGGCATCTCAAACAGCTGCCTTGACGAACTGGACCCCAGGACAGCTGACCGAGGCCCAAAATAACAGGACAATCCCTCCCTCGAGGAGAACAAGGTGACTGCTGGGGGGAGCCGGAACCTGGTCTCTATATCTGGTTATATGACTAATCCAAATATTTACATCAAAGCAACTCTGCTGATTACTGCAAAGGAGCAAAAAAGTGGGCTCAAGCCAAGCAAAACTATTAGACCTGAAACACGAGTCTGGGAAAATCCAGGGCTACCTTGATGACATGGGAAAAAAGCTCTAGACCGCAGAGGTAGTGTCAGCTGCCTGTACTGCCACACAAGCAATTGTCAGTTGTTTCTTCTTTCCCCTTCCCACTCCAGCCCTGCCATATTCCAGCAGCTTGAGTTCTTGCACTATACTTTGTCTTATTCCCCATTTGCAGCAGCTCAGAGAAGTGGTCCTCAGGTTGCAATACCTTTCTTTCCTTATCCTCACAAGAGATGGCTCCAAAAGTTAAGTGTCTTCTTTTTCTTCCCCATAATAAGTATTGGAGTATGAGAGACGGGATAAAGCAGGGACTTTTTTTTCCTCTGTAGGACAGGTTGTACCTACTTCTTCCCTTGGCTTTCCTATACCCTGTGGTTCTTTGTCCCATATAGAAAAGGTTCTGTGTAACCCCGCAATAGTCCCGCCTCATTTGCTGGTAGTTCCTACATAGTCCTTCCCTCCCTACAGCAATTCCTTAATTATTTATGCCTGTACAGCATCTTGTACCCATAAATACTAACAAACCCAATACATTGTCCTAAGTGCAGGACAAAAGAAGAGCTTCCTGTCCTCAGAGACAGATGATGTCTGTATACATTTCTCAATGCAGCATTGGCAATTAAATACCGCAACATGAGGAAGAGAATACAATCTCTCAACCAGCAATTGATTATTCCTGACAACTAAACATCTGATCCTGGGCAAATTTTAAGGAGGAGTATTACTGGGCTCCATTCCTGATGAAATGCATTCTTCCACCCTATTAATGCCCCAGCATATTAGTTACTGCAAATTGGACACCTTAAACCTGCAGTCATTTTTAAAGAATTTAATCTGGTCCCCTGATGCACTTTCCACCTACCTGCTCTTCTGTCTCTTCCGGTGGTTTTGGGTTTTTTTTTCATTATTGTGTAGAAAAATGTTTTTCCCTATTCTTCCCATTTTAACATGTTTGAACCCTGTACAGGGGAAGCCCCCCAGACTAGCTATTAGACCCTGTAGATATACATGGAGAAAACTCTGGCTGAAGTCTGGAACATCCAGATTCCAAAACATTTTCATAGTGAAACTCTGCAGCTGAAAAATCTGCAAGAGATTTTGGTATCTACAAACTATCCTACAGGAAAACGTTGTCCTAAACCAGTCTTTATTTCTGTGGCAAAGAGGCATCATAATGCATGCTTTTCCTGCTCATCCATCTGTTTATATTTTGCAGGAAATCTGTGAGAATCCACGGTTTATTATTGGTGGAGCCAACAGAACAGATATCTGCCAAGGAGAATTAGGTATGAAATTCTTACTTCAAATCCGCACTTTTAAAAGTCTGCATCACTTTTAATTTTCTTTTGCTTCCAAGGTGATATTTGAAATCCTCTGTCTCAGTATACATCTACTGATCATCATCATCACCACACATCTACTGATTCCTTTTCTCTATAGCAAATCGTTGATATCTGCCTAGTAGCAATCTAGGGAAGAACTCTAAGTGAAAGATGCTTTGCAGGCTGTTTTGCTTTTCATGAATTAGTATCATGAATGTGTTACAAAGCACCATTTGGCCTTTCTTTCAGGCTTTGAGGAGGGACAAAATTAGTTAAGACAAGAATAAGAGATAAAGAGAAGGAGTTATTTGACTGAGAGAAAAATTTAATCAGCTACTGTTGTATTTTTTCAGGTATTTAGTCCTGTTATTTCCACACAGGAGCTTCTGAAGGCCTCCAGCTAAGTGTGCCTTGTACTCAAGGACAACCCCTATATTGAAGACCTTAAGCTCAGATGCTCAAAGATACTTTGATATATAGAGCTGCTACTTAGGTACAAGTGATGCCTCTGCACCAGTCGTCCATGCGGCACTCACCTGCACTGCTTTGTAAAGTCATTCCCCACTCAGCTTTCCCATGTCTTTCATGGTTTTATAACTTCTGTGATCTTTTTCCTAAGCTAATACATCCTAATGCGTGTTAATCTTTTCATTTAAGTGTTGTTCTGTGCTTCTGTCCTCATCACCTTCCCAGTACTTTTTCTTTTTTTAAATTTATTTAAAACTGCCTGCCTTTTTGAGGTGACCAGAACTTCACAGTTGCCAAGGTGTGGATGCAAATGAATTTACATGCATAATACCTTCTCTCTTTTGTTTTCCATTCCTTCCCCAACTACACATAGCATTGTTTACCTTTCTGACTTCTGCTGAACATTGGACAGTTTAGAAAACTCCTGTTCACAGTGGACCCCACATCCTTCCTAAGGGGAAATAGGTAACTTAGAATGTACTGCTATAGAGTTCACTTTCCAAAATATATACATTATGTATTTCTGTATGTTTTATCCCTCCACCAGTTTCATAAATTTCTTTTACAACTCCCTGCGATCAGGTTTAGTTTTCACTACCTCCTATAATTCTCTCACCCTACTAATTCACACTGCTCAGGCAAGCTTACCCTATAACCTCTCTTGCAGTAGCAGCTAGGAGGTTTTAATTAAGGGTCGAGGCATCCTTTGCTGAACACAGAAGTACTACGGAAGAAAGTCACTTTTCCAGAGCTCCCACAGAGGCAGCAAACTTGTGCAAGAGTCTGAAGGAGGAACTGAAAAGCACTAAAGAGGACAGTATTTACAACAGTGCAGACACAGATTCAAAAAGAGGAAAGCGTATCAGAGCAATGAAGCAGGAAAGAGGCCCCACAGAATGATGGCTGAGACAGTGGGCTATCTTGAGAGCAGAAAATGAAAATGAGAGACTAAACTTCAGTTGTACAAAGCTCCACCTGGAGAGAGTCATCTCTCAGCTGGTCTGTCCTAAACTTGGAAGGAGAACTAATGTGGGAAGTCAGATAGGCATTCATATGGGAGAGGGAAATCTTAACACAGGTAACAGTGCTCATCGGATTTTAGGCTTTTTCTAAATTGCAGGGAACATCAACTATTTAACAGCCATGAATGATGCCAATGAACATTTCCAGAGCACAAATAAATAAAGTACTCAGGGACTGCAGAACACACAGAGAAGAGCCCTCTCCTGAAAGGTGATGGCATGCTCTACTGAGAATTAACATGTCATTTTGCAGTATCTCACGTTTTCCCATTGATTCTAGTTGCTCTGTCCCTTCATTTTGTCTGCTGCTTCTGCTTGTTTACAGGTGACTGCTGGTTCCTGGCTGCCATTGCTTGCCTGACACTGAATAAAAAACTACTCTGTAGAGTCATACCTCATGACCAGTCCTTTATACAAAACTATGCTGGCATCTTTCACTTCCAGGTGAGTCCCTTCATCTAGCAGGAAGCAGATGTAACTGTATTTACCCAAGAGAGAGCTCAGCTCCCGGGCATGCTCTTCCCTCTTGCTTCTCCACCCTTTGGAAGCGTGAGCGACAGCGGGGAAGGAAGAGGGATTGAATTGCCTCACCCTAAACTCTTCCAACAGGGCAGTCACAGAAGGGCCAGCCCATACAGGCAATTAGGGAGCATTAACCCACCAAGGAAGCATTTGCAGATCACTGTGTCCTGCGCTTAAGGGTTAGCAACAGGTGCCCAGTCCTGCCTCGCTGCTCACATGCAGCACTACAGCCTGCACAGACACGCTGGTCATTGGCAAAAGCATCTATTTTTAGACCCACAAGCAGCTGGTCTGTCAAAAACAAGCTATTGAAGAACCGCTTATCCAGAAAAGATTGACTGCTTTCATATTTCCCTTGGCCCTCCTAAGGGACTTCTCACTGTCCCGCACGCGTTGCCCGGGGGAATTCAGTCCAGCTGCCTACCTCCCAAAGGCCATCACTTTTTGGCACATTACGAAGCAGTTAATATCTACATTTCTCCTCTCTCAGCCTGGCTTTTCAGCCAGGCTCCCCCTCCCTGCACCAAGTCAACCCAGAGTTTTTTTTCTGTTTGCTTTTATCCAGTTCTGGCGCTATGGAGACTGGGTGGACGTCGTCATTGATGACTGCTTACCCACATACAACAACCAGCTGGTCTTTACCAAGTCCTCCCAGCGCAACGAGTTCTGGAGCGCCCTCCTGGAAAAGGCCTATGCAAAGTAAAACAACCCACTGGTCTATGCTGGGGTCCCCACTGAGGCTTTGTCTGGGGAGGTGGTTAAACCACTGCGTACAGGACCTATAATGACCACGCAGAGAGGCTCTGAACATACCAGTGCCTTTTCCCATAGATTCTCATGCCTCAGAATTGGGGATGGGGCAAAACATATTTTAAACATATTTTCTAGGGGGTTTTGTTACTCATTCAGAGGTCTACATTTGATTCTCAACACCTCTTTCTTTTTTCCTTTTTTTTTTTTTTAATGTGTGGAGGTGGCACATTTTAAAACTTTTAACTTGAGGGTTACCAAACAGATGGTTTGTGGTTTTTTTTTTTAGTATGCATGTTTATATATCATTATTTATACACACACAAGATAAATATATATTATGTATAAAAAATATATAAGTAGGTATCTTCATCTGTGTAAAAGAGAATCTTATTTTTCTTTTCTCTTTCCAAGACTCCATGGGTCATATGAAGCTTTGAAAGGAGGCAACACCACTGAAGCCATGGAGGACTTCACTGGAGGAGTCACAGAGTTCTACGAGATAAAGGATGCCCCTAAAGATATCTATAAAATCATGAAACATGCCATTGACAGAGGATCCCTCATGGCCAGCTCCATTGATGTGAGTCCATAAGAACTCTGCAGATAAGCCATAAGAAATGGTAGAGGAGAGGGACCTCTCCATCCGTAATCAAATATATGCCACCTTTTGGAACTGCTTGATTTAGTCCACGTAGCAAACATCCATTTCTAGGAGATGGAGTAGTCTCCACTAGACACCACCCATTAGCAAATAGCAAGTGCCAAAAGGGAAGCAAACAGGAGCAGAACATGGAGGTGGGGAGAAGGGGTGCGATCAGCAAAACCAGCACCCCCCAACCTCAGTGCCCTTGCCCAATAAAATTAGGTTAGTAGGGGGGTGCCGCTACTCTATGAAGACACAAATCTTCATGTCAAAGATGCTAAGTGTGCAAATGCTTGGGAAATCAAACCTTCAATTGCCAACATAGTCTTAAATTGTCTTCATTTACTGTGGTTGATTTAAAAGCAAAAGTAAAAAAACCTAGCTTCAATAACCATTATGGAGTATGAAGTTGCAGTGAAGGCAGAAGAACAACCAGTGCCATCAACCACTGTAGTTAAGTATGGACCATCTAGCATGTAATGAGAGAGAAGTTATCTAGGCTATCTTTTGCCACTCATCTTTCTTGTATCATTTCTCTTCTTTCTCCCTGCCTCATCTTTCTGCATGATAATTGTCTCCCATTCTCTGTACCAGGATAACCTAGGCTTTTCCTACGGATCAGCTCCTCGGAGTGACATTGGGAAACTGATTACTCGAATGGTGAAGAATCTAGAAAACGCACAGATGACTCACTCCACTGTAGACTACCAGGGGACAGACGAAAGGCCAGCCTGGGTTCGTATATTTGCAGAAGTGGTTGACTCCACAGGGCTTTTATTTACAGACAGAACAGTTAGAGAAACATATCATCTATGCTTTTAAATCCTCATTTGTCTTCACTGAGTTATCCCAATACTGAAAACCTGTTCTTACAGATGCTATTTGACATAAGTATTAAAGGATTTCAGCCCTTTCACACACAGTGACTGATACTAGAGGGCTTTGCTGATACTGAGGCAAAGGGCTCTTGGCTTGTGGCAAAGTCTTATAATTTCCAGACCTTACCTGTATGATAGAAATGGAGAGCAAAATCACATCAAATATATCAAAGTGGCACATTGGTTATTGTATTTGGGAACTGGACATGATTAGTGGAATTTATAAAGTCCCGTGCTTGCAAAGGATGGAGAGAGTGAGAAAATTAAAATAAATAAAATAAAACAAGATCCCCGAGTGTGGAGGGCGAGTGTGTGAAAGAAAGAAAAAACAAGCTCTGCATGGCTCTCACTCCAGGCACAAAAGCTCTTGGTGGGCTTATTTTGAGACAGTGTGCTATGGAGCTCTGCCCACCAATGGGAGGGGAATCTGCTCTTGGGATGCTCCTTTTAGATTACTGCCTTTAAGATCCTCATTTAAAATGCATAACAAGAAAAATGAAAGACGTCAAGTTTTACATGTGTGATAAAATACAAAGTAACTCCAGCATACCTAAGTATCTAGCAAAATAGAGAGAGGGATGTTAAAACCGTTAAAGGAGAATCCCATACTGGGGATCTACCAAATCTGTAGAGGGACACATTACTTTCTCCTTCTCTCTGTCAGGCAGCTGTCATACTTTGCCCTTTAGAGAGCTGCATTTCCATGACAATGAAATTACATCTCTCACTTTACAGAGAGATTAAAAAAGCAACACCCACCCCAATTACATCTTCTAAAACTTTTGGTTGTGCAAACTGTCTTCTGCATTTCCAGCAGAAATAGTTGATTTTTCCTCTTTGACACCTATATTTAGTCTTCCTAAAAGACTGAAATGGTGTAATTCTTCAGGAAAGTCCAGTATGACTGTCTTGTTTTGCAAGCATGGCTGCTGAAATCACCCATGTTTTGGGGGGAATTTCCTCCCCAGTGACTGTCTACTCAAAGAAGGTGGGAAAACACTCTATAGTTGCTGCCCTGGCAGCCGTTTTGCTGCTGCTTATTACACACTCCTGAGCCATCACCAGGAAAAAAAATTTAAAAAATAAAAATCATGACTCCTGATGGAAAGAGGCAGATAGTGCAGACTTCAGAAGCACTCTGCAGAAGCGGTCCAGAGCACCAGCAGAAGTTAATATTCTTAAACAGAAAAGAAAGGAGTTCTGATAAGTAATGATGGCGACAACATGAGTAGAAATGAAGGAAAAAGGAAATAGATATGGGTTATAGGCATAAAAAAGTATGCAAACAGGAGCAAGAAAAAAAAAAAGAAACAGGAGCAGAAGGAAAATAATGGAAAATAATTGCGACAGCCAGGAAATATTTGTATGAGATCCTCCCTGTGCAAGCTGAGAATGTATTTGTGTGACCTTACTAACTCTCCATTTCCAGCTCTGCCTTTCTCATGCCCTCCAATGTGTCAAGAAGGGATGGCAGAGTTACTGGCAGGGCCTTGCAGTCATCTCTCAGTGACAGACATAACGGAGGAAGGGAAATTTCACACATTGTCCACATGTGCATAGCAGAGCCTTCCTTTCCCACCGTCTCAGTGATCTCTCCTACAAACACAGCAGATTGTGTGCACCTGCCATCTTCCTCTCAATTCTTTATCTCCCAGATAAACAGCATTCTGAGATTTGCAAATAAACGTCTATCAGACACACTAACAGTTGATCACCAAGATAGCAAATGTATTTATACCTGAGCAACACATTGCTGAAGAAAGCTGTGCTATTCCTGAATGTCAGCTGGAAAAAAATTCAATCATGAGGATTTTAACAATTATGGAATAAAATTTACATCTCCACAGGAAATTAATTAAAAAAAAAATTTAAGTTAGTAGGAACAGTGTATTAAATAGGGTGTTTTAATGTCATTGTGATAAGGTTGCAGCCATGTGTAAAGATGAAAGTATTCTTCTAGGTGTTGATCTGCTCTGATGTTTCCAGTTAATATGTAATAACCTTACTGAGCCATGCAAGAACATACTATCCCAGAAATGGCTGAATAGTTCTACTAATAGAAAACCTAATTATTTTGATTAAGCGTGCTATATACTAGCATGTTCTGAGTGCAAAAAGCAGTAACCTACACAAAGGGAAAAAGTAAATCACAAAATGTCCTTTCCAATTTATATTATTAACTTTTTGCTTTTATAGTTCATGCTTCACTCCTTTCTAATCAACAACATAATTCTGTGGGCACTAAGCTTGGCCAATTTGGCAAATGCAAAGAAGAGAACAAGACATAAAACCCTGTCACCTGAACAGAGTCATCTTCCCTCCGGAAGCCCTGGGTGGCAATAGCTGCTTTAGAGCAGCCAGCTGAGCTTTGCATGACTCTTACAAGTTCTTATCTTGTGTCTAACAGACCATAGTGCCAATGCAGTATGAAACCCGGATGTCTTGCGGACTTGTCAAAGGTCATGCCTACTCTGTCACAGCCGTGGAAGAGGTACGTACAGTCCCTTTCCTCCACCTATGGGGAGCTGTGGTCTACACTGGCCTAGAACCACGCACGTCAGCAAAGCTATGGGGCGGGGAGCAAAACAAATTACAAGCTAAGGAAACAAAATTTATATTTAAATAAAGGAAAGCCTTTTGGAGAAATAAACCTGTCCAAGTTTTGGCTTTCTGGGGAAATGGATATTTCACCATGGTCTGCTTGGGCAAAGGCGGCCACAGCCGGCCACCTCCTGGTCTTACAGCCTTCCTGCACTCACCCCAAGCAGGTCAGGCTGAGCAATGGCCCAGGAAAGCACCCTCACTGGAGGACCTGGCATCAGTGGTTTGACAGGCAGAACATTTCCTTTTCAACCTACTCTCAGTCTATTCTTGTTGCATTCTTTTCCAATTAGACAACATTTAAAGGTGAAAAAATACGTCTGGTAAGGCTGAGAAACCCCTGGGGGCAGGTGGAATGGAACGGACCTTGGAGTGACAAGTGAGTAAAATGGAGCTTCACTTGATTTGAAGAAAAAACCCTGCAGCTTATTTGCCCTTATGCAGTTTGTGCGTGACCCTAACATGCAATGATGAGGTATCTGAATTGTCTTTGCTGTCATTTTGACACATGCACTTTGAAGTTGATCATAATTGAGTGCTTAGCTGAAGCTATAAAAAGAAAAGAGTACCTAAAAAAGGTGTTAAGAGGGGCTTTAATCAATGGAAATGAAGAGAGAGCCCAGTCAATCTGGTTTTACTGTCTAGCAAGTTCAGCAATGTCCATTTTCAAAACAAGATGTGACAGTAGAAAAATCTTTTGAGTTATGGAAGAACTGGATGAAGGAAGATGTCAGTACATGAGCAAGTTTGGATGAGACTCCTTATTAGGTTTTACTAAAAGGAATTTCAATAGCTGCTCCAGCAATGAGAGTCTGCAAATACTTTTGTCTTTGGGTTAAATAAAATGAACACAGTACAGCAGATTTCTGAGAGCTGCTAAGAGGCAGTCTGAAGGGAAGGCAGAGAGGAGTAGGGCAACTGCTTCTTTATTTGGGCATGTGGAGAGGAGGGTAGCATTGAGAACAAATGGTTGCAACTCTCACAAAGGAAAGATTATATGGATGTAGCAAGATGACTCTTGACTTTCCATTCTACAAGGCTTACAGTAAAGAGTAGAAATTTTAATGAAAACTGTATTGCAAATCATAATCTACCTTGTGTACACTTTTGAAGGTCAGAGGAGTGGAACTTCATTAATGAAGCAGAGAAAATCCGCCTGCAGCACAAGATCATAGAGGATGGGGAGTTCTGGTGAGAATATCAGTCAAAAACCAGTGCTTCTCTAGGAGATATGCAACTACAGCAAAAATGAATCACACTGAACTACTTAAATCTGCTAAAACCATTGCAGTAATCCCTGTTTACCTTCACATTCCCGATGAGCCCTGCTCTGTGATTGCCTCATTCTCCCACAAGGGTTTATTGAGTGCCACCAGTGCAGTCCTTCTAACTATGCCACACTGCCACGAGCTCTCCATCACCCTTCCCATATACCATCCTCTCTGCCCAGCATTCCCCAGTTTGGAGCTGTACCTGTGTAAATTGACCAACCAGCAGGCCAAATGCATTAGGAAATCATGGCACTCCCACTGCAAGCTTGCCCTAATAGCAGCAGTAACATGGGTCACCCTCCTCCACCTCACCAGGATCTTTCAGACAACCGCCCACCATGTAAATCCATTTGGGTTCAGTTTCCCCTCAATTCCTCCAGGATATCATTTGAAGATTTCATGAGACACTTCACAAAACTTGAGATCTGTAACCTCACACCTGATACTCTGGAAGCTGATAAACTCCAGACCTGGACTGTGTCAGTCAATGAAGGGCGCTGGGTGAGAGGCTGCTCAGCTGGAGGTTGCCGCAATTATCCAGGTGAGCAACGGCTTAAAAGAGATAAGGCCTCTTTGATGGGGACTGTATTAGATCCCACAGGCTAAGTCATACCACAGCCTGATCAGTGCTCGGCCATAGGAAAAGCTTTGCTTCCTCAGTGGACAAGGCATACAATTTTGTAGCTGGAAATCCATCACTACATTTGTGACAGCACCTCGTAAGCCCAAAAGGCAGGCCTGGCAAAGATAAATCATTGTTCAGATACTTCACAGTGCCCCAAATAAAAGAGGTCAATTTCATTCTAACAGTTAGATTTCCCTTGGGAAATCCACTTTCTGTTAGCTTTAGGTGCTTTGGAAGTTTGTCAGATGCCAATTCTTCATTTTATATCCTCCTTTGCTGTGCAGTTTTGTTAGAACTATGTAAAACCCATAACATGTAAAAAAATATATACATATTATCCCAATTTTAACGTTTCCCTCAGGAGCCACAGGCAGGGAACTTAAAAGTTCTCTTTGATCGTGAGTATCATTAGAAAACTGAAGCTTTACATGTTTGCTTTGGGTTGTTGGTGGGATTTCACAGATACATTTTGGACCAATCCCCAGTATCGCTTGAAGCTCCTGGAGGAAGATGATGATCCTGAGGATGAAGAGGTTGTCTGCAGCTTCCTCGTTGCACTGATGCAGAAAAATAGGAGGAAAGAACGCAAGCTGGGAGCCAACCTCTACACCATTGGCTTTGCCATCTACGAGGTACCAGCTCTAGACTTTGTTCTTAGCACCGTGGTTGCAAATCCTGATAGTATGCATTTACCAAGAGAATCACTGAATCATTCAGCCTGACTACAGGAATTGCAATTTTTTCTTTGCAAGGAACTCAGGGGAAACCTGGAATACAGTAAGGAAATTCAAGGCTTTTTAACCATTCAGCCCATAGTAACATCAGGGTTTCCCCATCTATAAGTAACACATTTTTTAGGCTTTTATAGTGACTTAATGCTAGATTTTAACATATTCTTTCCCATATATCCTTCAATCTCCCTTTCATCCTTGCTGAAACTAAACATTTCATTAACAGAATGGTGTAAAAAAGGAAACAGACATCCAAGACACATGTAGCGATTAACCTCTGTCCCTGCTATTGACTTCATGAAGAAGCCAATTTACTCAGTCCCTTCCACAAACATATTTAGTTCAGATCTTAGTGGATCTCATGCAGATCCCAAGAAAACTGGAAAGGAAGAAAGAAATGGCTTAGAATAATTATATAACTTGGGGCATTCTATTTATTGGCTGTGTCCCCAGAAATCTATGTGAACGCTTGTCTGTATGATCTATAAACAAGTGGACTCACCTAGCAGCTCTGACTGTTTCTTCTCTTTGTTTCTCCCTAAGGTGCCCAAAGAGGTATGAGCAGAACGGAGGCAGATTGACATCTTGGTGTATGCTCACAGCTAGCGTTACTGTTGTGCCTGTCTGTAAGTCAGCAGGATACTGTCCAGTCAAGTTTGTTTTCAGGGATGTAACAAAAGCAAAACTGCTAACCTTTCTGCTTTGAGTGTTTATTAGTAACATTTTGCAAGTAATTTTTAATTCCTTCTCACCCACACCCTGTTTTCACCTGCACCTTTCCCTTAGTCTTTCTTTTCTATTCCTATGCGACCTGGCCATGTCTTGCATGGTCGGTCAGCAAGCCTGGGCTGCAGGAAGCAGCGTCAGCGAGCACTTTTCCATTGCACCCCACACAGAAGCACCCTAAACCACTTCCATTTCCTCCTGCGAATAATGCCAATGGCCTGTATCCTGCAGCCACAGCGTTTTCTCTATAGTCTCAGAATTTGTTTGGAAAACAAATGGTATTTTCAGCCATTGAAGAAAATGCATTGAAAGTACATAGATTAAGTTTTTCTGAGCCTGCCAGTAGCTGAATCATTGGCACCACAAGTTTTGCAAACAAGCTCACCTGAAGGCTATGTTACCTGAAAAACATGAAGACAACAGTCTAAATGTTGTCTTTGCTGACTATTTTACAGGTGGTTATTTCTGCAGCAAACAGCTTACAAGAGTTCTTAGCCTACAATTCTTGACTTAATTTTCATATTTGAACCAATGTGACATTTGAGTATCATGTTTCTTTAGCAGATACAGAATTCATGTTTTGTCCAGGCAAGGATGCGTTTCCACTGTAAGCACCTTCACCTTACCACACTGCATGTAGGAGTTTGCATGTACCATTCCTTACCATGACACCCTCCAAGGAAAGTAGCTGAACTTTGGTTACACACAACTTAGTATCCAACAAAACAGTCAGATAAAAGTGCCTACACAGCAGCAGTCAGCCAACACGCTGCAGGTGGGCCCTGGAGCAGCCCTCAGAAGCCAACTAGACCCAGCCAGTAGCAACCTAAAGGTGACAGACTCTGTATCTGTTCCCAGCTAGCAACCCTCATCAGCTCCCTGCTTGCTAAGCTGCTGCTTCCTTTGTGTTTTCTGTCCCAACCACGTACTGCCTGCATGACAAGCCACCTGGGGAATGGGTAAGACTTCCTTGAAGACAAATGGACTCATTTGTTCTGCAGATGCATGGTACTAAGCACCACTTGCAAAAGGATTTTTTCCTCTACAATGCCTCCAAAGCTAGAAGTAAGACCTATATAAACATGCGAGAAATCTCTGAGCGCTTCCGGCTACCACCCAGCGAGTACGTCATCATCCCATCGACATATGAACCCCACCAGGAGGGAGAATTCATCCTGAGGGTCTTCTCAGAGAAAAGAAGTCTTTCAGAGTAAGTTGCAGATCCATTTATCTGGCCATAAAGTTGGAGGTGAGCTTGCTAGTCTGTTATAGTCATGTTCCCAGTTTGCTACACCCTGCTTTTAATTTTCTTAACTTCATTACAAACTCCAAGCTGCAAACTCATTTCCCCAAGCTTCCCTTATAGCCTAACAAGAGCCTACTTTGAATTGTCTTTGGAGAAGCTTACTACTTGCAGGATATCCTTTGTAAACATAACATTAGCCATTTTTAATAATGAAAATGAACTTGTTTGATTTTATTGCTATATGCCACTGGCTGAAGTTTTGGCCAGATAGAACATTGAACCAGATCTAATTTCAGTCACGAATGAAACACAGAAGTAGGTAGTTATTTATATTCCATCCTGCTCTTCAACTAGTTTCCCAGAGCTCAGCAAATTGCAACCAGTGGCACTTTGCTTAGGCCACACAGCTTCTGTTTTACTCCCAGCTGTCAAAGTTCAGTGACATCAAAGCTCTTTAGAGGAGTAAACCAAGCAGCAGTGCTCCTGGAAGCGCTACTTGGGATGCTCAGCTCAAACTGGGAAAAGCTACGTCTAGAGCCTGCAGCTGTAATGCTTGAAAGCCAGCTCACATCGCTGCCTGTTTGGAAAGTTCAAGTGGCTGCTTACAAACCAGCTACAGAAACAAGCAACATTGGGAACAGCCACTTCCCTGATTTATTTACTTTCTGCTTTCTTCTAGGGAGGTTGAAAACATGATTGAGGCAGAGCGTCCATCAGTAAGTACTGTCCTGGGCCTCTTTTGTACGTGAATGGAAGTAGGGAGGGGAGGAGCATCACATCTAGGGAAACCTACAGCAGGAAACCACTTGTTGCCACATTTCTCAAGATACTTTTCTTAACACTTGCCTTATATACACTACTTTCTAATTTGGACAGACCAAAATCTTTTGCCAGATTTGAAGTCTATTCCTGGCATATTCCTAAGCATTGCCTTTGTCTCCATCAATTGAGAGTATTCATTTACTGGGGAGGCCTAGCCCCGTGCTCTGAGATTTGTCTGTGAAATTGGTATCTCATCTAATAAAGAAAAAAGTACCTTATTTTGAAGTACATGCTTTCTGGAAAGGGATCTTACTGATACTCTGATTCAAACTAGCATCCATGACAAGCTCTAACTCTTCAGCCTGGGGTTTTACACATCTATATGGGAATATACTAGAGCTAACAATACAATTAGTCTTGAAAAAAGATCAGAGGAAATGCTCCTGCACAGAACAGAGTGCCATCAAACCTTGCTCAGAAGTGTTCCCCCTTTGTTTGCTGTCATGATAACAAAATAGCTGTCCAAATCTGATGGCATTTAATTGCTGCTTCAGATAACATTGATCTGTGGGCACAGAAGTCCAATCTCCACTGCACTGACAGGCTGCAAAAAAGAAAAGGAATAGTCAGAGCTAAAGGTACAAGAGAGATTTTATTCAAGCAGACAAAGCCTCAGATGAGACAGGACACTGTTTTGCTATGGTTTCTGCAATTTCTGTCCTTCGGTATGCAATTTCTTGGTGGGTGCATTTTCCCTTACTTTTTGAGATTTGAAAACTGTATGAATATAAGAATAGGAAGAAGAAATGTGAGAAAGGGAAAGAAAAAAAATAAATTTTACCATCAGCTCTGCATAATATGCATAAAATCTACAATTCTGTTTAAAAACACTTTTTTTTTTTTAAATTGTCTCTTTTTGTACAGAAGAAGAAAAAGGGCAAGGTGGGTACTTGTGCAATGTGCTGAATGCCAGCAAGACAAAGAGCTTGTGCAATGCATGCAGCAGGAGCACAGTTCCCTGGCATCAGTAGTGATTTCTCTGCATCTGGAAACGGGTCCCATCAATGAAGGGCACTGGATAAGAGGCCATTTGCAGGCAGCAAAGATTTTGTCTTACTACACTAAAATCTAATGAAATAGCTATAGCATCCTATATATACCCTTCTCACTCAAAAGGGTGACAGAAACTTTTCAGCTTTATAAGCTTGATCCTCTGGGTTGCTCAACTACCCTTCTTTCCTGCCCCTCCACAAGCATCCCAACACCCCTTTCTAGTGAAAATCACCCCTTCTCCAGACACATGCCCTCACATTTGCTTTCCATTGCCTAATCCAGCTACTCCTCTTTCCTGAAGTTTCTGCTCACCAGAGTCCAGGATTCTCCTTTCGATTCTACAGAACACATTTAGGACCAGGCATTTTAATCACAGGACAGGCTGATTGCAATTAATACTCTAGGGTCACACATTTGCATCTTGTAGCAGCTTTCCTTGCTTTAAATGCACTAAACCAGAACAATTGCACGTGGCTGCTTACAGCTGAATGCTTCAAGAATTGATACGGAGAAAGAACATAAGCTTTGCGTAATTAACAAGCTCCTACACAAATACTCGCTTTCTGTGTAGGATTCAGATTCTGTTTGCTTTCAGTGCTACTGTCCTTCATAGAGAGGGGCAAGTTCATCAGTTTAACTGAGAATCAAGAATCTGGGAGGCTTATATTTTGCTTTTAAAAAAAAAAAAGTCACATTTAAACTGTTTCTGGCTTTCTGAAAAGGAAAGCTAGAAGCCAGAGATTGCACTATTTTGCAAAAAGACTTTTGCAGCTTTTCTAGCATGAGGAGAACAGTAACTTCAGAAATTCCTCCACCTTTTCTTTTCTTTGTTTTCTTTCATTCCCAGCTCTGGCTTCTCCAGGCACTCTCTGGGGGCAGGAGCTGTTGCTGCATGCGCTTTACCACAGAACGGGTGTTGCGAAATACTTTCCCTTCCACTATTTTTTGTGTAATTTCCACTTCTCTGCTGCTCTCTTCCTTCTTCTTCCAGCCTATCATCTTTGTTTCCGACAGAGCGAACAGTAATAAGGAGCTGACAGCAGATGAAGACGCTGGCAAAGATGGTGAAAAAACCCATGCAGATGAAAAAAAGGTTTCTGCAGCAAGTGGCAAGGGGGGAAATAGGGCTTGGTCTGGCTAGCATGAAAGAGTGGCTGAGGAGAGCACAGGAATGGGGAAACATCCTTAGATACTTAACAGCTTTTCATCAAATCTTAGTATAACTTGAATCTGGTTTATGTGGATCTAGTGAGCATGAGCGAACAGAGACTATCCCTTCAGTTACTTAACACCTGTGCTGGAGGATGTAGTTGCTTGAAAAACATCTGGTTGCTCTCTCATACAAGGATCCCAGCTGTGAGAGATCCTTTCCCCATGAGCAGCGCAGTTCAATCCACTCTTGCTCAGCCCCCTGAAGCAGTACCCACTTTATAGAGGGCACACGGGCAAATCGCACCCAAGGGCCTTCAGGAGCTCCTGACAACGATCACAGCCTCTCCCCACTACAAATTTCACAGCCCTATACCAGCCCCCATTGGCCAGAGAAAAAAATGCCTGAGTAACCCCAGGAGCTCCTGCACTCGTCCTCTTCTCTCACTACCGGAGAGGAGGAAAACGGGGTAGCAAATTCGGAGTTTCTGCGTGCAGGCAGGTGAGGGACGCAAAATGCACCAGCCAGATCCTGCACCCAGGCTGGTGGCATCCGGAGGCATGGCTTGAACGTCTGCTTACAGGGAGCGTGCTGTTCTGCTGCGCAACCGCCAGAGCATGCAGGTGGTGAAGTGGGAACCGATCTTAAGTTTCCTCTGCATTTAGAAAAACAAAAATAAGAACTAAGCCAAGAAATTCACTTTACTTTGTTACACGTAATTCCTATAATTTAATATTGTGGGGGGAAAAATAAAATAGACTTTCCTTTTTCAGTATCAGCCTCAGAATTCAGGTTTGCTCTTTGCACGTGTCTGAGAAAGCTTCACTTTCATGGTTTTCCTCTGTCTCATATGCTACTTGTCTCCAGCGAGGGGCCCCCCACATTACAATGAGCTCTCAAGCCCAAGTCCCTCTGGTCAATTCACAGCCTACAAGGCAGCTATGGAGCAGATATGCCTTTTCTGCTCCAAACTTCTTTGCAATATCTTGAAACAAAAAATTAGAAGATAAACATCTGTCAGTGAAAGTAATCCTTTAGGCTCCTTCCAAGAGAAAGGAGAGCAATGGGATAAAGTTAAATACTCAGCAGTTTTGCCAAGGAACACATTTAACCCAAAAAACAGGGGAAAGGAACAGGAGGATGACCCGTTCCTCCAAAGAGCTCCAGATGCACTAAGAGGCTCCTTCATGCAAGGGCAAGTGAGTCCCCCAGGCCCCTTCCCTTCCCTGCTGGGCTAAGGTTGTACCTCTTCTTTCCTTGTCTCTTCAGCATCCTTCAGCAAAAGCTCGTGAGAGGACTGAAGAAGAAGAACAGTTCAGGAATATTTTCCGACAGATTGCAGGGGATGTGAGTATGCAACCGATCCCTGTCTCTGCCCTCAAAGCAGCCTAGCCACAACAGCACCTGCGTCGCGGATTCAAAACACTGAATTTTAAAATTTCCTTTGAACTTCCTTCTATCAAATTTCCTTTGAGATCTGAAGCTAAGCAAAATCAAATCAAAATCCAATTAAGTATACAGCTAGCCTCATATGTACATATAAGCTATTCCCATTGGGTACAAGGGAGCCTCATTTAAATTCAGGCTTTTACTTTATCACTACTACAAGATGCTATTTTGCATAGCATGGATAAACAAGTTAGAAATACAATGCCCTCCAGTATATGCTTAATGAGGGAAGTTAAAAGTAAAAACAGATCAAAGAACTGCATAAATCAAGAGGCTGCAAATGGGTTACAGGGATTTTTGGCTGATACAGTGGCTTGAAATTATTGATTGTTCTTCTAGTTGTAGTTTAATAAGCACTATATGGTAACTTAGGACCTACCTTGTACTGCAGCCTCAAGAAAGATTTGGACTAATGTTTATATGAGTTAGAATGCTCTCTAGTTTGAAACATGTATATGCCATACTGAAAAGTGACCAAAGACTTCATACTTTTAGCATATCCATCCATAAAATGATCTGCTTAATAAGGAACATTGTAATTAATTATATTCTCACCACATTTTCCACCAGGACATGGAGATCAATGCTGAAGAACTCAGGAATGTTCTCAATAACGTCGTAAAAAAACGTGAGTTTGAGCATGTTTTTCAGTAACACTGGACAAAGAAATCTGTGATATAACATAACCCTCCACCCCTGAGTTGCACTCTGAAAATTATTTATGGTTTCAAATTCACAAATTTCCTAGTTACACTTCCGTGGACTTTGCATCTGAGACTTCAGCGAGCTGAACTTTTCATAGAGATGCTCTCTACAAGAGATCAAGTACTGATAACGCAGAAATGAACAAATGTTCATTGAAAGCACCACACAGGATAATATAGCATTTCTAGCAGTCTGCAAATGCCCGTTAAAAAAAAATTCTAATGGAGAGGCAGACCTTTCTCCCTGTTTAGCAAACTTCAGCCTACAGCCCCTGGGCTTGCTTAGTTACCTGGAAAGTTAGTTTAGAGTTTTCCAGAGATTTTTATTGTATGTAATAGGACAAGAAAAGTAATCTCTAATTCACAAGCAATAACATTACTTAGACTCTTTTCAGATTTCTCTACCACTCATTTCTTATTGGATGAAGGAAGAAAATTTGGTTTCTGCTTCGAGTAGAGTTACACCTAACAGGAAGAAGTGCTTGCTGACTTGCATGATCTGTTTTCACCTTGGATCATTTATTTCAGATAAGGACCTAAAGACAGAAGGATTTGAACTGGAATCCTGCCGCAGCATGATTGCTTTGATGGATGTATCCTTTTCTGGTGAAAGAGGAGTGCTTGATACCACACTCATCCACTTGGCTTGTATTCCCCACCACTACACACACACACACACCTTAGTAAGCCAGGGAAGCAGAACAGTACATTACAGTCTGCAGTCAGATAACACAGCATTCCTGGTTTGGCACATGTTAATTCCAGTCATCTCAACATTAGCATAGTTGGCAGATGAAAATATCCCAAACCAGAAAACTACAGAGTAAGTTAGTCAGTATGATACCCTTCCTTAGGTATCAGCAACTGGCCAGCTCATGTACTAAAGCATGATTTTAAAAAAATGGTTTTTTAAACCCACTCAACGTAACTACAGCTCTTGCCAACAAACTTACTATATTTCTCTCTTATCTTTATCATGTATTATACATTCCACTGTGTGCTTAGCATGCAACACATACAGAAATTGTCTCAGAGCAAGTATAAAACAACACACTGCAAGATGCCATATGGGGTTACCTCTGATACCACATCACTCAGTTTTCCTATTTGACTTAATGCGTGATTTTGAGAGAACATAAGCGCATTCAAACATAACCAGAAAAAATTGTAACTACAACCCAGAGCCATAATGGTTGGAGCCTAAACACATTTTTGTAAATGGCTTTAGTCAACGTTTTGCTTAGTTCTCAATTCATTTTAAGCAAGGCAGAAAGAGCTTCACTCTAGGATAAAGCTCAGTTATCATAAAAACATTGGGTAAGTTTCACATTTGGAGGCATTTGGAAAGAGCCCTCTAAAACATCCTGCACACATACTTTATAATAGCTCCAGGAGCAAGCCTCTCTCCTGTACCAGATGTTTGCTTCTACACAAAGTACAAATAGTGCTTCACGATCCTGAAACAAAATACTACGCACAATAACCAAAACGTTCACAAATATTTTACTGCGCAGTTCAGGCAGCTCTTAGTGCTGAGGAGATCCAGAACTCAGTTTCACATTCAGCCCTTCACCAATAGCAGCAGACTTAATTAATTTTCTCTTTAAAATATTGTGGGTTTTTTACCTGAATGCTTGCATCACAGACAGACGGCTCAGGAAAGATAAACTTTGATGAGTTTCGACATCTCTGGGACAAGATTAAAAGCTGGCAGGTATTGCTGGTATCCACAGTGCTGTTCTTCACAGCTCCTGCAGCGCAAAAGCTCGCGTAGGAAAACCAGACCTCTCTACATAGACTACAACAAAAAGAAAAGCTAAAAAAAATTGCAAATTAGCTTCTAAAAATAAAAGTAACATCTCCGCAGCCTAAGCAAATAGCCTGAATCTCTGAAGCTCCAGCACTCATGTAAGAACTTCCCCCATGAGAACAGCATGGAGGCATACAAATTGGAGGAGAGGGGTGATGAGAACTAGAATCAGGCCTTGCAAATTGCTTAATTAGGGCAATCAAGAGAGAGGCTTAACAGCAGAAACTCAAGTCAAACAAGGAGAGTCTCTAGGGGAGAGCTTTTTGCTTCTCACAGCATGGATCTAAACTATTTTACTTTGTGGCTGAGAGGAGCTCTGTGCTGACAACCCAGACTGCCCAGAAGCAGCAATATAAGGCAAACAGCAAAGCCTCCAAGTGCCTGTGGCACACATCCCATACCCACTCAGTGGGTACATTCAACAGAAGTACAAGCTTTTATTTCTGTTGTGTATTTATTTTTTTCTTTTTCCAGAAAATTTTCAAGCGTTATGACACGGATCATTCGGGAACGATTAACAGCTACGAGATGCGCAATGCAGTCAATGATGCAGGTACTTTCCCCTGTGTTCAATGCCCAACAGCCAAAGAAACCTTATTTCGTTGATCTATCACAGGCTGAAATCAGGAACACAGTGCAGCCTTTTAAAAAGGGACCCTACAGAAATTCAAAAATCCCTTTTTCCCCAACAGAGCTCCTCAAATATCCAAATGGCAAGTCTTGTATGTCTTGCCAACCAAATAGGTCTCTTCAGCCCTTTAAACTTTCCAATGAATGATGCTCTGCTGTCTTAAGGATCTCCCACTCAGGGTCCTACTGTTGAGGGGGACCAGCGAGCCCTGAAGACATTTGATTTCATTTAAGCTGTAGATTCTTTATGTTTGTGTAAGTAACAATCAAAGAACAGCAGAAAACCTTCAACCCAAGTGTACAGGCACTGAAACCAAGGCGGAGCAGGCCAATGTCCAAGTTTGCATCAGAGGCAACTGGATGGACATTTCTTGAGTCCTGCTCATGTTTCTTAGTGGCACTAAGCCACTGTGGGCTCAGTCTCCTCTTCTACCTGTGTAGTAAGAAGAAAGTATTTTGCAAAAGTTGTAGTTAATGAAATTCATCCTGCAAAGAGGGGCTTTTGACTTTTCTTGCATCTTGTCTCAAGTGCATCAGTGTGCTGCTTTCCCTGGACAGCAGGCCTCCCTCAGCTGCTGTTTCTCCAAGGGAGCAAGGTGGCTTCTTTAATCAGAAAATTGGTAGCATCACTGTAAACCGAAATGTGATTATTTCAGTGACACTTTATCTTCAGTAGTATTTTGGCACATCAGTTACCAGTTCATCAAGGAATATAAACAGATGACTCTCTTGTACTTTACAAAACATCAGTGATTCGATCCTTTGCTAAGGACAAAACTACACCTGGATTTGGACTTCGGAAATATGGGTCATTTTTATTTTCCATTCTCACCAGGAAAGTTGTCAATGTAAAAAAAAAATATTTAAAAACCTCCTGCCCTGACTTTAAAACTTCTTTTTAAAAAAAACCCAACACATTTTGCAATAAAAATTTCTCAGTCTTACAGCACGTAGGCTGTGCATGACCTCGCACTTAGCCAACAACCAGCAGTACCCAAATCACGACAGACCCTTTACGAAGTGTGGTCGCACGCTGCAGCAGCCAGTGCCACAGTTTGGTAACACCACGCCAAGGAGTGACCTTATCTATTTTTTGACTATGGTGTAATTGTGTTTTCGTAGCAACTTCCTCCTATGTTTCTGTCTCCCAGTTTTTGTTGCTTTGCTCTTACCAGGCTCAGCTAAGCTGCAAACTCTTTGGTGGAGACCCCTCCTCTTCATATTTACAGCATGAGGTAACTCACGTGCTATTGGCCCTCCCAAATTGTAATTTCAAAATGCTACTTCTGTTTTAAGAAAGCAGCTGGACACAGGGAAGCTTCTCGTAGCTTTACTTCATTTTATTTAGCAGCTGCAGCAGTACCCTCCAGCCTGAGCCTCGGCTGGGCCGAGGAAGCGCCTATGGCCAAACCTCTCCTGGAGGCCTGGCCAGCACCAGTGCTTCTCCCCAGCCGCGGCCCAGCTGTGCCCCGTTTCTGGTCCTCTGCAGGGTTTCGGCTGAACAACCAGCTCTATGACATCATCACCATGCGCTACGCTGACAAGAACATGAACATTGACTTTGACAGCTTCATCTGCTGCTTCGTGCGCCTGGACGCCATGTTCAGTGAGTGGCTGCCCCGGTTTTGCTGCGCTGCCTCCCCTCCTGGCCCCCAAAACACGCTGTTGTACTCAAAGCACTACTGCCTCCCTATAGTTTTAATAATTTATGTGCTTAGGGAATCTAAAATATGACAGCTGTCCCATACAAACACAAAAGAAAATAAGCCATTGCATTTCTCTTTGTATTAGCTAAGGAAAAACATAGCAGAAATACTTGCTGACTACGTGAGTAAATATCTGCACAGGTTTGCACAACACAGCAGGCGCACAATTTGGTTTGCTATCTAGGATCATCTTTACACACAGAGTAATTTAATCTACTTTTGTTTCCTTGCTTTAGGGGCATTCCACGCCTTTGATAAAGATGGAGATGGCATCATTAAGCTCAATGTCCTGGAGGTAAACTGGTTTATGCCAGTATTTCTAATGCAAAGTCAAAATGCTAAATTTTATTTGCATTATTCATTGCACACATTCTCAAGGTAGCCTGTGAGAGTTGGTCCGAAATTGTCATCCAAGTGGTAAGAACTACTTAGCAACACCTGAAACATCAGTGTGTTATCAACATGATTCTCATACTAAATCCAAACCACAGCACTATACTAGCTATTAGGAAGAAAATTAACTCTATCCCAGCTGGAACCAGGACAGTATCCACCCCTTATTCTATACCACCTCTGTCACGCCCAGGTCCCACACTTTCCAATACATTCCAATGAATCACCACCACTTTTCCTGTCTTTTGATATATACACACAGATATCATTCCCTAGAAAATGTCCATTGAGTTCATCGAGTCCATGACTTGGGCTCCATCTGTCATAACAGTCCTTCAGGGCAGGAGAGATGGTGCGTGGTGTTGGATTGTTGCATGCTGAAGCCAGTTCTGGTTCCATTATCGCTGCACTTTGCTCAGTCTCATCAAAGTTCATTCTTCGTTAACCTAGGTGATTCTTACTGTAATACTGTTGATATGGCATATAGCCACCACAGAAGTGATGATATACAGTATTATATAGCAATTAACATAATACAATTTAATTCATTGGCTCTTCTCACCCAAAATCAAATCCCTTTGAGGTACACATCGGACTTCCCCATCATCCACCAAGTGCACCCAGGTCCTTGAGCAAAAGCAATCCCACAGATGGGTTTGCCTTTGCCCAAGGCAGCAATAACGCAGACCGTCTTCCCCAGCATATTTTTTATGTGCACCACAGGAACTTTATCCCCTTCTACAGTACATAAGAGTTTTGACTGGGCAGATCCCCTAGTGTTGACTACCCAGGTGGCTTTTGCTAAATGCGTATCCCAGTGTTTGAATGCCCCAGCACCCATTGCTCTCAGTGTAGTCTTTAACAGTCCATTGTGTCGTTCGATTTTCCTGGAGGCTGGTGCATGACAGGGGATGTGATATACGCACTCAATGCCATGCTCTTTGGCCCAGGTGTCTATGAGGTTTTTTTGGAAATTAGTCCCATTGTCTGACTCAGTTCTTTCTGGGGTGCCATGTCACCATAGGACTTGCTTTTCAAGGCCCAGGATAGTGTTCCGGGCGGTGGCACAGGATATGTTTCCAGCCATCCGGTGGTTGTTTCCACCATGGTGAGCACATGGCGCTTGCCTTGGCGGGTTTGTGGGAGCCTGATATAATCAATCTGCTAGGCCTCCATACCAGAGAGGCTTGAACCACTTGGCTGGCTTGATTGCAGCGCATGTTTCACATTCATGGATAACCTGTGCAATAGCGTCCCTGGTCAAGTCCACCCCTTGATCATGAGCTCATCTATATGTTGCATCTCTTCCTTCGTGGCCTGAGGTGTCACAGAAATAATTCACCCTTATGTTGCCAGTCCAGGTCCACCTGAGCCATTTCAATCTTAGGAGCCTGACCCACCTGCTGGTTGTTTTGATGTTCTTCAATGGCCTGACTCTTGGATACGTGAGCACCTACATGATGTACTTTAACAACCAGGTTCTCTACTCAGGCAGCAATATCTTGCCACAATGTGGCAGCCCAGATAGGTTTACCTCTGCGCTGCCAGTTGTTCTGCTTCCATTGCTGCAACCACCCCCACAAGGCATTTGCCACCATGCATGAGTCTGTATAGAGATAAAGTAGTAGCCATTTTTTCTCCTTCAGGCTAGTTACAACAGCTCTTGAGAATTCTGAATATCCTTGGGATGTTCAAACCAGCATGTTCTTGTTGCTATGTCTCCTGAATGTGGTTCAGGTCTTGTTTAGGGTTGAACAACTATTTAAGAATACCATTGCTACAGGCACTGTGGCTACTCCAGCCCCCACAACAGGCATTGCGGCTGCTCAAACCTCAGTGACAGGCACAGCAGAGGTTTTTTTTAATAAGGCAATTTAAATTAAACATAATGCGTTTAAACTAAAGTAACTGATAATGGGGTTTAATAGTTCTTTACCTTTTTTTAAATCTTATTAAGAAGACTTAGAAAGTTTCAACTTAAAAGCATGCCTTCTGCTAGGGAGACCACAAAAAACTTTTTGCAAGGGAAGAAGGAACAGGAGCAAGAAGCCTAAGACAAAGTTCCCCACTGCCAGTATGCTTCATACTAAGTATCAGCAAGCAGCTGCCTTCCAGCTACAGAGACGGTGGTGCCTCAATACAATTTGTTGGAGGATGCCAACGGGTCTTTCATCCTTTAATTCTAACTCTTCTTTCAGTGGCTGCAGCTCACGATGTATGCGTAACACTGGAGCCAGTGCCCAACTTCATCAAGAAAACGCTCAAGACTTCTGTTTTGAGTAACTAGTTCCATCCACCCCCAAGTGCAAACAAGAGCATTTCCTAATTACCTGCTTCACTTGCCGAGATAAACAGCACATGGGAAGAACTCCTTAGAAAAAGAGACAACCGTACTCCAGTTGGCAGACCAGTGCGCATATTCTGTAACTACTTTTCAACTTCCTGACATTTTCCTTCGGGCAACAAGGATTAATTTATTGATGAATGAATTAAGCTTTTTCTGCATGGTAAAGAGATGGAGCCTGCATCATCATTCTGCTTATGCTGACAGCTGGAAAAGTCTTCCCTCAAGTCAGGCAGAACTGGGACTGTACTTGAACTGTGAAAGTCAGAGGTGTTTACTACCACCTTGTAATTAGTCATTAACTCTTTGTCCTGCTTTTGATACTATCATTTCAGCCTCTTCATAATGTGGACTGACTATTTCATGAGTTTGTGCTAGATTACATGAATATTATGCATCCCAATCACTTACAATGTTATAGACGTGGCTGTGCAGGTTGGTTCTCTGCTATGCTAGAAACGTGGAAGTAAGGCAAAACAGACTGCAATACCTAGGTACTTCTTGGTCTAGTGCCTCAGCAAAAGTATCAGAACTGAGCAATTCACTCTCATTTTTAGTACCTCCGTAGTATCTTAATTACACATTGGACATTTTAAATGTTTTTTTATTATAACAGCTTTCTCTGTAACATTGAGAAAGTTGTTTACCATTCGAGACAGAAAACCTCTTATACATACAAATATCTCTCTCTACACACACACACACACTCCCCACACATGGTCCTATTTCCTGACAGTATTCTGTATTTCTTTATTGTAAGAGGTGACTTGTAGCAGAATCAGACACTATGTTAGCATGACCACTTTGGGAAGATTATTCGAATGTGTAAGTACAATTAGTTTAATTGAACAAAAAATAAAATCAACTGGATTTTGGCCTAATCTTTAGGGTTGTCTTTTGTTTTTATTTTGAAAGAACAGAGGAGGATGAAACACTGAGCACTCTTCTGTCATTCTCCTGAACATACAGCAGCTTTTGGAGTTTTATGGCAAGCATGAAATCAGTTTAATATCTCAAACACTTGCCAGTTTGCTCCTTGAATGCATTACAGATAAAAAAGCACTTGAGCTTGAGAGCTCCATCCTTACCAGCTTTAAGGATGACGGGCTTTCAGAACTGGTGAATCGTTGATCAACATAAAAATGGAAGGAAGAACAAAATGTGCAAGAAGAGATGTGAAGAGACCAGACTTTGTCAGGAAAACCTTCTACTTAGTTCTCTAATGCTGAAAAGTAACAAAGCAATCCACTATTGTAAAGCAAAATTGTAAAAACAAATCGTAGCATCCACTCAAAGTTATTCTGGTAAGCAGCACATTTAACTGAAAGGTCACTAAGAAACAGAAAACCTTTTGACTATAAAGTTATTATTGTTGTCCTGCACTGTAACTTACTCTGAAAGAGTAAGAAAATCCTATAGTTTATCTAAAGAAGAGTTTTTCTCCTTTAAATTGAACTGTTGTTTCAACCCAAATCAAGTTTTTAAGATGACTGGAACAGTAGGAGCCCTGAGTTCCAGGCATGTGTTCTCTCCACTAAGCTATTTTTTTTCCATACAAAAATATGGCAGAGGTGCTCTTGGTTAGGGTGTTCAGAGAAAAACAAAAAAGTCAAAAGATCAAAATCAGGATTTTTGATTGGCAACTCAAAACTGGTCCTTAAAGTCCTGCTGAGTGAACTACCAACAGCTGTAGAGAACTTCCCTTTGCAATAGGCCATGAAGCAAGGCAGTCAGTCCATCATCTTGGTGGCACCAGCTGGGTGGACAGTTTCCATTTTCCCTGCCAAACAACTAGGTCTGAGATTCCTGCACATCGGGAGCAAAAACTTCCCACATTCCTGCCACTGCTGGAGCTTCAAAGTGGCCTGATTTTATCCAGCCCTCTTAAAAAAGGAAAAAAGTCCAGAACACAGTCAAGTTCCATCAAATCCTGTGAAGAATCGTTCTACTCAAAACAAAGAAGAATCAGACTGACAAACCATAACAATATAAAGAACTTTTATTTTTCTTTTTTTTCCTTCTTTTTTCTTCTTTTGCTGTGTAAAGTTTTGCTATTATGCTCACAACTTTGTACCAAAGTGAAAGAAGAAAACCAAGGTCAATCTGTGCACGTTCTACACAGCCTAAATTATTAAATATTCAATTATGTTGTTTTATTCCACTTCCATTCTTCAAAAAGGCTGTTTAACACTTACAGCAAAATGAAATTTGAGAAGCTGGCAGGCGCATATAACAGAATATATACCTACCCAGGCTGCTCTTTACTTTCACTATTAAATATTTTACAAACAGTAGCTGAAACCATTTCCTTATCCTTCCTCACATATTCTGCAACGCTGGACAACTTAGACTGTTTGAATAATAGTACCGTACGAGCCTGAAAACCAAGATTCATCCGTACCTGTGTTTTAATTCAAAAGAAGGGAAAAATATTTTCTCAACACCACATTTTTGTTTCTGGGAACCTGCAGTTTATTGCAAGTTTTCAGTTATCGTTTACCTAACGCGTGCATCAAGAACGGCACTACTTCAAACACACTGCACAGTCAAACTCCTGCTATTTTGCAGAAGCCAGCTCATGCGCTAATAATATGTTTGAAGTCTGCAATCCACAAACAAGTGACACAGGGCAAGCAGAAGCTGGGATATTTAATACACCTTTGTACCAACGGATGCAGCATTTTTCCCTCTGGCCCCTTCCACATACAGAAGCAGCAGCGTTAGGCCATGAAGTCTTTTGCACTGTCAGTTAACTTATTTTTCCCTGTGATTTGAAGGAAAAAGGAGCAATGAATATAGCCCAATCCTAGCATTGTCTTATCATTCAACACACGTGAGGCTATTGGGGTTGGGGAAGGTTAAGCTTTGCAGCACATGTGAACTTTAAGTGATCATTTTATGCTACTCACGCCCTCCTTTTGGAGCTCAGGCAGGGCTTGGTATGCCTATGGCGCAACAAGTTCTCATGCATTTGAAAAGAATGATATAAGCGGTTTCAGTAGCACCTGACCCATTCTTTGTATCATAAAAGACCATAATACCTCTGAGCACTTTCTGTCCATTGAGGAGTCTCATACCTTAATAAGCCCACTGTCAGTCCTGCTAATAGGAAAATGGCGGCTTGCCCCTCAAAGGGCCTACCATATTTAGTCAGCCATATAGCAAGTCCAGAGCTCATTATTTAACATTTGCCTAATAAAATAAACACAACTAACCACAAAATAAGCCCTCACTCTATTAACTCTTCCACCCACAACTTTTTACTTGCATAAAAAAAAAAAAACAAATTGGAAACAAAAATAGTCCTGCAACAGGCTTCAGATGTGCAGTACTGCTTTTCATGCAAATATTACTCTGTTAAATTTCACAAATATTCCACCTTCCCAAAGTTATTACACTCTTCGACTGGATGTATATCAGGAGTCAAAACCCTAAGCTGCAAGACCGGAGAGGATCTCATTAATGGCTACCAAGCCCATATATTAGTTTATCACCTCTCTTCTGCAACTGCCTCCAGAAGAAGTGAATGGCCGTTAGTGAAATTTGCAGTGAATTCCAGCTGAACAAGCAGGAAACCTCCTCACAGAACTCCAGGGAAGCCTGGGGATTGCCACAGCTGCACAACTTCATAGTAAATCCTTTTAAGAGATTCTCAGGACAAAGCAGCACAGTGTTTTCCTCTGAATCCCTGAGCAATTTTTAGAATTGTTTTTAATTTATGAAACAAAATTTTATAAACACTCATGCAGCTCTGCTATTTTTCTGCCTCTTATCCATTTTAAGATTCTTACAATCTATCTGAAATGACCTACAAAGTAGCAAAAGACACCACTGCTAAAGCTAAAGCTGGATTTCAGAAGTCCAGACTTTTCAGGAGGACTGTTTTCAAGGACAGATAAGGAAATGTCATGGACTACAAGAAAAGGAAGTCTGCTTCCACCAACTAGAAAATATAAACCCAACAAGCAATCAGGAATGCAAATAAAGTGTAATAACTTAGTTTGTTGCAACACCTAGTGAGAAAGATCTCTATACGTTCCTGAAAACAGCTGAAAGAACGTGAAGAATCACAAGGAAGAAGCAACAAAACCTACTCTCACACGCCATTTTTCAGAATGCTACAATCACTCCACATGCTTGTCCTCAGGACGCACACCTCCAGAGCTTCACTTCAAGCATAGTCCACAAAGGACAGCTTGAGACATTCACATTGTTTATGCCACACTTTTACATGCTCCCTCATTGTGGTTCAAAAAAACCCAGGAAAAACTCTTGAACATCAATGATTTTGGAAATGGTTTAAGTATTATGTAGTCTTCTGCTTTTAGGTCATGAAAAAACCAAATACCCTCAAAGACTCTAGAGCAATACATCCTGCACCAGAAAACATTTACACTGCTCAGAGATTTCCCTGAACTTGATTCTCTCTTGAATTGCTTCATCCACAGACCACAGAAAGAAAGGGAAAAAAACAAAAAACAAACCCACAAACACACACCCCAAAAACTAAAACAAAACCACCCTCAAAACAGCCTGGGGTCTGAGCCACATACTGGGTTTTTTCCCTGTCCACAAACAGCTTAATAAAAAACCCAAACAAATCACCACAAAAACACTGGAACCTCAGAGATTCCCATGTCTTTGAAGTAGGATGCTACTGCATCTCATTCCTATTTTACACCTGCCTCACAAAAAATCATCCACGTCAAGGAATTACAGTGAAATTACGCTTGTCTGCTAAGACAATACAAAAATGGTGTGCTTCAGAGAAGGCCCTGAAGTTCCTTGATTTGATGGCAGAGTGGAACATCCATGGGCTTCCCTCAATCAGTTTCTTGGCCTAAAAAGGCTTCTTCATAGTCAAAGAATGCGGCTATAAAACTTACTTGGTCTACGGTTGGCATACCAAGCCTCAAAAGTAGTGGTGAAAGAGATGCCCAGTAAAAATAGTACACGCAGTTTGTTTGAACAGCGCTGGACTCATTTATAAGCAGCTCAGTTTTGACACTGGGCTGTCTTTACCTTCTGTTACAGTTTAAGGAAACCTCTGCTTTATTTATCCTGAGCAGCAAGTTAGGCAAAAGTGAACATAAAGCTCCTTGCTAGATTAGTCTCATTGTTTAAAAGAGCTCTTTGCTAAATAAGTGTCGTTATGGGAGAGAGGATTGCAAATGCAAGAAGTACATTTCACTGAATTTAATGGGTAATGTTTGCCACCCCAAGGGACACCTGCAGAGGAATCCTGACAAGTAGAAACAGTCTTCCCCTCTGCACTGGCTTCTCTGTGGTACCTTCTGTGCATTAGTAGAAACAAGACTTTTACATGCAATATGCATTTTGTATCCTCAGCTTCTGCTTGAGAACTTTAGACTTTAAAATCCTTTAAAATCCTGCTCCATTCTTTCCAGTTGAGTTTTTGTGAACTTGATATAGCCCAAGCCAATTACGCCAGTTCACAACAGAAACAAAACACTACCTAAGTGGATGCACTTAGGCAGTGCCTTTGCATTTCTCTTAGTTTGCTACGCCATGAAGATACAGGATTGCAAAGCTCGGTCACTAAGATTCCAAATAAAATCAGGAATCCAATTATGGTGTTGTATCAAAACAGCAGTGGTTATGCTGGTATTTAGCTAAAACAGAAGCCAACAGCACTTACTTCTTTCCTGTACATAAGGACCTATATTTAAAAAGACTAAGATTGCAAAGCACGTGAGCGGAGCCACTGTTCTGGCTGTTTTGTTGCTACTGGCATACCTCTCAATAAATAACTGCTTTCCTCCAAATAAACAAAATACCTCAGGAGGTATAGTATTTAGGGCAGTCTGTCACTGTATATATTGTGCCAGTTATAGCAATTGTTACACAAGGAATAAAAAATAAGTTACAATTAACATTAAAAAAATTAATTTATTCCAGTTCTCCATAAAATACCTTTTCTTTTTATGAAGAAAGTCAAAATGTACACTGGGTATTCAGGCTACACTGTTAGAATCTGTGATATTCTGGTTTGCAGAATTTTATTAAAATCAGCTAAAAAAATTGGATACAACATAAAAACAGACACGTCTTAGACACTTAGCAGGCTTCAAGTTGAGTTTGCAAACGCCAGCACCTATTGTAATCTAAGTTCTCAACACCCCTCTGGACTTCCCAAAGACTCTCACAGACTATGCTTCTTAAAAAGAAAACAACAACAGAAAAAACAAACAACAAAAAACCAAGGCAGACAAGAGGAGGGAATATTCTTATCTGTCAGTGAATTAAAAACTTGCAAGAATCTTCCATTTGGGCTAAGTCTTAACTGACCAGCCTTATTTCTACAGAGTGCAACACAACCTGCAGTCTCTGTAGCAAGGCATTTCAGCCCCACTCCATTTTTGCATTCCAAGTGGGAAAAGAAAGAGGAAAGACTGGAGTAAGAAACTGATGTTATTTGGAATAATTCTGACATATAAAATTACTTCCCAATGTGGGAGGTGAAAAGCTTCATGAGTCAATCCTGCTGTCATCCTCAGCATGTCTTTCAATGTGTCCTACAGCATCCTAGGAAAGAACCAGAGAAGTCAGTTAATAACAATAATAATAATGATAATAATAAAATAACAAAAAAAAACCAAAAAACTTTGCAAAAGATTCTTGAAGCCTCAGTGAAAGCGACATTCTGGATAATATACATTTTTTTGGCTTAAAGCATGTAAAAAAACATTTAAAAAAAAAAAAAACACAATGCCAAGCTATTAAATCACATATATAAAGTATCTCACATACCACGATTCAAGGCAAATAAAAACCAGCTTCCTTTCTGACTAGAAGGGCATATTGAATAAACACATCATATCCAAAGCCAGTGCTTAAAGAGAAATTAAGGCTTCTGTTTCTTAGTTCTCAAAGAAACCTCCTTCCATTGCGTATTTTGAAAAGCATTCAACAGGAAGGTAGTTTATATTGCCAAGGAGTAAAATGCGGATTTTACCAATCAGTCTATAGGTAACAACCCTCCTTCCATCCACCCCCAACCCTTTCCACATCACTTAATCCAACTGGCATCCAACTCTTATTCCGTCTTCATTTTTTTCCCCATCTGCGCTAACATTTACTCAGAAATTTATGCATTATACTTATTTAAAGATTGTTAGCAAAACCAATCCTGTGTGAAAAATAAACAGCATCAGCATCCACAACAATGAAGGGGGGTAGTGATGGATAAAAATTAAGAGGATAAAAATCTGTTTCAAGACTGATGGTTGGTTGTCTTAAAAATAAATTTTTCCTACAAAAACTTAATAACATCTTGAGTATAGTTACTAAAATTTCTTCTAATATTTCAAGAATTTTACCATTTTTGTGTAATATTTTAGGATCAAACTGTTTTAAATTGATCGTATCTCAAGTTACCATACTTAGCTGCACTCTTCATCTGTCACAGGTTGAAATGAACCCTATTAGCCTTGTATGACCGTAACTGTATGCAGTTAAGCCTGTCAAGACCAGAAGAATTTAACCCTTTTTAAGAGAAATAGGATCAAGTCCCACAATTGTGGTGATATAAAGTACTTTATACTATGAAATACAACCATGTCAGTTCAACCACATACCTGCTTGGAACCTTTCCTGGAAGTAAAGAAAGCATCACAGTTCTTCCAACGACATTTTAGGGTCTGAAAATTTGGGTTGGTGTGGTCAGTTAGCAAGTGTTGTTTCAGATGGTCCACAACTCCAAAGATCAGTGAACATCCATGCCACTGGTAGAAAAAACATGCCAGAATAAGCCAGGGGAAAAGAATTTTAGCTAACGCTTTTCTTCTTGCAACTTCACATAATTCTACCAAGACTGTTCGCACACATGCCACCTCCTGTAACTGTTTAATCTTCTTATTCTATTTCCCTCCTCAATGGTCTCTATTCCTTTAATTACAGCTTCACAGAGATTCTTCCTGCCTCTAGCCCAGCCTAGACCATAAGCAAGAATGGCAGGAGGAAGAGAGGAACTAAGTCTTTACAAGATTTAAGCTTACCTGAGACAGAGTCATTGGGAATTTAATTAAACTTACTTAGTGGAGTAAATCAGCTTTTCTATGTCACTCAGCTGAAGTTTTTGGTTTTAAACAGTTACATGTCACTATCGGAAAATTGCCACAAAGAAAAATAATTTAAGAAGCTGCTACCAACTTTCCCCAAAGCATACAGATATACTACAGACCATGTAAAATGGAACTAGTGATATATACTTACATTTAAAATGTACATATACATTCTAAAAATATTATTGAATTATAATAAATTAAAGGTCAAGCTATCCAAGACTGAGTAGTGACCACCCCCAGAAAATTAGTCTAAGAACTATAACAAAGGAAGGCTAAAAACATTTTGTTCATTACCCAGCAACGATAATTCTGCATCAGATTAAGCCTCACAGCTCTGACGCTGCCATCATAGCATCCAGTGTAGATCTGTAAAAGAAACATTTATGGATAAGCAAGCCGGGAATAACAGAAAAAAAAATGAAGTAAAATTTTGAAGGAGGCTTCAGTGTAGAGCATATTACGTGAACAACAATAAAATATCAACATGCAAGGCTTCTAAATTTAAAAAATGGGTCTAACCCAATTCTTTTAGGATTTGCATTCATAGTTTACAAAAACCTACTAACGAATAAGAAATGTTCCCATAACTTTTACACACATGACACTATCAGTGACAGAAGTTCAGAAAACTTTAAAATATAATGTTACTATCCACTGAAGTGAAAAAAATTTTAGGTGTAAGCGTCAAGTTGAATATATTTCCAGGACTTAACCAGTTATATGTATATCAAAAAGGGATGGAGAGGAAGGGTGAGGAAGAACATCAGAATTTCAGAAAGAGAAGCCTGATGCAGGTCCTGAAAAGGCAGGCAAAATAACATCTTAAAAACCACTTTTGTTAGGCCAGTGCTCTACACAAAATTGTCCTTTGGAAAGAAAAGGATGTCAGACACTCGTAATCCCATAAAGAACATTCATCGTTAAAAAAAGTCCTCACATAGTACAGAAAACTTTGCAAGCTGAAGATTTCATTTGTTATTTTTGTTCAAGTCTTTTTGTCTCTTGGAAATTCATCGCTAGGATATAACAGCCAATCTGCTGTGTGTAAGAGACTACTATTAAGACTACTACAGAAAATTATAATCTTTCACTCATCACCAAGCTTCTCATCTGAACACTTTTTGATTTGAGAATGCCCAAACCAGACTATTGCTGGGGGAGAGTTCAAGTCTCGGATTATAAGCACAAAGCCTGAGTGCACTTAGCTCTCCCTCTCACTCACATGAGAAGTGAAGCTTGGGCAGTATGTATTCCAATTAGTAGGAGATCAGTTCTGTTAAGACTTGATTCTTCTGTTATTACAGATCATTACTATACCTCTTATTTTACAATCTGAAAGAAACAAATTCCTACACGTGCAGGCAAATAAGTGCTTTTAATGACTATTTTAAGCAAGTTATTTATCCAGAAGTGCTTCTGAAACCTATCTTGCAGTGCAGATGCATGAAGAAATCTGTGCACCTAAATCAACTGCATACTGTTGCTTAGGTTTTATCAAAGGTTACTAGAGGTTTGACTGTGGGTGAGGTTTTTCTCTAGCATCTGTGTGACTCTTGAGTAAAAGTCAAACAGGATCGATGCTTGTAAAGAGGGAATATTCTACTATTTCTAGCCTCTTCATTGCAATCATCCCTGTAAACAGAACTCTTTGTTTTAAAACTACAGTAAGCTAGAAGGTAATTTTTCCCCAGACAAAGCTGTTGTAGCAACTTGATTTTTTGGCTGACATTTCTAAGTTCTTCTGTCTTAGTCAGACAGCAGGTTGATTTCACTATCTAAAAAATTTAAACTGTCTCGTATATGCTTGTGGAAATTACAACTTTCTCTTAGAGACCAGTGAAAAGAAGAAAGTTACCATGCTCTTATGGATGGTCATACACATGATCATATCTGTGTGGCCTCCATAGACTTGCAAGCGGTCGTGCGACTTGAAAGAAACAAGAGACAGACATTTTAATACCATGACAGTTAATAGCCATTTTTCAGACATGTAAATGACAATGCTTCCAAGAGCAGTTTCCTGGGTAGCAACTAAACTCCCCTGGTGGATTCCAAACTTCATAGCCACCATGAAAACTCACTTTTGCTGACATTAGTCCTGTGAGTCTTTTTGTCCAACTAAGCACTTGGTCTTTCAAGCACACAAAACTGACATGTCCCCACTTTTCTGAGCTGTCATTATGTAGCATAACTCAGGTTCTGAAAAAATGGTTTAGGTTATATTCTTTAAAACCCATGTATTTTGGCTGGTGAGACAACTATACATTCTGAGTGACAGGAAAGAGAGGGATGGGCCAGAGACCAGTAAGTACAAAGATCACTTCTATTTGACTTCAAAATTGTTAATTAACACATATTAGGTAAATGTCATTAGTAACCATCTATTTTCTTACCTGTAATTCATAAACACGAACAAATTTATCCAGACATGCTGTCACCATCACTTTCCCAAGAATGTTCACAACCGTTACTGCATGGTTATGGCCTTTATAGATCCGTACCAGCTCTCCAGTCTGCATCAAGAAAAAACAAAGGCAAATAGATGTTTTGTTGTTTTTTTTTTAAAAAAAAAAAACACCAAAAAACCAAAAGAGTTTTATCTAACCTAGATAGGGTAGCTAGCTTCAATGCTCACTACTCAAAAAACAGAAACACCCTTTATTAGACTTCCATTTCCTGTGAAGGCACTTCTAGATTATGATCAAATACTACTTATCCTTTTCTTTGCCCAAGTTAACAAAGAGCCATTCCAGTACAACAGAAATGCATGGCACTATGAAAAGTGTCTGCTTCTGTTTCCATCATTAGTTACATGTTCCCACCTATCCTGCAACTAGTACTGTGCTATTAGTACTAGCAGTATTTATGTAGCCACAAGGATCAGTGAGCAAATTTAGCTAAATACACAGAAATATACAATTTTTTTTTGTCAATTACAATTTACCTCTGATAAGTTTCTTTATCTAACTTACTCCATAGCTACATGAATGCTTCTGCTAGCACAGGGGAAAGATGGTGTAAAAGAGAATCATAGAATCATAGAATCGTTAAGGTTGGGAAAGACCCTTAAGATCATTGAGTCCAACCATTAACCTAGCACTGCGAAGTCCACCACTAAACCATGTCCCTCAGCACCACGTCTACCCGTCTTTTAAGTATCTCCAGGGATGGAGACTCAACCACTTCCCTGGGCAGCCTGTTCCAGTGCCTGACTACCCTTTCAGTGAAGAATTTTTTCCTAATATCCAACCTAAGCTTCCCCTGGCACAGCTTCAGGCCGTTTCCTCTTGTCCTATCACTTGTTACTTGGGAGAAGAGACCAACCCCCACCTCTCTACAACCTCCTTTCAGGTAGTTGTAGAGGGCAATAAGGTCTCCCCTCAGCCTCCTCTTCTCCAAACTAAACAACCCCAGCTCCCTCAGCCGCTCCTCCTAAGACTTGTTCTCTAGACCCTGAGGAAGACAGCAGCAAGGCTAGAGACAAAGGATTCACGACAGGATAACAGCTTTTGAATCAGCTAGTTTGGAACGCTGTTTGTGTTCCTCAAGTTTTTCCTGTAATAAAGAAACTCTTCCTCCACCAGAATATCTCGCATGGCTTTGCTCTGAACCCTTTCCACATTATCAGCATGTTTGTAGTAATATTTGCAAAAGCAAGATGCCCAGGTAAAAAGGCATTGCATATCATATTACAAGAGTCAGCATAATTATGTTTCCCAAGGTATTTTATCCTCTGCATCCCTCCTTAGTTAGCTATAGTGCATAGTCACATTGACAAAATCATATGACTGCCTTTTCTGGAAGCTATTCTGCCCCACCAGTCAGTCAAAAATTCCGGAAATGCTGACTTTATAGCACAGGAATTCATTGCCTTAATAGCAAAAGTAATTCCAACTTTATATATGAGACTTACATGAATGTTGTGGGCATGGACAGACTGATCACTGGAGCCGCTGAATACCAGATCATTCACAACCTTGTGGGGGGAAGAGAATAGTTTTACTTTGTAACAAATATGGAAAAGGGCAAGCAAAACTTTAAGATGCTGTTCAGTTTAAAGTTGCCCTGCAATATTTCCTAAATTTGACAGTCTTAAAATCAACAGAAAGTATGAAAAAAAAAGCATGCACTGAGTTCTTTACATAAGAGCTAGAAAATGTACTATGCTATCATAATGACTTTTGATGCTTCACAATTGACATTGGAAGCTGTTAACTTGCAGCCCACCAGGCTAACTTGTTCTACCTATAGACTATTTTCAGGGACAGCTCAACAGCAGATCAGGGACCAAGCAAACCGAATGCAGAATGCTGCTCTGCACATGTACAGTAAAGTCCATTGTTTCCTGGGTGTGCTGTGCACTTATATTCTGGTCACGTAAGAAAGAATGTGCTCCTGACAATCTAGAAAGGAAGCTTAATAGATCCATCATAGATCAAGAAGGGACCACCGTATGCTGCCACGCAAGCAGAACTAGGATGGTCCACAGGGCAAAAAAGGCTGTGCCACTGCCATAATATCTAACGTGACAAATACAATTTATGGAAGTCATCCCCTATCTGTTACATGACAGCAGTCACAGCAAAGCAGTCAGACAAGCATATGTTCCAGCTTGTAATCTCAGGAGCCAGAAACCTGTAAATAAGTGATAGTGATTCTTCTATTAAAAAAGAATCCTTCTCCAGAGTTACATTTTTTCCAGTTCCCTCTGAGGTTTGTATAATCAGGGTATGTGAAAACTAGCTTCATCTTTTCCCCAACTTTTCCTCTGTTGGCAAACTCACATTTCAAGATTCCCTGAATCTTCTAACAAGATGAAATAAACATGCTTCCTACATACACACCCCCAACAGTTTTGCTGGGAACACGAGACACAGCAGCCAGCCAGAGACAGTTTTACTACCAAATTACTCAGTCTTTATTATTTAAAATAGAGAAATCTTGTATTTCCTACTACAATCTGCTCACTACTAGATGAGGAAGAAAAAGAAGAAACACATAATTTCAAGCATTCTTTGTCAAAAATGTATTTTCAGAGACACCTGCCTTCATGCAGAGTATGGTCTTGCTGTGACCTTCCAGGGTTCTGAGAAGCAGCCCGTTCCGTGCATCTCGCACGCTGATGGTGCAGTCGTAGGAGCCCACTACCAACAACTTGCGTGCTCCTTCCTGAGCTGTGGCTAGACAGCTCACTGCTCTGGGGCCATGGCATTCAAAGGTATCAACCTGTTTGTTGTTCTGTTGGGGGAAGAAAAAGTGGTATTTAAGAATTAAAACTTTGCTATGACACTGACTAGACCACTGAGTCCTTTTTGTGTTGTACTTGTTATAGCATCTGATTTCAGCTTAGTAACACACCATTTCAGCAGTGGTAAGAGTTGCATCTTAACAAGTAAGTTTCCAAATTGAGGAAATAACTCCTTATGTTGGGCTTCGATTTTATGTCTTTTTTAAAAGTATTTCATTATTTAGCAAAGGTCCAGCAAATCCTCCTTCCGAGTTAGAACAATGACAGGAAATAGTGTTATGAGAAAAATGCAAAACAGAATAAATTTGTAAGGATAAATTTAAGAAGTTAGTCTAGGATCCATGAAAAGAATAATCAGAAAAATAATTTATTTAAATAGTTATTTTTATTCACTTTTAAATATCATGGGAACTGCTGATTAAGCCTCTTTGCCAGAAAACCAAGTGAATGAATCTCTTCTATAACTGCAAATGGAGCAGGCAAAACCAGTAACACATTAAAGTCTCTCACACTATTTTGAAGGGCAAGAAAAGAGGATTCACAAATAATCAACTATGTCAGAAAAGTCTCATGGCACATGACTGGTGGGCCAGGTGGAACCTTAAGGAAAAACGTGACAAGACAGTGGTTAAAAAAGAGGTAACTGGAGGGAAGGGGAGATGGGATAGCTTCATGCACTGACAAAATAAAGGACCAAAAGGGGCTAACAGTGACCATTTATACCAAAATACTTCAATTACAAATATGCAAGAGAAAGAATGGACACAAACACAACGTGGAGAGAAACAGCATTGCAACAGGCTTTTAGGTGCCAATATCTAAACAAGCTAACCTTTATGCTGAAGGTAACCACACTGCCATTTGCAAGGCCTGCATAAAGGATCCGCCATCTACTGTGTAAACAGAGCACTCGATCTTCCAATTTAAACTGTTCCATGCACTCTCTGGTCTGGCAACAAAAAGAAGTATTTAAAGCTTTTCATTAACTGAAAACAATTCAGGGAAAAAAGCCTGAAGTGAATGATGATTTTCATCTAGAAGCTGCATTTTTTGAACCAACAGAGCTGGAGAAAAACATCTAAAAATCTGGCGTCACATGGCAGTTTCATCCTGGTTTTAATTAGCTCACTCCCATCTTTGAGACTTGCCTGTACTTCAACAACCAGTTATAACCCTAAAAGCTTTATTCTAGTCGCAACTGCTTATATAGAAGTCTGGACTACAGACTATCTATCTATCTATATGAAAAATACCCTGTTACATGCTTGAGTTTGAGGAATCCCCATGAAGTCCTCCACAGGGAAGTGCCATGAATCATCAGCTTAAGAGTCAAAAACCTCCAGCGGTTTGCCCCCTGAAGCAGATATTTGCTTTCTAGTCCTTCAAGCCACAGGTTGGACGAGCCTTCCTATCATTTACCCTTAAATGTCCAGCTTCAGGAAGTCTCAGTCTGCTCTTCCACCTGCCCTCGGGATAGTAGATACCTGTTCTCTCTATAGCTGCTCTACAAAGAGAGCAGTGCCTTCCATAAGCAATGAAGTTAGAAATAGAGCAAGACAAATACGATATTCATGGCCAGACAACCATCCTGCACTTTGGTGTTCCCAAAATTCAGGAACCCATCATGCTGTTTTGGCAAAAACTCTGCTGACAAGCTAGCCAAAAGATTAGGGTAGTAAATCACTTCATGGTTTTCTGTTTTTGTTTTTTTCTGCTCCACTCTAATGAGGTATGAAGTGGGGCTCACGTCCAGCTCATATGGGTTTAAAAGGCTTTTTTCATTTATATTTGCAAAGAAACACTTACAGAAAAAAGCAGTACATGTTAATCAACACAGAGTTTGAGTACCTTGATATTGTAACAGTTGATAGTGTGGTCGCTTGAGCCAGTGTAGAGTGCTGCATTCTTCCCATTTGTCTGAGTGACCAGGAGGCAGTTCACTTTTGAAGTATGTCCTTCAAAGATGGCCACACACTTCCTGCTCTAAAAAGGAAAGCATAGGGTCTGTCAACATGAAGGCCCATAATGCCTCTTGGGATCTGCGTCTGACAGAGCAGAGTAGGACAGCTAACAAAAGCAGGACACATGCAGCAATCCATCTCCCCTGACCCCTCTCATAGGGAGAAGGGGTGGGGGAGGAGGAGAAGAGAGGTTTGAAGAATAGAATAGAACAAAAAAAATAAAGCGCTTGAAAAAGCAGCTGCTTCCTTAACTACACAGTAAGGCTTTACAAAACCAGAATTGCAACCTTGTGACTATAATTAATGTAGCATCATTTCCACAACCTTACTTACAACCAGATTGTAGGCGCAAACAGTTTTGTCTGCTGAGCAGGTATATAACAAATTCCCAAAAATCTGAATAGCATTCACTGCAGCCAGGTGTCCCTCAAAGTTTCCCTCTGTAGGTTCTTCATCCTCACCTGGCTCCGAAGACACTTCTGTAGGACAGAGACATATGTACTTTGATTATGTGAACACACTCAAACACGCTACTGTTGTTTGTATTACCAAACAGCAGAACTATTTCGTGGGCTCAGCACCTTAAAGTCAGATTTCATTGTGGGTCCCAGCTGGAGCCTGTAAGTGGCAGAAGGCAATATAAAATGCCAGAAAGACCTTTATGTGATGTTAAGTCCAGAAAGATGTTTAAAATAGCAAAAGGATTGTATTGTTGTTTGTCCTACAGCTCTGCGGAGACTGGAATGGAAGTATTCATGTGGGAGGGGGCAGGGGGATGTGGAGGGGTCAAGGTATAAAGCATTCAATGAGGGATGACATGAGTGAGTATGCATCACTTCCCACTTCAGTTTTTAGTGCAGGTTTTTAATCTTCAGGGCAAAATTCCCCTCTGAAAGCAGCCTGATTGAGACTTAACTCGAAGTCCTGCACGATACTATACACAAAGTATCAGAAGAAAAGCTTGAAAGATATACCTGATGAGTTCTTTGATCCTCTTAGTGATGATATGGAAGTCTGCGTCTCAGCCACGCTGTAACACAGAAATAAAGAGTCGTGAGATTGGACTCTGCATGTTCATTTTCAGACAAAATATTGGTGTAAGTAATACTCCAGAATACAAGACTCTGCACTTAGTAGAAAATAGGCTGTAACAGATAAGCTCAAAAACAAACTTTCCATGGATGTCTGCCTTGTTCTTGTATCAGAGAAATTGGTAGGTAACAAGACACATTCATTTGTTGGACCAAAAAAGCAAATTCAATTTTAATTTTCCCTCTTACTTCACTCCTGAATGAAATTAAAAGTTACTGATGTAAGACTTTCTGAAGGGGGGGGCAGGGAGAGAAAAAAAGAGAGGCCTCTTATGCATATTGTTTAATGCTTTTGCTTTTGAGACGTCTACAAAAATCTCACCTTCTTTTCCCATCATCCTTATAATTTGTGCCAATCTCACTGGTAGAGCTCACTTCATCATAACCAGAGCAAGACGCCTCTATGACTGCTTGATCCACAGAGCTGCATGAATCCCTCTTTGATGGACTGTCTGGTTTCTCATCTCCTGACTCTGATGAACCAACGTCAACTACCTCACACTGGGGTGCTGGAACTTCCACTAGTTCCAGAGAAGCATCACTGTCATTCTCATCTTTGTTTCTTGCTGTTTGAGCAGTAGCTCCATCCTCCTGTCTTGGAGGAGTGGACGTAGTAACTTTTTCTCCTTTAGGAACCCTTCCACCCTTGACTTTCCGGACAGGCTTAGAGTCAATTATATCCTGTTCTGTATCACTGTTCTCCGGTACATGGGCTGCCCTCAGAGTTTTCTTCTTCCTTAACTTTCTCCTCCTCCTGTTCCCTTTTTCTGCTGGGACTACAGTGGTTGCTGTCTGTTGCTCGGACGGTTCTGATGACAATTTGGGAGTTTTATCCATTGGCATTTCTAGAAGGACTGAATGCTTTGGAAGAGAAGTACTACATTGATCCAGTAAAAAGCTTTCAGTCACTGTATCATTTGCTTCTCTCTTGCTGAAAACAGACAGAGAATGAGGAGAAGGGTTCTCAGGAAGTCCAGCCTTCCCCCTGTCCACAGCAGGCTTGTGAACATCTTGATTAGCGTGTTGGAAACAAGCTGCCAGCTCTGATAGGGATATGGTTGCAGAGATAACTGGATACACTGAAGTTTTCTGGTTGGTCTCCTCTGAAGAAAACAGACTAGTGTTATATTCAATCTGTACAGCAACAAATATTTACACAAAATTGCTTTCCCTGCATTTTTTTGTTTATACTTAGTTGTACATGTAAAGTACATATTCCTACACGTTGAAAGTTATGTGCACATGCAGATCTGCTATTTCAGTCAGCTATCCAGCCTTTAAAAAACATAGCTTGGGAATAAAATGTTTATCTGTGTACCCAGAAGCAAAGGAAAGGGGCACATCATTCAAGTTGCTGGCTGACTATGCTTTTAAAGCTCTGACAAACAACCTTTGGTGAATCCTACATTGTTGGCTTAAGATGCTACCACCGCTTCACTGTATGCTCCCTTACCAGCTGTCACCACTGCTGTAGGACTGGTATTAACCAATGCATGCCTAATACATCTCAGCTGCTTTGTGACATAGTTTGAAGACCTTATGCTTAACTCATCTGCATTAGTTATTTCTACAAAGTTACTTGGACCTAACTCAAGGTAGATGAGTCATGCACAACCCATTCCGCAGCATCATACCTTCTATCCTGGGAATGGCAGCGCTGTAAGCCATCAGGGTAAGCTTTTTAGTTCATCGTTGGTGGACTAAGCGACGGGGCAAACATACTCTCCCTGTCATTTTAATTTGAAGCTAATATGAACAAATGAATCCAACCTCTCAACTGAGACAGGCTAAGAGCACAGGTAGCATCTCACAGCTGTTTCCCAACCCCTAAAATTCCCCAGTTGCATTTGCAAGAACTACAATGCAGAACAGGATGTTTTAAATTCATTTATTGTAGTGCATTTATTGGGTGAATAAATTATATAAATAATTTTATAATAATTTTATGATAATAATTTATATAATTAAATTATATAACTAATTTGATGTGAATGGGAAGCTGGCAGTATTTGAAACACTTCCCTGCTTCAGTCTCTTAAGAAACCAGCAAACCAAACTTATGGCAATGCTTAGAAAAAGCTGTTGGATTGTTTAACACATCACAGTACAAATTTGATGCTTTAGAATTACGCATCCAACTAGAGACAGCTTAAATGTGAACATCACGCCCCACACCTTCCTCAGATGGGAATTTCCAAGATAAAACTAGACCTTGCTGACAGTGTAGGGTATACCGTATTTAAAGTAAATCAATGGAAAGCTGGTTTTGCCCTGACCCATAACTGTCATACACAGTTGCAACTTGTTAGTAAACCCTCTATACAGAGGAAACGAATGCTTTGACGAGGTTTAAACAGTTACTGTATAGAACTATACTGGGAAGAAGGCACACAAACCCTTAAATTCTGAATACACTTCTAACATCATGGGTCCCTCATTTCCCACAGGAAGGGGGAGGGAAGGAGCTTGGTCACTTAAAAACAAAATAAACAGTAAAATAAGAGTAACCTGCAACTTAAACTGAAATTTCTAAACCCAAAAGTTATTAATTCTCAGCACTTGGACTACTGCAGGTGTTAGAAAAGGAAGCGGGAAATCACCATGGTAGTGCAAGAAAACAGAATCACTCAGTTCTGCAGGTGGGAGAGATTGCTGGTGGTTAGGGGAAACCAAATGCAATCAGGTCCTTCAAAACAAGGCTGAGCTGACCTCCTAGGGAAGCTGACAAGCTATGTCAGCAGATGTTCAACCCCCAGAAAGCAGATAGTCTGCCCTCAGACAGAATTCCTCTCCCCCAAATTACAGAGTTTACTTGATGGTAAATGCTTATTTTCCCCCCAAACTACCAAAATTCATTTGATGACAGGCACTCATTTTAAATGTAGCACATATAGGTGTTGATCAATACCAAAACCACATTAATTTGACAAACAAATATCAAAAGAACATTCTTGCTTTTAATACATCAAAAATAAGTTTGTAGGAAACTGACAAATATGCTAATGTGATTAAGACATTTTAAAAGTAATTATTTAACTAACAAATACAGCTATACATTGAAGGTTCATCTTTATGAGAAAAAACTAAAATGCCTCTTCAGCTTCTGTTGTGCCTGCACAGACATCAATGAAATCTGAAGATTCTGCAAGCAAGACGCTTTATGGCACTGCAGCTAGCAACATTAAAGAAAAATGACACCTCTCTTCATTGATGTTTAAACATAACAGAATAGCACATGCCAATAAAGATGGGAAAGCGAAGGAAAGGTAGTGGCTTTCTACAAGCTAAGTGTTAACAATGCAAACAAATGCAAAAGCTGATTCTGCCCCTTCCCCCAGTTTACTTTAGTGCACACCCCTAGAGCTTCATAATCCCTGTCAAATCCTCCAAAAAGAGATGAAGCAAAATCCACAATACTACATTAATGTAACGTGGTACATACATACCAATGGAATACAGGAAATGCAATGGTGAATAAAAAAGCACAAAGAGCACTATTTATACAGAATTCTACATCTGCAGCAAACTGCAAAAAAGTAAAAAAATCCTTCAAATTCTTGTATTTACAGAAGTCTAAGCTTCAATTCAGCCAACACTTATCTTGTGCTTGAGAAAAAAATACACTTAGAAAAGTAGAACAGCATGGCTTTTTCCAATAGTATTTTCCACTTCAGTTGAAGGGAAAAAAAATTGTGTTGGCTATATTTATCTTTAACAAGGATCTTACTTATGAATCTTTATCTCAAATTATCTAAGCCAAGGCTTTGGCTAAGTGATATTGGTATGGCAGACAAACAACTGTCATTAGAGTCACCCTGCTTGACTTAACAGGCTCTTAGGAAAGTAAAGGATGATTGAGCTCTTAATCTTTTGTCCCTTCAGTCACAGTAGCAAGTTGCAGTGGAAAGTACCAATAGCATTTAAGCCTTTGACCACAGACTACAGTACATGAGTTTTAGGGGTTTTCAACTGTCTAAATAAAGAGTTAACAATTTCAGCTCTAGCCATTAAGATCTTGTTTTTCTGAAGCAGTAGTTCTCACATTAGTAGTTCAGTTAATTCAGCGGTTTCTCCTCCAGACAAAAGTGAACACATACCTTCATTGGTAGCTCTCCCCTACTCACTCCCACTCCCCTCACATGAGTGAACAGTGCCTAACATCCTTCTTACAGCAAATTGTTTACTGAAATCACAAATAAGATCGCATGAACTTTGAATGAGCATCTCCAGACCACTGGGATTTAGAGAGATGGAGAGAGGGAGAACATGGATTGTTATTTTTAATATCACAAATTATACTCTTTCTGCTTATCCAGCAGGGCCCAAGAAGAACACAGAACACTCTTAATGTAGTTGGTTATAATTTTTTAAAAAAGATCTTCAGGCACGCATTTTTCCTTTGTAGGCAGATTTTCAGCTACCAATGCTCATTAAATGAGGCAGAGAAGAAGACAAAAATTACAGGGGAGGTTTTAAGGTTTGGGTTTTTTTTTTTTATTAACTAAATTATTCTGAGAGGATGTAACCTTCAAATTCATGTTTGTTCTTTTTTAAAGTAAAACTAGAAACCTGTAGGTGCATATGACTACAATTTGCATGCGCTTAATTTCAAAAACGTAGATTCCATTTGGATGTGTTGTAAAGAAGGTCCCCATTTCTAAGACCATTAAGTTTACAAAGTCCTACACAAGTTAATGGAAGTTCACCCCTGCACAACAGGCTGCAGGTTTGAGACCCAACTTACATTCTTCTGTGAAAAAAAAATTTTCCTTATTTTCTTAAAGCTAGTTCTCTTAAAACAAAGAGAAGCCACACATACCATCCTTCTGCTCCACCTCTTCTGCTCGTGAAGCACAAGGAGAGCTCTGGAGTACAGAATTCACATTTTCTTCTGAGCCTTTTGGAGACAGAGGTTCTCGTTTAACATGTACTGAGGAGTCAGGAGGAGTGGTGGGTGTGCCGCCAGGAGACTGGAATGGTGACGGCATGTTTACATGAACAGAAGCTCCCAGTGGAGGTACAGAAGAAGTCAAAGTGTCCAACAGGGGCAGGAAGGAGCCTGCAGGAATTAAGTCAGCTGCCATCTGAGATTTGCTATTTCTTCTCTCACTTAAGACACTGCAGGAAAGTTGCTCTGACAGTTCAGAAGGTTCATACGTTTCTAATGGCAAAAGAGGAGAGAGAAAAAAAAAAACCCCAGAACAAAAACGTTCACATTTTACAATAAAATTTAGTGGTGCCAAGAGCTCATTTCTTGTGGACACAGAGGCAAGGAAGAGAAAAATTTGTAAAGAAGCCACTAGAGGGCACTACCAAAGACGACAGCTCACGCTTGAACAATAAAGACTTCAATATTGAAAGCCTGCAATTTTAAGCCACATTTTAAATGAGTGAATTAAAGTTAAATGCAATTTTTACAAGATGCTGAGTTCAAAGAATATGAGAGTCAGCATTCCACTGTTGTAGTTTTATGGTATCTCGTACCTTGTAGCCCCTGCAAGATCTGGATTCTCTGACTTCTCAGTGTACTCATTTCCATGGTTATCTGCAAAACAGTTGTGGTTTAAATCAGTCCTACTTAAGGCAGATTTTCAGGCTGCTAACTTCTAGTTCAGATAGTCTCAAAAGCCCACTGTTACCTGTTGCTTTAGTACAAGGAACCGTTGAACCTCAACATACGCAGCCTGCAGGGCAGCCCTAGCCTGCAAGAGACTGCTGTCCACACTATGCAGGGACTTGCTTAACTCTTCTTCCCTCAGTGAAATAGCCAACAACTGGTCTACCTGAGAACGTTCTGAAAAAGAAACAAAACATAGAGTATAATTGTACTTGACAAAACATTAAAATACATTACACACATCTCAATAAATACTACCATCTCAAAATGTAAAAATCACATAAATTAGGTCAAGCATCAATAGTTGTGCAAGAAGCTGAAAAGGAGTATCTATAAACAGGAATAGTCACATCTACATTAAAGAAGAGTAAGGTTGAGTATTCCTCTTTACAGAACCTCAACCTTGACTCTAGTAACTTTATTTCCGTCATAGCTTTGCCAGCACTGATTTAATTTAGTTGAACAAAGTCATTCTCTTCCACAAAGATCTCCTGTTGAATTACACGTGTACATAAAGTACAAATACACACTTTCAATTAATGTAATCAAAAAGGCAAAGGCAAATTTAAGCTAAACAAGATTTAAATTATTGAGCTAATCCAGAGGCCAAGGCAAGGCAGCTTAAGAGAAAAAGAACCCAATGATAAAAAAAATCATTTACTATCCAGGATGATTTTGGTCCCTGAGACTCATGTTTGCAATCTCTTGAGAAAGTCTCTGAGCACTGTACTCGGTAAAAGATCCTCCTATCTTCCTTTCTAAAGTCTTCTGGCATTACAGAGATTCTCCAAGCGAATTAAATTTCAGTTTGTGCACTGCTTAGTTTCATTCAGATTATAGTTTCCTTTAGTGGATTTACTACAATAATGATGATGCTGAAGCAAAGTAATGGGGAAAAGAGATTTTACTAAGTCAAATGTGTTATTAGTCTCCATAACAGACACTAGTCATTGAAGACAGAGGCTGATAAAAACCCCCACCTTTTCAAGTGGCGAAATATTAGTTCCCACAAGAAGATCCATATTAATTGCCCTGCATTCTGAACAACTCTTAATATAAATAAATAATTTAAAAAAGAGAAATGGAACATTTGAAACCTATCTGCTGGACCCCAAGGCTCCCAGATGGTAATGCAATGATTTAGTTCCCAAAGAAAACATTCTCCCTAAACCACAGACAGTTAATTTTGATACACGATGATGTGGATGTGTTAGGCATGTTTCAGAAAGACCTGTCCAATGCCAGAATAAGAGTTTTCTTTGGTCAGGAGTCAGGAGGAGTGAGGCATTCCAAATTCATTTCCATTAAGGACAAGGAAGGAGGAGTCAAAAAATAAGAAGTATTGCCGGAAATGTCAAAAACAGGTTTTGCAGAGTACAAATTTTCTGGTGAGACCACCCAGAAGTAGAAAGGGAAAGCTGCATGGCTGAATTAGAAGGGAGTGATGGGTGCTTCTCCCTTCAGAACTTGCATCCAAAGAAGCAACAAACCTCTCTTCCCTGAGCAGGGGAAAGTAAACATCCCATCTGTGCAACCAGGAACATGAACAGCAGGCACAAAGGAAGCACAAAGTCTTCTCTTAGAAATAACTTCTGACAAATTAAGATGGGACTCTTCAGACAAGAATGTGTTGCAGACCTGAGAGCAGTCCACTCTATGATCTTCAGTAAGAGCCCAAGAAGCACCAAAGTAACATTAAGCAACTACCATTTTAGCCAAGTCAAAATACTACTAGGTATTTATAACCTCTATGCCAGATGCACATATGTATGATATTCACTCACCTTTTTTACCTTTGATTTTTCTTCTCTTATTCTTTCTTTCTAGACTAGGGATTTCAGGAGAAGATCCCTCCTACAAGTAAAATCATTTATTAACAGAAGTTACAAGAGCAATTTTGCCTAAATCAAAAAGTCAAACATCCACCGTCTTTTTGACCATTACTTGTACCCACAGAGAATAATATATAATTAATTTTGCACATTCTTGTATAACTCGTCCTTCCCTCTGCCCTTAAAAGAGGGAGGGCAAAGTGAGTGCCATGTTTTCATCTCAACTAAGGAAGAAATATTACATAAGCTGACAGCCTTCTACTTACTCAGATGTTTAAGACCACGCTTGGGTCAGATTTTCTGCTCTATGGTTTTAGTTGAAGGTCTAGAGGATTAAATCAGTGAGGAATTAAAATTATCGCTTTTGCATATGACAAAACCATTTTGAGGATTTTGATCAGAAACATTTTTTTTTCCCCCTTTGGGTAAGTCCAAGACAGGACAGTGAAACAAATTCAGATTTAGGGATATCATTTTAAGTACATAATTTCGTAAAAAGGGGTTTCTTTCCTTGTTTGACCATAAAACCAGGAACATCTAAGGAAAACAAATTTCTACTACAGCCTAGCTTCCATTTAAGTTTGAAACACCAAGATCCTTGCTACAACATCAAGTAGTTCCATGGAAATATTTTAATAGCTCTCATTTACCAGCATAGCATGCTAGTTACCAAATCAAAATTAAAGAGCATTTGCCATTCCTACTAATTAAAAAAGATTAAGCAGAAGTCCTGCACTAAGAAAGCAGAAATGGCAAAGATTCTTAAAGAAAATTAAGTCAAACAAGCAAATTAGTTTGAGGCTATCAATGTTCAAGACTGTCCTGGTTTCGGCTGGGATGGAGTTGGTTTTCTTCCTGGTAGCCGGTATGGGGCTGTGTTTTGGGTTTAGGTTGAGAACAATGTCGATGATACACTGACGTTTTGGTTCTTGTTAAGTAGTGTTAAGTACTTGCTAAGTGGTGCTCACACTGGTCAAGGACCTTTCAGCTTCCCATGCTCTGCCAGGGGCACGGGAGGCTGGGAGGGGGCACAGCCGGGGCAGCTGACTCAGACTGGGCGGGGGCTATTCCATACCACGTGACGTCATGCTCAGTATATAAGCAGGGGAGTTGGCCGGGGAGGGGTTCGATCGCTGCTTGGGGGACGTGCTGGGCATCGGTCGGCGGGTGGTGAGCAATTGTACAGTGTACCGCTTGCTTTGTATTACTACTGTTGTTTTTTTATTTTACTTTAGTTATTAAACTGTTCTTATCTCAACCCACGAGTTTTCCCCTTTTGCCCTTCCGATCCTCTCCCCCATCCCACCGGTGGGGGGTGAGCGAGCGGCTGCGTGGTGCTTAGTTGCTGGCTGGGGTTAAACCATGACAAAGACCATCAAATGGAGAAAGTCCTCCTTGCAGAGATCATTCCAAGGTTGAATGACCATTGACAAGGAAAAAACATTTTTTAGCACACCAAAGCTGGACAAAATTGAACACTTACTCCTGTTGCTCTTCGTTTCTTCCCAATTCCTTGGCTGTCGTTCTGCTCAGTACCAGATGTGCAGCTACTGTCTGTAGCTGCATCTATGTTATTAGATGCTGCAAGAAGTGAAGCATTATTTGAAGCTGGACGATTTTCTTCTGAGATTTCTAGTACATTTTGTTTTTCAAGAAGAGGTGTTCTCTTCTCTGGGCTCTCCTGGTCTTGTTTTGTGAGGCCTGTGACCTCAGAGGTGGCCTGTAGGCTGTGTCTCCTTCCACTAGTCTCAGTTCTTTCAGACAGAAATGGTGACAAAGGAAGAGACGATGTCTCCCGTTTCAAGTCAGCCTCGATGTCAGCGCTTGCCTCATACCCAGATGTTATGTGATGTGAGTGGCTGGCTGCAATTATTTGCCTTTGCCCACTTTCTTTTATTTTGGCTTGTTCACTGAAGAAGCTATAAGCAGAAGGATTTCTGTCTGCAATGACACTGCTTTCAGAAAAGCTACGTTTTCTGGCTGAGCCAGGCACTGCTAAGGAAATCCCTTCCCACTGGAATCCTTCCAGAGCAGGCAGATCAGATTCTTCACCAAGTTCTAGACCCTCTTGCTCATTTTGAACAAGAGGCACCATTTCTATGCCAAACCTTTAACAAGATAAAAAGAAAAATAAATACACATGTAACAAGCCAGTTAAATCTAGAAAAAAGCCTCCCCCTTCCCCAAATGAACATTACTGCTTTACGAGATCTGACAACTCATTACACCCATATTCTGTGCTTTCTGTCTCATCTGGCAATGGAATATCTTTTGTGTATCACAAAATTAGATTTAGTGGCTAAGAACTGACAGCATGATTTCCAAGCCAGAAATCATGTTGTTATAATTATTCCAAACCAAGTTTTGAATAAGCAAATATGACATCTTTTCAAGACTCTTCAAAAACTCCAGGTTTAAAGAAAGTTTCAAAAGTGAAGTATTATATAATCGCTTCCTCTAAACACAAAACCGAACCGTATCAGATTAAAAGATTAACAAATGAAGAGGAAGCATTTATTCTGCCTGCAGTAATGCAAGCATTTCTTGTACTCCTGAATAAATGAAGAAATAAGCAACTGTTACAGCATTGTTCACATCCTGATTGCATTTTTACATTCTTCCACTTACTAGAACTTGAAAAGCAAATATACTGCTAGTGTCCATATTCAGATATTAAACAATGATTATGAACTGATCAGAATCTTTTCTGAGCAGCAGACTACTACTGCTTACCTATGGATAGACATCCACAGCAGCAAGCAGTCATAAAAACTCTAAATTCTTTGTATATGCAAAAGATCGTGGTACAGCAAGCTTCATTCTGGAGTCTCAGTTTTAGGATTCTGGAATTCATTTAAGACTTGGAGAAAAACAACCCTCCCCCTCAACACACACAGAGAGGAATGGTTAGATCTGAAAGCTACCAACCTTGGTAAACCTTTGCCAAGTTCCTGTTTCTTCTTGGTTACCTGCTGGATGACTTGATCCCAGTTTACATTTCGCCGGGAAGCACTAAGAATCTGCCTGAGGGTGGGTTTAAGCCCCGACTCCTTCTCAGTCTCACTTCTCCGATGGCCGCTCACATTCCGAATGCGCCGTGCGTTATTGAGATTGGGTTCTGGAAGATGTGTCCCAACTTTGCTCTTCAGACTAATATGTCGTGTCAGGTCTCTTTGCAGAGAGGCAGGGAGGCCAAGTTTGCTTAAATCAGGAAGAAGGAGGCCTAGTGACTGGCTTCCTCCTTTTTGCAGCTCATGATCTGAAGGATTTTCAAAACCTTCCATTTCAAAATGATCATGTGACTTGACACGCTCTTCACCCCCTTCTCCATCCTGTGAGGAGGTTTTCAAATCCACGTGCAAATGGTCCTGACCGCTTGATGGAGAAACTGTGGATTCCATCTGAAACGTAGAATCTTTTAGATCAGCAGAAGGAATATTTGAAGCAGCCGGCTTTTCATCATCTTCCTTTTCAGAGGTGGCAGGTTTACCTTCTGGAGTGTCACAGGGTAAACAAGAACTAACAGAAGAACCCAGCCTTTCAACTCTTGCTTCTGACTTCTCACTTCCCATTAAATCATCATCGCTCACATCTTCTAATGAATCTAGTCTGAACTCGTTCTTTGGCAATGCTTTCCCAGTTTCTTCCCTACTCTGGTCACTTGTACCCTTGCAAGAGCTTAGGGGAGCATTTTGCAAGGAATGGTTGGACTGAACATCTTTAGGGTTTTCTTCTGCTTCACTTAAGTTATTAAGAGGCTCTCCAAGATTGCTACCAAGCACATCTTTGTTGTCTTGTAAGTTACCAGCACATGCACCATGCACCTTCGATGAATATGAGGAGAAATTGTTTGCTTCCAAGTTCAGTGTATTCAAATGATTCTGCTCTTCGCCACTAGTTGAGGATAACAGCAGCTTGACATTTTTTAAGAGACTGTTTGTGTCTTGCTTTGGGGAAGATAACTTCACATCTGTGATATTAAGAAGAGGGGATTTCAGTGACGGCATCCTATTACTTCTGCCATCATCTTTGTCAGGCTTTTCACCACTGGAACAGTCTTTCATTACCTTGCAAGAATCAAGGTCATCTGACGTTACATTAGAAGGGGAAGATGCTTCCCGTTTTTTAATTTTTGAAAGGCTAACATTGGCTTCACAAGTTTTTCCTTTCACTGATGAATCAGTAAGAGGCATAAATACAGAATCCATTTTATCTGGAGTTTTAGAAACACTATCTTCAGACCGTGGTTGCTGCTCTGCAGCTTTCTGGGATGGGTAGGGAGTCCAGCGATACATTTTATCTCTGGAAGGACTGCCACTTTTTCCAGTGGCTCTTGAAGTTTTGCTTTCTGGTTGCTTTGGCGTACCAAAATCCAATGCCCCCTCAGAAGCAAGTTTATCACTAGTAAAATCAAGCAAGTCACTCCTATTTTTTCGATCTCTGTATGGCGGAACATCAATGTCTTTCTCCTGCCGCTGCCATGCATATCTTTCCTTATTATATTTAATTGGCTCTACCAAATATGTATCTCCTGAGCTTCCAAAATTCCAGCCATTTGCACCATGAGGACTAGATTTCCAGTTTCCTCCATAACTCTTGGAATTCCAGCTAGAAAAATGACCTGTTCCTTCCGAGTGCCAAGTAGAATTTCTCTCCCTAGCACCGTGATGCCAGTTTGATGTTCCTCCTCCTCGCCCACTTGGATGCCAAACATTTCCCGAATTCCCATAGTTATGCCTATTTGAAGAGCTTCCTGAAACATTTTGGTGCCACCCAGAGCGTCCCCTTGGGCCACCTGAATGTCTGTTTATATTAAGGTTCCTCTGAGAGTGTGAAAATTTGCCTTGTCTAGGACTAATATAATCATCCTTTTCCCACTTCCAGTCCCTTTGTGATGCATTATGATGATGCCACGATGACTGATCATAAGCTTCTCTTTCTTTGTAAGTAGCTCTTTCTTCTCGCCTTCTCTGTGATCTCCTATCATCACATTCTAATTCTTGGTTTGCACAGCTTGGTTCAGGTTGCCTACAAAACAATTGAGAAAAATCTAAATTCTGATGCCATTCCACTGAAATCCAACAGCACACAAGCTTCATGCATTTTATTTGCACTGGGAAGAAAACTTTTTTTTTTTTAATAAAAAGGAACAGAGATAGCTTATTTAGCTGCTTTACTGTTCAGGCTTCTGTAGTGTTTGACTTTCAAAACTAATGTTGTACCCTTACCTAAATATGGTATTTCAAAATTGTTCTTATAAGAACAACTGATTTGGTGCAAGGACAGTTCAACAGACTAATTCTTAAATATTTCTGTTGAACTCAGAAGAGAATATTCCTTCTATTTAGTAGTTATTGGACTAATAAGAAACAAATAAGAAGAAAGTTTCATTCTGTTGTATAATCTTTGTAATTTGAGTAATCTTGATAGATGAAAAATTCATTAGTAGTGAAATAATTATTTTTTCTGAATCCTATTCTGTTGGTTTTAGATGGCGTAACTAGAGTGAATTGATACAAAATAGAAGGAAAGTTAGGCTGAGAAAAGCAGTTATTCTACTTACTGGAGAGAACAACTGAGATTATAAAGCTTAAGTTAAAACACAGATGTAAAATATCCACAGAAGTTGTACCTCAGATACAAAAATATTTTGTCTTGTTTGAACCAAGAGACTCCAACAATCCACAGCATGCAATGCTGAGTCTGTATGAGCCTCCCAGAAGCACTATCTACTGCCCTTTGGATAGTACTTGTGCTTGGCAACTTATCATGAACACGTGGTAAATTATCACATGTACATTTAAAGATAAATGCTACAACACCAACAGCTATTCCCAGTGTCAGCAGTCTAAACGTTTTAAGTATTTATTCTACCAAATGAGGAGTTTGATTACAGAAAACTGATTACAGAAATGCTGTTTTCTGACACTACAGGAATACATTCATTCTAGATCCCTGGACAAGCAAGACAGGAAACTTTCATACTACTGCTCAAAAACAACTTCTTTGAGTAAACTGAAAATTCATATTGTACTACCCTTTAAGTTTTCAACACATTTCGATTTTGCTAGAAGATGCACAAATAATTACTCTCTAATGGGAAATGGCCTATTGCATAAGATAAAGTGAGGTCCAAGACAAGAATTCAAAGAAATGATGTCTAAGTGATGCCATAAGTTTTAGGAGCTGACTCAACTAGATTATGATCTAATGGAAACAATTTTGCTGTATTAGTAACTTAATCCATGTACTTTCTTTCCCCCCCCTGCTCCAAACCAGCATCCAGTAGAGAGATTTTCCAGGACTTCGGTTGCCTCAGAATACCACTGTACTGACAGCATTACTCCTTTACTATAAAACCAGGAAAAGTGAGATTGTTGCTACCTACATTGACCAATATGAAAACATGACCATCATGAAGTACAGGAACACCCTAGCATGACAGAATGACATCAAAACCAAATAATCTCCACAGATTTGTGCACTTGGAGACACTAATTAAAATTTCTAGCCACAGCAAGCAAGAGCTTCTTTCCAAAATCATATGCCCCTTTAACACCATTGTCATGCCATAAATCTATTCAAACAATATATTCCCCAACTGGAACATCAGATTAGCAATGCACACTTGCAGAGTCACATGGAAGATAAAAGGCAATACTTATTACTCTCTGCAGCCTTCTATTTCATGGTGAGCCACTAGAATTATGTTTAGCTAATGGTAAGCAGTAAGATAAAACAGGTAAGAAAATTCATTCAAGGTTTATGGGATTTCAGTGTGACATTGACAGAACAAATCCAATACATTTTAAAAACAGACAGATTAAAGTTTTATAGCAAAGCACGTTCAGCAACAGTTTCTAAAAGGCCAGGTTCCTATAGACACCCCCTGCCCCAAACAGTATTAGCACTACTGTCATATTTATTAAGCCTTTCAGTTAAATGGGTACCAAATATTAAAATAAAAACATTAGTGCTCTCAAAACACAAGATTGCACACTGGGGACTGTTTTTATCCGTAATGGAGAATGGCTGTATTCCTTACTAGTACTAGATCAATAGAACATTCAGCAGAATCACATTTCCATGTTGAAACTACAATATCCACATAGGTCTATTGGATTGTTCTCACAACAAGTACACTGGCTACAGGCAGTTTCATGAGCACCTAAGCCTTAGGAGCATATCCCAACTGTGTTAAAAGCAATTCTAAGAGGAGAAAGGAAAACTCACCGGTTCCGTTCCTTCTTTTGCTTGATTAGTTGAATGAGTTCTTTGTCAAGGTATTCTTCTTCTGCCTCTTCTTTCTCTTCCTCTTTTCTGTCATGGGCATCAACATTGTCTTTGTGCAGCTGGCTGGAGATGTGCTTCGCATATGCTGACAAACCCACCAGTGTCACCCTGCACACCCGGCATTCATGGTTGCTGTCCCTAGGAAGAGAGGCAGAGGGTGGGCTTTCAACTCTGCCAACAGGCATGGCAGGTATCTCTGGTCTTACTTTGTTTCCTCTGAATGTGCTTGCTTTCAAGGCAACTAGGTTTTGCTCAGTATATTTAAGTTACTTGAATTCTTTGGCTTCTTCTTTCAAGGTCTGGTTTTTTGATGGTCAGTTTTTAAAAGATTTTTTTCCAACAATCAAGAGGCAAGAGACTTGGTAATAAAGCTGCATTAAGTGGGAGGAGGAATTCTTCTTGAATTGTTGTACTCAAAATCTTTTCAGAGGAAACATAGTGAGCGAGGAGGCAGAGTGGAAGGCTTACAGAGCTAGCAGGAGCTGCTCTGAAGCCCATCCATGGTGCCAGCTGCACTGGGGAAGCCTGGTGACAGCTTCTACATTTAATCCTTGCCTTGAGCCTGCCCCGAGTGAAATTTAGAAAAGGGAGGAGACAGTACATGGATACAGCCAATCCTGATACCACATAACCTAAACTGGGACAGCTGAGACTGCTGCCTGGAATCCAAAGACTCCACGGCACAGCGAGTGATGGGAGGGTGTCTTCAGTTCACTGTACTTTATTTGGTTCAAGTGTGCATGAGGTCTGCTTTCTACTTTAGAGGACTTATCTTAAAAAATACAGAAATTATTTCAGCTGGAGGAAGTTGACAGCTGTGTCAGACAAATGGCTTTACTCATGTTTCAGTGAATACTACATTAAGGTTACAACGGTTTTTTACTTTTTTTTTTTTTTTTTTAAGAAATTCAGATTTCTAAAAATACCTTATTTGTTCTCCTGACAAATCCTTTCAATACTTCTCTGTTAAGGAAATACACTGTTAATAATAAACCTAAACAAGGAAAATATGTTCACCAGTTTAAAAACGTCAGAAAAAACTTAATGAGAGCATTGTTCACTGCAAATAACTCAGCAGGACCAAGTTAGGACTCACTGCCTGCCTCCACAATGCTTTCTTCAGTTCTGCCATTTAATTCATAAAAGCAGATCTGCATATCCCCATGCTGCACTTGAGACCAAAGTCTTATAATAGTAGCATTATAATACCACCACAGATCATGACTGGGGTCAAAAAAAATGGGATCCATGAAGGAAAAAGACAAACATGAATCTTGGTTATTTAGAGAAAAGTTAAAAATAAAATGACAAAAAGATCAAAAGAGCACCTTCACTCAAGATATTAAGCCAACATCCTTATCAGAGTGGTTAACAGAGTGTCAGCAGCTATATTTTATTTATCTTGGAAATCTGTGGTTTTCCTACTAACACAGTTGAGATATTTAACCAATGCACTCATTCAGGCACAGCTAGAGAGGGCTTTCTTTTAAATAGACTAATTCGTAAAAATTACATTTTTTACATTTAATTATTTTGTAGGTTGCAGCCTAACTAATTTCAGATGAAACATTTGGATAAATTTCATTTACAAGGTCAGTAGCTTACAAATTTAGTCTGTATTTTCCAGAGAGGGGTCTACTTTGTTCTGCACACTTCACACCCACTAATAAATACTGAAAGCCCAGATACTATATATTGTACTTTGGGCTATGTCATTAATTCAATGAAGATAACCAAACACAATCAGTAAATTTTACTAATGCCACTGGAAGAATCCTCTCCACACGCATAAATGGCACAGCCACACATTGCTAATAAGACTTATTTTTAACTTAGGTCATCACACAAGGCAAACTCCAAATAGAAAGCTGGCTTCTTGCTGAAAAAGGTGCTCTTCTTACATAACGTTCCACTTCAATCGTAAGGACACTTCAAGGAGAAACATACCTCAGTGGTACTAATTAGGTTTTAGAGAACAATCCAAATCCTTCATAAGACCCATGTTTCAATTCTTTCGTAAAACTTTCATCATCCTCACTTATAGACTAACTAAATAAACACAAAGTTTCACTAACTTTGGACAAAGCCAGTGAGTTAGTAGCTGGCCTAAGGACACAGAACCTGTTTCTATCACTTCTAACTTGCGAGTACTAATTACAAAGTTGTGGTTCTTGTATCAACTGATAATCTGAAAAGACAAGACTCAAGTGGGTAGTGACTAGACTTCTCTGTCCTGCTTTTAATCTATACAAACATGAAGAAAAAACGACACTATTTTTTTCCTATATGAACAACTGCTTTAATTGAAGATGAATTGGCTAGGAGTTCAGATAGTTACACTTAAGGGAATTTAGATTTCCTTCAGTTCTTTCCTTCCCCTATCCCCATTAATATCAGCCAGAAGTGGGCACACTCCATGACACACACTCATCATGTCTATACATTTCCCTACCATACAGTAACACCACACAATCTTAGTTGTTCAACAAGAAGGCTAAAAGCAGTTTGAAATAAACATGACAAAAGCATTCTCAGTATGAAAACATCCAAGAGCTTTATTTACTGGATGGGTACTTCAGACAGCAGACTCAATGTCCCTCGTACAAGAGCATTATTTCACTTTCAATTTAAAAAAAAAAAAAAAAGAAAAAAAACAAACAAAAACCATAATGGATGTACTTGACATCCAATTCTCCTTATATATCACATGGAATAAGACTTAAAGAAGACAAGAGCCTTAAAATGTTTCAGAAAATTATTCTAGCCCTTGAGATCAAATTAACTTTAAAAGGAAAAAAGTGTGAACCAATGTGTGCCCTTCCTTTACCTCTTCCCTACAGAAGTCTAAAAAGTGACTTCTAGTTGGATGTTAAATTTGAAGGTAGTAAGATGCTGATACTACACCCTTTAATGGTATTATCCTCTGTTACACAATTCAACCACACTCACGAGGGTCGCTCGTGTTTCACATTTTCTACCTGGAGCACCTTTTGCTTTGCAAGGCTGTATGACTTCTAAAAGACTTCTACTAAACTTAAATGGGAGGAAGGAGAGGCACAGGGGAAGAGAACAAGGCTGCTGCTGCACAGTGAAAAATTAAGTTCACTATTCATTTTGAGAACAAACATCTTCCATGCATTCTTCTGAAAGAAGTAATGAAGACAGTTACCTTAATAATAGAAAATGTAATGCTGATGAAACAAATTTAATTTCATTTCATTCTTATGCAAATGGAAAAACAAGAATTGTCAGATCACTTCCAAGCCACTGTGGACACAATATATAACTTCTAGAAATTGCCATTACCTTCAAGAGTCATAAACTAAAAAAATATTAACTTAGAAGGCCAGAAATAAGATGCCAAAATATGTGAAATTTTAAGCTGTGGTGAGGATCTCAGAATCATTGTCAGAAGTAGTCCAGAATAGAAATGCTGTACAAGTTAGCTGAGCAGAAGCCCTAAATCAGCGTCTAGTGCTGAGGACGTTCTGGTTTCTGAGCTACCCCTTCCCAGCTGTTCAGTAACAGAACAAATCCTTTTCACACCCAACAGGACAGATACTGAATAGCATAATGTGCTTGATTCCAAGCACATTTTCAGAATGTTCCTAGCTCCCAGACCCAGTTGTGTGGGGCACTGCAGAGACAAAAACAAAATTATTTGGGGTTTTTTGTTTTTGTTTTGTCCTCTTTTATTTTTAAGTAAGTAGCTGAATTCAGAACAGAAAAAAAAAAAACCACCACAAGAAACAGAGGGCTGAGAAAGGGATGGCAATGGCAGGGGGGAAAAAAAGGAGGGTGGGGAATGTGAGGAATTTATCTTTTTTTATGCCCTCCATCTTTACTACAAAGCAATTTTTATTTGAAAAAATGAAATAGCTTCCAAGAAGTTGCTTTCATGCATTTTCTCAATGTGACACAATAACAACTTTGTTAATCTGGACAAGTTGAAGATTTTCTGAATCCAACTAAAACAAATTTCATTTCAAGAGGGAAAGATTAAATAATTTTCTTTCCAATATATTTTAACACTTTGATAGTCCACACAGGCCCTGCCTAAAGACAGGCTGATGACGGAGATTCTGAAGACCAAAGTTGTTTTCACAGTTAACCTGTTGTGAAGCCCCAAAGAAGTTAATTAAATATTAAATGAAGTAGAAATCAGAAAACAGAGGTTATTTACTGACAGTTAATATGCACCTCAAGGTAAGCAGTATCTTTTTACTTACTGTCCTGCAATAAGGGTTATTTTCTATTTTAGAGAGACAGATATAAGTGGGCATACACATATGCTACAGATTTTCTGGAAGTCTTAACCTAAAAACATATTAGGTTGCCGAGTTAGACGAACTACAGCAATACTTAGCAATTATACCCAAGAGTAGTATAAAATACTATACAGCTGTCTCAAACAAATGTCTTCAGCTGTGGCGCATATGTAATATAATCTTGTACTCTGAACATGGACACTTTTCTGCAGCTATATGTATGCTTTGCATATAAAGAGTTACTGAAGAGAAATAAATTGCAAACTTCCTCTAGTTTTGAAACATTATAAAACAAAACGGTTTAAGAGTTTTACTAGAATTCAGCCTGGCACAACTTAACTACATGGCATTAGTATCTATCATATTATAGATCAGATTCTTAATTTCACGCAGCCATTCTTGAATAGTTAACTCTTTAAAAAAGGGGTCTGAAGCCCTAACAGCTGCTCTCACCTTACACAAAACAACAGACTAAAAGCTACATGAGCAAAAAACTAGCATGCAAACAGAAGTAGTGTACAATTTTTCTTCCCTGGATATAACAGACACATGTTCTGACAAAACAGATCTCCCACACCTCTAAGAGTTGAAAGAAGATTACTTCTTAGTCCTTTAAAAGGTGTTTAAAAGAGATTTGCCATTTCCATATAAAGTTTGTGCTGCAAGATCATTAAAAACTAGTCTGTAGATCAAATACTTAAGTGCAGACTATCTGATTGACTACCTCAAAACCCATACACCTGAAAGCACTTTTAAGTGCACTCTGGTTACACCCTGATTCCATATTATCAGGGTGATATTGGAATACCCCTTAACTCCCTCATCCTGCTTTCCAAAGGCTGCAAGTAAACCCAAGGAAAACAGAAGGAAAACACCATCCAACGTGGTTAGGTCCCTTAACCAAACAACTGGACCAGGGTGGCAGAGGACAAGGCAGTCACTCAAACAGATGCAGACTTCACATCCAAAGTATCAGTCTTCTCACAGTGGTTTAAAAGATCAACAATTGCTTCTACATGACTGAAAACTTTTAAAAAACACTTTAAAAAGGAAAATACCAGTGTTCGTAGTTCTGCCAAAGGCAGAATTCCAGTGCTTCCAAGAAACCAAGCATGAAACTGCCAAGACCTAAAAACCACGTTTTTTAATTTTATTTTACTGCTGTCCAAGAAATACAGGAGAGCTTTCTTCCACATCGCTGTTTGTCTCCTGAGTTTTTGACATTAAGAGAACATGTTTGTTGCCAGCTTTATCACGAGGCATGCAACTAAGTGATGCATAGAAATAAATGGTGCAATTCAGCTTCTATGGGAAATAGGACATAAGTTCTTCCTTAGAGTGGCATACAAACTGCACAGAGAGGAAGGATGCAAAATTGTTCTCATACCTTCCCTTCAGGTTTTCAAGTTCTCTGTGGTGAAGCATGCTTCTCATGTGTTCTTCCATCTCCTTCAACATGGAGAAAAAAGTAAAATTGGTCAAAACGAAACGAAGTGGTGTATCATATTTGAAAAGCTCACTGTTGAGAACTCTCCTGCCTTGCAGGAATGTGTACTCTACTCTTGTAGGGCTGTAGCAGTTGCCACTCCTGTTTCTATAACCATGAAAGCACAAGTAGTCACACTCTCAGGAAGTCATATAATGTTACCTTTCCTGAGGAAGGACACACAGGAGTCATTAGAATTCAACAGAAGGGGAGCAGAATTCCAGAAGAAAGACAAACAGGAGTGCATGTAGCAAAGCCTATTAGACTGATTTTTGACAAATTACTGTTGATCATCATTTTTATTAGAAGTTTTACTGATACCACTCTCCAGAATCACAGTGCTCAAAACATTGTTTTCCTGTGCAATCTGAGCAGTCTCTCTGTATTTGTATTATGACACAGCTGTAATTTCATCATCACAAACTATTTTACTCTGCTAGATGCACTTCAGAAACTGAGATGTAAATAACATGTCAGTTTGTTGTTTACAGCAACCTTGATCCATGAACTGCAGTGGTAGTATAATTAATCACTATTGAAAGAAAGCTGCTGGAAGATAAAGAATGTTCATAATTCAGCAAAAGAAAGCAGTTCAGACAATTTAACTTTCTCTTGGTGTTTGAACCAAAGCGTTTGGAAATCTTCAAGGAACAGATACTAAACACTATCCTCTTTAGTCCTTGAAATCCCACCTGCAAAAGGAAAGCAACATCTTCAACCTTGAGGAGTTATGTGAATTAATACATTGGCATTTGCAAGATATCCATGTGCCATGTGGCTAAGCAACATATGAAGGTCCATTAAGAAACACTCAATTTCAGTGCAGGCTTTACATGATATGCAGTACACAGAAGATACACACCAAATTGATGCATTAATGAAAACACACGCTGTGCTGTGCAATTCCACATTCTCCTTCCATACAGAAACACAGACCTCCCAAAAGGAATAAAAAATGTGTATTACAGTATTCTTAACATAGCACAATTTATAGCCAAATAAGTTTGAGTGCTTTTCACTTTATTATCGTCATACAACAATATAAAAAACTCAAAGACCCCAATATTTTTAAGATTCAGAATCAAGCACACTGCACAGCTCATTTCAAGGATACTCTGAAGCACATGCAAATATATTATTTGATTTGTGATAGACCTAGATCAATAACATTCCTGTTAGAGGGAAAAACCCTCATGCTTCACACAATTTTAAAATGGAAGCATTTCTTAGACACATTTCATACTAGTAGCTACCGAGAGATGTAAAGCATTAATTTACCTTTTTTGAGTTGTACACAATGTGACATAACATGCATTTTCGTTCTCGAACCATGCTTATTACTCTGGAAAGAGCTTATCCCATACCTGCAAATAAAAATAATTTCAAAAGAACCAACATTCAGGATTACTTTTTTTTCCCCATTAATCTGTTTTAGTAAGGAAAGCAAAAATAAGTTCTTTAAGAGAATACGTACCTCTTGTGCATAGTCAATATTCTTCAAAAAAAAGGGTAGTTTTGAATAGTCATCTAAACCAGCTATAATAGAAAGTAGCTTTCCCTTTCTTTCATTTTGTTCCTTATCCTCCAAGACATGACATTTATTCTACAAGCAAACAGAGATCTGTAGGAATCCTCTCAGCTACTCAAATCAGATTAACAAAACACTTTTCAACTAGGATGATGAGAGGGAGATAAGGAATTGGGGAAACCAAGCAGGGCAAACTCAGATCTTTATTTTGGTACACAGGGCAGCTCAAGTATGATATTTAAGGCCCTAGGAAAATGAAACAAAGGCCATTCATGACATCGAAGACTGTCAGTCTTCAAGGTTTATCAGTCCATTTATTCACCATAAAATAAAACCTGAAGTGATTTAAATTCAGTATTTTTCTCATTAACCTCCATAAGAACTACACATATGCATGTACTGAAATACTTAATTTAGACAGCATTTTAAGATACATTCTGTAACATCATGCTCTACATGGGCACCTTATGTATTTGAATCATTAATAAAAGCTACTGATTTTCATTAATTATTCCCAACGGCACAAGATTATTCAAAACTTTGCACCAGAATATTAAACATTTTAACACTGAGGTACTTAAGACTTGCATGTACGCAAATGAAAGCAGCAGCAGGTCAAATTAAATGCCTTATGTATTTTATCATAATGTTTAATTCATAAGGAGAGCAATTAAATTAGAGAGGTACATAACAAAGACGGACACGTCTGCATAAGTAACAGTGTATAATCTTTGCCCTTTTCTTTCTCTTAAAAGACACTAAAATGCAAAATGATCAAGCATTATAGTAATTTTTTATTGACTTGGCAGAGGCAGTTCCTCCCCCTAAAGTGGAAAGAAACATATCTTTTTACTACTACGCATTTTTATATTTCCACACAAAAAGACATACCCTTCCAAGCTTTGCTATCTTACATTAGTCAACTTCAGAACTAACTTAGCTAATACCATCAAACTCAACCTGCAAGAGCCTTCTTCAACAGCTTACCCTACAAAGTTAATTCTAACTATTTACCACCAACCGTCTGTATCAGGGGCATCAAACTATCCGAATCTGATACTGACTAGAAGCTGTGAGCAAAGGGCAAGAACTGGATTTTTACCAAATCCAGATTACCTGGAGTTAAAGCAGCTCTGACATTCAGTGGTACTGTCCAACTGTAAACAAACAAAAATAAGCAAGTAAAACCACACCCACTCCAATTCCAAAATGTGGTTCTTTGGCAAATAACTCTCTTCCTCCAGATTTGCATGTCCATTTACAGTTAACGTATGCCAGCATCTGCCCAGCTTAAAGGGGAAGGAACTGAGAGTTGCAATAGCCCTTTCACCTTTAGCCAACAGAGAAAGCAGTTTCCTACCTAAAAAAAAAATCCACATCATCATACCAAAACAAACACACTTAAAACACAACAGGAGATTCAATCACCTTCTTATGTTCCCTATCCAGCATTCCTAGGGTGCCATTCTTGATCTCATTGAAATACCCGGTAGTGTTTAAATATGCATTCTCTAGCTTTATCACATGGGCACCTGATGTACTTGAATCATTAGTAACAGCTATTTATTTTGACAAATCACCCCCAACAAAAGTACAAGATAATTCAGAACTTTGCACCAGCCTAGGTCATATAGAGCATACATATAAATTCATATGATATCAGTGATGCACATGCAAAAGCATCTGCCTTCATGGAAGGTCAGAACACAGAGGTTTTGGAACAAAGTATTTTGCAATCATTTGAAACCATATATAAAGAGTATAACTTCTTTTAAAAAAATATTTAAGCTGAGACAGCAGCTAAGGAAAATTTAAGCTAATATGAGTAGAGATAGAAAATGAGATATTTCAGCCTCATGGGTTTCCAGTAGGTTATTAGGTGAGTATAGCAGCACATCATCAACATACTGTTTATACACAGATCTGTGCAGCTGCAACACAACAGATCTAAGAGAATTATTTATGATTACACACAAGTGACAAAGGTTTGGATGCCTCCCCAATATAGGAGAGCTGTTTTAATGTGATTAATGTGAAGTTACTCCTGAAAAGCAAGGGTGCTAACCCTTGCACCAGTTTGAGATACTTCCTTTTGCATTAAAATACTCCCTACTCCCCCAACATTCTTCATGAGCAGTGCTTTGTAGTTTAGCAGAATAATTCCCTACATGTGTTCAGGATCTTGTTCAAGATTACTCAAGTATGTACAGAATTCATTCTGCACAAGGCTGAAACAGCAGCATGGGACCTAGATCAGGAAAAGCAGGCCAGTAAAGTATGGTGACTTGCTGACACCAGTTAGCATATAACATTGAAGAGCTTTCACAAGTAAAGCTAGCATTACACCTGTTTTGGCTAATTAAAACATATAGTAACTATACACGATTACAGGAAGAGTTTTAGGCTAACTGCCCAATCAACTGGGCATTGCTTATGACAGAGTACTAAAAATACTAATGGAATTCAAATGCTATTGGATGTCACTATGAAAAGTGAAACTTTCACCTCCACAGAGAGAAGCCCTGAGAGGCAAGGACTTAGAAGTATAAAGATTCAGTAGATGCTACAGGGACTGGGAGAAGACAGACCCATGTTCTATTTCCAGATCACCTCTTGACTTACTGTCTACATAGAGATAAACCACTTCCCTTCATCCTTAGCTTTCTCCCAAATCCTGCTATAAAACCCAAGGCTCACTTTAATGAAGTACTTCAATTTCACTGTAAAAGAACCTTCATTAAGTACTTTGAAAAACATCATAAATTCAAGGTATTCCCTCATTCACTATGCAACAGTGACAAGAATCAGACAGCTTTTGAGCCATGTAGTCAGTGATGGCATTTCATCTCATCATACACTCGTCTGTTCAATCATAAAACTTTCATACCAAAAAACTTCAAAAACAGAGCTTTCTCTACATAAATGCAGGCACATTTATGCAGGAATTCTTAACAAAAAAAAACCCATACGTTAAAACATTGAACAACCTTCGAGCTTTTATTAGGTTTAACCATTTGTGCTTTTGAAATCACCAACTTGCTGCATAGCATAGGGAATTACCTCTCATGGGATGTCAATGGGAAAATGAGCTACTCTAAAAAATAAGCATCAAACTGCAAGCAAAGATAAGGTTTTGTCAAAAAGACACCACCACCACATAAAAGAGAAACATATGTGAACAACAAAATGTAAAGACTTCAAAACAAATGAGATGTTACGACAACTTTCTGTTTTGAGAGACTGCAACTGTTCAGTGGGTGATTTTTTTATTTGTTTGTTTTAAAGGGAAGGGATGCATTTTACAACTATGTGATGCAAATGCAACTTGCCCATAGCCTGCACCTGCCCAGAGCTTGGAAACACCATACAGTTTTAATTAACTTAAGCAAGTCTGCTACAAAGATTTTGGAGAACACTTCTCACAAGTAAAAATAGTCTACAAAGAAAATAAGGCATTAGACTACTTCCTGCTACAACATCCATTTGTCCCCTGTTATTTAACCTTACCGGATAACATACATTAAAAATGTACATCAAGGTTAAATCTGCTACAGATCAGTAGCTGAACACTCTGACTATATAAAGCCACCAGTGCCACGGAGTGGGGCGGGCAGCCCAGCATTCCAGCTGCCTAGAAATCCTCAGGAGGCCTCAAAGAGATCAGCAGCACTGGCCTGTCTAAATGCTGCATGTCCCTACAGATAGCTGTGGAAACTCTACACTTGACAAGAACGGGAGTCTAGAAGCTCACCATAGCAGAATGCTCTGCAGCAACACGCTCCTCAGCTCCTCACACGGATGTCATTCCTTTTGCTTTAGCGACTTCTCTCCTGCAGTGACCAATTGTACATGTCCTAGTTGAGCTGTAGAACAGCAATACAGCTGCCGCAGACATGGGAAAGGAGAGGAGAAGAAGCAGCAACTCATCACAAAGTGCATTCATGAAATCTTTAGTTGTTTGATGGAAGGAAGTGGTGGACACAAGGTCATTTTTACTTGGAGAGAAGCCTCTTGCTCAGAAGAACCAGGAATGGAAGTGTTTTTATGCCCTGGAAAGCACTTAAACAACCATTCCTAGGCTAGACCATACGTAGTTTGATTATCAGCACAACTTATTTTGCTCATCTGCCAAGAAGCCTGGTCCTTTCACAGGAAAACCTGGAGAACCCCACATAGGCCTTTGAAAGCTGTATCCAGCCACCTATTGTGATAAACAAATGCTACAAAGCAATAACAATTGCTAATCTAACTAAAAAATCATTTATTATAGCCTAGTAATAGAGACAGATTTTCTTAAGGAAAAATTTTATGACTATAAAACAATTCCCCTGTATTACATGCTGCTCCAAATATCAAAGCTTTGTACCGCGGTGAGAATGCTCTACAAAACCAAGTAATTCATCATAACAAGACAGAGGCCTAGGCTCAAATTTCATCACCTCAAGCAGAATTTACGTGGAATAAAGCACTAACATTCAAAGACTATCTTTCCTTTCCAGATTCATTGCTCTTGAGGCATCTGAATTCATCCCCTTGCTAGACCATAACTTCTGCTAATTACCTTACCATTACTTTGGGGCATATGTGGGAGGCACTTTAACCTTCCTTCTGAGATGCTGATCTGTGCAACCTAACCTGATCAACAGCCAGAAACTTAAGGACTTACTAAAGTTAAGTCACAACTAACAGCATTATTCTCCTCTAGCACACTATCATGCAACATACAAACTACTTTGTAGTCACAGGGTTGTTTTTTTTTTTAATGTGGCAAAGGAGATAACTATATTACAGGCCAGTAGTTAAAATACTTGTACCAAAAGCAAGACTTTTAAAGTAAACTGCTCCCTGCTTTCCAAGGTTTAACTTCATCCTTATGACAGACAGAGGGTACTCTAGACCCCTCAGCACTGAAGCAGCACCACTGTGCAACAGATGTTATAACTGGGTGGCTGAGTGCTCAACTGTTTTGACATTGAGCCAGAAGGAGAGAAGAGTTATTTCACAGATCAAAGCTATTTAAGTTCCTGTTAAAAGCAATAAAGTTGACTCCACTAACTAGCCTAGAAGACATCTAGCAGAAACTGTTTGCACGCTATCCCATGAGTACCACTGGCTTTTTACAATATACAGGGAAGATATGCTGGAGATAAGGAGACTGTGGAGAAATACCATAAACAGACTGGCACAGGAACACCTGGCATGAACATAGAGTTTTCACTGATGTCTATTTTTATTTCAAGTAAATCTAAGAATGGGGTACAGACCAGAAGAATATATACACCCTAAGTTACAATCGAACTGTATTTTTCTAATTCCCTATATATAAGCAATGCTAGTAATTTCCAAATATCCAAACTAAATTTTCCTTGCTGTAAACTAAGATGATAATTACTCTCTAGTTAAAGTAAATGCCTTATTGCTATTTTACTTATGACAGCTTTCTACGCAGCAGAAGATTCAGGCATATACACTGTCCTAATTAGAATGGAGAGCTGTTCAGCATCATCGCTGTATGCTGTCACTTAGGACACCTAAAATCCACATACCTGGAAAGCTTCTGTTTTCCCCTATACTCCCAGTTCGTTTTTAGACATATGCAAACTCTTTTTATTCAGACGTTTTCCTCAAACACCACATTTCCTTAGCCTATTAAAATTGCCATTCCTCTTTCCAAATTGCCAACAACACTTCAAAAGAAATGTCCAAAACTGGACATAGTACTCCAACTATGACCCTTATTAGCACCCTTTGGAGAGGGGAATTGTCTTTGTACCCCTACTACTATTACAGCCTCAAACATAATTGATAATGATTGAGATAAAGTCTTAATAAGAAGATTTAGATATTTCTGTGACTCGCAGAAGAATTCACATCAGCTTATTCTGATAACCTTGTGTCACTTCATAAAAAGTCTTCAACAAACAGACCCTTATAAGAATGACAGAAATACTTGCCACTTAATTTTACACTTATTTCTGTAACATTTAGCTGTATCTTCTTTTTCCTTCCTAGGGTATTTAAGCTCATAATACCCTTCACAGGTATGCATACTACATCTCTTTCACCAACTAGAAGTTAAGAACGGGGACTCAGAGGCCAAATCAAAACAGGCTACTCTATACATCCCATCTATTGCAGTTCCACAGAAGCAGGTACCTGGCCTTGGCAAAATAACTCAGACTCCCTAAGAAAGATCTACATGGACATGAGAGCATGTAGGAGGCCATTCGGTCAGTCATTGGGCTTTTTCTATTTATGCAGTCACTACAGAGTATGAAGAACCACTGGAGAGTGATCTGAGGCACTCAAACCAAGGTAGTCAGGTCACTCTTCAGTATATGGAGCTTTGGTGCCAAGTAAAATCAAGTTAAGGATCCCTAGCATTAAGACAGCAGACATTAATGACCAGGCAATAGAAATACAGGGGTCTGTCTGAATTCTTACATCTTTGTAGCGCAGTTTGTCCCAGGCCTGAATATTAGTGGCTCTGTCAACTTGGGATTGAAATGTAAAATAGTCTAGAACTAGATGAGAAAAATCCCTTACACTGCAACTATGAAAAACATTTTTATAAAAACAAAAAAGTTATTTGTAATGCATAGTATCCTCTTATGTTCCTATAATTGGCTTGAGGTAGATAACATCTCAAATCTTATGACACCATCTGGTGGCAGAGTTCACAGAAGATGATTACCAGACGTTAAAAAGAATTTTATCAGTTTAAATTTGATACCAATTTGATTCTGATCAAATTTAAATTTGATTCCAGATATCTTATGAATTTTGTCATAAATAAAAAAATCATAAAATAATTTAAAAAATCAATGGACAAATACCTTAATTTTACCTAGATGAAGTTACCTACAAGTCTTAGCATCTCTGTACACAATTTGGATGTGTATTTACTGGACAGTGATTGCTGTTATTCTTTGTACTGGATATCACAGCCCTGCATAAATGAAGATGCATTTCGCTGACATCTCTTCAAACATGTGACATTTTTGGACATATGGGCTAGAAGCTACCTGAAGTTTGGTCACAGCAGCCAAACTGACTCAGGTAACAGACTAACATAGTTTGGCTAAAACCAATGACTTGTTCCAAATTGAAAAGGCTAGAACATAGTGCCTATTTAACACACTTTACATATAAAAAACAGTCAATAGCGGAACATACGTGGTGGTGCAAATGCAGTTGCCTTGTACTGCCAATTCAGCTGAAGTCAAGCAAGGACTGAAAAAAAGATAATACAGTTGCCTTTCACAGAAGAGACTTCATAATAGGAATCTATTTTCCAAGGTAAGAAGTTACAAAGCCACATTGCATTGGCCCTTGGAACCTGCAATATTCACCCCAAATATTGCAGTTCTAATGAGGAGAAGATACTTTCAAACTTCAGCAAAACTATTAACCAAATTTTTGGAGGGCTTAAGTGGTTTTTTTAGGCTAGGATCTATCAGTTCAGCAAAACAGTCAATTAGTTTAATATAGTAATTGAGGCTTGACTGAAAGAAGTAGCAAATGACAAAAGAACAGAAATAACAAGCAGACATATAGGAAAAGCAGCCCCAGGAACTTATGCTGAAAACAAAGTCCATCCAACCTCAATCCTCATCTCTCTCAGGTCACTCCTGAGAACTCATCTGTTCTACAAAGCTCTTTAAAGCTGCACTTCAGAAGGCATAGGGAAGGTGAAAGGAAAATTTCTTACTTGCATGAGACCATTGTTATCGAACCACCATCAGTAACATATTGAAGTATAAACTTTAATCATCAATGCGACTTCTATCCAATGTTCGTAAACTTTTCCAAATTGAAGTTCATAAGCACCCCTGAACAGTTCTTAATATAATTTAAGTTTGCATGTGAACTGCTCTGCTTGCAATGATGAATGATTACTTTTAAATACCTCATATTTCATTGTACTATTAAGACTTGTTTCACACTAGCAGTCCCACTCCTTTTAGGTTACTGGACATTTATCACCACATTCATACATGCTTTTACTACGACACATTTTTAGCCATATGTTATGAGGAAGGTAGCTAAGCAACTCTGTACCCAAAGCCACATTTCAACCCTGAAAACGCTTCTGGCAGGTATGAAGAGACAGCACGATAGCTACACATCTGTAACAGAGAACCTGCTCTAACAAAGCCTGTATTTAACAGGGTAACAAAGTGCAGGGATCACTGCAGCAATAAGGGATGCTCACAACGCAACGCAAAACGTACGCCCGCCCCAAGGCAAGATGTCCGCTGCAGCCCCTCTAGGCTGGGCCTGCCCCGCTCCCCTCCACAGGCCGCCCCCTCCGCCAGAGCCGGAGCAGTCCACCACCACCCCCGTTGCCGCCACAGAGCTCCCCCCAGCCCCCTGCTCCCCCCAGCCCCGGTACTCACACATCGCACCCCTCGCCAGGGCAGCAGCCCGGAAACCCATCCCCTTGCCAAGACCGAGCAGGCCCGGCCGCCGCCTGCCCCGGAGCCCGCCGCCCTCACAGCACCAGCGCCGGGCCGACCCCACAGAGACCCGCGGCGCACGGCGGGGCGGGGCAACCGCTCGGCAGAGCCAATGCGCCAGCAGGAAGGTGGCCGCGCTGCACGCCGGGAGGCGCGCCTGGGCCGCCGTGGTGCCCGCCGGGAAGTGTAGTCCTGGTGGCGGCACACCTGGACAGGGGCGTACCGACGCGCCTCACGGCGAGGGCAGCGGCGCTTGCTGTCAGGTGGGGGCATTTACCAACCGATAATGATAATAAACGTTATTATTATCTGTAAATATAGCGCTATAAGCTCACATAGAGCCACATGCTACCGCTCTAAAAAGCAGGCACTGAAGACCACAGTACCTCAGCAGTGAGAAGCCACCGATGTCGTGCTGGGCCAGGGCAGCTGTGCCTGGAAAATCCATCCCAGGAGCGATTTGAAAGACAGCAGGCCAAGTGTGCGCGCTTGTGCCTGGGCTGTGCAGTGTGCAATAAGCCTCAGTCCACCAGGACTTTTTAAGAAGCCCAAGGGGGCTTGGAGCACCCCAAGAGAAGGGAAATCAAGGCCTGGTTGTGAGATCAGAGAGGTTTCACGGGAAGGGGTCGTACAGGGTCACGGAGCCACAGAAGCTGCTGCAGGCCTCGATGCTGCGAGAGCTCCCGGCACGGCTCTGAGCTAGCAGCCTTACAGCAGGCACGGGATGCTAACAGCGGCCTTAGCAGGGAGGAAGTTATCCGCACCCGAGAAGGAATACGCCCCAGGGAAGGCTACCCGGTTCAGCTACAAAAGACGAGGTCCGTGATTCCGAACGGCAGCTTTCCTTTTCTGCCCTCGCTCTCTCCCCTGGTAACAGAAGAGGGGCTGACGCGCTTCCTCCTGCTAAAGAGTAATTTACCCGGAGAAAAACCCCACTGACACAAACACGGCTACTTCCGTACCACGCTATTTGCTAACGCAGCTACAGCCGGCAGCCCTCACCGCACCGCAGCCGCGCGCGAAGAGCGGGACGCCGACGCACGCGCACACGCTCTCGCCTGGCGCCATGTTGGGTGTACGCGGGCTGCACGCGGCGGCCGCCCCCCTGCTGCCGGGGGGCGGGGAGCCATCGCGTCTGCTTTTTCCCGCCATGTTGGGTGTGGCGCGCGGCGGTGGATGGGCGGTGCTGGTCCCCGCTTCCGGGGGCGGGCCGTGACGCGCTCGCGGGTCGGCGCTCGGCACCGGGGAGGGGCGGGATATGGGCTCCTAAAGGGGCGGCTCGGCTCGGCTCGGCTCGGCTGCAGCGCGGCGGCTGCAGGGTGTGAGGCAGCGGCGGTGCCGGTAGGTGTACGGCGGCCTGGGTTTGCCGGCTCTCCGCGCCCCGGGCGGGGCAGCTGGTTGGGGGAGCCGGTCCGTGGCCGCCTCCCTGCCGCGTAGCGCCCCGTGTGGGGCGGGCTCGGCTCGGCTCGGCACCGCTGGGGCGGTGGGGGCCTCCGCGGGACGGGGCGGTTCCGGCCGCGCTGGCCTAGGGGGTGCCGCCCTGTCTCGGCTGCCGGGCCCGCCGGTCAGTGCGGGGTAACGGGGCGGCCGGGAGGCGGCCTGGCGCGGGTCCGGGAGCGCCCTCCGAGCCCCCGGCTCAGCCGCCGCCTGCGCCCGTCTCCTCGTGTGCTGGGAGGCCTCGCCCGGCTCTCCCCTGTGAGCGGCGTCGGTGCCCTTTCCAGGCGTTTTTTGCTTGCTTAGTGAGAGCCCTTGAATCGAGCTGTTAGTAGGTTAGAGGAGAAAACCCTCCTCTTGCTACGCCTTCCTAAACTTGCATTGCGCCATACTGCCTTTAGACTAATTGCTAAGATGCTGTTGTGGTACGTAGTAAACAATAAGGATCAAAACTAACCTGTGCTTTTGTGCTTCTCTTAGCTGTACATCTTGATGCCCTTGACGCTTCTGGGAAGCTGATGAAGAGTCAGCTTTGTTTTTCACTTTTTTTTTCCTTTTTCACTTTCGCTTCTGTTTCACGGGACGAAGGTTGTCAAATCAACACACATGATTTGACAACCTAAGCAAATGAGCTAGAGAAACTTTGGAAATTTATTTGTGCAACTTGTCTAGCTACTTACCTTCCCCTTTTTCACTCTCTTAAAAAGGGCAGTAGATGCTCAGTGTTCGGAACTAAGCAGCTGGGTGTTGCTTTACTTTCCTTCAGAAACAAACCTGATTCTGTGCTACAGAGGGCACAGCGATGTACGAAGGTGTTTAGGGACAAAAGAAGAGCCTCCTGTGATGTCAATTGCTTGATTCATTGACTTGAGCAATTAATTGCTTACTCACAGTCTAGTAACCAGTCTATATGCCTCCTGTGCAGTTTTTGAAGTAGCTTATTGTATAGCACAGTTTGTGTCATTAAAAGAAATGGAATCTGTTAGTGCCTGTACGTGGATCTAGGGTTGATTGTTAATTTGTGTTGTGCTGGCCAGTAACTAATTTGGAGGTATCACGAGGCTTTTCCAGGGACAAAAATGGATTGTTGAGACGAGTATAGAACTGAACACACTGCACAGAGGAGGTGGCATTACTAGCGCCTATTCTTTGTGCTATCGCCTCTGTGCAGTGTGTTCAGGAAACTGATAAGAGAAAGCAGGAAGCATGCAGAGTAGTGTCTTGTTCTTGGGTCCTGGCCTCTTCCCCCAGGGTCACAGATGCTTTATTCATTTATCTTGTAGGCATAATCACATGGAGGAGTAAATTCTGGTGCTGATACCTTGTACCACCCTGCATCAGCTGGGCTGAATTTCAGCTGACTAGCAAATAGGATAACTGTTTGTGTTAAGGAAAGGTTTGAAAAAAACAACTTGTACATTAGTGATATGAAAAATTTGAAAAAAAAAAACCTCATACAAAGCCATCTAATTTATAAACTGTCTAATTTTTAATCTTTGCAAGAATTCATAGGAATTTCGTAATTAATGTTCACATTTTTCTAAGAATATTGTTTCATGAATTTTTCCATCTCTTGGGGAAGGCAACGGCTTGCTTTACAAGAGAAGGAACTGAGAGAGCATCCATGATCACCTGAGGCTGTACCAATTTGCTGATGACTAAAAGTATAGCTTGTGAGATACTGGCTTTCAGTCAGTCGCTGCAACAGCAGGGTTGTGACATCTCCTAGTTCCTACCTTTGTGGTAAGATTACCCAAAAGGAGGCCTAGGCTGCATTTCTCAATCATACTTTTAGACGTATTGGTTAGTAACTATTTAAAATTTCTTCCCTGGTATGTATATGAAACATCCAAGAAAAGAACCAGTGAACTGGGAATTGTAGGATTTTAGAGCTCAATACTTTGGTATTCTTACTAGTGGATTATGTTAAAAGGATAAAGTACAAGGATTACTTTCTGATTTATCTGAACTGAAGAGGCAGTCAAATATAGATATTTGGAAATAGAAAGGGCAGGATTCTTTCATATCGTGACTTTATAAAAATGAGTAACCTGGACATACATGTAGGAAAGTTTTCCACTCAACTCTGCTACATTTAGTTCCTGACTGCCAAAAACTTCCACTAGATTTTGAAGAGGAAAACAACATGAGGATGTAAACATGGAGCCTTGCTAGAATGCTTGTAGGAGTTATGCGGCTTTCATTCACAGCTTGGAAATAGCTCTTTTGAGAGAGAGAGAAAGAAATTATTCTAGAAGGCAAACTTAATAAACCTTAAGGTTTTGGCATTAAAGACATAATGTTATACCAACTTTCAGTTCTAACAGCTATTGTCTTCCATGGCCAAAAGTATTATGCTGGTTGCTTCTTCTCTCACTTTACTTCCTGCTCACAAGGAAATTGTGGACCTCTTACTTATTCTCCATTTATGGAACCAGGCACCAAGGCACAGCCTGCTCTGTTATTGATGTTATCAAAATATTTTTAACAGAAAAAAAGGAAATGTTTGTGCTTAATTTCTAGTTTAGAGTTATCAGTGAAGGAGGAAGAAAAGGTTGTGACATTGCTTAGAAGCATAACTTGATAGAGATGGGGCTAGGTCCAAATAGAGGACCCCCAGATGGTAAGGAATTAATTTATGCTATTTAGCAAATGTGATGGATGCATGACAAATTTCTGAAAGGCATTCAGTCTATCAGAGGCACAAAACTGCTCCATGTCAGCCAGAGATGCAGGGCAAAAATCTTATCATTCAAGGTGGATTTGTGAAAGTGCAAGCAATCAGAACAATTTATTGGTTTGGTGCAAGAGAACCTGTCTGGTTTAAGAAAGCTTGTCACCTTTGGTAGCTTCTCCCTGCCTGCAGTCCTTTCCAGATGTGGACTGTGTAACTGCAGTTGAGCAAGCACTTTATTAGGCCTTGTGGTGCCCTGCAGTTGGTTTAAATTTACGAAGATCGGTAAGACAAAAATTTGTTATGTGTTTTGAGTGCTGTAGATGGCACAGCCTGAATATGCCACAACTGTTGTAAAACAAGGAAGTAAATTTTCTTTTTTTTCTTGAGCTAATGAGCCTTAGAATTGCTTCTCAGCTAGTGCTGAAGAAAAGCATATTCAAACAGCATGTAAGTTGCCTACTATAGCTTTCATTACCTTGGAAGTGTCTTATAAGCCTCAGAAGATTATTGGGATTGAAAAACCCTTGAAAAGACTATGCAACCCCACTGTTGTAATGGCTTTTGAAACTTGTTTGCATTGGAAACTGTGTTTGCATAAATAGCTGGCATCCAGTTTACAAGTAATTCTGAATGAAAAAGAAAACACTTGTAAGAAAAGCCCTTAGTGGTGCAGAGGAGTATCTTAGACCAATGACAGAGGCAACAAAGAAAGATTTCATGTTAGTTTTTTACTGTGTGCTCTGGGAAGGCGGGTGGCAAAGATGACTACATTGTTGCTGGCTGCATAAAATGGTACTTTGATCTTGAGGCTCTGCCAATTCAAATGCTTTCTTTTTTCCCTCAAAGTTTTTAATGTGCCTGTTGTAAGGGAATCCTAGCCAGAGAGCTGCTGTTGGATAAAATTATAGTGTCTTAGCTTTCTGATCACAAGCAGATGATTTAAACTTGGAGACATATACATGCTGACAGTAGGTCACTGTGGGTATTACTAACACTGAATTTACTCCTGTTGCACTCAGTCTTATGAAAGTTATGCCTTGGCAGGTGCTAGCTCTCAATTCAGTAGTTGGGGTTGGTGCAGAACTCTGATTAAATACTTGTGACTGATCCATCTGAAATGGGGTAATGTGAGCAGCACTTTCCCCAAGTGAAAATTTGCACTGTACTCTTGCAGGATCACCCTACCGCTAATATGGACATAGCCATAGCTCACATCAATCTGTGTCACCTTCCAGTTTTTTCAAGTTAGACAAAGAAACTACTAAAATGCCTCAGCTGCTATATGGGTGTGTTGATTAACCAAATGAAGATATCTAAGCCAATGATGCTTTGAATGGGTCTGGCACCATGCTAAAATCAGTCCAAAAGTGCCCATCATGTCCCTTATTCTTTTGCAGGAAATACCTTGAGGTTTTAAACAGTTCTGTAAAATCACCTTTGCGTTGTCTTTTCCTCAGCCTTCTCCAACCTAACAACTTCACATAGGAGAGTGAACTGAAGGTTTTTCAGGGTTTTTGGAGCCATGACTAAATGCATAGTAAGTGGGGGAAAAAAGTCTGTACAGGCATAAATTGATTTCCCTTACCTCATTGTTCCCCTTGTCCAAGGGATAGAAGTAACTTAAGTCTAATCCATCTAGCTTACAGGATGGCTTAGCACAATATGAGTGCTCTTGTGAAGAGATAACAATTTATCTAAAGCTTGTGTCAGAATTGGAATTTCAAAGAACTTCTGCTCCCACAATCTCCAAAATAAAACATGGCAGAAAAGGCAGGTTCTTATGATTTGCTGGCCCTGCATTTATTTCCTTGCTGCTCTTGTTTTTTAATGAGTCTTCCTTTTTATAAGACAGTGATAGTTAAGATGATGAATGTGTTGTCTTCTAAGTTTCATAGTAGAAAAGTTTCAATAGGCCAGTTACTTCAAGAAAATGTAATTTTGTAGCAAGCTTAGTTCTGCATAGTCTGTAGGCGCCAGGTTTTCCTGTGCAAGGGGTAGAGGGGGAGTTGCACTGAAATGTGTTTAACTTTAAACCTTGCAGTCTTGTAACTGAGTAAATACTGCAGAGTACTTTTTGATAACAGAAAGTAAATACAGCTGACATTACATCCTTCTTTAAAGGAGTTCTGCTTTGTATTTAGGCACATTAGTGTCTTGTTTAAAACTTACCACTCTAGAGAGAAAATAAACTAAAATAGCAGAATGTTGTTGTAATATAATTATGAAGTCTCTTTGTAGGCTGTCGTCTTCTTTTCTTTGGTTACTTTGTGGCTAGGATTTTAAAAATGTTAGGAGAGGGAAAGCAAAGAAAATAGTATTATGGGTGTCTCCTATGTAGAAGGGTTTTTTCTTTCGTATCTTGCTGCTGGATTTCTTCAGTGTTAGATCAACTCATAAACAGTTTCAAGACCAAATACTATCGATTTAGGGGAAAGTGGGAGGAATGCTGTGGATTTCCATAGAACTTCTTGCTGTCTGACGGTGGACTTGTTCAGGAAGCTGTGAGCAAGCTAGGAGAACGCAAAGCTTGTCTGTCAGCTGTTAAAACTGGCAGATTCAGTGGCAAGTGCTTGTATTTTCAAGCCATTGTCTGGTGTCAGATGCAACTTCAGACACTGTGTGGTTTAGTGTGTTAGTAGTAACTTATTTGTGTCAAATAATGGATTGCTAGTTCCTTAGTGAGCTAATGTAAATAGGACAAAGTTGAGGGGGAATAGTTTGATAGCTAATAGTATATTGAGTAGCTCTTCATGTAATTGCTATCAGATTTCAACATGGCATTATCTTTCATAGGATTTCATTAATGATTGTGGTTGTCAAGCTCAGAGTGAATTTAGTGTAGTGTACATGAGCTTCAGTCCTGAAGCTAATTCATGACTGTCAACTTCCAGTAATATGTCACCTTCCAAACTGTTATTGTTTTTCAATAGCTTCTCCATGAACTTGTGGTTCTAGTAGCACAGGACAACATTCTGTCAGTATTGAATAAAACACAAAACTCTATCTGGCCTGATAAAGGCCACTCTTTCTTCAGATTTTGGGTCCTTTCTTGACATGAAGGTAGTAGTATAATGTATTTGCAAATATCTGTTCAAAGATAAGAGTCTTATTACCCATTAAAGACTTATTTTATAAACAAATGTTTCTTATGCATGTTTGAGAATATTATTGTCACGCCCTTGCCTCGAAAGCAAAGAAACTGTCATTGTATTTTGTAGTGTTGGCTGCAATATGGTGCTTGGATAACTCAAATACAGTTTCTGAGCTAGGGTTACATCATCCGGCTAGCAGTTGTGCTTATGCTGGAATGTGAACTCCTGGGTAGCATGAACCCACAGCTGCAAAGGGAAGCAGGACACAAGGGCTGCTGAAAAAGAAGTCTCCAGGTGCTCTGGGAATACAGCTGCATTTCCGGCCCTGTTCTGCAGTTACAATGGGATTCTTGGGAAGCTGTTGTATTCACAGGGTGGGGATATGATATCCTTTTTGCTGTCCAAGATGAGATGTATGTTTTATGGCTGCAAGCTGCAGAAGTACCTGACTGTGTGGCACCCAGAGTAGGGAAAGGCTGGCCAAGCCTGCAACAATTACAGTAATCCAGATACTGCTTGTTTAGTGCAACTATATAATCGAAATTTCATCCTGTTTTTGAGTATTAAGTAAATGTGAGATCTTTACCCAAAGAACCAGCCTGATGTCATTTTCCTGTGCTTAATCTAATTGGGTGAAAATAGGTCCTTTCCTCACTGTCCTTGCTTTAGTGGTCCTTAGCTGTGCAAACCAGCTTGAAGGGCATTCCCAAATTCAAAGTTGGGACTGAGCTGTCCTAAAGAAACCTCATGAAAGGAGTTTAAGCCTGTGAATGAAAAGATAAGTCACTGATTATATAGTCAAATTGGACTACTGCAAACTGAGCTATTAGAGGCCTTGTGTAAGAATGTCTGATTTTTTTTTTTTTAAAGTATGGCAAAAACTAACTTGTGATGACAGCTATTTAGAAAAACCTCCTAGAGCCGTAGTCTTAGGTGGAGAAGGTATATTAGGTGCTAAAGACCAGATCTGCTGAAGTATTCCCTAAATCCTGAAGTACTTCATCTGTAATGGATTAGGTGTCTTGATTTCAACTCACCCTCAGAGGTATGCACACTTCCTGCAAAGAGCTGTGAACAGCATCCATTCTCTAGCTAACAGCTGGGTGAATCTACATGATTTTGCCCTTCTAGGAGCGGTTACTAATGTTATGTCTTCTAAAATATTGATCTTTGTAGGGAAAAATGGAACATAGTTTGTTAGTCAAGCAGGACACTTGGAGTCATCTCAATAGATAACATGAACTTAATTGGAAGCTACTCATGTGAAAGAGCAAGGATTAATCTAAAGTTAAGGGAAAATGTATTTAAAATCCTCTTATTGTTCAGCTTATGTGCTCTCTCATTAAATTCTTGTATAGCCTGGGAGCTCTGTTTTCCTATTGCTAGGAGTGCCAGCTTTATTACCATTCCTCCAACAAAAATGCAGATTCTTAGCTCTGAAAAACCTGGCTCTGATAAGGATACACTCATTGATGGGCTTGCTTTTTCCTCTTGTCTCTTCAGGCAAAAATGTATCTCCTGTTTATAGCAAAAGTTAAATCGTCGTGTGTTGGGAGGACTTCAGTTATGAAAATCTTGATCCTATCTTTATTATGAGAAAGATGGATTTGAAAATCTTCACTAAAGTTGCAGACATACCATTTAAAACTTTTGCAGATCCTTTTGCATTTGAGGGATTCACCATACCACAAGAACAGCTATTTCTGGAGTGTTACTGGAATCATTTTAGGTGGTGCTTGGTCTGTGAAAGTGTTTCCTCTTCTTCTGACTGTCTGTTGAAATCCCTCAAAGAGAAGGGGAAGAACACTTAAAGCTTATGCTAGTAACTTAAATGCCTTAATGAATTTCTTTTTGGATTACTGGGTAAATCAATGTGCTTTTCCAACATGGAGAAGCTTTTCATTTAAGACTTTGTTTCCTGATTTTTACCTTAAACTAACAATAGATAGAATTTTCCAAAAATTTTTTGGAAGCCAAGTCCTGGGAAGGAAAATTTCACATGCTAATTGTTCCTGTGTTTCTCTTAGCTCCTCAGTTATGTCATATCAGCTGAATAATTCTTTTAGTGCCTTCTAGTCCTAACCAGGTGTTGTACTAAGCAGAATGAAATCGGTAGGTTTTCATTCTTTGAACTGTCTTCTAGTTTCAGCTCAAAATACTGATAAAAGGATAATTCTGATGCTTAACTGGTATCTCTTATTACAGATTCTCTTTTAACGTGATTACTTACAAGTAATATTTCCTTATCATGGCTGAACTATCACCTGAAGAAATTCAGCTGAGGGCCAACCAAGTCACTGATGAGGTAAATGTTATTGGAAGCCATCTGGGATTACAGTACTTATCTGCCAAGATTACAATATCTTTTAAAAATAAAGACAGTCCAGTGTAGTGATTCTGCAAGGGTATAGATGAATGTTTCAAGCTCTCACTTTACTTGGTAAATACTGGAATGAAGACTACTCCTATAAAGAAGAATGAATTTAAACTTCTGAATTGTAAAGCCGCCTACTTGAATGAGTACTGATCACCCAGTCCTGATTACTGAGACAATGCAGGCTGGGTACCTATACTATTCTTAATCATGGTGATACTTTATGACTTTTTTTTATTTAACTAAAATTCATATGAATATATTTTCTTTTGTAATGATTTTCCAATGGGATAAGCAAAGTATAGCAAGTACTAAAAACCAAGAGTTTACTAGCTACTGAAAAAAACTCCAGTATGCTGCCACTATGTGTTGTAGCGAGTATTACATATAGACAGGCTTATGAACCTATGTATATTAGTTGCCTTACTGCAATGAACTGGTAAAGAAGACTTTCAGACACTGATATATGATGTTAATGCACTCATTTTAAAATTTTTTTTCTAGTCCTTGGAAAGCACAAGGAGGATTCTTGGCTTGGCCATTGAGGTAAGGAAAAGCTTTTGAATTCCTTGGGGACTTATTAATTTCAGTATAAGAACCAGCATGTTAACTATCGCAAAGTGATCTTAATCACTTTTGTGTCTTTCTCAAACTTTTTTTGAGACACGCTTCATTATTAGAAGCCGCTGCTTTAATTCAGTAGTAGAGCTGGAATGACTTAAACCTAATGTTTTTCACATTAGGTAAATTCAGATCACAGAAGGATCAATATCCTTTTTACCTGTCTTCCTTGTAAGCAAAATGGCCTAATCTCCAAATGCTACAGATCAGTTATAAAAAGTCTTCTGTGATGGTCAGTTATGGCTTTGGCTGCTGCATTACTTGCTTCTTAACACCTTCTGTTTGTCTTTTAGCTCACTTTGCCTGTGAACAGTGTGAAAATGTCTTGCTTTGAAGAGGAGGGTAGGGCTCAGTTGGGTGGGGTAGTAGAGGGTAGGGCTGCTTTTGGTTCTAAACAAAAGTAGTTCTACATACACCTTCTTACAATCTGCATCAGCTTTAATTTTAAAGATAGTTAAGTATGATGAAACTCTTAACACCCTTGTACATGACTTGAAACAAATAGATCTGTATTTTGGGTTTATCTAGGTGACATTATATGAGGGATCTGTTCCTCTACACTGTTATGGCTTGCATGGCCCATTGTAAAAATGGCTGAAAATTTACTTTTGATACTGTAATTTCAAAAAATATAGAGCATCCTGTTGGTAGGGAGTAAGGTAAGATGGCTGATAGTCAGCTCTGGCAGACTTAACAAAGCTTAACTGGTTCAGCAAGACCCTAAAGCGTCACTACTGCTTTAGAGCCTATACTAACTGTCCAGACAGTAGCAGGCTGCTGTGGAACTGTCAGCCCCATTGAAGATAAAGGGATAAAGAATGAACTAAATGCCACTTTTCAAAACAAGGCACAGCTAGGTTTACTTTTTTTAGCTTGACATTGTCACAGTTCAATCTGAGTATTACGATGAATTTTATCATCTTGTTGTAATGTAAAAAAAAAAAAACTCACCAAAAACCCCACTAATTGAGATAGTGTAACAGGTGAGATTATTATCAGCCTAACATGGGATCTAGTTTGAAATTTAGCATAGCTTTACTACAGAAGTTATTCCTAGCACAGTGTTTTATTATGAACTTGGCTGGCTTATCAAATTTACTAGAGAGACCTTCTGATTTTGCACTGCTGTGTTGAAATCTGTTTTTATATCTGCAAATAAAATTCTTTCTGCAGTCCCAGGATGTCGGCATCAAAACTATCACCATGCTGGATGAACAGGGAGGTGAGTTCTTCCTTCTGCCTCTCTAACACTAAAAATCAATTTTATGACTGTAAGAAAAAGGATTATCATTCAAGAATTGTTGCTGAAACTAAAAGCTTATTAAAGACTACTTATGTGAAAATGAGATTTGCTAATTGGTTATTCCCATGTGTTTGTAGTATTTAAAAGAGGTTTTAAAATAGTTGAGACTATCTTGATTACACTGTAATACAGCCTCTGCTGCAGAAGCTGTTCCTTTCCACCACAGCATGAATTCTAAAAGCAGCAACAGAAGTGCTGCTCTAAGGATAGGGGAAATATTTTTAATGTAGTAAACAAAACTTATCACTTAATATCTTTCTTAAAATTAAAAAAAAAAATCCCAGAAGGCAGGAAAGAAAAAAGGCATTAGTCTTGGTATAATGATAGAACTGAAACTTTTAAGTTCCTGCTTGAAAGAAATGTTAATATCCCACTCCCACCTTCCCCCAATCCATGTTTATTCAGGTTACTTGTTTCTCTTCTAGAACAACTAAATCGCATCGAAGAAGGCATGGACCAGATAAATAAGGATATGAGAGAAGCTGAGAAGACACTGACAGAGCTCAACAAATGTTGTGGGCTCTGTGTCTGTCCTTGTAACAGGTCAGTTAAATTGATACTTGGGTCTGAAGTTCTAGAATATTCCCAATAGCTATTGTACTGGAAGATGGTCTCTAATAAAAGAGCTAATTAAAAAATGCTGAATCTCTAGGAAAGTAGACTGTCTTGGTTTGTAGAGGTGTGCACCCTTTTAAAATTGTATGAGACTAGCTAAAGCTTACTTGCATCTAACCACATATTGTGCCCTTTTCACTGTATAACATCCTGCACAATTGTGCTCTAATCTCCTTAAAGCTTGTACTTAGTAGAATACTATCAATGTCCATAGAGATGAGAACAAATTGGACTGCAAATAGCAATACGTAAGTGCCTGTCTCTTAGAAATTTGACTCCAAAAATATTTTTTTCTACAGAAGTACTTTTGTACTAACTTAAAGGCAAGAAAACTTCTGTTTTGGAGAAGGAAAGTAATATCGGTTCTCTAGGCATTTAAAAAATGTTCATGCTTTAGGGAGGAAGAGAGTAGGAGAACGATGTTGGTGTTAAAGCTTTAATCTTTCGCTAGTGACTACATACATTCTTGCAGACCTGCTTCACAGTACCTTTATAACATCAGTGTTATGGCTACCATATCCAAGTCAGTCAAGAGTAACCTCATCTTTTGTATGGCACTTAATTTGTACTTCTAAACACCAAATAGCCTAAACAATGATCAGAAATCGGTATTATAAGGAAAACTATTTATTTTTGGAGGTATGCTAGCTTTATCTTTAAGCAGCAAAGTATCAAATTGATTTGTGGGAATTGGATGTGATCATAGTTCTTCCAAGTGAATGAGAAGGAAGTTATTTTAGGAGTGTGACCACTGAAGTGAACAGTGTGTGTTTGTTCACTTTTAGCTCTTCAGAATGAGCAAAAAAACCTTATTCAACTGAGAGGTAGCAGAAATACAGGTAATAATTCCTTGGAGTAGCTGAGTCTGCTTATCCAACAGAATAATACTTTGAGGATCATTTAGGATAGATATGAATGTGGCTTCTAAGGCTGAAAGTCTTAGAGCTTTAGTACCTTGAAAAGGCAGACAGTACTGCCCTGACTTCTGGATAGGTGTACTTGCTGCTTTATATTAGTTTTACCAAGCTGATGGGCTTTGAGCATTTTGACACACTCAGTCTTTGTTTTCTATAGCTGACAGTCTTATTTCATCAAAGCTAAGCAGCTTATTGACACTGAGCAAGCTCAGAATTTGTGAACTCTTGTGGCACTCCAAATACACAGACAACAATAAAAAATGAGTTGTGTACCAGTTAATGAGTTGTGTACCAAAATGGGTAGCAATGTGCAGAAAAATCTACTAGATAAGTAGAGGGCAATGAAGAAGCTGTGAATTACTTTTATATATCTATTGGTATATCAATTTTTCTGTCAATGTTAGTTATTTGTAAAACAGTTATCTCCAAAGCTTTTCATTTTTTTCATAAAGCATAAAGCTAAATCAGAACACTTGCTGAATTAAATATTGCTTTTCTCATTTCTCCTAGGCTTCGATTATTTATAAAAGCTTTGTGAAAACACAAAATACTGGCAATACTCTAATATAATCTATGTACTAATAATAATTTACCTGTTGTTTGGTCTTTACTATTCTTTCTTCTCCATTCTCTCCTAACACTGATGCTTGCTTTCTAAAAATGAAGACTAGGATAAGAAGCTGTATTCACTTAACTGGTGAAAGCGGATTTTAGGACAAGGTCAGTCTTATTAGTGAAGATATACATTTAACCAGCTGTCTGAAGTGATGCTTCTATTGCATTTGTGCTTGCACGTGCATGATGTCTGCATGCAGGTCTCCTTGTGACTGTGGTGTGCTGTAATACTCATGTGAATAGAAAATGTCAATTATTATAGAGTGTATTAGCTGTGGAAATGTGAACAACTGCTTGAGCCCTTGCTGGTTTGACAGGTTGTATAAATTGCCTTGCTCGTACAGAAATGAAACATGAGAAAAGTGAATGTGTAGTAATTTGAAAAATATCTCTTAAAGTCAGGTGGTGAAAAGCTTTGTGCTTAACTGTGCTTAGTTTGAGGAACAATTCTGTTTCTAGCTGTCTGCTTCAGATGTGTACATAGTTTTCGGGCCACTTGGTTTTGTTCAATAAATTCCTCACAGTTACCTCTGGCGCTTAAGACTTTGCTAATCCAGAAGCCAAGCATACAAAGCTCTCCTGCTGTTGTGGCTTTAGTATGAATGAGATTAAAATATAATGCTCAATCTAGTTGCAGTACACTTAGATCTTTAAGCCTGTGTACGCACAAGGAGCTAGAATTGACTAGTTTAGGTTTCTTTAGGGTTCTGCTGGGTGCAACAGTTTGGTTATGAATGGAGAAATTATTTCATTTCTCCCCCTTGATGTATTCATACTAGATTACTTTTCATAGGATCTGACCTCTGTGACATCCAATTTCCCATTTTGATTACATAAATGCCAAAAGAATGAGGGGAATATTTCTTCATTACAGCTAATTTCACACCTCTTCCAATGTGAAACATCTGGGCTACTGAAAGGCACTAACGATATAGAAATTGATCACCTGTAACTGTAAAGTTAGATGTACTGAAAGACAGTACAGATTTCCCTTCACAGGCTTTTAAAGAAGCAGAAAAGTGGCAGTGGAGTCTGGATTATCTAGCTTAAACCTGAAAATGCCAGCAAACAAGGTGAACGTGAGAAGTCTTCTCAACATATGTTCTTTAGGGTTCATGAGAACTGATGCCAATTCAGATCAGTTATTTTTGTTATATTTTCTTCCCCTCTTGCTTTTGTGGGTCTGTGATTCTTGAGATTGCTTCATGCCAGTGTGCTTTCTTTAATTTTTTTCCTCTTCTGAATTATGCAGTAATAGTGTAATGGTAAGTTGGTTTGTCACTTTAATGGAGTTAATACAATTGAATTGCAGAATGAAGGAGTTATTTAAACATGATTATTGTTATTTCATAATCCAAATTAACCTGAGAAACATTAACTTTAAAAATAAAGACTTGGCAACAGAAGATGCTTGACAAAAAACAGTAGAGATTAATGGTTTTCTTGCATAGTGTAGCTACTTGTATTTGAGGGAGTTTTTTCCTTCATCCCCATTTCTTCCCTGAAAAGTAACTAATCCTGACTCTAGACTAACTCCTGTTGTAAATGCAACTTTATCTTATGACAGTGTAAGCTTTCCTGTTACTGTCATAAGCTTCCCCTCTTCTGGTAAAGTATGTTTTTCTTTAAGGAAGTTACTGTGCTTGTATTAAAGCTTAAGACCAAATTAATCACTGTCCCTAGAGTAACCCAGTTATGTTTGTACTATCCCAAAATAAGAAATTGTATTGTATAGACAAGACTTTGTCTATACAAAATTTAATCTTTCAGGCACAAGACAAATGTTTCTGAAAATCCTAGATTAATACAGAACTTCAGTCAGGAAGCCATATTTCTGACGTAGCAGTTCAGATTTTTTATTTTTACGGAGTAGGACGAAGAACTTCGAGGCTAGCAAGGCATACAGAGCAACCTGGGGAGACGGAACGGAGAACTCAGCAGATCATGTGATATCCATGCAACCAAGAAGTATAAATCAGCGGCAGCCTCCGACTTCTGGAGGACCAAGTGGTGGATATATTACAAGGTTTGCTTAATCTCAAATGCAGAACTCCTAAGTTACCAGTTGTCAGCTTCTTTCAGATGCATTTTAGGTGAAGTTGCTAAATAGTAAGTTTTTTACTACTGCTTGGAGGAATTGTTACTGCTTGGAGAGGAGATGGCAGACACCTATGCTTTCAGTATTGTAGTGCTCATCTTACACTTTCATTTTTTTCATAGTGGTGGTATTATAGTCCTCGCATCCAGAAACAGACTGATAGAACTTACTGCTCAGTTATTGAGGGGACTTAAAAATATCCAGGACTTCTATTGTCATAAAATATATTTGAGACAAACTCATGTCTTAAACTTCCTCTGGTAGCTGTTATTTTAAATTCTAAGGCTATTTTTGTAATAGCAACTAGCTTAGCACCCTTTTTTGGTGGGCTGCTTGCTTGGAATAATGGGGTTTTAAAAGGGGAAGAACATACCTTGGCTTGAATACATTGCCTGTCAGATAACTGTGCAACAAACAATTTCTATTGAAGTAAACTTAGGGTAGGGAAGAGCAAGTTCTTGATTCTTGGAAACATTGTCTTAATTATTTGAACAGGATAACAAATGATGCCAGAGAAGATGAAATGGATGAAAATCTTGCTCAAGTGGGAAACATTCTTGGGAATTTGAAAAACATGGCTTTGGATATGGGCAATGAGATTGATGCCCAGAATAAACAAATAGACCGCATAAATGTAAAGGTGAGTGTCAAAGGTGTTCTCTACCTTCAGCTTAGAGATTGTTACTGAGAAGTTACAAGGAATGGGCTCACTATCCTATCTACCTGTATTTGCAGTAAATATGCATTAAGATTATATCATCCTCTAGGTTGCAGTGATTTGAACAAGAGCTATATCTTGGTGTTTGGGTATGTAGCTGAAAATTCAAATGCTTCAGAGTGTCAGGAGACATAAAAATACAGCACAGGTCACTGCTTACTCTGAAAACAACTAAATTGGATTGGGTCAAAAGGGCAAACATTTACTGGAGGTATAACCGGGTGATTGTTGCTCACAGGGAATCTTGTATCTGGTAGGGAATAGGTATTTTGAACAATAGCAAGATTCTTTGGAATTCCTAAAAAGTCACTATAATTGTTGAATATAAAATAAAACACAAGTAGTTCATTGCCCTAATTCTTGTGGACAGGTTAATATTGGGGCTGGAGAGACTTTGGAATAATAGGTTTTGTAGGTGCATGGGGACATGGTCTGCCCTCATCTGCACATGAAGTTAATCATAGCCAGTAGCATCTTTTCCTTTTTTTCTTTAAAGATTAACTTCCCAAAACAGATTAATCATATAAATATGTTTGGGGGGTGTTTCTTTCAGAGGGCAACTTATGAGGAAGTTAGTCATAATTTAGAAATCCCCATATTCTGAAATGAATAGAAGTTCTTTTACAAGCATCCTGGTTAAAAAATGGAAATGAAAGCTTTAATGAATAGTGTCTATTATAGATTTTAAAAAGCAGAAGTGGACACCAATTGCTGTAAAATTCTAAAATTAAGAGAAAAAGAGAAGTTAAAGATATCACTGAAATGCCCAGTAGGGTTAAAAGCAGGAGGAATGGAATTTTCTCAAATATACATAGCTAGTCTGCCGTAAATGCTGGTTGTACCTATGTCAGCATGATCTTATGGAGAATGCCTTAATTGTCTTTCACTGTTCCCTGAAACTGCAGAGCTGAGGTGATTATCACGTAAAAGAACTCAAATGTTTTAAAGAACACTAGAAAAGTTAATTGTAGTTTAAAATGAGGTGTGAAATTCTTACAGCTTATAAAGTGGACTGAAAATTGCCTGATCAAATTAACTGTAAGTGGGAATTACTGTTTTTAGCAGTAGTTTCTGGTAGTTTCAAGCACCTGTTTTGGCCTGATGCTCTTTCATTTTAGTGGTCTGAATAAATCTTGCTGATCAGTTCTTACTAACTATTGAAATATGATGTAAACAAGTTAGAATTGCTTTACAAAACAGCAATAAAAATGAAAGTGCAATTCCTCGCTTTGACACTGGCAACCTGTCTGAGGATATTTAAATTGATCCTTTTCTGCTGATAACTGTTTTTAAATCTAGTCAACAGTATGGAAACCAGCTCAAAATGTTGAGGGTAAATCTCCAAAGGACAGTACCATATAAAGAAACAAAGAGCAGTATTAAACTTAACTTCAGAATAGAGCTGATGCTTTTATTTTTATTTTTAAAAAAAAGATTAAAATTCCAACTAACCTGGGAAATACATAGGCTTGACTGGGTGACTTTGGGTAGCCTGCAGTGTTATGCAGGACTCCTAGTCTGAATAAACCCCTAATAAAAGCTTATGTTACTGGCTTTTTCTTAGAAGATGATCTGGTAGCTAGAGCGATGTGTTTCCAAAGTGGTGTTAACAGGTTAGATTCTTGCTTTTCTATGGAAGATTCCTGCCCCTCCCCAACCCTTGACCCGAAGGGCAGGAAGGAAAGAACAGGAGGGAAGGGCTTGAACTGGCAATGTCCTCTTCCCAGCCCGTTGCAGTATGAAGGTATGAAATCGCTAATATTTGGCACAGGTAGAGCTTCTCAGGAGTTCCACTCCTCATGGTGAGGGCAGAGGCTAGTTTTGTGCTTATTACCCCTCCTGCTCATTCCCCACTGCAGGCTGGATAATCAAGGAATTATTTTGAATCTCCTTATCATAGCTTTCAGTAAAACTATTTTGACACTTGTTCAGCCTATAAGCTGTAGCTGGTTTTTGATGCTTTATAATAGTACAACAATTATAAAGTGCTTTTCTTACAGATACCATAGTATTATGACACTAGGACACTGGAGGGTGTGTGGATGAAAACCAGGGATTTGTACTAAGCTAAATAATTCTGACTTTATGCCCCTAGGTCACTTCCAGCTTTGATTATTACTTCTAGTCCATAGCAACAACATTGCTCTTAGAGGTCCTTAAGATGTCTAAATGGTTGGAGAGAGGGAATTTTTATCCCCTTGTTCTGTTACTATTCTTCCTGACTTGCTGAAGCAAGCTGCTGTATGTTTTGAGGGTCAGCTAAAGACTAAAAACTATTTCTCCTGATTCTGTTTCTACCAAAATTGACAGCCTATGCCTGCTGGAAAAAAAAATAAATTACTTCTAGCTTATAAAAGTTGCTCTCTTTCTGTCTACCACAACGATAATGCCCTGCAATTCAGAAGTTCGTGTCAGTTTGAATTTTTAAATTGTTTTGCATGAAGTCTGCAAATGACCTATGAATTTGTCTCTTTCAGGCCGATACAAACAGGGAACGCATTGAGCAAGCCAACATCAGAGCCAAGAAACTAATTGACAATTAAAGCCTGCTGTCATTGTTCAATGACACTGTCTCTCCAGCTGCAAGCCACCGTATTCATGGATCTGTGAAACTTCTATTCTGAAATAAGAGGGGCTGGGAAAAAATGAAGCAGTACCCTTTCTATAGGGATTAATTTTCTTTTATTTTTTTATTGCTTCATGTAAATGTGGCCTTGACTCCAAGAAAGCAGCCAACATAACTTCCTCCTACTCATCTGCCTTCACTTTCTTTAAACTGCTCAGGGCTAAAAGTGTTATGGCTTTGAGAATCTTCTTGCATGTTTTATTCCCCCTCCCAGTCTTTTTTTTTCCTGCATCCAAAATACACTCCTTTACTGAAGTTGAACAAGCAGGGTAACCTGAATTCACAGCTGTGGAAAGTTGGAGAGGGCACTTTGCACTGTTTGAAATACCTCATGAGTGTCTTCACTAAAATAGGGACTTGGTGAATATTGTCTGACTTGTATCTCTAGCAGGCTAACCATAGTTTTGCAATCCAAACCATGTGATTGGTTTGGGGTCGAGTTTGTGGATTACAGAATTGAAGAGGCCCACTACTTATGGGTTGAGGGCTTTAAAACACTTTCTAAACACATGAACTTTAATGTAAAGGTAACTGGAGGGGTATACAGGTTTCCATTTCTTTACTGTAAATTGACATTGGTTTGGAGGTCATGACTAGGAAATTATGCTGCATTGTTCTGATAATATTTGTTGTCTGTGTATATATATATACCTGATCTAAACTCCATGCACATGTGAGTGGAAGAAAATAAACTATCTCCCTAAAGTATTTATTTGATGGAAAATTTTATGCCCCTCATTTGAAAGCTAACTTTTATGTGTTTGAATGATGCATCTTAACTGGAAGAAACGGAGTAGAAAAGCTTTCTTGCATCCCATATCAGATTCTATTTTGGCCAGTTTTCACTGGAGTTCAGTTTATGCCTTTTTCCAGTGCAAAATAATGACTGATCTGGTGCAGAGTTTGTTCTCAGCAGTGACTTTGCGGGAGCTTCTTAAACCTACTGAAAACAGAGAAGCTTATTATGAAACTTCTTTGTCACGAGTCTGGAAGAAGCAATTACCTCTTTAAGAACTGTATGCTAGTTCTAAATAAATTAGTTCTAAATAGATTCCTGACTGGTTTGTTATTGCAGACTTTGGGACTCCAATTGGAAATATTACATGTCCAAGTTGCTTGCAACAAATGTTCCTGTTCTGTTGCAAAATAGAGGAGTTTCTGACCAGGTGGGGTAAAGCTCTCTTCCTATGAAGAGGAAAACCATTTTGGTTTTACTGTAATAAAATCAGATTTATTGCCAGGATTTTCTTGATTTTTTTTTTTTGCAAGTAAATCACAAGTGACCTGTATAATTTTAACTCCACCCAGCAATATATTATGCCTGTTTTAAAGGTGGAAATGATGCTTTGGACTAACTTGTGATACTCAAATGTTGGATGGCAAAAATTTTCAAACCAAATTGATTGGAGGAATAATTGAAACATTAAAGCATTATGGGGTGTTTTTTTGGAAGGACAGTCAAGTATCCCGTAGCCATTAATAATAAATCCCAGAGCTAGAGAGGTGACACTAATCTGCTGAAATGTAAGACAGTGTTCAGTGTTTTGTTTTTCTTTTCAGTATAAATACAATTGGTATTACTGGTGTATTCTCAGTTCATCCCCAGGACAACTTGATATTTAAAGAAGAGGGGAAAAAAAACCCAACCCAAAAAAAATGCAAAACCCACAAACAACTCTTCCCCCCGCCCCCCCCCCCCCCCAAAAAAAAGAAAAAACAAAACTGACCAAAGGATGGAGCTGCTGCATGTAATAAATAGGCCAGTGGTAGACTGTCTTATGTGAATAAGGTAAAGCCCTTTTTAGGGGACTGGATACTTCAGTAGTGCATGTTGGCTTCTGTCTGGCTTCCAGTAATTGTTGGAAAGCTAATGAATTTTAAAAGCTCATTATCTACCCCATTAGTAACAAAAATTATGTGCTTAAAAACACAAGTAGCAAAGAAGTACTTTTAAGAACATTGCATAGTTAATTTCTAACAACTGCCTGCATGGGAAGGCATAGGGGATTTGTATGCTTTTTTCCCTTCTTACAAACTTCAGGTTAGCTGAAGGAGTATTTGCTGCTGGTTGTGAAAGCAAAGCATATGTTATTTAATTATGATTGTCTCCTGAAACAGCAGACTAAAGCAGTTACCTTATTCTTCTTACAACAGTGCAAACCTGCTCTGTAGCATCTGGACATTCCAAACATTGGAATGTTTTTCTTCTTGCCATTACAAGTCCTGTTCTTGGTTTCCCTGAGCTGTAACAACAAATTAGTGTGTTGGCTGAGAGAATGCTGTGATTGGTATATCAGACTTGTAATATTGCAATGAATACCACACAAGGGAATAATTTCTGAGACTCGTAAGCTTGAGTATTAGCAGGATATCAATACTATTTTCTGATGCAGGAAGAGCCAAATCCCTGAGGGAGTTGGTGCCTTTATGTTAGTGAACAATGCAGGCTGCTTCTTGGATTGTCTATAGAATAGATGCTTAATTTCCATATCTGTGGGATGGAATCAGCACTTGTACATCTTTCTATTTCTGATTGCTATTAAGAATGAAGGTTTACAGTTTCTGCTTTTGATTGTTAAACTATATATTGTACACAAAAAATACATACTTTTATAACAATGTGTTTTAAAACTATTTTCTCTTGGAAATGTCTTTGTTTAGTTTCCTGTCCTTGAAAAACTTGGCAGAACTAGTTGCTACTATGCAACTAGGAAGTTTCCCTTCTATTTTTATTTCACAGAAATCCAAATGCTAACAAAGGAATGGGTGTAGTTTGGAAGAGAGGAATATTTTGATTTTTTTAACACTGTAGTTTTCATCTTTGCATAATCAACATCACCTAACTTCAAACTATGAAATGTGTCCATATCTTTGAAAGACTGCAATTTAACATGGGACTATACTTAGGGTGATAAAGGAACGAAGCAGAATAAAACTCTCCAGTCAAGTATTGGTAACAGATGCCTAGCAAATACCTAGTCCAATAGGTGAAATCTAGTGACTTAACCTACTGCCAATGCAATTTCACTTGTGAAGCAATTTAGAATTGTATTTTCTCTGATGCTCGAGCCTCAGATTCCCAGAGTGCTCTTGGGGGGGGGGGGGGGGGGGAAATACAGACTTGTGTTGACTTGCAGCAGTTTTGAGCTGCAGGAGAGAACAGCGTATCTGGGAATGGCTTGGAAGAAGTACTTCTGCTACCGTGGGGCTGCCTAGTATACTTCTACCAGTAACTAGGGAAAAAAAAATTAGGGACAGCCTGCATATGTAACCACACTGAGCATGCAGCACATGTCCCATAGGTTCACTTAAACCATGATAGTTGGTAAATTCAAGCTAGCCTACTCCTTGAATGATGAGTTAAGCCTCTCAACACAGGCGTAGCTATAGTATGAACAGTAGCACATGCTGCTTGTGCAGTAACTTGCACAGCTCTTTCTTCTGTGTAGTGTATTTTACTGCAATGGAAAATTGGAGAGCAAGTTAAGTATGTCTGACACAAAATACATGAATGTTTTATACTGTTAACTAGGGTAATATTTTCTGTCTCGATAATTCCAAAACTAAAAAGCTGTGAGTATAATTTGCATGGAAATAAAATTGTTTTATGGTGTCACTTGTAGAGGGGGTGTGGTGAAAAGGGAAAACTGAGAAATGCACAATATAAAACTACTAATACATTACGTGTAGTGCTGAAATGTACAGAACAGTGTTCTGCTAGGTGACTTGGTAACAGTTACTTATTGCTATGACCTAAAACATGTGAGGGTGTCAGCCAGTTGTGGTTTGTTGGGGTGTTTGGTTTGGTTTGGGTTTGTTTTTTTTTTTTTAAAATAGAAATACTCCTCCTCTGTTCTGAAACCAATTTGGCTAATCCAGGACCAACTCAGCACCATTCAGTATTTTGCATGGTGTTTTCTCCCTCTTGCTTTACGAAATTTTTGTCATAACTCTAAGGTAGCAAAGGAGCCTAACAGAGTAATTGAAAGGTTTATAAATGTATACATAAACAAGAGAAACATTGACTTACTATCTCAAATACTTCCAACAGCAGTAAGAATTTTTTAATAGCATGCTAACTTCATAATTTTTAAACATTCTAATCTACTATCTCTTCTTTGTTGAATAGACAGAAGAGTTCTGATAAACAAATGTTAACTTCAAACAGAATATTTCCAGTTAAAAAAAAAAAAAAACAAACAAAAACCAAAACAAACAATCCCAAACCACAGCACAACATGGCCAAGTGGGTACATACTGATGATAGACCACTCTTTTGTAGTTGCCAAAGTTGAGTTGCTCCTTTCTCATGCAAAGGGAGAATCTGCTAACTGAGGGGCTTTGTTCGGTGGATCTCTCTTGCATGGCACATCTCTAGGAAAAAAAAACCTAACACTTCAAATGGGATTTAAGTATCAAATGGAAGAAGCTGAACTTAAAACAAGCCTGGGGCTTTAAGCTATTCACTGCTGAATTTTTACATGTCAATCTGTGGAGTGCATTAGTATGAAGCTGAATAGATTTCTGACTATACAGGGCCTTGCATTATGGTAACATAACAGGTTGTGTTCTTAAAGCACTCCCCTAGTTACGTCTTGCAAAACAAAGTAGCCTAGTAAACATTCTCTGCTGTCAGCTACTTCTTACAGGAAGATAGTTTTTCCATAAAGTAACACCTGGAGTGGGGGTTGTAAAGTAAAACTGGTTCCGTTTAATGACAGATCTCATCCATCCTTTGGATAAGGAGCTGATGTTCCCTAAAACACTCTTATAGTGGGTATTGCTATGTAAGAATGGAAATAATACATCAGTGGGGTCAGGGAACTAGTTACCTCTTCTCGGCATCTTAGAAAAGAACTGCTTATTGCTAATCTTAATTATAGTTATTATGCTGAGTACAAAGACTGGCACAGAGGTCACTTCATTTTTCCTAATTGCAGATGGCATAAGATATTGAATACACTTGATGACTACACCAGCAACTTTAAGGAGTTTGCTGTCTAAATGCCTTTCTTGTCTCATGTAGGAAAGCTGAAGTATAGAACAGTAGTTAATGTATGATTACCTGTAGTCCCATGAGGAACAGATGCTTCCATGCTTATCTTGCCAAGAAGCGTACTTAGTACAGCTCCTACTTCACTGTTTTGAGTGTGCAGTACATATTAACTGAATTGCTACCAGTGCTGAAATATTCAAATCCTCTGCATTCTCAAAGCAGTTGAAGTATAGCTGTTATCAACAACTGATGGAACCAAGTACCTAAGTGATGGCTTTCAGCCATAGCTCAGTACTTCTTGTTAAAGTGACAACAGTAGCAGTTACACCAAATAAACTTGAACTGATTTTTTTAAAATGATTTACTAAAATAAACAAGTACATTTTCCTTTTCAGTATAAGTTACATAATTGCATACATTTTTAGCTCTTTCTAGGTGCTTCTGGTAATAAGGCAGCAGCAGTAGGCTGATAACTAAAACTTTCAGCATTGCTCTGTACACAAGGAGTCAGTGCAAGAATATTATATTTTCCAGCAATACACATTTTTACTGAATACATTGAAGGTGAGCCTCATTTTTATTTGATACAGCTCAAGCAGAAGTGGACTGTAGTGCAATTCTTGCTTATGAGAAAAGAAAGCCTGTACAGTAAAATATGAATGAAGGATGCTCAAACCATGATTTGTTTACTGGAAGTGGTTAATAAAACACTTAACTTAGCCACAACTATTTGTGCTTCATAAAAAAAAAAACCAACTTAGGTTATAAACTAAAACCTCATCTGTAAAAGTTCTTCTCTGTAGAATAGTGCTTACTGCACGACATACAATGTTTCAGATCTGCTTTGGTGGTAGAACTTCCATGTGCTATAATGGAAAAATGTTTCCAGGAGAAATAATCCTCATACATATCAACAGCCAGCTTCCTGCCAAAAGGGAACTGGCAACTTTGAAACGCTCATTCCCTTCCTCTGTTAAAGAACAAGCCCTGACAAAGGAGAACGTGTTAAAAGCTATAGTGGCACAAAAATCAAAACTGGCCCCAGGGAAGGTTCATCAGTTCAATACCCATGTTCTCTAGTTCAAGTTTATTCAATGTGGCCTTAATAGACCATATCAGACTACTAGAGGAAGAGTACTCTGATCGCCTCCTTCATCAGTCTTGGTTTCAGTCAGTGAAGCAGGTGCTTCAGTCACTAACTCTTCTTACTGGGAATATACAGGGTCAGAGTAACGATCACGCAAACTTCTTCTTTGTAGCTGTAAATCGTTCCATGTACTACAAAGAAAACAAAAAAAAATCTAAGATTCAGAAATTAATACAAGATTCACTACTGAAAGCAGCTAAGCTTGTGCTCTCAGACTCAAAAGCACTCTGCATCTAAGGCATATTTGCATTTCCCAGACACAACCATTAGAACTTTAATTTAAAAAACAAGCAAACAAACAAACAAAACAACTTTCTGCAATTTGCTATAATTCAGATTAATATTCTAGAAAGGAAGTCCTCACAGTGCTGAACAGTCAGATCTCAAGTGTTAAGGATGCACTAACGTTAAACAGTTAAGAATGCTGCATAATAGGAAGCACCCATTATTTTTTGTCCCATCAAAGTGAAGACTTACTCCTTCACCCACCTGTCATCATTAGCTACGCTTCAAAAGATGCTGACAAAAGAACACTGATCCTGAATCCTATGAGGAAGTTAATCTTTGAAGAACTCTTGAAATTCTTTTCAGAGCTTAGTTACGAATCCAGTACCAGTGACAATACCAGTAGACTGTGCTTTTATTCATGAGCATAAAAGCTTAGTATTGTGAGGAGGTACTGGGTAAGGACTTCACCAGAAACTTTGTTAAAAAAAAGACCAAAAAAAAAAGACACAAACCTTGTCATAACCTTCCAGTTCTCTGAGTTTCTTGATTTCAAAGAGGTTACCTTCTACTGCAAGCAGTGAGATCTGGGAATCACTGAGAATACTTTGAGGAAGCATGCTGAGTTCTAGACAGTTTTCTTCTAAACGCAAGACTTTGAGGCGTGGACAGTGGGAGATCTGCACTGAGATCTGGGAAATCTGGTAGAAATAGAAAAACAAAGAGAAATGGGATTAAAATGTTAGTGCTCCATGATTACTTAAAGTGATTTGTGTTTCAGACTAACGTGAAACAATTATCATGTTGTAAATATAAACTACATTAACAGTAAGTACTTAACAACAATGCATAAGCAACAACAATAATGGTAAAAAAAATCCAAGTAACTCTTTTTTTTCTTCCATGATGACAGGCAACCTACACATCTGTTTATCAGATTCCTACTCAAGAACTGTTCAAATAATTTTTTGTATGATTAAATTCAGGATTTGTTAGTCAGTCAAATCAGGCAGTTGGACGTATCAGTACACAAATTCCAGTTACGATCCCTCATTTCTGTTGTGTCCAGGAGACGTCTTTTACCTATAAAGTTTTGATAGTCTCAGCTTATGTTCTGTGAATGTACTAAGTCCAAGATAAACCATGTCCTAAATCTACATGCCCATAATATCTCAGTTACCAGACCTGATTCTGATTCAAATTGAGCTCAATAGCCTGCAATTCTCCCACAGTGTCAGGTACGTTTTGGATCTGGTTTTTGGAAAGATCTACCACATCCAAGTGGCGAAGACCACAGAGTTGTGTAGGCACAGTCCGAAGCTGGTTTCCAGAAAGGCTCAGGGTTTTGAGAGCCGAAAGTTGTCCAAATGCAGCTGGTAGCTGTCTCAAGTGATTGCCATTCAAGTGTAGTGTTTCCAGTTTTTTCAGTTTACACAGCTCCTCAGGTAAAGCAGCTAGAAATAAATGACAGAACACAGAAATGACCAAAAAGCAGTAAACATTCATATCCATTTAATTCAAGTAAACTTCTGCATGGAAAATGGTGCTATATTACAGTAATTTTTCACAGGATTCCTCCCCATTTTCCACAGATCCCTGTACAGAAACTTAAGCCCACTAACAACACATGCTGTTTAACCATCTTCCATAAATATCTTAAAAATAATCTGCAGATAAGGCAGACCTTGCCTTTTTCACAGGCTGAAAACACTACTCTCAGAGGATTTTAGACTATCAGTTATATCTTTACTAACCACTTTGCCAATGTATTCTATGACATTTGAAGTACCACACAATTCACAGCTTCAGGTCTGCTGCAGTCCTTTAAAGGTATTACCCAACTCACCCAAACGTAAGTTCTCAGATAATTCATATCGTATCATACCAGCACATAAGCCTCACCAGGTAAGCTCTGCTGGCATTCATTCATCCCTCATTCTACCTACACATGTGTATAACCTGTAGCACTCCTTAAGTTCCACTATAGAGTCAAAGAGGTTTGTAAATTACATGTTTTTCAAAAAGGCAGATAATACACAATTAATGCATAAAAAAGTTACGTTTCTTCACCTCATCCTAATTTTTCCATAAAACTGGACGTTTGTCCAACAGAAACCGTAACAACCATTAAATGGCCAGCAACATTTTCTACAGATCATTACCTGTTCTCTATGCAAGTACTAAACCATCTGACACTGTTAAACCTTCAGATCAGACAAGTCACAGCACAGAAATGTTTTACGGTTTTAAGTACTTACATGTCATTGTAAAACTGATAATACAACTAAGTTGGCAACTAGTTGGAAGAATTTATGGGTTTGGGTTTTTTTTTTCTTGTACATGACTTCCAAAGATTTCAGTTTAGGTGACTAAACTCCCCATTTACATCCCGTGAGAGTTAAATCATTAAATTTAGTTTCTGATCAGAGAAGTCAGGTTATTATTTTAAAAATCTGTGGCGATATTAATTAGCAGGCATACTCAGTTTGTTGTTGTTTAGAACAAGGCTCTTCAAAAAGGAAAATTTTCCGATGAGTGGTGGCAAGAGCTCTATTTTGTTGTTCGACAAGTCTATTGTCCTTAAGTTGCTTGTTAGCTTCTGCAGATCTTCAGGAAACTATGGGGGAGAAAAAAAATACGGCATTTAAGTAGTTGATACAACTTAAAATGTTCAAGTTACACAGCTTAAATTTTTAATTGAAATTTGTATCGCTATTACATGCTGTCATATGTATCACAATGTCCAATCACCACAGTGTGCAACTAATTTGGCAAATTTGCTTAATACATAGTTTTAAAAATATTTTTTCATCTGAGGAAGAGAAAAGGGATGTAAAGGAGACAGTCTGTTGTGGTTTAACACGGTTTTTGCTCTGCAAAAAGGAAAAAAAAATCTTGAAAATTATTATCCATTACTATTTATGAGAAATAGATGTACACAGTGCATTATGATAATGAGGTGGGAATTTCTTTCCAAAATTGTCAGTCATACACACAAACAGCCACGTTTTCACTACAGTTACATTACCTCTGTAAGTCCCTTTCCCGTTAGCTGAAACACACCAGTTTTCTGTGCTGTCTCCAGGTGAGCTTTTAATGCACTATTTCCCATCCTAACAGTTCTTTGTCAAGCATACAGAGTTTGAGTGATGGCCTCAGCGAGTTTCTCTCAGTTATTCTGCACTGGAGAACTGCAATCCAAAGTCTCTGTGATAAAGCAAATTTAAAGAGTCATTTTATGCGTACTGCCTTCAACACCACAAACATCTCAACATACTGAACCGTTTCACTGCTGCGTTTTCATCTCCCTCATACCGAAAACCTAGAACTTAAAAGATTTACCTAGCTTAAGGTGCCTTCATTATAGCAGCCTGAATAGTGAAATGATGCAACAAATGCAGTTAAAACTAAGTAGAAAAATTGCATACTTTCCACATTTTGCCTTTTTCAGGGCCCATTAGCATAAGGAGATTCTCCATGGAGACTGGCCATGATTTTAGTGGCATCTACCAGCACTGACCTGCTTTCAATACTACAGTTTTATCCGCTTTTTATGGAAACATTTTTTTCATTTAGAGACTTGACTCCTTTCTTGTGACTCTAGCTGCAGACACACGACATCCATCTCCCTTAACTCCAGCAGGGTTTAATCCCCACGACAGGTTACAGGCCGAAGGATTAGTGTCAGGTCCGTAGCCAGCCTAACGCAGCACGTAAACAGCCGGGACGAGGAGCCCAAGAGAAGCAGCACTCCCTGCCGCGACGGCTAGGAGTGGGTCAGCAGGGGCCTCGGCACGGGGCAAAGCCCGCAGTGACCCGCTGCAGGCCCCGCTCCCTCCGCCTCACACCCGCCCCGGCCCCGCCGGGGCCGCTCGGCCCTCGCCCTGGCCCCGCCACCGCAGGGAGCTCCGGTGGGGGCAGCCGTGCCCAGCCCGGCCCGGCCCGGCCCACCTGTACAGGCGCCACACGTCGAGGCTCCGCGGCGGCAGAGCCCCCCGCCCCGCCCTTCGAGAAGGGCCGCTGCAAAAGCACTTACCGGCTCCCCCGGAACCGGACGCGGGTCGCCCCTCCCCTTCCCTGTCACGCCCAAGATGGCGGCCGCCTGCCGGGCAGGGATGCAGCCGTCAGCCCGGGCTTCCGGGCCACCCGGCACGGCCGAGCGCCGCCGCCCCGCTGCTGCAGCGCCGGCGGCCGCCAGACCCGCGCCCAGGACGCTGGAGCTGAGCCGGCGGCGAGGCGCGAAGGGCGGTGAGGAGCGGAGCGGCGCGGCGGCCGCCCGCGGCCGTTGGGAGGCGGGGCAGCCCTCGGCGGCGGCCGCCCTGCTGGCGCGGTGCCTGGCGGCGGGCGTCGTCAGCCAGGTAACGGCCCGGGGGCCTGGAGGGGGCCGCGCTGGAGCGGCCGTGCCAGCGGGCGGCAGCGGGGAAAGTAGCGGCGTAACAAAAGGCGCCTGTGGTCAAGGGCTGGAGAAGCCGTGGCTCGGGTGCCGTGTCGCCGCTCTCCTCCTCCCTCTGTGCCCGTCCTTCAAGTACCTGTGCCCGGACCGCGGGTGCGGTGCCTCACGCTCAGCCTTCAGGTTGACAAGCCTGCGCTTTAGTGCCTTACCCGCTACGGCGCCGGCTGCGTGCCTTGAAATAAGATGAAAGTGCTAAACCGGGTTATTGTTTGCGGAAATGCTTGTTAATTTGAAAGGCAGAGAGGTTTTTCCTTTTATTGTGTGGTCCGTTATGGTTTTGGCCGATGGCAGCTTTCCTTACTAGCAATAACCATACCTTCTGGTGTGTGTTTTTGCAGAGCTTAGACATGAGGTTTTTTTGATGCCCTCTAGTGCGTTCCAGCAGCGTGCAAGCTGTGTTGTTCAGAGTGCGCTCATGCTGCCTTTTATGAAATTTTATTTTCACTCGTGTGTGTTTCCCCCAAACAGTGCATGTATTTTATGAGTTGTTCAGATGAAAGTTGCTGTATTGCATAGTGCAAGGGATTAACAGTAACTTCAGACTGTTAAAAGCCCATCTTGAGAATTTGCCTGATATGTTCTTGCTGCTGACTGCATTTTTTCCCATTGTTTTCCTGTCACAGGAGACATTGGATTTAACCTGTAGAAAAGCCCCGTGCTTTGTGAAATTCTCAGAGATGGAAAAAATGGCAAACATTCAAGCTGAAATCAATGAGGTACAGCCTTTACTGTTGTCAGTGTACACTCAACACTTCAATACTTTGAGATAACACATGGCACCTGATTGAGGTATCAGACTGCCATTTGCTATTGTTCCGTGTTTTGGGTTTTTTTTAACAGTTCAGCTGTTAAACAGCTGGCACTTTTTCCCTAGTGGACTGAGTTGTCATGAAGAAAACAACAAAATTATGAAACAAAAGGTTTTAGTATAACTGGAAAGACGCAGCAGCCTGCATCTTTGACTGAAGTGTGACCTGAAGTTTTGTGAAGAAACTGAAGAACAAATAAGAATTTGTAGTTGACTTCAATTCACAAAAATGTGTTTCTTTATAGGCAACTAGACCATTTTGTTGGTTAGCAAGAGGTAACCTCCGTCATTTCCTACTGCCTGAATTGGCTGTTGGCTTGTATTTTATAGTGAGGTTTTCTGAGCATTTGCTGCCTGGTACAAAAACTGTCTTTATTAAGTTACACAATGTGGGCTCCAGCAGCTACAAAGCCTTACTGCAAAGCAGTGTGACAAATTCACCATTTACTTTTTTGGAGAATGAGTTAAACAGCTGGCATCATCGTGTACTGACAGGCAGAAGGAATGAACAGTTTCCAGCTCCCAGTAAGGTGGCTACTTAGCGTCCTTTGCTGGAAGGTTTCACGTACAAAGTACTCTGACAAATGTTCAACATGCTATGAGTGAAGCAGGTTTATTTTTGTCCTCTCCTCAGTGATCAAGAAAAGCAAAGCAACAGTTCTCTGTGTGTCCTGAGAGACTGATATGTCATCCTCTTCTATATTTCCTCAGTCTTCTCTTGTCTAGCCAAAATGACCACAACTTTCAGCCACAGGAAGGTATCTGCTGCTCTTGTGCTGCTTTATCATTGGAAAGAATTAAAGCTAGGAGTTTCACCTGAGAGAGCTTCTCCCAGGGCTTAAAAAAACCCAACAGAACACAAACCAGTCTTTGCCAGAAGGAGGAAGCTTGGGGCTGTGAGACGTTCTTTAGTAGAATATAGACTATGAAACTGCTTTGTAGGAGATCTAAGTTTCTGTGTTTTAGGAAAGAATTGCAGGATCTGTCTTTTCCAGGACAAATTCCCAATAAATCACCTAATTCTTTGGTTTTTTTAGAACAGTCTCTTCCTATTGACCAAAAAAACCCCACCTAGTAGTAGAAACACTCCAGAGAGCATGGTAACATGCTCTCATGCAAATGATCGCTCTCTTCACACACAGGCCCTCCCCCATGCTCCTGCTGTCTCCCTTTCTACTTCCTTTCCCACCCCAAGAGAGTGAACAATATCTGGATAAGTGTGTTAAAAATGCATTTTCATTTGATGTTATTATTGTTGTAGAAAAACCTGAAAACTGAAATTCTGCAGTTGGAGAAGGAGACAGCAGACATTGCTCACCCTTTTTACTTAGGTAAGTGCAGTTGTACCTTAGAAAAACCAAGAGTGTTAAATGACTTCATCGGCACATTAATGTTTCATCTGAGGACATGATGCTTCTAGAAGTTATTGCAGCTTTCTCCACTGGATAGCTTGTTAGAGGTGGCAGGTGGTTTATTAGTCACTAAAGAATGCTTCCATACTAGTTGAACTTGCACCCTCTGCTGCCTCCGTAGAAGCTCTGTGCATAACTCATTCTCCAAAAAAGGTGTGTGTGTGCGTGGTCAGCTCCCCAGTGTCAGTGGAGCATCATCGGTAACCTGATTTGCTTCCCTTGGCCTGTGTGCTGCTCTGCTGCTCTTCCAGTAACTTCTGCATCTGTATGCCCCTAAAATTACTGGCATTTTTGTTTTAGTATTTTGGGAGTATGTATTCATTTCTTTATTATTTTGCACTTTCCCCACTATGATTTGATGGATGCTTAAACACATTCTAGCTTGCTACTACCGTGTTAGGCTAGTGAAGTATATTATAATACTTCAGTGCTATAGTATAGTTGAAGAAGTTGGTTTCATCTCAAAGACTGTTTACTTAAAACTATAAATAACGTAAAACAATTAACAAAGCTATATCTCTGAAAAGTAGGTATTATGACTTTGAGGTGCATGCTGATATTAAGTCCTATACACTCCAGTAAAAGTCATTCTGATTAATGATATCTTTGTGGAATGTAAACTGTCCAGTGCAATAGATCAGACTTTTTCTTTCTGTCTTTCTCCAGAAGAAATTTTGCCCTTGTTTTAGCAGGACAATAGTTTCAACTTTGCAATTTTATTTTATAGGCAAAAAAATGTGAGATTTTGCAAGATATGAACAGACACTTGGAAGCCATACTGAAACAGAAGAGGGCTCTTAGGAAGAGGTTGATAAAGCCCAGATGTCAAGAGAGTCTGCCTATTGAGGCTACTTTCCACAAGTAGGCATATAGAAAATAATTGTTCTTTGTCTGCATGAATCCAAATTAATTTGAACTAACAGGCAGTAAAAAAATCTTGTGCTTTCATTCACTTTTCCATTGAGAAGAATAGGAATAAAAAATGGTAGCAGAACCTCAGCTAAAAGCTAGTAGTTTACTCATTGCTAAATTCATAGGAAGGTAGTGATACATATTTTTTATGAATATTTGCTAAGGTTATTGGTCTTGTCTTCTGAGGATTACACAACAATTTGTGATGTATTGTTTTAAACAGACATGTTAAATGCTTGATTTATTATGCTTCTCCATAGGTAGGAATTGTTACTTTAGCATTTGGTGTCTTCCTTCCACTGTGACTTGCTCAGAGTAAGTGTGTGAATGATTCACAGACATGCATAGTACATGTTTTAAAAATATAGTCCTTCTTCTGATGGTCTAAAAATTTAGTCCAATTACTGGAGAAGTGCATATTCACTTCTGTAATTCCTGCCCTACTTGTTGCTGAAAGTCATAAAAGAAGTGTAATTGCAGAGAAATTAATTAGATGGTTAGGAACTTGCATAGAACTGGAGAAAAGGACGAAGAAAACCCACAGGGGAAAGAAGTAAGAGCTTGGAAGTATTAAATCCTCATTGTTTTGCACAACTTTTGAGTAGGAGGCTCATTCTTGGTTGCAGGTATATAGTAGAGTTGTTGGCTGAGGCTGTGACTTTCATTGAGAAGCTTGAAAGCCATTTGCAGACTGTAAAAAGCATCCCTCAGATACCGAACATCATGAAGAACATGGTGAGTAGCAAAAGAACTGAGCCTTCTGTCTCCTTCAGCATTAAGAATTCAGTGTTGTTTGGTTGTTTAGGTTATTTTTATGTCTTGCTAGATTGACAGGATGTATAGAGATGAAATGCAACTCTTTTCTGCTTCAGGATGCTGCTTTGACAAAAACAGAGTTGCTCGTGATGGACTTGGAGGAGCTGGCAGAGCAAATATTGAAATGGAGAGAACTGCAAAAAGAAGTGTGTTCTGACAGCATCTGCAATACTGCTGAATTGGACTTTGGCTTATCTTTAACCTAACAACTAATTTTCCTCAAACAGGATGCTTATTCAACGAACTGCCTTTTTACAGTCTCAGGTGAAAACTACAACATAGTTGTTCTTTAATCCAACAGGGACTTTGTAGGTAGTTATATTTCTGTTCTTATGTAACAGTTCTCCAACTATTTAAAAAAAAAAAAAAAAACAGCAAGGACAATGAGCTGTAGCTCATAGGAAGACAGACTACTGAGAGGACTGTTAAGAAGTTCCTTTTTGAAATAGTTGGACAGGATTCCCTTGGAGCCTGTATCGTCAATGCAAATTTGTTTTGATATTTCTTATGCACTTGCTAGAGTGTCTGTATTAATTTTTGTAAGTATTTTGATAAAAAACTCTATTTGGTATGTCACTATAAAACTTCAATAAAAGCACTAGATTTCAAGAGCTCAGTTTCTTGTTTTTTATTTTGTTATAAAATCCTATAATTAAAAGAACAGTGCAAAGTCTTGGGTCCCAGCTTATGCTTCTATAGGAGTTCCAACCAAGAAATTAAACTAGTTTTAAGTTACAGTTTATTATGTCTATGATGTGGTTGTGTAGGAAAGCAAGGAATGGACTCAGGGATACATGGCAGGTCTACTGATTTGCAAACCACATTTCTATGATACCGAAAAATATATTCTTCAGTCTCTCCTTTTCTGTTGCTTGCCCTGTCTTCAGTGCCCCCCTTAGAATAAAACTCTTGTTCCATGAGTGTGACTGACAATTTAGCAAAAGCATCGATTGTTCCAGTTTGCAACCTTAGTGACTTTTATGTCATGAAAAGACTTGTTGATAAAATGTCACTGGCAGGATGTCTATAAACTGGGACAGTTGGTCGTCTTTGGAGGGTGTCCAGTTCTGTATTCAGGACACAGAGCAAACTGGAAGTGATGCAGGTGTATTCCTTTCTACCATTGTATCATTTACGTTATCTGTATTCTTCATACATCCAACCTGTTGATTTCTGTTTCTGAAAATAAGAGCCCTTTATTTTTTGAAAGTAACCACTAGGTGGCTCAGTACCACAAATTTCACTGTAGTTTCTCTGACTATTGCATAAAAACTTGAAGTAGAATTAAGAAAGAAATCTTTGGTTCTTTGTTGAGCACGCTCTGATCTGACTTACTTGTAATTGGTCTACTCTATATTTGACATTTTCTGAGAATCCCATTTTAATCTTTGTAGACTACATCATTCTGCTGGGTGTGATGTCAAGGAGTATAGCTTAACGATTCTCTAGTATACTGTGTAAGTGTAGCTGATGTTCTTCTCTGCTGCTGTTGAGAAAAGTTAAGAGGACAGAAACAATTAAACAATTTGGATTAAGTCAAGCAGAATGTCAAAAGATAGGATCTGAGAATATAAACTGGCATTTGAGTCCCATAAACTTGAATGGGATCTTTGTGTGAATACTTGCTATATGTCATTGCAGGATTCGGGTCCAAAGTCCCACATCACTGTCACTTCAGATGTGGAAATGAAGGTCCTCACACAATTGCAGAGGAGGAGCTGGCATTTTTACTGAAAATGTTTTGCACAGTCTGTGAAATGGGAAGAAACAGAATCCAGACTTCTGGAATCGGTGTCCTGGGCATCTGTCACAGGCTTAACCTCTCTCTCATTGTCTTATGGTGATGATTTAGGTCAGGCAAATTAAAGCTGTTGTAATTTAATGCTTCCAGAAATAGGATGAAAACATTTCTAGTTAGTTTGTTCATTATAATTCCTTGAAATGAAGACAAATATGTGTTTTTGCCATATCCCAAAGAGTCAAGCATATTTTCTTCTTTTACTGTGTCCACTATTGGAGAGTTGACTGTGGAGATGGTAGAGTTCAGCTAATACCATTTGTTGTTGACGTACCAATTCATTCTTTAGTATGATTAAAGGAATAAATCTATTGAAGTGAACAGTGATTCACAGCTTGTAGGTACGCATTTTAGCATCTCTGTAGCGGGTCATGAATTGGGAAAAGTGTTGGGTCCAAAGGATCCACCCTGTACTTCACTCTGGAAGGTTTCTGTATTGTGGTATCTTCTTCCTTTACATATAAGGTTTCTGGAGTTTAAGGCAAATTGTCTCATGAGGAGAACTATACTTAACGTACAAATAAATAGTACAGTTAAAAGGCAATTTAAACAGAAGTTGATTAAATGGACTGTAAAACATCCCTATATGATATCCAGGTGTAGCTCAGTTTCTCATATTTTGAAATGCAAAACCAGGAAAAGTCCAGTTAAAAATTAGTGGCAAAAAACCCAAACAGGAATTGTCTATTGAGCCTGGCATCTTGTTTATGCATGCAGCCAGTGCTGCTTGCTCTCACATCTTTACAATAATGTTGGTAGCTGACAGGGACAATATTCTAAAAGCAACTTTTTTTAAACTTTTGGTGGTTTCTATATTACTCTAAGTGCAAAACCTTTATCAATGCAACAGCGTGATACTGATTTCAATTATAGTTCTTTGGAAGTTTCAGGATGTTACTTTACACAATAAATACAACCCACGTAAAGATTGGAGGTTTTCAAAGGGATTGAAAACACTGGAGCGCTTTCCTTGTGCACTAGTAGGGAAGGGATACTTACCTTCCTTAAATTACTGTCAAATTAATTAAATGTGGAGTGCTTTGCACTTTCAACAGTGCTGGATTTCTGACTGCCTGCACGTTACTAAGAAAAGAAATGTGATCAAGCGTACGTAGGATTAGACTGACGGTTTTTTACTCCTGAAACAAACTGGTTTCTTTGGGGTGGTTGCTAGTGAGTGTCTTCATGGCAGCGCCCATCTAATCGGACTGTCGGCATTAAACTCCTGAGTAAAATCCGGGTTGTTTTGCTGCTGCAAATGAGGCTTGGGCGGCGCTGCCGCGGGAGCAGGGCGATCCCTGGCCACGTTAAGCGTGAAGCCACCGTCTCTTGGCCTGGAGGTCCCGCTCTCCCGGGCGGACAGACCCGGTTCGGGCGCCGGAGAGGCTGCCGCGGGGCTGCTCTGGGGCCAGCTTTCCCGAAACCCCTCCTCTCCGCCCGGGGCGGTTTCCCTCCCGCCCCCGCGGGGGCTGCCTGGGCCGGGCCGGGCCCTCCCTGCCTCCCCTCCGCGGCGGGGCGGGGCGGGCGGCTCCGCTCCTCCCCGGGCGCCGGGGCGCCGCGCCGGGGGCGTGATGCGGGGCCGGGGCGCGGGCGGCCGGGGCTGCCGGGCGTGAGCCGAGCCATGGCTAACGTCAAGGTGGCCGTGCGGGTCCGGCCTCTGAGCAAAAGGTGCGGCGGGGCGCGGAGCGGGGGACGGGGAGGTGCCGGTCGCCGCGGCAGCGGGGCGGATACGGGGCGGCTGGGAGGGGGCGGCGGGACGCCGCTGGTCCTGTCAGCGGGGACGGGATCGCCGCTGTGGGGTGGCTTAGCTGGGGCTGAGGGAGGGACAGCAGGCGCTGGGGAGCTTCACCGTAAGGTAGGAGGAGTGGTAGGACGCTTCTCTCCGGGTCAGTAAATAGCTCGGAAAGTTTTCTTGGAGAAGTCACCCACGGGAGCTGTTGGGCTGGCTTCCCTCTTCCTGAGCTCCCCAAAATAGGACAATTGTCATCCCGTGGAAGGGAATCTTCCCTGCCCCTTTTGTTGCCGCTGTTTTTTCCAGCGGGAGGCAGAGCCGGATATTCCCACTGCCGCTCGGCTGCGCTCCCTCCCCGGCTTGCTTGGCTCCAATAGAAATCCCAAAAGCTTGAAGGCAACTCCCACAAACAAGAAGATGCCGTAGCACAGTGCTCTGGTGTTGTTCGGATATAATACATAATTAAAACCTTGCAGACTTTGGAAATTCGGGGAGGGGAAAAAGAGAAAAAAAGCAAGCAGCCAAAGTTTCAGTGGCCGGTAATTTACTCCTCCTGATAGAGAAATGCTCCAGCGCTTTAGGCAGAAATGGTTTGAAATGTGGTATGAGCTCCGAGGGCCAGGCTTTTGATTTGGTGCTGCCTTTCTTTTTAGCATGAGTCTCTCCTCTTGTCTTCTGACTGCATTGACTTCTGTGATAAATAACTCTGTCCTGTAGTAGAGAAAATGATTCTTGAAGAGTTGCCCAGCCTGTAACTAGCCTAGTCGTTTAGCCGGCAATACAGTAGCATACTTTGCACTTTTAAATTCTTATTTGTCTGTGGATTTTTTGCAAGACAAGATACCAGAGGCTGTCAAATAAAATTAAAAAACCAAACCTGCTAGCCTTAAATATAAAAAGGGAAAGTAATTGACAAGTTTTCAATATATTTTACCTTTAACTCAAAACTAATTGATTTAAAAAATATTTAGTCCATAATTTCATTAAAAAACGGATTGGTTAATATTGTTCTGATTTATTGCACAGCTGTGAATGGAACAGATTTTAATAGATAGTGGCATATTGTAAGAAGAGTTGCAGCACAGAAGTAAGCTAAGTTTAGCCTTTCGTTGCTTAGTGTTGCTTTAGTGTTGGAGATATCCTTTGATTTTTATTTTCTTTTATTTTATTGTTAGTCATTCCTAGTATTTACTATTAATTAAATAAATTGCCATTATGCTCTCTAGAAATAAAAAAGTATACAATTGCTAACTATTAACATTAAATGACAATTTGGTAACAATATTAAGTTATCCAGACCACAGGACCCTTTTGGTTCAGTCTTGCAGAGTTTAGTGGAGATTGAAAGTATTTAAAAGTCCGACTTGGTGATGTATTTCATTGTGCAGTCAATGACATATTTGTTTCTTCCACAATAGCATTTGCTGCCTGTTTGCAATCATGTAGTGGACTTCATACGGTCTCCTGTAGACATAATTTAAAATAAGTGTTTCTTAGCAGTTGGGGAAGAGAGGCCAAAGACTGAATTGGCAGGGGTATAATCTTCCCTCTCACCAGATCCTCCTTGGCGAGGAACTTTGCGCCACGTCTGTCTTAATGTTTCTTCCCCGATGGGTAGCATTAAGCAGGGCATAACAGTCTGTATATCATTATAGCATTAAACAGCGCCTATAACTCTATCAGATAAGGTGTGATAAACAGGAAAACCTTCAACACAGTCCTCATGGGCCAGCTGTTTGGTCGGGAGTGTATCTTGGACAGGAGGGTGGGATCAGGAAAGTGGACAGCCTCCTGCACATGGGAGAAACTAATCTGGCACTGAAATGGAAATGTTTCTACGAAGGTGAGAGTGAAAACGCAGGAGGTAACATGAGAAGAGACTGTTAAATAATTCCATCTACTCAACCTGTGGCAGTGTAACTGATGGGATGGGGAGGCAGAGACCAGTCTTGTGGTATTTAACCCCAAAGGGAATAGGCCATTTATTCCTTGTACTGTGTTGCCACAGCTGAGGTCAGCAAAAGCGTTTCAAGATGGATTTTTATATTTTATAAAAGACTCTTTATGAAGACTCTGACATGAGAACTTGCTTTCTAGCATTGACCAAAATTGTCCAAATGTAATGACTTCGAGGCAAATACCAAAGATATGAAGGCTTAAAGTAACCTTGATAGAGATTGAAAGGACTAAAGCTCTCAGTGGGGATAAGGGCCTGCTCTTTCTTTTCCAGCTTCTTATGCCACTTCCATATCGTGGGCACAGAAGCCTCTCACTCTCTCTATGCACACACACACCGTGATTACCTCTAACAGGTACCCATGTTGCCAGAGCTCCTAGGATCTCTTAGGTGCTTTAAAAAGAAAAACTTCCTGCATAAAAATTTCAGTTCAGCTGGGCTGAAGTACTGTAATGTGTACAATTGCAGTTCCAGCCAAAAATATTAAACGTTTTTTTTTTTTAGGAGTCCCAAAAGTTGAAAAGCTGTGGGCAAAGGTTAGAACTAGAGCGTTAGTTGCTTTTTTTCTAGACTATCGTACAAACTTACTTGATCATTGCTTCTTTTCATTTAATTTACAATGGCAGGTGAATGTTGGTTTTGCATCTTAAAATTTACAGAATATTCAGATGTTAAAAGATGTTAATACGGGAGTTCATAAAATCCTGCTTTCTGTTTAAAGTTTCCATTTTTTATAAACCATATTAATCACATCTCCAACTTGTTATTTAGCATAAGGCAAGAGTGGTCTTTTTGTTCTGTGCCTGTACGGCGCCCATCACAATGCATTCTTTGACAGAGAGCTCCTATGCGCAAATAATCCCCGATAGTTATAAAGTGAGTACAGTCATACAGAATGCAGAAGTTTTTCCTTTGCCTAAACTTTAAATAGCTTGGAGCCAATGTTCTTCATAATGCCATCAGTCATTCTGTAACAGACTAAATGATTTTTTTATCACCAAAATGTTGTCCTGGGAGTAAATTCCCTCAAATATGTTCCCTGGAGTGACATTGCTTTAAAAAAGTCTTTATTATACATTTACTATTCTACATACTAAAAAAGATTTATTACTTTGTTGTTACATGGATACTTGTTCTGTGTAAATACATTTCCCCCTCAGAATGAAATATGGAAGCTTGAACGGGTGCTATAAATTGACTATAGCAATAGGTAATAGTCAGACATTAAGTAGGGGCTGGGAGCTGATGAAATCCCATTATGGTTTATTTCCGGACATCTTAATGCTTGGCCTATTAGACATTAAACTTTTGTAAGGAAAGCGTAATGTTATTTTTGGCTGTCAGTCAGAAGCTGTTGATGGAAACACGTTCAATGCTAGCACGTAACTATGTGAACTAGGAATGTTGTTTCTTTTTCTTTCTTGATTTCTGCTGTGGAATACGCCAACACCACGGTCTGCAGTGTGGTGCTGTGATATCAGATCTGACCCTCCAGACCTGGAAATAGTGTGACTGGCTGAGAAAGAGGGTACAGTTCAGTACCCCCGTGCCTGGGTAGCTCGCTTAAAGCTGTGTTGTATATTTGTAAGCTACAGTAACACCTGCAGCATTAGACATGCCCTTTGACTATTTATGTAGGCCAGCAGAAACCAATGCTAGTTCTTTATGTGCTGCTAGTTTAAAAATGTTTGTCCCTGTGGTATCCTATCACAATTCCAGTACCTGGCTGTGGCTGCTGCTTGCTCTTACGGGGGCCCTCAGCCCTGTGTTACATGCGAGGAGGAAGGGAGGGCTGTGTTTGTGCGTGGGAGGCCCTCTGGGAGGGGAGCGGTCCATGTGTCCAGGACGGTATAGTCCAGACCAGAATGGAGGGCAGCTGCCTCATGCCTTTTCCTCCGTGATCCATGTCTCTCTGCATGATCTCTGCATCTTCTGTTCTGCATTCAGCTGGTCTCAGTTCACTTATGCACATTTGTATTCCCTGGTCTCGGTGTAGTTTGAGAACTGCTATGTAAGTAGTCTTAAAGATGGGAAAGAAGGGTTTTAAAAAACAGTGCTCTGTACCACAATGAAAAGCCTCATGCATTACTATAGGATTCCCTTTTTAGCATGCACCAGTGACTAGAAGACATTGCATTCCTTCACGGATTGTGCATTGAGGCCTGGGTAAAATAATTCACAACAAGTTTGTTTAATTGAATTATAAAATTATAGCGGTGTTAAGTTAAAAACTTGACACTAGGGCATGCAAGTTGCCCTGTGACACTTTTTGAGAGTTTAAAGTACTTTGTTGGGCCCTGAAGTTTGGGAGCTACTTGTGCAGGACCCAGCAAAACAGAAGACGTATTCTGCTGTTGAAAATATCTTCTCCACTTTTCAGCTGTCTCTGTGGCCCGGAAAAGGAGAGGCTGGCAAGGAGCTCTTATTTGAAAGGGTCTTCCGTTGTCTCTTTAATAACTCGCAAATGAACTCTCCCATCTTCTGTGAACCTCACAGACATGTCACCTGAACGAGTTGCTGAACAGATTAATTAACCTGAAAGCTGCCCTTTGCCTTTCTCTGCTTTGCTTTGTTTCCCAGCTGTAACTTGAAGCCTCCTGGCCAGCTGTTTGTTTCCCAGTCCCCTCAGGAGTTCCTGAGCTTGTCTTACACGCACTGGCAAATGAAAGCACCAAGGAAATGTCAGGGTAGTCCCAAGCGGCAAAGCTGAACCGCGCTTCCAGCTGTGCAGGTGCTTACTGTCAGAGTCTGAGCTGCATCAGCAGTTCTCCTCTTTCCTGCTGCGCTGTATGGCGTAGTCCTCTAATCACCGTCCTGGGATGCAGCAGGTGATGAGGCCTGAGGGTGGGGTAGGGGTGGAGGAGTTAAGTTTGAGCTCCCGAGAACACAGTTGACAGGTGTGAGCAAGCCCAAGGCTGGGAGGGAATTGTCTCACATAGTAAGGAAAGTTTCTTACAATTCCCAGAAACATGCTCGGTGGGCCAGGCTTAGCCTGAGCAGCGCGTTGAGCGAAGCTGCAGCGAATAGGTGAGAGAGAAGCTCAGCTGATCGGTGCGTTATGATGTAAACATGTAAAATTCATTTCTATTCAAAAGGAAAGTTATGTGGAAGAATAGAATTACTTTAAAGATCATTCTGGAAGTGATGCAAAGTAAATCACTGCCGGTTTGTGCTGGGTATGCCTTTATTAATCTGCTGCAGGGTCAGCTTCGTTAACTAGTCTGTGCTGTGGCCCACCTCCTTTGCTCTTTCTAATCACACTGTGGTAAGTAAAAGGGAGGGTTATTATGTAAGCAAGGCTCTTTGCTGGTTTATAGACTGTGCTATTAGCTAATTTACACATTTGGGTATAACCACAGGAACTTAGGTAGAGCAATATTGCTTACTGCTGAGAAGAGTGATAACTTGTAGCAAGTTTTGTAGAAAGTATTCCTTGAATCTTATGCATAACCCATGTTAAACGCTATATCAACATAAAATTAAAGCAACAGCAGATTGGAGGTTATTGTTGTTCTCCCTCTTACCCCCACCAAAGCAAATGTGATTGTTTTACTTATTCAAGCATATTCCTTCTAAAATGTTTATTTTTCACTAGTTGCTCAGTGCTGCCCTTTTTAAGCACTTTTTGAACCAACCCTGTTCAGGTTGTTGTATATCTGTCTTAAAACTTCATTATGCCAATGGTAAGAGGAATGAGCCATAGATGTTTAGGTTAACATTTCAAAAGCTTTTCCAATTATATTTAAAAAAAAAAAAGAAACCATGACCCTACTTTATTCAAACTGTTGTTGTGATACACTACTTCAAATGTGTTTGATGCAAGTGTATAATGACACAAGATATTGACATCATTAGTAATCATACGGCTTATTTTTGTTTACAACTTCAACTTCTGCTTGTTAGCTTTTCTGTGCTTTTTGGATAGTGTTTAAAAAGTGTTTGTGCTTATCTTTCTTGAAAAAACAGTGTTTGCAGGGAGAGAACGTTTGTTTTATATTTCTAAAGGTAGATGGTAGGAATTTTTTTTGTTCTTTTTGGTACTTTTCTTGAGCTGACTTAAACTTTGCTCTATGACCCAAGTGTGTGTCAGATAAATTAGCTCTCTGTTAATGGAATATTGCCGTAATCTCTATTAACTACTTTACTGGACGTAAATGGAAATAAGTTCCTTAGAAATCTGTATATATTTTACATTAGCACAAGAAATATACCACAGTCAAAAATTCTCTGGAAAATGGGTGTAGTATAATTTTGTTTTATATGTATTCACCATATGTTCCACATGGATGTAATTTTCAAATACAAGACAAAATACTGCTTTCTTTGAGGAAAATGACAGAATTGTCTTTCATTTCAAAGGGACCAGAATGTACCTGTGAAAAGAAAAGGTATAAATATAGGAAAAAACAGCTAACAGGCAAGAGTAGAAAACACCTTTTAGCTTGCTTAGGACTGTGAGATACTTCTCGTGCTATTCCAAGGTTTAGGCCATTGAACACAGTATAGCAAAGTGTCTTTCTTCTACCCTGATGTTGTTTCTTAGCCTTCTCAATCGTATATTTTAGTATATATGTTCCTTGCTGTCTTGGTGCTGTCGTCCTCTCGCACCTAGACAAATGGCAGGCTTTTATCTACTGTGATAGCCGAGTGAGTGTTGTTCCTCTGTGTCCCTCTCTTACACGACAGTCCCTTTCTTCAGGTGGTGGTAGCTGAACTCTGTCCCAAAGGCCGTGGGCTTTGAGGTTGGTACGTTATGGTGGGAAAGAGCTGTCTCAGGCCCCGAAGAGTTGCTGTCTGAAAATCTGTTCAAACTGCATTGGTTATGCATTACTCATGATTACAAGCTTTTTTTCCACAGAAGACCTGAGATTTTTAAAAGAGAAGTTGAGATTCTAATTTTGTGTTTATAGAGAGGAGGTGTCTCTCCCAAACAAATGTATTTTAACGTTTGCATATCCTGTTTTGTAACCTAACCTATTGTTAAGGTTATCTTGACATCTTTTCCTCTCTCTCTCTCAAATTAGTTATTTTGCTTTGCCTAGTCTATTATTTAAAGTTTCATGTAAACTATCATTGAGGTGGCTGCTCTTTTCTTTTAGTATCTGTACTTGGCACTAGCAGGTGGTTTTCGTAAGACACATCTGTGTTTTTATAAGGGTACTGCATCAGCAGCCTTTCCTAGATGTATTCTTGCAGCTGCATGAAGCAAGTTTTCTAATTTTGGTAAAGGGCAAACTTCCTAGCTCTTTAAAAGGGCAGGACTCTGCAGGTCCTGAGTGGCCACTACTGCCCGTTCCACAGAAGATGATGCTTCTTCTGATTTTATGTGACAATACTGTGCCTGTACTCATTTAAGCCAGGAGCACAAGGTGCTAGCTACTGGCGGTTTACTTCCCAGAGTAAGAGGCTGACTGTCTCCTCTTCTTTCATTTCCCTTGTTCCCTGTGCAAAAGCAGCTACAACAACATCCTAAAACAACAGCAGAACCAGCTTTTGGAAGCCTTCTAACTAATATTTTGCATTTTCATAGAACAGTTTTCCTCCCAAGTCCTAAGAATACTTTGAGGGTGAGAATGTTTTGGAGCAAGGATCAGATTTTTTGTATGCAGCAAAGAAAAATGGGGCACGATGTCATTAAATAACCTGAGCCATGGCTGTGCTGAGCAGTTTCATTCTCTAAGACCACATACTCTATCTGAGAGAAGTTGTAGTAATGTAAGGTGACGTGACTGCATGCATAGAGATCGCTGAGCATGTCCCCTGGGCAATGGTGCAGAGGCTGGATGCTGGTCTTGTGGAACGTTTGTGCAGTACAGGTGAGACACCACCACTGTGCATAGAGAATTTATGCAAGTTTTGGGTAGGATTTCCCCAGTTTCCTTTTCTTTAGTCCAATGCTTTTTGTGAACTTTAAAAAGCAGTGCACTTCTAAAATTTTCCTGCCATCTTCCTATCTGTAGCATAGATTTTAAACAAAATAATGGACTTTTGCACCTCTGTTTTTAGAATTTAAGGGTTTACTGTAGTAGCTGTTTCTGATACAATGAAAGAGGTGCCTAAGCAGGAGAGATGAGACATTGCATAGCAGCATTCAGTGTCACAGTCACTTATTTAACTATGATCACAGATTGAAGTTCTGTCCTGGTGGAATGGGAACTGACCACTGTATCCAATTTCTAGTTTGCATGGAAATCATGGTATTTGCACAGAATTTCTTTGATGCAGAAGTCTGTGAATTATACTATCTCATTACTCAGTAAACAGTTGGGAAATCAAGGGTGGATAAAACTGGAGTGACGGGACTGCAGCTTTGTTTTAAATCCTCCTTATTTCATGCTTCCTTAAATTCTGGTGGAATGACACATGAAAAGACTTTTTTCCTTTCCTCTTCCCTCCTCCCCTCAATGCCGCTGTATGAAAGAGAAAGCATCATTATTCCACAGCACTGATGGATCATCAGAAGTATTTCTGACTTGGATTGCTCAAGGAAGGTGCCTGATGCTCTTGTTCTAGCAGTACAAGGCTTCAGAGACGGTGCAGACAGGAACACTCTTCTTTCACCGTGCCATTCGCATGGGCAGGATTGCAGAGCTTACTGTGACCAGAGGAGGCCATCCTGTGCTTCCTTTCCTAGCTCATGAATATATCTATATCAAAAGTCTGGTAAGATTAAGAAGACTCAAACTTTTGAGCAGGCATGTATCTGAGAAGAGCACTGACAATGCCTCATGTTTATCTCTGCACCAAATATTCCTATTTTTGTTGCTATATAATATTTGCAAAGAAGAATAGGGGGCGAAACCACATGAGGATGATGGTGATCACTAGGAATGGTGATTTTTGACTATCAGATTGTGTTAGCCGTTATCAGAGCCAGTGAAAGCTCTATGCAGCTAGGAGCAGCCTTGAAAGATAACTTGAGCAGCATATCTAGTATAGCAACGTGCTGTCTTGGTGAACTCTGTGTACTTGGCTTCAATATAGATTTTTAAATTATTTATAAACATCTGTTCTGAATTTGGTAGGAGGATTGCTGACTGAGTGTGCACTCCTCTTTTGCAAGACACAGTAAAACAATTATGACTTAAAGAGAAATATCCAAAATAGTATTGGGTAGTACTAAATAATGAAAAACACTGAAAACAAACTTTAGGTAAATTTATTGATTATTGATTTTTTTTTTTTTTTTTAAATCTGCATTAGCCAAAGTGAGGATGTTCATACTGTTAAAAGCTCTTGACTTTCACAGCTTACAGCAGTAGGGATAAGGATACAGATTATGCTGGTGTTGTAGAGGGATGCTGTGTTTGGGAAAGTTGTGGTTGTAGGTACCTTAACTTGTCAGTAGAGTGCAGAAGCTCTAACAGCTGAAGGCTTTGACATTACTCTCTAGAATTTCTGATGGACCAGCATGGAGTCTTACTGCTCTTCTCATTGCACCCTTGGTCTCTTGACAGATATGTCCTCAACCCATTTTGTCTGGGGCAGTGTTCTCTGAAGACTAGCATAACTTAGAAAATACACCCTGCACTGTTTGTTTCTTTGTTTCTGTGGCCAAGGTCAGTCACTCAGGAGGTGCAAAGATGGCAGCTTCTCAAAGATACCTCTGCCAAGGCCATCAATAAACAGGAGGCAGAGACACTTTGTACTGTTAATGGGAAGGAAAAGATAAATCTGAATACTCCACGTTTAGACTTTATGACCAAGAAAAAGCTTGGGTTAGATTTGCCTCAGGATTATACTGCAGCTGCTGGCATGGTGACTGCACAGGGGTGCCATTAGGTGGCACAAAGTGTCCGAGGTACAAGTGGAGGTAGTTTGGTTAATGTTGTACCTTATTTATAGTCTATTATGGCTATGGGTTATATCCTGTGAAGTGACAGAGTCCCGGAGACAGCAGCAGTGACTGCTGGCATGCATCCTGCCGAGCTTGCTACAGGTGTGCTTTTGGTTGTGTTTGTAAGCAGAGCGTGAAAATGTCCATTGCAGTAGGCCACAGAAGGCTGCTTTTTTCCTAGAAAAGTCTAGGAAAAAGATTAAAGTGGATTGTTCCAAAAACCAGAACTGACACGATTGCCCAGATCAGCAAAAATCTTTGCGAGAGGGGAGGGATTGATACTGTTGCCATGTTGCTTTTGAGGTCCTCTGTCCCATTACAGGTTGAGATGGGGTTTGGAGTTAATTCTGATGGTGGGAATTGGTAGGAAAGCCTAAGTACTTGCAATGATTACATTGCAGGGTTATTTTCAAAGTTTGTATGAGTAGACTCATACTCAATTCTTTAAAAAATGATTTAAGATTTCTCAGGTACTTGAGTGGTATATATTGGCTTTGGTATGTTTGATTACTTTGGTGAGCATTTGGTGAGCATTTGGTGGTCTGTATTTGTAGAAGCTGTTTTGTTGTATGACATGACTACTGCTAATGACTCCAATATTTTTGCTTTACTGCATGTGCAAGTTTTTAAAATAAACAAGCAACTTTTAAAAGTCAGCTCCTTTGTTTTCCAAGTGCCTGACTGTTATTTGAGAGAGTGGAGGAGAAGTGGGGCAAATTTTATAAAGTCTAAAATAAACAACTGCCCCCTTTCTTTCCACCCACTGCTTCCTCCAGCTCTGTATACCTGCTTGCGCTTGTACTCGCTGTCTGAACTCGTCTCGCTGAGGTCCAGCAAGCTGTGGAAATGTCCCTCTCGGGAGTCTTGGTCTTCCTGTGATTCTTTTCCACTGGCTCGTTCTTCCAGGTCTTGCAGAGCGTCTGTTGTCCCTCTGGGGTTGCATTAGCTTTACATATTGGCTGCAGAAGTGATTTGTCATAGGAACAGCAAATGTTATGAGGAGATTTTCCTTCGGGCTGCCCCTGTTTTTTGGACTGCCACAGCAGCTTTGCTTCTGTCAGGTCTCTCTTGTAGCTCCCCGTTACAGCCCTGCTGCCGCTGCATTCTGTACTTATGTCACTGTTCTGTTGCTGGGTCTGCTTTCTTTAAAACTTTCTGTGTCTGAGAAGATCCAAGTCTTTCCTGGGACATGTACCATTAAATGGTCTTTCTACAGCTCTATCTTTGCATGAAAACGAGTTATCTGCACAAGGTAATTTAGAAGAAGAGAGGCACTTCCCAAACATAGCATGAATTTTTCAAAGAGTGGGGAAGAAGGGAGGATGGGGAAACTAAATGTTAAGATCCCTGTGACTTCTGAGCAGCAAAAGTCAAATGTGTTCAGTGTACTTTGGAATTGATTTTATTGGTACAAGGAATACAGCTTTCATACCTGTGGAGTAGAGCACCTATTCCTAAGGATGACAGATTGTTTTATCAGTCAAATGGTGGTGCACATGTAAGATTGTACTGACAAACACAGTTTTTGCCGAGACAGCTTTTGTAGTGTTTGCAATCTGGAGTTAAGGTCGGAACATCTAGAACAGCTGTGAGTCTGCTTTGCCTCCTGGGCTTTATATATTAAACTGTGCTTTCTTTCCCAAAATTCTCTGGTTTGTACCTAAAAGAAGGATGAAATAAACACATGCTTACAGGGAGGCTTAACGTACAGTTTGTAGAGCTGGGAATGGCAGCAGGTCCGGTTTTGCTTATGCTGAATGCTCTCTGGCTGTAAGCTGCTGCAGAAGGGAGGGGTCTCCATTCCCACCACTGCGTATTCCTGCCCTTTCTCTTGCTTTGGCTTAGCAACTGTACGACCACTGTGCTCAGTGCTCTGGAAGGGCTTGCTGGCCCTGTGGCACCTTAATTATTTATTTTGGTGTGGTTGTTTTCTGATCACAGCTGATCTGAGTCATTGCATGAGTGTGTTATTGCTAGATCAGATGCAAGAAAAGAAGTGGGAACACATGTGGGATGTTGGAACAGAGAAGAGAAATTGCCCCTTGCAGCAACAGCCTGCAGTTAAGACATATAAAGTATGCTGTGAATCTGCACCTGGAGTAAGGGAAGGCTTTAGTTCTATCCCTGTTTGCTGGTGGCTTTTTTGTCGTCTGAGACTTGAACAAAGTTACTTGACTGCTGCATAGAGCTTTTTGTCTGCATAGTGAGGAATCATGTTCCCCTGTGGTAAAAGGTGGTGTGGCAATTTTAGTTTGTGGTATTTGTATTGTACTGTTTTTGTATTTATTTTAATGTAAGTATATAAATATGAGTATATAAATTTTTTTATATGAACAATTTTCATACTTAAAAGGTTTTATGTTTGGAATTTTTTCTTTATTTTGAGTAATGACTGTGGCCTGGGAGAACATGAGGTGATGAGAACCCACAGCATGAAGTCATTTGTTCATAGGGTTGTGTATAGTGCGTGTGGACTGAAGGCAGCGAGTTTCATGTAATTATTATAGGTGGGGTTGGGAGCACTGCTTGATGTTGAGGCTGCCTCACGTCTGCAATTAGAATACCCTAGCATTTAACACTATTAAGAGCTTTGCCAGTTTTTAACCATTTGGGTAGAAATCTTCCATGCGTGAATGCCTTCCTCAGGCTAGAAATTTTTAATTATTTTTAAGCTTCATCCAGATCAATTCAGCTGTTACAGAAGATGAGGTTAAGGGAAAATCAGGTTTTAAAATATTTAAACATTCTAAATAATTAAATATAAAAAATAGAAAAATATTAGGGTGACCTTTTATTTGAATTTCCAGTTGTTTTAAAATTGGGAATCTGTTGTGCATTTTTTTAATTCCCCATCTGAATCCACCCATTTCTGCCCAAGTTCTAAACAACTAGAACTCTTTAACATGCTCAGTGAATGCTTGTAAGAACATAGAGGTAAAAGTTTTAAGGGATCTGCTTTCTCTGAGTGCATCTGAGCTTGTATTCTCTAGTGTTGACCAAATTGTGCTTGCACCATCCCCATAAGTCAAAAAACTCATCAATTGAGCACTGCCTTGATAAACTGAGCTCAGTGTTGTCCAAGTCACAGTTGAAGCCCAGGTATAGGAACTCAGAACAAGGACTTCTGTCCCATTTAATCGATAACTTGTTCACTGACTGCAACTGGTGTCCAGGAAGAAACTCTGATTCAGTTGTGGAGTGTGCAGGTAAACTTGGGATAGAGACTGGAAGAGCTGACAAGGAGAGCAGGATCATGTACCTTTGGAGCAGAGAGATCAGCCTAAAACCAGCTACAGTGTAGTAGGAGAAGGGAGCCGAGACCTGCAGAGCAGTTGAAAACACTAAAATTGAATGTGGGCCCATGGACAAGATGCCAGAGAGAACAGATAGCAGGTACCTGTAAGGGATGATGTGTGTGCGTAGGGGGAGGAGGATAGGAACTCAGTGAACTGTCACTGGGGTGAATAAGACTGCAGGGTTAACAGTAGGATGGAAAAATAGGGAATGCTCATGGGATTAGGGAGCAGGATAGGGCCAAGATCATACTGGGGAAATGGACAAAAAAGTATGTGTAACTGAAGCGAGCTCCCTCCTAAAGGGCCCCTCCAGTTTTGTCTGTCTTCTGCTGTTCTTAAATTCTTGTGAAATTCTCTGTCAAAATGTCCCATTTCCTCTTAGATCTGCTCTGCTGTAGAGGATAACTGTCGGCTTTGTCCATTAGTTCACCTAGCAGAGGTTTGCATGTGGATATGCAAGTCCCCAACCTTACTTGGGTTGGAAAACACTTGCACTTCAAAACATCTAAGACATTGCACATGTACAGATTAAATGAATCAATTGCGAGTTTCTACCTTAGATACTCACAGCCTCTATCCTTAGGCACTTGTCCTTCTTCTTTTGTTCTTTAGGGAGCCTTATGGGGCCTCCATTTGGTACTCAGCTGTACATAATGCAAATTCTGTCTCCTGTGAGTGTTCCTCTTTCTCCTGGGGTCTAACTCGGGGCTCTGGTGGCTGATGCATTGAACTGCTGAATGCTCACAGCTTAACTAAAACCTCTGGGAGCTGTGCTTGTATTTTCTATGTGAAATGCCACGTATAAGTATGTATTACAGAAAGTTCAGTCTGTCTCAAGGCAGGTGCTCAAAATTAATAAAGTGAAGCACAGAGACTTTAAGGTAAAGCATTATTTTATTTAGGGACAGCCTATGCTCAGAAATGTGTTTAAAACTTCTTTATGCTTGTAAAGCTCAAATGCTACAGTGATTGTCTCTGTGGAAGTCTTAAGTGTCCTAAGGCGTTGTTTTGAATGTTGTTTTGGTACAGAAAGCATGGGGTAAAAACTGAGAACTGAGAGGAGAGACCCCCGAGGAGGAAGGCCACGTTGTGCTACGTGCTGCCTGGAAGTTAGAGCTGTCAGTGAAAGGAGATTGTAATCAGTGGGGGAGCAAATACTGCTGCACACATGTAAGGAAATCTGTTAAAGACAGATCTGAGGCCATGAATGAACAGTGGTCAACTGGGTTTGAATTTTCTAACTCTCGTTTTATCTTATCTAGTTTTTAACTGACCTGATGATACTGATCCAGCTGATTATCAGGGGATATACACACAGTTAATCTCAAATGACAATGTCTGTGCCTTCGGCTTGACTTTAAACAAAGTGTGACAAAACTGCACTAAGGACAAAATTGATTTTATTTCTAAACCAAATTCTTCCAGCTTTACAAAGGCATTAGGCTTCATCAAAAGCCTAATTGTAAAGTTGCAGCTTACCAGATTTGTCAGTATCAGAGTGCAAAGGAAAATACAGAAGAAATACAAAGGTTAAAAAAATCTTTCTGCTGTTCTTAGCCTCTCAATACCAAAGTATTTGGTTATTTTCTGCTGTCAGATAAGTAGGCCGCTGACTTCATCTTCCTCATTTCTATCTTGCTATGTATTAAAAAATCCATGATAATTATTGAGAGGGATGTGAATCAACACAACTATGAATAAGAGCATCCTTAATTTCAAGTAGCTATCATGCTGTCAGCCCAGAAATAAGGTGGTGTTTGACGTTTTTTGTTGTGGTTTTTTGTTTTGGCTTGTTTGTTTCTTTTTTGCATTGGCCACATGCTTTTTTCATTCTTTTCTAATATGACTCATCTTTGGAAGTGGAAGCTGGCTGTGGTAGCCAGTCATAGCTGTGTTCAATGGGAGTTTTATACAGACAGTATATATGAGCGTGTGGTTCTTTGCACTTGTGGAACAATCCTGTCCATTTACATTTCAGGACAGTTTTGTTTTGCTTTTTGAGGACTACAACAAACACTTTGGATTATGTGGTAAAAATCAGACAAGTATGACTTGACACCACTTGTGGCTCGCAGGTCTGTGACATGGATCCGTACTCTACAAAGCACAGCTAGTCTACCCGTGCTCCACTCTACTTCCTTGTAAATGTAATTTAAAACAACAACTCTTAATTTGAAATAAAATCCTAACAAAGTATTTAGGATAAGCACTTTGAAACTATTTAATGACCATAGTCCTGTTTTGTTCCTTTACTATTGAGATACTCTGTGACAGGCAGTAGCATTTGCAGATCTGCAGCCAGGAATCTGTTTTACAGCTCTTTCTGATTTGCAATTTGTTAAAGTTAACACAAATGTCTGGGGTTTACGAATTTGACATGTATCTTTCTGCGTCGTCATATTTTAAATGGATTTTTGAATGTGTTCTGTTTCCAGAGAGAGTGCAGAAGGAGGAAGAGTGATTGTAGAAGTTGATGACAAAGTGGCAAAAGTCAGAAATATAAAGGTATGCTTTTTGTCATCTTCTCTTTCTCATATAAGGATCCTGATGCTTTTCTATGTTTGCTTGGCTATTGTATCATTCTAATAGAAATATTAAGGGACAAGTTTAAACTGGCACAGCTCTAGAATAATTGCAGCAAAAGTGTATGTGGTGGGTATTGTTTTGGGGTTGTGTGTTTTGAGGTGGGTTTTTTTTGTTTGTTTGTTTTAGACAGGGGATATAACATATAGCTGCATTTTCTATATTTTGTATTTGTCAAAGCTGCTGCAATCTGGCTGCACACCATCATTCAAAGCTGTTAGTAAACTGTTTAGGATTTTGTGCTTATCTTACTAACGTGGATAATTTCTTTCCCTGTGTCTCTCCTCCTCTCATATTTGCACTCAGAGTGCAACTGACTTGCATGAAATGGAGTAAAATGTGTTCGGCTACACTTCAGGCCTTGGTAAAAGACCAAGAGCTGTAAGAATAAACTGAATGTAGCTGTTCTCCTCCGTGAGAGCTCTGTAGCCAGCGCGCATGGGAATCAACCCTCTCGTTTAGACTCTTGAACTACTTAAAGCTGCCATGGTCCTTCACTAAATTAATAGAATGGGAGCAAATCAATTCTATGTTGTCAGTCATGTTTCTGCTTGAAAGGCAAATAAATGAACTGTGGGATAACTGCGATTACTGTGGGAATCCTAAAAGATGTATGCGTTTTGTATTTCTTGTCTCCTTTTTCTTTATATCTGCAAGCAACCAAGTTATTCTGGATTGTTGGTTCAAGACAAAGACTTCATTAGGTTTTGAGGAGAAAAAAAATTAAATTAAAAGATTTGAACTATTTATCTTGTTTCCAGTATACTTATTTTTGTATTGACTGCAAGTGTTCTTTTTTAAAGAAAGAAGAGGGAAAAATACTAGTGTTATGAGACGTCTCAAGGATGTAAAATGTTGCTTATTTTCTGTATATTTCCTTTTCAAAGGCTGTATTTGCAGGGTCTGAGACTCATTACTTTCTGAAATAGTTGTCCCCAATTCCTTATACGTGTGATAAAGCTCTCGAAGAGACACTTATTCTCCAGGTGCGATGCTGCCTGTTCCCAGTGGTTGTCCTAGGGAGGGCTTTGATCCCTGTGATGGGGCCGTGAGGACCTGGGCCTCCGAGGCTGCCCGCCCCGCTGGTGCAGCCCTCCTAGGGAGGTAGAGGCCTCAGTCATGCCGCTGCCTGATCGTGTCCAGCTGAGCCTTGTTAGAGCTCGGGGGTTTTTTATTTTATTTGTTGAAAGAGGAGCTGTGGGCTGCCTTGGGATACTGGGGAAGCCACAGCAGCGGGGCGGACTGCTCGTAGCAGGCCGAGAAGGGTTATTTGGAGATGCAAGGGCTGGCTTGTGGATGTTTTCTCTCTTGAGGTTTCGTAATTGGTGAGTTTTGTAAAGGGAGTGAGTTTGCTTTATGCATAAGCTAAATTTAGACAGCCTTCGATGAATCTAAGTTAGTGTATAAATTAATATTTATACAATAGCGTTCACATTGTTGTATCTGGGGCAGGTGCGCTTTGTAGTTCAAAACAAAACCCTTCTCGCCAGAAGGGTAATCCCCTCTGTGATCAGGGGCTGCTTTTCCTGAGGTGGTGGAGGGGTATTTTTTTTTATTTTTTATTTTCACACGTTGCAATAGGAAGGCAGTGCTACAGGCTATCTTCTGCCTATAGCTGCAGAAAACCTAAGAAAATGAAAGGTAATTGCATAACAATCTCTGAATCGCGACATGACGAAAATGTCATTATTGAAGATGATCAATAGGCTTGTTAAGATGTTAATTCTGCCTAAAGGAAACCTTGGTTGTACTTAATGTGACAACTTTTAGAATCATGCGAGGTTTAAAATGCATGAAACCTCTTTACTTCAAAGATAATTTAAAATTATTTCTGTCCTCTTTCACTTTGTTCTTTCTTGGTTTAAAAAAAACAAAAACAAACCAAAAAAACCCCCACCAAAACCAGAAACCTGTCAGATGGGCCTGTAAATTAATTTTCCCTGTAAGCCTCACAGCTAGTGGCAGAGTTCAGTGCTTACAGCGTCCTTTATCCAATAATCTGGCAGGCAGCACTGTCACCCCTAGTTTTTGGGGCCATTAGTGAAGCGGTTTGTTTAGGTACGGAATTATAACGAACCTTTTTTTCTGCTTATGTTATTGCAAATGTCAAGGTTACAATAAAGTTACCAATTAGGTCAAAATCACATGTGGATGGTGTTAATTTTGCGTAATGTTTTGAGTCATTACTCTCCTTTGAGTAGAACAGCAACGTGTAGTTCCTTGTTCATGAGCTTGTCTGGTTTATTACAAATCACTTGAGCAAGATTATACAGAAAGACTTATATGATTCCTTAATATTTCAGTCACCATTTCTGACTATTATGCTAGAAAGGCTTCACTGTCATTATTACTAAGCCATAAAGGTTAGGTTTTAGTGTGCAGTCCCAGTGACAGAAGCATTAGCTTGCAACCATGACAAAACAAAGGGGAAACAGAGGAAGAGACCTGCATTTTCAACTATGCAGTGAGAAAATTCATTTTGTTTTGTCACTTTGGGCATAATTTCTGTGATGCAGTTCTCAGTGAAACCAAAAAATGACAGAAAAATAGAAAAAGGGCTATAGAGCTTTCCTGCTGATACAGATGTTGCGAAGGTTCGCTAAATTATGTTTTTTGTATATAACCTGGAGGACCTTAGCTGTAGCAAATGAGCCCTTCAGCAAAAATTCTTCAGCGGATCTGTCATGGATGTGTCCACCTCACTCGGAGCATAAAAGAAAATTGAATAGAGAGGATAAACTATTTGTCATTCCTTTTCCACAGCACAGATCCTAAATAAAGTTCCTGTTAGTTTTTAAATACTTACTTTTTGGTCAGCTTCAAAGTAAATTGGTCTTTCTGTCTTTTTTTCTTTCTGTTGTCAGGCTGACAGTAGGCTTGATGGCACTTGGGACTCGAGAGAAAGGACTGTGGCCTTCAGCTTTGATTACTGCTACTGGTCAGTTGATCCCGAAGATCCAAAGTATGCATCTCAGGAAATGGTAAGTGATGCTGTTCTTCGTGTCTGTGTTCCCATTCTGTTTTGTCCTTTATATTCACATCTACAGGAAGAAATTGAGATGTAGGATAGGTGAAATTTCATTTTCTTTTCTGCCCCCATCTTTTTCTTATTTGTAATACCACAGTACTCAGTCCTTTTGTCTTAAGTAGGAGCAGTAGGACTGCAATACCCTTGTTCGCCAACTGATGCACACTTTCTTTAGATCTGTCAGCTTTGGTAGTGATCATTAATTGTGATGATCTGAGGACTTCAGCTTAGCAATGAGAATTTGGGGGTGGGGGAGGGAAATCAGGTTCTAGAGGGAGAGAGCTCTGAGGTGAAAGGAAAAGTGTCGAGGTAATGCTGCTGAAAGGATTAACGGTGAAGTAATCACATCTTTAACAGTAGTAAATTTTATTTATAGTGTATGATTCTGAGCACTTTTTCTTGCTAAAGCATCAGAAATCTCTTATAACTAATGGAGACTCCTAGTTTGAAGATCCGAGGTTTGATTGATTAAGAAAGAAAGTTGAAGGATTCGTTATTAAAATAGGATACAACTGTAAATTTTTGTTAATGAAGAAGGAATTATTAAATCCAATACAAATAAATAAATATCATGCGTGGCAAAGCTATCCAAAGATTTCTCTATGCATGCATGCAACCACATGTCAGCATTAAAGTAAGTTTTTACTGCTCCTTTGTCTTCAGAATTGTGTCTTATTTCACTTTTGTCTGTTGTCATTACAATTGTTCCTGAGACTCTAACCTGTATAATTGTGTTGTTTTTCACAGAAAGTATCACTTAAAACTGACATAGTCCTGTGAAATATGTATTTCTGGTGGTGATGAACAGAGGATTGTTTTACTTTTGGGAGTCAATATTTGAAAAACTATCAAATTTGGCAATTACCAGAACAATAGATCAAATTTTTGATTGTGCTACATTTCATGCTTGGTGCAGTAGAGTGGAAGAGATTTTGGGAACTTGGGAAGTGTGTATTCAGTGTTTAAAAAAGAAAATTGTCTTTCTAAAGTGCTCAGCTCTAGATAAAATTCCATTTTAGGGATTACAAATAACAGATCTTTAAATGTTGAACTGTTGAGGTTTGGGTCTGCCCCCCCTCCCCTTTTATATTATCTTACTTGCTTATTTGCATTTTATGTTCTTCATGAGTTTTTCTCATAACACACTTAGAAGCATGCTTTTTAGAACTGTTGGCAATATGGTTGATGTTCTAGCTGAAATGGTTTAACAGATGAAATGTTGATAAATACAGTCTGCCAAGTCAGCTTTATCTCTACTCAGTATGAAAAATTATCAGAACTGTCAAATGGAAAATATAAATATTGGCTACAAAGTGTAAATTTTTTGTTCTTGTTGTTATTAAATACAAGTGCAATTGAAAAAGAATGTAAAATGCAATACGAACAGTGCAGCTTCCTTGCTGGGGCTGAGTAGGTATTTCAGACACTGTGGTGAATTTTGTGTTATCGTACAATACAGTTTTATCCAATAAAAACATGGCAGGGGAAGCACAAACTCTCTAGCCATAGAAAATTAAGTAATGGGCCATAGTTTCCTTACTCGTGCCTGATGCTGGCTGAAAGGATGTCCAATGCTGCTTCATGTAACCATTGGGTTCTTGAGCCTCTGACAGACCTCTTTCATGAGTTAAGGTTAAAGATGGACTGGTGCTTTGAAACACGTGGAGTCATGAGTGAATTTCTTGGGCTTTTTACCTGTCTTGGTGATTGTAGAACCAGGAAAGGATACTTTGAATGTCCTTGAGGAGAGGGCTGCTCTGGACTACTGCAATCTTACCATGCTTTTGTGCATTTGCCTGCCCCCTTACACTGTATGAATGAAGTTTATTGTACTAATTCCATGTTTTGAATCATTACTTCAGTGCTGAGCTTGACGTTTCTAAGCTTCCTTACAGCAATGATGCTATCGGCAGCTGAAGAAGGTTTGGGAACACTGTCATCCAGTAAAAGCTTTCTTTCATGAGCTGACCTTGGATTACTTTTTTCTTGAAGATGTCCTGCCAACTGTTATCATACGTGATTGGTGTATTGGTTGAGGATGAAAAGTAGATTAAAGTATCTGCCTGCAGGTTCATTTTTGTGGAATGCTGTCTTTTAGTAAACTGTCCTTTTATTTGTCCTCTGGATGGACATATGAAAATGAAGTCCTAACAGTTTCTTCAGTTCTTAAGGATTCTGTGTCAATAAAACAATAATGAGAAGGCTGCAAATCATCGTGTTTAGGTAAAAATATGATTTCAAAGATACAAATCTGCCTCTCTGAATATTTTTTACAGTTTCTTCTGGATGTTAACATTGCTTACTTCAAGTTCTGGTCACTTGCACTTGAGAGATGATTACACACAATGCATTTTATTCCCTATATATTTTGATCATATACTTCACAAGTACTTGTGACACGCTTAAGTCACACATGTGTAAGTACTTTCAAATGTTTGGATGAAAAATTCAGATTTATTGTTCTGTTTATAAAAATTGTGCTTTCTCTGCCACTTGTATTCTACTTCTATTTGTCAAAATGGGAATACATGTGGCCCACCTTGTTTGTTTTTCCTAATACATTCATGTTAATATTTCTTCTATTGCCTTTTTTAATTTAAAAAAAAGATGGGAAGGTATTTTTTCACTTTAATTTGGGGAGAGCAGACCTTGCAATACAGTATACTGAAGAGGAACTGAACCAAATTAGTACAATCTGCAATGCCTATGTGACAGATGATATGCCTTTACTCTTTTTTTTTTTTTTTTTTAATAGCCCTTTAACTGGAAGTGCTTTTCTCTTCAAAAAGCTGGCACAAACAGAGTCAAAAATTATTTTAAGAAGCGTTATTGTCTACATATTTTTTAGGGATGAATTTAAAAAATAATTCTGTCCACAATACATACAAGCTTTCTTGATTTGCACTACATAAATAATGTAAGCTTCCTCATATCTCTGAAAAGAGGAGTTTGCTAAATTAAAAACAAAACTGATTTTCGACTACTGAAAGAAGAACATATCACTGTTCATGTCTGGGAAATAACCTTCTTAGCAGAGATAACTTGCTGCATAGCGGTTGGTTTCGGACAATGGTTTCAGGTACAAGTGGATAGTCTTTGACTGTTATTCAAGATTATGCTCTTATTTAAAACATTTGAGGAACTAGATATGAGCCAGAGTTTTGTTTTCTTTATTTTGCTCCTAACTGTGGTGAAATATGAAGCTATACGGTGTTTCTAATGATGATCCAGTAATTTATAAGCTTAATTTTTAAGTCTAATAGTAATGGTCTTAGTCTTCCTTTATAAGTTATATAAATTCTTTACAAAATGTAAGATTTTTGAAATAGTTCAGCTATGCAAGTATTATGTTCATTTTCCAATTAAGCTGAATGCCACAGTTTACAAAATGACCTCTGTTTTTTAGGTGGCCTGTTTGAGATCCTTGGGCCTGTTGCCTTTGTTTTCTTACTGGGCAGTTGACTACTTTGCACTGATATTAAGCTGAGGTTTTCATCTGCTTTCACAGATGTGCAGTTCTTTCCAAAGGGGAGTCTACCTTCTCCTTTTAAAGATTTTTTTTTTTTTTTCTAATTGGATTTGTTAGTGCATAAACAGAATAGAGGAATAAAGAAATACACAAAGAGAAGAGTCACTGGCTAAATGAACCAGAGCTACCAGCCACTAAAGGAAGAAGGAGAGGAAACATGTGCTAAATCCTTCTAAGTACAGAGAGGAACCAGGCACTAGGGCTACATGGCAGAGAGAAAGAAACTAAATATCAAAAAACTGTGTGGGGCCAGAGAAAGAACAGGTAACAAATAAATATTAATTCAGGACAGGAACAGAACATTTGATAGGCAAAATATGAAAGGAGAAACGAAAGGAAATTCTAAAAGATTATAGGCGTTTAAGAGAAAAAGGTCGTGCATGGCTTTTCTGATCTTAGCTCTGCAGTTTGTTACATGCATTTTCCATGGTTATAAATGAGGAAATGGTTTTCCAAATCATCACTGTCAAGATACTGTTATATTCTTAAAAAACAAACAAACAAACAAAAACAAAAAAGAAACCAAACAACAACAACAACAAAAACGCAAAAGAGGAAACCAAAACCAACTGAAAACTAACCAAACAAAAAAAAAAAAACCACCACAAGAAACTGTAATACTTCTGGTGATATTCCTCTTCCTGCCATTTTTGAGACAAACCGTTTGTTTTTCTCTGCACTGTGTTGCTGCAGAATTAGTTTAGTCTTGCAGAGGGAGAATGCTGAATGTCTGCACCTGGGCTTTACTGCTTGCATACAATGGGTTAGTTTCACCATGTCTCCCTGCATTCTTGTATTAAGGTTTTTTTGGGAGGCGAGTTTGGTACTATACAAAACCTTCTTTAGTAAAGGGGAACATTTTGTGTAAAATTGACTATTGCTTCCTTCTCCCCCCACCCCTTTCCTCCACAGATGTCTTCAGGAAGCTCTGTGTAGTTCAGGATTGTTTTCCAAAGCCAGTGTTGGAAATCCATCACTCTTTGGCCATTGGGTAACTATGGGATTATCCTTTAATAGAGGTTCATGGCATATTTCCATTTGGCAGTAAAAATAATGTGTGATAATGGTAGTGTAATGATATTTAGGGTTATAATTTTTATTCGTACAGGCAGATTCAGGCTTGCCGATTCATTCTGCTAGTTGAATATAATAGTTAATATGTAAGGGCTTTGAGACCTTTATAGTTGTACCGCAAACAAACATCTAAATTTAAACTTATTTAAATTTAAATTTTTGTCTGGCATAGAACAGTCTGTTTCAATCTTCTGCATTTCCTTTGTAAAACCTAAAATAGCTCTTAATGAATCTTTCCTCAAGTCTGTTTTAGCTCCACCAAGCAAAGGAGAATGTTCAAAACAGTTGCAAAACTTAAATAAATGCCCATTCAAATCCTATGGAAAAAAAATATTTCAGCTTGATCTAATGCAAGCACAGTTAAACAAAATCTTAAGAGTATTCTACACAAGAGTATTCTTAAGACTACAGGAACACATGCAAGCATCAAGTATTCTTGTAGCTGGTTGTTATAGCTTCAGTCCTCAGCTTCCCTCCAGCCATCCTACCCATCCGGTTATTGTGCATGCACAGTAACCGCGGTGGGCAGACTGACCCACAGGATGTACAAGCAGGTATTTACACACAGCGGTTGCCGTAGATAGCTGATGTGTAGCAATCTGTTCCTTTTGATAAGAGGAATACATCCCATGACTAATAGGCTTTGAATGGTAGAGATGGTGAAATCCAGAACAGTGCTTAAGTGCCCAGCTTGCACTGATTTCAGTCGGATCCAAATCTCTGACTGGGTTTTCTTGAAACACTTTTTGTACATCTCAAGCTTAGTTTTTGTACCTCAGGGCATCAGTTCAATTGAGATGATGATGTTTATAAGGGAAAGCATAATTTAGACTTCAGAATTTTTACCTCAGTCTTTCAGAAGAATTAAATAAATTATATTCGTATTGGTCAAGGAATTTCATGCTTCTGGGCTTGACTTAAGGATTTTATTTTGGTTTGGCATAGTGTATTAGTTTTATGCAGGTATGAATATTCCTTCAGTGTCTTTCTGAATATTATAATTTTCAGTAATGCTGTGACCCTCATTGGACCTTCTAAGATGCAATCATAAAAGCACTCAACCAAAAAGGCCATGACCAAACAAAAAGGGGACTGTCTATGAGGTAAATGTAAGAAATACGAGAGTGCACAGAGGTTCAAGATTTCGTATGGATTTCCCTGTATGTGGAGGTTGCACTGTGATGCATCACATGTGAAAAGTATTATCTTAATGAACTAGGATGGGTTTACAGTGAGAAAGCAGCAAGGGTATGAAAACAAGTCTTATTGCAAATCTCAGTAACTGCTCCTAATTTCTTGACCTTCTCACCCCCCCACCCCCCCATTCTTCAGCACTGGCTTACTAATGTAAGTGAGAGAATAACCGTGATTCTTTTTTGGTGCACTTCCACTGTGCATTTGAACCATTGAGGGTTTTGCAAGACAGTGCATTAAATTAAAGGTTGTTTATTTCTAAACTTTATATAACGAGTGACACAGATTCTCTTTGCCTGTCTGTCCATTGCAAATGTGTGCTAGGAAGAACTCCTTTCCAGTCAAACGCATTATCTAATTATTTATATCTTTGTTTATAAATATATTCATTGCGAAGATTGGATTTTATTCTGTGCTCTGAAGGCAGAAATGGAGTTTACTGATGGCTCATGTAAGTGAATGCACATGACCCCTGTAAACAGATTTTTCCATTTGTTATTTGTTTTTAAAGTACTGTGTTGCTTTTCATCACATTTGACTTCCCAGCGTAGCTGGGTTGTATACTACTTCCAGCTAAGAAAAGTAGTTGGGGAAAGGGGCAGACAGGCAGATGATTTTCTTACCTCCCTGCCAGAGTGTAACTGAAAAGCAAATAGAAGAAGAAACAGATATGTTTATTTTAATATGCAAGATCTTCAATATGGCACTAGGTTTTTTGTTTTGTTTTTGGAGGGGTTTGTTTGTTTTACGTGTTAATTGAAAAAGTTTAGAAAAGTTACACAACAGTATTGTTTGGAGGCAAAACATTGCAACATACTTTTCAACCTTCCTCAGACTAAGTCACTGTACTTGCTGCGTTTTTTTTTTTAAATGCAAATGTAGTCATGCTTCTGAAGAACTTTAATTGAGAGACCTTTCCTTTCTAAGCTGAATTTGTGACACTTACATGCCTCCTTACATTCCCTGTGAGATTCAAGTTTTTAATTGTCTTGTGAATTCTCAAGACAAATTAAAAATCTGTTATCTGGCATATGTGCTTAATTCTAAAAATTATAACGTACTAAAGCTCTGATTTAAATATCTTGAAAAATCCTTCAGTTTGTTCTCCCTTTCTCTCTATTCCCCCCTGGCCTTGTCTTGGTGTAAAATGAGGGAGAAAGAGGAGGCGGCAGTGGCTGTGGGTGTAAATGGCATTTTCGCATGAAATACTTGAAAAGCAGTAAGCATTCCATCTGCAACATTTTTTTTTCTCCAATCCAGAGCAAGACAGAAGTGAAAAGGAGAGCATGCTATAAGAAAAAGGCTTTTTGTGCAATGACTGGATCAGCATATAATGGATTATGATGGAGGGAGGGAAACCACCATGACTGCATGCTATATATCTTCTGCTAGCAACACAGCTGCTGTGTTCAGTTCGTGATCGAATAAGGTCATTCTTTCTGGCTATACCAAGATTTCTTTGCAGAAAACTTCTCTGGGAATTATTATGAATAACTGCGAACTTCAAAACAGGCTTTACTGGAAGACAAAAAAGAATCAAGCTGATTTTTCAATTTACCATGTGTAACATTAAAAACATTGTATTTTGAGGAGAGAATTAGTTTTAAATAACTGAGGCATTGAGTTGGTGAAAATAATTATATAGTCATATACATTCATATGTGACTATAATTTAATGCAGATACATTTCAAATGTGAAGCCTAAACAGGAGTACACAAGAAAGGATTAAGCTGAATATTGGTAACAAGTTGAGGGAAATCAATAAACTGTTTCACAAACAATGAAATGAGATGTTTTCTGACAGTTCAATCTGCTAGTGCTCATACACACTCATTCTGTTTCCCTGATAGGCATTGACCATTTCTTACTAGATACACAGAGCACATTCTTTACGATAGGCAGGCAGTATAATTTGCTAAGTAATATTGAAAGGATCTGTAAGTGCATTCAGCAACTTGGAAGAAAAAGAGAATAACGAGTTCCTCGGGTTGCCAGTTGTCATGCATGTTGCAGTGAACCTGCACATTTGCAATCTGCATTACTTCTAGAAACCTTGGGATTTTTGTGTGTCTTGCAAGTAAAAACAAAAACTTGGTACTAGTAACCTGCAAACTTTCTGAAGTAACTTGACAGCATATGGTTATTTGGAAGGATGATTATTTTCTTTAAATTAACTTCTACTGATGGAGATGTATTTTAAAAAAAATCTGTTATATAGATAAGCTGTATGCAGATGTTGATTGTTCTTTCTTACTTGCAGATGAACATTCACAGTTTAAATTCCTCTGTGTAATCACACCACAGTCTTTCCTCCATGCTCATGAAGTAGTGATGATTTTTTTTTTCCTTTTAATCTAAAATGAGGACCACTTCCTACTCTTTTTGCTTTGCAAATAGGTTCCCTTGTTCATCTGCAAGTATCTCCACAGCATGGCTAGACACAGAATAGAAGATCGTATTCATGGTGCTTCCAGCGTAGCAGATTGATCCAAGATTAGTTTTTAACCTGGAGTGGTTTTTCTCCAATCTCAGCTGTGTTGCATGAATAACTTCAGTTAGACTGGTCTTTTGGGATCTGAAATTGCTGAAAAATTAGTCTGAACTTCAACTAAGTCTCCAAGATCATATTGGTCTGCAAGTTCTGTAGTCACTGGATGGAAGGATGCTGATAGACTTTTAGTAGGAGACTGGGCCAGGTTTGGGGGATTTGTTTTGTTTTAGCAGGCAGCTAGCTTATGAAAGATTTTGTTGGACAGGACTGTGCTAGCATTGAATAGTGAGATACGTTTATTGCAACAGCTGTGATCAAGTTCAACACAGCCATTTTGTTTATTTCTGAAAATGTGCCATGTCTCTGACATGTTGCAGCCATGAGATTGGACTTGCATGCCTAAGTAGCTAAAGCCTGAAAAACCTAAACAATATGCATGTGTTCTGTATGACTGTTTATTAAAGTGTTTGGTATGAACACCAATTGTTCCTTTATATTATAGCAAAAAACAGCCCTTCCCTTTTTTATAGATTTGTGCTTGCTTTATTTATTTATCTTCACTAGTAGCTAACTTTTATATTTTTCTGTTAACTAAGATGATATGCCTCAGAGAGATGTGTGTGTGGCCTTGAACACAAACTGAATGAATCATCCTTTTGGCTGTATCTGAGCACCTGCACGGTGACTCCCAATTCTGTTTTGTTTTTAATCAACAAAAAGTCTGCCCTTGAGAGCTCATGTAAAAAGCAAAATTAACATCTCTGTTCAGTTGTGGCTTTTCTGTCAAAGCAGATTCTGTTGGCAGTGTTCCTAAATTGCATAAGAAGGAGTTAAAATGAATAAAATTAATTCAGTCTAGAAGCATTTACTGTAGCCTCAGCACATCAAAATCAAAATTCTGAATGTCAGTTTAGGGTTCCTTACCCTGAGATCTACATGCTATTATGTATAGGTTTATAACTTCAGTGTTATAGTGTGAGGACATTCTCAGCTGAAGCAGGAGAGATGTTCTGTATCTTAGATTGGCGAATGTATTTTGAAGTATGTCTTACCAAACTATATCACTGTCACATGAAATAGTTGATTAATAAATTTTGGAATGGGCCATTTGAATCAATCCTTGCTGGATAGTTTATATTCCTGAGATGCTGAATGGCAATGAATGTTTTCCTGGATATTTTTTTTTTTTTGTGCCTGTAAGGATTGACTTGCTTTCAAATTACATCTGTTAACTTTAACATAGGTCTCAAGTCCTGCTCTACTGTTATTGCAAGTGTTTTCCATTCTGAATTTTCAGACATCCCTCTCCTGCACGCACATACATCTTTAAGATCATATACATGGATTGTATCATCGATACCGTGTGCCTTTATAGTGTTGTTGGCAGATTGTCTTAAGAAAAGTCAGTCTCTGAAGAGTATGTGCCTCATCCCATGTGACAGACCTACATATAAAACATCAAGTCTGAAAAATGAATCTAAAGAACTGTGAGGATCCAGCCCAGAATTAATTAATTTGGCCTACCTTATTTTCTTTATACATTTGTTTGTTTGTTTTATTATTATTTCATAGACAGAGGTGCGTAGCTTGACATCAGTGGGTAAGGAAAGCCTTCTCTGGTTAGCATTGGCGGAGCAGAGATAGAAAATTGCAGGGGATTATTTATTCAATTTAAAGTAGGCATACTTTCAGGGAGGTTGTATTTGCACTTCATATGTGGTTTTGAAAAAGAACTGTCCACCTTTCTAGGATTTTGTTTTATTTGGAATATGATTCAAAAGAACAGGAGCTCAAATTACTGGTGCAAGGCTGCTTTATGCCTTTTGTTTTGGCAGCTTAAGTTTTCCAAGACCATGAATGTTTTGCAAGTTTTGCCCAGATATGTTAATTTTAGTAAAAGATCTTTCAAGGTATGTTTAAATTGGGCTTCAGCAAAGCAACATCCAGGAAAAGAACCAATTGCTTTGAAGGAGAACAGAACAGAAGGAGACATGTCTTATCTTGTGTTAGGTTTTGCTGAGTGTATTCCATTATGATAGCAGAAAATGGATTTGAGTAGCTGCTCATAGACTTAGGAATAGATAAACTTTTTTTTGGCTAGAGCAACAGTGTTGAAAGCTTCATGGGTAATACTTTTTGTTATCCCCATTGTGGAAGAACGAGGTTTCCTGATGGATTTTAAAAGCCAAAAATCTCTCAGAGCAATGATTCCCAGTTTTTTGAAGCAAGCCCTACTGGAGCTGTCTATGACCTTCACATGAAAGACCACAATAATCATTTTGCCACATGACCAATAAATGTAACTTGAGTGCTTGGAAGTACGATCAAAAGAGCTTCCTTATATAGTGCCCTGAAAGCACATATGCCTCTGGGACAAGAGAGGTGCATCTACAAATTCCACCTGCAGAAGAGAAAAGTGCTCCTTCAGCTGTTGGCGTTGTGACCCACATGCTTGGGCTTGCCTCACTTGGGCTTTGGAATTCTGCGCTCCCTCCCACACATCATCTCCAGGACCTTCTTGTACATGGGCAATGTTACTGCTGATGGTGATGGTGGGCAACTCAGGTTACCCTGCATCACGCACGTCATGCATGAAGTCGTCATGCTGCCCTAATAAGTGACACTGCTCTAAGGCTATTTTCTTTGCCAGTCTATCTTATTTTGATGCTCTTAGTAGTGTCCTGTTTCTTAATGACTGAAAGTAACAGCCAGAGTAGTTAATGAATGACTAATACATATATATGTTTGTTTTTTCTTATTGCTGCATGTTGAAATCTGTTTACTAATAGAACACAAGTTTTGCTTTGAAATGTATAGGTTTCTGAATTCACTGACCTTTTCATTAGCTAAACAAAATGCGGAACCTACTTGCCTTTTTTTTTTTTTGTGGTTTTCATTTTGATTAGAACCAAGAGCATTTCTCATAGCTTCTTTGAAATAGGAAAAAAAGATGGAATCATGTTACAGACCTAGAGAGAGAGTTGATAGAAATTTATCATTGAAGCAGTGAGTTTTTCTCATATGCCAGCACTTACTTTTAAATTTCAATCAAGTGAAAGGGTTTGGTGGAGCTAGTTAGCATTTTAAAGCCAAAAGTCATCTCACTTCTGTAACGATTGGGAAATGTTCTAGTCAGCAATCTGAGGCTGTTACTTGTTCCTTTTTAATTTTTTGACAGCTAACATTGTTATATGTTTTAGTTATTTTTAATGTGTCTTATAACTCTAAACCAAGAAATTGACACTGAATTTTCAGGTCATGCTCAGAAAATGAGCAACCTTCTTGATTCCTATATATGGAGAATGAGGTAATTTAAAGCTTGGGCTTAAGTAGCTTTTGATATTTTTAACTTAAACTCTAAATCAGCAGAAACTCAAAAGCACTGTCAATGCCTTAAAGATGTGCTTAGTCTGAAAACACAAAGATTTCGGAGGACTGTAGAAACTTGCTTCCAGCTCTTCACATTGTCCTCCTTTACATCATTTCTGTGTGTTTGACTCGCTTGGTACAGCACAATGCTTTTATTGTCTCACATCTTACTGCATGTCATTTGCATAATTTTATTACTTGTTACAGTATATGGAATGTAATCTTTTTCTCTTCCATTTATTATGAATGTAAGTAGCTTTCTACAACCGAATGTCATTGGCATGTTGGGTTGAAAAAGAGAGCAAAAGAGATTAGAAGGTCTTCTTTTGCTCGTAATTTTATTAACCTGGAGTTGATGCTTTTTTCCTCAGAGCAAACTGAGACAGTATCTGTACAAGTAAATAAAATGGCCCCATTTAGTGTTAGGGAATATTCCCTGAGCAGTGCAGCTTGGTCATCTATACTGCTAAATTGTTAGAGTCATTTCTGGTGCTGTTTGGGCTGGGATAGCTGGTACTTCTCATAACAGTCTCTAGGCACAGTCCAGGAACCGGCAGGGACCGTGCCCATTCCCAACTGGCAGTTTGCATGTGGCCGCCCTGCTTTTGAGGCTGAGAGTGCTTGATAGTATGAACATAGGCTGGTCTGTGCCATATGGGCTGGGCATGTTTAAATTGGTGGCGTTGCAGCTGTAATTGCGTGGTCCTGTCAGAAACGCGCGTTTGTGGTGCTGTTCGGGAAGTGATACTGAAGCACTCTTGCAAGTGGCTAGAAGTTATCACTTGGATAAGGGAGAATGTTTTTCACTCATACACCTCTGGCTCTGTCTTCCCAGCTTTGTGGGACAAAAAATATCACATTTTATGTTGGCCTTATAACTGACTGCATCTTTGTGGGGCAGAAGATATCCTGCAACGCGTAACCAGTAGTGGACCTAAAGCTGTGATGGAGCTGCCTGAAGAGTTGTGTTCCCAGCAGAGGGTTTAGTTGGGGAAAGTTAATTATGGGGCTGAAATTTGTTGCATGCAGTTTAGCACTTTTGTTTTAATGGCTATGCTTCATACTAAGGATGAAGAACTTTTTTTTTTTTTTTTTTAATATGCTGTCCACAAGATGTCTAGCAGCATGCACACTATAACGTTGTTCTGGGGCTGATACAGTTGGGAAAGAATCTGGAGCCCCTCTTGTCTGTAGGCCAGCCTTTGAGAGTCCCTGAAGCTTTTGTTTTAAAGATGGATTTACCATTAGAGCTGGTCTGTACAGCACACCTGCACTGTGCAGTTTTGTACTGATTCAGGCACCTGGCATGTGGTGCATCCTGCATCACATCCCAGAACATGAGGACACACTCTTTAGCATATCTATACAACGTAAGAGATCTCTGAAAATTTCTGCAATGTTTTCTACCTTCCTTCTGTATTGTTCCATCCTTCTGATGATTGTTTTTACTACTGTTACCGATACAGAATTTCTTAGACTGTCTTTTTTGCCTCAAAAAAATGGGGATAGGAGGCAGGAAGAGAGAGAAGACAAAAATAGGACATAATTAACACATTTGAGGTAGTAAATGGCTGCTATTTAAAATTGTTTGTTTAAGAAACATTAATAAGAACTAGAAGGCAAGGCAGGACGCAGACAATTTGTCACTTGAAGGAAAGAGAATATTCATTAGCTCCTTTTTTGTTCTTCTAAGACCTAGCTATAACAAAACGTTACATAAATTCAGTCTGCAAGGTAAGTCCTTGCAACCATCTCCATCACAGGCACAGTGTGCAAGTAATCTCCGTAACCTTTTTTGAGAACACAGAAAATGCTGAAGTAGCTCCACATAGAATTGACCCCTCCCCCCTTTTTCCCTTCCAGAAGGAATGGCATGAGTTGTAAGTTGCTTCTAATATAAAAAAGTATTCTTACTGTCTACCAAAAGGTTTTTATACTTCATAAATTTATTACAGCCAGCAGCATAAGCACCGATACCTTTATTTGCAAAGCATCAACAAAATTTGCTTTCAATTTGCAATGCAGTTAGCAACTGTATAATGTTATTAATGAGGCAGCATGAGATACACACCTCTATTTTGAGAAATAATCCACATAGGAGCTGGTGAATGTTTTCAATAGAATTGGCTGTAATATTTTCATGTAAAGTGTTTTCTCGTTGAGTTTAAAATGATATAAACTTGGTTAAAACTTGTGGCACACAAAAAGTTAATCTGTGCTACACTTCCTAAACAACAATCCATTAACTATGCAGTTCATGTATATTGCTTTTTTCCAATAAAAATTAATATAGTTTTTTGTGGGTTTTTAAATGGGAAGACCTGTATTATTGATTTGCTAGAATTGTACATGCAGTACAATACAGTACTCGAAATGAAGATGGCAATTAGTGAGTAAGGAAGCATCTTGAAATAATGAAATTATTAAAGTAATTTAAAATAATGACATGAAATAATGTAATTTAAAAATACTTTGCCATAATCTTAACTATTTTTTTTCTGTTGTTACATACCTTAGAATAAAAGCAAACTTAACAGAAGATAATTTATAAAAATTAAGAAAAGGACCCAGGAAGATAAAGTTATTTGATAATGGAAATCTGGAGGAAACAATGATATACATAGAATAACAATTTTAAAAAAAAGTATGCTTTTAAAAATCCTTTTCAAGTCAGGCTTTGACTTATTTTTAAAAATGGTTGAGGGACTAATAAAAAATGAAGTGTTACAAGTGAAATGCTCTGCACAGAGCACTGTGCTACTTTGACCTGTTTGTGCAGCTTTGATCAAAGCTGGCAGCCATGTTTTAAAACAAAGAATTTGCAGATGCTGGGGCCTTTTTCTTTTTGAGGAGAGCAGACTATACAGATGTTGAATGTAAGAAACACCCTATATTTCTGCTGTAAGTCATTACACTGGAAAGAGACAAGCCTGAGGTTAATTCCCTTGGAGATAGATGGTAGTCTTCAACAGCACGGTTGTCTGAAAATCACCCAGAAATTTTGGCACGTGGACATTATATTCGATACTCTTTTGAAACAGAAACAATATTCTCTAATGACTGAGTTTCTAGTTAGGTCAATGATGCAACTGTTCTCTGTCTAAAAGATAAAATAGTGGAAGTAGAAATATAGATGATTAAGTTGTCATATTCCAGTACATCCTCAGGTTGTGTGTCAACCTGTCTTTTTCTGAAGTGGTTTATTGTAGTAAGACAGTTGTATTAAAAAAAGAGTTAAGGGATATATATTTAAAGTGTATTAATTTAACATAAGGTCAATACAGTAAACTTATTTTGGGACAGAACTGACAATGTAAGTTGCAAACTATAAGTGATAAAATTTATACCTCATCATAAAGAGTCAGAAAGTTTATGCAGAAGGCTGGATAGTTACTTAAACCTGGTGTAAGTATATAAATGTCTTGCATTTCAATCTTTTTAAATCATTTGTTTTGAACTTCCAGTTCTCTGCCCATTTCTTGCCCATTTTAGTGTGCTGCATAGTACAAAATTCTAATTTGTAAAGAAATAAAATTTAATGCATCTTCAATTTGGAAAAAACTTCAAATGCTGATGGCATTTCTTCCCGCTGTCTCATTTTAAAAGGAAAAAAAAAAAGCCACCAGCCCTCTATGTATTTTATTAGTCATGAGTGAAATGATTCTTTTTTTCTTAGGCAATCAAATGTGTTCCTCTGACTATTTTTAGGGCTTTTTTTTTTTTGTCCCAGAAAGCATCATGTCTGCGAAGGAAACTCCAGTATTGTCTTCACAGGAAATGTCTTGTCATAATATTCTGAAGAAGTTTTTTTGATAGTTTGCCAAAGGGTCTTTGTTCATCTTTGTAATACCAAAGATTTGGTTTATTACTGGGCTTGTAATGACACAGAAATATGTGACCTTAATTGGGACATAGGACTTCCCTGGTTCTGATGCCTGTTTGTTCTCTGATCTTTAGCAGATCTGCACATTTTTCTTTTTGAAAATGTGTGGTGTTACCTTTTGCTTTATGGGAAATATTGGGATGGTTGATTTCATAGATATTTTACAACTACTTTTTAGATATTTTACAGGTGCTGCAAACCAGCTTGCTTTTTGCTTTCTGTCTACTTTAGCAAAGTGTAGTATGAAGCACTGAGGTATCTTCCTGGTATGCCTTGCCCAGTTTTAAGGTTGATGGGGTATGAAGTGAGTGGGGAAGAGAAGGATGGTATAAAGAAGTAGTTATGTCCAGCCTAAGTAACTTCTGTCACTAGGGGAGCAAAAATAGAAGAAACTGATAGTCCCTGAAGCGTTTTTAGTGTAACATTTCTAATGAGGTGAGCTGTGACTGTTCATTGCACGTTTGGCTGTTAATATGCTGCCCCCCAGTACTTGTAAGCTGGAAATGAACAGAGGCCGCTGACATGGCAAAAGAGCGGAATTAACAATTTACTCAACCACTAGTCCTGGCAAACTTTGTTGTTAATATGTCGTTGAGAATAAGATGCCATGAGGTCTCTCTCTGAACTCATAAGTGACCTTAAATTACCTCCTGTTGTTTGGATTCTCCCGGAAACTGCTAAAAACATATAAATTTAGAAAGGACTTTTTTTCCTGAAGATCTTGTATAGCTCCAAACCATTTTTTAAAAAAAAAGCTGAAACATACTATAGACAGCATTCTTTTTTATGCAATAAAAAATTCCTGTGAAACTTTAATGCTGCAAGAATCTTTGAAGAGCTGAACCAAAGTCAAGAAACTTGCTTGGGGATTTGACTGCTGGTTCTTGATCTTCTCAATAAACATTGACGTGATATCAGAATTCATACAAGTATGTAGATTTTTTTTTTTTTTTCCTTCACATCCTTTTCAGTGGAAGCTCAGTACTCTGAGCAGTTGGGTATGTGTTTCAAAACACAGGTGTAAAAATAGTCCCATTGCTGTAAGCGGCTTTACTCGGTGGAAACATCACTATTGTATGTCTCTCTGCCTGTGAGAATAGTGATAGTAGATCACTCCCTTGTGAACCGTGTTTAATGAAGACAGTTGGCCCTTATAAGCGTGGGATGAAACTTGTATGCAAGTAGGGTTGATGGAGTATCTGTTTCTCAACCTGTTCTTTTACCAATAAGCCCTGCATGTATTCTAAAAGCTGGCCAAATTTTCCTATCAGAAGGCATGTACTTTTATGTCTTTATTTTAAGGAAATAAGCAACAGAAAAAAATACCTCTAATGATTAAAACAGGTTTAGTCCTAAGTATATTGCTTGAAACTACCAGGAATAAATTAATCTACTTTTTTTTTCCCCTGTGAAAGACAAAGGTTGAAGTGACTGCTGTGTATTACTAATAAGTGTCCTTTAAAACTTCGTATCCCTCCAATTATGAAGCCATAATTTCTTTTAAATATAGAGACTTCTGTCTTAAAGTGGCAACACTTCTGGTTCATATAGTAGCATCATAAAAAGAGTGTATAGATTACCTGAATTGCTTTATTAAAAAAAAAATACTGCTACAGCTTGCTTAATATCCCAAATTATAAACAAAATATATGTTTATATTATATTGTAGAATCAGGTTAAAAGTTGGGTCTTCCTTTAATACATCTGTAACAACTTGAGTCAAAGGATTTGTTTTTCACTGGCTGAATTTGATGAGACCACCAGTGCACCAGAATAAGAGAACATGGTAAGCCACTCCTTTCTTTGCTTAACTGCTGCTCATTGCTGCATGCAAAATACAGATTCTTTAATCCCAACCTTGGCAGGTAAGACTGCATTTACTTGTAAACTTAAAGGGAAACAAATTATTGCAATAAATCTGTAGCCCCTTTTTACATGTGCTGCTAATAATACTTGAGTATAAAGTGGAAAATTTTATAGTAGTTGCTTTTGATTTGATTTTTAATGTTCTGAGCTTGGACAGTGAAAAATCGGTTCAAAAATGAAACTATGTTCAAGTAACATCCACTGCTGCGTTTTTGTGCCTTTTAAAGTCTTTTAAAGCCTAAAGAGAATATTTTTTTATGCATCAGTTTTCAGTGGAACTCTTAAAATCAGTACTTTCAGGTTTTCAGTTTTTCAAGAATATTTGGCTTTTTATTAGCTTATAGTATTTATGTAGATGAAACTCAAGACACACTTTATTGAAAGAGTTACTGTATATCTTTCCAACAGCTGTTGTAATTGTCAAAACCTGAAATTTGAGGTGCGGTTGAGACCAAGCACTGGTGAACTCTGTGAGTGCTTGCAAGGTTCACCCAGATTAAACAATGCCAAATACAGGAAATTAACTTTCAGCAGCTTGAAGTGAAGCCTATCAGTTTTGGGTACTGTTGAAATTCAGTTGTTGCTGATAGTTTTACAAATGGAATCTGTCTTATAGAATTTCTGCTGGTATTATAAAAGAATTCTTGATATAAATTAGTGATTTCAATGTCTTGTCATCTCTTTTGCTTCATTTTTACTTTCTTCTGGCAATGCTGTCTCTTGTATGAAGGTGGAGAAATGAGCTTATTGCTAGGAAAGTATATTTTATAGGCTTTAAGAATTGTTTTCCAGTGTAGTAATTTTAAGAGCTGATGTTCTAATAGCAAAGATACCAACTTGAATTAGCTGATACATGAAAAGAGAACACCCGTTTCCATCTGAAGGGAAGAAAGCAGAAATCTAATCTTGATAATGTCATTGTGCTGTTGTCTGAGTATTACAGACGATTGTTAGCCCTTACTGAATTACTGAAAAATTTGGATTGCTGCTTTTTCCTCCCACCCCCTTATAACAAAGTCAAGGAACAGTCTTTTTTCCATCTTCATCCTCTGTCTTCTCACAAAGTTAATGGGCAGTTATTTTCAGAGACACAGCTGAGAATTGATATTTGTCCCTGCTGCCTTGAACAATAAAACATACTAATTTTATGTTGTTCTTTACTTTCCTTTCACATGAAATCACAGACATCCGCTAATGACCTGGGATCCTAGCCAAGAGCTAGCAGTGGTGGGAGAAAATGCAGGATATTTATAACTTCATTATAATCCAGTATTTATTCCTTGCTCTTTTCATGGCAAGAGAGAGAGAATTCCGTATAAAAAGACAACAACAACAACAAAAAAACCAACCAAAAAAACCCAAATAACAGCTCTTACAGTATTTATTTTGCTCATTTTAAGAGGATATCAGTAAAACTGCCCCTCCCCCCCTTTTCTTGTTTGGTTGTTTTTTTTCTTTTGGTAGACATTTAGGCACAAATAATGATGGTATCACAACATTTATAATATCATACCAAGGGAAGAATTGCTCAAAATCAGACAAGGAGCATTCTTTAGCTGGGAAGGAAGCAGGATGTATTCCTGAGGCCTAGGCAGGAGATCTGGAATTATACAACTGCTCAGAATTTTCCTTTGACATGCATGAGAAGTTGTATATGTCCAAGTAAGTATCTGTAAGGACTGTTTTACATAAATTGAACAGGGCTCTTGGAAAAATAGAGCACCTGCGAGAATTCTGTTTTACAGAATATCTGTACAGAAAGAGTATTCAAGTCTGAAGTTGGACTTTTGCTAGGTGATCCACAGGTTTAGATCGGAAAAAGAAACAGCTCCCCAAGACAAAACAGTCCTTTTCCTGCAGTTCATCTTAAATAGTAACGGTTTGTAACCATTAGCTTTTGAAGAAAAATGGAGGATGTTTTCACTGTGTCTCTCTAACAAATACTTGCTGTTCTCCTGGAGAGAATTACCAAGCCTAACATCTACTTCACAATTCACTAAACTAAAGGGTTTTCATTCAGTCCTTAATAGATAGGATTCGCCTATGTTGATTTGATGTGCAGATGAAATACCAGAATATAATGTAAGTTTCATTTACACCAAATATATTACACAAAAACATAACACAAATTTTTATTACACAAAATATGTGTAAATCTTAAAGTATTCATTAATAAAGCCAAAAATTATGTCATTTTTTTTTCTGTGTAGAAAGCTTTATTATGATAAGTACAGCTGGACTGAGCTAAGTCAGATGTTGATACAGTGTCAAATGCTGTGGGGTTTGGCTTGTGTGGCTGTTGCATTCAAATTGCTCTTCTATAATCCAGTGATAACACAATAGGAATCCCTGTCGGGCAGGGAAAGAGGGATCCGAGAAGAATGTGGTTTTGTACAGGTAGATGAAAATACCAGGTGGTATTTTTGCAATGGGTATCTAATCTTTCAGGTTGATGTTTACAGTAGAACACCAACAATTTAATAAAAAGAAAAGAAGAAAAAAAAGAAGAAAGAGGGTGGAGTTGTGCCCTTGGTTATGGAGCACTTCAGCACTTTTAAAAGTTCAGGATTTCTATCAGAACATTTATCAATTAGATTGCTGTGATAAGCACAGAGTTTTTTTCTTTTTTCAAAATGAGATAGATTTTTGATGAGCGGATTAGGTGTGTTTTCATGATTGTATATATTCAGTAATAAAATGGCAGGAATATAAAGCTACCACTCAGCCTAGTCAGTGTTTCTCATATTCTCCCTCTTGTACCCCAGAGGAACAGTATATATTTGTCATATGTTATCTGTGACTTTTTCTAGTATTTTACGATTCCACCTAAATACCTTAATCAAGATTGAACTTTCACACTGTTAAATATAGTGTGTGTAGGTACATTATCACACAGAGCAGACAGTTTTTCCACTGGAAAAAAATTACAGCTGATAAGATGAACAAAGAAATCATTGTTGGCTCTGAGAGGGAGAATTAAAGCACAAAGGGATTTAAGGACACGCAGGAAATCTGTTGGCAGAGCCAAGAATTGAAGTCTCTCTCAAGTCCTGGTGCAAATGCCTCTGCCACGGGCCAAGCTTCTTGAGCTGGAGAGAAGCCGTCCCTTTCACCCCCTGCTTCCGGTTTGACTGGGAAAAGAGACTGAAAAGGCTCGATAGAGAGAAGGAAAAGAAGTAATCCTAGCTGTGAAGCTGCGGCCTCTTAACAAGAGAGGAGAAATGTTCCCAAACTAACCAACCAATGCCTTTTTTTTTTTTCCCCCCGCTTTATCCCATTCAAACCAAAAAGTAATGTTGCTGAAGTAATCCTAATGTCACAGTAAAGGGTTCTGTGCAGCTGATCAGCATAATGCACTTCCCTTTGCTTGTGCCTTCTCTGGCCGTGTACAGAAAGCCCTTCAGCTGACATTTGTTTAATATTCTTTAAGAAAAAACACATGCGGAAAAAGCCTTGCATTATTGGAACAAAACCCTAGATTTGTTTTCAGATATTCCTTCCTTGCATCCTCTTGCATCTTCCTTGCAGGAGCCTTTTTTATTTAAATTAATCTTTGGGGTTTTTTGAAGGGTTTGGAACCAAGGCTTTCGTTATTTTGGCAGGAAGCATTCAGTTTTGTATAACTCTATTTCACAAAATATTTTTTCACCTCAAATCCAAGTCTTGGACGCTGTATCTGAGATATAGCAGCAATTTAATTAAACAGAATTTGGTCATAACTCAAACAGTAACTGCTTGAGGGGGGCAAGATTCCATAAGGAAAACACATCAAATACGAGATACTGTGTATCTGTAGTTCATAGTGGAGATGGTGGCATATAGATACTGCAGGACTGAGCCTTTTATGTTTTATGCAGTTGCTTAAACTGTCCTGACCTATCGATTGAGAGCAATTTTGTTTGTATAGTAAATAACAGCACCTTTTTTATAGTAAGTTCATTTTATACCTGGATATGCTGCGATTGTCTTGATGCTCTGAAGCTTTCTATCTACTGATGAGGCATTTTTCTGTTTTCTTGTTTGCACGGTGAATCTTTCATGGAAATTGAGCTGTTGAGTTTTTTCAGCATTTATAAAGTCATTTGTTGGTTCCATGGTGAAAAGCAGCTGTTGGCCTTATGTCTTAAGTTCAGTCTTTTCATCTTTCATTAAATCAGTGGTATTTTAAAGGCTATTTTTAAATTGTGCTGTGCAAGAAGATAATTTTCTTCTGGTTTTGGTCCCAGTTATTAACCTGTGGGAATTTATCTTAGTATTCTAACTTTAGTCTAATATTTTACACTGCAAGTGGTTTGCTTTTAGTGAGTTTTTTGTAGATATTGATGGGTTTGGACTATGCCTGTAACAAATAGCAATTTTATTTATTCAGAAACTTTTAAAAAAAATTACCATAAGTTTTTATTCTTGTCTGGTTTTTTTGCCTTGACCAAATAAACTCCCTTGAAATTTCTGAACTTTCCAAGATTAGTTTAGTTTCCTAATGATGATATTAAATATTGACCATTTCAGACACTTGCAAATAAGAAAACAGTTACTGTACAAATAAGACCTGATAAACTATTCTATTAGCTTATTACTCCTAAAAGTTGTAGCTCCCTCTCTTCTACTCTTTCTGCTTTCTCCTCCCTTCATTTCTGCTCCAATCAGAGTTGGTCCTAGCCTGGGCATTGTAGTCTAAGCAAAATGCAAGTATTATTTACCAGGAATTATTTAGGTAAAAAAAAAAACAAAAACAAAAACAAAAATTCCCTTATTTATCGATATTGTTCCCTTAAATTTGCAAACTTGGCATTACACACTGTCCCTGGAGGTTTACTGGGGTTTTTTTTTCCCCTCATGTTACTCTGAGACTTGGCTTGAGTGACTTGGGAAAACTTTCAGTTTCCCAAATTATCAAACCTCAAAGCATAACAGACAATTTACTGTAGCTTAAAACAACTGCTTTTTGTTTCCTTCTGCAATTCAGGTTCTGATTGGATTAAAAAAATGAAGTTTTATACCCTTGAAATCCATATTGCCCAAACTTCATTTCTGATAGAATGCCCCCGTTATCTTTGAAATTAAAGCATTTATTACTATGAGGGACATTATCACAAAATAAAGAGAGCCCATTGCAGCTACAATGTGAAATATATATTTGCTGTCATCAACTGTCCTAGTTGCGTATCCATTCAATGCATAGTAATCTGATGAAAAGCCAAAGATACTAGTATTAACTGAGCCTTGTGTTACAGTAGTCAATAGCATTAGTTTGAATCATATGCATAAAAGGAGAGTTTAATTATCTCAAACTTTTTGTTAGGATTAAAAGAAAAACTGACAGCCAACACTTCTCTTTTCTTCGTGTGTGATGCATAGAAAGGTTATAGATTACAGGGGTTATTCACAGGCCATTGGTTTGATAGAGATCAAGGAATATACAAGGAAACAAAAGGCTTGAAAAGAAGAGTTTAAAAACAAAAAGCTTCACGCTTTCAATATCCAAGCAAAGATTTCAATGTAAAATAACAAAGTCCCAAACCATCACTGTTAATAATAAATGTCTGTCACTTATGGTGTCTGGCTGGATGTGCTCCATGCCATATTTTATTTCTTCTTGGCACTAGCCCAAAAAAATGTGTTTTCATCACAGAAAAAAAATATAGTCATCTGTCTGCTATGTGCATTTATACACAGGCATGCAGGTCTTGTGATATAATGTCAGGCTAATAAACACGGTATTTTTCAGTATCTTGAAAATTCATTTTTTAAGAAAGATGTAGAAAAGCCACTATAAATTTTTACTTTGAAGCCAGCAAAAGAGAGAGCTGAGATTTTTAGTTTCAGAAGATTTCTGACTACTGTCCAAATAGGAAAGGATCAGAATAGAATATTGCTTCCCTGTTATAAACCTTCTGGTAGTGAAAAATGTTGTTTTGCTTATTACCCACAAATCTATTTGCAAAGCGTACTCCCAATTTCTAAAAAGGGAGAGTTTTACTGTCTTAGTGTTGTGAAATTGTTTTTTATAAACGTTCATTCAACAGGGAGAAAAAATGTCTTCTGTCACTTAGTTATTGCTGTTTCTTTGGATAGATGGCATGCTTTCATTGAAATCTCTTGGATTCCTTCATTTTTTTGTATCTTTTAGTAATGCAAGGTACATTTGCAGTTAATATTCTTCATATGTCATTTTAAAAATGGTCTGTAGGGAAAGGTTAAAATTGTCAAGTATTCTTGAAAAAGCAACCCAAAAACGTGTCTCAGTTTGTTCTGTTTTACTAATTTTTTTTCTTTTGAAACGGGTAGTAAAACCAGACTTTCTTATCAAGGGTGACCTGATACAGACTTCAAGTTTTTGGTGTGGTTTTACTTTGTATTCCAAGCTGACCGCAGTTTGTACTTCATGGTTTTCACTTCCAATAGAGTTTCAGAGGTTGTTTGCAGAGTGGCACATTCGTTTGACCTCTAATACATTTTGATTCCAAAGAAAATATATAGTCAATCTTTCTAGCTTTTAATTTTAAATAGGATTAACTCAATAGTGATAATTAGGCTGCACTATATGACTACTTTTTTTTTTTTAGTTTCCTAACATAACAGCAATTGGAACCTGAATTTGTCCTCATTTTAATGTTTCACTTATATGCCATATGAAAATTCTTCTGTCTTTGATATATTTATTTGGTTGTATAAAATGGATTTTTTAGGATTTAGATGGCCTCAGAATCTGTCATTCACATAAATATTTGGAAAACATACACTGTAGTGAGACTTCATCTGAAGTATTTTCTGTTTGTATCTTCAAAGTTCTACAGTCCAGGTCTAAACAGCATGTATTAGAATTGACTAAAAATATCCTGTTGATACAGGTAACACATAATGACCAAATTAAAAGAGCTGGTGTGCAAATCAGAGGAGAAAAAGGAAAGCAGCATAAATTGATGGGAAGCAGAAGCATTCACTTTGGCATGGTTGCCAATGGTAAATTTGACCTTGTAACTCTAGACTTAAGGTACTGGACTTGAGATGCATAAAAACTTTTAAGAGTGACTTTTTTTTTTTTTCTTTAATGCAACTTTGAGGATAGAATTCTAAAATTATATTTAAAATTTTTTAATTTGAAAAATTAATATATTGGTAGAGGGAGGCAAGGAATTTAACTTTGTGATTGAATAGTCTACCATCTAATAGACACTTAAAGGCATTTGTTAGGGCTGTTAATACCAACCCCAGGCTTATGGAGCATTTGATTTGAGTCTGTTATTCTTTACTAGAACAGTAGTTTTCCCTGGGTGATGTGGAATTTTGTAAGACGACAAGATTTTACACTGGACATTTGTTGAAACAACTTATCTGAAGAGAAACGATGCTAATTGAGGGAGGGGGAAAGACAGAAAGAGGAGAAAGACGTTGAGCAAGTCACCAGTACTCCAGTGCACTGGCTATGTATTTAGGAAATCATTTCTCTGCTTCAGAAAGATGGTGTAACCATTCAAGCCATTGACGATCACAAGGTTCTTCCACACTGCTGGGCCAGGATCTTCTAAGTTTGCTGCATTAACTGTTGCAGTTTGCATGTGTACTGCCCAAGGCTTTGAACTTAACCTGAGTAGTAATTGCATATCTGACGTGCCCAAGCACAATTTATATTTCAGTCTGGTAGTATAACCAAAAAGGAATGAAAAAGTTTATATGTGTTTAAAGGGTATAAGCATATGAATTGTACAAATGGCTTCAAAAAATCTAGAAAACAGGTAAGATCAAACTGAATATAATTATATTTTTACCTGAATGATAATAGAAGTAGCTTCCCTGGTGCATAAATCTGTAAACCTTAAATTATTTTTAAAAAATACGTTTCAGTTTAAAATGGTCTGATTTTCTAGTATGGACAAGGGAAAATTACTAATACTGTAATTTTTAGAAATTAAGTTCTGTGATTCTTTGTCTGAGCTAGGACTGAGTCATAAAACTTAGGTTGCTGCTTAAGAGTTGGTAAGCCTTGTACCTTAACACATACTTAAGTCTTCTTTTTTATACGTTCCACTATGGTTTCTTAAGGGCAGGATTCCTGTTGCAATCTTTCTATATGCTTCTAACATACAGTTACACAACTGTACAACTACTTTTGTAAGATTTCACAGTGAGCAGCTTAACTTACCTGTTGTCCTGGTTTCAGCTGGGATAGCGTTGATTTTTCTTCCTAGTAGCTGGTATAGTGCTGTGCTGCTGATTTAGTATGGGAATAATGTTGATAACACGCTGATGTTTTAGTTGTTGCTAAGTAGTACTTACACTGGTCAAGGACTTTTCAGCTTCCCGTGCTCTGCCAGGTGCATGAGAAGCTGGGAGGGGGCACAGCCAGGACAGCTGACCCAGACTGGCCAAAGGGCTACTCCATACCATATGACATCATGCTCAGTATATAAGCTGGGAGAAGAAGAAGGAAGGGGGGGACATTCGGCATGATGGCGTTTGGCTTCCCAAGTAACTGTTAACGTGTGATGGAGCCCTGCTTTCCTGGGGATGGCTGATGGCCTGCCGATGGGAAGTAGTGAATGAATTCCTTGCTTTGCTTTGCTTGCGCGTGTGGCTTTTGCTTTACCTATTAAACTGTCTTTATCTCAACCCATGAGTTTTCTCACTTTTACTCTTCCGATTCCCTCCCCCATCCCACTGGGGGGGGAGTGAGCGAGCGGCTGTGTGGTGCTTAGTTGCCGACTGGGGTTAAACCACAACACCTGTTCTACAAATATTTAGACTCTCTGAACTATTTCTTGCATATTCTAATGGAGCATTGAAATAGGTTTTGAAATGTTTAAGTGATCTGTTTTTATACTTGAAGTAGATGATTCTTATCTAGTATAAAACAGTTTCAACCCCAAATATGTTCATATTGCAACAACTTGGACAGCATTTTGGTATGCCCGAGCTGCATGATTAGGACATTTTAACTACATTTTAAACCAAACCTTTCCCTTTCTCTCATCAATACTGAAAGTCCTGTAATGAGGACTAACTTGTATGATTCAGGATTTGTTAGATTTGAGCTGGAACCTGGCCACTTTGTAGTGAGCATGCCAGCAAAGTACTTTGAATGATAACAGTTGTCTTAATGTCCTCTCATAACCTCTTCAGAAAGGCATGTTTTTTCTACTATTAGGACAGTTGACAGGTAATAAATTGTAGAATGTTTCACAGGTCACCATGGGATATGGACCACATACAGCTGGGCAAGTGCAGGAACAAGGCATGGCAAAGCCAGTTAAGGCTTTGTTGAAAGAAGCATTCTTGTATGGAACAAACTGAACAGTGCAATCATGTAGAGCAGCCATGCAGGGAAGACACAGTTGTCTCGGCCAAGTGGTGTGTTCTCTGCAGGAAGCCATATCCAACTCATGTTCTTTGAAAAACCTTATCTTCCTGAAGTTTCATTTCAAAAGTGAGAATTGGAAGAATCCCAGAAGAATCCCCCCTTTTTTTTTTCTTTTTTTCTTTTCCTCATGATCAACAAAAATCATGATTCGATCCACTATATCAGGAAATATGCTAGTGCATATGTCTAGAATGATTAATCGTAGTACTTTTTGTATAATCTGCAGCTGTTGATGCTGATGGGTATTTGGACTAATGCCTTTTATATTAGCACAGAAAAAGCTTTGATTTCAATTACTCTCCTTTATTTTTAAACAAGCCATAAATTCATTGCTGTGCTTCACTTCTCCATTTTTTTTCTGCAGTACACTAAAACAAAGAGGCTTTTCTGGCTAAATTGAGACTATATTCAATTAAATGAATTGTAATTTATCTTCACAAAAGGAGAGAGGGTAATTTACCAGAAAGAATAAACACAAAACAGTACAAATCAGCTTTTAATAGGATTTCAGTAAATAATTTTTGAAATTCTCATTCATTATCATCATAGGGTTATGGCATTGTTTTCAGTGTTATCCAATTTTGTTTGTAATAATACATCTTCTCTCAAGGCCTAATTCAAAAAGTACTGATTTGAAACATTTGAATTAAAGCCTCTGAGTAGCCATGTGTATTTAATACAGAGTAAATGTAACAAAGCTTTGCTTAACGGGGACTTTGGAGTTAGATGTTCTTCTTTTAGTGAGTTCAATGTATGTGGAAAGAGAGCGAGCACAATGATTTGCGTGGTTAGAACATCCAGAGCGATTTAAGCCAAGATTGCAAGGAGTTTTATGAAGACTAGTGAGAACATCCCAGAATTTTCTACTAATGGATAGTGTTACTTCCTACTTTATCTATAGGAAAATTGAACCATTAAAATGTTAAATGAGTTGCACAATGTCATACAAAAGTTTCAACAATAGAGCTAGAAGTAAAATGCAGTTCTTTTAAAATTCCAACTTCAGTGTCCAGATGATGTTGCTAGCGTTGCTATCCTGAAGGCTTGCTACTCTGTGAAGATTTTGTTTTATTATACTTAGATCAATTAATAACTCTCAAAGATCCATTATGAACCTTCAGAAAGAAGGAAAGCTCTTGATGAGGAAGCTATTATAGAATCAAGATACTTCTCTAGGCTGCATTTATCCCTGTTGTAAGAGGTTCTACCACATGAAGTACCTGTTTCTAAACTGATATGGAGTACACAAGCTGGTTTTAGGCCGCTTCTGTGTGCAATGAGCCATGCAAAATTCCTGAGTTTATTCAATGTTGCTACTCTGAAGGGAAGTGGTCACAGACTCGCCTTGCTTCTATTACTTCAAGATAATGCATCCTGTCATTTCTTAGTCCTTTTCTTTATACTACTTGGCTCCAATCCCATTCAGTTTGCCCCAAAATCCTACCCTTTGGACTCCAGATCTACAAACATCTGCCTTTCACACTTGTGTGTGTTCTTTGTCCTCTGTATCAACTCAACCCAATGGTTTCCTGTGCTTTGGCTTCCAAATTCAATCTTTTTCCCGCTGATTTGTTGTTCCCAATGGATACTAGTCCTTCCTTTCCTCCCTTAACCCTGTCCAGTTTGACTCCATCACCCTCTTCTTATTCAGAGCCTCTTATTGGTCCCACTTTCTTCTCATTCCTTCCTTTCAGTAACACTGGCTCTCAGTGGTTGTTATTTTACCCAGTTGTTCCCCAGTCTTCTGTCAGTCTTCAGATCTGGCTCTTGCCATCCTAAGTTTAGATCAGATTCTTTCCTCCTCCCTATGTTTGCATTCCCAGCTACTGAAAATCATTGAGCCACTCACACAGGAGGAACTTTCTCTTTCTTCTGCTCTGAATTTAAGTGTCCTGTCTTAGAGATGTCCTCATGAGCTGAAGCATGTCCAGACCAGGCAGAATCTACAGGAAAATTAGCTGGTGAAGTCTTAGTATCTACTGAATAGGTAGTAACTGCAATCTGTTATCCTGATTTTCTGAAGAAATACAATTTTACAGTGGCTGTCTGGTTTTGGCCCACATTTCCCAATAATTCTTGAACAAACTGGATAGGTTGAACCAAATTTGAAGGAGGGGTAGAGGTCTCTGATATTAGGTTCCTACAAGTTTTGTGTGACAACTAGGTAGGGAAGAGATCCTAATGGTGCCTCTACTGAGGGAAAGTTCAGCGTTCACGGGAGAATTCACATGGGAGCACAACCTTAAGAGGAAGGCCTTAGGCAAACAAGTTAGGTGGCTCAAGAATTATGTTATGATCATTTTGCTTTGCAGTCTTGGGGGATTCTGACATCTAAATGAATAGTAAGCAGCAAAGTATAAAAGCCAGGAGAGCAGAGAGGAGGCAAATTCTGGAGGTTGGGGTGCAGAGGGCAGGCAGAATGGGCAGGAGGAAGACAATGACTGTTAAGTACTACAGAAGACATTTGGAAGAGGGTGCCATTCATCCATCTGTTAAAAGGCTGTATGACATGCAGTTCATGATGGAAATTCCCTGTAATGTAAATCTGTTTGTGGCTTGCCAGAGCTGAGAATCAGTCTGTGGTATCTGGTGCCATGCTCGTATGCATCTCCACTGGTAGTTGGTAGCTGCTGGAGCAGTTGGCAGCATCCCGTGTTCTGACTGGTCAGTCATATCCTTTTCCCCAAAGCAGCACGCCTTGTGTCCCAGCTCTGGATGAAGAGTGGATGTGAAGATACATGAGAGGATGGCAGGAAGAGTGGAGGGTTGGTGGGTGCTGAAGTATCCGTGAGAGAATTGCAGGAGGCACAAGAGTGTGGGGATTACACCGAACTGCGACTAATGGTGTTATATGTAACTGGTGAGTCTTTATTGGCCTGCAGGCTCATTTGAGTTGTGAGCTCCTGGCTTGTCCTTGGTCAGAGTACAGATTTACTGTAAGGGATTAGTTAAACAGATTTCTGAACTCATGAGACTGATCTTTGGGCTGTACAACATCAAGGAACTTGACTTATATCCTGTGTTGGTTGTTGACTTCTGCCAAGAATTGGTTACAGTGATTTGCATTGCTGCTGTTAATGCTCAGATGCTTTCCCAAATACCTTTATTGAAGAAAAACAGATTAATCTGTTATAGTAATTTTGTAAATATGGGACTGACTTCTTTCTTCACTGAGACTAGGGGGAGTGCATCAGTATTACTGGAAAGAGAAACTTCAGAATCATCATATTTAGCATGTAGCTTGCTGTATCTTTGTCACCGTGCTCTAAAGCAGTGGCATGCTTATGGTCAAATGTAGTGTGCTGTTCAGCTCTGGCTGTTACCTGTAGCTGCCTCTTTAGTTAGAAGATTGACATGACTGTCACTGAATCACTGGAACAAACAGTGACTCTCAGTTCAGAAGGAGGAACTATGCTGGGACAGTATAAGGATACATTGCATACTGTCTCCATGTGGCCAAATGCAATCAGGTTACTAAAACAAAAACAGTAAATCAGGAGCAATGGAAGACTCGGAACATGTTGTGAAAGTGATCTCAGGGCCAATTTCTGCAGACCTTCTTCATGTAAGAAATCCCATTGCAGTCAGACCCACTGAATCCCACTGATTAAGGAAAGTAAAAGCAACAGGGCTAACTGCACAGTTTTGTACATTTATTCAATTATTATTTTTAAGTGGGGCTCCCATAGATGAAGGGATATAAAAACAGATGTCGAAACACTGCTACAAGCAACCTCCAAGAAAACCCAACCCCCAGCCTAATCCCTTCAGTTACATTTTCCCACAACTGGGAAAGCAAGTCTCACAGACAAAGTTCTCCCTGTGATCTTATTTTATACTTTCCAGTATGTACTCGATTCATAAAGAACAATTTTCTCTCACTTCTGGTTGTGGAATTGGGAAACGTTTGTATCTGAAGTGGGTAACAGAAGCACCACTTTTGTAATGGCTCTGAGAGAGGTTTCTAGTGGTAACCCCATTTTGCCGCTGGAAAGAAGAAACTTCCTTTTCCCCTTACCATATCAAATGCAACTTTTCCTCCTTGCCTACAAGGTTCAGAAACTGCTTTGTAATTGTTGCTGTTTTTTTCATCTTTCTTTAGCCTGGTGCTTTGAATGTATAGCTTTCTTAGCTGTCTTTCAGTTTTTTTGGCTAGCCCTTTTTTAAGCCTTCTTTGATGCTAACACTCAAGCTATTAAAATCCGTGGGGGTAAACTTATATCTTCTCCTCTTCTCTTGAACTATGCACTTCTTTCATAGTGTCACCGTAAAATTGACATTTCCAAGTGCTTCTCAGTAGCTTTCTTCTCTACCATTCATTTCTTAAGCGCCTTCTCTGTCTTTTTGCACACTTCTGCGTTCTTTAATCAGATTCGAAACCTTTGTGATGGCAAATAATGTGTATCCATGCCTCTCTATATACTGATATTTGTAAAAGTAGTGTGATAATATTTTTTTTTTTAATTTGGGCAATGTTTATTTATTAGGTAAAAGTGGTAGATTGGCCTCTTCAACATAACTTTTAACCATCATGCTAATATGTCAGTTATTCATTCATTCATCAACTGTGCACCATTGATTTATTTTGCTAATAGTATTACTTTTATTTGTTACTTCCTGTCCATAAAAGTTGACCTTTTTATGGCATATTGTCCCTGGTGAGGAGTTACTAGCCAGATGTACTGCAAGTGTTCTAGTTCTCAGTGTATATTCTGGACTTTTGGCTTTGATCTAATTATTCAAGACCACAGATAAGTTGTTCTCAGTAATAAACTTGATACAGTTAAGGGATGTATAAGGCCACCGCCTCCCGTGGACTCCAGGACCTGGGGATTCCTCTAGCCCAGCCCCTGGAGGTCAGCCCTGTGTGCCTGGACACCTGGAGGTCTCTGCATCCCACACTGATGGACAGGGCAGCTGCTTTCCCCTTTGCAGGTTCAACCAATAGTGAGTCTCAGTGTGTATGCCAAAAACACAAACACTGACAAGGACAGAGGATGCAGGGCACTGATGCAGCCACCTACACAGGTGGCCCCAGAAGGCCCTGCCTTCAACAGCACCCACATATAACACTGCCAGCACACACATGAAACATAAGCATAGAGAGCCATGTCCCCTTCTTCCCATCGAACTGATCAGGATTGAAGTTTACTAGTGAAAACACACACATTCTTGCTCTCCAGGTCTGGAGAGCAGATCCCTCAAATACCAACATGGGCCCTCTGCTTATCTAAAAATGTTGCCTGGACCCTGAGCCCTCTTAACTGCTCTACAGGTCTTCTACTTGCCTGATAGCCCAGCTTGCTGTTCACTAGCAAACGTGTTTATGCTCACAAGCACCTCTGCCCTGAATCCCTTGACTATCAGCATGGGCTCTACTCCTATTTAATATTCCTGCCTGGACTCTGGACCTCCTGCTCACCGGCTCGTCCAGTTTGAAGTCTGCTAGCAAATTACACACCCCCATGCTGATGCATATCAGCACTCCAGCCCCCTCTCTGCCCCCCACCCTCCATGCCAGTAGCTGGCACACAGCCCCTGTGGGCAGTGCTTCCCCTCTCCAGGTGCTGATGCTGAGACCCTCATTTGCTTCACCTAGGCCACCTCAGTAGCTGGCACCTGGAATACAGGCCCTAGGACTCATGGTCCCCTGTCCAGTTGCTGACAGAGACCCTCACGCCACTCCAGTCCCCCTAGTAGCTGGGACATAGACCCTGTGACACATAGTCCCACTCTAGTTGCTGGCACTTAGACTCCTACTTGCTCCAGTTGCTGGCACAACAGATGTGGGGGACATATTGCCTGGGGTTGACTTCAGTTGCTTACCTGAATTTACTCCCCCCAGTCTCTCTGGTAGCTGGCACCCTGGACCCGTGCTATTTAGGTCCATGGCCACACTGGCTACCAACACTGAGATTCTGACTGACTTCGTTTGCTGGCACCACTGATTGTGATGGCCCTATCACCTCAGGTCGTCTGACTCCGTTGCTGGCCCCAAATTCACTCCAGTCTCTTCAGCTGCTGGCATCTAGTCCTTACAGCACGCACACATGGGGTAGAGAGTGTGGTTACATGTAAAGATCATCAAGAAAAGATTTAATAAGAAAATAGGACAGACTGTGGTGATCAGGCACAGAGCTTGGTCAGACAAGTGTACTGATCTACTGCTGCTGACGTGGGACCAGCCCCATTGATACCCCCCTCTCCTTCCTGATCCCCTCACCTTAAACATTTCGTAAGTTTTGCATAGCCCTGCAGGCCCCCCTCAAATATCCTAAATCCTCCTGTTCCTCTTGTTTCCCCTAGCTTGTTGGTTATGAAGTCCAGGTTGACCCTCTCCAAAGCTATGCTTCAGCTTCTTAATAGCCTGTCCAGTAGTGACTGGAGAGTTTGTCACTGTCTCTGTTATCCCTTTTCTATTACATTTGTGTCCATGTGTTTTGTTTATGACTTTCACTATTGCTCTTTGAATGGAAAAGTTCCTTGATCTGATAATTCTAATGAAGCAGATGCTCTGACATGCCACGTACCCTTACAAATATAGGCAGGGGTAGCTAAATTCTGCCGAATGAGAATATTATTGAATCTTCAGCTAGAAATTAGCATCTTGTCTCAGTTTGAGTTGAAATACAATCTGAAAGTAAAAGTCTCAGGAGAGGATTTTTGAGCTCTTTTCTGGGCAGTTTAGGTAAAGTGGTGATATCTATGAAATATGTTTTACTATTGATTTTTATATCAGGTTTAGTACATTTATCTGTTCATTGGAGAAGCAAATGACCTGACAGTGGATGAGGTTTCACAGCAGTGAAACACTGAAATCGTATGCGTGTCTCTATATATACTAGCTAGTTTTCTATGTGAATGGCAAAACCATTAATACTTGTAACATTCCTTTTGAAAGGCCAAAGCTGTGCTAAGGGAGCCTGCCTACTGGAACCTTTTGATCCACCAGGCACTTCCTAGCAAACCTTACCAGGTGTCCTTTCAGCTGGTCTATGGCAAGGCTTTGATGTGCTGAGAACATGGTCACAATGTGGGGCAGCTGTGTCTCCAAAAAAGGAACAGGGAAAGCAGAAGGAATGTTCAGATCTTACTGTGTGAGTAGTCTGGCTGTGATGGTCCAGCTTTTGCAGCCACAGTGGGACCAGTGCAAGCTTTGGAAGCCCCTAGAGGCTGAGTCTGATTGGTGGTAACAGTTCCAGGCTCTGTGTTACGATGAGCAGAAGGCGGCACATCACTCTGCATGTGGCATGAACAGAAAAGAGCATTTAGTCTTTGGTGGTGTTGCTTACTGACCAGACGGGTCAGATATAAGTATTACTTGGATGAGGTCTGCTTGCAGGCTATGGGCTAGACTTCACTTTGCTTTTGATCTGTAATTCTGATGCCTAACGCTCCTATTAATGTCGTTGCGTCAAAGAGCCTTGATCATGCCTCTGTCAGATTTATGCCAAGGACTGTAAAAACTTGGGGTGGAGGAGATCCTCACGAATTCATACAGTCCAAGTATAAAATAAGAGATGGCAGGGAAGCACATTTAAATGCTACTGCTTGGTGTCAGCACTGTGCTTGGCATACCAGTATCTGGAGGAAGATCTAACAAGTGAGTGCTGGATACTTAACGTTGTGTCTGATAAACTAAAAAGACAAATACTGTGAAGATCCTTGTTCCCATGGAGTTATTAAAGCTGCAAGATCCACAAGTAATGCAGAGTGTTTGTAGGAAGGCCTATTATTCATGGACTGTTTTGTTTCTTTTGGTTTTTCCAGGTGTTCCAGGACCTTGGCACTTCCGTGTTGTCGGGTGCGTTTAGTGGATACAACATCTGCCTCTTCGCATATGGACAGACAGGTTCAGGAAAAACTTACACAATGATGGGAACACCTGTGAGTTACACCATTCATTTTATGCTTAGGGCTGAGGGCGGGATGTCCAGCAGAAACATCGCTTTATTTTTAAACTGTGATTATAGTGCTTGTTGAGCAGAATGCTTACACATGTTTTATTTGGTATTTATATATATAAAAATGAGAGTTAAGTCTTTACATTTAGGTAAAAAATGTACCATCAGCTAAAAATACTAGAAAAATATGGTGTAGTTTAAATATTTATTTTAGACAACCTTCATCTTACTGTGTATGAATCTTCTCGCCATGTTAGAGGACAAAAAAAAAATCTATACCCCTGAATAGTCCTGGTTTTTAGAAATGTATAGTTCAAGATAATACAAAGTATTCATTCTTAATAGAATTTTTTGGCAGTCTGGGCTATGCTGAAATTAAATTACCATATCCTGTTCTCTCTGAGAGACCAGATTTATAAATCTAGAACATAAAGCTGTTCCAAGTTCTGTGATGCCATAGCATAAAGAAATAAAAGTAGAATAAGGAAAAACAAAATATTCATGACCAATAAAACTAGTTTCAGTGTTGGCCTGGCTTCATCTAGACTGTAACACCTCTGACATAGGCATGTCCAGTATCTTTACGTCAAACAGCTCTTGGATTTAACCCAGGCCTTGAAACTTCTAATCAATGCTGTATGTGTTGCTCTAAAATGACTTTTGCTATAAATAGCATTTGCACTGAAGCTAAGACAGCTGACGTTACACAGCACAGGAGTCCCTGTAGTATTTCACATGCAAGATGCTTCAGCTGGAGTAGCAGAGCATTGCCATGCTGTTCTGAACTACACTCCAGAGCAGTTTGCGTTGTAATGTTGTAACCTACCATGCACAGTCATTACTTTAATGCTGCACTATGATTCTGTCCTTTTCTTATAACTTGGCTTTTATTTAAAAGAGAGTTTTGTGTGGTAGCAAGTATATGGTTTAATTTTTTTTTTTGTTTATTATTTGAAGGCATCCGTTGGGCTGACACCTCGTATATGTGAGGTATTTATTTTTTATTTCACTTGCATTTGTGTGGTTAGATTTTCTTGAGGGATTTAAAATTTACATAAACTTCTGGTTTGTGCAGGGCCTCTTTTCAAGGAAGGATGATTACTCAGACCAGACAGCATCTTGCAGAGTAAAGGTCAGGTAAGTGTGTCACTGTTTGGGGCAGTGCTGTGGTGCTTTCAACAATATATTCCTGTAATCAAACAAAGCAAAGACTAGTTCATTTTGTTTCTGTTTTCTCAGATAATCATTTTGGAACAAGGAGGAGAACACAGAGGAAGGATGAGAGTGTTGGGTTTAGTTTTCTATCTCAGTATAGTTCTTTGGATGCTGTCTGTTCACTTTTGTACAGGCAGCTGAAATAGGAGTGCATTAAAAATTTACTTCCTGTTTGTTTAACTCTTAAATTTGAGCCATAATCCCACATTTGATTCTTATTCATCATTCCCATTGATCTAATGAAGCATTATGTTTGGAAATTTGGGGGTTTGAACTCACTAGTGTTAAAAAAGCATATTTTATGAATTTTTAAATAAAATACTGAATGCCTCTTGCTTCTTGGGGATTTGCTACTATGAGTTTTTTCTACGTGCACTGCATGGGAAGGGGCAGTAACAGAGATAATGAAAATGAATTAATTAGCTTTATCATGAAAGATCTATGTAAGAGGTAGGGTTTTTTTTAATCTTGTGCATTTAAAATACTTTTTTTTTTTTTGCTTTTCAGTTTTCTTGAAATCTATAATGAGCGTGTCCGAGATTTGTTAAAACAATCAGACCGCAAGAAACCTTACACGCTTCGAGTCCGAGAACACCCTGAAACAGGACCATATGTTCAAGGTGAGAGCAGGCTTCGCAACTAGCATCAGAATTTCAATTAATGTATATCAGGTCTGTATGTGTCTTTGCATATATTCCTGGCGTGATCCTAATTGCTTCTACTCTTCAAGAGTTTCTTTCCTCAAATATTTTGCTTGTTAATATGAACATGTGTAACATACTGAAAGCTTTGCCTCTGTTATCCCACTGGCTGGATATCCTGCACTTTTCTGTTTGCCTTTCCAAGAATAGGTTGTGTGTGAGCCATAGTGTTTTGCTTTCTTTTGTTTTCAAGACATCTTAACTTGATCAAGAAATCCACAAACATCAGCTCTAAATGGGTTGTACAGGCCAGCCTAAGGTCCCTCCATACCTGTTTCAGTCCTTGGCAGCAGTATATTTACAAAATAATAATAATAAAAAAGTAGGTAAACTCAACTGTTCGGCGTTGCAGGCCAGGCCATGAGAAGCAATTAAAATCTGTATTACCCAGGTGAGAACCCAATAAGCTTCATTTTCCATCATTAAACTGAAAAAGCACAGGATGAGTCATGTAGGTGCATTATATGATTAAAAACATGACACACTTTTTAATTCACACTTGCAACAGCGGTCTTTCTGGTGGCTTTGTGTTTTCTAATGAATCATAGCTTTCAAATCAGGTGACAGATGAAAAAAAACCCCCACATGTATTTTTTCCATTTCAGTTGTCTTTCTTATTTTAGTTTTTCTCTTCTCTCTCATTGTTTTTTGTACTTCCAGTTCATTTCCACTTTTGATTGGTGCCTTCACTTCAGGGTCCTAGATAGCTTTAAATTGGAGTTTGGCCATTGTTACTTTGTAATTTGATTAGCTCCTGATGCAAAGTTTGCCTGCTACATTGCCCTTTATCTGACCAACAACTGACAAAAGGCATGTCCCTCAAAATCAGTGCAACAGTGCAAAATCATACAGAGTAGCTTTACAGTGGAGATCAGAAAGAAGAGTCTTTTCCAAACTGATGCAGGTTTCAAAAATTAGTGAGTTTGTTTAGAAAGTAAATGCATGTATTTCCTTTTCAGTGTGCCTTATATCTAGTGGGCAGAATTCCAAATTTGCCTCTGGTATCACTGACTCTGCAACTGCTTGGCTGGCCACCAAATGGGTAGTAACACCTGGGAGGTATGCATTTAGTATGCAAAATGCATATCACACTGAATTTTATTGGTCCTGTCACATCAGATCAAATACTGATTTGTTCTGGCTTTTAAATAGAGTTCTTGTCTCTGTTTTGTAAATTTCTTCCGTTATCCCTGGTTCGCCTTTCTCTCTCTCTTTTTCTTTATCACAGTATTACGTGTCAGATTGTTATCCCCACTTCAGAGATTAAGCCAAGATGTGACAACAGATAGGGTGACTTGACCTTGTGATTGAATGGAGCCTGGAATTCCCAGCTCTCATTCCCTGGGGACCTGCAGTATCAGTCACAGTGCATCTAACAACCGATGGTTGTTACCAATTCCTCCTCTCAAAATCTAACACTTGGGAAGTGTTTAACTTGCATGGTCCTATACAGAAGGGGCTATCTGGCATTCTGGTTATTTCAGCTGTGCTTTCCCAGCACATCAGCATCCTGTTTGAGGAGAGTTGGAAAATAGATGAATTAACGGTCTCATTAGTATGGCAAACTTATCATTCTTTGAAAAGCAGATTCATAGACATTTGGCCTTTATTGAGGTCTTTCCAAGATTCTCTTTCTACCTGCTTGTTATCGGAGAACTTCATTGTTGGTGGAGTACAGATACTAATTATTTTCTTTTAGCAGCTGCTCATTCACCACACAAGAAAAGGTCTTTAAACTGCTTCCTTCCTTGGCAATTTCCATCCCTTTTCTCAGGCCTTATATCTCCAGTGATTCCTTGGCTGCATATAATGGAGTTTCCTTGTTTTAAAAGAAAATGAAGTTATAGCTTCTGCCAATGGGCTGGCTTGCCTTTTGTCACTATTTTGTCTTCATCTGGAACCTTCCAGTCCAAATCTATCACTTCTTTTCCAGTTCTGTTTTGGTTTTGTTTTTTGTTGTTTTTTTTTTTTTTTTAATTTAATCTTACCCCTTGAATAAGGATTTTATACTTAGACACAACTACAAATTTTAAGTGAACAATTTTATGTTAAAGTTCTGAAATATCCCATAAAAGTTCCCCACTGATTAGATTTTGTAAAATAAGAGGAAAGGATAATGGAAAAAGGTTAACTTAAATAATATTTGCCAGCTTTGGTCATGTTTGTAAATCCAGTAGGAATACTTTATTTTGGAAGATTCTCTCCCTCTGTGTCTTATGACAGCCTCCAAAAATGATTGTGTTAATGCCTGTAAGAAAAAATTAAATTTTAATGATAAATGTGATTTGCATTATTAGAAAAACCGATCACATGCATGAAAAATAAAGTAATTTCTCTGCTGAACACATCATAGGGTGTAATTAGATGCTGTTGTGAAGGCATGTGAACAGAAGTGATTTCAGGCTGATGAGTCAGTGGCTTAGGGCAACAGTCAGATGACGTAGTTCTTTTTTTTTTGATATGTGTATATAAGTATGTATTAATAAATAAATATGCTTATGTACAGTTTACGCAATTAAGAACTGTAACAGTTTACTTGAGACAATCCTGGCATCCTTTGGGGAGAGGGACTAATAAAGAAGGTATGATTATATACCTCCTTTTGGAACTGCACTGATTAGGTCACATCAAAAATAAGCAGCAGTGGGAAAGTCCAGAGGTCTTTTGAATGCAGGTGAGAAGTACAGTCACCTTGATTTTAATAACATCAAATTCAAGAAAATGAAGTGTTTCACAACATTGGTACAAAATGCCCTTCTCAACTGCAGTAATATATTGCTGCAAACAACAATTGCTGACCTCTGTAATGAGAGCCTTCTACGTGCTGAAATACTCTTTGGCAGTTTTATATGTAGTCTCTCTGTGCAGGATCAGAGCGCAAGAATGTTGTTTCCAATAGCTAGATGGCTGAGATCAGAATTATCAGCAAGCTTACTAGAAGGGGAGCTTGTTTTGTGTTCCCCTTCCAGGCAATTTGCTGTATGGGAGAAAAATGGTGATCATCGGCAAAGCTCAGAAATTTTCCATTATTTCCCATAAATCCAGTATGTCAAGGACAAACATCTGTATTTGCATCATACTTCTTGCGAGCCATCAGCAATTTTAAGGTGTGCTGGGGATCAGAAGCTCCCCAGTGTACTGTTAGTTTGTCAGTTGTGTGGCTGGTGTCAATGATATCCAGAGTACAGTCGGCACTGGATGAAGAACAGACAGAGAGGAAAATCAGAAAACTTCACCCCTTTAAGGATGCTTAGATGCTCTGGGCAATGCATTTTCCATTTGCAAGTCCAGTCAGGAAGTCCCAGCTCTGAACGCTATTTTGAATAGTTTCCAGCCCATCATTTTTCCACGTAAAGGCTGTGAGATTGTAGCCTTTAAAATGCTGAAAGTGTTTCAGTGCTTTGGGTTGGAATCGTTTCAAGCTTCTCCCTCACAGATGGTTGCGCTGTTAAGGAATCGGCCTCTCTTAAATCAGGAAATGATGCAATCTATTTTGTTACTCTGAGACAGATTTCTGGGGGAGATCCTTTCTTACTCCAAGGCAGATTTCTAGACAAGCAAGTGTTTTTGATCTTTCTATGGGACTTGAAAATGACCTTTCTTTTTCTAGCAGCCAACAGAACACTTTGTCATTTCTTTTCAAACAATATTTACAATATTTCTTTTAACTTATTGAAAAACTAAATGTTTTGAACTCTGTACTAGATTCACTATTCCAGTTCTTAAGGAAATGTAGGTAGGTAAGAATTTCTTCCATGCCTCCATTTTGTAACTGGATTTTTATTCAGTTAAATAAGACCCTGAAAAAGGGTCTGGGAAAGCAATACGTGATAGTTTCCATATTTTGAGCTTTGAAGATCCCAGTGCTGTTGGAAAAATAATGGGCCTCTTTCTCAAATGGAAAATGTGATGACTTCTGGAATTAATGTATTGTAAAGGGACACTAGAGAGCAGAAGAAATGCTTTTGTTTGAAAAGCGCCCTATACTTTGTGTGTGTGAGTGTGCATGCATGCACACTACAGTTAGGATTTTTTTAAAAGTGTAGGTGATCCAAAAATCATTTTTTTTCCTTTATGTCTATCAGTTGTTAAAGGACTAAAATAAATTCCCATCTTTGGCTTAGATTTAGCTTTCCTTTAAAGCTAAGGCAAGCTGTTATCATGTAAGGGTAGACTCTCTCTAACAACGTCAGAAGTACTTATTTCAGTCTTGTTGAATTTTATATTCATCTTGACTTACATTCTAGCAGTAGATAAATTATTTGATCAAGATAAATCACATTTTTCAGTACTCTGCCTTCCTCCATGCTTTCGTGGCCTGCAATAAAACAAACCAAACCTAAGTCAGTGCGGGGGGAGGAAGTAGCCCTGGATTCCATCTCTGAGATAAAACATTCTGCAAAGGAGTGTTTTACTAGATATTGTATGATGACGACTTGCCTTGCAACTCAGGTGTTTTTTTAGGAGTCACTGCAGTACAAATGATAACTAATCATCACCATAAAATGCAAACGAGGCATATTAAACTGGATTTATGTGAAATACAAGCCTGTTGAGGCTAATTTTGTGTGTCTGCTGGAATTTGCATTTTGCAAGGGGCTGGTAGTGCCACTACAGCACAGCAGCACACTGCCCTCCACTGGGGCCCTGTTAGTCACAGCCACCTCTCTGACACAGCAGGCTCTGCAATGCAGTGTTTCTTTCATTTGATTTCAGTGGGGTTTTTCCCCCTTAAAAATGAAATCAAATTAAAAAAAAAAAACCACTGAAAGCAGAAGGTATGAAAAGGCCAGATGTTTCGTATCATTATTTGGGTCCCCTCTGGGGAGAAAAGAGCGTGAAGTGTTGCAGGCTGAAGCCTAGTTAAATAAATGGTAAATATTCACAGGGGTTGGTTCCTAATTTTGTTAGTTGGGTGAGCAGAGCCATTATCCAGAGGCAATGGCAAAAAACTTCTTTACAGGATCTGTACCCAATTAGTAGCAGTGACATAGCTGAAAATTTCTTACGGAGTTTCAGTTATACTGTTTTTTAAATACCATTGTTCTGCAGACAAGTTGGAAAAAGGTCTGTACTTTGAAGGTACAAGGCATTTTTTATACTGATGTCACTGCATCTGAAGAATGGACTGCCGTTTTTTATTTTCTGTTTTAAAAAATGAAATAGTTTTTTTAAAAAATAAAATAGTTCCTCTAGTTGAGAGACTACTTGTAGAACAGACTGGTATCCCAGCAGAACATCCTTATGCTTCTGATGTTGGGTAAATTGTTGGGTAAACTGACTGAAACTTCCTGAGAAGAATATGCATTTAACTCTTTTTAAATCTTTGGCAGGATTGACTCAACATTTAGTTACAGACTACAAGCAAGTTGTAGAACTCCTAGAAGAAGGAATAGCTAAAAGGTATTTTATAAAACAAACCAGCTCCATCTTTATTTAACAATTTTTTCACCACATGTTGATTTCATTGATGTTTACTTTACTGACAGTGTTGACAATGTTTTGTCATGACAGGATGTCAGATTTGCTGATCCTGCACGATGTACACATAAAATGTTACGTATCCTCATAGTATCCACAATAAAAGCTACAAGCACTCATGAACTTGTTTCTTCAAAACTGATCCCATGCTGACTTACCCACAAAATTCAACCATCTGTCTGGGATAAAAAATGCATGCCAGGAAAACACTTTGCTGTAAACAGACTTCTGTTTTTCTCCTCCACCTCCGCTCATGACACTTCAGACTGTATAGCTTTCAACTCACTTGTTAGTGTAACTTAGTGATTTAAAACTGCTGAAAAGATAGTGTATTTTTATTTAATTTCTAAAAGTATTTGTTTTATAATTATTTGTTTGGATTTTTATAAGTGTTTTTTTAAGTTCTTAGCCCAAATCATGCACATTTGCTATGAACTGTGGGAATTGACACACTAGTGAAGCCAATGATTTCGGCTCTCATTAGTCAAGACACTTTTTTTTACATTTTTGACAGGGAGCCTTGGATATCGATACAACTGCCATTACAGTGATGGAAAAGAGTTATATTTGAAAGGATCCTCCAAATACAAATCACAGTTCCAAAATTGATATTAAGTCTTATCATAAGAGAGGTCGAGATTTTAGAATATCAGTGATGCTGCGAAGTAAATAAAAACTAAGCTGCATTATCATGAAAACATAGAATATACGGCAGGATTAATTTTTGCTGCTTCTGCTTGTACCGATCAATAGATGCAACTCTATGATAAGAAGAGACTTTATCAGAATAAGAACAAAATTCCAGTTTGTCTACTAGTGTAATCCTGCAGTTGCCTCGTTGCTAAGGAAATAGAAGATGTAGAGAAAACAAAATCAGAGGTTCAATATTTTGTGTGTAAGTTTTTGTGATGCTGAAGTTTCAAACTTTGTCACTTGTATGAAACCAAGAAACAACTTCTTTTTCTGAGTAACAGAAATATACAGGAAACTCCTGTTTACCTGTCTTTATTTTTACGAAATATTCTGCAGAACATTTATTAGCACATTCTAAATGCAAAAAAACTAATTTAAAACATCTGCAGTCTGGGAAATGATGCCAAATGAACATCTGCAAGATCTTAGGGATAAAGAAGGTGGGGAACAGGTTGCAATTGCCCCATGTGGCTGGAGGCAGGAGAGGAGCAAATGGGGCATGACGGCTCCAGGTCTGACTAAACAGAAAAGACAGGAGGGGAAGCTCCCCTTGAACATGGGTGGTGCCTTTCATGGGGGAGGGGGCAGCTCCTGTACTAACAACAAGCAAAGTTTACTGAAGGCATTTTTTCTACCAGTTGGTTTTATCAGGCCATCTCCAGCCCTGCTCTGGCTGCACCTGTCCATTATAAAATAAACAAATATGATTTTTCAACATGAAGTAATTATTTTTGTTGTAACTCTCAATGCTATTATTTTTTTTTCTCTTGACACTTTGCAAGGCTCACTCTCAAATGCTTAAAAATAAAATTTTTAAAATGCGGGAAATACAAATTTCCAAATTTCCAAAAGCATATCCCTGGTGTTGTGTAAAGTAAAACAACCCATGAATCTAGATAATATTATTAGAACAGTTAAAAATACTAAAGTGTAAATACACCATATGCCATGATGAAATAGAATATATGAAAAACTAACACATAAAACTCCCATAAAAATACTCACATGGGTTGTGAGTAGTTCAGATGTGAACTTGCCCTCCGATTACCCTATGTATTGTCAGAGGTGTGAAGCGAGTACTAACACTTCCTCCTCCAGATCCTGGGGCACTTTCTATTTCTCTTTTCCTTTACAAACTTCTGTGCTGTTCCCTTATATTCTCTGCCCACTGTAGAGCTGTTTTCTGTCTTCTGCCCTTTACCTAATTATTTGTCTTCCTCCTTCAACACCTGGAGACTAGTTCACGTTCTCCTGCTTCCTCAGCTTAGGCTCAGTTAAAACCATGATGCACTAGACTGCCTGTAGCTTCTGGCAGCGCCTGCTTGCATGGCTGCGGAGGTGTAGGAAGCAGAGAGCAATAGGGAGGAGAGTCCTGGCTTTGGCCTCCTGCGGCAGGCGCCCAGCTGCGGCTCGCTGCTCTTAGTGCAACTGGTCTCTGCAGTACTCTGATAGCTGGGCTTGTAACAAAAACATGGTTCCACAGGCCTTGTCTGCACTACTAAAATTGCCTGCTGTTGTTGAGGGTAAGCTTGGCAACACTGAGGCTAAAGGCTGCACATATAGCCAATATTCAAGGCAAGCTACAAGAGTGACAAAGGAAAAGACCTGTGACCTGGCTTCTGCCCTAGGCAAAACCCTGCTTTCTCTGGGTTTGTCTAATCAAAACAACAACAAAGAAAGTAGAATTTCCAAAAGTTTGTTACAGAGACAGTGGGAGAGTGCTGCTGCTCCTGCTCCTCCTGTGCCTGGTACCTGCTAGCCAGAGGGCTGGATGACCGGTCTGTCCACGTGGTAAAGCCAAGCAATTGCTACACGAGTGAATTACAGTATTCATTTGGTACTCACACGGGTAGACTGGCTAATCTCATTGGACTCCTCTAACAGTCTAAAACTACCGTATCAGCCCTGTGACAGAAGGGAGCCCCAGAAGTGGTGTATGAAGCTTTTTGGACCTTTTGAAGTAGCAAGAAATAAAAATGGAGACAATATGGAGAAGACGTACTGGGCCAGTACGTTCAGTGGTGTTGGGAGCGAGCTGTACAAGGCTGTTGCTGGCTGTACTTCTCTGCTGTGTTCTACCCTTACGCAACACCTTACACCTGTGCTGTAAGGCTGCTTTAAGATATTTCTTCAGAGTGCTGCTGGTGGACAAAACCACCTCTAACTGACCCTCCCTTTCCACCCTTCCAGGTCCTCTGTGATCAGATCCAAGAATACAGCCTACCATATTCTCCAAGTTTCACATTCCTTCATCTTCATTTATCTGCTGTATTTGTTATTTTTGCTTTCCCTGAATACAGGGAAATAAGCCTTTGTTATTGAATGGTTTGTTCTTCTTTCTAGAATCACAGCAGCTACACATATTCACAATGCCAGCAGCAGATCCCATGCTATCTTCACCATCCACTACACTCAGGTTAGCTAAAAATAACGCAACTTCCTTTTCTCTTCACTCTCAAAAAGCATTGTTCAGTGTGTCGTGCATTGTTTACTTGTCACTGTTTTGTGCTGTTTGTAATAATCTCAGTGGAAGCTGTTACTCATTTCCTTTGGATCATACTGCAGATGTGTTACACTTCGTACACCAGCTGATGTGTTGAGTGTTTACTGAAGTATTCTTGTTCCTTTGTGCAAGCTTATAGTCAGAAGTGATGCCAAAGGCTCACTGTAAAAAGAAATGTTTAAAGTTTTAATCAGCCCCTTGAAACACAATACCCCTTTTAGGATGCTGTGAAAATTACATGTGAATATGTTTGAAGTTATGTTTTGTCACCCTTGTTTAGGATCCTTAATTGAAGTATAGCATTAGTTTAACACTTACCAAAATTTTGTATCTGTCCAGCTTTTCAGATGTGCTCATCTCTTTAGCATTTGGCATCCAGTACTCTCCCAGAGACAATGCACCCTTTCTCCAGAGGAATTATATCCTTCCCTGGCAGGGAAGTCGTTCGGTGATCCAATAGACCTTTTCTATCTCACACTTCTAACATCCTGTAATCACAGAACGTTTTGGGATATTTTTCAGTAGTTTCACAAAAGACCTTTGGAATACATTAGTGGAAAATAACTGCAAGATCTTCAAGAAAGCCTTTCACAGTCGCTAGGCAATAAAGGTTTTTTTCAAGAGGAAATTGGCATAAGAGGGTCGTTTCTCTGTCGGGTGAGAAAGCTGTTGAGTTAATGGTTTGAATATAGTCAGTGGGTCAAGGTCACAAAGAAAGGCAGTGAGACAGTCATATGTACAACTCAGTTTCAAACAACAGAGCACATTTATTTTATTTTCATTAATTAATTAAGAGGAATAACTTTCCTTATTTATATTTTTCTCTTCAGGCTATACTGGAGAACAATCTCCCCTCTGAAATAGCAAGCAAGATCAACTTAGTGGACCTCGCAGGCAGGTAATAATATAATAAGGGCAAAAATCTTCTCTGAAGATGCTGGTAGTACTGCCTTAAAAGATTAAATTTAACATTTTAAAACTTCATTAAACTAACAATAAGCCAGACTTTTGTATACAGTGACAAAGAATATTGAGCTAATATTGTCTCATCTGTTCTTCTGTATTGGGTATTGGATTTCACTTGGGAAGGGAATTCCTGAGTCCTGAGATCCAATACTGTGCTGTTGTGTACATTTAAGGTAATTCCATTCAATTCCGTATTCTTATTCAGTGGCTTTTCCAGTAGCTATTGGTGGAATTACCAAATCTGAGCTTGAAGAGAAAAAAAAAGGAATGTATTCCTCACAGCTGCCTAGCATGGGCAGGAGAAAATGTCATATCTTATTGCTTATGTTGTTCATGTTCCAAAAGTTCCTAAGTCTCTGATCTTAGCTATGCATTTCAGTGAGGAACATGTGGTTATTCTGGATGTGACAGAGAACAGAAAGATGGAAGTTGTGCTGAAGAGTTATAGAACAGTTGGAGAACAGGACATTTTTCTTTCTCAAGAATGTAAATTGCTATGCATGTCTGAGCAGAGAAAGTAGTATTGAGGGGATAAACAGACTTTTGCACTGAGACAGTCTACCCTTGCAGAGTTGTGAAATGTATGTTCTATTTTTTTTAAATTCAGAACCACTATGATTGGATTGCCCAGTTCAGGCTTGAATTTATGTTTTGATGGGTCTTTAACAGTAGTTTGCGCCAATGGCCTTTGCTCATGGGTGTTTGGACTTTTTGAACCAGAGAACAATGTAAAGTATTCAAAGCATATGTTTTTTAATTGCAAAGCTTGCAATTTTTCTTTTCTTGTATGTCAGGAAGATATGAAGTTTTCATATTGATTGTATGTTAATGATTAAGCATTTTCGTTTGGTTTGCATTGTCTTTTCCATGCTTGTGTGCTACAGTGAAAGAGCTGATCCCAGTTACTGTAAAGATCGAATTACCGAAGGTGCCAATATTAACAAGTCATTAGTTACACTTGGAATTGTCATCTCCACTTTAGGTAAGCACAGTAGTTCTTTATATTGAAGGGTAGTGATAAAAGCATAGGGCTCGCTCACCATGTGCTGTGTCTTAATGTTTGTCTATATTTACAACAAAAAGCTGAACAGAACAGCTGTGTGGCATCTTCATAAACTGTAATGACATCTAAGAAAATTAAATAGCCATGACAGAAAAAGATAACCTCTTTCCTGAGCTCTGTGGTATTTCTCCTTCAGCACAAAATTCACAGATGTTCAGCAGCTGCCAGAGCATAAACACTCTAACAAGTGAAGGGGAGAGCAGTCATGTGGACAGTCCTTCCACAGGCAGCATCAGTGGGACCAGACGGCCGGCTTACATCCCATACCGTGACTCCATCCTCACCTGGCTTCTGAAGGACAGTCTGGGGGGAAACTCCAAGACCATTATGATTGCCAGTGAGTTTGGTTTCTATTCATTGTTAACATTTTGCACTATATTACCTCCTTAAAATACATCTCTACTGCAGTGGGAAGACAGCTATATCACTTAGAATCTGTCCTTGTAAAGATTTTAATAAATACTTCATAGGATACTAAAGGAAATGAAAAGGCATGCTGATTGTGCATGAAGTTAAGCTTAAGAGTCTTTCCAAGGTCATAGCTTTGATTTAATGTGATTTACTCCACTATAAATACAACCTTGAGAAGACATTCTCTGTGAGCTTGATGAAATATCCCTAAGGATATTTTTGTTTTTTTTTTTTTAAAGAAGCAAGACTAAAAAAATTCACCTTTTTGAAAAGTGATGGGTTAAACTGATTACTTTTTAAAATAGTGTTTCTTTTCTATTTGTTTTCTGTCTGTAGCTATCTCTCCTGCCAGCTCCAGCTACAATGAGACCATGAGTACCTTGAGATATGCTTCAAATGCCAAAAATATTATTAACAAGCCCAGAGTAAATGAGGTGAGGCCTTGAGTTCTGCTTTTCATTCTTGTTACACATTTTGTTGTGTGTATTATTTAAAGTTTATTCAGTATATCTGCTCTCTGAATAAAATTCATACCTCTTTTTCTCATGTTAATGAGAGCTAAATAGGAGCTTGGATATTACAGAAATAATTTCCTTGATCCTCTGCAGCTTAAACCATTTAGAATTTCACACCTATTTTACATCTTCATTGAGTTTCAATCCTTCTTCTCCTTGAATTGTTATGACATGTATGTTTACCCTATGTCTTTATCCTAAATATTGGCAGAGTTACAGATATGTTAGGATTACTTCGTACTATTTAACCTGTGCATGACCCTTGCAACCCTTCCTTTTGGCATGTTAAATGAACTCTGTTAAGGTTGCAAGTCAAGAACTCAAAAATTAATATGCCAGGCCTCAGCTCCCCAGCTTGTGTGCCCATCACTCTTTTGCACAGCCCATGCTAGACCCTTAACTCCATCCCTTCAGCTAGCTGCCTTCTTCCCCTCACTGCAAATTGACCTGAGCCAAGTGTTGTTGTCAGCCCAGAGAAAGTTGACTCTTGACTCAAGAGTTTCCCTGAACTGTCTGCAAAAAGCTCGTTTCCAGAAACTGCCTGTGCAGAGATACTTACTCTGAAAGTGAGATAAATGCTTCCACACAAGCAGGCAGGAAACGCTTTGCGTATCAGCTGCAAGGGCTTTTGATACTATGGTTGGTGACATTCTGACTTAGTCTCCTGTAGCCTGATTTTCTTCTCTGCATGACAGAAATAACAGCATTTTTCTGACCTGATGGGACTGTTTTGAGGGTAAATCTGTAAAAGTAGTGGTGTATCATGCTATTGTCATGATGGGAACAAATACTGTGGTAGGCCTGTGTTCAGAAAAGAGATGGAACAAAGTTTATGGGAAAAGAGAACCTATCAAAGATGGGAACCACCTGTCCCTAGGCAGTACATCCCCGGGACCTGGCAGAGTGGAGCAAGGAGTACTGCTGTGAGTGTGCCTGTTCTCTCCTTCTGGCTCTTGGAACAGCTCTGCATTGATTTCTTTAGCTAGAATTTTTTAAAGAATGTTTTTTCCAACATCTGTGTCTCAATGTTTCAGGATGCAAATGTGAAACTGATCAGAGAACTGCGAGAAGAAATTGATAGGTTGAAAACTATGCTGATGAGCTTTGAACTGGTACGTAGGAACACTTCCCAACTGGAGTTCTAACGGTGCTTTAGGTAGCTACAGTAGCTTACTTTCATCTTATCTGTGTATCTTTCCATGTTTATTGTAACTGGAGGGAAATTAAACTGTTCTCTTTGTGAACATCTGTGAGCCCTCACAGTACAGCTGACACTCTGTGTTTTTCTCCTTTGGAGTAATGGTAGCATCTTAGTTTTCCATGTCATGGAGAGCATTTGTTGCTGGGAGAGACTGGAACCACAGTCCAGGATTTATTTACAGAGAAGTATCTCTCTGTTAGTGCTCTTTCACCAGTTCTTCACAAAAATTTGCATGCAATAGCTAAAGAGGTGTAGGCTAGATGGTAGAAGGCAGCATCAAATGTCTGTGTATTTTCTTGCCTTCTCCTGAGTTCACCTCCTTGAAATCCTGGAGAGTAAAAGAACATGCCTGCCAGTTGCGAATAAGGAAACTAACATGTAGATCTTGGTGGTGGTTGTTTGTACAGAGGAATTCCAGTCCTTCTTGGAGTGATGACAGGGACGGAAATCTGACCGAGCTGGTTCTTCAGAATGAAATGAAGGTGTGTATGATCTATTTGATGCTGTAACTCTCTCCTGCTTCACTGGGCTGGGGGGGATAGCATTGCCATAGTTCTGAAACCACAGTGAAGATGTTTTTGTCCTAATCCTTTCCTGTTTGCTCTGAATATGCAGGAAACTGCCATCCTTAATGCATGTTGGGTGCTCTTTACCAATTTGTGGTAGTCTCATGTTCTTAATGCGATACTGTCCATTGCATATCACTAAGTCTGCACAATCTACTCCTTGTTTGAAAGCTGTCTCAATATGTCACAGTAATTCATTATACAGAGCCTCTCTCTTCTAAGATTAAACTCCTCCAATTTATTCAAAGGAAATTATTGTACAGTCACAGAATTACTAAGAAGATTTAACCACTGGTGACCTGGAAAGGTTTTGGAGATCTTACTTTTAAGTTTTGCTTAAAGACAGGCAAAATAACTAGTTAGCATGTTCATATATCTTTCTGACATTTTGGGAATGCATCTTCAATAGATTAAACCTGCTTCACTAGGTGGCAGTACAGTTTTTACCCGATTTTTTTGTTGCCACAGAAATGTACTGCAATTAGAAATATGCCTGCGTTGCAATTGGTGAAAGAATTTTGCATCCAGTAACTGGAAAAAAATGCTGTTCTTTCTGAAGAAATTTATGTAGGAGAAAAATTAACCTGCTTAGTAAGTGAAACAGTTTCCTCTCCTATTCTTTAAGATTGAGCAATTGACCAAAGACTGGACAAGTAAGTGGACAGACAGGAAAGCCATCATGGAAGAATACAGTGTGGACATCAACAAAGACAAAGCTGGAGTAACAATAGATTCTAGTTTACCTCATCTCATGGCCATGGATGATGATATCCTCAGCACAGGAGTGGTGCTGTATCATCTCAGGGTGAGATATTGTCACTTGTCTTATTTTTCTCTTGAATTTGAAAACACTTGTTTTCTTTGGAAACGGAGAGTGGTTAAGGCGGCGTTACAACAACAGCTATCAAAAAGTAAAGGCCACAGCCCACAAGACCCAGATAACAGAGTGAAAAAGCAGAAAAAGATACATGAAAATGGAGGAGGAGAAGAATTCATGTATGGAATAATAAGTTGACCTCTTATGAATGCATGTGCAAACTATTTAACAATGTATCATAAGCAAAGCAAAATATCCAAATTAGGCATTAGTAGTTTGTCCACAAAGCACGAGGACAGGTGTGTATGCGTGCGTGTGTGTAAACGTATAGGATGGTGCTTGAAGTATACCAGACATACTGGTCCAGATTTTACTAGGTACTTGTATACTTGAGACTGGAATACTTGTGTATGTGTAGATCAAAGATAAAACTAAGCTTTAACAAGTGCAAGCTCACTTTGGCAATGACTTCTATATATTGCTCTTTTAACCCTACCAGGCCTGACAAGTAGATTCCAGGTATGTAGCTTGAATGGTAATTACTTGTGATCCCACTTGAGTGGCTATTTTCCACAGGATCAGGTAGAAATCTTGGCCTCATAGATACTGTTTTGCTGTGTAGCTGCTTATTTAAGGCAAGGTTTTCACCAAGAAACTTTCATAACATTGTATGTATATTACTCCACATTGTGGCTTATGATGTGCATGGCTAGGTCAAACAGTTTTAGGGATTTTTTTTTTTTTTTAATAAGTCAGTGCTAAGTTGGACTTTAACTTTTTGATGTTGTTTAAATGAATGGAAATTACTGAAATAATGATGCTGTTTAACGTAAAAGGAATGATAGATGGACATCTCTACAGAGGTGCACTCATTAGTAACAAATGTGTTAAATATGGTTGAAAATCATGTATCTGTCTACTAATAAAATATCTTAATCAAAATCTAGGTTTTGTGCTACTTGATATAGTTTAGGGACACGGGATTTTATTTTCCCTGTTAAAAAGCTGCAACAAATATTTGAAACAGAAATCAATCGTAGAATCATAGAATCATAGAATTGTTAAGGTTGGAAAAGACCCTTAAGATCATCAGGTCCAACCGTTAACCTACTGCCGCCAGTCCACCACTAAACCATGTCCTCAAGCACCACATCTACCCGTCTTTTAAATATCTCCAGGGATGGAGACTCAACCACTTCCCTGGACAGTCTGTTCCAATGCCTGACTACTCTTTCAGTGAAGAAGTTTTTCCCAATATCCAACCTAAACTTTCCCTGGCGCAGCCTGAGGCCATTTCCTCTTGTCCTGAATCATAGAATACCAGGTTGGAAGGGACCTCAAGGATCATCTGGTCCAACCTTTCTAGGCAAGCTCTTTCTCATGTTGAAAGAGAAACCTTACTAATTTTTCTCATGCCAGCACAAAGAAGTTGTACCAGGTAATAATTAGGGACCAAGTAATAATGTCCAGTGCTGATCAACATGCAACTTGAACTACTCAATCCTTCATTAACATCAAATATTTATTAAAAGTAATTGCTACTACTTAAATGTTTTTCCATTATGTGCCATTTTGGAAACAGCAAATATTTTCACATGCTAATTTTGATGACACCTGAAGTAATTTAAAGACATTCATTTTAATAGAGAAACCTAGTTTGAAGGGTCACCTTCTGAAGTCATTAGTGTCTCTCTGTCACACTAACATCTTTGTCCCTTCTTTCTTTGCTCCTAGATGCTGCCTTTTCTTTTCTTTGCGCTTTGCATCTTTTAGACTCTGGTGTCTATTACCTTCATCTGAACAGCAAGAAGGTAAAACATTAGCGGTTCCTTACATATTAGGGCTTCAACATACAACAGCGCTTTACATTGTGCTTCTAGAGAAAGGTCATGGCAGCAGCTTTCAGATCATGTAGAATAAACATTGTGTTATTCTTTTAGTCTCTTGATATTCCATAGTATTAATTACACTAATCAATGCTGTGCCTATGCTTAAAGAACCTTTCTTTCTTAGGTTCTGTTCTTTTTTTCTGGCTTTCATTAACAAAATATGTGTTTTCCCTGTAATTTAACTGACCTTTTTGCATAGCTTAAAAATATGGGTTTTGTTTATATTGTTTTAGAAAAAGATGTACTTCACAAACTTTTTTGAAAGTTGGAGTACTCCCAAAACTGAAGGGGGGAAGCAATCTCACTCTTTATGGTTCTATAATGCGCCTTGGGAATTCTACCCTTAGTCAGGAAACACTGCCAGAAGAGGGTAACAATGTAAAAAGCACTTCAACAGATACGAATATGTACCTCGATATGTTAAGGTGAAGTTGTGCAATCATTTCATCTGAATCATCTGTCTTTCACTTTTTCAGGTAGAATACCCAGTATTAAATTAGGAAAGAGTATAAATATTTAAATTATTAGCTCAGTAATAGCATTTGTAAAAATGAAATCAACATGGGCCTGGGTTATGGCTATTTTTGTTTTGTTTTCTTCCTTAAGTTGAGTTAGTTTGCTTGTATTGTATCTGTACCCTCGCTCTCAGCTGCAATTTTTAGTTGTACTTAAACTCACCCGGAATCACTCCACTCACCGGGATACTATTGTGAATTTCATGAGCCAATACTGCTGTAATACTTTTCTGAATTAAATTGTATTACCAGAGAGTTATTTCAGCACATTGGGGAAAAAAGTTTATTTTGGAATTACAAGAACTATTTCTTTGCTTATTCAAGAAGATAATTGATAAAGAGGTCTTTTAAGAGTTGGTTTACTTCTCTTTGTATAAAATACATGTTGCTAACTCACTTGATTGTGTAAGGTGAGTCAAAGGCCATATGGATAATAAGTTTTCTACAAGTTGTGGCCAAGCCAGGTGGACATTTTGTGGTTGAGTCCACTGAATGTTAAGCTGACATGTAACCTGATAATTACTCCAAAGCAGGGGCACTGGGCACAATCCAGCTTTCAGCCTCTCCAGCAAGGGAGTCTCAGCAGGGCTTGTGGCAGAGGGCTCTGTTAGTTGGTTCAGATAGCTGAGCTCTGTGAGGAACTGAATGATAATCATTCCCTTTCCCTCCAGTGCACAAACCCACTGTGATTTACCCATAATTACCCATAACTGTGACATCTTACAGTAATGCACAGCTTCCCTCTTCCCAGTCTTCAGGCTACTACTTCTTGCTTCATCTTTAAATCTAGATTACAGTATGCTTGGAGCAGAAAGCATATTGAATTTATTCTAATTAGAATACAAAAATCAAGTGGTTTAATGACCATAATTAATTTTAATATGACTGAAAGAGTTGCTACTAAAGTCGATTTAGAGCGCATTCACTGATCAGTTTACAATAATCAAGTATAGTGTCTCTTCAGAGCTGGGAAATAATCTTGCTTTGTTTTCCTAAGGAAAAAGATAGAACCAGTAATGGAACATACTAGACAGGTGGTAAATTCATTGCTTTTTTTGGTATTTTTTTTCTCATAGTATTGATTAAATGGCTCTGTTTTATTGATATTTGCACTGTACCATAAGAATACTGTCTCTCTTCCATCACTGGCCCATAATATGGTTTGAGTCTGCTTGTTCTGGAGACTTTTGTCCCTAGGCAGTTCTTTTCTTTGTATTTATTGAATCTTCAAGTTTGGGAACTTGCCCATATACCATAATCACCAAGGAGGCTTTTTATAAATGTCATTTAAGTTTTGGAAAAAAGTTCTTCTGTAGTAGCTAGTTTGAATAATTCATATTCTATGACAAAGTTCTCTTACCAAATAGGAATTCTGTTACTTTTATATTTGAAAAGCCTAGTTAACTGAATAATCATTTTGCAGCTTCTTTCTTCCTGCATGGATATTTATAAAAATAATTATATCATTTCTGCAAACAACAAGTCTCACTGTAAAAGTTCAAAGCATCAGAACATGTGTTCATATTCAAAATATTTGTCTCAAGCACAGTCCAAAAATCATCTACTGGATTCATAATAGGAGAAGCTGACATAGCTGCAGAAGTAATTGCATCGCTATGGGGGACAGCAGGCTGAAGTATTACAAAGCAGTAGATAGAGTTTGCTCTAAACAATTCAGTCATTCAGAGGTTATTTATTTCAGGTATTTGCTAAGATGTTGTACCAAAGCTTCTTTAATTATTATATATAATCCGCTTTCAGTAACCGACTTCTAAATTAGTTCTTTTCTTGTTTTAGGAAGGAACAACCAAAATTGGAAGAAGTGATTCAGACCAAGATCAAGACATTGGTAAGAGAATGATATTAGAAATTATTTTATGATATGGTCAGGTCAAACCAAGAAGTTTACATTTGTCATCTGTAATAGCCAGATGATGTTTCCATTCATCAGCTTTCTTTATAGAAGAAGGTAAGTAAAAGAGAATAATTGTTTAATTTAGCTAGAATCTTTCAGTTATTTTTTGTTTTTGTTTAAGAGGTCAAAAAGTCAATGGTCTTGACCTAATTGAGGTCTCTTCAGAATTTTCTTCCCACATGTGAAATGATACACTGGAGTTTAAAAATATCTTCGTCCAACATCTAAATCTTGGTATGTTCTATCCTAAACTAGTGGCACAAGTGATCATGAGACATTGAAAATGCTTTTCAACTCTACTTGGGCAGAGTATTTTAGAAATAAAATCCATATGATTCAGAACATATTTTTTATTTCATTTCATTTCTGCTCTTAATTTTAACAGTCAATCTCAAGAGCTACAAATTATGATAGAGAGTTGAAACTTTATACTGAAATTGGAAACTTTGTGGAATCTCAGCTTTGGTTAGTTCTGCTAAGTTTGGTTAAGTTCAATTATTTTCTACCAGTAGGTAAGTAAAATATAAACAATAAATGCCATAATAGCAATAAGAAAATTCAGCACAGTAGAATTTGCACATCAGCTCACAAATCAGAAAGTAGTGTATAGTTTTCCAACCAGAAATTCTTTAAAAGAGCAATCTCACTATTTTCAATTAAGTAAGTTTTTTCTGTGATTGGTACTTGGCTAGCAATCAAAGATGACAATTTAATCCTCTTGTTCTGCACGACATAGTTCTCTGAGGTATGAAGTATGCAGTCATAGTGTCAAGCAGTATGTGGTCCTTCATTCTGAGGAAAATAGTGCAAACCCAATCCCTTCAACAGGTGAGATAAACCAAATCTATACATTGTAGTTTTGCAGGGACGGTGGATTGAAAGGGATCATTGTATGATAGACAACAACTGTGGGATTGTGACACTGCGACCAGTTCAGGGCGCACACTGCACTGTGAATGGATGTGAAGTCACTAGATCATGTCGTCTGTCACAAGGTAAGGCTTGCTTTTTCTGTGAATGCTGCATTATAATCAACTTACCTCTGGAGTTTAGAGACAAGGATTTATGGAACTCATGCAGATCTAAGAAATATATCTCTCAGTCTCCTACTGCTGCCTAGCACCACAAGGTTTGATCCCTGGCTAGAGCTTCCTGACTGGGACAAATAAATTAAGCACCCCACAGAAAGTAAAATGAAGACATAGGTGACAATATTAAGACCCCTTTTGGCAGCAGTAGTCTGTTGCCTTCTGAAAAGGGAAGACCTGTAGTCAGAGGCACTTTGTGGAAAGTAGTGGAGACTGGCTTTAAGCCAGCTGACTACTGGTGGGGTTTTTTTGGCAATTATGTAATATGGTTGAAATGATCTTCAACTTTTTCACAGTGTGTTTAGGTGGAGGGTACTAGCCAGTGAGTCATAGGCTATGATGAATGAGCTCAGATGAAATGGGTCAGACTCCCATATCTTCAGGTTGTTTAAAATAAAAAAAAACAATCCAGTTTCTGGGAACTTGCAGTGATCTGGATTCTTAAAAAGATACTGTAAAAACAGGTTTCCAGCAGTGGTTTGGTTATGTTTTCGATATGAAGTCATGCTGGTCTTTAATATGAACAGGAAATTTACTGTTATGTTGAGTTTGCAGAGATCTCCAAGATGAGTTTGCTTGGATGCTGTCATTACAGAATGATAACTCTGCTGTTCCATAGTGGCAAATTTTAAAAATAGTTCTCTGCTCTGTGACGGTCAGAAAGCTGTTGGTCAGAATATTTTTTTTTTAACATACTATTCTGTAGTAGTTTGTATATGCTGTAGTCTGTATACTGGAGTTAAGAAACTGCTAACATTCTAGGGACCAGTTTTTGATGGGAACAGTTGTTTGATGAATTATGTCTTTGTAGATTTCTAATTAATTTTTGTTCACAGGAGCCCTTGTTGTCCTTGGCAAGTCTCATAAGTTTAGATTCAATCACCCAGCAGAAGCTGCTATCTTAAGACAAAGAAGATCAGTAAGTTCTAAAACTGTGTTTTTCTCTCCTAATTCTTCATTGATTTTCCTAATTATTTTCCCTCTTAAAAGCAAGCCTGGTGTAGATAATATTTCTTCTCATCATCGTATTCACTTGCTTCATTTCCTCCATCTAATGGTATGTAATGACACTAAGCCTTTTGTGGGAAGACACTAGTGCCTCTTTCAGATGTGCTTAGCAAAAGATGACGCAGATCCCTTGAATAATTTAGTGTTTCCTATTTCTAGTCATGACTACAGTAGGATTGAAGCAGAAAGGCAGAATGCCGCAGTGAAAAAAACAGTTAAGAATCTTTCCACATTTGATAATTGTCTGAATTATTTTCTTTCTCTGTCATTTCACCATCCCGAATGAGGTACACTAGAAGAAATGGAAAATTTATGGGATTAAGTGCTTGAGTATTGTTGACTCTGAAAGCACTTAATTGTTACATACATCAGAAATAGATAAAATATTTCTTGGTATGTTACTCTTGGGAACTAACTACTGCAAGATATTATTTGGTCAGCTAGTTCAATAATGTTTAAAAAAAATTAGATAATTCTTAAAATGACTGACATATATAACTAAAAAAACCTAACTTGAAATTTTATGGTTTAGGATATAACCAACTGATATTGGCAAGAATCTACCTTTTAAAATGGATTTTCATATAGTAACATTTTATACTTTCTGCTCAACTATCCTGTTGTACTCACTTCTGTAGTTGCGATAAGGGGCTTAACTTCCATTTGTCTTCATTCTTAATTTCTTGATTAATGAAACATGCAGTACATTAAAACAGAGCTACAAGAAGAGGTGTACTCAGTAGCATATACTTAGCAATTTTGCATATTATCAAAGACTAAGCAGAAGTGTGAGATTATAAACTCACATGGGAGGTATTATGCAGCATTGCACACAGTAGTTAGCAACGGCGGTATTAATGACAACTTGGAAGTTCCTTGGTTGCTGTGATATTTTTTCTTCCTATTCTTATGTTGTGTGTTTTGTAGATTAATGAAACCTCACCCATTCTGAGTTGTGGAGCTTTGGACTGGCTCAACTTGGACAGAAGTTGCATACATTCTCCTTACTACATCCTTTCTTCTCTTGACAAGTAAGTTTAAAAAACCCAAATAATTTCTCATATGAGATGATGTCTGGACTTGGTTCAGACAAAACTAAGTTGTATAAAGAATAGGTCCCATCATGTTTTCAAGTGATCAAATAAAAACATCTGAGAAAATGCATTGACCAGCTAATATACAGTGTTGTGATATCCAAGCAACAAACCTGAAAAATTAATTATTGATGCATGATGAATATTGATGCACAATCAAGAAAATGCCTTGGATGAGACCATCAGACAGCCTTAATTCAGTTCACTTGCACATCTGCATTATAGCTGTTTTGATTTACGAGCTAATCTATAATTCTTACATTATTCTTACTTCAGTGCACAGAATGGACTTTTCTAGATATGATTCAGCCAAGGTAATTACTACCAATTCAGTTTCCCTCCTAATTTGTTGTGGAAATCAGAAGGTTTGTTTGTTCATAAATTCCCTTTAGTTCAAGTCCTCGTTGAACCTTTCATCTCAGAAAGCCATTGTGATTCTCTTTTTTGAAACTGAGCAGTAAATAAGGCATAGACTGCTTCCGAAGTGTGGAAGAGCTGCTCATACTCACAGTATTCAGTGTATGCTTTTCATGGCAGAGCCTTTCTGAAAGGGAAAGGATTGGTGTGATGAAGACAGTGATTAATATGTATCAGGAAAATGAATTAAGGTATCTCCTGTGTTTCAGTTCATAACATTGAAAACAGAATATCACAGATTTAAATGTAATTGGATTCTTTCTCTTCTTTAATTCCTCTCAGCCTGGCACATTCAATTGACGTGTTAAAGGCAAGAAACAGCCATCTTCTCATTCATATCTGTTGATAGTTCTGCTTCTTGCTAGAGTGTTTTTGGTGTGGTAACATACTGGGAATCTTTTATCTCTTTCTAGAGGAAGTATCTCATCTTGTTTTTATGAGCATAAAATATTATCTCTGTTTTGAACATCTCTTCGTACTTCTAGTCAAGTGGCTTGCTTTCCACCTTGGATAGTGTGTTTCTATGTGTTCTCTTTAATGTATCTAATATCTGCATTTGCTTTTCATTTGCTGCAGTGATACCTTTCTATACAAAATGGTATTTCATTTTAACATTACCCTCATGCTTACCAAGAGTATTTCGAATGGTTACTTCAGTGAAAATGAAAAGCACTATGGTATTGCATTCGCTTGATTTTTATGAATGTCCATCTCTTACAGGAATAAGCTATAAACTATGTCTAATATTAGTTGTCTTTCACCTTACATAATCCAGTGGTCTTTTTTTCCTCTTGAATAGTTTTCTGGCAAAGGTAAACTGAATTGATCCACTCAGCCTTCCTTTACAGTAACCAGTAAGCCTGTGTTTCTGTCCAGACGAGTAGTTTTGCTCATGGAGGGGGTTATGATTGAGACATCTAGCCTAAGATCTATACTATGAGAATAAAATGAGATGTATGTGGTCTCTCAAATGTCCAGCTTTCATGAAGAAAAGTAGATGTCAGGTTCTAAAAGGTGTGTCTGAGGTACTTTGCAAACAGTAATACAGGACTAAGTGGACTACAGGGAGTGCTTATTTGCTCATCAATAAAAAGTCCACCTAGTGCAGGATCTTGTCTCTGTCAGAAGGAGATGCTTAGCAAAAAATATAAGAACAGGGCAAGCTATGTGTGTCTCTGTCTCCCCTCTCTCACTTGATAGTTCTTGATGCTCTCCCAGCTGCTAGCAATCTGCATCTTAGAGACTTCCTGTACTGCAAATTACAGTAACATCTCTGTGTATAATAGGCTTCAGTAAAGTTTTTTTGCCTTCTTTTTGAACAACTTTATGATTTCCTATTTTTATTTTTACAGTCAAGAATGTAGAAACTGTAAAGAAAACAAATGTTCTCCTGAACTAAGGTAAGAATATTAATGTGTCTAAATAATGCTGAATATTTTGACCCCTCTGACTTTGTCTTTCTCCTGTGCTACACTGATTTCCTCAAGAAGAGATGCAAACTAGGCTTCAAGCTTTAATTTGATTTTATCATATTGAAACAAGAATCTGTACATACAGCTGAGTTATAGACAAGTCTCTGCAACCATGTTCTTTCTTCATGCTCTATCTTGTGCAAATGTTTTGCACCTTTGTTGCATGTGTAACCTGTATTTTAAAGCCATGACTAGAGTGGGGTTTACACTGAAGCTGCCACCAATTTACAATATGTAAGAACACTAAAATATATTAAATTTTATGTCCATAGAAGGTACTGTGAATACTCATTAGTGTATTGAAAATTCCTTGGGCAAATTGGGTTCCCTTCTGGTGAGAAGAAAATGGCTTTATGGAAGAGTCCAAAAAAGAAGTCCTAGCATAGAACATGGTTCATTCATGCAAAGAAGCACACCGGCTGCACACAAAAATCATTCAGAAATTGTTGGGCTTCCATGGGTTTAAGTGCTCTTTAATCAGGAACTGGTGGTACTTGGCTTTCTTCTGGATTTTTTATTTCAGAACATATGTGTTATGGTAAGGATTTCTTACAGTCTTATCTCCCATGCTGTCAGTATGATGATATTTTTCTCATCTGCTTTTCATGGGTTGAATTACCAGTTCAACCTCTAATTGTATGTTAAAACATTCTGAGAAATGAGAGAGAAAACAAATTTCTACCATTGCACCCAAATACTGAAACTTTCCTTGAAAAGGGGTGTGATTCATTGTACTCTTACTTGGCTGCTTGCTCGTACATGGTACTCGAGAGACCCCAGAACTTGAAACTTCTGATGTTTGTTGTCAGCCAGCCAACACACAGAAGGTTTGTGACTGGCATCAGTCATCATATGATAGCATCACCACAAATAAGTTGATAATGAAGTTCTTGCTCCTGTCACTGACTTAATACCATACTGCATATAAATATAAACCCTGATTTTGTTCTCTTGCTGGTCTGAAAAAAAAACAGGTGTTGTTCCATTAGAGTCCAATAGTATAGCAGTACACTGAATTAATTTTAGCTGCTTGGAACATGTTTAAGCTCTCTTTCCTTGAAAACACAAACATTGCTGAACTGGAAAAAAATAATCATCTTGTAAGAATGTGTGAAATTCTACTGAACTGGGAAGGAAACAGTGCCCATAGATATGGCATCTGATGCTGGAGAACACAACGCAATTATTCTAATGTGGTATAGTTAACATGTCCAACTAATATTTGTAAAAGTAATACTCTGAGTTCTTACTAACAGCTTTCGTTTGAGAATTTTCAGTGCTCTACAAATACAAGAAATCTTTTGCATCTGTTAAAAGATCCCTCAAACATTTCATTTCACAGAGAAATGCACTGTGTCAGTTACAGCAACTCTACAACTTACAGCAGAATCGTGTATAGTGGGTTAGCAGGGGAACTAACTGCTTCTGTATATAACTGAAATCGTAAGGGGAAAACCTGTGATAGATTGTAGTTCCAGCTGACCTGGAATTTAGCAAGGCAGCAGTGACCTTTACTGGAGTGTGTGGCTGTCTTGTGCCTGTGACTCCTTGCCAAAAAGCGGTCTGTTTTAGAAGTGTATTTAAAGGGTTGCCTTAAATAACTCATTGCCTTCCTGTTGTTTTGGGGGCTTAGGTAAAGAAAGAAATTGCACAGGTGCGCTTTTTCTGTAAGCAAACCAGCTAATCAGAAATCCAAGTGATACTTCGCCTGATGGTAAGGCGAGGGGGATTACTCTGTGTGTACATTTCCAAAGGTCCCTTATTTCTAAAGGTTTCTGACTCTGCTGGCCATTTTGACTGATTTCTGGTTCCCACCTCCTGCCTCCGACCTGTCAACTTTTGCTTTGAATTGTGTGAGTGGCATTGCTTCAGGAGGCTGGAGGAGGTGATAATACAAGGTCTTCGTATCTCCTTCATCACTCTTCCCTTTGCTTTAGGGAGGAAAAGGGAGAGGTTTGAGCCTCTGTGCTCGGCAGAAGCAGATGTACGAACCCGTGCAGCTGCGTGGTGCCTGCTGCTGTGTGATTCTCTGAGGCCCTGCGGGAAGGGCCCCAGATTGGACACGGGTGGAGGGGGAGGATGGAGCGGAGGTAGATGTGTATCAGTGGATAGGCTCGTAACCCTGACTTGTGATTGCTCTCAGTACTGGGATTTGCAAGGGTGCAAAATGCCTTGCCAACATCTTTTTTTCTGCTTTAATTATTAACTCCTCTTCCCCTGGAAAAAATCATTTGTAAAAGAAAAATGGGACTTGAACACTAAGCAGACAGAAGGATGGGGATGATAACTTGACTAATGTTTTCTTTGGGAAAATTGGCAAATTTCAGCTTTTAGCAAAGTGGTTATTTTCACTTGAGTTTCTCTATTTGAGCCTTGAGATTTTGTTGCAGAAGGCATTCAGCCTCACCACAGAGCTATTGCTGCCATAGTTACTGAAAACTGCATTATGCTGTAGCAGCCGCCAGCCTCTGCATCAGCAGTAGAAGTGTTTGGGGAAGAGGGGAGGAGAATTGCACAATAGGATCCCGGAGAGCTGACGACAAAACAGGCTGGAAAAGATGTGGATTTACAGATGGCTCATTTAGCATGCGTCATGCAAACTTTGTGGAGAGAAAAATAAGATGGAAAAACAATCCGGCAGCATTGGTATAATATGAAAATTTTCTCAGTAATTTGTGATTATCTTTAGTTTAAGGTTAGTGTCTTTCTGTTGTTGTAATTTTACTTGCTGTTTTTAAAGATGTACTTGGAGGAGGGGTAACTGTTGACACTTCTTGCTGCATTTGGTACACCTAGAAATCTGCATGCTTTTATGAAATTCTATGCAGGGTTCCTTTTTTTTATATGCTGTATGCCAGAGTATGCTGGTCCTGTGAAACCAAGATTTTCGGTATGTCTTGATACCTACAGAAATGAAACTGTTTGGTTTATGTTTGTCCTGAGGTTATATTATTCCCTGCTAGAGCTATACTGAGTGTAGATTGCTTATGTGGGAAGGCAGGAATACAAGCAATACCAGAAATTGGTCTGTGCTTGATTTCTGTATCTCATAGTATTCCTGCATTTCAGGTCTAAATTTAACAGTACATCTGATTTAAGATGTTTTAGATTAAAGAAATGAGTGATCTCATCTACCTATTACAGAATATGGCTAAATTCTTCGATTAACTGGATTGATATTTGTTTTGAGTTTAATCATTCAAACATGTATTACATAAACTGCTTGTTCTTTAAATTGTCTATTAGGTGATCTAGCTATGAAGTGCATGTGAATCTGTTATTTTCTTTCTGGGCCATTGTCACCTCATTTTTTACTTTAGTTTGTCATGCTATTTCCACAAACCAGCAGGAGTGTGTTGACGTGACATAGCATGTTCGAAGGCAGAAAGGGAACATTCTTCAAGTTCTTGGTTTCAGCAGTTTCTGAGAGAGACAGATCTGTATCCCAAGCCCAAACCAGCCAGTCATTTTGCTCTCACAGTCAGTAGTCTCACGACCAGAAGAAAAACATCTTCTGGCATACCTGTATTATGTAAGTGGCTCTGCGTGAATTTTCATTATCTTTTTGTTCCTCTTGAGAAAACCATCTTTAAGAAGCGACTTCATAAAAAGGTGTTTAATGTTCAGTCTCTGTATTCAGAACTGTCTTTACTGCCCTGCCTGTTTTTTGTTTTGTACTATTAAAAATTAGGAGATGAAGCAAAGAGGCACTGAAATAGCAGCAGAACTGCAATTCATATGTATGCCTTCAGCAACAGTATTTTATTACAGAAACTTTAACCTTAGAGAGAGAGAATTGTACCAAGTAGCTACATCACCAGAACAAAAGCAGTAATAATACTGTCATGGTTGCTGTGCCATGGTTGTTTTTCCAAGGTTTAAGGTAAAGTATGGGTATGCCTCTTTACTCTGCCTTTTTGGGGTGTAGTCGTAGTGTGGAGCTGTGATTAATAACATCAGTTTGGCCCGCATCGTGTTCTGCTCTGTGTGCAAACACACATGCCTCTTGGAAAGGATCTTACAGTTTCATGTTAGTTCAGCAAAAAGCCATTACCACACACATGAGGGAATACGCTAGTGCTGCTGAGAACAGCAAACAACACACTCCCATGTGCATTGTGTGCTTTGCTTATTCTGATACTTAATAATAATAGGGGGGCGGGGGGGAGTGATTTCAGGATTGTTGGAAAGTATGGGAAGAGCTTGTGACCCCCTCCCAGCTGTGAACAGATGTTACCTAACCACCTCTGCGAGCATTGTGAGGTCTTGCAGCACTGAGTTGTTTCATATACTTAAATGTTCTGGGTTTCAATTTGTAAACCATTTGAACTCTGATAGGTCGATTTTATGGAAAGGATGGCTGGGAGCTAGAAGTCATGGTTAGGAAGAATATGAGACATTTTGTAAGAGGAATTTTATTTTACCTAGTTTTAGTAAACAGTTGCAGAACAAGAATTCTTTGTCTACTGTTTTACTACCATGCTCTGCTTTTCAGCCTTACTGGCAATGATTTACTCAGTTTCCTCAGTCTCATACAGAATGGTGCTAATAATGATGAATGACTAGAAATCAGCTCTTCTGATACTTGACTTTCTGATATTTGATAATGTTAATGTATCCTCATCACTCCTCTTGGATGAATGTACTTTGCTTCTTTCACACATGTCCCAGAGTAAGTGACTTGCCCAAGGTCACACAATTGTCCAGTAACAAATTCAGACTCACATTTTTCAACTTTCATACCACCATAGGAATCAGAGCTTTTATATGCCTGTTAGCAAAATAGGTTAAAGACTACCTCATCACCAGAGTATGCGCAGAGACTTAACATTTACAATTGCTATTAAGGTTTATTAGTTTTAATGTATCAGCAAGAAGAGGCTTCAGCTGACATCAGGGCTCTGTTAGGTTTAGTGCTTAGGCATCCAGCAGCAGTCCTCGCCCTGAAGACCTTGCAGCCTAAGTATGTGAAAGCACAGAGGTGATATAACTGCTCCAAAATCACATGGGTTTTGTCTCAGATCAGTACTTTAACCTCCAGATTGTATGGCTGCTCCATTACATTTCGCTTGGAAAATATGGAAGATAACCTGGAAGCTGCATTCAGGGAAAGCCTCCCTCAGAGTTGTCATTAAAACCATGGGAGCTTTTCCTAAACGAGATCCTTCAGATTTAATACTGTGTTCAAAAAGCAATTCTTCTTTAGTTAACCAGTCTAGCTTTGACCTCTGAGTTTGTCCCTCAGTAGTTGGTGGCGTTACAAACACCTGAACAGCTGGAGATTTGTAATGGCCATATGAGCATTTCAGTGCTGCAGTGAAGTGCCAATTCAAACCTACTTCAGCTGAATCAGAAATGAGGCATCCCACTCCTATTTCCTGGGGTCAATTAAAGTTCATCCGAGAGGAAGAAATTACAAATCACAGATTCTTAGCATCTTTGTAGTTAAGCCAAGGACAAATAGATCTTGGAGCTGCCTGTTCTCATAATTTGTTCCTGTGGGTCCCAAACAGACACAAGCCATTTCGCAGATGACAGTAGTGAAGTTTGTACTCTGACCATTTGCACCATGCCAGACAATTGAACAGAAGATGTTTCTTTTCAGTTCTTCTCACCAGCATTACATTTACATAAACATTAAAACCACTCTGAATTCTGTTTTCCTCAGGTGAGCGAGAGTCACAGTAATATTGTAGATTATTGAGAATCTTAAGGCTTTTATGTAGTGAGGCTTTCCCACTGCTTCTTAAGAAAGCGAAATATATGTTCCATGTAAAGGTACTCCAGAAGTTTTGTAGACTTTGGCTGCTTAATTGTTTCATTTATTTTGTCTGCTCACAGAATCAAAGTTGTTGCAGAGAAATGGTTGCTTTGAACACATCCTTACGGTTCTAAATAGAGATGTCAAATTAATTCCTATGTAGCAAAGGTCAAATGCTCTTTTCATACCAGGTGACCTTGTATTGGTAATGATTTTACAAACAACATGATGTTTCCAAAGCATTCCCTTTGAAATTATGTTTTTGTTTTCTTTTGACCTTCAGGGACTCTTTAGAGTTTTGATACTTTGCTCTCTTTAAAAGTGTAATAAATACAGCATTATAATAAATACATCATTTACTTCCTTAGTAAAATATATTAAATTTTTTTTTTCAAGACTTAAAGATTTGATTTTCTGAGGTTACATATAATAATGTGGTGTTTAGAAACAAAACGACAGGCAAAGATCATGTATCACCTTTATATATAACTGTAATGTTAAGAATTTCTGATGATAACATGTGGACAGGTAGAATATATATTCCTTTCAGAGGGTTAATGTATTTTGAATATTATCATGGATCATGCTAAGAATAGATACTATTTTGATTGTTACTCTGTGTGTGTGCATGTGTAAAATTTTGGCACACAGTCAGGAACCAAACATCTTGGAGGGGACTGTAAGGCAGTTTTTCACAGGTTAGTCACTTTTCTGATCACAGTTCTGCTCCAAATATAGAAGCAGTAACCTAATATAGTTGTTGCATCCAACAGAGAATTGGGTGATCAAGTTCTTTCCTTGGTACTGCCAGAGACTGTCAGTGTAATCTCAACAATGCTTGTAACCCTTTCTAGGTTGGAGATTTTTGATCTGAAAACAGAGAAGAATGTTTGTCAGTTCTGTGAAGCACTTTGAAGTTCTTGGATGACAAATATTCTATGTAGTGGTTATAAAATTTTATAACATATAAGCAACCCCCCTGCCCAATTTCATTTTTGGAAGACCTACAGCAAAATGAAAAGTGACAATATTTTTAAAATTCTTTTTGCTATTATCTTTCTGGTAATGGAATTTTCTGCTTCACCACGAGAGCTTCCATGTTTGCTGGCATTTATGACACAGGATTGTAGCCTGCTGTGGCATGCATATACACAGCTATTTATCATCACGAGTTTTTGTCATAATGCATACTTATTGAACAAAACAATATCTTGAATGTTGTCTGTCTTTCTTTAGTAAGATGACTTGTTTTGTTACAAATGTTTGGTATTCATTTCTGGTTTAAATTCGCTGTCAACATTTCTAACAGCAGAGAAATAGATGCTGTGCATGAAGAGTACAAGCAGAAACTGAGAGACCAGGAAGCTTTCCACAGAAAACAAATTCAGCGGCAGCAGCTCTATGTTGAGGATTTAAAACAGCAGATCCTGAGAGGACAGATCAAAGCAGAGCAGGAACTAGAAAATGACCAAGCTCTAATCAACCAGCAGATCCAAGAAAGTGGGTACCTGCCTCTTCCCCTCTCTCACTTCCCTTCCATTACTGCTTTCTTTCACCTTCTTGATGTTTTTGTCCTAGTTATGCTTTATGTTATGGGTGGAACTTTTATTATGGCTTATTACTAGTTTTCTCTTATAATTGCCTTTGCCTTGTGAACAGTTGTTAAGCTTTGATTAACAGGACTAAAAGGCCTCCTTCGCAGTGCACCAGCAGCACTGTTTAATTAGCTCTGCAGGTCACTGCTGGGAGAGACAGCACCAGCATGCTCCTCCCCTGTGGCACTGAGCCGCTTGCCTCCCAAGCTGCTCCCCGTCCTGCCTCCCTGCAGCTTTGCTCTGCTCATAGCTGCTCATGCTCAACTCTGCCATGTTGCAATGTAGACCGAGTCTGCTATTGTGTTTTAAATTTTTCTTGTGATATACCTGCACTTCGTCCAATGAGTTGTTCTGGGAGAACGAAATTGAGATGACTGTGGTAGTTCCTACCATAAGCTTTCAGGGAAAACTGCTGTAATAACAGGATGCGATAGGAACCAAGCAGCACTTCCAAGTGAGTGACGTGTGTTGGTTGAGGTACTCTCTTTACCCATTTCATTGATGATGTCACCTGTAACAATATAGAGCATTTTCATGTGCTTTTAATGAATTTCACTCATTAGGAAAAATAGGGCCATGGCATAAGACCACGGCTCACACTGAATTTTCTGTGGTTGCTATGTGAGTTTTAAACAATGAAAACAAAGAAAACACATCTGAGAAGTACGTGGGACACTGAAGTTCAGAGCTAAAATCCCAGCCCCAGATAAGGGAAAGAGAGTTTCATGGGCTTTTATATAGTCAATCTTTCCATACACCCCCACCCTTTTATAGTATGAAGAAAAATGTGTGGTAGAAACTGAAATACAACAAATTAAGATAAAAAATAACATGCAGGTTTTATTTACCCTGAAGATGATTAATTAGTGGTATTGCATTCTCCACTACTGAATTTGTTTTAAACCAAAACTGGATTAAAAAAAGAGTGGCATGCTTTGGTTCAAATAGGAGTTATTTCTAGGAAGTTCTACAGTGTTATGCAAGGGTACTAAAGGCTAGATCAGTGATTACATTTTGAATGGCAAATAGCTATGTCAGAAGGTGGAGCCACAGCGTATTTGGGAGAGGTATTTTTTAGTGTCAGTGGCTCCTGGCCTCCAGAGGTGCTGCTTTGCATGCAGGCAGCCATATTCAGCAAGATGTCTTGGTGGGGTTGGGCCGCCCCTTAACAAGTTTAGAGACAGATTTGGGAATATTTTAAACCTTGAGATTTTTTGACCACTGAAAGTGGGTGGTTATAGTGTTCTCTAGTTTGTCTTCTAATGAATTATTTGATCCAGGTTTCTTGATAAGCAAAGTATGCCTGTTACAAAGGCACCATTCCCACTTGGCAAAACCTGCTGTTGGTTCCTGGAAGAAGAAAACTAATGTGAATTTTTGGAAGCTTCCCAGACCCAAACTTATGCAGTCTGCTATCTTTTAATTATGCCAGCCACAATGAAGAGATTAAAAGGAAATTGTGGTGATGGGATGTAGCAGAAATGGACTTAGGATATGTACATAGCACAGAGAACCAGGAGAGTTCCCCCAAAATACCTTTATTTCATGGCTCAGTAGACTTGTTCTCTGCTTCCGTCTAGTCCTGCTGGTTTTGCTGTGTTCGCGCAAAGTTTAGCCAGGCAGGTAGTTTCTGCCAGCCAAATACAATTCTTCACTTGGCATCCCACCAAAGTTCTCCACCTTTTCTGTGCCCTCTGTGTCTCAGCTCCTGACAGAGGCAAGTTTGTGAGCAGAGATTAATTAGCATCTTAGAGCTTGCAGCTCTGTTGCAGGGAAACTCTTATCTGCCAAATACTCTGCTTGCTAGAAACATGCTAAAGAGGACAGATCTGGAAACAAAGAGTTGAGAAAAAAGCTTTGTTTGTGAAAGTTAAAAGTGTTATTAAGAAAAATTAACTAGAATGACGACTAAAATGCTTCCCTTTTATCCATAGAGTAACCGTAGAGTTAGAATTCCTACTTCTGTGGATGTGCTGTGTGCAGAGCTGCCAACATAAACAGGACAGGAGACTCATCGTGGCAGGCTTCACTAATGAAGTATGTTTAACAAGATCAGTAGTCACCAAGCAAGTGATGCTGACAATGCCTATGCCGTCATGATTTCTACATTAGGGAAACTTCCACAGCCCCAGATTCCTCTCTTGCAGCTCAGCTGTGCAGAGCTGCAGGTAGCTCTAATTCATCACATCAGACTTAAATACCTCTTTAATTCCTAACCCCCTGAATAAGCAACAAAAGGTTGCAGATTGAAGGTAAGCCCAGCCAAAAAAATGTTACTGCTAGTAAGACAGAAGTGCTTTGAAAAGCTTTGGTCCTTTGAGAAATGCTGTATTTTTCAGGGAACCTGGCCTGTGATTTTTACATTTCTTTTTCAGCTAAGGATATTTTTTTGTTTGCTTTGTGCATCTGAATATGTATATTTTTATAGCAACATAAAAATGAACAAACTCTGCTTCGTTAAGAGAACATGTCCAAGCCATCAGACACAATCTGGTAGTGGTAATCTCAATAATCCCTTCTTTTGATTGTTACCGTTCATCATAGCTCAGATTGAAGCCAGTGCACTCTGAAAAACCTCTAAGCACATCCCCTGCATGGAATAAAGTAGTCTTGCATCCAGGGTTAAAAACAAATCAACCTGGTGTTCTGTGCTTATTTCTGCTTCCCCATTGACTGCAAAGATCAGGTTCTGAATATTTAGAGAAGACTAAGTGGGTGAGCAGAGGCAACATATTTTATTATCAAATTAGGTTAATCAGTTGGTTTGTGAGCATATTTAGCATTTATTAAATATGGGGCACATTAACAAAAGCAGAGAAGCTAACTCTCTTTGTGGAGTAGAGTGGTGATTTTATGAAAAATATGACTGGTGGTATGAGCTTGTCTTTTTTGAATTATGTTTGTCGTGATAGGTAAAGGTTGTGTTGGCTTCACCTGCGTCCTTGCCGTGAGAGTATTTGATTTATTTCGAGTACATTATGTGCTGAAGTGCTCGTATACACTCCCATCAGGCCGTTTTGGCAAGTGCTTGTTGGAGCAGCCGTAGTTGCAACAGGTAGTAAATTTGTGGTTGTTGCTTTACCTCAGCTAGGTGCCACACAGGGTTTGTGTTTCTTGGGAAGTTTCCATCTGATGGGTTTAGAGAGGCTGGCAGAACTGTCCGCAGGTACCTATACGGTGGCTTCCTTGTACCTTTGTCTTCAACCCACTTTGAAGGTTGCATGCCCATCCACAGGACTGGTAGCTGGCAGCTGCCCCCACAAATGAGGCACATCCCAACTGGGACATAGAGAGGTCTAGCCTTCAGTCTTACTGAACTTGCCACCAATAAGGGCGAGAACAAAAATTGCCATTTCCTGTGCTAAACAAAGTTCCTTAGTATGACGCTGGCCTCCCTCAGTTTCAGCATGCCTAGGTAAGGGAGAGAAAATAGTTTGCAGGTGGTTTTTGTTGGTTCAGTCAAGTTAAGGAGGAAAGGATAGGAGCAAAAGGCACAAAGAAAAATGTTTGGTTTAGAATAGTTTAAAACACTCAAATGCTGTGAGGAGAAGTCAGTAACATTTTAAGATTGCACAAGTGCTTATTTTTTCACTCAAAATGTAGGAATTTATTAGCCAAAGGCTCATCAGTGTGCGCATGAAATGCCATTTGCTGCATTACCACAGCGGCTCTGTTTAGCTCTGTACAACTTCTTCCAGTTCCTTTGTTAACTCTGCTCTCGGCACCCATAAATTCATTCCCTAAGTAACACATACAAAGTTTAACATGTGACTTCAGAATAATTAAAGTAGAAGTAGTAACATATTTCACAGTAAAAAGCTAATGAAGTCATACTTCACTGCTGTGAATGTATACCCTATGTCTGAAAAGTGCACAGAAGTGAGCTCAGGTCTTTTAATGCTTCCACTGTATTTTAACAACAAAATTGAGGGGACATTTGAGTGTAATCTTTGAGAAATTGAAATGTGTTCTACTTTTTGCGTACAAACAAGGTCTTATCCACTAGTCTCCTTAGCTGTATCAGCCAAGCCCCTGCTTATATCTTGCAGTTGTTACCCGAGTCCTTATCCCAATGGAGAGGCTTTTGGTTATCAATAAAGTGCAGCAATGATACATTTTTCTCTAAATGGTTTGTCAAGACTCTGCTCTACATGCATAGAAATTCTGTTCTCAAATGAGGTCTCAAGGCTGATTAAATTAAGAAACAAGATAGTAATGAACAATGTTTTTCCTACGATTTTTACTTTGTTTCAGTCATTCTTTTTTTTACAGACCAGCAGTGGCTTATCAATGAGAATAAACGACTGGCTGCCCTTCAGCAACAACAGAGGGAGTCTGCAGTGCAAACAGAGTCTACGCTGTATGCAGAAGCTGAGGTGCAGAGTACCATTGGACTGGAAATCTGCCCTTCTCTGCTACAGCAGAACAAGAAGAGACTGGTGCAGCTGGAGCTCTTGCGAAGATACTCCTTAAAAAAGGCAGAAAGAAACATAAGACGGAAAAAGGTCAAATTCCAGCTGGAAAGGATAGTCAAGAAGCAGAAGTTATTGGAAGCCAAGCAAAACCTAGAGCAGCTGGAAGCTAGCTGCTGGCTCAATGAAGAGTGTGTGAAACAATCCCAAGTCCTAAATGAAAATACTGCTCTACGGTCCTCTTTGGATCACCAGTTGCAAAAAAGAAGGAAGTCATTGGGTTCAAGTTCCTTGCAGCACAGGCAGCATTCGTTCTGTAACCCACATCTGCCCCAGGTACCCAGGTAAGTTAACATCTGCCAGTTCCTCTGCACTTGGAAAAGTAATTTAAATTCAAGGTATTTTCAGTGGCCACCTATAATCCAGAATGCCTTTCAATATATTGAAACAATCCCAAAACTTGCAATATCAGTGAACTTACTATATTGTATGTCACACTGGAGCTGTTTGGCCTTTTTCCTCAGATCTGTACAGTGCATTCCCTGCTTAGCTCTTTGACATTGTCTTTCTCACTGTTTTTTACAGTCCTCTCTCAAGCCTTTCTGCGCTTTTTACCTCTTTGTGAATGCTTTCCAGAACTCTTGTTCTTACTTTGTTCAAACTGTTGGTAAATACGAATTTCTGCATCATTTTATCTTGATTAGAGTCGAACTCTTCCTTCAGAATATTTGTATCATTGAGGTGATTCTGCATTGGATTTTTAAGTCAGCCAGCCTTTCTCAAGCTAATTAAACATCTCTACGCAATGCTAAAAAGTTGGGGTGCTACAGTGTCTATCACAGCGTGGTCCTGGAGGCAGGAAATAGCTAAACTCTGCTAAGTGCTTTTCTGTGGCTTAGAACCATCCTTTATTTTCAACTACTGTTTGCAGCTACTTAAGCCTACAGAGACTAAATACCAAGCTATACCACATAGCATCGAGCTGTTCCTTTGTGTTGCAGAACATATTTCAGGATATCTAGGGGACTGTATGGTTACTGACAGAATTTTATAGTTTTTTTTTTTAATTCTCTGCTAGAATTTGCTTTTGAGAGGCATTAAGATTGTTGCTTCATGTATCATTACTCTTAACTACAAGCAAGGATTGGACTTTATTGCTTCTTTATTTCCACAGCTGTTTGTTGAAGAGGGAGACTCTCTCAAAATTATCTACCTCACCAAATATTGATCAATGCTGTGAAGGCAGTACAACAGGGAGGTTGTCCTCTGTGGAATATCTTTACAGAAGAGGTAAAAATGTTTCTGGGAGTGATGACCTTACTGATGAAAAAGGGATCTCCTTTTCAGTCCAGAGGCACCTAACTGAAAAACAAAAAACATTTTCATTTGGAAATAAAAAAGGAGCAGAAAAAGACTCTAATGATTCAGCTATCATGGCTTATATCAATAAAAATGATCAAAAAATTGAAAAGTTGGATGACAACCCAGGGCAAGCTGGATCTCAAAATCAGACCTCTAAAGGCTCCTCTCCTCATCTTTTTAAGGAGAAAGATGAGCCTGAAACCTTTATTACAGGGACAAGAATGACAAAAGCAAAGGTGCTAGGAGATTTAAGGCAGCCTGCAAGTAGCAATCTAGAACAAAATAGAGCTCAGGTATCCAATAAAAAGATGAGAATGGATATCAATGGAAAAGGCCACAGGTCTTCTCCAGAAAACTTTCCTAAAGAAATGAAGAAAACAGTGTATGGAAACCCGTCATCAGCGCATCTAAACCAAACAGCCAAGAACTGGAAGAGAGAGCCAAACTCAGCCTTGCCAAGTCGTGAGAAATCATCAGTGGAACAGCAAGAATTTCTGATGGTGGCAACATCAGTAGGAAATCTCACTAAGGTGAATGCACAGGCGCCACTCTCTTACGTTGAAAAAAAGTGGCACAGTGCTGAGATGCTAAGTGCTGGAGTGTCCAAAACAGCCACAGATGTACTGGGGAACTGGCAAGAGGATGATGAAAATGAGATTTCTGATACTGACAGTTCTTATTCTGTAGATTCTCTCTCTTGCGCTTATGCAAAAGCTTTCACAGAGAAACTGAAACAAGAAGATTTTGAGAGAAATAAACGTCTTGCCAACCCAGAAGATTCTGAGAGTGATGACAGTCAAATGTCACAAGACTCTCTGGTAGAAAAGGAAAATAAAGCCAAAAAGCAAAATAAAAGCCGATTTCACAAGTCAAAGGCCCATCATGAGCCAGCTAAGCTTTACAAAAGCAAAACTGATCACCATGTTTCATCTTTGGTGACATCATATGCATCTCGTAGGAGACTGGGAAAGCCTGAAAGAAGCTTTTCTCTGGACAGCTTAGCTGATGGAGAAGAGATGCCAGCAGAAGATCCAGTAGAAGAATCCAAATCTGATTCATCTGATGAAGTGCCAGCAGAGATTTTTTGGAAGTTACAAAGTCCTAGATCACCAACTATACAGACTGAGGAAGACCACGAGTCCAAGACCTGTGGCAGAGATACAGAAGGGACAAGTTATGATCTGAAGCTGAGCAGTTCCTTTTATTTGGACACTAAACCACAGCCTGCTTCCAGTAATGCTTGCAAGCAGTTGCTGAAGGGGACAAAAGTCTCCTTTGTAGAACAAGAAAGGTCTCTTGATAGAAGACTGTATTACACAAGTGGAAGTCCTTTGCTTACTACTGATGCTTGGTCTTCCTGTGACTCAAAGGTTGACATCAGCAGCCCCAGAATAACAGCACCTTCTTCCCATGAAAATTTGGAATTTCAAGAAGCTCATCTGTGCTCTTTGAGCAAACCAGAGCTTTGGCTGAAGAAAGATGATCTAAAGCAGTCAGCTGCTGAAGTTTCTTTTGTTTCTGGCTCTAAGCAGATACACAGCATTACTCATTTATCACATCGTATAAACGAAATAAACACAGTTTTCTCCTCTGACACATCAGAAGTACCTTTACCTGAAACAACAACAACTGCAAGCAGAGTTTCTGAGAGTGGATCATTAAATAAGATTCTTAAGGGATGGACAAACTCCAATGAAAATTCTTCCTTGGAATCTCGAGATGTAATGTCCTCATTTGTTAGCTCAGTAGGACCAAGCTCCTCTTTTGTTCCTATTTCAGCAAAGCATGATTATTATGAACATTCAAGGTCAAATCATCCTGAACAAGAACAACTGAATGAGTTATCTACTTATAGGTCTACCACTGAATGCACACAAACATTCAGCTGTTTGGAAGGCGCCTCCACTGCAAACTGCTTGTCACTGGTGTCTAGGAAAGAGGAGGATTCTCTCCCCACAACTCATCCAGAGCTGCCAAAAGATCACAATCTGAAAAAAACACCTTTTATTTCTGGGTTGCCTATGCACATTTTGGAGCAGAGAAATGGCTGTGTAGATGCAGATTTAGAAGATGATTTCTTCAGAACTTTTGAAAAAGATGACCTGGATGATGACTACAATAACTTGATGATAAAATCAAGTATGACAGATTCAGGCAGTGGAAGTGCATCTGTCAGTGCACCTGCTGCTGAATCTTCTACAGGACTTGCTCATGATATCACCTCAACACAGACATCTGAGGTAAAACAAGTCCAATTTGGAAACCATGGGCAGCTTTTTCCAAGAAGGGAAATACCAACATGTTGCGATGAAGGTTTCTTTCTCAGTGACTTAACAAATAAGAACTGCTCTCTAGTAAGCAGTTACGAGCTTCAGGCATTGGCTGGACAAGGAGCAGAATCAGCTGTTATGGTAGGTCTCCTCAGATCTGAGGAGAGCAATTTGGAAACAATGCAAGAAACGGATTATGAACAAATATCTGCAGAAGAAATAACATCAGAGACAGATTTTTCCTCACAGAAGACAACATATCAATGTAACCCTTTAGTTGTTGCTCACAGTGCAAGTTACGACCAATCTGCAACACCAATAGAGATGTCTCAAAAAGAGATCATCTGTATGGAAACAAGCACAGATAGCTTGGCAGAGATTGTGCCAGAGGTACCTTCATTCGGAGATAATGAAGAATATGAACCAAAGGATGAAGACTTGTCTTCACTGAATCATTATGAATTCAAAAGCAAACCTGTTTCAAAAAATTATTCCCATGAATGTGCTTTAGCAGACAGTCGGTCAAGTTGCTTATCCCAACAAATTTCAGAAAATTCTACATTATGCGTTGATAATATAAGAGAAGAAAGCAGTGAAAGCAAAGAACACAATGTCTTGAATTCTCAGGCTGTAGTTCAGAAAGAATTTTCATCCCAATATGAAAACTTAGTGGTAAATGAAGTAAGTTATCTCACAGTGGATGTAAATGGCAAAGACACTGACTCCTTCCCTGCTGCTATTTGTGAGAGTACAAATGATTTTCTCCCAGAATCCAATTCAAGCGTATTTTACAAAGCTTCAACAAAAGCTAATCTTTTCCAAAGTGCATCTGAGACTGAAAATTATGATAAACTATTGGAGCATGTCACAACAGTGAAAGGAGATTGCAATGCTACATCTAATTTTACTGTGGAAGTCAGTGCCACAGAAAGTTGTTCTGATATACATTCTGGCTGCCTTTGCACAACATGCTCTTCAAAATCAACAGGGCAGAAAAACAGGATGCATAAGATGACCGACATTTCTGTGGAATTTGATGCGACCATTCTCTTGGAAACAGAACCACAGAACAAATCTTCACTTAAATCAAGAGAAGAGAAAAAAGCCTTTTTTGAAAGTGATTGCCCAGAGGATATCTTTCTTGTTGAAGAGGATGTAAACTCAGAGTCGGGAAGAGTATTTGAATACAACACAAAGACATCAGCCACTGTTTCTCAAGAGGAGAGTCCATATATAAATAAAGAATCCAAGATTTTAAGAAACCCAGAAACCGATCCAGAAGAAAGTATGGTTCCTTATCAGAATACAAAAGCAAACACTGATGAAGAAATAACAAAATTAATCAATAGTGCAATTAACTTAGAAAAAAATGCATTGGAAATTAAATGCAGACAGATTGAAAGTTTACCTGACTACTCAGTAGCCAAAGTCCAAAGTGTAACTGAAGACAGGAGTGGAGAGGATTTTAAAGGCATTAGTCTATCTCAGAATCCAAAGAAACCTATTGATGTTGTGGCTTGTGAAGTTCAGCGTGAGTTTTATACAAATCTGTGCCTGACACATGAAGAGGCAGAGAAAGATGAACTGCAGGTAGCCAGCACTGGGGTAGAACACACTCAGGAATCAAAAGCGCGCGTGCGTTCTGGCAGCCAACTTGAAACAAGCAGCTTTTGCCAAAAAGAAAAAAGTGAGAAAATAGAGATAGGTATTTATTCACCAGAGTTTTCTGTTGCTCCCAAAAACACTCCTTCAGCTGTGTGTTCCCACACAACAAGTACTACTCAGAATGCTTCAGGCTTCCTTGATACTTGTCAGGGGCTTTTACAGGTGAACAGAACAATAGAAAATGTGTTTAATACAGAGGACGTAGCTGTAACAGTACTAATCACAAGTAGGCAAGGAAATATTTTAGCAAAACCCAAAAATGAAGGACAAGTAAATTCCAGCAATTTAATTGAACATTGTGTACCAAACTGTTTGCCCCAGGAAGACACGGTTAATGAATGTGAACTGACTGGGAGTGAAGAACAAATTATCATGACAAACACTGAGGGGTTGATTGTTACGAGGCAAGAAGTCACACACACAGATGAAAATGTTTTATTTACTGAAGAGTCTCCAGCTCTACATCAGATACATTGTGACAGGGATGACAAAGAGGAAATTTTAAATCAATTTAAGATCTCTGAAAGATACCTGACAGCTTCAGGACTAGAACAGAATATACTGTTAGAAGATGATTCAAGATACCATGATCCTGCTGAAATGAGTGAAGATGGTGGCTCAGTGGACTCTGTTACAGATACAAGAAATGCAGTCATGAAAGATATCGATGCATATGAATATTCAGTTGATGATAGTACTGGTATTGACCAATATAGAATTGAACAAGAATTTAAAAGTCCCCACATTAAAGAGGGCAGCCATACATATATGAGTTGCTCTGTGCAATATCCTGAGCATGGCACTTCAGAAAACTTGAATGTAAGTATCGTTAGAAAAAGACCTGATATTTGTGAATTGGATCCAGTAGGCTCCAGGGTTGAGGAGGAGAAAGTGCATTTGTTGAATTTACTACAAATGGCCAAAACAGACAAAGAAAAGCAGATGTTTGTAGAAAACACAGAGGAGGCAGAACTGATCATTTTACAAAACCTGAATGAACTATTCCCTGAAAACAAAGACAGCTGCCACATGACACATGATGACAGCAGATTAAATGAAATCTTAAGAGAAAGCCAGTGGGTGTCTACCAGCTTTTCTAGAAATAGTGAAGATATCAGCAAGCAACAAAATCCACCAGCAACACTGAAGTCTACTGAAAAAAATCAAGAAGGTTCACTTAAAGACTTCCCTTGCCAGCCTGTAAATCACCTTTTATATCTTGGAGTAAGTGATGATTCCCATCTTGTTCAAGATGTTCCCACTGCATTGAAAGGACATACAAAACCACCTGACAGCAGTGTTGGAACTGGAGCTGTTCTGCCTTACTATGAAACGTTAATGGAGAGTGAGGTCTGTGTTGGTACGCCTGTTACGGTCAACAAAATGGGAGAAGACAAATATCTTTCTGATAAAACACAAAGTAAGAATGTAGCTTTTCTGCAAACCAGGACCACGCAGGACAGGCAGGAGGAAGAATCCTTTGTATTTAACAATGCACCTGATTATGCCCTATCTGGGCAACCTGTCAATGAGAACAGCTCTTCCACTCCCTACAGTGCAGGCGGTCCTGAGTCTGAAACACTTGTACTTCAGCAAGGGGCCAAAGAAAACTCATTTTCCTTGGAAAAATTAGATTCTTCGAAAGATATAATTCAGGATGTTAACAATGCTCATGAAGAACAGAGTGTGGGTTTAATGGTTAATAAGCTATCAAAAGACTGCCTTAATTCCGTAGAAGATACAGCTGAAGAAGAAAAGGGTGCCATTGTGCCTGATTCACTGCTCTTGGATAATTCAAACCTGCTTTCTTCTTCAGAGAAAGAAGTGATGCAAGATATAGGGAGGGGAAAAATGTATTCTTTACTAGAAATCTCTTCGCAAAAAAATTTTCACAATATTAATACAACTCAGAAAGTACTTCCCTTAGGGAATTTATCACAGCATGATGAGAAGGAGAAATTTTTAAGCAGAAGCTATACTACAACAAACAGTAAAAATGAAAATGCAAAGTTTCCTGGTGTAGCTGGATATCAGCATGAGCCCAGAGAAAATCAGGGACATGGGACTTCTGAGGAGTGCTGCGTAGACCAACTGGGTAGCACTGTTTCTGAGAACGCTTCAACCCTTTCAGAAGGCCTGAACAAGTCTCCATGGGAAAATCCACATTATAGTAAAGAGTTTCTAAATTATAATAGGAACCTAGGCACTTCTGAATATTCTCCTGGTCTCCTGAATCATCCAGCATCATCTGCAGATGTTTTGATTGCCAGCAATGGAGACAAAGGTAAAAATGATTCTGTTCTCTCTGAAGAAACAAAATACTTTGAAAGTGAATCAACAGATTTAAGCGTATCTGGAACTTTTCCTGATGTGTCTCAAAAAGGAGATGAAAGGAAAAATAATTCTGCAGTTGCAGAGGCCACATATGCTCAGAATAATAAACTCCCTGAAAAAGTTGCGGGAACAGATCAAAAGGAGCAAATAACTCAAGGTTCTTTCCAGAATTGCAATGACATGGAAGAAAATAAAATTGATGAGTACTCAGAACACTACAGTAACACTTCTAGTGTGACGGTACCAGAATCGGGCTCCCTTACTTTTCAGAGCCAAGGACAGACTGGCAGTAAAGAATCAAAGTCTCTTCAGTCCTACTTTGCAGAAGATACTCCAACTGATACACCATTTCAAAGCTCCAAGAACTTCAGTGCTTTTGACAGTTCTTGTTCACTTGATGACTCAAAATCTCTATTATTTAGTCAGCTTGAGGACTCACTTCAAGACATGTTCTTGACTGAGCAAGTGTCCTCCAGTTCTGCAGATGCATGCTCTGTAAAAGAAGATTTTCCCCAAGCGTTTGCAAGTGTCAATCACCCATCCTTAACACCATTTTCAGAATCTTCTTTAACTGCAGATATAGGCCATGGTGAAACTGGCACATACGATATTTCGCATACAAGTATGATGAAACATCCTCCATTTGCTGTTTTGCAAATACAAGACACTCAGTCTGATAAGGCCGTGGTATTTGATGAGCCGATACATGCTTCAGGAAGTATTTTACTTTCTCTTGCAAAAGAAAACAGGCATTGTCCAGTATCAGACACAGACTCTACTTCATATAAAAATTCTGCTGTAGATGGGGAACCTGTATATGGAAGTAATCGTAAAAAATTTGACAATGATATAAAAGTTGATCAGCACCAAGAAGCTTGCACAGAACACACAGAGAAAGTACTACATGATAATTCTCATTTATTACCATCATTACCTTTTTGGGATACTGGAAGGGCAATTCTTGTTAAAGAGGGACAAATAGGAAAAATACTTAACAGAAATGAGGAAGAACTGCATTCAAATACTGAGGTTGAACATTTTGCAGTAAAGACAGAGCAGAGAAAAACATTAAGTAGAGAACCTGTTGAAAAGCAAACTAATGTATCCTCAAATTCCACAAATGAATTAATAGGCTCAGAAGTTACAATGTTGGAAAATCTGTATCCAGGAGATGTTGATGTGGATCCTGAACACACCTGCAATTCATTTAGTCCAACATATCCCACATACAGCAGAAGTGCTGATCGCAGACAACGCTATTGCACTGTCTTGGCTTTTGAAAAAAAACCTGCAGATCTGCAAGATAGTTGTCAGTACATACCTACAGCTGAACAGGTAGAACAGGTGCCAGATAGAACAAATACAGACGGTAGAAAAGAGATTTTACTTTGCACAAATAATACAGGTTCAAGCGTTGATAGCCCTGCTGATGTTGCTGATGCAGACAATTGTTCAACAACGGGAGACGCTATAATGAGGAATAAGACTCTGAAATCAGAAAGACTGAAGTTTTCTGTAATCAACAATGAAAGGACCTCCGTAAAGTTTTTACCAGAAAACCATGAGTTGCCTCCTCAAGAATCCAAACTGGTGCAATTCAGGAGCAAAAGATCATATTCTACTACACGGAATACAAAGAGCTGTAAACAAAGTGAACAGAGACCTTATTTGCAAAGTCACAGACTATCAGCCCCAGCTATTGCTGTCTTCTCTGATATAGAGTATACTTTGGAAGCTTCATCGAAGGCAGATCCTTTGTTATATTCTGCATCTAAATCACTACAAGATTTAAATATGAGTGTAGAGCCTCCATCACCAACTGAAGATGATCTTCATGGAATTGAAAGATATTCAAAGCAGGAATCAAAGAACTTTCTACAGGTTAAATCTAAATCCAGATTTCAGCAAAGAATAGCACAAACTAAGAAGCTTGCAAACTGTGATCCCAAAAATTTACAAAATTTTGCAGCAAGAACCCAAAGCAGCCAGTCTTTAGAAGACCGTGCTACTCAATCTCCATCATCCTTACTGCACACAGCTCACAGTTCTATGGCTGCAGAAGCAGATGTCCATTCAAAGAGTAGTTCTGTAGCTCAGTGTAGTGAAGGGAAAGTTAAAGAAGCTGGATACCAGCCAGAAACAGATATATTTTTGCAAGACGATAAAGATACAATGCATTTTAGTTCAAGTGATATCAACCCATATATTCATCCATGGCAACAAGATGAGTCGTGCAAGATTGGCTGGAAACAGTATGTTTTTGGAAGTGCAAGTGATGTCTCTTGCAGTCAAATTCCTTTAAACCTGGAAAATCGTAAAGTTATGAGATGTTCCAGTGTAGACAATGGATTGAATTCTCAAAATTCTCCTTTTCATTCTCATCTCAGTTCATATGCTACAGCAAAAGTTTTATCGAGCACTTTAAGCAGCATTGAAGGTCTTCAAGGATGGGACAATGTCAGACAGGGCATTCAATCTGCACACTCAAGTGGCAGTACCAAGCAGTATAGCAACGTATCCAGTGAGACATTGGAAACTAATCCAGAAAATAACACTGCTGAATTTGAGAATCCTTCTGCACAACCTGGTAACTCTTCAATGCAGGTTGATGAAATTGTACTATTATATCCTTCTGAGTCTGAAAGGTCTTCCAAAAAACTACCAAGGATTACATGTGAGCAGGGAACACAAACAGCAACTACAGGAAGGTATAAAAGGCAGAGAAGACATCAGAGAAGCTATACGGATGTTTCTGCAAGAAAGCAGGAAACAAACAGAGATTTATTTCGTCAACCTTCTTCTTGGACAAGCATGCAGAACATTTCCATGCATCTGTCACAGCTTCTTCAGAACACTTCTGAGCTGTTGGGAAACCTCTCCCAACAGAGTATTATAGATAATGAGCAGAATGCCAAGATCAACCAGAGAGGAACTGAGAAGGCTGTAAAGGCTACTAGATCAGATAGCTGCACTCAGACTACAACAGATGTAGGCACTCAAACTGAGATTTTGGAAGAACCTCAAAGCAAACATGAAGAAAAACAAGTGGAGGCAAAAATGGAAAATGCATTGAGGGCAGCTCAGGCAGTAAATGTTGATTGGAAAGGAATAGGTGCAGATGCAGTAGGCAAGATTCCCAAAAGGAAAGAAGAAACACTCTCTCTTGAAGAAAGAACACATGAACGAACAGGGATGAGAAATCTGGGCAATCCTGACTTCCATGACAGTCTTGACAGCATTTTGGAAGACTCCTTTATGCGTCTGCCTCTCTTACCCAGAACCTCCACTCCTATCTTAGATTTTCAAAAAACATCATTAAATACACAGCAGAATGTTGCTTTTGCTAGTACCAGAGTTTCATCTGTCACATCATCTTCAGTGAGTTCAGGGCAAGATGGTTCTTCATGCACTGTAGTTAGCAGCCCTACTAATAGCACCTCTCAATGTCCAGCATCTTACGCTCAGGATAAAAGAAGTGCTGTTCCAGCAGAAAGAAAATTTTGTTACAAAAACACCCTGCTAGTTGACAGGGCCTCTTCCCCTATTCTTACTCTTTGTGCTAGTCCAAGCAGCCAGGCTGCTTTTAGCAAGTCTGTCTGCCCTATTAAGGAACGTCTCGGATATTCCAGTGATGCTTCAAGTCCCCTTCACAGCCAGAGAAAGCAGAGGGCAGGTCCACAGTCCAGCATGCAACCTCATGTGGACAATTTTTCACAGACAGAAACAGACAGTGAATCTAGCGCTTCTAGAGAACATAAGGGCATAAGAAAGAAATCTGGAAGTTTCTCAGATGAGAAAGCAGCCAAAGAGCTTTTAGGACAGGATGGTTCAAAAGACTTGGAACAACAGCATAGACTCATGGTTGACACCCACACTACCATTTGTGCAAAACGACTGTATCACTCTAGTAGTATGTTGGAGGTGTCAGGCCACAGGGAATTTTTAACAGGTGATCTCAGAGACCGCAGCCCACTGGCACGTTCGCTTCGTTGTTTGTACGTCACGAGGGGAGGAAGAGGTTCTTCAGCTGGAATTGGACACGAAAAATATGTTGGATTGGACACAGAAAAATATTCTGATACTGCTTTGATTCATAACTACTCACCTCCAAATGCTGACTTACTTTTTAATCAAAAAATTAGTGCCACTCGTTTGAGTAAGACAAATGCTGGTGCGTCCTCAGAACCTCTGGTAGAAGCATCTTCTCTACAATTTCACGACTTCTGGAAAAATGAAAACAGCTGCCCTCCCCCACTCTCTGATGTGAGCGATGTACAAACTTCCTTCCAAGACGACAATACAGATTCTGTCACTGAAAGTGAATGTGACACTGAAATTCCTCTCAACAAAAATGCTACTTTTGCAAAGCCTTACAGGCCTCGGAGCTACAGTCTCCGTGACTTACCCATACATAATAAATTTAGCAACTGGTGTGGTGTTAGGGGCAGCCCTGCTCCTTCGTTACTCAGCTTGAGTGGCAGTGCGACTGATTTACGAAGTCAGGCAGAAAAGAAACCTAGAAGCACACGAGTATCAGAAATGGAAGGGAAATCCCAGCTTTGTGACAGCAGGAGCAGAGAGATCGAGAGACTTCAGAGAGAGCGTGCTCAGATCATGTCTGGCATTCAGCTGGACCTGCATCAGCATCCCCTCACTGTGGAACTGACCGAAGCAAAGCTCAATTACGGCATCGGGGAAACGGACGCCCTGCTGAGGGTCCTTCAGAGCGGAACTGCAGATGACCTGGTGGCGATTCCAGTGAAGCAGCAACTTTATGAAAGGTAAATAACTTAAAGTAGTGTCGTATTAAGTATTTTGAATACACTTCATGCAGCATAAATAACATTTAGTAATGAGCACTTAATCACTTAGTCACATTGAGTGAACTATATGTGAAGAGATATAGTATTAAGCTTATTTTATATACAGTTAAGTAATGCGTTTAAGAAAAAATTTTGGGGTTACTTCAAGAAAATAAGGAGAAGTATAAGATTCAGTGTAATTCAAATCTAGTGTCACCCCACTCTTAAAATTTCTAGCAGCTGTGAGAGTGATCATGTGTACCTGGTGATCGTGGGAATATATTTCATTGGTTTATTGCAATGTAAAAATAATTGATACATCCTATTTATGGGAATATCTCATTCATGCTGCTGTGAATAAATGCTGCTGTATGAATATGCAAAAACAAATTTTAAAAAATCCATAAATATACAAAATAAATTATGAAAAAATCAAGATCCTATATTCTTGTGATTGGATTATAGAACTCAGTTTCAGAAGCTGTTGTAGCTAAAAAAATTTAGGAGGAGCTACATTAGTCTCCATCCTCAATTTGCCTCTCAGCCATTACAAGCAGTAATCGAGACCCTCTTACACATTTCCTACTGTTATAAAAGCAGTGGAGTTTTAGAATTTCTGCATCATCTGTCAGCATGTGGCCAAAGCGATATTTGCAAGGGGAGTGTATGGTATTCGATTCCTATACATCTTACATTACAAAGCTACCTAATATTTAAGTGTTTTAAAAAAGCAGAAAATGTAACTTTGCAGGGTGTGTTTTGTCGCTCTAATCATGTTTCCCTGACAGACACATGAGGACTATTGAAACTCTGAGGAAGGAAAGAGAAAAAAGGCTGCAAAGATACCAAAGAAGCCGAAGTCTGAGTCCTCAAAAGCATTTGAGTCTGTTGCAGACGCTGGATGCAAGTCAGAGGGATCTAGATCTCCCCAGCAGACGCCGAGAATATCTGCAACAACTGAGAAGAGATGTGGTGGAAAATACCAGGTAGGGCATTGGAAAGCTCTCTTTTGGTCCGATGTCCATTAGCAGCGTTCACAATGGGTGCACATTAATGGCTCTTACTGACATCTGAGACTTCTGTGGCAGAATTCTTCTTCTCAATGCAGAAGTGTTAAACTTTGGGATAGAAAGTGCTTTCAGAAAAAACGTGTGCCTGATTTTAGAAAACATTAATTAAAATCTTTTGTCTAGTTTACTTCAGTCCATAACAAGTGTCTGATTTACTTTATGTGTATGATGTATGCGGACAGCCAAGTATTCAGTGTTGAATCATTATAGACCCATCTGTCTTCTTACTCCTTCACTAACTTAAAAGCCACATGAAATAGTTAAGTTTCATGTTAAATATCAAAAAAAGTTCTGCAACCCTTTACCATTTAGAATTTGAGTTTCTCATCCCCCACCATATCCCCTAAATGACTTTTGCTTCCTTTGCGGTAGGTCAGGAGACAGTTATTTTTCCAACACAATTATTTTGCGTGTGATACGCCAAAGCGGTAACCTTAGATCATATGGAGAGCTGAGTTAGAAACCAGCGATTGCGCTGGTTTCTAATCTCAGTGGTAAACTGGACTTGCAATCTGAATAATTTTCCAAGGTTAATGTCCATGCAGCCTTTAGTGAGCAAAGAGAAACTTTTTGGAGGCTAATCTGGTGGGGTTTAATTGCTTTCCTGGCAAATTTTCCTGCTCCATGTTGAAAGATGATTTTCTCATGGTAATTTGTCAGGTGACCTGATTTCAAGTAATTATGTGTGTTTCCCCCACTTACCTATCCTTACAGAGTTCAAGAATCAAAAAGAAGAAGCATTCAGCATCCTTCAGACATTGAACTGTTGCTCCGAGACTACCAGAGGGCCCGAGAGGAAACCAAAACTGAAATTGCACGAGCTAGGGACAAACTTCGGGAGAGAGCTGAGCAAGAAAAAAGGCGTATACGGGAGCAAATATTTTCTCAGTTACAGAAGGTGAGCATTACAGAGGAAACCATTATGCATTATTCACATTAATGAATTCTTTTAAAAGAAACTTTTCCATGGCTAAGTAATTCTCCTGTTTGATACACACCAGCGTAGAAAAACCAAAGAATTAAATGCAAATTTGTGCTTAAAAAAATCTCAGTAATACTGAACTGATACTGTTCATGCTTCTGAACTACATCTTCCTGAAGCCAGATTTTATGTACAAGAAACTCCTAATGTTTTGTCATGGGATCGAGCTTACACAGCCATCCTGTGGGGCATCTGCCCAGTCTATGGAAGAGTTTTGCTAAGGTAAACTGAGTTTATTTCAGTATGTCCTTAAACACAAAGGCCTTTATTCGTTTCTTTTTTCTGTTTCTCTTTTTAGATTGTCCTCCGTGTGTGTATTTGTCCTGTACTTTTTTTTCTTCTGCACTTTGTTACCCATCTTGCACAGTCCACGTGTGTGCATTTTTCTCCCAGATGCAAGGACAGTACCTCGCTAGGACGTGTCTGTTCTGCCCAGTTTCTGACTATACTTTCATGCAGTGACAGACTTCTGTCACTGCCTGACAACGCAGCTTCAATCATGGCTGCAGACCTCCTCTCCTCATATGTGTGTATGTGGTGTGAAATGTGGTGAACCCTCATGTCATTGCTCCACACCCTTTAAGGCACCTCAAATTCAGGCACCTCCACTGGATGACTGGATCTTACCACATCTGCTGCCATATTTTTCTTGTGAAATGTAGACGTACTTCACCCGAGTTGGAAAACCAAACTTAAAACTGCCCTTGAAAGTATAAATAATCTTGAAGGTCTCCGTATTTTCTCATTGTGTAATTTTTATTTCGTCTTCTGGGCTGGCGTTGAGTAGTTGCATTGGTTAAAGTAAAATCTTCAGTCTTTAACAACTATATTTGACCAGCAGGTTAAGTCAGGGGCTACTCAAGAAGTAGGCAAAGAGCAACAAATGGGACTGAAAAGAGATCTTTTTTTAAACTTCTTTTTCCCTTTAAAAACATCCTAGCACTGGTTTGATAGCCTGGACTCTCGTATGTGAAGAATAACAAGAGCAGAAGCTGCCTTTTCCCAGACCGCCAGGTTTCATAGGGTGGTTTGCTCTGTGGTTTATATAATCTTAGTCTTTCAACCGAGCCTGCTTATTTAATACTTTCTGTATGGCAACAGCTTTTGTCCTGTCAACACTCCTTGAAAGAAACTGGACTTCTTTAATTATTCCTCTGTCATCTTTCAGTGCTGTTATCATTGATTTGACTAGCTGTTGTGCAAGGCAAGTTTTGTGTAGTTTTTTGTTGGTAATACTGTGATACCTATTACAGGAAGAAGCAAGGCTGAAGACTCTTGCAAGTACAAGCACCTTATGTACGGACTCCAGCCTCAGCCTCTCCTCTGGCCCAACGTCTGGTTACAATAGCAGTAATGCTGCTACGTATACTGCAAGTAACCTCAGCAGCCAGGAAGGGCAGGTGAGAAACAACTGGCCTGTGAGACTGATGTCTCCTGTTGCTTCAATAATAACAGAGACATCATGTAGGAACAGAAGCCTTTTTTGAGATGGTTCGTATTCTGTCACAGCTATCAAGCAGGACAAGTTTGTGCCACCAGTACACAGAGGGTGACACAGGGCGGAGGGAGCATTAGCATGTAATTGCAAAGGACACTGACGCTTTTATTTTTCCAAGTGTTTTTTTTTTGTTTTTAAACTCATAGATAAAAACCAGAGAGTGTTACTATTGTCAGTAATGCCACTATCTGTCAAATGTTTTAGAAACAACAAGCCTTTTCTTGTGATAAACCAGAATCTGATATTCTCAGTGTGCCTCCCTCAATGATGCATACATTGACTTAAGAGTTTGTGTGTGTGAACATGAACTTTCCTGAAGTTACTTTTTGGAGTATGCACCTGTGCTGGCTCCTCACACTTGGTTTCCTAAATTTCCTGAGTCAAGCCATCATTTCATAGCCAGGGGAAAGGCAAAGGAGTTACCTTATGATAAAGAGAAGCTTTCAACCTTGTAAGGCAGATTTGCTACAAATATTCCACTTACTATGTAACCGTATTTTTCCCGGTTCACACCAAAAGCTCCCGCTTCTGCTCTTTCTTAAATCAGGTTTCTTCTGGAAATGCTTTGCTTTCAAGAGATACACGAGGTCGTTCAGCTGTTAGAAATAGTCAGCTTTATGTGTTAGAGCAACTACAGAAGGATTCAACATTTGGTAAGTAAAACATACGTCTGCTTATGTCTGATTGTATCCCAAAGCCTAATGAGATTTGTCATTTAGGCAAATCAAAATCTGATTTGTAGGTATTTTGAGGATGTCCCTACCATTACATGACTTCCAAAAAAATACTGTCAACCAGCAGCCAGAGCGTGCTTAGAATTTCTTGAAAAAAGTAAACAGTGATTTGGCCCTCTGAAGTTGGTCTTTTGATGCAGTAACATCAAAGTACAGTGTTCTGAGAGGACATGAGGATAATGCTTTGAAGGAACCAAGGAAGCATGGGGAGGGCTAAAGCTGCAACAAGTATAGGATTGTACATACAAGTTCTTATTTCTACCCTCCAGACTGATGTTGCCTATCCTTCTTTAGGTTATTTTACTAGCTTATATGTGGTAATAACCGCTAAACTTGAGTAATGCAAGATGTAACTGCAGCGTAATTACCAATACACAGATTGTCTAGACAAGGGGTGTTACCAGTCCTGCATCAGGATCAGGTGGTTTGGGTGCTGTAATGGAGGGTTTAAGTTCCTACAACTGCAGAATAGTGGTGTGTTTCCTTTTCACTTTTTTTATTCCCCTATGGCTTTTTTGTTTCCTGCAGAAGCCAGCAGAATTCAGCCACCCCTTCCTTCTAGTAGCATCAGTTGTAGGTTCACTCACGGATTAACTGTTTCCATCAGCTCCTCTTCAACAAAAGGATACCAAGATTTATCCAAACATATCTTGGCTAATGCTACCACTGAGGTAAGTAAATAAGCAGAATTTTCACTTATTCCTATCCCTCCTACTGGAAGTTGCAGCACAAATGGGTGGGACAAGCCTTGTTGTTCTGCACTGCCAACAGTTACCCCTTTGTCAGTTACAGAGCCACACGCTGAGCAGTTTTAAATGGTGGGGGAAAGGGAGCCGGGCTGCAGCAGTGGGGTTCAGAAGAGATGGTTGTGTGTTAGCCGAAATGTTTGAGTGAAGCCGGTGAAACTGCTGAACTCTTCTAGCGTCCAAGAATTCCTACAGCGCAGGTTTTACATATCTGCATATGACAAGATGCGAGCATGTAGTTAGAAGGAAAGCATACCAACTTCGTATTTCAGATCAGGTAGAATCACTTCAGCATCATTTGGAGACACACGCTCCCCCCATCTCCCGTTTTCTCGTAACAGTTTAGGTTACTATACAGGTCTAGGCTTTTATATATATATTCTCTGCTGAAGGAGAATATATGACAGGCAAGTCAGTCTGGCTGTTAATACTCCCTAAGGATTACTAGCACTGTAAAACTATTTGTGGTAAAGCCACCTTAGTACTTTGAGTAGAAGACAGCGTAGCAGCGTGTAAAAGCCGAACACAATTTATAGTTTATACAACTTTCTCTTACCTGTACATTTGTCATTGTTTTCTAAGGTAATGGCAGCATGCTCTCATAACCTGAGGAATCTCTACACATGCCAAGCAGCAGCTGGTTGGAAGTAAGTTTATGGCAGGTCTTTATAATGGGAGGCCTTTTTATGAACTTGGCCCTCTTGTGTGCAAATACCTTTCATTTGTCTTTGGCAGATATCAGTGTACAGAAAAAGAGGTGCTGATTTACTACAAAGTCTTTCCTTCAGCAACAAGGCACGGGTTTCTGGGAGCGGGAGTGATAGAAAGACCTCTTCCCTATGTGTGGGGACTAGTGAGAGATCCTGGCAAAAGGCATCTGTACGACAGAACTATCAACACGGCTCGAATACACAAGAAGGTAACCAGCCATATTCAGCTGGGTGAGTATCACCACAAACGACTGGCCACCATTACCATTATGTACTTTTCTCAGCCAGGAAGAAAGTTAGGGGCATCTTATTTCATTTCTTCAGGTTTGAATAAACAGTTTCATTAATTAATATAGGAACTTCAGTTTTGCAAGACTTTTCCAAAGTAAGGATAATATTAAACACATTTCACTGCAGAAGTACAGCTAGAGACAGTGGTTTGAAAGTCAAAATAAATCTTAAGGGGCTTGAAAAAGCATCTTAATGACACATTACAGCATATTAACTAGAGCTCTGCTCTTAGGCAACAAGAAGTCAAAATAAAATATGCCAGTGCATTTAAGGGGTGGGGGGGGAAATTGTGACAAGTTAATGTTGTCAAAGTCTAATCCCCCTTTTTTTGTTTTTGGGTGGTTTTTTCACAGTATATTTAGTGACCGATACCTCCCTATGTTACCTAAAGCAACCCCGGGATTTCTGCTGCATTACTGTAGAAGCCAAAGAGGTAAAGTGAACATTCTCTCTGAAGCACAGAGGAGTAATTGTTCTGAACGCATGGTTCGGGGACAACGTGGGGGAGGAAGAAAAGTCCATGCTCCTATTTCCAGACGTGGCAGTGTAACAGGAAGAAAAGCCATGCTAATATGACACAAGTGAATTATGTATAAAACCCTCTTGTGAATGACACTCGTCAACCAAACCCCATTAGGCAGTAACACAAGCGTTACACAGTGTATTCTGATTACAAACATGCAAGATTATGACAAAAAAATTATTTAATAAATAACATGAGAAATATTACTTCTTATTAAAAGAGCTCTTTTAAGTAATATGAGAAATATGCCTCTTGGCAAACAAAGAAAACATTACTATATGCATAAAATTTTTTTCAAATTGTCGTCTTTACACTTTGTCACACACAGGAGAACTTGTCTGTCTTGGCTATTCAGTCTGTCTATGATGCATCCATGCCTCGCCCCTGTAAAGAAGTGGTGAGAGGGGAGATTTTGCCAAGTGCTTGGATACTGGAACCTGACGTAGTGAATGGAAGAGATATCACCAGAGTGATTTACATGGCACAGGTAAGATTTTGCTGTATGTCCAACTGTGGATGCAAAAAGCGGCTACATATCAGAACACTTAAGAGCTGGTAAGTAACAAAAAATATAATCCTCATGCTACGCTCCATGAAGTTTATGAAGTGACCATAAAAGTCACCTCCACTTCACACTGTTATCTAGCATGATGTACAGCAATGCAGAATCTTAGTAAGATTGTGCTTAAGCCCACGGTCCCATTTTTACAGCATCTAAAGCTGCTCCCTTGGATACCAAGACTCTCCTGTGAAGGTTTATCAGCAATTTTAGTAGATGTTGTGTCCTCACACAGTGAGCCAGTACGGAGAGCCTTGTTTGCATTTTCATCTTGCTGTGGACACAGGAAGTCCGCCTCAGGTTACACTACTTTCAAAATGCATGGAAATGCTTGTTGTTAACTTTTTCTAACTGAAGTCATTAATTCTTCACACTTAATAGATACAAAAGAGAAGTGAAGATTAGGATTCCAGTTAAGAATAAGAAAATCCTGCCATCCATTTATTACAGACTCATCTGAAAAGTAGCTCCCTTTGAGACAGTGGTACCAAATACTTAAAAATGTCCAGAAGAGAATATCATAATGTGTATAATTTATTTTAAAGTGCTCAGCTAAATGGCATTAGTCCTTTAAACTTATCTATATAAAATGTTTTTAAGATACAACTTAAAAAATATTATCTTTAAATTACAGTAATTGGTATACACATTTTACAATGCGTATGTGTAATTTTAGAATTTTATATGCATTTTATTTTGCACTTTAGTATATGCATATACATTTTCACTAACACTGTCTCAAACTAGTAATATCTAATCTAAGCTCAAACTCAAAAGCAGTGTGGGTCATACCTGCTGAAAATAGCATAAAATAGCAAAGCTTTGAAAGTCTACGGAGTATTGGGAAGATACAAACCACACACTAATGATAGCATTTGGCTGTAAACTACTTTTGTGCTTAACATATACTTGCAACATCAGAGCTATTCCAGGCTGGAGAAGTGTTTTGTTAAAAACAGGTACAAACCCCAACATGCGGCCTTTCTTCTAATTCCTGCAGGTGGATCTTGGCGCCCCAGCTATCCCCGCAAGGCTCCTGAGTTCCATTGCTAAGCGACAGCCTCTGGTGATTGCTCGACTGGCACACTTCCTTGCTAGTTAGTGTTTGGTGCAAAACTGGACACTTAGCAGCAGCTGAAAGTTCACGAAGAGACACAGGCATCTGTAAGGGTAATGTAAAATGCTGGCTCATAAGACAGTCACAATCAAGCCTCACTTGAGGAGCCTCACTGCTAACGCTGGACTATACAAAAGCATCGTTAGAAAAAAGGATCATTTATTTTAGCCAACGCTGCTCAGAAGAAACGCAGCGAGTTTTGTGGGGAACCTGTCCTCCTGGAGACAGCTGTGGAAAGCCTCCATGGAACAGCAGGGAGGTGTGCTGTCTCTATAAAGAGCAGAGGAAGAGACTTTGCTTTACAACAGCCAGCATCTTACATGCAGAAGTGTATAATTTCTGTTTCCGAGGAGCTTCAAAGATCAACCTTCTTTCTTTAAGAAAGTTTAGGCAGCAGTGAGAAAAAGGCAGTGGAAGCAATGAAATGCACTACAAACTGGAAACAGTACACATATGGCTTGAGACCTTTTACAAGCTCTTGAGTAGAGCTGTAAAGCCACTTTCTAATGTTGAGAGAAGCATCAAATGCAGAATTGCTAACAGTGTAGATAAATCATTTAACTTAGCTAGCTGGCTATACTTCCCCTTGAGAAGGGAAGTTAAAACAGCACGATATCCACTAGTCATCCTACACCCTGGGTAGATTTTTCTCACGTAATTGGCTGACTACTTGCAGCCAGTATAAGGTATTTCAGGTTGCCACTACACTATGCAGCATCAGTGGAAACCACCACACCTCAGGACGCAGTTTTACTGCACTGCAGAATTAGGTGCTTTGAAATAAAGAAACCAAACGGACAGTTGTAAACAGTGACACTTTGTCATTAATAGGGAGTAGTACTGAGTAATCAGCTTGTTTCTAGAATTTAAACCCTGCAAATAAGAGTAGCTCCAGCATTTTTCCACAATGGCTTTTTCCATCAGCCCTTCCACACTTTTACTTTTACTCTGGCCTGGTCAGAGTCTTACTGCACTGTGTTCGTACCGTGACCAGCTGTCTCACTGCAGTGAATGCAGACTCTTCCCGTTCAATTACCTCATGGTATTTCAGTTGAACTTAGTCCAATAATCCTGCTGTCAGGGTTTATGTGTTTGTTCGACACACTCCCTAATTTGGTCACACATTCCTAAAATGTAACAAAACCACAACCAACTCAAATATCTGAATAACTTCATTTAGTTCTTCAGCACAACAGTAAAGAATCACTTTAGATATCTAAGCAATAAACGGCCGCTATGATATGCTTTCTTTAGCTCAAAAAAAGCCCACATTTGTTCAAGAAGCTGTTGCACTTTAAATTTGTCAAGTGAGAGATAGGTATTCAAGCATCCACCTTACCAGAGTCAGCGTCTGCTACTTTAACGCAGTTACTTTCAGTAAAAGATGCATTTTCCCAGCACACAGTAGTTAGCTGCACTTTCCACCTTTGAGTTCAAGAGCCAAGATCTACTTCTACTGTATCTTTGCACAGGTGTAATTTTGGCCCTCAGCTTCTATGTTACATCCTGTTATTAATAAATTAAGTTTTAGAAGAAAAGATAATAGCTATTTTAAATTGATATTTAGGAAAATAGCAGTTTTGAGACATACCAGCCCAAGGCTTTTTCCCCCCCTAAACTATACCAGGTAGGAAAACAAAACTTTTCACTTACAAATTTGCTTTGTTTTATCTTCAGATGGTCATGGTTACAATCTTAATACCAATATATTACTGTTCGCTTTTGGTGAGGCTCAGCCTTTTCTTAAAAGCCTGCCAAACTGAGTCATGGCATGGTTCACTTCTTCAAGTGTCATGCATCTTCCATAGCCCCTCAAGGAAAAAGGGGCAACCCATCACAAAGTTTCTTGCAGCTGAGCGAAGACAGATTTCCAGATTTGCAACCCGTCATACAGTCCCCCCGCTTTTGGTGGAACCGGAGAAAAGCAAAGCGAACAAGGCAGTATCTAAAAGCCCTAGAAAAAATGAGCAGGACCAGCAGCACGGTGTATTGCCTCTGTCCCCAGTGCTGCTTCCGTGGATTTCCAGGGGAGATCTTCATACAATCCACTAAGGAGTTGCTCAGTGCTTCACTTTTTTTCCCTTTTATTTTGGACACGGCACTAGTGATAAAGCAGTTTTTGTAGGAAAAACATCTAGGGGGACTCCTGTTGATCAATGATGCCAGTGCCTACGAAGGATAATGTCTTATTGTACAGAGCATCAGATGTTTATTTTTATATATACATAAGATTTTTTTCTATGTTTACAAATTAAGTTATTTATATATGCTTGTTTTGAAGCGTTTTTATATGCTATCAAAGCTAAGTTTTATTTTTATCGGTATTGAATTAATATAACTTTTTTTTTTAATACAATCTTCAATTGATACTAAAAAGCCTATTTATATGAATGTTTTCTTTTGCAAATATAACATTTTATGGTACCTGTTAATGTACGGCATTGGTTTGTTTGGAAGGAAGAAATAAAAACCCAGCAGATGATACCTAATTTGTTAATCTACAACGGGCAAACCCCAACTTCCTGTAAGTTACTGCTGAGCAGTAGATGATCCAACCAATTGTATTGTACCACCTACTGTTGCATCTCTGCTCTTAATCAAGATTGCTATTTTCATATCCACAATAAATGGTATTTTCTACACAAGAAAATGTGCTCCACGTTATTTTGCTTCAGCTAAGATGATACCCATCTATGGAACTATGCTGCATGGAGAAATAACATAAAGGCTAGCTTGGGATAAAAGATGTAAGGCTCCTACTTACCTGCTGAGGAATGTGCATGGACTATGAATTTGTGGCACAAGAGTCAAGAAGCCAGTCACTGCTTAAATTTGGTGTCTGTGACGCAGTGCCTTGTCCAAGCAAAGGTTTGTTTTGTTTTGAAATGAGGCACTGGCTGGAGCTTCTTCCTGAGTCACACAGCTCCTCTGACCTGAACATCCAGAAGGAAGTTAATATAATGCCGTTCGTTTTTCCTCATTTTCCTTTGAGAGCTGCGAGTTTGCAGCAGGAAAGACTGACAGAAGGAAGGCCACACGCTCTGACCTAGCTTGCTGTGAGCTCTCTTCTCCCTACTGCTCTCCTCCATGCAGCACCACTTGCACTACAGCTGGAGGCAGCGCACAGGGAATGGGGATGCTTGAAGCACTCACACCGAGAGGAGTCTACCAGCCCAGCAGGACCACAGACAGTCACGCATCCTCGTGAGTGGTCCCACTGCTGGGTATCCCTAGGCAGAAACCAGCATGCTCTACAATTGTTCTAAGGTTTGGTGACCAAGTCAGGTGTCTGGCTTTACAGAGCAGCCAAGGCTGAGTAGCCTGGGATGCCCAGAACTAGAGCAACTGCATTAAGACATAAGAACATGGAAAGAGAGGTGTTTGTTTCTTACCTGCTGGTTCCCACTGAAGAACTGACTGCCTTCTGCCCCATAGGGCACAATTGTGCTCTCTGGCGTAGTAAACTGCTCCCGGGGCTTGGTCACCTTTTAAATAAAAATTTCCAAGCGTGTTGTATTAGAGAAGCATAACTCAGGTCTGTTGAGTTCATGAAAATGGCGATGGCCAGGGTATCTATGCAAACAGTTCTACAATACCCAAATAAAGTCAGTTCCAGAGCTGAGAGCACCTTTTTTTTTTTTTACCATTATGGATTCCAGCTTCTTCCCCTTCCACCACCTCCTGCAAAGCAGCAGCAAGCTGGACAGGAGATATTACTGTACTTTCTCTGCCCCATGCTTTGTGGCAAGGCACCTTTTTTGTACTTTGCCCCAGTACAAAGAGGTTATATATCAATAGCTTGAACACAAACCAGGACATTTCATCACGTTTATTATGACAAACAACTTGGAATGAGATCTGCAGCAAAATGTCATAGAATAGCCTCAGGGAGCAGGCATGGTATGATGCGGTGTACTTTTGCTCTTTCAATCCGTATTACCATGTCCTCACCGCGTACACGGCATGCCTACTGCTAGGGACCCTCTGCTTCTTTCACATCAGAAAACCCCTGAAGTGAGGCATGCAGATGGAACATGCCGGATCTTTCAATACAGTGCGTAGTAACCAAGTCAAGAAAAAAATCTCAGTACAGTTCAGATGCTGATGTGTCTCTATGATTTCTCTCTGTAACACATCATATATTTTAACAGAAGCCACCGTTCTATCTAACTAGTCCTGTTTCTGGTTTTTCTTAAATCACTGACTCCAAGATGTTACCTTTTCTCACCTGATAGAAGGAAGAGGTAAGTTCATTAGCAAGCTAAAAAGCCCCAGGCTTCACTTTGTCTAGATGCTGTTCTTACATAACACAGTATTTGCTTTCTGGAAAAATCTGCACTAATAGGACGCTCCTAGACAAAAGGAAATAATATCCTCACTGCTACAGGGGGGAAAACAATCCCATCAGACAGCTAATGAGCACCTAATCATATTCTGCTAACCACCAGCAGTCCCTACCCCAAACCCCAGTGTAAGGAAATACTTGGGGAGGTGAATGGGAGCTCACACGCGTGGTGATGAGCTATCCGCAAGGGCAGAAAACACCCACGGTCCTCCACGGAAAGGATTCCTTTCAAACCCAGCTCTCCAGAGGAGGTCATGGTGCTTTTTCACTACTTTTTTGTCTGGTCTTCCAGGCTGTAGTATTCTTGCTGCAGCACATCCTGTCTGATAAAACCCAAACTCAAGGCAAGAAGGATTATAAAAAAAAACAGTGAATAGCAGGCAGATGCCATTTACGTTCACATACTATAAAAGTGTCTTAAAAAATAGTCATCTGTCTTCGGTAAAAAATATAAACAGGTATTTTCTCCCTTATTTCTGTTAAAAACCCCAGGAAATTACAAGTTCTGTTTCCAACAAGAGATGGAAAAACACTTCAGCATCTACATCCTTTAAGAATAATGCCATCAATGTTCTGGTGTATATATTTAATATGGTTTAACCTTTAAAATGAGTCTTAAAAAAATTAAAATCAAACCTTCAAAATTGATCTTACAATGAAAAATAAATATAGGCTCATCTCCACGTCATACAGGTTCCCCTTTTCCCTCCCCTGACAGTACAGTCTTTGTTAAAAGACAGCATGAAAAATCACATTAAGTTAAGAGAAGAGACAGCCACCAGGAAACCACCTCTCAGATCACGAAATAACTTGTCCACTTGAATTGATTCCTGGGTTTGGTCACAGCCTGTTGCTGCGCAAATACAAAAACTGTCTTACGAGTCTAAAAAACGGCTGCTCTGAGCCACGATCAAGGTGCTTAAAGGACTTTTGACTTGGAGATCCACTTGCTGATGTAAATCCTTCAGCATAGTCACCACGGCAAAATGTCCGTTAACAGACAGACCAGTGCAGGTTTTGCACAAAAGTGACCTCTTAGCTGCAGTATGCTCCCAGCACAGAGCTCACAATGCATTCAGAAACACGAAAAATTACATTTGCATCTTCATTAGTAATTTTTGTCCACAGAGAGTCCACCTCCACTAACTTTGTGCTGTCACGGTACCTAGAGGCTGTCTGGTCAGCTCATAAGGGTTAGTCCTGGGCTCTTCTATATGATGTTCTGATATAAATACTCTGGACAGCATTTCCAGTTCTTTTAAGAAATCCTGTAACAAACAGATACAAACCAGAGAACCCTTATTAACAAATGTCAACAAAGAAGCTTACTGAATTTTTCTAGTAAAGAACTTTACAAGGTGAAACATGTTGATGGTTTTCCAGTGCAGAAACCTAGACAAGCTACAACACTGACTGTAAAGATGAATGCCTAGAGGTCGACATGTTCCGTCAGCCCTCTAATCCCCACACCGTTCTCAGAAAAGATCACTGCCACAGTTTAAATGGTTAAACATCTCCAACACGCAAGCGCTCACCAGCCTTGAAATACTGTCCGCTTTTTAGCAAGGGACTTGGGCGGTTTCCTACAGTTTGACTCGGGCTAGAATAGCCGACTCCTCGCACATTCTGGTGGTAGGAGACAAAGAGGTTTAAATGCAAGTCTGGTCAGTTAAGACCCTTCCCAACGTGTCATTCCCAGCTGGAGCACAGCAAACGCATTCAGGCTAGAGCTGAGAGCTGGTAACTGAGCTAGCTGGTCTCCAAACTGATTTACAATTTTCTGGGAAACGTTTCCACTGCATGGAAAATGTTGGATTCACACAAGTACAGATTTCAGCCAAACACTAGTAATGGTAACAAGCTTGTTGGACGTCAGTCCTTCCACTGCATTAAGCAGGAACTATAGATAGGGAAGGTTATGACCTTCACCTACATGAAACAGAACTACAAGGATTTACTGTTTATGTAGCTTTATTTTTTATTTCACTTATTGTTCACACACATCTAATTACTTACTGAGGGCCAAGGGTGCTCTTCAAGGCTACGCAAGCAACTCTCTATTTCACTAGTTCTCATTAGTTCATGTTCTACAAGACCATGAAGCACGAAAAGGAACAAATCCCACTGCAAAAGAGAAAAAATATCAACAACTAAAAGAAATGGATTTTGTGTTCATTTCTTTATCCCTATACAAATCATGTTTTTCTTCTTGGATCAGAATGTGGAGAAAAGAAGGGAAAGGAGAAAGCACATTATTTATCTGGGTGTGGCAATGAAGGACACCAAAGAGCGACATCCAAAATGAGTGAACAAAATTTCTTTAGTTCATACATTGTATCCTACCATAAAGTCTCAAAATTTCTAATCCTCAGTTTCCAAACACACCAAGCATTTAATTCTTGTGTGTTCAAGAACAGCTTGAAAAATTCTTTTCTTACCTTCTGAAATAAGCTGGCTTCAACCTGCAACTAAATAGGGTTCATAGTCGGGGATCTTGTAAGATAACACCGATATGCATGCAAAAATGAAAGCTGATACAAGACACACGAATGCAACCAATTACAACATCGCGTGTGTTCAGTCCTCATAATCTGCCAGGCCAAATGGGCCATTTTGCCATTTGTTCCTAAATGAAACTGTGCCTTCCTGACACAGCCCCCCAGACAGGTATCCAACACTGACGAGTAGGACATAGTCCTCTTTTTCTCTACCCCTGCAGAAACAACGCCAGCTAACAGCAAAGCAAATCCTGCTGGCCTCATTCACACAAGCGAGCAGTTCACGCTGCGGGCCGGCAGAACTCCTACATGAGTATATCAGACCAGAGTGGATCACTGGCAGCTCCACAGATGGGAATAAGCTTTACCTCTCGCTGCTTAACTTCTGCAAGATAACCAATGTTCTTCTTGCTGAAGATCAGCTGCACAGGAACAGGTGTCCCAAAGTCCTCCTTCCAGACAGAAAGTAGCAGTTTTAGAAGGCCATAGGTGGGATTATTCTTTACACGCAGCCTCTCGGAGCTCTTCTCTGGGGACTTGATCCTGAGACTCAGAGGAACACGATCTGAAACTGTAAGAAAAGGAAGAAAGGAGAATCTTCTGTAGCTGCATTATTTTCCTTCTATAGTCATCATCTTGGTCCAACAGCACATTTTGCATAGCTGGTACCTAAACAACCACTGAAGTAAAAACACTTAATGAGCGTAAACCAGTGAACTTAAGAGGACTGGAGTTTAGAAACAGGCAAAATTATGAGCTTTGAAACTATACAAACAAGTATTACGTAGGAAGAGATTTATACTACTCTGATAAAGAATACCATTTGGTTGGCATATAGCCCCAAGTCTTGAAAGACAACTGACTAAATAAAAGTCAGCCTAATGTTTAATAAAAGAGGACCTAGGTGTTACTCCAAAGGAGAGGAGAGTAACACAGTACAACAACATTTAAATCTATAAACAGATTAAATAGTTGCTCATAGTTTTGACTATAGGCAAAGTTGCATAACTTCATACAAGTGAAAGTAAAGCTGAACAGTGTTTAACTGCAGCTAAACACACACAGAGGGAAGATACCAGATCTTCCTTGGGACAGTCAAATGGAATGGGGCAGATTTACACTGCTGCCCTCCAGAATGAAATTTCACAGTATTCACAACTGAACAGCTTTCTGAAAGAGTGAACCATGTATAAAACTTAAGAAGGTTCTAAAACCAGGAAATTAGAAGGTTGCCCAGGGAGAAAACACCTGCATCCAGATCACTAGCTCCTGCTGAGAAAAACAGTGTATTTAACACATTAGAGCAAGAGAGAGGAAAAAAAAAAAAAGCCAAATGAAAACACTCACAGAAGTCACAATACACAGGAAACAAGTCACTTTCATTCTCTCCAAAAAGAGCCATAAAATATAATTTAAGGGAACAGGCCCTTACTTTTAGGGAAAAAAAACCTCAGCTGCAACTTTTCAGAGGCAGAAATACTGGAAAACATATCACATATTTTAATGAAGGTATCAATAAATAAAAAACAATGGAGATGTGAATAGAACACCAGATCTGAAGAATGGTTAGTCACAGTATAATGTTGTTTTGCAGAAGGTGGGAGTAAGAACAACCACCCAAATTGACAGAAAAAAATCTGCAGACTCAATGACACCAAAGAGAACCAAATATCCATGAGCTCTAACCAGTGAAGTCTCTGACCCCAAGCATTTAAGAGAACTGTAATAACAGATTTCAGTCTTAAATAGCTTATCATGACTGACTTACCCAGCAAAGAAGCTAACTCAACCGTGCACTTTGCCAGCTGCTGTTCTGATGTGGGACACATGAACTGGAAAACACAAAAAAAAAAAGTTGTATCTTTGTCCCCATACTGCAGACTGGACAAAACAGGGCTTCACAAGGGATAAAAATATCAGAGCAGAGCAGGCAATATACAGCAAGAAGCACAGAGCTGTAATCAGGAGACCATTAAAGACTGAAAGACAAGAAAATATCCTATATGAAAAGGGGATCCACAAAGGTTAATTTTAAGTAACAAGCGGATCTACACAGTATAAAAAAAATGCAGCACAACTTTGTCACATCTGAGCTCAGACAAAAAACATTCAACTGAACTCAGCTGTGAGGCAAGGCAAGCTAACAAGTTTACAGGTATGAAGACAGCTCAAAGTGGTCCCAGGGTTTTTTAGTTGCTTTTTTACTTCTACCTTTCTGCATCGAAGCGTCTGACTCAATCTTCCTAGCAAGCACTCCAGCCAGACGTAGTCAATCACTTCACCCTCATCCCGTGGGCCCACAGCAACACAGAGCACATCCTTGATGAAAAAGACAGCAGTAATTCACACCTATTAGTATCCTGCACTTCCACAAACAGATCTTTGCACCTATGACAGAGCAGTTCATAGATAGTCCTCAGGTCCTCATTAAACAAAAAAAAAAAAAAAAAATTAAGCTAGTAGCCTCCTCATTTCATAAGACAGATTAAAGCTGCATTTTTCACAACCTTACCTAGGTCTGATTTTCTACCATAGTTCTCACTAATATTATGAAGTCAAAGTCAATGAGGGCAACCTGTTCATCCTTCTTAAAAGTAACTAGCTCTGAAAGATCTCGATAAATCTGATAGCGCAGCCAGCAAGTTCAGGGTAGAAGTGCTACAGAAATCCAGAGTCGTCTTATATTGTCAAGGTAGCTTCAGTGTCAATAAAAGCTGAATATGAAGAGCACTAATAGGGTTATGGCATGAAAACTGGTTTAGTGAATTTTACACGTGGTAGCACTTTCCAACACCAGCGATTTACCACCCAATATCAGAAACTCAGGTTGGAAATCAAAAGAATAAAAAATATTTTAAAAGCTGTATCTCAAGATGCCATACAAAAATACCTTCAAAAAACAACACTTTACAGAAAAAGCCCCTGGTTTCCTCACATACCTTACGCTCCTCTTTTTGTTTTATCTCAAGCAACAAAGTGTTAAAGGATGTGTACTCGTTCTTAAACAATTGCTGGGAATGAGATGACAGTGAGATCCAGTATTACTGCTCAAACAGACAAGCAGCAGCAAAAAAAATAGGCAGAATGCATCGTGGTAAAAAAGTGAGGTTTTTAGACTATTTCTTTTCCTCACGGGTTACTCACACAGGTTATATAATTGCATGATTTTATCAAGAACAGTGACCTTTTAAAAGCCTGGGAGAAAAGACCAAAATGTCATTTGAACCAGCTTGAATAGAAAATTGCTTGGATCTAAGGCTGAAATTAAGTCCATACCATCACCTTCTTTTTAAGGTATTTTGATTCTCCCTAGTTATAGCTGAATGAAGGTGCAGATGCAGACTGGCAAAAAGCTTTCAACAGATTCGTACAGATTCACCTGACACTTAATTCACTGTAGAATTCCTGGTGTATAAGATGGGACAGTCTACCAAGTTATACAGAACTGTGAGACCAACAGGAAACACTGACTCTGAACAGAGACCAGGAGACTCTCCATAAAAAGAGTAGGTCTACAAACAAGTAGCTATTTTGACATGCTGACTCTTCAGCATACAGTTGTACGCAATGCTCACCACACTATGGTTTCTATGCTACTCGTATCAAAAAGGCCACTGCCGTGCTACCAGAAATCCTGTATTTGAGATAGTACTCCTGACCAGGGAACTCTGATCTACACACAGACAGCAAGCAGGGGGATGCAAAAAACACGAGACTTTTCCATTGTGCTTCCTAAACACTCCTCACAGCCAGTTCCTTAGAGCCAGAACATCTTTTAAAAAACAGCAACAACAAAAAATGTGTCCCCCCCCAAAAACAAACAAACAAACAAAAAAAACCCAAGGTGAAAAATAAAAAGGGAGTTAGGGCAAACGAAGAAGTGAACACTATGTACCTTAATTTCATTGATAATTTGGGAGGGAAATGGAGCACAGTGCTGACAGCCTGGAGGGCAGTCCCTTCTCAACTCCAGAGCATCCTCACTAGGCAAGGGAAGTCCTGGGACTTTCAGCATTCTGTTGAAGGTTGCCTTCACTTCTCTTTTGATGAGTGCTACAAAGAACAGGAACAAATTCTGTCTGCTTCAGCTTTTCTCTCCAGCAAGGCAGGGAACTGTTTCCAAACACTACCCTAATTAGCCTCTCATTCCGAGGGCCATGGCGAATACAGAAAGGACAGTTTACACTTTCAAACCCTTCTCACTCTGAGCTCTCATTATATTTAATGGGCAGAGGCACAGGTGCAGAGACTGTGTTAACCCACAGCTCTAAAAGGCAGCCACCCACTACCACCAGGTACCACTGGCAACTCACCTTATTTTCATCAAAATGTTTCAGCGGGTTTAATGAACACAGTAGCTAAGCCAGGAAGCAATGCCAAAGTAGAAAGCTGAATCAGCGTGATCATACCAGTTCAACCACTGTGCCCACGAAAGCCATATGTTTTCTACCAAAATAAGTTTTGACCAGCATCCAAAACACTAAACTCCTGCTGCTGCAAATGGTGCTGGATATTCCTCCCCAGATTCTTGGCACAACCTCCTGAAACAATGGGTTTTCAGAGATCCTGAAGACTTGCCCAGGCACCACTACAGAGTAAAAGGACTACAGTTGCCTTCAGTTTGCTGAAAACACACCCAGTCCAAGAGGTGTTTGCCTTACAGAAGACTTCAGAAGCACTCTGTACATGTGGACCATAAGGTGGCTTGAGAGAGCAGCTGCCTGTATCATACGTTTGAATTGCTGAGACAACTTGAGCCTAGATGACATTTTCAGAAGAAGCTTTCCACAGCATTCATTCTCACCATCCTGCAAGCCTCCATAACTAAAAATCACTTACATGGGCCAAGCCTGAAAAATCCCTGAAGAAGGTTCTTGGAGCTAGAAATCATTCCTCTTATTCCTAAACAAGGAGGGACAGAGCAACTGCATGCTTCCCACTAAAAGAAAAATGAGTAGGACCAAGTACCTTATAATACTGGAATAAATTCTACCCCTTGATCTCAGAAAAAGACAATATACAGGAATGAAGCCCCAGATCAGGGTAGGAAGACTCACCTGCAATGTTGGCAGAAAGCCAGCCACAGGCTTTCTCAGTAGCCAGTTCCACTGCAATGTCTTCTGCACTACTTAAAACCTTTACAGGGAGGATAACAAGTAATAGAAGGTTTACTACCAGCCACAGCACTATAGTCAGTGACAAGTCAGAAGGAAGTTTAGAGAGAAAAGGCTTAATTTTGGCATGCAACATTTAAACAGAGCACCGCCACCTCTGTGGGAACTGCTGCTGACCCATTTTGATTTCCCAAACCTCATGAACCCCATACAAACCCCATCAACTCTTGGGGAAGTTGATGCTAAAATAAAAGCATTATCCTTGCAAGATGAATGCAATTTATATACCATTCTAGTCTCAGTTATCTATTGGCTAGAGTATCACTTTAGCCAGAATATCCAAGGCAGCCCGGCAGAGATGACTCTCCTTAGCTATTAGTCCTCACGTGAGGGCATCAACAGATTCCATTGTCCTAAGCTATTAAGGGATAAGTGAAGTAGCAATGGAAAAATGGTAATGGTCCAGACTTAAAGTCGAGGCCTTTAGTAAGTTTTAGTGAAAATACGTACTGCTGCAGACGTCTCTTCTGGCAATAACACCCTCACCGCCTCAGGACCTTTCTTTTTGCAAAATCTGCAAGAAAAGAAAGAAAATGCGCCACAGGATTAGTCAAAGTTCTTGGACAACACTCAGAGGTTCATTACCATAGGAACTTTCACACGCTCTCTTACAGTCAAAACCAGTTGGAAGACTGCAGTGAAATGTCAGACCAAAAGAACCAGACAAGGAAAAAGCAATTACAAGCCACCAAGCTGCAATACTCAGTTTTCCAAAGCAGGGAAATACAATAGCTGCAGTGGATGTCTGTTTGGAGCTGGATGCAGAGGGACACACAGCATCTTTATTCCTTCCTACAAATACGGCATTAACTGGCTGGAGGCGCAGCAGACAGTCACCCTAAGAAGAGCAGAGGTCAGGGTTTATAATTACCAGAACCTGAGCATGACAGGCCAAGCCGAATTAGGTTTATAGATTCCGCAATAAGAAGAGATGGGAAGGCACAAGTTTAAATAACTTTTCCTCCTTACTCTCTGCCTTTGATGAGTGCCTGGGCCCCTTCCTCATACAGATGAGCGCACACCTCTTCAAGCAGCTTGTCATGATTAGCATCCTCCTCCTTCACTTTATCCTGCAACATGACTTCAGCTCTTTGAACCAACTCTGCTACCAGCGTTGCCCTGTAAAAAACCAAGAAAAATCAGACAGACTGAAATCAATACAACAAACAGTGGCACGCTAATTGTAACCAGCTGTTTCCCACAATTTAGGAGGACACCCATCCCTCTCAGGCACAAATGCAATGAACCAGTCTGCTAAAAAAGAATTAATCACACTGCGTTTACTACTGTACCATCTCCTTGGTCTTTTTGTAAGAGAGAAAGCAGCAATGAAGGTATCAAAATAGTACTAAGACTCAAGAGTCAAAAGCCTTTAGGTTTTAATAGAAACATATATGGTTACAGGTATCTTTTCTGGCTGCAATACCCTTATACTCTCAATGGATAGTGGTCAGAAGTTCAAAGGTGTCACAGCAGCCCACTACAACCAGCATTCCTTGTGGGCTGATACTGTTTAATGTCTTCAACGAGTTGGACAACAGGACAGTGCAAACACTCAGCAAGCTCATGAGTGACATGCTGGAGGGCAGGGCTGCCATTCAGGAGGACTGTGACAAGGTGGAGAAGTGGGCTGACAATGGGGCAGTGACTGTGCACCTCTACAGGTGGGGGTCTACTGGCTAGGGAGCACCTCTGCAGAAAAGGATCTGGGGTTCCCAGTAGACAAGCTAAATGAGTTAGCAGTGTCCAAAGAAGGCCAGCCTTGTACTGGGCTGACATTAGCAACAGTGCAGCCAGTTACTGCTTCCCTCACCACTGTGAGGCTGCATCTGGAGTACTGTGTCCAGCTTTGGGATTCCAGTACAAGAAAGCCATTCACAATTTGATTGACTGCAGGAGAAAAAAAAAAAATAATCACTAAGATAGCTGGGATGCTGGAGCACACAACCTACAAGGAGACTGGGGGAGCCGGTTTCACTTAGCCTGGAGAAGAGGACAGGAGAAGGGTTATAGAGAAGACAGAACAGGAAGTATGCAGCTAAAGGTTGACAGGCAACATGCGCAAGCAGGAACAAGGGAAATTTTGATAGGATACAAGGAAGCATTTTTCACAAAGCCTGGGAAAATTAAGCACTGGAACATGGTACTAAGAGGCTGCTGAATCCGCATCCTTAAAGACTTTCACAGCTCAGCTGGAAAAGGTGCTAAGCAACCTGACCTAACTTGAAAGCTGGCCCTGCTTTGAGCAGGAGTTTGGATCAGATAACCTCCAGAGGTCCCTTCTGACCTGAGATTCTCCTATCATTAGCAAGAATGTTCTGAAAGGGACATAAAGTCTCAAAACGCCGCACTATGTTCATATTCCAAGTGTCCCACGGTCATATAACCCTCCTCTTTCCATCCATTCACAAATTCCCTTCTATTATGGCAGTCAGATCTTGCTGGACCCCACTGTCACAGCCTTATATATAGCCTTGGTGTCCTGCTATACAGCATACTCTGAGGGAAGTCTTCCTTCCCCTATACACACAATTTTAAAGGATCAACTCTTTGCCTCATTAGTGTAAAGTTACTTCTTAAGTCACAGAACAGATCACCAGCACTTACTTGATGTGTTTAACACAGTTGGATCCCACCCTCTCTGCCACAAATTCAACTGTTCTCCGTAGGGAGGGAGGCTGGTTGTGGAAGAAGGCCTGTTCCAGCTCTACCTGTTCAAGAGAAAAGTGCTACAATTGATGAGAGCACTCCACCCAGATCCTCCTCTCCTCAACACAGGAAGGGACACAACTACCATCCCTAATTGTGCTAAAAGGCACGTAATTTGCCTGCACTAGAATTTCTGCTACTGTAGCATTCAGCACCCCTGTAAAATATTTGCTCCCTATTTCCTTCTAACCATTTAACCCAAAGCTCATTATCAGGGTTTACGAAACTACAAAAGCAAATGCCCAGTAAAGAGAAGAATGGGAGAGTCCTGACAACACCTACTAGTAGTGAGTCACCACATAGGATTTGTTTTTGGAAAGAAAGGATCCTCTCTATTAATTACAGGCTGGTAATCCTGTAGGCTCCTACACACTTTGTTCTTTCAGTGGAAAGTGTAGCTACAATCTAACCAAAACAGAGTATGAGAAATACCAACATGATATGTTAAAGAAGAGGCAGACAGAGAAACAGGCTAGTTGTTCCAATTGCAAGAATGTTTACTGAAGTTATCTGGATTTCAACACCTACATGGTATCCCAGCCGCATGACTATAACAGAAGAATGAGGAGTAAGGATACCCAACTGTTAAACACAATGTTCTCTGCTGCCTAGGCTCATTCTTTTCTTTCCCTGGCATTAGGATACCACTGTGTACCCTACCCTCACACAAGCAATTTCTCCTGCCTTGCTTCCATTTGTGACTCCCTAATTTCATTACCTGCAGTTTCCGCTGTGTGACAGAAGCCTTGGGTGCCAAGGACTCTGCAGCTGTTGGAGTGATTTTCCTTATAAACCCACCATTTTTTGCTCCACTACCAGCCACAAAAGAGGCAAGTAGTTTCCGCAGCTCACCTGTACAGAAAAACGTGCAAAAGCAGTCATTATCCCCACAAGCAAGGGAACAAATCAAAACTCAAGAGAGAGACTTTCACATTGTCAGTCCTGTTTCCAGAGCAGATTCCCTTAGCTTCTGAGAAAGCTGAAGTTTCAGAAAAGCAGAGGGGCACCCCACCCATTTAACTGGCAGGGCATAGCAAGGCAGGCAAGGCTCCAAAGTTAAAAGAGAAGGCTTCCAAAAAGCTCCCTGGCACACAGGACTCGTTCAGACGGATCAGGGAGCAGTCATTTCTATGCATCCCTTTTTCGCATGGCAAGCAGGAACTATAAAGTCTACAAGGTCAACAAGGCAAGCAGAGTTACACAAAATTCAAACAGGGTCAGAAGAAAATACCAGGGGAAAAGCTTGAAGACATGTTCAACCTCTAGAAGCTTTCGCGATGCAGGTTTAACATACAGTTTTCCTAGCAGCTACAGAGAGGGATTTCACCAATGGCAGTCAGATCCCAGGAAAAAGATATCTCAAACAACAGCCTGATAAAGCACCAGGGCACAAAAAGATTCTTCCCCTCTGCCTGGTAGCAGAAATATGCTCAAGGATCAAGGCATTCCTCACAGTACAAACACCTCTCTTTATACGTAGGATGGAAGAGTTGTACACTTACTCCTTATAATGCTTCCTTCCAGTTTGTGAAGCATGAGTTCCCCTGTCCCTCTGTATTCAAGCTCTGTAGATCAACTATCCTGTGTAACCTCCCTTCCCCCAGCTTCACCAGATACTATTCACAGCTGCATGAGCTTCTGCAGTACAGCTTTTTATCAAGGTTGACTCATACATAACTGAGATCTGAAGTTGTGAGGAGGGGTAAGAAAGATGATCTGAGGACTCACAGTACCGAAGGACAAATATAAATAAAAATAAAAAACACAAATAAAATTAAATATATACTAATATATTTCATTTATATAGTAAATATAAATAAAATACTCACCAAGATAGGGACAGCAGGTATAAAGTAGCTGCTGATCCACCAAGGGTACAGAGTCCTGGTGAGAAAAGGAAGGAAATGCTGAAAGGACACAGCAGGAAAGGAAGAGTCTTCAGCAAGTCAGAAATCCCACATGCATGGTCACAGGCAGGTTTCAGAACTGTCTTTCCATGAAAACAATAAAAATAACCAAATTCCAATTCCACAGTAAAATTATGAACTTTGCAGCCCAAGTGTTCAGTCCAGCCCTGTAACACACAATGAGCTGTTTTACATTTAGTGTAGCTAACTGCTGCTGATCACTGTCAAAGCCCAGCTGAAACCTGACGGATACAGAAGGGAACCAGGACTGTTGCCACAGCTGCTACTTGTAAAAGAGAAATCTATCCATGGAGGAGAATAAATGAGGCACATGTGCTGTGCATTACACCTCCACAGGTGTCTTCACCCAGACTCACTGGAACACGGCACTGTGGAGTAATGTCACCCAAGTATTACACAGCACAGCCAGAGGCATGGGAGGAAAAGCAACTTCAGATCCCATCCACGCAGGCAGTGTGTACTGCACTCATTTGGAAAAACAAAAAAACAATCAGTTGATCTCTGCATCTTATCTCTGCCACTGAAGAGAGAGTGCAAAACAGAACTTTCCAATAAGAACAAGATACACGTATATCTTAGCAAACATACTGCTCATTTTTCAAGGAATACTATGTATTCTCTTGCATGTCTAGGAGTTATTTGAAACATCACACATGCCATAAACTCGCCTCCTTTTCTGTTTGCTCATACTATTTTCTGTTCAATTACCCTTTATCATGCACCTGGAAAACAGGTGACTCCAAAAGACAGCAACCTTGCTCATATAGTCCCATCTTACTATTTCTGTTGAGTTCACCATTACTATTACTTATTTCTGCAAAGAGCTACAGTTCTATCAGCTCACCTCATACTGCAATAATCAGTGAGTAGGAAAACAGCACCTGATCCTCCAGCATAACTTTGCACCTATTCTGCAAGCCATTGCAGCAGGTGAGATGGCTCCTGCCTGACAAAAGCCCCAGAGCTGTACACACACAGCTTACAATCCAGGATGCAATGCAATTGAGGCACTTGGACAAACCGGGGCATCACATCCATTGGCCTACATAGGCTTAATGCAGCTGCACTGAAGCCAAGCTCCTGATAAAATCTTAAACTCCTGAGGCCATGGTAAGTCCACCCTTATCCACAGATGCAGAGGACATGCTGCTGCACTAACTCACCAAAGCCTGAGCAGATGTCGCAGTATCCATCATCAATCCCTCCTGCCTGACATCAGTGGTAAAAAACAACTCTTCAGGGACTGATGGAACCTGAAACAGAAACCCTAGGAGTTACAACCCAAACAGTAGTCAGTAACTTACACCATTTCTGAGAAAGAGGACAGTAAAATCTCACCAACCTCCCACCCACAAAAAAACTAACACTAAGGATCCTCTCTGCCCTAAGGAGAACCTTTCCATAAAATTAAAGATTTAGTTTGATCACAATAACATAAGCCACCTTCCTTACCCTCCCCTTATAGCATCTTTCACCTTTCCAACAGGTTCCTGCTAACCAGTTACTTTGCTTCCAACTGAAGGCGCAAAAGGATTTTAAAAGTTCATCACACACCATCCCTTTATCAGACAAAAAAATCCCGAGTAATTCAAAGCTGCTAGCTAGCACTCCATCTTTGTGACAAGAGCTTCCAGCCCTAACGGGAATCAGCTGTCAATCTGCTTACAAAGATGCAGACTTATAAGTGCAGAATGTGTTTCAGCAGCAATCAGAATTCCCATTGGAAAAAAAAAAAAAAAAAGTTATTTCACATAATTCCACTAAAGGAAAATAATTCTCCATTAGAATACAGAGGATTCTTTAAACCCCACACTACTGTATAAAAAAAACCAACAAAACAACAAACTACTGTTTTGCAGTGTTTTAACTCATTTCAATACTATTTTCTATTGAATTCTGTGCCCTGATTTTTCTTCAGAGAAGAGCTGTGTGCACATAGGAGACTCTACCTGAAAAAGCCAACCCAGCACTGCAAGGATCAAAAGCTTGTTCAGGAAACTCATCTCCTTATCTTCAGAAAGCACCATTAACCTGCCATGTAGCAAAAGCAGCAAGAGAGTGTTAGATTTCAGTAGCTCAATTTTCATTAAGGAAAAAAAAATCCTAAACCGCTTATTTTCTAATTATACTATTTGTCACCATGTACACATTCCCTACTTGTCTGCCTAAAGACTGGAGAGCAAGCTCTACTTTTTTTGTATGTACGCATCTAAATAACATGCTGTTTTAAGTTTACACTGGAAAAGCCAGTGTTAAGTAACTCTCTAGAAAGTGCTTCAAATTTTCCTCATGTATATGAGAAACAAAACTAGAGCATTATTTAGGCATGGGAGACCTTGTAGATTTAAGGTTCAAATTCAAGGTTTAAAATTCACAGCTGCAGATGTAGAATGAGTAAGTGGGGATTTAAAGAATTTTGTTTACTTAATGAAAACCCACATATTTAAATCAAATATTTATCTCTGAGTTTAGAATACGTTCCCTTTGCAGCCTTATGTGCTCATGATTTGCATGGGAAAAAATGTACTTTTATAAGAAACTCAAACTAGGGCCAGCATGCATTCTCAAACACCAGGCATCTCAATTGAGCAAGCAAACCTTCACAGAAAAGTTCTTAACAAATACCCTTTCCCAGGGTCTTACCTGTATACATGCAGCAAGAGACAAAATACTTTCCTGTAGTAATCAAGGAAAGGAGCAATATGATCCACAAGGGAAAGGTACTCCACAATCCAAGGAATAGTGAGGATAGAACGTTGATCCCGAATAGATTGTCTCAGAAGCTTCAATACATCCAGTACAGGCAGGGTCTTAATGGACAACAGAAGTTAAAGCAGCAGCTCAAAGTTACCTTTTGATACTTAAATAAAAACTTCATCTATATCATGACCTTTCTTTCTAGGATTTCATCTTCTGTACAAGTAAGAGGTGACTTTCTGGGTAATGAAAACATTCCTTTGCACAGGAGCAGAGGTAAAAACCACACTATGACAGCAACCAGAGGTCCCACTGGGACTTTCAAAAATAAGGCTGTAAGCCTGACTATGTACAAGTGGAGTCAAGGTCTAACCCCTGCCTCCCTGCATTCAGTATGACACACTGCTAGGAGATGGGTGCAAAACCAACAAAAACATTCCTGGGAGCTGGATTTTACACTGTAAATACAAGTTGTCTTAGCTAGGTCAGAGTTCTGGTATGACAAGCCCAGATTAGCAGAAATAACAGAAGACTGAGTACCTCACCATCAGTAAATTGCTCCCTCTTTTCTAGCTTACACAAACTCTTCTTTCCTTTATTCCCAACCTCCGAATATGCAGTAGGGGCACAGAACAGTATAACATGATCCCAGGAACCACTGTCTCACTTTGAAAGGGCATAACTATTCATAACCCTCCTTGCATTAGAAAACCTCCCTGTCAAGCAAAAGGCCACATTACATTTCTTAGAAGAGTTTGGTTTCTTACTTGGTTTCTTAACGCTACTGCAGAGTCTTGTAAGTCTCTAGTTGGTTGCTCCACGGTGCGATATGGCAAGAAAACAAGAAACCCCAGGAACTTGGCAAGGAGTCGTAGGCTTAACAGGACTACAGTGAAACGCTTCTTTTCATCCTGAAATGAAGAAAAGCAAGCTGGGGCAATGCAACCCTAAATTGGCAAAGCAACTGCCTACACTAAACTACTACTAAACACTCCATTCGTGTAAAAGGACCACATAGCTTCATCACTGCTTTTAATAAAGCTAAGTTTCCAAAATACATATTTATCAAGCATTTTAAATTGTGTCTGCCTCTACTGCTTCACTTACAGTCAGAAGAAATTAATTCAAGAGATTTCTAAAACAAGCAGCTGCTCAATCACATCTTCACATTAACAACTTTGGAGTCAATGAGACACCGGAGAGCTGATCTTATGTTGCCTCCTTTATACCGTTACTGCTCTGCAAGTTCTTCATGAACCTTTGGCTGCTACTTTGCTAAGACTATAAGCTACAACACCTCTGATAGGTATAGATGAGTGAAGAAACATCTGAACAGGCATGACTACAAATTCTTTCTAATTAAAATCTTTCTACATGGAAAAGTAACAAAAAACTATTGCAACCGAGTACAACAATGGGACTCGGTTACTTTGTTGATCTAACACAGGGTACTAACAACCTAAAAAGAGGCTCTCACTTTTCAAACTATTGTGCATCATCCCTTATGACACAGTTCTATGAAGCACCCTGAAACACGCAAGTAAATGGCGAGGGGCTCAGACATCCATAACCAAATTGCAGAGTTATGACAAAACCAAATGAAAAAGCTCTTATCCTGCAAATACAGCAGTGGAAGCTCCCAGGCAACTCGCAATCAAGCCAGTAATTCTTTGGGAACAGTTCAGGGGAATTCCCGCCAGATGTGTTTACAAAAAAACAAGCTTACCTGTTCACCCATATCTGCTTCTCCATCACTGTGCTCATGCTCCACCAAAGTAAGGCCATCCAGTTCGAGTATCTTCAGGCACAGACTATCCATCAGGTGCTGATTGAACTGGTAACTTCAGCAAAAGATGATGATGAGTCAGACTGGGCTGAAAACAGCAGTAAAACCTCAACTAACACACTGCAAAATTTCAAGCTTGTCTCATGAGTTGTACCAAGCATCAGCAGACATCCAATGTAACAGACTGAAGACAAGCAAGCCAGGGATAAGACTAGCACTGGCTGACCCCCTTCTTTTCCACTTTTATTTTGTACTTTTTTGAGCAGATGCTATTTAGCAAGTCCCAGCATAAAGATAACAATATGGATCTGCTGAAGCAGGAAGCTGTAAAGTAACTGAACTTAAGACTCAAATCTCCCATAGATCCCAACTCCTCCATGCTGTGGATTATGAAAAACTCATTGAACAGAACCATGAACCTGGCTTCATCCTCTAACTCCTTAGCTTCATGCACTACCACACAAGAAACGCTTGGCCAGTCCAGTGCCCTTGCTACACAGCACCGCACGCCTTGGCACTGGGAAACGCTGATGGCCTGTGACAAGATATTATGGGTTTATAGAAGGAAGATTATTACCATATGGTCTAGCCTAATGTAGCACACATACACACAAACACATTCTATACTCCAGACAGAACCTGCTTAACATATTCACCGTGCATGCTAGCCAAGAACACCAAGTGTGGTATTATGCATCTTAAAAACATTTCTGATATGCTCTGCCTAGGTTACACCATGCCCCAAGATCTCTGGACAACTCCCCGCTGCAAGAGCAACCTGCTGGTGTTCCCCACTCGCCCACACACTTCACCAAGGAAACAGTAACCCCGCGCAGCTAACCTTCCTGCGCTGAGGATGAAGTCCCTGAAGAACTGCTGGCACCCTGGGAATGAAGGGGGTGGACAAGGTCCTCTGATGCTCTGAGGAACGACAAATCTTTCCTGCAGCCTCTTCAGACGGCTCAGATTATCAGAACCCAGCATATTAAGGACATCCTGGTCTGGGGTGTCTCCCCAGCTTGCACCACCACCAATAGGACCTTTACACATCTTTGGGAGACAGAAAGAGTAGTGAGGTGGAAAATTTGTAATAAGGCATCATTTCACTTCATCTCTCACCCCACATATTCTCCCTTCCTCACAAGACTTTGTTTTAGGAGTAATCCAAGCATGGCCTTCTCAGGCAACCCACATACAGATCTTTTTCATGCCAAAACATGCTACCCACCTTGGCCATAAACAGCCTAGAGATCTTGAGAGATGGAATTCTGATCCTACACACCTAACTCAGGCATAATCTAGCAGACTACATCTGGATGCGTGGAGAGAACACCTATCACTCACACGGTCTCCATGAACCACTCAGTAGGATCTTTAGCCCAGTCTCCAAAGGCCACAATACTGCACTATGCATTCACAGACCAGATTTTCCTGGAGTTTCCACAGAGCTAAATGAAGTTGAAAAATTAATGCCCCCCTCCCCCAAACACATAGGTACTACTCAAGACTCAAAGAATCACAGAATTGCAGAACTGTTTAGGTTGGAAGGGACCTCTTGGATCATCTAATCCAACCCTCTTGCTCAATCAGGGTCAGCTACAGCAGCTTGTCCAGGACCATGTCCAATTGGGTTTTGAATGTCTCCACGGATGGGAATTTCACAACCCCTCTGGGCAACCTGTTTCAGTGTTTGACCACCCTCACAGTAAAGAAGTGCCTTCTTGTGTTCAGATGAAATCTCCTTTTTCTCTATTTGTGTCCATTGCCTCATGTCCTTCTCAGTAGCGTTCACTGACAGAATCTGACTCCCTCTTCTTCATTCCCTCCCATCAGGTACTTGTACACAGTGCTAAGATAACCTGGAGCCTTCTCTTCTCCAGGCTGAACAGTCCCATCTCTCTCGCCTTCTCCTTGTAAGAAAAACGCTCCAGTCCCTTAATCATTTATGTGGCCCTGCGCTGGACTCCTTCTAGTAAGTCTGTATCTTTCTTGTACTGGTGAGCCCAAAACTGGACACAGTACTCCAGAGGTAACCTAACCAATGCTGAGTAAAGGCAAAAGATGACTGCATACTCCTACATCTAAGCCAGGATAGTTTTAATGAGTGAGATCATACTAAAAAGCAACATTTAACTATGTATATCAAGCGAACAATTACTAGGTCCATTTATTCCAAACAGAGCACCCTCCCCTCCCAAAAGAACATCTGGATTCATTGAAGATTCCTAGTTATCAGTTTAAATCTTTGGTTACCCTTGTGAAACCCTGCAGTCTTCATTAAGAAGGCACAGATATAAAGGAGAAATACAGTACCTAGGACTAATTAAAGCCTGTTGATGCAACAAAGTCTATCTCACCTCTTTCCCACAATCTCCCTGAACACACACATCACACAGGACATTAATGCAAATTCAGACCGGACACTAGAGGAATTTTCAACATTCCAACAGCTCGCAACTTCCTGGCAATGTGTGTGGGCTAATACTCAAGGGGGAAGGTTTGTGTCTGTTCTGCTATCCAAAAGGAACTCACCAATAAGCCAGCCTTTTATAGAGAATACAGTGAATAGCTATACTCCAATCAGAAGCATCTTTTCTTTCTTCATTCCTTCAATTACAGTGAAGTCAAATGATGCTTGAAACTGAGCAAAAAAAAACCCTGCAAACTACCACAGCAATACTATATCAAAAAGAGGCTGTTGCAGTGTTACACAGAAGAACCAGACTCTTTGCAGGTAGTACACTCATGTTGCTAATGAACATAGCTGGGAAACTCTGCATTTGATACATGTCAAAATACATCCTTAACATTTCTAAAAATTATAACTGTTCTAAAATTAGCAGGTCAAAGTAAATAACCATGAAGAATGAACTCTCACAGCTCATGATGTGCTCAGAGTGCCTTATACCTGACTTATACAGAGTTCATCAGTAATTTATCACTGATTTATGTTTCTGGAAAAGGACGAAAATTCCTCATCCTGAAGACTTGGCTCTCCCAAAAAAGTTTCAATAGGAAAATCTCAAAGAAACTTGCAAGACACAGTTTGTTTTCTCAGGCCAAGGAAGGATCAGATCAGCTTTGATATATATCTTCACGAAGAAAACCAAGTCATTTACCTGGATAAGCTGTTTCTGAAAGAGCCTGGCAAAATGGCTGTGGTTGCAGGTTGCAGATAGGTGAGCCATCATGGCCCTGTGAAGGAAAACATCACAATGCTGACTGCATCTCTGTAGTACAAAAAAGTGTTTTAACCTCAAACTATACCGAAAGCATAAAATAACTGCTTTTAAGAAAGCAATCTCCAAAGGCCGCAGCAAAATGCAACATCTTTATAACCAGGTTTCCCAAGCACTGAGCCCCATCTGCTGACCATGGAAACAAAAATTCTCCCTGAGCACCTGCAGAGCAAACACAGCTCTAGAGATAAAAAGACTCTCTTCCTTTCCTGCAATAATGCTGTTATTTAGGAAGAAAATTAACTCATTCAGCTCCCGCTCTCCCCTGTGCAAAGCAGTGAGTTGAGAGTTCACACATATGCAAGTAAGAAAACAGCAATAGCAGTAGTTCTGATGCAAAAAGAGAAGGAAAATTTCTGTTTAATTCTCAGCCTCGTTTTGCTCCTGTGGTGAAAAGTCACTCTCATACATGTAACTTGAGTAGGCTGGTGGTTAAGACTAACACAGAAACCCACAAGGCAACTGCTTTCAAAACCGTAATAGTTTCTTTATATATATTCTATTCTGATAAAGCAATATATGAATAAAACAGTTTGCTTCCCATAGAGAGAGCCACAGTTGTCTTGTTTTCAGAGCAAATACACTAGAACCCCCTGAAATAATTAGAAGAGCCAAGAGCTTCTGAACATATAACACACTTTGCGCTTAAAAGGAGCGGGGCATTGGAAACATGAAATGCACACACAAGTGTATACAATGACAATGTTCAGACCACAACATGCAGGTTGTGAGAGTGGCTCTTTCTGTGATTATGAACAGAGAAAGAGCTACACCAAGATTGATCAAATTAGGCCCTTGCCACTTATGGCTTAAGATAAAAATTGATACTTTTAAATAGAGAAGCAAGTTTTCACAGACAGTATATTCCAAGAAGCACAGCTCCCTACAGATTAGTGCAGAAGACCATTAGGAAGAACATGGAAATTAGGATGCCGAGTCTAGTATGCTGCACCAGCTACATTAAAGAGCTAGCTGAACTCGCATAAGACTCCTACCTGATCTTGCTGCCCAGAACTCTTTCAAAGTCCCAGCCAGTTTTTTCATGGTTATCCTCCCATTCACGCAGCAGTTCATAAAAGATATCCCTGTGAATCAAGATATTTAAGGGTATAAATTCTTACTCTTCAAAATCTGAAGTAACAACAACTGAATATTCTATCGCTCCTAAGTTCCCCAGCAAGAATCTAACTCAAATTAAATAACTCAAGCCTCTAAGCATTCAGATACCTTTGCAAAACTCATTAATGTTAGTAGTACTTCAGCGAGTTTCCGTTTTCCATGTCTTTGACAGCAAGTGCTTAAGCTTGTTATGCCCAAGCTCTGACGGAATGACCAAAACACCCATTACCAGACATACTGAAGACTGAGAGGCAGGAAAGAATAAGCCACATGAAATAATACCTATGAGGAGAGAAAAAAGGACCAAGACAACTTGCCATTCTCCCCTCACCCTGTTGCTGCAAGCATGGAGGGAGGTGGCAGGAAGAATAAAAGCATACCAGATTTATATGCAGAAGCAATCCAGTAGGGTGACACACTGTACTGGCATTTACCAGAAGTCTCAATAACTCCTGAAGTATTAGGCTGTTCTTCTCTAAAGACATTAAGCATTTAGCTCCTGCAGTCAATATGGACAAAGACTTTTTTTTTTTTTTAAAATTAGACTGAAAATCTCAAGATTTTTCTACAGCATGTAGCATACACAAGACATTCTTAATATCCTTTGTTCACAGTCATGGGAAGATTATACCCTGTGAGCTATACAGTAACAGCAGAAGAAACTTACCTTTGTTTCTTAAATATGTGAAATGCTCTGTCACTGGGAAAGTTAGAGCGATTGTCGGTTTCTGGCTGGAAAGAAACAGATTGTACAGAGCATGGCAGCAGGAGAGACACCTGTTAAAAATCCAAAGGCAGCCATTAGACTAAGATAAGTCTCTAATTTATCCAACAATCCGAGACCTAGAAAAAGCAGGGAAAAGACGTGATGACGAAACCAAATATCACTAGTTGAGTTGTTCAGACACTAGCCATTTCCCAATTGCTAACTGCTAGTAAACACCAACAGTTGTACAGCCTACATTACACTAGAGAGGCATAATCACTCAACATTATGAATGGAAGCACCTCATCTCTCTAATGAATCTCTGCAGAACAATTGCAACCAGTATTGATACAGTGTGGAAAGAATGGCCTGCAAACAGCCAAAGTGTACTTTCAATATAGGGCTCCAGAGAATGCAGGATAGTGGCTGGCAATTCCTGTATTACTCTTCTTTCTCCTTTTCGAGAAGCCTATGTCTTCAAGTAACAAGAGACCTTTATTTACAACTTTAACTAAAAAGCTCAGCTACTGACATGCCCTAGTCTCAGAAGGTACACTGCACTTTCTTTGCCAAGGGCAATTTCCATTTTTAAAAGATGGATGAAACAAGACACAAAATACGTTAAGGCAGGCATTCCTACCATCCAGCTTTAGTTCCCTAACTCAGATGATTAATCAGGAAACCAGTTTTCACAGGCTGCATTATCTCCTCCGAAGCTTCATTTGCCTAAAAGGAGTCTGTAGCTATGAAACAAATCCACTTCTTCCAAACTACATTCTGATATTGCATCTAACCAATCATTCTTCTGGGATCCATGTTTATTAGGTGAGAATCTCAAAAGCAAAACTTGATGCTGTCAAAGTTGCTGGCTGAGGTCAGGGCCTGGACCACAATGTAAGGCCAGCCAGCAGTGATTCACAGCTAACAAACATTGGACCTAGCAATTCACTCACCCGCTGACAAGAAAAAAAGTAGCTTTTAGACACTTGCCAAAGACGACATGACAAGATACTCAAAGCAGAAGCAATGAGATAAACATCGAAGCCATCGCAAATAAAAGAGCAACAACACAAAGGTATGAAGCAATGTTAGTTGAGGTCTGCCAATTTTTACCTTGGCTGTGCTGCTTTCATAAGCCTGTCTGAGCCTCTCGTGCAAGGTGGGAGAAAAAGATGCAATCCGTTCATTTTCAGCCAAGAGCTTCAGCGTCCCCTTTTCTAAATGGGAAATAATTCTGCCAAGACAACATGGATAAAACCCACAGACAGACAAAAACAACACATGATCAGACCTAAAGAAATTCTTATGCTCGTTTTTTATGAGGCTACCAAGCAAAGACTTCTAAGCCCCAGGCACCCAGCATCAAATCCTACTGACATCTGCAGGGCCATTTTTTATTGCTCTCATCTCATGACTTCCCCATTCTTGCATAATCACACGGAAGTTCAGTAGACAGATCAGCGCAAGGAAAACTCACAGACATCCAAATTCAGGCCAAGTTGTATGTTTTGAGGGAAAATTAACAACTCTGTGCCTGTAAGTGGTAAAGCTCTAGAATCAAAGCACACTTGCTTCATCTCACACACATCTGCAGACACAAGCAGAGGAAAAAATATAGTCAACTCACTCATACTGATAATCCAAGACTTGAACAGCAAAATAAACACAATTGTGCACACTTCGGAAATGCTGTCTCCCTGACGCATCTAAGGGGAAAAAAAAGAAACATGAGACAACAGCACCTATCACCATTTATAAACTAAAAGACCAACAATTAGCTCTCAAGGAAAGCAGGAACTGCCATATCCAAAAATAGTCTTCCCAACAAGTATCCAATTTCCAGAAGTTCCCAGTCCCTGCCACCTGAATAGACAAATCCTCCCATCCCTATCCTTCCTATAGTAAAGGCAATTGAATTGTTTAATGCTGTATGGGAAAGAAAAGATTCCTTCTGGCCAACAGTAAGCAGATCCAGGACAAAAAGTAGACCAACTGCAACTAGTCATCAGCTGCTGTTCCCATAGCTGGAGACTTTGTGTTCCTAATCTCAACTGTAAGAATCAGTGAGTGGCAAAACAAAGGTCAATCAAATAGCGGCATGGGCGGGGGGGGGGGGTGTCTAATCTTAAAGCCACTCTTGTTTTTTATATCCATATCAAAGTACTAACTGCATCAAGCTTAAGCCTGAATTTGCCAAAAAACAAATGCAACAATTATCTATAATTGGATATATATGGATGGATCCTGTGCACTTGTAACTCAACCTTAAATTTAAGAAACACACAGTAGATCAACAGCACTTTTGAGTTGGAAGGACCAATGGAAGAGAGACTTCAGCATATCCGTCCTTCTCTCTGAAAGTCTGTGTTAGCAAGCAGCTACAGCAAATCTCACACAACAGCAGAAAACTAGATTCAAACGGTATCTAGCAACCCCGCTCTATCATAGTGTGGAAGCACTTCCCATACATGCATGATTTTTGTCAGCATCTCAGATGAGTCCCACATTGCTGATAAGGTGCTTTTATGGAATTTAAGATTAACTGTCCAAGCTGAAGGCAACTACTCTATATCACGTTATCATTCCATGGAAGTAACATTCTTTCCACTTAATACTATTGTTTACCTTTACTTTTTTCATTGACTTCAAGATCACTATCCCCATCTTCTGCAGTAGAAGTGCCTTTAGATGTCAACAGCTGCAGAACAAAAAAGAGCTCCAGAAAAATATTTGGTACCAGGTTTTCTGGAAGAGAGGAAATGAGATACTAAAGGTAGATATTCAGTATTGCCCTCCTTTAATAAATGAAGGTAAAAAGATAGATAACTGTTCTATGGCACAGTCAGCAAACAACTCCCTCCCCACACAGCCACAGTGTAAATCAATATGGGAATTACAGGAAAGATGCATTCGGGAAGGGTCTGGTTTCAGGTAGGACCATACAACTTCAGCCCACTGCAGCTCAGAGTACTGCATCATGTTCATCTCCTTCCCTAAACTTTTACATAGTATCCATTTATTTTAATAACTGTGTTGGTTTAGTTTATTTTTCCAGATGATATTTGTTTGTACACTGTAACTGTCCCACAACTTTCGCTTCTCATCTACCTCCCCCTCACAACACACATGCAAGTTCAAAGCTCAAAGAAAGGTCAGTCTCGCATCTTCTGGGTCTTCACCTGCTATACACGATGAATAGAGCTGTGCCAGACACTCCAACTGTCTCTTGCAGGAAACCTTAGTAGGATTTGCACAGGTCACCAGATGGCTTTCAGCAGGAAGGCTAGCACTGCGAGTGTAGCTAGGCTTAGTAGGAGTGCCAGGATCAAGAGATATCCCTGCAGGAGAAGATGCCTGGTGCAGCAATTTGCATCTGAAATTCAAGAGCAGCAACACGCCATGTGACTGAAGATGATACATAGCAGCCACGTGGCCAGAAGAGGTCTTTCCCTTGCAGTCTAGGATGAAGAAATTCCTGCAATAACTAACCATGTCATTTACACTGCCTAAAGCTGCTTTTAGCATGATAGTAATTTAACTCTTTCTCTTAATGAGAAAGGATCTTGGGGCTAACAATCAAAAGAATCACATTCAAATGCCAACTCTCCTAAAACAGTGTGACACTTTGACCAAATTATCTAACTAACCTATGTAATTGCTTCTTATCTAAACTGATATTTGTTAAGGACACAGAATCTGTTAAGAGATTAGGACCTAAAAAAAAAATTTTTGCACGTACAATTTCTGACAGGTAGACACTTTACAAAATCTATGAAAATAAGGTTCACGTTCATACCTTCAAATATATTTGTAAGCTAACGACGCACTGAGAAGATCCAATATCACTGAGTGGAAAGGCAACACAACAACTGATGAAATCCCATACTGGCAAGTTAAGTGACAGAAGGAACAAGCTACTTTAATTGCTGGATTCAAAATCAACAATAATCACTCAGTTAAATACATAGGTATTGTAAAAAAATATATCTATAGCGGTCATCCAAAATGCAGCAGCAGAGTGGCATACGTAAGACACATGAGAAGCAGGAAAAAAGCCAGTAACAGCAATATCAAATGATTGTTAAAGATCCCAATGGAACATCTACACTTGGCACATCACACCACCTCTTGTATCGCATTGTCTCAAAAGTAAAATCTTTAAAAGTCACTTTAAAGGCTGTGGGGAAGACAGAAACGTTTTTAACTGCAGCAAAGTACTTTTTCTATTGGCCTATTTCTAGGGGAACTGCTGCGATGAAGAACAAATTAGTCCCAAAATGGGAGTAGAAAGGTTATTTAATAACATCTCCCTTGCAATGAACATAAGCACCTGACTGATTGAACTGAAGAAAATAATTTATTAAGCACTTTGTAAACCCACAGGTAAAACTCCAACAATGTAGTTAGGCTCTGCTTCACTTCTGCCTCGGTGTTGTCATCTACCTCAGCATGAATTTCACCTTTTGCCCTTGCTTGAAGTGACCCAGTTGGCTGGAGGCTGCATTAGTTTTCTACCTCACTTCACCACTACTGAGGACACAACAGCAGCTCCCAGCTCTGAGCACCAAGCACTGCCCATTTCAGCCAGGATGTGTCAGATGAGATCACCTCATAGGCAAGATCCAGCCCGCATACTGCTATTTCACCTACTTTATTTTATATGGATTAGTGGGACATTTCAGGCAGAATTCTGACTGGAATAGGTGCTTCATGGAAGCACACAGAGGCAGGTTTAAATCCTGAGCAGTTCTGCTACAGGTCCAGTACAAACAGTAACTCATGAGACTCTACTGGGTCTGTTTCAGCCAGTTCTCAACCCACTGAAGTGAATTGCAAGGCTGGGCGGGAAAAGAATTCCACCCACTTCCTGAGGAGTTTCCCCAAGAACAAAATCTACAAAGAACCACAACAGTTCTGTCAGCAATTATAGTTTCTCTACTACTGCGCTTTGCATTTTTTTCTGAAGTATCAATCCTCACAGACTAACAGTGATACCATTTTACAGGGGATGAAAGTCACACAGTAACTGAACAGCAGAGACAAAATTAGAAGCTAGAATTCACCTCATCTCCTAGCACACATAATTTTCAATAGATAACTGCAGTAGTAACTTTTAAAACAGAATCTTCTGCTACCCATGTCCTGTTTTCTCTGACTGCAAGCTCGTGTTAGTCTGCCTACCTTGCAAAATCATTAACACTTTCCCCACATTTGCATCATTTTCTCATTTTCTTCAAACCAGACTACATCTTCCATCACAGGCACAATCTTTCAACACAGCCCAGTTACACCAGCTCAAACCCACTCGCTTCACCTGTGCAATCTAAGGAAAGCTGCACAGGAGACAGCCACGCGCACAAGCCCCATTAAGAGGCAATCTTATGAAAGCAGTGAGGATTGACTAAACTTCTGAAGATAAAGTGAGGGTCATTGTTTCAGAGTTAGCACACCTCTAAAATGACAAACATGAGCTGGCTGCATTAATATCCTAGAGTCACACCAGAGTCACACTTGGTTTTAGGCAAAGTATAGTTTAAGGTCACCAATATCTGTTTTGGATATTCTTCTGGTTATTTCCACTCTGATACTGGTATCACCTTAAGACAAGAGAATTAAGAATCAATACAAGCCTATCACCACCCTGTTCAGACTGTACCGTTCTTTCTTCAGCATTTCCCTCTCCTCTTGAAGGCTGTTGCTTATCACAGATGTAAGGTTTCCTTCCTGGACAGTAGTAAAGGCCTCAAGGCTTGACCCAGAGGAAAAACGAGCAGCTGGAGACTGGCTGACAGGTGTAGAAGTGAAGCACATCTTTGGTTTTGAGAGGGGGCGCTCAGCACTTACAGGAGTTGGGTTGATTCGCCTTGATGGTTTGCTTTTGCTGAAAAAGTGAGAAGCGATTCCACTGAAATCAAGCTGAACAACAAAAAAAATTATGTCTCAAGACAGATATGCATGCAACTCTTCCAGAAGAACCTAAAGCTAAAATAAAACAGATATGGAGTCAGAATACTGAATTTCTAAACTGTACATATAGTTTCTGACTTTATTCTGGTCACTGAATAAAAAGTCATGGAGCTACAGACTGCTAAAAACAGCCTGCTGACCCTTGCTGCAAAATTAATTATCAGCCATCAAGCCACAGAACAGATAACACAGTGCAACACAACTCTTCCAAACATTTCTAATTTGAGAGGACAGGATATGCCTCATTTTAGTAAGAAACTAATTCACTGGCAGTCTCCAACATGATCATGAGGAAAAAAAAAAAAAACAAACAAACCAAAACCAATCAAGCTGCCATTGTCTATCAGTAAGAGTCCAGGCTCCCAAGTTGCCACAGACCCTCTAAGCTTAGGGAAACCCATCCTTCCTGCATGAACTACCTAGATTTTTCCTTCAGGAAGAGGCTCTGTAATGCAGTAAGAGACATACTGGAAATGAGATACAGGAACATAAAGCATTACACTTCTCAAGGAAATGCTGGTTGCTACATACATGTTCATTGCTATGGTGTTCTCAAAATCACTACAGCGCTGGCTTCCAAACACTGTGTGACCTCCTTCCTCACTCCTTTTCCTAGTTGGGCATAGTGCAATTGAGGAAGAGAGACTTACTGTCTATGCTGGAAACACACCTTATCTCCCTTGGCCAAAGCATCACCTAGACCCAGCATCTGGATCTGCTGTACAGACCCACAGACCTATCAGTTTTCAGCCGGAATTTTACATGTCCAACTAGAAAGTCCCACTTTCAGAGACCAGTGCCTGATATATGGAGCAAACAGGCTGACATGAAAGCCTTATATTTGGTAATGAGGATTTTAAAGAGTAAAATCTTAAACAGAAAGAGAAAAGGACTGAGGCAACCACAACACAAACAGCTGCCCAGAAGCTAAGCCAAAGTCACCAGGGAGACCAGGGCTTGCTGCAGACCAAAGAGAATACAGGCATCAGCTAGCTATTTTGTCCGTGACCACATGGCACAAACAAAGCTGCATGCTAGCATCTGTTACCAGAAGCCACAGAATGTCAATCCGAAAGCTTTTTTGCTAGCATCAGTAAAGCTGAAGAGCCTTCCAGGACTGCTCTTCATTAGCAATTGCTATTGTGTTAAATGAGAAATGAGCCAAGATAATGCTGACTTGTTAGAACACGCAAGGACAAAGATATACTCAGCTTCCTATCAGCTGGTCTGTGCACCGGTAAGCTGCGGGCAGCATCACAAGTGAGAAGCTGAAGAGGCATCTTGGGTGAGTTCACAGGGTGGAAACCTGACTATCCATTGAAGCAATATTCCCCTACATGGCAACCATAACAAAGCAGTTCTGACCAAGGAGCCCAGAGGCCAGCCCCCCAGGTATCGTTTATTACGGCATCTTCTGTATCTGGACACGCACAACAGGATGAGCTAGTCAAGGAACAGGAACCTGCAGCATAAGCCAAACGAAAGAGCGAGGCAGACTTGCTCTTACTTTGTCCAGCCAGAGGCAGCACTCATGGGTGGAAACTCCTCCAAGTTGTTAAGATTTAGCTGGCTGGGTGGGGATCTGGCAGAAACAAGAGGCACTTCACTCCGCTTCCTTCTCCCTCCGCTCCATGATACACTGTCATTCTTTCCATCTTCCTCTTCAGCAAGGGAACGCCCCAGATCCCGAGCTACCTGCCGGCCAGAGGCACCGACTGAGCTGTTGCCTTTCCTTCGGCCTCGTCTCGCTGGCAGGGCTTCAGGCGTGGCTGTAAGGAAGCTCCCCAAGCTGGCCTTCTGAGATGACCGCTTCTCACTGTGGTTAAGCACAGGGCTGTACCCAAAGCTCGGGCTGCTACTGGAGACCATGCTAGGGAAGTCACCACAAGGGCTTGACCCAGAAAAGGAAGAGGAGCCACTGGATGTCACAGCAGACGTAAAGCTGGTGTCTGTGGTGCAGGTGGTCACCGAAGTCCTTTGGGAGAAGAGCTGCACTCGGCTGCTGGTTGCGTGGCCTGCCCTCCTTTCTGATCCTGTCCTCTGGCTCCCGTGGGCCTTGGAATTAGGAGTTTTAGCAGGAGTAGAGGGTCCGTTAGTCAGGATCTGGCTGGTCTGCTCCCTTAAAAAATTTAGCAGAAAAGGCACGAAGTCTTTCTGAAGCAAACTAAGAGATGCCAGCTTGTCGTGGATGTGGTTCTCCTACAATGAAAGAGGACAAAGCATTAATATAAAGATGCTACCTGATTCTTTCTTTCTATGTACCCAGACTCATTTAAGTACTAACCATAGGATTGCAATACACAATAAAAACCAACATGACTTGTCAAAGCAGGTCACTGAAATTCAAGCGACCTTAGCACTGGTCATAGATCTGAAACTCAGCCTCCACACAAGCCATTTTGGCAGAAGTTTTCAGATGGAGTCATTCACTTTGGTGTCCGACTGGGAAACAGTGGAACTGTTCCATGGAAACATTAGTAATACTTACTGAAGCTACGGCCAGTGAGAACTTGGACCAACCAGCACCCCTAAGTCCAACATTTCAAAGACATCAATACTGAAGCAGCTAATTCGAATAGAAAAACCTAAAATCTGCAACTTTTCCGTCCCCTATTCATCTCTGAATGCCACCTGCTTCCACAGAGGGGTGCTATAACAACAACTGTTTAAGCACTTTGAGTCCTGCAGCGCCAAATACAAGACCAAGGCTGCTCTTCCATTTCAATTAAATAATTTTGCTCCCTTGAGACCTCACAGAGGTCTAAACAGAGACTGTGCAACTTTAAGGTACATTAAGTTTATACTTAAGAAACTTAAACAAAAAAAACCACCACAGACTCAACACATTTAAAATCTAAACAGGTGGTGGTGATCTTACAAGGGTAAAAGTAAACAAAAAAGACTTCATGTTACATGCATAGTTCAAAGGTTTGTACACTGGGTAAAATTTCTTTTGTTCCTAACACCGCACCAGGTTTCTGTTTCCTCTCAATGGGATTCAGCAACATCTGCAACAACAACAGAAGTAGCTCTCACAGGCAGCAACTTATTCCTTACTAATATTAAAGTCATCGCACACATATTCCTGTTCATTTATATTCACACCTCCATTAAATGAAAAGTCAAGACAGCAAACACTATTTCTGAAGGACTTTTTTGTAGGAAAGGAGGCAGTGAAAGCATGGCCATAACTGGACTGCTACAATCCTCGACATCGATGCCGACATTTATATTTGAAAGTGTGAGACCAGTTCAGCTTCCTGGAGAAGCACGAGACTCCAACACAGCCTGGATAGCAGGCCGAGCAGCCAAGGCTCACTGCTTTAGTACTCTAACACTCAATGAAAAAACACAGGTCAGAACATAAACACTGTGAGGTGTCAGAAGACCCAACTGCTTACTAGCTCCAGTCCAAAACTGCCATGAAAGCTAGAGCAAGGCATAGCCTACCATTTCCTCAGGTGCCCCCCTGGGTTTAGTGTAGAGGCACAAAGTCAAGATTACAGTCTGTGCTATGCACAAGGTCAGGCAGTTTCTCCAGCATTTCAGAGCACAACCTGCTTTCACTCATCTGTCTCTGTGCAAGTTAACAGAGGTTCGGCTCCTCCACGGCCAGACAACGGCAACCTGTCAACGGTTGCCAGACGCAAGGCCTCCCACTTGCTTTCTCACGCTGAAGCAGCTGAGCTGCTCCCAGCAGGGAAAGGCAGTTAGCAACTCCCTTGCAAGGGCAAACTTCTTGGTTAGTAAACAGAGCCTCCGCACCCTCCACCTACGCAGTGGTAACTGCCCGCATCTCAAACTTCATAACCTCCACAGGTCTGCTTCTGCAAGTCACAGCTTAGGAAATACCGGACAACATACAACGCTGGTCCCTTCTTCCCGCACAAGTTTAGGATGACAGAGATACTTGCCTAACTCACGTGGGTGACAGCAGTGAGTTTTTATTTTAATTAATACTGGGTAACATGCTCAGAGGGGCTCGGGCAGAAAATGCTTTAAATACAAATTGTTTCTCTACGTTACCAGTGAAATATAAACACTCATAGTCCTTGTAACCTACGGTTACAAATGCTTTTATTACCACAGGAACCCAAATTCTCCAGCCATAACCCACTACAAAACGCAGCCTACTCAAACCCAGCAAGCACCAGCCCCCAGCCCTGAAAGATCCTCCTCAACGCACAGTCGGGACGGGTAGTGGGGAGCCGCAGCGGCGTCTGCCCGGAGCCGCGCACCGAGCGCTCGGGACCGAGCCGCGCCTCGCAGCGCCAGGCCCAGGGCTCGGGGCTGCGGGGCAGGCGGGCTGCGGGGCAGGCGGGCCGCGCCGGCCGCCCGCAGCGGGCGGGTGGCAGCTCCGTCCCTCCCTCACCGTTACTTTCCCCGCCAAAGACGCGGAAGCGCCACCCCGCCACCCCCTCGGGCCACCGCCTCCCCTCCCGCCGGTCTCCGCTGGCAGACGACAGCCAGGGGACCCAGGCACCGCCTGCGCGCCACGCTTCCCGCGCCGGCGACCGCAGGGCCCCCAGCCGCCCGCCGCCGCCTCAGCCCCGGCGCCGCCGAGCTCCCGGCGGGCTCAGCCCTGCGGACTGTAACGGGTTTCACACCGCCGCCAGCGGCGCTGCTCCCGCCCGGCAGCTCCCGGTGGCAGCTCCCCGCTGGCGGCCTCGCCTTCCCGCCGCTCTGCTCAGAGCCCGCCCGCGGCGGGGGCGGTGCCGCTGGCTGTTAGACGGAGCTCGGCCCCAGCCCCCGGCCGCAGACGGGCCCCTCACCGGGGCCGCGGCTCGACCCACGCGGGCTTCACCCCTCACAGCGGCGCGGAGCGGCCGCCGCCGGGGCGGACAAACTTTCCCGCACGGCCCCGGCCCGCGGCGGAGAAGGAGGAGGAGGAGGGAGCTGGGGGTGGCGCGGCGGCAGGCCCGGCCCCGCCGGGGCCAGGGCGCCGCGGGAGGGAGGGCGAGCGGGAGGCCCGCCGCGCGTTACCTCAGCGGGGCGGTGGCCGGGGCCGTGCCGGAGCCACCGCACCACGGTGCCGACCGCCACCTCCTCCTGCAGCAGCAGCTCCAAAACCGCCGCCATTCCCAGCCCCTGCCGCCGCCGAGCACGCGCACGACCCGCGGCGGGGGCGGCGCCGGCTGCGGGCGAGCGGGGGGAGCGCGGCAGGCGCGGCCGGGCGGGCCCGCGAGTGCCCGCCTCCCGCGGGGCGGGGCGGTGGCGGGGATTCCCGCCGGGGAGGCGGGCGGGGGCGGGGCCGGCGCGGGCCGGGCCCGGGGCCGGGCCCCCTCCCCATGTCAACACGCGGGGCACGGGGCGCCTGCGCCGGCCCGGGCGCGTCTTTTCCTCTCATGCGCGGTATTTGCTTCCCCGGCAGGGCTCGGGGCCCGGCCTAGCGGCGGCGGCGGCGCCCGCGGGCCGGGGCGGGGGAAGGGGCAGGGGCGGCGGCGCCCCCCGCGGCTCCGCGCCCGCCCGCCCGCCGGCGCCGGGCGGGGGCCGCCCCGGCTCCCCGCGGCGGAGGATGGCCGAGGACTCGCCTAAGCGGCGCAAGGCGAATTTCAACGAGGCGGAGACGGAGGTGCTGATCGAGCAGGTGCTGAAGCACGAGCAGCTGCTGTTCGCGGCCGGGCCGGGCCGCGCCTCCCCGGGCCAGAAGCGGAAGGTGTGGGAGCTGATCCGGCACAAGGTGAACCCGGTGGCCGCCTGCCCCCGCGACGTGGAGGACCTGAAGAAGCGCTGGCGGGACCTGAAGCGCCGCGACCGCAGCAAGCTCTGCCGCCTCTCGCAGGGCTGCGGGCCGCCGGGCCCCGCCGCCGCCCTCGGCCTCCTCCTGGCCCCCGAGGAGATGCCGCCCGCCGCCGCGCCGCCCGCCCGCCGCCACCTCCACCACCACCACCACCGCGCCTACGGCTCCCTGCTGCCCGCCGAGGCCGTGCCCATCGTGGGCGGCATCGACACGCTGGAGCTGCCCGGCGCCGTCGTGGGGGAGATGGGTGAGTGCCGGGCCGACCCCGCGGCGCTGCCCCGGACCCTCCGTCCCCCCCGCCGCGGCGGCGGGAGCCCCGGCAGCCGCTACCTCGGGCTGCGGGGGCGGAGCGGCGCTGAGCCGCTGCCGTAGCCGGCTCCCCGCTCCCTGCCTGCGCCCCGGGGGCCGCGGGTGCCGGCCCCGCCCGAAAACGCCTGGCCCGGGTCGCTGCCTGCCCCCTCGGGAGCGCCAAGTGCGTACGCGCACCCACAGGCAGCCCCGCAGACTTGGCGCTGCCGGTGCCCGGTGTGTCAAAGCAGCGCCTCGGCGTAAAACCCGCCTCGCAGGAGATGCCCGTCTGCGAGGCATCGGACCCAGCCGCCCGCGTTCGCCTCGGTAGTACTTACTCTTGCAAATGTAAAAAGCCGTGCCAGCGTGCAATCGTAGGCAGTACGAAGTGCTGCCAGTACGTAACTTCGTACGTACCGGAGAGGCACCGCGTTAGTGCGCTGAAACGGTCGCCTTCAATGCCAAGGGATTTCTTGCAATCACAGGGTTTCGGCAACGCTGTTACTGGTTACCGCATGCACGAAATGAGCTTGCAATGAACTTTGTCTCTTGGAACCTAAAACTCGTTTTTTGTGGTGGGTCCGTAAGGGATCTGTAGTATGCAAATATATGGTTAACTGGTAAATGCGTCTTTATGGTTTTCTTCCCAACTATCGAGGTAGTATGTATTCTATGCATCAGAGATAATGCAGTGCAAGTTGTAGAGTCTTGTTTCAAGGGCTAATGTTACTGCTTAGTGGGTGAGAACACATTTCACTGACCACCGAGGTCATGAAGTTTCTCACTGACTCTCCTTTGCTTTTCCTCTCCCCTCATCTCCTCTAGGGTTTAATGACAATCCTGGCCCATCTCATCAATCCAGTCTTGAGAAGATGAACCTTAAAGAAGAAATAGTAGTGAAGGTGGTAGAGCCAGAAGAAAGCTCTGAGGACATGGCGGTGGTTCCACCTAGCCAAGAACAGCTACCTTTTCTGGGGACATCAGGTGGTGGTTCCTCTGGGAAAGTAAAAGCCAAAACAAAAGGCAGGTCCCAGGCAGACCAAAGTGAAGTAACTGAAGAGGACCTAGTGCAGATTCAGCAGACCCAGCTGCAGGTGATCCAGTCTGGCTTTGACAGCGTCAACCACAATCTTCAACTCCTGCAGCAAGGCATGCAAGATCTGAGTAACAGCCTCAGCATCATGGCGCATACACTTGTTGCTATCAAAAACGTCTATGTGAAAAACAACACTGGCCCGACCACATATGCCACCGCCTCTACTCAGACCACAGCTGGGTACCTGAGCCCGGGCTCCCCTCAGGTCTCCCCCGCTGAGGACAGAGGTAGAGCGCAGGTGGCTGGAAGCAGCAGCAGAAGCAGCAGCTGCAGCTCCAGCTCCATGTCACAAGAACCAGGTCCTTCTGAGTTTCCCAGGCCCCCCCTGAGAACCATTAAGAAAGAACATCCAAATGGCTGCTACTACTTCTGCTTTGCAGATGTGTAAAAACTTGAATATATGTAAAGTGACTGTGGTGTTAGGTGCTGTTGTATGTTCTGCTCCGGCTTGTAACTTTGAAGGAGCAAAGTGGACTTGCCTCCCACATTTTTCCCAGTGGGAAACATTTCGCTATAGGTGGCATTAAACACTAATTACTAGTCTCCTGTTTGTTAACTCTGTTGCAGTTGGCTAATAATTTTCTTCTGTTCTCTTTATCCTCTTACTCTCTTAAAAAAACAACCAAACAAAAAACCAGATTTATTTTGATTAAGACTCTTGTCTGTATCATCCTTTGTTTAATGTGACCTTTTAAAAAATAAAAGGCATGAGAGTGGGATAAAAAAGTAACATTATGGTTACTGACCAGCAAGAGCTGTCTTACCCAAGTTGCTTAGTTTTTTTGATTAAAGAAACATCAGTAGTTGGTTTTTAAGTACTTGCTTTTTCTAATGGTTACAATGTCAGGGGTGTTTGCTTGGTTGTTTTAAGTCTGAGCTGTGCAAGGCATCGCAGGAAGTTTGACGTACCTGCTTAACTCTAGGAATGGTTTAGGACTGAGCTGTTGTTTCATGAATGTCCTCCTCAGAATTCATACAGCATTGCTCCACCTGGCTGTTGTTCATTCTTAGCTTGTCAAGTGCACCTTCTCCTCAGAGGCGTTTTGTTCTATTGCACTAGCAGGGTAGGCTTTTTCTTGTCACATGATTAAAATAGAGAAATACAGCAAAAAAATAGTAATTGATGAGTGATGCCTGGTTTTGACACGGAATAATTTTTCCCCGTCTGGTTTATAAGCAGGCTGTATCTTCAACAGATTTTGCAAGCCTCCTGGAATCAATACCACAACATTTGAAATAACAGAGAGCAAAAAAGTTTCCATATTGTTTTACATGAAACAAAAGTTAGATTTGGTGTTAAACATATTGCAGGAGGCAGGGGCTGACTTTGCTCCAGACAGAACAAATGCTCCCGCATAGTTTATGAAGCTTTCATTTTCACCTGTCAGAGAGATGAATAAAATCCACTTAACTATATATCCAGGAAAGAAGAAAGAGAAGGAGGAGTTGGAGCAAGAAGTAACCTGTTAAGTGTCAACTCTGAAACAAGCACAAAGGAATCATTTTATCCTAATGTGAAAAAGAAAAATCTCCTTTTCACATTTAGATAGGATGAAACTATTGTCACTGGCACTATTCTTAAGATGTGTTTAAGGCTGCTATGTTTAAGGCTTAATATATTAGAGTTGCTCTACGTCGCACAATTTATAATTAGCAGAGGTGCGCCATTCATATGCCCAGTGTCCATACTGGAGGGGAAACAAAAACCCTCTCAGCTGCAATTTTATCCAGTGACCTGAAAAATCATGCAGGTCTTCCTCTTAAGCATTTATCACCAATATTAAAGTTCTACAGATTTTGGCCTATAGCAATGACTAGCTGCCTCTAGTTTTCCAGTCACTTTGCACAAGCATTCCTGCCACAAGAATTTAGCAAATACACGTGACAGAGAGAATGGCAACGCAGTCGTCCCTCTCCTAGCAGCATAAGAACATGTAATCATAATGTAAGACGACATTTTTGCAGTCAGCTTTGACAGAGCACTATACCATACGAAAATGTACTTTAAAGTACTTTCTTTTACTTCTGCCCGAATACCATCACGGTGTACCGATCATACACACGTACGCCTCAAAACCCAACAGCTGCTGCCTAATAAAACATGAACACAGGGTAGTCACATTGTTAGCAAGTGTTTCCTTTCAGCATCGCAGATGGAGTAAAATATGCAAATATCTCACAAAACATAACGTGTGTATGGCACATTGTTAATTGGGATTAATGCCTTGAACAGGAGGAGGTTCTCATTTTCATATTTACCTTACAAAAGGAGATGCTGTGGGTGACAGGTATCACTATCTTATTTCTAAATTGCTGGTTTTAAAAAGGAGAAAGAACTAATCCTTCTAAATCTGATTCTTGAATCTATGTTGTTAAAAGCTTTCCAAACTAACCTGTTGGAAGCATTTATATTTCTCCTCCTTTAGTACAGATGGGCCTCGAGCAGTGTTTTCTGTAACTGAAGAAGGTACCCTTCATTTGTATTTTGTTCTCATGGACAAAGAAGCCAATTAACGCTAACGTGATATTCCAGGTAGATTAGCAAAATGTGATCTAAAGTTTACCTGCTCCTTCTGGGCAGCAGTTTGAGCTTGTCCAGGTTGCAATAGCCGGTTCTTAACTGTCCGACGTTCTTTAAATGTTTCCATTCTTTCTCCAATTGTTAATTCTTGAATTTCACTTACTACAGCGTTTCTAGGGAGAGCTGGCTTGTGTGCACTACATCATAGCTTTCTCATGTTTGAGTACAAATTTAAATGAGAGGAAGCTACAGTCCAAGTGCAGAGAAGCGCAGCAAGATCCTAAGAGCAGAGTGGGCGGACTCTGAATGAATGAAGATGACGAGCCAGGCAATGCTAAAAGACACTTTGGTGGTCAGACAACTAGCAGACCTCAACACCGATCTGCCACAGTGTCTGTTCCAATCTTGCTTCTTTCCCACAGTCCGTGACTTGTACTGCTAACATATACTGGAGCCAGATCAAAACCGCTCTTCCATTTCTGGTATGACCCAAATGTACATAATGTTTTAAACGAGGAAAGATACTGAGCTACTTGTCTCCAGTGCAGAGTGTGCAAATTTGTTATTTTCATCTTCAAATTAATACAGCTGGCTTGCTATTTCTTTATGTGTCCTTTCTGTGATCAAACGATGGTTCTGTTGGGAGCACCAAAAGCACACACCATCCAGAAGCATGCCGTTAAATTTCTGGCTGCTCTTAACAGAAGATGAAACATCATTTTCTTGGAATGTTACTGAGTAAATGAATTCCCAATTTGTTTCCTGTCGTGTGAAGCAATTTGAGCTATTTATATAAATGACAAGAGCTAATGACCTGGTCATGAAGCTTAATAAAAATACTGCCAATGATTTGAATGGGGCAGAGCTGGCTTTTAATTTGCCTTACATACAAGGCATAACAGTGATAATGCCGAGAAAGAGCGCCAGGGAATTTTCTCCAATTCTTCTGGACTTCCCTAAAAACTTTGTTCTGCTCTGCAAAGAGCAGGCAGTATTTTCCACAGTATACAAGGACTAAGACATGCAGGCACGTAAACCACAAATACAATTTGTGATGATACTATCGTCTACTTTTACTTAGTTTTACTAGAAACAGAAATGAAAGGATCTTGGAGGAAACTAGAGCAACTGGTAGTTTAACACTGCATTTCCACATAGCATAAACTGCTCAGACTCGGTAACAACTTCCATTCATTCATTTCTCCGCTCTCTGCCACTTAAGCGCATGGTACAGAGGATGAGACAGGTCTCCTCAAGAGGCTGTAAAAGCTCAGTGACTACATCCAGACAGCTGGTCATCTCCAAAGAAATCAATTACAGTGGCCTCTGACTAAATAAGTAATTCTAATGGGGGGGGCAGGAACCACCAAAAAAGTAGCAGCTGGCTTTCAGAATGACAAGGCTGGAATCCACCATACTGTTACTAAAATTGATCTGATCTGGCTGTGGCAATCATTTATTGTTTGGCTGAATACAGACAGTATCTGTCTGAGCACGAGCAAATAGAAAGGGAGGTTTCTGAGGAGGCCAGTTGAGTTTTTCTGTTCTTATTAATATACAACACATGAACCTACTAAATCAGTAAAACTTCCATTGATCCAATCATTCCGACTGGCAATATGAACATCTGACTCATGTTGCAGTAGTAGCAAGACACTTGCTTTTTGCTTTCTTGTAACAGGGAAAAAAAAAAAAAATCACTGTCAAAGCACTTTTTCCATTTGAAGTACAGGGTTACAATAGTAAAAAACATTGAAAAAATTGAACTGAAGCTTTATAGATAATTAAATCACTATACAAACACAATCAAGAATTGAAGTTTTGCATGCTGAATGAATATTTTATTTAGAACCAGTTTATAAAAATAAAATACAAAATAATTTGAAAACAAAACTTAAAACATTGTACAAAGCCTTGATATGGTACAAATGAGAAAATAAATAATTACAACTTTATGTACAAATGACCATTACAAGGGCATTAACTCTTTATGTTCTTGGGTGCCTGAGCAAACTTAAAAGGAAAAGAATGGCTTAGAAGATTTCCAAGGAGGGGAAGGGAACTGCAATTACTGAGCAAGAGAATTTGAGGGACTCAACATTTGTCTTCCTGAATGGTAACAATCTTGGAACTACTTCCCACTTCATTTAATCATGCTGCAGATTTTGAGTACTTAATTTCTTATGGGGTGACAACATTGTATTTTTAATTAATACACAGATTTCATTCTTTGTGGTATTGCCCAGAGATTTTAGATTGGCAGCCATTGGTTGGCAGCCTCAAAAAGTCAGTACTTGTCTGAAGGCATTGCTGGTGATTTCCTTAATTTACTAGTTTGGGTATTCATAGCAAAGCATTTGAAAATTGACATCTGTTAGCACAAGCACTGCAACTCGTCTCTGGGCTGGCTCTATAGAAAGAAAGTTAGAAGTTGGGGAAGAATTTCAAATCTTGCTTTCTAGCCAAAGAAAGTAAAGAGGATGCAGAGAAGGCTGCTAGGCAACCAATCCAGACCTCTAGTCAGGGGAAAAAGATGTGAAATAACCAAACAAATCCCACCTCACCTTGTGTCAAACCTTTAAGACCTTGCTGCCATGCAGCAGATATGGGTTTAAAAGGATTTGAAGCCAAGCAGACCAAACTAATTATACTGTATGTTTTGGAGCAAGCTGGTCTGCTGTTATTATAGGTCCTTTATATAAAAGTTAGGTCAAAGATCAAGTGATCTCAAAAGGAAACACACATCTGTAACTCAAATTAATTCCAGCTGAATTCCCACAGACAGTTGTGGATGATCAGGACCTCATATGAGTAGCCCACTTGTGGTATTGTTTTAGAAGAAACCACTTTGTATTCTTGGCCAAAGCTGGCTCTCAGCAGTAATTCTTACAGAGAAGTAGAGATCAAAAGGCATGTCATGTCATAATAGTAATAAAAAATAAGCATTTTCCAATTTAAAATGCAGCAGCTGCAAATATGATATTTATAGAGCGAGTTTATTCCTTCAGTCCCTAAACAAGGGAGAAAACCTCAACAAAACAAGACCCTATACTGATTTTAATGAAAGTTTCACCTGCACAAGAACAGCAAGAATTCCCAAGGATCCAAGCTATCCATATAGAGGAGAAACAGAAGCAAAATGCATAAATGACATATGCTAACATTTGGGTTTGTCACTTATTACTGTGAAGAGAGAATGTGTTACCAACAATGGAGAGTAAACTCGGCCTACATGTTCAAACTTGGATGGCTAGAGTAAATGCCAAGTGAATACATTACACTTCAAAACAATACACTCCTATGCATTTTTCCTTAAAAAAAAAAAACCAAACTCAAAGGTTAATATTTAAAAGCCTGATTATTTAAACCACAGGAAAATGAGCGATAAAACTTTTTGGCATTTGACAGTATCTTGCGATAATTCCAGACAATTATTACACAATCCAGGCTGACTTTTATATCATTTCTCTTTTACAAATGTTATATGCAGGGAAAAGGAAGACTGGCTTCAAGCAGACAGCTGAGGTATTCTTGTGTGAGGTGCGTGTTTTTGCGATTTGCATGTATTAGCTAAGAAATGTATGACCTATGCCTATGTATTGCATGTAGTCAAAACACTGAACCTCGCTTCTTTTTACCAGTGTTGCCGGTTACTGAAAATTGCAGTAATTGCAACCAATGACATGAGCCAAAAGCAAAACAGCAAACAAAACCCTTCAGTTCACTGCCTACTTGATTAGCTAAAAGAAGTAGAATAAAAATATTATGCACTGTTCCACAAGTTTCAGAAATAGGAATGAGCATCCAAAGCTTTTACCAGTTGAAGAACCATCAAGGCTTTTATTTATATAGCTGTAAGTTCTCTGAGCGCTCCTCATAGTGGAAAAGCATGCAGAGAATGCGCCATAGGGAATGACGGTGTTAACCTAGGACACCTAAGCAGCCCCTTGCTCACTGGAATTGACGATAGGCATGGCTCTTGTCACCTCACAGGATCAGTCCTGCATGAAAAAATTAAGATCAATACATTCTAGGCCTACAATGAGAAACCTATTTGACTTTGAGCTCTCTCTTATTCTGCTATTCCTTTTCAGAAAATTCCTCTCTCATTTAACATATGTATAAAAACTGGAGGCACATATCCCTAGTTTGCCATTAGACCCTTCTAAGAAATTGGAATAATCACTTTCTTTCTACCAGAATTTATGCCTCTTAGTGTTCCACAAAAATGTCCAATTCATTATGGAAAAAATTCTCTTTACAGGAAAGAGTCTGTACTGTAAGTCTCACTTTGTCTACATTCTCATCGAAAAAGAAAATATTTTTTAGAAGCATTACAGTCAACCATTGCATAAATGTTACTGCAATAAGAAGGATTTACAGGAGTTTTGCCCAAGTAGGACTATAGGATGAGGCCTCGTAATATGGAAAAGACACAGAATCAGAATTAGGGCATAGCAAAATTACCATACGTGAAGAGGAGCTCAGAGCGAATCGAAGCAAAACAGGCCTAGGCTCACTCTGGCAAATGAATTCCAGTAAACAGGATGCAATAGCTGAGACTGTTCCTATCTGTATGTATATACACACATATACATGTATGTGTATACGTTTCTATATCATATACAGTATCTATATAAGTGTATATATAGATACATTTATGTACAAATGCATATTTATATATATAAAATCAAAATTGTGTGTTTTCCCAGCTATCGCTAATACCGTAATACTACAAATTGTAAATGATAGAGCTCTTGCAAGTCTTTTTCAGATGAAAAATATTTCAAGCTATTTTTAAATACATAGGACCAGATCTTCCGCTTTACATCGAGACTGTTTAGTGAGGTATGCGAGAAAGCTTGATCTCAAACATGCAAACTTCAAGGCAAGAACATGTCCAGACTTCCCAAGACAGGATGTGGCTGGTGGCTCTGATGAATGCCCCGTGTCACTCCCCAGGGGTTTGCCTCCTGAATAATTGTATATAACTAGCAGTTAAGACCTCATATTGCTCCTGCCTTTGAGCAGTGAAAGTTTCTACGCTTACCAATCCTGCTCAAGTAATAGATAGGTGCCTAGCATCATACAACTTTCCAGTGTTGCTCTACTGTATCACACCTTCTATGACTTTTAACAGGATTTTACTTAAGTAGTAATTGGCATTTGTAGTTAATAATGAGGTTTATTAATATTAATATAGATTTTTGAGGTTGCAACTTCGGTTCATTATATCATGCAATATTGCAGCACAAAAGTCTGTGTCAAATGTTCAGTCTTTTCAAGTTCTATTTTAGTTTAAAGGCTTCATGCCTCAATTTCTGTAAAAAATGCTCCAAAGTGCTGGCCACAACACAGGAAACACCATAAAGAGAAAACGCGTGTGCAGCATCTGCGTCTGCTACATGTCATGGCTCCATTGCACTGCCCTCCAAAGAAACGGAGGCTTGAAGAGGACAAAGCAACAGTTCCTTCAATTATATTGTTTCCCAGCTAAAATCCCTGTGTAAGCTGCTGCGTGCTATGCAGAATAACTGTAACTGTTTTGTACAAGGGAGAAAAATCTTCCCCGTCCCTGAAAATCTGTTGCAGATAACCCTCCGTAAACCATTCATTCACACTCTGCACAAGGGCCACACACATGTACATTGGTGTTTTTATGCAGAGTCAATTGCATATTCAAATATTGAAGCTTACAGATTTCTTGATGATTATACAGGCCCTCTAGAATATTAAGCTAATATTTAGGTATGAGTTGATCAGCTGACAATTACCTAACTACATTAACTGACTGCTACATTAGACTATAGCAAGCAATTCTGTAAACTTTTGGGGGGAGGGTATCAAGCAATAAAAAACTCCAGAAGAGTGGGTAGTTCAAGATAAGTTATTCACAATCACTCCTCCATTCATATCTTCATGATTTTCTCACTAGATCCTGTTGAATCCACAGCAAAAAGCAACTGGGGATATACAGTCCTTTTACCTTTTTCTGCACTGAAAGAAGCCTGGGTCATCGATCACGACTGATACCTCTTTCTCCGTTTTGGCATAGTTTACTATTTTTACATTGGCAAGTAGTTCAAGTACAAGTGAATTTCTACAGCATTGATTTATTTTACATCGTAATGTGTAACAATGGATGAGTCTGTACTTTGAAGACAGCATAAAAAATCCTTAGATCTTATATTCTTTCTCACCTGTAAAGCAGTTACCTGTTTCTGGATCCTGCTACGCTGGCGAGAAAATATAAACACCCAACTTCAGCATTTCAGGCAAGGATGCATGAAGTTGGTACCTATTAAAACTGACCATGTTAATGTAGGAATAAGCTTACAAGACCATAACAAATGCTTTTCAGAAATAAGGATGAGGAGAGGAAAAATAATCATAGGCTGCCACACCACCTTAACAAATAATTCCAGCAGTGCCCAGGGCAAAAATATCACAATGGGACCAAATTCTCTTTATGGTATACCACAAGGAAACATGAGGAAAACAGGAAGGAAAAGATGGAATTTGTTGTTGTCACATTCATCTGTTAGGTATTCATTGACTGTCACTGCTCCTATATGACAAGCATTCATAACAATTAAGAACTCACATTATGAAATAAAAATGAGTAACCACAAGCCCTATTTGTAATCAAAAATAAAAATACCTTTGAGTCTCTGTTCTTGTTTCATATGCAAATGCACACACAAAATTATAAAGAAAAAAAGCAAGCTGCAAGACAAAACATTGGCTGGTTGAGAAATCAGCAGTCCTTCAATCTCGTACCAAGGTATAAAGGCTATTAGAATTTGTGCATTCCAGAAATTTTTTTGGGGAATTAGAAGATGCAATGCCAAAAAGTATTCAGGAACTAACAGAAAGGGAATTGTATTATTTGTGGTCCATAAATTACAAATGAAAAATGAGAAAGAATGAGTTTATATAAGCATATACATATATGTATATATATAAATATTTATATTATATAATTTACCAGGAGGTCATGCAATTATTGGTATATCACCTATTATACAATATAATACAAAGGAATAGGACTTTCCAATGGTACAGTTTCTTCAGAAAAAGCAGGTATACCCTACCTATTGCATTCATCTGTAGTGCTTGAAACCTGAATGAAATTAAGGTTCCACACTGTGCTACATTACGTATGGGAAACAATATACATATTCATAGTAAGAAAAGAAAAAAAAAAAGTCAACATAGTCTGACAAAGCAAGTGAAATTCAGTGCAGCTCTAGGGCAGCTTTAATGCAGCATTAGAATGTGTTAGCTCAGAGACAAAATATTCCCTTTTTAATCCAAAGGTATTCATTTGGCAGAGGTTAAATAAAAAAAGCACAGATGCTGGCTGGAGAGGCATATGACTACAGCAAGCAGATCAGTAACTGACAAGTCTCCTATGCATCCAGCGTCCCCACAACAGGAATATCTAGGGAGAGCTGGCTACATCTTTCTCAGGCTTGCATTCTTTTATGTTACTATTCTGACCCACTGTTCTCTTCTGAATATAGCAAAAGGTGCTGTACCGTTATGTTCCCTACAGAGATCCTGTAGAGCACAAGAGATTATCAAGTAACTACCAAACAAAGTTGAAGGAATTAGACACCATGGACTTTACTGACAGACAATGAAGCTTGGCTACCAAAAAACCATTTGGGCAAAAGAATGACAAGAATCCAACATAAAAAATATCTCAGATTGCTTTCTGTATATTTTGCTCTGATGACTAATATTCTTACCTGGATTTTGTAAGGGTATTAAGTGTATTTCTGTCACCTATAACCTACCAAGTTCACGAAGCAGACAGTCTCCTCATCTCTGTTTCATCTTTCATGTTTTTATAAAACAAATGACCAAAAAAGCAAATCTTGGCTGGCAATCATCTCTGCATGGTAAGATCAGTGGTTCAAGTGATCCGTAAATAATGGAAAAACAAAAGCCATCAATAGCAGGGGTTCTTTTTGCAGTTGAGTTAAGGGAAAAAAGGTACTTCTGTTTTCTAACTTATTTTCTAACATACATTGCAATTTATTGTAAATCTGCAACATTCAGTGAAGTGCAGACGTCTCCTCCTTTCTCCTATTTCCTAGATAGGACAGCTTTTCCAAATTCTACTGAACGCGGTTTGAAGATCCCCACTATGACTCCCAAAGAAGTGCACGATACAGAACTGAGAATTAGCTTCTTGGATCCTAATTAGTACTAAACAATTTTCTACAGAATAATATAGGTATAAGAACATCTTGGCAAATGTTAATATTAATTTTTCAGATGTCATCAGTGTCAAGAAGGGGCAACATATATGACACTTCCTTAGGTAAAAAATCTGTGCCATGGTAGATAGGGGACAAGATGAGCACTGAGTGACTCAGAGATGTGTGCAGCTCAAAATGGAAGAGACTTATAAGGTAGAAATATGATCGTCTTCTAAATTGTGTGCTTTTTTAAAACTACAAAGACATGCTTGAGCAGTACTTTTCTCCCAAGTGGTGATGTCATTTTGGGAATAACTGTTTCAGGTTTTCTTACATACTCCTTGAGTACGTAAGGCCTTAAATAATTAGGCCAAATCTTCTAGCTAGGTAAACTAAAACCATAGAAATAAATACCCTTTTAAAACACTCACCTTAGAGATATTTTTTACTCTAAATACATTGCACCTCTTTGACTACCTAGTCATTTTTATCCTGGCCTCTACTTCCCCTCTCACGGATCTGCTTGCTGCCTACTCTTAGGCAATGCCTGGCCACTTATTTACACAGTATGCTTTCTCATGAATAGTTTATGATGCTTACTTTCTTTAAAAAGCGCAGATTCAACACCGTTTTTTTAATATACTTTTTTTCATTATTTTTTTAAATACACACTACACAGACACAACATGCATCAGATTTAGGAGGAGGCTTTATACCTGTCAAGGCCCAGTTCCTATCTGCTAAGCTTAATAGTTGATTTGCTCTTTCCTGTGGGAGTCTTAGTGTTTGGGGAATGGTGGAAGGAACTGCCAGATCCTTTTGGACCATTCTTGCTTGGTTTGTTGCAGCAGTGCTCTTGTTGGCAGGATCTCCTAGAAGATGAGGAGCCTGAATGGCTAGGAGGTGATTTACTCCTCCCAAGATGTGGGGATGAACTCCTCTGATCATGATGGGGTCTCCCAGCCCGGGACGGAGAAGAACTGGCAGTACGGGGTAAAGAAGAGCTCCTAGGGGAGGCACTGGGACTGCGTCGGGGGATGACAGGGCTTTTGGGTGGTGTTTTTGGACTATGTGGAGATCCTGGACTCTTACACTGGGTAGAACTCCTTGGTCTTTGAGATCCATTCTGTAGGATTTGAGCCAGACGAGAGATAAGATCTGAATCCGAGCTGCTACTCCCTAGGACTCTGTATCTGCGTAACCTTAAGAAGAAACGAAGAAAGATTATTTCTGTTCCCATCTATTCACTAAATTTCATACAGAAACACAGTATCACCGGAAACTAGGGATGAGCTTACATTGCAGAACAGATATCTGGAGCTGAACTTTCCTATAAGGTAGAGGTATTTGGATCTAGGCTTTGGCTTCTGTGTTGTTCAAATCAACACAGTATTTATATTTGCATAAACTCACTCACATAAACAACCTAAGTGTTTACGGGATAACTGAAATTTCCTGGTGGTATTGGAAGAAGCACACTGAAGAACAGTGCTTATCACCTCTGTTTCAGAGGCTTACATCCATTTCTGCACACCATCGATACACTTCTATACACAATTTTAAGGGATGACAAGGCATACCACAACTTCCTTCAGAGGATTTCGCCCTACTGTATCAAAATTCTCCTTATCCTGGTAATGTAGGCACTGAAGAAACTCGATCACGGTTGTCTGTATATAGAATTGGCAAAGGGGGGCTTCTAGAATTCACTCTGCCCTCCTTTAATTAGCTGTTTTTACTTAGCCATGATCTGAGCATTGCTAACTCACTCAATACTGATGGGTGGAATCTCCAAACCTGAATACTTAAAATGTCTACAATAAGAACAGTTTAATTTTCAAAGGGGCTGGATATGACAGATCCTACTAATTTCTCTGGGTTTGTGAATAATCCTATTGATTTCTCTGGGTTTGTGAATAACCCTATTGATTTCTCTGGGTTTGAGAATAACCAACAGTTCTGGAAAAGTGACCCCACTTTAAAAAAAAAGTATAAAGATTTAGTTATAGATTGACAGGTTTCAAAATATTGAATACACATCTATTGATGTATAAGGTTTAATGGTGAAGCAGGCTCATTCTTGTGTAACAGCCTCTCCTCATTCATTCTCCAACAATGTAAGATTTCTCAGAGAATTGAAGCCCAGCATTTTTAAAAAATTAGTTAAAGGATGGAACTTCTACAGGATTACATACTGCACAGTAACTGCAATCAACCTCAAATCCATTTTCAACCTGAAAACCTATTTCTATTTTCTCTGCATTACCTAGCTTCTACCCCAGGTCTAGTAGGAGGTTTTCCTGGTGGTGGCCGAGGAAAGAACTGAGCTGAACTTGAATTGGTGACTTGATCAGTGGTTGCCCAGGACACTGGCCTTGGAATCTTGCTTTTTCTGGACTGAGGGCTGCTTGGAGATAAAGAGCTGTCTTCCGTCTGCTTGCTGAAATGAGAGTCCAGTGTCAATCTAGAAAATGAGGATAAGACATCATCCTCAGAAAACGGTACTGGAGTGGCAGCCATTTTTTCTTCCAGTGACTTATCAGAGGCACTTGAGAGGTCACCAAGGAAAGATTTGAGCTGCCTCTTTTCCATAAGTAGTCTGACCAAGTCTGTCTGATGGGCCTTTTTTAGAAGAAGCTTTTCCTTTGCTGAAACAGGAGAAGACGACTCTGATGTTGAGTCTATCTCTTGTGCTAAAACTGGGATTCGGCTTTGCCTGAATACAAAAGGAGATTTAACTAAGTCCTTCTTAGATCGATGAGAATTCTCATTTTCTGAAATGCAGTGGAATAACTCTCCATTTCTGGGAGCATTTTTCTCTTTTTTGTCCTCCTGGTGCAAAAAAGTAGTAAGGGCCACTTGGTGGCATTTCAAGTCTTGGATATGGACTTCTTCCTTATGAGAATGAAAACCATTTTCCTGAACTGGTGCTATTTTGCTTGCCTGTTTATTAACATGTGGTTTGGTAAGTCTTGAGGGAGAAAATTCTGATGTTTTAGGTGCTATTGACTTCAGAACCTCATCTTGATTTGGCACCAAACAGACGGGCCTTGGCTTTGATTCTTCAGCAGCTTCAGTATTCATTGGAGGTTCCTCCTCTGCAGATTTCAAGTTTCCTGGCAAGGAAGAATTCTGTTCTTTGCTTAGCATTTCAATGGCATCCTCAGAAACCACTGGAAGCTTTTCTTCCTCAGCCTCCTCTACAGGAATATTTTCAAGTTCCCTCTCTTCCTGTGTCCCACTATGTTGTTCAGGTAGGTCCTTTTGGCCACAGTCCGGAACATTGACACGTTCTTTGACAAGTCCTTCCCTGTCAAGCACCTCTTGGCTGATATTAAGTACCAAATCTGGTCTGCTGGCACTAGCTGGAAGTGCGTCTTCTGTCACAACCAGACCTGGCAAGCTTTCCTTTGGAGAGGAAAGTTCCACGGTGTGTTCCATAGACTGAGCATCCTGCTCCCTTTTCTCTAGCTGGTGGCCATAATGAAAGCTCTCCGAAGCAGACTGTGTGGATGCCACTGAAGGTCTGGGTATTGTTATCTGCATTGGAAAATTAGAGAAGGAAAAGGTGAGAAACTCAGGAATGTTATACAGACAATATTCTTTAAATAGCATTTCTTATTCCATGTCTTGAAGATACATTCTATAACGATTCCTATGAATCACAATGTTCAAATAATACCTAACCTCATAATTTACATCTAGATAATTAGAAAAAAAATTACTCTATCATCCCAAGACAGAAATGTGCAACAGGTAAAAACAAACAATCTCAGTGGAAAATGTTGCAGTTACCAAGTAACCCTCCTGGAAATGAGATCCAGCCTAACAGGTAGGCTTTTTATTTATTTTACATTAGTTTGAATACCCTTAGAATAAGTTGTATATAAACGTAAAATCTTTAACAAGTACGCAACAATATTTTTAGACAAGTACAGAAGACAAAGAACACAGTGAAGTCCAGATTGAGGAATGGACTTAAATTTCAATTTAGGCAGAATTTAGATACTTTGTTAACAATGCAATTAATAAAAAAAATTATTTACCTAATTAAATACATCCATACCCATAATACCTACATTTTTGTCCAGAAGAACTTTCATGAGTGCCCAAATTTTAGCTATTACCTTCCCTATAGAAGCTTATGCCTCATTTTAACTAAGCAACCTGGTTAGAACATCTCCTTACCTAAGGTCATTAAGAGATTCACAAACTAAATATTCACACATCTAAATCCCCTAACGGGTCTAATCCAATAGGTACGCTTAAAGCACTCCTAAAGCCTCTATATAGTATTGAGTCAGAGTCCCTTTGAAAAACAGTTGATTATGATGAGTGCTGCCTCTGGTACATAGCTTAATTGTTAGACCACACGTCCAGGAAATGGGAAACCTGCTTTTATGTCTCTCGCCACCTGAGAGACATAAGCCCACTTCCCTGGTTCCCATCAAGTATGGATGAAACCAGAATGGAGTTGCTTCTCACCTTTCCCATTGAAGTTAGGCCACTGCACAGCCAGAAATGCAAGAGTCATGAGGTCAGAGCGTGAGAGAGCACACACAGAAGTGAGAGGAGTTTTACCTCTATGGCCAAGGGAGGAATGCACTCTTGTGTGAAGAGGAGTCCTAGATTCTGGTTTATACATATCGGATTGAGTCATTTGGTAAAATGACTAAACAGTAACAAAATCAACGGGCTACCCTTACATCTTCCTCTACATGTGCAGAGAGTTCAGCTCCTTTTTTCCTTGTATTCTCATGAATCTGACACAGTTTGAGTTTGTAATACTCAGCAGAAAGTGGAAGACTGGAGTCTGGGTTTGGACGTAAAGACTTTCTTGATGCACTGACGGTAGAAAAGACAACTAGTGGTAGCCTATTCCCAGTGTTGCCAGGATTCTACCATGTTACAAGACAGATTTCACTTGACTTGTTGCAGAAATTATACACGCTGCTGAGCTTAATGGGATTTTGCAAGAGCTACTATATTGGTACTACTGGCTGGTAGAAACCAAGCTCATTTGTCCGGATGCATAACAACTTATACTGTGTATGCAAACTTTACAAATACAGAACAACTCTCCAAAATAAGAAATGGGAACTGACAGTGAAGGAGATACACTCAGATTTCCCATGAGAATATAATAGCTTCATTAAAATTCTTTCTGATTTTTTTTTTCATTTTCTTCATAGTCCTGTATAATAAAATTTCCATCATTGTGGATTCACATTTACCTCCACGAAACACAAACATTCAACTGATACTATAAACAGTTCACTAGAACAAAACATGAAACACAAATCACAGGCAAAAAGCTGAATTAAAGAGAAGACAATTATTTATGTTAAAGAAATTATTTATATACTATAAATATACTATTTATATACTATAAAATGTATTCTGAACCTCTCTTAATTTACCTAATACAGTTTTTGGACCTTAACCTAAAAATATGGAATCACATCTTTTGAGAAATTTGGAATAAGATTTGGAGAAAAGATTTTCTTAGTTTTATAAGCAGGATTAGCTGTTAGGCTACAGAAAGTGGTATTTTTCACTGGGGGCAGGAAGAGCAGAAATGTAAGATAATTGCACTCTTGTTTTCCCAAGTAGACCTAAGCTGTCTGTAGCATCTTCCCCAAATAGATATTTATTGAAATGGGGGAAAAAAAAAGAAAAACCCAAAGCAAAAAGAAACCCACTGAGACCTGCAGCAAGAGGCTACTTTTTGTCTCCCTGATAATTTGTTTTCAATTTTGGGCCAATACAGCCCCTTCATGTTTGCTGAATTAAAATGGTACATTGAGAAACAAACTGAAGTTACTTAGTTTTGGCAAAACAGTCCTCCTCATCTCCTCTTAGTCTCACTCTGGCTTTTTTCCCCTGAAAGAAACACTACTTCCCTTTTGAGTTAGAGAAGACTGTCTTACTTCAAAAGCTTTCTGGTGAGAGAATCCAAGCACATCAGTTCAGCTACAGAAAGAACAGGAGAAGGAGAATTTTTTTTAAAAAGCACCTTTCCATGATTAGGTTAATTAGCGCCTAAATCTTGAGTGTTAAACAAAAATAGTTTAGCGAGAACTCTGAAGGGAAAAGGGGTAAAACTGGAGAAAAAAATAAGAAAAAAGGTCTAGGAAACAGCGCAGCTATTCCATAGGTTTCCATACATCTCTAGGAAGTTCCTCTGAGGTGACACATCTGCAGGTATCATACACTGAAAGACTTGCTTTCATATGGCAGAGGAACATATTTTGGCCTGTCACACAAAAATCACCAGATCTCTTAGAAGTTCTCAACTACAAGCTGGGTAAAAGTGGGTTCAGGAAATTTTAATGCAATATTGTCCTTGGAATAGCAGGTTCACATTTTGGAGAGATCACTTGGACATTTGCTGTCCACTCAGCTCTGTCTCCAGCTTGTTTCAATACCTTGTTCTCCAGGGCTGCAGATGAAGTCTCCAAAGTAAGGAAATCTGGTAAAATATTTCCTTTTCCAAACTTTTCACTTCATGAGTTAGTCTGGTTGCCAATTCAAATAACCCGGGAATCAAAAAAACAGAGTTGTCTTCCACATATCTGAAGAAGGATGATTTCCCTTAGAATAGCATGGTTCTGGTGTCCTCTCAATTTTCAGAAGTAAGACAACCTTAGTTATTTGCTTTTAGGAGGATATTTATCTTCTTGGTACATTTCCAGAAGGGCTGCAATTGCATTTAAATTCTTCTTTGCTCAAATATGTTTACATGGAAACTGTCTTTTCCTTGTGACCTCTCTCTCATAAGTCAATTCTTTGTCAGGGGAAACCAGCTCTGATCTGAAATCTAGTTATATTTTTCAATAGACTTCATATCCTTTGCCACATCCAGAGAGAGAATTTCCTAGTCTTTCAGGCCTACCTTGGCCAACCCAGATTTAACCCTTACAGCCACGAAATAGAAGAGTAAGCTTGTTGAACAACCTACAACAGAACAGGCAGAAGCTATTTGTGAAAGAAAAATATTGAACAAGTGGAGGAAAGAAAAGAATACTGGATGACTAACTATCATCAAAGACTCAGTACTGCCGAGCAGTTCACAGTTTCAGAAATGGCTTTTTGAATGCATATATCACTTTCTTGATTTGTGTTCACTAACAAACAAAACTTTGTTTTCTCAGATGGTCAATAAACCTCTTATTACTCTTCTCAAAGCACAAGAATTAAATAATATCCCCGTTGGGCTTGACATTTCTCCTATATGTGCAAGAAATTTAAATGGGTAATCATGCAGAAGTGCTTTTCATTCAAGGGTTGCTACAACTTCAGGTGCAGCTTTAAGAGAGAAACAAAAGAGCAAGGCCAATTTTTAAAAAATCTGGGAATGCATATAAGAAAACAGAACTTGTATAGAATTTAACCCTGTTAAATCACAGAATCACAGAATGGCTTGGGTTGGACAGGACCTTAAAGATCATCTAGTTCCAACTCCCCTGCCATGGGCAGGGATACAAATGCTTTCATTTGGAAGAACTTGGATATAATAGTCAATTAGTGAAGAAATGGAAGAAGCTTGTAGACGATCCTCCTAAGGCTTCTTATAAGATTTCTTTGGGTAAAGTGTCAGCTTCTTTACAAGGCTGGCTGCTACAGATAACATCACAATTCACACTATGAAGAATCCTAAGTAAAAAGACTGGAGGAAGTTTTGAATCCCTTAAAACAATGAAAAAACATATATATAATCCTGTAGCCTTAATTATCCCATAAATAGTCTTCTCGCTCTCTTGTTTGTGAAACCTTGCAAGACAGAAGTCATGATCAAGGAGTCTGAGGAGGGCTGATCCTGAAACATGCAAAATACACCAATTTAAATTATCATTTAGTCTAATTCAGGGAGACAGAAATCCCAAGGTTGCTCAACACATATCTAGTTACAAAACAAATAATACATGGCCTAATATGTAAAATTTAAAAACCCCATCATAATCATAAATAATCCTCATACTTTCTTTTCTTCTGCCACTAATTAAAATCTTATCTTATGAGATTTCTATGGCTAATCATGTCAATTTTGTAAAACACTGAACCTGAGGAAGAAAGATTACAATGTGATGTGAGCAATTCACCTAAGAAGAAAAATGTGAGGAATAGAATTCAAAATGCTGCCTCTCAGCTCGCTATGATAATCAGTTTATAACACTATCTACCCCATTATCGCAATTCCCATCCTTCAACAGAAGTTATGTGATACAGCAAATTACTGAAAATGGCTGAGACAATATATGGAACAATGAATTTGAGGTTCTCCTTTCACTCTGAAATATTTGAATGAAATTACCACCACCACAGCCTTGAATCCTTTGGCCTTTCCTAAATAATTTCTTAATTCCTTTCTGATTTCTCAAATTAGCACTTGACCGAGACAAGAAATTAGACTGCATTTTCTTCAAGAAACTTTACAAGATGGTGAGTGGGATGTTAAGAAGGAAAAAGAACAAAACAACACCAACAACATAAATATCTCTTGGACATCCTTTATGACATCTGACAAACCTTCCTCCCTTTAAACCTTTGACAGGCTGCAATAGCAAGCGATATGCTTGGATGAAATCCTCTGTGAACATATATAGTAAATTGAAGAGTGAAATATTGAGTTTTAGTCTGCAAAGTTGCTAAGTCTGAAAGATCTAAAGGTGTGAATATGGATTATTGTACAATACCAGCAGGTAAACATCTGACCTCTTAGCATTAGCTTCTTCCCTCCACTCATGCTGTCTGCTACTTCTGCAAGCATGTCAAATGCTGTCAGGACCTCAGGCCTCTTAGAAACATGGTGTACAGATCTGTTGTTCAGCTAATCCTGTCATTATTTGTAACTTCTCACATTAATAAGCCATTATTATATTACTTGGCATTCTGAAGACATTTTACCTCCTCAGTTTACTCTTCAGAGCTGCTTTCCTACCTTAGTAAAGTTTGTGTATCTATGAGAACAAACCTCATGTATCTTTTCTCTTTTCCCTGCTTCTCTTTTTCATCTATCGCTAGCTCTATCGCCTACCAGGAATACGACCAATGTTCGTATGAGTCTGCAACTTCTGCAATACCAAACGACCTCCCTGAATCTTTCAGTTCACCAGCTTCCTCTTACTTCATGATTTTTTCTTTATTTATGTCACATAATTTCTATTTCCTTGCACAACTATATTCCTCTGCAAAGAAATCTGAACTGCGGTTTGTATGAAAGCGTAAAGGGTATGTTCTGTAATTTACTGCTAGTGTTATTCTCACATGAATGAACCAACTGCTACGTTTACATCTCTAGACAACTCACCTAGCTTACTGCTCAGAACAGCCCTCCTACTTTTCAGAATCCTACCTACCTACTACTATCATTCCTACTGACTTTTTAGAGTCTAATCCTTTGTATCCCTTACATTCCCTTCCAGATTAAATTCACAGCCAGGGAGAAATTGAATATAATTAATTATAGATTTACTAAACTACATTGGCCATTTCTACAGATAGACTAATATGGGGATAAACAGGAGAAATATATGGCTGTAATTCATGGTGTTATGGAACATAAGACCAGTGATGATTATAAGTTTTGATACTGAACCCCTTTCAACAGTCCCATATATATGATACTGCAAGCATTGCAGGCATTTGTAGGAACTGGTGGTCCCCAGGATACTACCTTCTGTTGTTAAAAATTCACATATGACAGGGCCTAATCCTAAACTAAAGAGAAGTAACATATGAAGGCGTACTTAGATCTATCTGAAAAGAGGAGCATGTTGCTCTTCACAGCTCTTCAGATATATTCTTTCTGCTCTTCTGTAACACTAATTTTTGCATTGATTTATATGGAGGTTGCAAAAAATGGGAAGAGGATGGAATACAGATGCAGAGCTGGGAATGTACAAGACAACTGTGTTTTCATATTCTCTAATGTGAAAGGTATCTTTTGAGGATAAAGAACATATAGAACTGTATGTATAGGCTTTCTTTAAGGCTTATTAATCATGGCTTAATTTCAGTATTCTTTAAATATCCTCCCTTTTCAGTTATTCCTACGCCACTTACCAGGTAAAAGAAGACGTTTTTGTTCTAACATAAACCCATATCCTCAAACATCCAATAGGGCAAATATTGATTGCTCTAAAAGCAGTATCTTTAATTGCTTTTAGAGAATGACTGTCATTGTAATAAGTGGATAATTAGTTTGGTAACATGACTGAAACAAGTACTCATTTAATTTGGAACTTCTTCTATAACCCATAAACCAATTGAAGAATATTCTTGAAATTTACTTATATTGTTGGAGAACTGGGAAGCAGCGGCACTTACAGACTATTACTTCATAATACTCACACAATACTTCTGTCATATACTCCTATTAAAAATGGGCCGGTATTGTAATATTTTTCGAGTTCCACAGAGACAGTCTTTTTCTAACAAAGAAACCATGAATTTGCCTTAATAAACAGTTCAGAGATGTGAAAAAATGGCAACTGAAGCCTATTTTACCTTCCCATCTCACACTATTATTTCCTTCTTTACAGAAACTGAATTCCTACCTTACCATGGTTATTTTCTAAAGTCACAAAAAACCCTAGAGATTAAGGACTATTGCCAGAAGTTTGACCACTTGGAGACTTTTTCCTCTGGAAAGCTGGAAACTACTAATTCCATGAAGGTTGTGGTTTCAGTAACAAAGCCAGTGAGTTCATATCACACTTTAAGTAGCACAATATATTCAGCATTTCAAAATCTAGATTTTATAAAACATCCAGCAATCTTCAATAGGAGGTTAATTAGTTCTCCATAAGAGGTTATGTTCAAGCATACTTAGGGACTCTGCTGCTCAAGTATACTTAGGTATTCGGCTAAGAAGCAAAATAAACCACTATGAATTAGAAGGTTCCTCCTCTAACAGAGGACACATTAAGTACAAACTGACATTTATTTTTTAATTAATGGTGCAACCACTTTTGGTATATAAAATGCAGTTAAAATATTTTCACAGCTGTTATTATCATAGCTAATAATGATGTAAGCATCTTTAAGCAAACCACACTTTGTTTCAGCAGCTAGCTGTAAGAAATATATTAGTATATATTTTTCTTACTTTAGAAACAATTTTTACTACTTTTGAATGATCTTTTTGAAGCTGAGCTCTATATTAATGTCTGTCCCTACACAGAGAATACCTGCAATTTTCAGAAACAATAAAGACACAAGCTAATACTTCCTCAGGAAACCCCTGAACTCCCATTTTCAAAGCTACATTATACCTTGTTATTAAGGACCAGTACTTTTTTTTTTTAACACATAGTATCTTCTTTGCAAAATTCATTTGAAATGCCAAGTAAATAGTCTTTCTCTGTCATGAAAAAAAGACATACACAGAGAATCTCAATTACATAAAAACTGCTTTTATGCATAATAGCAGTGGGGTCTGGCTACTACTGTTTAGATTAATTCTGAATATTCCTCTCCAATATATCAATTCCAATAAAGGGCCATCATGAAGTACCAGGTAATTCATACATAAGATCTGCCTTAATACACATGTACAGATTTCAAATATGTCAATTTTTTCTGTTTGTATCTGATTCCTATGAGCCGCTGTCTAATTCTAGGTTACTGCTGTGCTATACTTATGCTTCAGTTCTGCTATATACACTACATTTTTGATTTTTTGTAAAGGTAAAAGTATCTTTCATATTCAAACAGCAACACCCTAAAAAAAAAGCTCCAACAGCACATAAAAAAAACCCAAAAACCAAAATTGAGTCTTCCTGACTTCTGATCCTCCAGTCAGACAGTGAATCCATCCATTTGTATGTTGTAGTAAATGAAATCCAGTTCTATCCAGTTATAAGATTGGCACTATATTTGAACATGTTGCCCACAGTTGTGTTATGCTCGCAAGGGAGAGAATCTGTGAACACTAAAATTTCCATGGATGAATCAAATATACCAGAAGAACTGAGGAAACCATGTAAATATAATATTTTAATACAAATTCTAATTTCAGCAGGATTAAAATTACTGTACACATAAAATTTCATTTTCAAACTTGAAATCCAGATTAAAATTTTCTTAAAATCCCTCCTCAGAATTTTCAGGATCTGTTTGAAAGCATTATGGGTTTTCTTATGCCCACAGTGCACCACCACCAACAGTAGTTGTAATTCACATAAAGATCTAGCTGCTTTCAGTTTGCTTGTAAGCATGCTTAATAGATATCCTTTAGAGAAGACAGACCTAGAGATAGGAGTCTTATCTATACTAAGGGTCCTTCTCTTTTCTTATAGTGATTTTTTTATATATTCTCTCCTCTGCACACAAGGTTTTATAGTCGCAAAGTTTGCAGACACAAAGATGCAATTAGAATCCAGCTTATCTTTTAAAAACAAAATACCTAAAACTTTTGGCAGCCTGTTATGTTACATAGTTTTGCCTCTGTGAACCGGATTGATGATAAATGTAAAGCACAGCTCCATGAAGTAGTTACAACACAGCTGATTCCATCCAAGCACTCCAGGGATCTACAGTATGATACATGCTGCCAGTAAGGTGTTTAAGCTCCTTAAAAATACTTAGAAGGGCACTATCAGTTTATGCTGATTCTGTTTTGGTTGCTAACCTGGTATTATTAAGATTGGATATATTAATAAGGTAGCGTCACTTTAGCCAATTTCTGAGCTCTTTGGATATATCATGTTCTGTGTTTAGAAGCTGCCTGAAAGCAGTCAGAGCAGCTATACATTTGTGTAATAAGTAAACACATCTACCTGTGGTTCATGTAGAGCAATGGTGTATAATTGCCAAATACTAGGAATTTTAATAAGAATTTGAAACTGAACCAGTTTTCAAAAATTACACAGTGGTAGCTTAGAAATACTAGACCTCCACTTAGTGGTTGTCCTAATTTCAGTGGTTTCCCTATTTTCCCTATTTTAAAAAGTTCTCTCTCCCTTCCATATGACAGATCTATCTAACCAGGAGAAAATGCTAAGATGCTGATAAATTCACAAACTCCAAATAAAGAATTTTTTTCCTGAAATTCTAGTTGGACTAGTATCATATGAGATTTTAATGACAGCAGACAAAAGAGAGAAATATATCTTAATTAAGGATTATCTTATGGATGATATTATAGATATCTGCAATTATATATAAATACAATATTTATTATATTAATTAGATCAATTATACATTAATTACAGGAGAAATAATCATTAGTCCTCAGGCATTATGCTCTGAATTGTAACCACCTATTTATTTCAAGATTACTGTGTGAATTGTCATCATGGAAACAACTGTTGACACCAGAGCTGATCAGCTCTCCATGGGAAATCCCACAGACCATTTAGCTTTCCTGAAACTTCTTTACTTATTCTATGCTAATGAAATTAGGATGCTAGAAAAATGTACTAAATCACATATGCTTGGGTTAAGACTGGCATTTAAAAAAAAAATTGACCACTTCAAGGACAGACAATAGATGAACCACGTGGTTATGAATTTTGGGAATCTTAAAAGTACTATGGATTCCAGAAAACACAAACATTAAAAACAATTAATAACTTTTTATAGAGTTTTTTCCTACACAATCAGTGTATGTGGACACTATTACCACAGCTAATGTATTGTCCTGACCTTCACTATGAGTTTTCTGCCGCTTCTGATAGAGAAACCTGCAGAAGGAGAATGGCCAAGAGGGTTCTGTCACTAAAAATGGATGTTCTCTCTACAGGCAACACATTATTTGAAAAAAATTAAGAGGTTCATACTGACTGCTTGTCCTAAACTGTTAATTCCTTAATTTACAACTTGGAAAGTTTCCATTGAAAGCACAGCTAACCTAACATACCATAATTTTTAATTCTTCTTTACACCAAAGGCAGATGTGAAAAAAGCACACCTGTCTCCTTCAGACAAAAGACCCTACTAAGCCTCAGAGGCAGCATTTAGATTTCTACGTATAAAGCAATTGCCTCTGCCACTTGGATAAAAGCAACAAATAAAACTTTTTACTTGTTTGCATTAGAGAGTGTGTAGATGAAAATTGTTCAAGAAACATCATTATCAATATAAAATCCAGTTGCTTAAAAGACTGGGAGTAACCCATGAGCTTAGGTGTGTCTTCCAGATGTCCTCTTTTTTCTTCCAAAATAAAGCTTCCTGATATTCCCCATCCTATGTGGTTTTGTATGAAAAATTGACATACTCCATAGAAACTTACTAATGAAGAAAATAATGACACTGTAGCAGTGATCATATGTCAATTGCCTTTCAAGAACCTAACTAACAACTGAAAACAGTAAGAAATCTGAATCTGAGCTTGCCTTTGAATCTGGTCATAAGCATTATCAAACACTTACTTTCACTGATGATGAGTGAAAGCTGTAACATCACAGCAACTTAATTTTCAGGCTAAAATTTATTGAAAAATTAAGTTATTAACAGTTACTCTGTCATGAATGAGATGGTATAACTTACACACATTTTCCCTACTTAACAAAATCAAATCTACTGTGTATGAAACAGTTCCAGTAGCTGTGAGCTGAACTAACTCCTTGAAATTGATTAAACCCAATGTTGTAAATGGTATTTAGCAGCCTCTTGGGAAAAACCTAACTTAAACCTCATGCTGACTTGATATAGTTTCCATCAGGATAGGCAACAGGGGGACATAACAATTCTGTAAACCCTGAAATCAGAACCCTTTTTGCTACAGCCAACTTTAACCATGGCAGCAGTAAAAAAACAGACTCACTGTTCAGAGAAAAGCTTTTCCCTCTTTTCCTTACAGGAAACATCTATTTGATAATGTACTATGTCTTGAAACTGAAATTCTGAAGAGGATTTTGGACAAATATATCCATTCCTGACATTTTTAATGGATAGGTACAATGCTAAATCAGAGTTTCAACTAGCTGAGTTCTAAAGCAATTCTAATGCACATGACAACTTCAGGTTAATGCCACTGACAAATTAAAAATAATTTTAAAAGAACACTGTAACAAGAGAGGAGCATCTTTGGGGTTTTGTTTGTTTATTTGTGGTTATAAAAGGGACTGTTAAATGTGAAAACCAATGTAAATGTTCATCTCTTGCTATTGCAGACTAGTGAAACCTGCCAAAATTACTTCATAAAAAATGGCAAAATTTACAACATTTACGTGCACTCCTGGCTCATAAACCTAAAACATCCAAAATAAAATGACAATTACAAGGGATATGCATTCTTTCTCTAAATACCCCTTGAACATGTCAAGAAGTCTTACCTTATTCTTCCATAGGTCCCTGAATTCCAGTGAGATGCTTAAAAATTAAGGTAAATTTTTCAACTCAGATCAGTATATTATTTCTCATCTTGGATATGAATATGAACATGATGGTTTGCATTTCCATAGCATCTTGTGTGGGAAGATTTCAGAGCATTTTGTGACTAATAATATAACTATAAAATAATTTTTAAAATGTTGCAGTAAGGTAGATTGAGAAAATTAAGACATAAGAGAAAATATTTCTGTAAGTGCCAACTAATTCCAATTGCTTAAACCGAGACACACATTATCCTTCCCTAACACAATGAATAACCACAAAATCATTAAATTAAAATTAGCCCTCTTGTACATGTCTCATTAAGCACATCAAAAAATGAAAATATGCCAGAATGACACACAAAACTGGAATTCACCTTTGTTAAGGGCTGAATCTAGCAGCCAGTTTAGAAGTATTCTAGACGGCTGCTGTGGCTAGAAGAGGCGTTCACTATCTTATTGAAGAACTAGAGCTGAGAAACCATAGAGATCAAAATCTGAGGTCACTGATTTTGACTGTTTCTCAAGACACAGTTACACATTTAGCACAATGTCTACCTAAGCAATCTCTTCATACACAGTCCTGGCCAGTAGTTGCTGCACTCACATCACCTTTTCCATTGACCTCACACAACTCCCTATGCAGTTCTCTAATGAGCAGAGTTCCAAGAACTTATCTGGCTGAAAAATTCACAGAAAGAAAGAAAAAGGTTATGTTTCAAGAGGATTTGCTGTACAATTTGACCATGCTAGAGAGGAAAAGGATGCTAATAGCACTCTGGCCCCACTCTTCAGATTCAAGTACAGTCAAATAATTCATTCTGGTTTGTGTCAGCTCTAATGCTGCCAGACTCTGTCTTTATGCTGCAAGTTGAATAACTAAGGAGAGTTGAAGCAAAATACTCCAATTCTCTTCCATAATATCTGTATGGCAAGAGAGGAGTTCTCTTTATCAAACAAATAAAGGCAGACCTACGTCCTATACCCTCTCTGCACTAGTGAGCAGAGAATATACAGAAATTTCATTACCTCCTCTATCTGATGTCAAACTAGAGGAAGGTGAGTTACAGTTCCTGAACCCTCACTCAGCAACATTCAGGAAAGAAAATCCTTTTGCTTGATTTCAGGAACAAATGTATCATTTTTGATTTTTTTTAATATGTGAAAATAAATTCAACAGCACAGATCCCTAACTTCTGCAATTCATTAATTATGAATGCCAAACCAAATTGTAAACAGCAGGAAATACACAAAAATATATCCAGTACCAAATATTTATAGAGAATAATATAGAACGACATTAAAGTTCTTTTTAATATTTAACTGGAGAAAAGCTTTAGGTTATTAACATGCAAATTCATCTTTCGTATTGCTGGAACTTCTAGCTTGGTAAGTACCTAACATTACTGCACTGTAGGAAAGAGAAGGACTTGCAAAAGTATTTCAGTTCTTCAGTGAGCCATGAAGTACACAAGGGCTTCATTGTTGGAATGAACTAAAGAACCACATGCTCGTAGTTTCCATAGCAAATGAAAAACTGGAAATTAAATTCTCAACAGAGTCAGGACTTTCAAAATCGCAGCTTGAAAGGGAACACAGCAGTCATGGACTTACCAGGTAAAAAGAAAGAAGAGGCTGAGAATGCTACATATAATCCTCACTCCACTCAATAGCAGCACGTTGCACAATACCAATTCTTTTTCTCATGACAAGAAAGTGTATCGCTTTGCAGCCCCTATTAATATTGTAGCTGTATTCGTTTGTTGGGTACTAAGGAAGCCAGAGAAGACCCTCTGTGCCAACCTACTTTCTTTGAGCATTGTTATCAGTTTGCTAATTATACCTGCAATACACTCCAATTTGAAAATTTAAATCATAGATATACAGGCAAAAAAAATTAGGTCATTTTACATCCTGGGATACAAACTGATCCTGAAAAATACTGAAGCTTAACTTTTAATGAGTTAATTTCTCCTAAGTCCTTTTCCCTAGTCAGTACATCAGTCATAATGAACAATGTGGTATTTTGGTATCCCATGAAGTTCACAATAATGAACATTTGGGAACTACTGTTTATCCATTTCCATACATTGAGCACAGAACTATTTTTTTATATTCAGATAAAAAGCAGCCAGGAGTTACAGGAAAAAATCACTGCTTTTTGGGTTAACAGACAAAATGCTGACATAAGTACACTAGCTACTTTTTTTGCCTTATTATCACTCACCACTGATCCTATGGAAGTTTGAAAGAAGCTAATGTTGATGGATTACTTTTAATATCAATACTCCTGTGCATGCTTCACTGAAAAAAAAAAATAAGTCTTTCACATAGAAATATTTATACTGAAAAATACGTTGGAAATAAAAGGCAACACAAAATATAATCCAAATGAAATATTAATGATAAAATGATGATGATATGTTACGGTCTTATGCATTAATACTATGTCATACTGCTTTACCAGTCAATGCAAGCTCACACTGCTTTGCAAATCTCAATATTTTTGTGACTAATACACAAATTATGGTTAACTTTAATTATGATTCTAAGCTTTCATCTTTTTCATATTGTAATGAAACTGGAAACATGAAACTATGAAAAGTCCACTTTCTCTAGTGACATTTTCCATTAGCTATCACCCCTGATAATCCCATCTTCACTTTCTATACTGCAAGCAGTGGAACAATTAATTAATTGTTCATTCCCCAAGTAGCAATTTGACTATCTCTAGATCCTTTCTTCTCACATTAAAACCATTTAAGGTAGTCCAAATTTTAATATGTGTTCCCAATTCAAAAATCAATCTGGTACTGATTAGGAACACATTAAAAAAAAAAAAAAAAAAGGAGAGAGAGATATTTTAAATCTTAGTTTTGAAAGAAGCAAAAATCTGTTTTCTAGATTTTATAATCCTACCTATTTCAAAAGAAAATCCCTCTGAGGAAGTGAATCTGTTTTCCAGAACATCCATAGATGCTTGGTGCTCCAGACCATAACCTGAATAACTGCTCTTTAAATATTCCTCTCTCTAATTTTACCTCTTCTAAGTGGGACAATATATCTTCCTCACAGAGTATTCCTAACTCTATTCCTGAACAAGATCCATTCTTATTCCCTAACTTGATCTTTCAAAATATTTTTTAGGACGTTGTGTATAGCAGTATGACTAGCATATGCCTACTACCGGACTGTGCAGAGCAACTGAAAATGTTAAACTTTGCAGAACACTGCTACAATGCAGTCACTTTTATGAAGACAAGGCTTATTCACCTGCTGAAGTTGTGCTTTTGAGATGCGAATGACAGGGGGGAACTTGTTGCCACAGGGAATGACAGGAAGCTGCCTACAACCAGTTGAGCGGGAGGAAGAGGAGTGGCTCTCAGCTGATTGACTCCTTGGTAAACCAGCCTCTTTCAGAGGGTCCGAGTGGATGGATAGATAGGCTATAGGGTTCATGGTGCGGAGGATGGGACTTGAAATTCTTGGAGTGGAGAAATGCAGCATATGAGATGAGTTGAGCTGTGAGAACAACATGGCGGGGAAGAAAATAAGGTTTAAAAATCAATATTTTAATAATTCTTGATTATGTCTTGCCTATATGCATATTCAGAGAAGACCATATTCATAATTCCCTCACAGGATAAAAGCTGATAATTTAAGAGGTACCTTAAGTCTGATCTTCACTTTTTCCATCAATTCTTAAAAACCCAGTATCAAAATCAAAAGCGAGTATCCTTTCTCTAGCTGGCTCCTACCTTCATTCAGTCAGTCAGTAACAATCTAGGGCAAATTTAATAAACAGTCTGTTCCAAGGACATTGCATACACAAACTAGTTGATTGTTGACTGGTCCTTGCAAATGCTTAGCACATCCGTGTAACAACATTGTTTTCTGAGATGACTGTATTTTTAGCATATACACCCATTGCAGGCTTTACAAATGTGACTGTACAACTACGGCTATAGCAGTGTATATTAAGAACCGTAGCTGACAGGATTAATCAGTAAGATTAGTACTAAAAAATTTGATGAAATTTCCCAAATATGGGATTGAACTAGAAGGATACACTGGCCTGGAGAATCCATGAACAATTGCTTCATCTTTAACTACATCACTCAAGCATTTAGAAAAGAGCCAAAAAAAAAAAAAAGGAACAGAAACTGTAAAGTCAAAGTGTTCCAAAATAGTAATTTTAGAGAAAGTACCTTTTCAAATTGGTTATTGATGATTCTAATAAACCTATAGCTTTGACATACAACTCTGAAATCAACTGATTCTTTGCAAGACCTTTTCCAGCACTGAACAAATATCTGATGGTGACATATCTACATAGCTGTAAATGAGATTGCTATATACAGTTTGCAAATCTTTGTTCCAAGTATATTTAGACAAAACCACGAAGAGTAGAGATATAGAAACTTTTTGCAAGCTTCATGAAGGCGATTTTCTGTTTCCTACCATGGTATTTGCAATTCTAATCTGTATTCCTTGGAAACAGAGAGCACCTATCAAGCATTTCAGTTTCCAAGGAAAAGGTATTTTCAATTGTGTCAATCCTAAAGCTTCAGTTCCCATGATGCATAGCTGTCTCTCAACTGGAAAAAAATAGTATTTCCAGTGTCTCATAAAAGCAGCAACTGAGGATAGAAGGTACATGAAAAACAAATGACTTAGAACTTGGAAATAAATGGAAATTTAAGAGCAAGTTTTTGATAAAACATAATAGTACTTCAATGTATAAAATGCTAATTTTAGCAATATTTCTAAATAATAAAAGTAAGTAGATTCACACAGTCAAACCTCTTCTATAACCATATATATATATATATACAGTACTAAGTTGTTAACCAAGTGTGACCAGAGCAAACTGTTGTTTAATTTAAACTGAAGATGAAAATGGAATTAGCTGTTACATACTGAATCACTTCAACTCCATTATTTCTTCTTTGCTGAAATATCTGCTTGACAAATATATGTTGCAAAGTTTTGTGTATGAACTGCATGGAGTTCACTGCAATTCAATACAAGCACAGTAAATTAATGAGGCCAGCGTTCAACAACACAGCAAGTCCAGCTTTAGGCTCTTAGCACCAGATCAAGGAAAAGAAAAATAGAGCTGTATGATGCAAAGAGCTGCTCCAGTAGAAATTCACCATTAGTCTACATCAGTTCAAATTCTTTTGACAGATTAACTTCATACCAGCAGATATTACAGCAAATCAGGTACGGTCTGTTCTCCTGCAGCGAAAGTCAACATAAAGCCCTTATGAAAGCATAAAGTCAGCATATATACCCTAGCATGCTCTGAACAGTTCAACAGAAATGTGCCCATGTGTCCATGCCTGAGCCAGATCAAACTGGTATTTGCTGGTAGCACACAGAATCTGTATTACAACTGGAAAACCATGACTGATAACATGAAAATTAGTTCTCTTACCTGCAGGTTTTTTTCATAATAGATAGCATAATTTGCTGTAATTTTTTATGCCTGAAACTTGCTCACCCCCAAGCCAATAACTTACACATTTTTCTCTCTTATTTTTTGAGTTCAGGTTTCCTTCCTGAACTGCTACAACTTTATATTCTTATTAGAATACTGATGCTGTGTGAAACAGGTAAGAAATTATATTATCATCAATTACAGCAAATGCACGTATACACACAATTTCAGGAAGAACATTTCTCTACAAATGGAAGGGCTGCAGACCAGCAATTTCTTTTCTTCAGGTGGAAATAAAATTATGGGTGAGTATATGAACCTTTAGTTTCTCATACAGAAACATCCTTGCTACTACTTACTACTTAAATAGTGAGCAATAAAGCCCTGAAAGAAATAAAGAAATAAAGAAAGAATAAACAAGAATCATCAAAGTAAAAATGAAAAATAAAAAACCCACATAAAACAGGAAAACTATTTTATTCATTCACCATTGAAGTAATTGCTTGCATATTTAACAAACCTATCAGAATAAGCTCAAAGAACATAATTCATCATACGTTCTTCTAAGAGATAGTGAAGCAGGTCACGAGAAATCCGTATGGGAGGTATATTCATAAGCATGATGACCATGAATGCTGACATGTCCTAGAGTTTCAAACCATTTGAAATGAGTAAACTGTTTCAGAAATTATATTAAGCTATTATACTCCTATAATTTCAACATCTATTTTTAACCTCTTTTAGTAACACTTCAGTCATTTGATTTATGGTCCTAAACTTACATTCTTGGATCCAAGCCTGCTCTTAGTTACTGTTGCAATATAATTAAATCGGCAGAAAAGTAAAATACGACCCTTTGCCTGTTATTTATATTGTCAGGAAGGCGCTACCTAAATAAAATTACTAAAGATCAAAAACATTTGTTCTACAAACAAGGATTGCATTCAAAGAACGGTTTCAGGTGGGTAAATGCTTTGAGGAAGAAGGAAAAGGACTCTACCAAACAGTTCCCTAAGGTCACCAGGACTCTGGAATAGAGAGAACTACTGTATGAAGAGGCATACAGATACCCTCTCCCTGTGAAGTGTCTAGGACACTCACCTATAAGAACAGATAGGTTCCAATACCCACCTCAAAGGAACATTTAAGTATCATTTATGAAGTGGAATACCATCAACAAAAGACAAAAAGAATAACTCACCCCAAATATCCTCCTGGGCTTTGTTTGGCTTTCAAGGGCTAATGAAGTAGATGGAAGACTACCACAAATTGCCATCACAGTTGGAACAGATACACTGCATAGACACACTCTGTTCCCAGTTTCTAAATCAGCCAAATAATTTCTATTTTCTTTATTCCCAGTTCAGTTTGTATTTTCAATTCCGCATGATTCACCTTCAAAACAGCAGGTTCCTTCCTGCCATTTGTCTTGCCCTCACAGCACTACTTGCCCTTCCAGGATAATACAAACCATATTCATTCCCCCCATTTTTGAGGTCATGACAAATATCCCTTACGTGCTTGCAAAACCAAACTAAAATATAATCTCACCCCGCTGTCTACTTCAACGAGTATTTTTTCCAATACATCTTAAAATTAATTGACCTTGTTTATAACTATTTCTGCTCCCCTTCTCAGAAGCTTCTTCCTTTCCAGATAAAGATATTGTCCATTGCTTGCACTGTAGTATATATCATCTCTACTTTCAGTTTTAATTAAAATAACTATTTCCCCAAAAAGAGCCAAGGTTGTATAAAGTGCGATAGTATTGCAAGCTCTTTTTTTAATGGCTTTTGAAATAAAAACACCTGATAATTAGTATTTTGTACAGGACTAAGTGTTACTTCGTGTCTGTTTTACTAAAACTAATATTAAAATACAAAAATTGAACAATTGAAAACAACTGAGCAATTTAAATTAATTTTTCACCTTTACAAGTTTCTAACCCATCAAAAACTCTTTCATGCAATTAATATTTCAACTTCAATCTCAAAAATCTTCTGTTGTTTAACACAGTTCTGTATTTTGAATCATGCAAAATGAATCTTCTATAAACTACATAATTCATAAAGTATGATATCTAAATATAATCTTGTATGAAAGATATGATCTTGCATTTTCCATGAGAACCTAGGTGTATTTGAAATTTTACTGTACAGCTATAGTTAATTACATTGAGTAGTTCATTTTCACCATAAAGGATATTCCACACCTTATAACAAATGAATGGTTGGTGACAAGTTTCTTTTTCTAATGAGCTCGCTGTAACTTTCATAAAAAGTGGTGATAAGTGAGGGAGAAGTACAGTCAGGTTTCTTGGCTCAAAGGAGCTTGAAAGAATTGTCCTTTATATCATAGATGACACAATATTTACTGAGAAAAGGGGAGAAATAAAACCAGGAGCTGATTCCCAATAATTTAACCATTAATCTCACTTCTTTCTTAAGTAAAGCCAATGAAGTCTTTGTTTAGAATCAGTGACAGAGGAGGAAAAAAGTAAATGTTCAAAACCTGTGCAAATGAGAATTCTTTAGAAAAGACAGAGAAACACAAAAAGAGGAGGATGCAATGGAAGCAAAGCAATCTGTCTTAGTGAAAACTCTGGGAGCAAAGCAGTAATTGCAAAATTATCTTGGAAGTGAGAAGTAGCAACAATTTATAAAAGCCAACAAATTGTTTATATAAGAACCATTAGAAATTTCAGAAGAAACAGGAAGAAACAAAGGGAATTCCAAAAGAAAAACACTACACCAGTGAGGGTGAGAGCAAGTAACTCTGTTTCTTTAATTTCAGCCATTTAGGCTTTTCCTGAAACACATGTAACAATGTAGCACACTATTTTACATGTTCATTGTAATTTTGTGTTTATGTACTGCAAATATAATAAACATATATTTGCATGTGCATCTCACTGATTAGGAATCACTGCATAAGGAGCTTCTTTATATATAATTATTTTATTTTTTTATTGAGGCCAGTTCCGTGGATCATACCTGCAGAACTAATTAGCCACTTCCATGGGAGAACGTAAACACTCGTGTAACAGAACATGGAAGATCATTCCTCAAGAATCAAGTCCCATATCTGATGAAATTAGGAATTTCTGCTACACTATTGTATTTTAGTCACTGCCTTTTCCCTTACTATCTCCTCATATAATTCTGAATAAAGAGAGGTTCAATAAAACAGTGACCGTTTCTCTTACCGGCGTGAGTGCTCCTTCTGCTTGAGCTTCCATAGGGCTTGTAGGGGTGGCTGCAAGAAGCTGTCCAGCAGCTCCGGACAGAAGTTCCAATTTATCTGTAAGCTGTTCGGAAGCAGCAGGATGACACTCCATGGCTAGAACAAACTCCACCCCTGAGGTTTGGTTCTTGGCATGGACACTGTTTCCTGCCCAACCACCCTGTCTGGGCTGCTCTTCTTGAGGGGTGTCCTCTAGAACTTGTAGTACCTCTGGCTCTTCATCTGAGGGACTTCCAGTCGTTTTGTGCCCTAAAGCCTCATTTGTCCTGAAGTCCTGCAAGTCCCGTTCCTTATCTATTATCACCCATTCCTTAGAATCAACCTCCTGCCTGGAGGAGCTTAAGTTGACAGCTACAAATCCATTGCTAACAACACCATCAACATGTTCTGGAGAGCTAGCTGACACAGGCTTTGAAGCATCTGGAAGATATTCTTCATCATAGTGCCAAACATGGTCCATGCGGGCAGTCACAGGAGCAGGAATGGGTGCTTTCTGAGAAAGAGGAGGAACAGCAGCAACAGGAGTCTCTGCCGCAGCATTCAAGTCTTTCTGCATCTTCTCCAAACTTAAGAAAAGAAGTTAATATCTGAATTAGTTAAGAATTAATTAAATAATGTAAACTACATTTGAGTTTTTTTAAGTAGAGGAAAACTAGATTTATATAAAAATTTGTTGTCATATTTTAGAACAATCTACAATGGTTGAAAGATCCACAATTTGAGACAAATAACTCTGATGTCAAGTAAAAATGGGTGGATGGTATTAGAAATTTGCACATATTGTAATTGTCATGTATTGTATTGTAAATGTAATTACCAGAAGGGAGAATAGTGAGTGGATACCAACTCAGTGGTGAGGCTACCACCAGATGTCCACTGTACTTAATTAATGCTACAAAGCAGACACTCAAAGCAGAACAGAAGAAACAGATGTCTCCAGCAGCAGTTAGTAGATGCCTTCAAGAAGAATGTTATTGTTTTGATTGATTCCTTATTTATACTTTGCATAACTTGCTTCATCAAATTCCTAAACCCCTATGATGTATTTAGAGGGATTTTGCCACTGTCAGCATCTCAGCTGTCTTCTACTGTCCCCACTCAGCCTCTGCCTTTCAGTCAGATTTCACTGTGTCCTTCTCCCCTTATTCTTTCTACACATAGGCAAATTGATTGTATCTGTTCTCATACATCTGTCTCTTCTCTACCTTCAAATTACATTTTAAGACCTCTGTCTTCTATCAAGATCATGTTTTATGTTGGTGCAACACCTTTGGGTGTAACTAAACCTTCTGCATGCAGGTAGATGTCTGACTTTACTTCATAGCTCCACTTCTTGTAAACTGTCCTCATGTCATACAATCTAATCCCATGTTACCTCTGTTGAGCACCTGATGTCATCATTCTTATTTAGGATTAGTTATACTGACTGTCAAGAGTATCCCACTGAAGAAAAAGGTAATAAACATCAGGATTACACCACTAGGTCTTGAAATAAAAACTTCTCAAGTGTGGAAGTCCAACTTTAACTGTATACTAGCACTAATCTTTTTTCAAAGAAGCTGCCAAGTGGGGAAATCCATTAATCAAGCAGTATTATGAACACAGTAAATACTTCACTGTAGCTTGCATAAGCATACCTCAGCAGCTCCATTCCTGGTTTTCACACAGTAGAGGAAAGATGATAGTATCTTAACTACATACCCTGAAGAGATCTAAGCATAAAAATAAAATAATTTCTTTACCAGGTCTCAAGAAATTTATCAGCATCTGGCTTTGACTCCAACGTCAGACGCTTCTCCAGTTCAAAGCTGTGAATTGAACGTAACTTTCGCACCAGTGGGACATCTCTGTCTAGCTGGGTGGTCTCTGAGCGAACACGAATTGGAGAACCAAGACTCGGTGCATTAAGCATTCCATTCACTGGCCCATGGCTGTTTTCTTCCTCTGTGGCAGCCTGTGGAAAAAGTAAGGTAAAAATGTAACTCACTAGGAGCAGCAAAACAGATGAAGACAAGGTACTACATGGTGAATACCATCCAGGATTTTAGCCAGTGGTTCTTAAGTTCATGCCATAGTTAAGGTAGTTTAGATACGCTCTTTAGCACACACCTACAACAGACAAAATACTAGTAATATACTAGTTCTGAGTAGGTCTGAGAACAGGAGTCTCAAAAACCCAGTAATACACTTAAATTTACTCTGATATTTCAAAACCATCTCTGAAATTTTCTTTAATTATAGTCTGAAACCCAGCACTTGGTAGCATCTTCAGTCTGCTTTACAGTCAAGGGCTCTTATTAAAGAGAAGTTAGTTTCCAAGCTGTCTTTATGATTCTCTGGAGCATATAACACTGTTACACACTAAATCTAGGAGATATTTCTGTGACTTAGAACTATGTTTTAGTCCAACTGCATTCCATCTTGTATACTAACTGGATATGATTTAGAGCTGGGAAATCATGATCATCCTTAGTTTCAACAGGTATAAATGCCTTTGTTTAAACCAATCTTCTTCCTCCCTCTTTGGTAAAAAACAAACAAACAAAGAAGCACCTTTGAAAATAGGCACCATGCCTTATTTTTTCCCACAATACATTTTTTTCTAGTAAACAAGAAGTAACAGCCTCAAAACTAGACAGCTCTCCTAGCTAAAGAACATTTCAGTAGCAGATCCTTCTTCACATTCAAAACATTTTTATATCAAGAAACAGGGCTACATTTGTCTGAGTATGAAATGTTGTGATTGTGAGCAAGGGAGACAGGAACCACCTCTCAGAGACCACTTTTCAAAATTAAGCAGCATTCTCTTCTAAAGACTAGCCCATAAACCTCTTTGGATCTGTACAAAGGTATCATATCTTATGGAGACAAAAACGCCAAGTGAATTGAATGGATACTGCCAATAATGCTGCCAATCTGTCAACTGAAGAATAACATTAAACTGTTTTTTGTATATTCAGTATCTGACTTCTACACATGCAAGATGAAGGAAATTTGCTTTGGTTTCATTCAGTGAGCAAGAATCAAAATCATGTCTGAAGAACATGAATAAGCTACAAAAAATCTCAAATTATCAGCAATCAACTATGCATCATAAAGACCTGATAAAGTGACACAAGGCCCAAAAGCTTGTCTGCTTGTTCCAGTATATAAATCTCTCTAATAAAATGTGTTAGCTCTACCATAAATCTTGTTTTCTTAGTCCATTCTGGCTAATCAATATTAGTAAGACTGCACTATTAATTATATCTTATGTGCACTATGAGGACAGGAAACTGTTCAAAGATGGTCTTCACAATGCAGATTTGAAAGTACCTTACAGATCCCTAGTTTTATTTTGTTTCTGTTTGCATCCATTTCTTCCCAAACATCTTTTTCCTGAGGACGCTGATGCCCAGGAGATCCAGGTAGTTTCTCTGGTGAGACACCAACAGGAATACCATTCTCTCCATCACTGAGCTGTTCATCAGGAAACACTTCATCTGTGTTTTCTCGCAGCAAATCTCCTGGGATAGGAGTGGCATTGGCAATTCTACAAAAGTAGTTTTTAAAAAAAAAATCAGAAAGGTAAAGATTTTGAGACTCTAATGCGTTTCTTGAAATTATTTTCTACTCTAAATTATTTTCTACTCTATTAAAACAAAGAAAGAAACAAAAATTACAAGAAAAAGCATGCTCCTGTAGAAAACTGAATCTTGTAAATTATTTAATATAAAAAAACATACTTCTTCGCTTTCACAATTTATGTTTCTTTAATTTAGGCACATAACAAAAGGTGTAAATCAAAAAACAATCACTTAAAAGCTGTTTTTTTGAATGTTTTCGAAGCAACTTCTGAGAAAATTTGTTAGAGATCATGTCCAGGCTGAACTTTGCTCCTGACTCTTCTACACATATTTTTCTATTAAAAAAAATTAACAGCAACTTTCATAATATAGTTTCCTTTTCCCCAAAATTTGGTAGAATAACAAAACATACTGTGTGAGGAACAGAGATCACTCAGCAAATGAAATGCAGTTTTAATCACTATTCTTATCAAAGTGGTATTTTGGTCCAATTATTGATAATCAAAACAAAAGCATAACTCTAACAAGACATTACATTTTAATTAAAGTTCTGTAGTCCCATTGACTTGGCACTAAATAGGGCTAGGGCTTAGCTCAGTATCTGAAACTGAAGCAATGCTATTCCTAAAAAGTGAATGGTCAGAAGGTCAATTAAAAGTCATTCCTTTACAGTCACCGAAATTGTTAACTGTAGCCAAGACTATCAATAACTCCACTGTGATGCTTAGTGTGATAATGGGACTGAATCACATGCAAAATCCCTGTCAACTTCATGGTGTTCAATAGTGTACACCGTACACCTGTGTAATATTAACACCAGTTAATGTCTTGACTGACATTTATTTTAACACTTTTTTAAAAATTACCTTGAAATCCTGGGCATTTAATACATTCTACATGAAATCCTGGCATTTTTCAGCCTCACTACACTGTCAAAACTCCCACATCACCACCTTTGTGACTCTTAGATAAAAAGTTGATCTACTCAAGGCCTAGAACAGGCACAGAGTCTTTCTCCTCACCCATAAACACCTCTTATATTCTCCAATCCCCTGAGATGAGTATGGGTATTATTAAACATCACATCTCATCCAACTTACTTAATTACAGAAGGTTTCAAAGACTACATTAAATATCATTTTAAACACGACCAAAATCTATTTCCAAATTTCCTATAAAGATCCATTCATTTTTCAAAGTTATAAGGAAATTGCAGCTAGTAATTTATACCAAGCTTACAGAAAACAATGGGTTTACTTCCAGGCAGTTAAACTCAGGACGCATCATTTAGTTTTACAAAACAGGATTTAGCAAAGGATGGACTAGCAAATTTACATGCAATTTCCTGAGATACTATTTTTTATTGCTATAAATTTAGGACTGCAGTGCTGATCTTTCAGGATAGTGTAAACAGGAACCCTAAAAAAGGAAATACTTCAAATGCTCCCAAACCTCCATTCCTCTATTTATTCAACATCCTGCAGAAAAAACCTAAATTATGGAGATAATTTCCCTTTCGTACTCCGTGGCTGCTTTTTAAGTGACCACAATGTCCGTACATACCCAATTGCAGCCGGAGTAAGACGAGTGTGTAACTGAGGTGTGGTTGAAGTTGTTGTTGTTGTCAGAGAGCCATCAGTTCCACTCTTCTCCCAGTCAAAAGGGTCACTTTCAATAACCCCAAACGTTTTCATGCTGTTGTCAAACACAGACATGAGAAGCTAAAAACGAAGAAAAAGTTAATAAGCTTCATTTTTGTCTGAGAGACCAAGCAATTAAGAAATATCCTCCTGTAATACTTCAACATCTCTTCTTTAAGATTTTGAATGACAACGATTTTCAAAAAAAGACAGTTCTTTATATTAACCATTTCTCATTTTCCCAGGTTTCAAAGTCAAGATATGCAAAATTCTGTTTTATTTAAAAAAAAACCAAACCCAAAACCAACACATCTGTGTTTTTACCACTAAAGAGAGGGAAAGGCTTCCATAAAAAGACAGACAGACCGACACACACACACACAGAAGCATGACTACATTGCTGCAGAATAGCATCCAATGGCTCTCCAGCAGAGGAATATAAAAGAATATGTTCGGTAACACTATTAGAAACCAAGGAAATGAATGAGGATTATGTAGGGAAGGATACCGATTTGCTAATTCATACATTTCTGTCATTTAGAACCATGTATCATTTACTTTATCTAACACTGACATTCATCCCACAGAAATGTCACACTGGAAGCTTTTCACCCTCATTTTATGCTATGAAAAAGCATCTAGAACAATTTGTGTCCATGACAGAAAAAGAAATTGCATCTACTTTCCTCTCCCTGTGAAAAAACTTTGTCTCATTCTAGTCACTGGTGGGAAGGCTGTGTCCATATCACATCATCTCTTACTCTGTAACATTTCTAAAATTAATCTTATTTTTTCCCCTAAAAGCTAAAACTCTAGTTTTCATTCTTTCTTGCAACCTAGGATACTGAAAGTTTTTCTCTGGCCTCCTTTAAAAACACATACCCTTTGGCAACTTAAAACAGACGGGAAGTTTGAATCATTTTTCTTGTATAAAGTGGTCATATCCATTTTATCCTTAATCTCAAGAACCTTCAGGGTGCCATCTATCCCAGTCAGTTCTGAAACCCTACTGAACTGCAGAAAGTCGTAGTTCACTCTCTGCCCCATACGTACTCTCCATTATTCTCCTCTTCCTGGAAACCTTAAGCAGTCTCTCTGAAGTAATTTTTAAGGTCATTCTCCTTTAAATCTTTTCTACAATTTCTGCTATAATGCAAATACAAACTCAGATGCTTAATGATGTCAGGAGGCTGAGGCAATGTGTGCATAAATACCTGAGTAAAATAAACATATCTGACATTGCCAAATCAAACATGGATTCTGGGCCTATGTCATGAACTTTTTAGACTGTAAACTCTTCAAAGCAGGGATCTTGAGCATGTACATTCTTGTGCAGTGCCTAACCATAAACACGAACAAAGAATGATACATAGTGAAGGCATGAATAGCATTGCTACAACAAATACTAATTAAGAGAGACCAGAGCTTAAATGACCATGGAAAGTAAAGCACTTTCTCACCGCCCTAAATAAAACCACCCTGCTCTGGTCTGAAGTACACGCGCAAGACCATGTCGGAAGGCTCAGGCTGCAGCTACACAACGGCAAATGTTCCATGACCAGCCAGAGGACTGTAAATTACTGGGCTGTCTCTATCATGGAGAAACTCTATCCTGGTATCACATTAACCCCTGAGCGCAGGCGCTGTGTTAGATCCAAGTAAAGCACAGAAAAAGGTTTTGCAAATATATGCCCGTGTATGTGTTTTATCATTCAGGATATATAATGTAAATAAAACGTATTTACCAGTCTACAATCAAGGTTTTTCTATGCAACATCAAAATTTCTGCAATCAGTAATTTTTACCATAGAAGAAAAAAATAAATCTGATTCATCTTTATAACTAGGCACACAAGACACTCTAAACTTTCTTAATCATTTTCCTCACTAAATTGTAAACTATTGGATAAATTCCATGGAAATTTGTAATAGAAATCAAGGTATTTATTTTTCAGGAATGCTGAACATTTTCTGTATTTGTAATAAGATTTTTTTACATTCAAATTTTTGCACAAAAATTGATTTTTTTTTCCCAAATGTGCAGAAGAACATACCAGTACATTTAGAGAAATTCACTTACTAACAGGAAATTAGTTATACCTTGAGACTTTCAGTTCTTATTTCGAATCTTGTATGTCTTGATTTCTCTGTTAATCTTACAAAGTAAAGCACAGGGATCATTCTTATAAAAGTTACAATTCCAGAATTAGTCAGAATGATTTATTTATTCAGTTGAACCAATTCAGCTTGCACACCAGCAGAAAACCATTCCTTCTGTTTTTGCTGAGTTAGTGAGTTGAACAAATGCACAGAGGCAGACAGATAATGCAAGTGGGAAGCTGACAGGAATGTGTGTTTCTGGGAGCCAGAGGGAAGGCACGCAGGGACAACTTGTCATGGTGTGATGTTAGATCAGTTCAACTTCTCCCACAGTTTGTGAGACTGAAAAAACTCTCAGTCTCTCCCTCCCTGCTTTTCCTGAGCCTTCCTCTGCTGCTTTCCACATACTGGTATAAAACAAAGTTTTATCTTTGAGTTTTATTTATTGTTAAATCATGGGTCAACACTGAGTGAATAAGACATATTCTACAGCTTATTCTCTTGGCACCTATCACCGTATCACTGAGGTGAGGCTGTCCATTTCAGCAGGCAATACTCTTGTAAACACAGAAAAATGACTAGTTTTCTGGTGATCTCTGTAGGCAATACTTCAGTCTTAAAAACCCACCATGGCCGCATGCTGTTCTCTGTCGGTATATACTGTAGGTGCTGAGCTCCAGATTTTGGAAAACTGCCAGAATGACCATCACTGAGAAAAGAATCTGATTGATTTAACTTAAGGAGCACCCACTAGAAGCTACAATAGTAGGACAGCACTTGGTCCTAACAGAATACTGACTGCAAAGGAACTCTCAATTGTTTTTAGAAACTTAACTGCCTTACTCTTCCTAAATGGAAAAAAATTATATCTTTGAACTGCAAAGTTTCCGTGGCACTAGATGGTCATTAAAATAACTTTGTGTTAGCACAATCCATAATCATTACCCAGACTACACAATGAAATCAAAGGAAATTGAAGATGAAATAGCATAAAATTCTGCTATTTAAAAATCAAAAAGACAAAATAGTAAAAATGTTTACCTGGTAATCAGGCTTTGTGAAGTAATCTAAATTAGAAATGTGATCCAGAAAGATGTTGAATTCTTGAGGAAGATGTTTCAACATAAGTCTGTGCTCATACCTTTCTTTAATGGAGCCCACTTGCTCCTAGGAGTAAATAACACAACAAACATTAACACGCCTTCATTCTCCGCTACAACACATTCACCTTGTATCTTGCAGCCATTCAACACACTACTGGCCAGAAGGATGGGTAAGTACATTACACTGAATACTACTGCAGAAGGCCATTCTACATCAGATAGCAACATAAGAGATTCTGTCATTGCCCTCAGTACACATGCAAAATAATGTACAAACTTCAAAGTCAATAAGAAAAGGCATTTAATTTTCTGCTGTGTTTGAATGCTGCCTGATATCAAGGACTGTCATTAGACACTCCAACCCTTCTAAAAAGCATGGTTTAAAGATTTAAATATCCTGTTGCACCACCTGAAGTTCAGTCACTTTTTTGGTGTATATTTGGTCATCACAGTATATTATGTAAGATTAGTAGATCCTGTTTAGTGTAAGACGAGTAAATCAAAACCAAAAAAGAGACACTACCTATATACCACATTGTCATCTACCAATGCATAAACCACATCAGAGAGTAACCTTGTTTCAATCTAATTTCAAAAGAAGTTGAAAGAAGTAATAATAGGCTAATGAGACGTCGTTTATTCGCATACCTCACCTATGATATATGACTAAAGGCGCTACTGCATATTGACCTATTCACTTTTGTTCACCAGCAAATAAGAAATGACCCTTTCACAAATAATCAAAATAGATAAGAAAATCTAACTGTGTGATAGGTGAAATCAAAAAGTACTCAAGTGAAAACAGGAAAATATGCATATATACACTTACTTTTGCCTTTTAAAACATTTGCAAACTAGAAGCACGATCCACCTCCTGCTTAGAACAGCTCATAAAATTTGATTCCTTTTTATACCATGACACTAGCAATGAGAACTAACACTAGAAAACACTGGAAAATGTAACGATAAAATTAATGAACCAGTGATTCTTAGTGGAATCTTTATCACAGCATTCGCTTGCAATCCAAAAGTAAATCTCCCTCGTGCTCTTTGGTTTCACTTCTAGGTTTACCTTATCTTTTATTTTCCTCCAAGGCAGTTGCCCAACCACAAATTCCACCAACATATAGAACAGGGACCAGAGGTCATCATGCCGACCCATTTCCTGTGAAAAAGAAATATTATTCTAATGCATCTTACAAATACCTATAAGACAAAAGGGAAGATAGACTCTTTACTGCTCTGGAGACTTAAATTATTATATATAAAAATTAATATAATCAACACCACAAAACAAGTTCGTATAATTAAATCCAACAACTATTTTAAGTAGAAACATACGAGTAAATTTCCATAGAAGATACAGAGAAGCAAAACAGAAGTTGAAGTGTGCTAAAATAACATTGCAAATCTCTATACTGGAAGAGCTGTGTATTCGGATTTCTTTAGTGTATGATGTTAAGAAGACATACCGGACATAATGTATTTTATAAAACTCAGTAACATCACCTTTTTAATTTATTAACTTATGATACAATTGAACACCAAAGGTAACTATTAAAACCACTATTATTTCTACAACAAGAACTTTTTTACCCTCGACTACTGTAAAGTGTATTATCCTTTCCCAAAATTAATTTCTACATAATAAATACTCACATAAGAATACAAAAAAGCAATCAATAGCAAGTACGTTAATGACTGCTTTCAGCTACATGATATGGATATGATATAGATCGAGATACTCACCCTGTTTCTGTGAGCATTGATTGATGCATATCGTACTGTTCCTCGAAAACCAGCGACAGCTCGTGGCTGTCAAAGAATAGAAAAAGAAAAAGATTCTCATTGTCAGGAGTAAACCCTCTGCCTACTTAACTTGGCATCTACAAAGTGGTACGGAGCCACAACAAATATCATTTGAGACTTTTTGTTTTATTTCAATTTACCATGTTTTTCTACAAGTTCTGAGTGAAAATCCAAGTAGGCACCACAAAGTGACATATATCATAGTTTTTTAAACCTTCTATTTATGTCAGGTTTTGTTCTCCACAGGCATCAAGTCCTGTTTATCTCATCCCTCAAAAAAAGCTACATGGCAAAACTATTCCTCTTTTTTCTCCAATTATGAAATTATTTCTTGGTTTTAACTATTAGAAGTTTGAGTTTTTAAATTCTGACAGGAACTAAACCATAATGGTTTCTTCCACTTTGCTAAAATCCACCAATATTATGTGGTATGAACAACCAGCTATTTATTGAAATGTGCTAGCAACATTTTCACAAAGTATTTTCTGAACTAGCAAACCAATCAATTTTTTGAGAAATTCCAAAAGCAGGAAAATCCACAGGTAAGTCTCAAAGCTGTGGCTGAGCAATAATTAGCAAGGGCTGCACTACAGGCACCAATTAAAAATATTTATTTCTTTTCTAGTTTCTGAATACCAGCATTTCCTCCCTGACACTCTAGATATTGTATGATCATAAGTCAATTGGTGTTTTAGAATCACAGAATATATTTTCCCATTCTTCTTTCCTTCAAATAAAATGTTACAAAAAGAATGATAAAATTGATAAGTCATAATTACTACATATTTACAATTAAAAAAAAAAATCAAACCGTGGTGTCATTACTTTGCCTAAGACAGATATTCAATCCATGCTACCCCCTTAATTAATCACTCTATATAGAGAGAACTGTCAGAACTGCTAAATTTGCTTTCTTTTACACAGTTTTATTTTCCCAATCAATAATTCTTTTTGTTTCCTCTACCAGTGAATGTGAGAAACTTGAATTATCTTCTTCACCTCTGACTTGTACTTAAAGGGATATTGGTGATCTGTCTGCCTGTCCCAGACTCATGACAATTCTTAAGATTTTAAAAAATTTTGCACAATACATTGAAAAGTCTGGTTTAATATACACACAAAGATAACCACAATACAAAATTATTACCCTATTAAGATAAAACACTTCAGTCTCTCCCCACCTATATACATAAAGGTATAATTTCTTCTTATCCACCAAGAGACACTACACAGAGCTATCACTGAAGTACGTCAGGAGCTGCCATTACTGTCAGTAACCCTATCAATTAAATCTAGCAGGATTATGCAGCAACGTCTCTAAAAAGGATTCAATAGCCCATATAATCAATGTCTGCTAGAGTGGTACGATGAGAGCTGACCCAGTGTTAGTTAAGGTGGAGAATATTTTCTAGGATGTTCTTAACGTGAACAGGTTCTCAGACAATATTCCATAAATCTTAGGTTTTGCACGTTATCATAAAGTTTAAATGGTGCTTGGAACACATTTTGTGTTCAGGCAGGACAGACAATTGAGTTACTATCTTAAATCTTGTAAGTATATCATATTCCATACTGAACATTACCCTGAAGTGAAGCATAACACTGTAGTTGCAAAAATTTCACAGTACCATGCAATTATAAAAAGAATAGCTCAAAATGCTTTCGAACTGCTAACTTCCAGGAGAAACTACATTTTTCAAAAAAAGGACTTAAGTCGTCTTCTTAGTAGTTCTGAAGATTGGCAAACCATCTAAGTAAGAATAATATAGCATTGCTGCCAAGACAATCAAAATACAGGTAAATTTCCAAAAAGATGCAGTTTGATGAATAGCACTTCTTCAGAAGGGCACTGAAAGCTTAACTTTAAAACACCTGGAAATGCAAATTCAGTAAATCCCAAGAGCATAAAGTTTCAGAAGATGAAACCAAATGCTTACTGTCTTCAGCCTCCGGTCTGAATGTTAAAAAGGAAGTATCATATGCAGTTTTACTAAGTTAAATATTTCCATTCTTCTGAGAATAATGAAAAATACAAAAACTAGGATGAGGCTTTTATTCCTAGGGTAACAACTTCAATTTCTACTTGATAACTAGCACAAAAACATTCCAGTTGCTTGACAAGGAAATAAAAAAAAAAAGACTAAGAAATGGCATACAGAATCTAAATTATCCCATCCACTTTACAAAAACTAACAATCTGACCTACTCCAGTTCTGTCCTGGTGGAGAAAAGTCCGTATGAAGAATTTCATTGTGTACCAACTCAGTTGCTTTTGAATGTTAGTCACTGCCATCCTTAGACATTGTTATGAAATTATTTGCCCTAACATGATTTCAATTATCTGAGAATCACCTGGCTGGAGCGGGGGAGAACACATGAATATTGTTTCTATATATTAGCTTATGAAATGAATTCTGAATTCTCAATTCATTCTTTACCCCAGCAAGGGTATCTAAATCCTTTTACAATCTCTTGCCTTAAAGTGTAGTTTGTATAAATCTGACTGAAAAGCATATGTAACTCTGTTACATTTTAAGACACAATGAAATACCTTTTAGTAATGCAGCTGGTCACTATTTAATAGTGGTATTATAATGCCACACAACAACAATAAATTAATGCTATTGTGTCATTAACAGCATGAATGATGGCTCTAGTAGCTCAAATCAAGTTTGGCCAATTCAGAATAGAATTTATAGACTTCTGAGCATTTGCAAAACTTCTGAAGCTGTTTCAGAGCTCTTTATAGAGCTCACAACAGCTCAGGTAGTAAAAGAGAAATATTATAGGCAGTAATAGCAACTTCCTGAATGATTCACCTCATTTTTTCAAATAAAATCCCCCTCTGCTATTACTGATCATGTTAATTTGTTTTTAGACACCTCCAAATTTTTCCTATCTGAGCTCATCTGCCACCAATTAAAAAAAAAAAAAAGCCTTGCAGAAACATTGTTTATAGTATTGTGTTCCAGATGCCTTACCTAAGAAAGCTGCTACCACAGCAACTGAGCTTCCTTAAAGCAAAGTAGATTTCCTTGTTGAGAAAAAAAGCTTAATAGGTCCATTTTTTTCAGTCCTTACAGGTGACCTATTAAGACAACCAACAGAATCTATGGATTCTTTTTGGAGCATATAGCTGTAAAGGGCATTGGTACCAAAGAGACAGTGAATCCTACATTTGAATACATCCATGAATTCCACAGACACCCTTGATTAAAACGGATCTCATCTATGTTCCTTTCCATAACAAATGCCATAATCAACATTCCCCTGGTTTTTCACTTGAAATTTAGTGGGATTTTTTTCTTCTCAGTCATAGACTGGGAGCAACCACCACATCCAGGTGCTGTCTCAGTTGCAGGGATCCATTAACAGTTCACTCAGCAGTGGATTCCATTCTTCAGCTCTTCCATCTTTAACAGCTTTATTTAGCTTGCATTCATTTCTATTTATTTCTGACAACTATTGTTATCATGTTTTTCCTTCAGACAGAGTAAGAAAGCTTTTGAAAGAGACAACTCTCAAATTGGCACAGGAACAAATGGGAAATTAGGGAAGAGTTCTTGGATTCTGGAGTCATACTTTCTGCAGAAAAAAGAATTCCTACAAAGCTTTGCCTTAAATCCCAGGTATTAAATTAGTGGTAATAGCCACACAGATGACATGATTTAGTTCCTTTATTAGAATAAGGGATATAATTTCTAAGATGGCCAGAGTTCTTCCATACTTGCAAATCTTCTACAAAACTATAACTTGTTTGGATGAGTTTACATTAAAAAGTTTAATATAATTAGCTCAAGCGGTGATCTGGAAGTCAGAGTTGTCTCAGATTTGATTACTATCACTAAATTCTCCAAATGTAAGTTGAAATAAATTATTTTGAAGATACATGCATATGAAGCAAATCCAATAACTATGAAGAATTTTTCTACACAGAAAGGTACTTCTTAACGTAACATCAGTTTTCTTTGGAGGTGGCCCTGCCCTGGAAACACATGACAATGTCTTAGATAATCTACATGCAGGAAATTAGGAGTTCCTAGAAAAGTGAAGTATTTCCTCTAAGCACACAGGTTTGCAGATTCCTGGGAGACATTATGCTTACAAACCTGTCTATGACTGTTGCTTCTTTGGAGGGGCTGTGGAGGAGGCAAATCACACTCCTTAGCTCAGTTCAGTATCTCTAGATAAATGCTCTGGGCTTATTGCTCTGGGCAATGTTGGGAATGTTATGCAGAGCAAAAAGTTAACTTTTTACTGCAGTCATGGAAACTAGATAATAAACATGAAAAAATAAAACAATAATGATTCTTTACGTTATATCTGACACACACCATGGTTCTTCCTATCAGTCAGGCAATGACTGAGAATTCTTAAGTGTCTTTAGGTTTTGGATTGAGAAACCAGCTCAAGCAGTGAATCCCACCATCTCAGTGCTGCCTCTAAAGCAGAGTTTAAAGCGCATAGAGGGGTGGGTAGAGAAGCAGCCACCTACGTTACCTCTATTTCCCTTTGTTAAAGGCAGAATCTTTCTTTCTTATCTTTTCCCTTTAGAAAGTCAATTTCCTAGTTCTTTTACTCAACAGGAACATATTTCCAGGATTGGCACTACACAAAGTTCCAATTCTTTGGAACCTGTTTTCATACCAAATGGCTTCAACAATTCACACTCCCATCCCCCCTTTTTTTGTGGATATAGGCTTTGCAATCTAATTTAATGCCTAGTATATGTTAGCACCAGTTTAAAGTAAATGAAAAATTCAGGGATCATCTGGGTAAGGAAAGATCAAGCGCTTGAACTACAATTGCCATTACAATTTATTATACATCTCAGTTAGTTTTCAATGTATATACAGCTCTTCAAGCCCACACTTTTAGGTTTATACAAAAACCACATAGACAGTAATAACCAAGTACTTGCACTTAGAACTCTTTATCGACCCATCTCCTACCAGTTGTCAGTATGATACATTATTTGGATTCAGATCTACCTAAACAGAAGTTGTGATTTCCAAAAATGGATTACAGCTGTCTGATCCTATGCCACCTAGTTCCAGCAGAAGCTGGATAACAAGCTGAGTTAACATCTAACAGTACAATTAAATTTTGCTATTGTGGGTTCTAACAGACATGTGGTGACAAATGAAAATTTAACTCCAACTGCCTGTGCTATAAAGAGCATCACCATCTCTAAGACAGCAATATTTGATACACAAACCAGCTTCCGAGCTACTTAGTTTTCAATCTGGAGTATTTACTTAGCCAATGTGATGCACTAGCTGAAAATGGCAATCGTTCCAAAGCTGACTCATGAGCAGACAAAAATTCTGGTGGGCTGGAGGTAGTAACAGGTGTCTGTCACAAACCTAAACTTACTGCAGTGAAAAATCACACAAGATAAATCTGCCGTGAGTATGTTTGCTTTGCCCTGTGCAATCTTTCTTCTTCCTCTTATACCAGTAGCTGAAGCAGAGATTACCGTAAGAGGAAGACTACCTACATAAGCCAGCTAATGCTCTTGCAGAGAATTTCCCCAGTCAGCAGAATACTGTTTTACTTATCTCCGTAAGTAAAAATTTTATGGGTGTTCTGCATTATGGGAAGTCCTGTGCTCTTAGCAGACTGGAGAACCGAGACCTTAATTTTTAATTGTTTTGTACATATCATATTTAGTATTTATAATGATAATACCATACATTAAAGAGTTGCATCAATCCAGTAGCAGACTTAGTTCAGTAGTAGACTTATTTTCAATTACGGATGAGAAGCAAAAGGTCTCAAGCAAGCTAATGTAAATAAAATAACACACTTTCCTTCTTTTCTTTTAAACTATTCAAAATAATTTTTCATAACTCAGCAGAGAATTTAGTCCACAGCTTAGAAAGAACTAGAAACTAAAGTTTCTGGTTTGATTTTGGTTTGCTTCTATTTTCACCAGCAAACAAATTTTACTGGACCAAACCATCTGTCTTTCCACTATAATAGCTTTTAATTTCAAACAAATAGGGCAGCTCTCAAAGACTTTCAGTTCCTGCACGTTTAATGAAAATTGGTGATTAAAGATAGAACCCAAATTAGTACCTTGACACAGAGGCAGACAGTTAAAATTCAATTAAAATAGCTCACATCCATCTTAAGAAACACCAATCAGCTGGTCAATCAGCATGCATTTTAGATGGCAAGTAAGCACATGCCTAGTCCCGAAACTGCAACTATGTACTGGTCAGAAAGGTAGGGTGTATTATGAAGCTGAAAATACTAAGAAATTTGGAGGGCATAAGGGAAGCAGCACACAAAACCATAAGAAATCAGTATGTTTCACCATTCATAGAGTAATTTGATTTTTTTTCAAAGATGATATCAAATCTCAGCGGAAAAATTACTTCTTTTTTTAAAGGACTGTTACAGCCCATTCCCCTGAGCATCTATCAGTTCTATAGAAAATAAAGGAACTGTTGTATCTGAATATAGAATAGCTATACAGCACACCAGAATTTCTAAATTAAATTGTTCAATGATTGTTTGGATACGATATCAGTGTTCTGCACACCACAGGAAAGGAGAAAAAACCCCAATGTACCAAACAATTACAAAGTATCATATTATGAGAATTAAATCTTTTTCATATCTCAACAATTTATCAACCTGTTCCTTCAGGCAGGATATTAACAGATTGTGTATTCTTTTTATTTTTCACACAAAACCCCCAAACACCAGGTCACAAAGAATCTTCCTCTCAAAGAAATAACCATACATGATTTCCTTAAGTTTTTCATTTCATTTAATTATTGCAAGAATATTCCATAGAGATGTTACAAAATAATATCACACCACATGAAATTCATATATCCATTCTACTTGTATCACCTTCTAAGTCAATTCATAATGCTCTTTCTTCATCTTTTACATTAACTCACTACCTGCCTTTTTCACCTTGTACTACCACACACAAGACACCAGCTGTCTGTCTCTATAACACGGATTTCCTTCATTTCTTCTTCATCAGTAATACAATCAAACTTGCAAGGACCATGTTCAGTGGATGCTGAAAATGCTACATATATACACTATAAGATTGTGCCTTAAATAATCTCCCTCTATGTCCTTGAAGGAGGTTATGGCAGACAAACATAACAAACAGTGTTACACTGGTAGGTATAACACAGCTGTATCATTATAGCTGGACAGGTGTTATCACTGGTAGGTATATCAAAGCTATGCATTACTTCAAAAACTTTTGAAACCTAACAATTTAATAGTTATTTTAGTCTCTTTATTCAAAAATAATGTCTGCAGAAACCTCTCCAAACTAACTCCCTTGTCTTCCCTATAAAGTTATCACTAATTCAGAAATGGAGCCTCAAATGACTAATGTCATAATTCTTTCAACTCATGCAGATTCCTGCTTATGAAACCAATAAAACAAAGGGCTCTTGGCTTAGTCTCTCCAGCAAATAACCATTTCCATGTAGGACATTTTGACATAAAAATCTAAACATTCTTCAGTTTCTTCTTGGATTTAAGAAAAAAAAAAAAGGATGAATTAGGCTTCAGTGTTTGTTGACTTAGATGACATGAGGGAAAGGATTAAGGAGTATGTATAGGTTATTTAAGAACGAGGCTGCATGTTTACATTTTGCATTGAATGGTTCTGATATTATATAATAATTCTTTTGCTATAGAACTGAAAATTATAAAGAAAATATAGTCATCTTAGACTCTTCAACAGAACTCCATTTACTGAAACAAAGCTTTTTTTCTTTAAAGTAGTTCATTTTTAAAAAAGCTATCAACTATCAAATGCTTAGCTCGAAATTTAGAAGGAAATCTTGCAAACCTCATCTGTTTCCAAAAATATATGTAATGTAGTCTGACTGATGCAGATTTGGTGAAGAAAAGCTGAAAACATAGTTTTAAAAATTTGTTCTTTAGACGTTTTCTTTGTTCTACAGTAGCAAAATGTACAAAATCTGATTTTATAGACATGGAGAGGCAGAAGTGGGCTATAACAGGAAGGGATAGTCAGGTTTCCAAAAAACTACCATGTCCTCTCTTCCAACATTACTTTTGAATCATTATTTATTAATAAAAATATTTATTTTAGAAACAAAGAACATACAGTAAATAGTTCCAACTCTGTTTTCAGGAGCTTACTGCATTCTATTTGGCAGCTGAATTATATCACATACATCTCTATTGCTCCTTCTTTTATTTTTATTTGTACTATAATAGCTGAACTGATTTTGCTAATTGCTGTAAAACACACAATCAGTGCAACATTATTCAAATAAATTAAGACTTACACACCAAAGATCTAAAATATTCCTTTGATTTCTTGTTCATTCTATGCCTTTCTGCTGATTTATAGAGTTCAGTACAAAACTATTACGCATTTTTCATGTTTTACAGTCCCAGCTCTTAAATATTCCCAAGAATTGCTGAAGAGAAGCGAAGAGAGGTGGCTGTTAGGAGGCTGATCTCAAAATACATAATTAAGATACCTGTCCTATGGTTCAAGCTGAAACTGCAACTTGCCAACTTATTCCATCATGTCAAACTCCTCAGGAAGCTGGTAACAATGAAAAATTGGACATAATTTGCATCACACCCCAATTCCCTGCCATGTCTTCTTCCTCCCTTCCTATCGATTAGGACAAATATTTCTGGAAAGTATTTCAAGAAGCAGCTGACCCAGTGCAATGCTCTACAGAGAGAGACACAACTTGTGGTCCTGGCAGAGCATAGTTGTCTTCCCAGGCTAGACAGCCCACACAAAGCTTCACACTAATACAGCTGAACCACTTGCAGATTTAAAGTTCACTGAGGCTTTTACATGACACCTTTGAGGTTATCACCAAATGTTTCTTGTTCTTTGTTTCAGCACCTGCTATCTTTACTTCTGCAGTAGAGAGGGAATGGAGCAGGTAAATAATATTCATTCTCAGTCACCCTTTTCCCTCTCCTCCTCCTGTTTTTCCCTCGCACCTTGTGATACCTCATACACTCCATTCCTCTCTCTTATTTCATGAAATCTAATCACACACCTGGGAAGGAATAAGGGAAAATCTGAAGAGTTAAGTAAGTGAAACAGTGATTTGGTAAAGATCGGTTGAAAGAATTTGACAGGGAGGAACCACTGCAAGTTCCATAGCGATTTAATGCCTGACATTACTTCACTGTGTTCAGTGCCTTCTTCACATTAATTTATGTCTTTGTTAGACAAACAATGTAGAAATTAATAAAAAGAACTCTGGTTTTAGGGTTGCCCAGTTATAGACATTTCATCTTGGGAACTTCTCTTGCCAAATTTCACCATGCACAGGTCTTTGCTTTGTTGAGGTGTCCAGTACATCACGCATAGCTTTCATGCAAATGACGAGGAGGAAAAGTAACTTTTTGTCACTTCCCTGCTCCAATTAAAAAATTAAGAAGAGGAGCTCAAAAGTTGTATTGCAAGTTTAAGTGACAATACATGTTAAATATGAGACAGGAGGTATAGCTGAGGAAGATGAGAAGATTTCAGGAGGAAAAATAAATATGATTTTACTTGTTTAGGTGCAAACATGCAATCCTCGACTAATCACATCCCTGTGTAATGCACTGTTAGGGACTGAGAGAGAATATTACCGAAAAAGATAGCATAAGGTAAATGCCAGCAACAAAATGCTTCTCAACAGGATGAAACAACCACTGAACAGTACATTTAACAAAATGACATGGACTGTTACCCTGCAGCATCTGGCTTTCAACAGTTTTAGTCAAGTTCGGAAGAGAGGTCTTTTTAGATCAGTTAACATATTTTAGCCAATTATTTATTATATGCTTAATATGGAACACTATGAATTGAAATAGCTCCCTGGAACTTTTTTGTACTATTTAATTATTTTTCATATAATTCACTGCCATTTAATACTGTACCCATAAAACATGTCCTAGTTGTCCTTGGATTTTGCTTTAATCTGTGTCACTCAAAGCAGAGAACATATCAAGGAACTGCTGAAGATACAATGTATCTTCCTGCTCTTTAAATAAGACCAAAAACTGATAAATTTCACAATTTTCTGGAGTTGACCAAAGTGCTGTCAATAATTTAAATTTAATAAGGTGTCTCAATTTAATCCAAATTTTAATCTGAACACAATGTTCAGTAATGATTTTTGAACAACATCCAGTATATAGACTCTTACTTATAATAAATGCATGCAGTCAAGGCATTATTCAGGAGTAGTTACTGACACAAATTCTAAATCATCGGTGGCACTGGGGCAAATAAAGAAAACTGCACCAGTTTTAGTCAGTACTATCTGTGGACCACTTCTGAGACTTTTTTCTTAAAGTAATATCTATGTTTGCAGATCAGACTATAGTAGCATTTACTTGAAAAGGAGGTTGAGAAGCATATATGAGCAATCCATCTTTAAGCAGTCTGTGGGTCCAAATTGCTTTCAGAGAGGACAAAAGATTTGCAGTGATCTTTTTTCTTACAACAGTGTAGCTTCACCATTGCTCCTTTAGTTCTTAAAATGATCCCACTTTTCTTCCCATCATAAAAAGCATTTAATGGATATAGCTTCCACTCTTTCAGTACCATAAAAACTATGTTCTCTTCCAAACATAGAAACAAACGATCCGCAATTCTGCCAAGATGACAAGAGGTAAGGTAGAAAAAGATGGAGGTATTCTCTAGTCCTCCTCAGCAATCAAGATAATCCAGAATCTTAAAAGAAAGAACCACCATGCAATTCAAATGCATAACCATTCCCAAATTTTCATGAAGTAAAAAACAAAATAAAAGAATGATATACAAGAAATGTGTACCTTCCATCCCTGCTTTCAAAATGTATTTAATACTCTGCTCTGATACTTAACAACACGTATCTGTGCAGCACTCTGTGCAGGGGTTTTTCGGGGGGGGTTGTTCTGTTTTGTGTTTTCTGTTGGGATTTTTTTTTTTTTTTTTAAAGAATTCAGCTTCTTAAAAGTATATTTCCAGGACACCATCTGTCATCCTAAAGTGAAACCTGAAAATAAAAACTCATTTGCTGGAAAATCCTCAGAACCTGAGGGCACTGAAGAAAGGCAAGCAGCGCTTATCTAATTTTGTACATAAAGACCTGAACAGAATACCATGTTCATTGTTTGATGTGAACAGGTTTGTAACTGCTTCCCTAGACAATAAAAAGAGCTAAACATTTGCATTCACAATTGCTTTCGCTGCATTTTTCTAAGGGTGAGACTGTACAGCAGCTGGTGTATCGTCTGCTTTAGCAGGAGTCAGAGGCAATTTTGTTACTGACAGGTCACCAGTAAAGAGCATGAGTAACTCCTCAGAAAATTTTGGTGGATACTCTGTCTCTTTTGGATTTGAATACTTTTGTTAATGTTTAGGGTAAGAGTTTTGTGACTCTTTTAATGCAAAGCATATCAGAAAAAACAGTGCTATATTTCCTAGTTGTTCTAAAATGAGGACTTCCCAGCTTGGTAAGGTTTAAGATTTCAAATTTCCAGGTAAAAAAAATATAGCAAGTTAGATCTAAAACCTCCTTAATGTATGTTAAAAGAATGTAATTTTGATTTTTTACTTATTTCAAATAATTACAGGAAAGTTTAGACACTTGAAATTAAGGTCATGCTAAACAAACCTATGAGGGTGAGAATTCTGTCAAAGCTCTTCATTTTGTTTAAATAGCAACTGAAGAATGACCTAAAATCTAGTCACTGGGAGGGGCAGGAGAAAGGTGGGGAGAGGGGGAAAGCAGTCATAGGGTAACTCTCCCTTTGTCCTAAAAAGCTTTATTTATCAAAAATACTACAGTTCCACAGACAAAATAGAGTCTCCTCAGCATACCTTTTAACCCACTAGTTAGGATACTCTCAAAGAGGAAGCCCACGTTCCAAACTAAGTACCAAATTGGGCAAAAAGGAGTTTTCTCCTTCATTCATCTTTGCTGAGTCCAAATCACCAGACTGAGGGGACTGGCTGTTAATTTGAATAATTCTTTAGGCTGCCAGTCAGTGAGACCTGTATACTGAGTAGAAAAACACAGATGTTTCAGATAAAAAGGTTTTATCTAAACACCACCTTCTTATGGATAGCTTTTCAATTGTGTTTTTCCCTAGCTTTGTCAGCTTAGCTTGCATGCATGTTATACTATCTTCTTTGTAAAACAAATACAATCAGTTATTTGTAACTTAAAGTCCACGTAAATAAAAGAGCACAAAATGCAGGCCTGTGATAATACATGATCGTTGAATTTATGGATTTTTAAAGAATTATGACCTCAAATTCATTTTTAACGGTTAATCTGTTTAAAAAGCAAAGACTAGCAGCTTTTTTCTTTTATTTTGCTTTCTTTATATTAAATTTAATAGTACCTCAAAGAACAGTTGTGGTTAACGTTCACTTTAAAACAGGAGTGATGACAACTGCCCAAGAGCTAGCTGTGGTACTGATGATGTTAAGAATGCAAATGTCCTTCCAATTTTGTCCCTCAAGGTTTTCTATTTCTGTACCACAGCTGACACCTTCACTTTCCATTATCACCATGTAAATAGAGACATGTAAACCGAAGGCTCTATGAAGTTAGGTTTACATTCAAAAAGAATCATTTATTTTTTGTCTCAAGAAAAAACAGATGCTAGTACTACTTACTTCAGCTATCACTAGGACAATGGGAAACAAAATGGTAGGTAAAATAACCTTTTGACAACACTCTCAAAAAGCAATAAACAGTAGACTATGAATCTCATAAATACACTAAATCTGCATCCTGCCAAATGTATTTGCCTGATGATCAGAGAGAGTCTCCCCACAATTAAATTCTAATTACCCCACTTTGCAGTAATCAATTCTTATCTACACCATTAATTCAGTTATTGGCTTCCTCTCTCCCACAATTTATTCCCCTGCCCTTGTTTCCTCCTTCCTTCTTTTAACAGCCTACATCAGCCCCAGCAGTTTTTGTTCTCCTTCCCACACACATTTTTCTCTCTTCCAATCTGTTCCATCACCAGACAAGGCTCCTCCCACCAAAGAGTGTTTCCTTATCAACTTCCATTCTAGAATTTAGTTCTACATCTACCTCAAATACCCACATCCTTGTACCATCCCCAACATGTAAAATTTTGTTTCAGAAACCTATACACACATACTATTGCCCAAGTTTCCATATTCTTCATCCTATTCCCAGCTACACATGTATAGTTGTTCAAGGTTTCCCAGAAGTATATGCAGTCAAAATCTGTTCCAAGTAAACAAAAACAAAATGGACAAAGAGCCAGAGTTCAAACCCCTGAAAACAGCAGGATAGTTGCAGAAAAATTTGTTCATGTGCCATTTGTTTATGTACATTTTTCACAGTTTAGAACAGACTATACTAGAGACTGATATTTTATTTTTTAGATACTGCATTTGGGTATTCAGAACAATTTCATTCTAATAAAATAGTACTAGATCTTCAATGCACATGAATCCATGTACAGGAAAAAAAAATCAGATCAAAAGTACCCACTGTAAATAGTGAACAATATGTTAATAGAGTGAATACATTTCCAAAGACCTTACCTGCAAGAGTTATACCTTTTCCTATTACTCTTAAAGTGAATATACAATATATAGACAGAGTAAGTGGCAGAACAGGTACATTTCACTGTACTCTAAGGCACATAACGCTAGTACTACCTACATTTGCATTTGCATTCAAGATCTCACCTGAAAAGTTTTTTCATGATATATTTAAGTCAGACTTCAAGTTTTTTAGCTAATAAAACAAGGTTAAGTAAATTGAACAGAAAATATAAAATAACATTACATAAGCTCTCATTTTTAAACAAGTATGAATTATTCTACACCCTTCCAAGCAACACTATGATACACATTTGTCATTACTTCCCTTCTTACATCCTTCCCAATCCTACAAGCTGCAATAAATGTTTGTTTCTGACTTTTAAGTTCTAACCAGGTAATAGTCTCAGATCATACAACTTAATGAACTGCAGCCCTTCACTACTCTCTTCAACGTGTTCATACATTTTACAAATATCTTATTACTGAGATACAAGGGACATATCCCCCTCTCTTTGAAGTTAGCCCCTCACAAATATAGTCATTCAGACAGCTGCAAGACAGGACAACTTTGTTAAAATGAATCCATTTCAAAATTATCAGTTAAAAAATACTTTATTTTACAGTAATCCTCCTGAGCAAGAACTACTTGTAGAATGAAAAATTTTGCAAAGCACTTTTTTTGCTTCATATTTTTATGTTAATCTATTTTTCTTTCAGTTTTGAAAGACTGCCCAGTGTAGTAAAATGATACTATAATAAGAAAAATGCAACTACAACTATTTCATTTTAAGGCTAATACCTGGAACAAGGGGGAAACTGTCTCTGCTGACTGAATAACCCTGAGTCCTTAAGATGAGCAATAAAGGTATTTCCTTTTGCCAGTATGTTCAGACACTGGGACAGACTAATAAAGCTTGAACACAAACATTTTCATTACATAAAATCATGTCTTAAAATACTCCTTCCCATAATTTCCTGAAATGAACTCTTACTCCTCTTTATAAAGAGGGGTGATATTTTCCCACAAGGAAAATGCTGAATTGAAAGTTACAGTCCAGATAATGATTATGGAATACCAGAAAAGATTAGTCCTTCTCTAACAGTTGCTGTATTACACTTATAATCAATTCTATCCCTTTTCACCAACTTTACAACAGATTACTACCTACACAGTTGATGTGTAAAAAGACTTAGAACGTCTGCATTCACTTTGTAGGGAAGGGAATAAAGACAGTGACAATTAAAATATTTTGGGAAATACACTTGAGATACATTATTTCATTGTTTTCTGAAAAAGAGTTCTGATATCATTGGAGGAAGAAATTATATCGTTTTGCAGAAAGAATTAGAGGGGAAAAGGCTATTTCAGCTGCAATGTGGAAAAAGAAGCTTATGTAAAAAACCAAAAAAGGTAATGACAGAAGTACAATAAAAACCAGGAAAAATAAGGAAGAAATTTGATAGTAGCTTTTACAAACAAAAAACATAAGCTTCTATGTTTATAGCAATTTATTCCCAATTTCAAAAACTGGTGGAACTCCTCTGCTTTTTAACTCCATGTCATCCTTTGTATTGAAAGCTTGGGTCAGATGGAATGGATGAGAAGAGAAGAAACAGATACCTCATGTGAATCATCTGTGCCCTTCAGATATGTAAAAATCAGTGCATCCTGTAGCAGTAGTTCATATGAAAACTGCTACTTACTGACTTCAAAAGCTTAAGCTTTGTGACTGTTCTGCACTTTTCTTGAAAAAGGGGGTTTGATGGATACAAAAATGTGGGAATGAAGATGACATTAATACCTACAGAAGCAATTTCTTAGATTCCATCATATTCTTGGTGGATAAACTACAATATATCTCCTTCAAGTCTTATTTTTTTACTTTCAAAATCAGTCATACTGTCATCTGGCTGCTGCAAACCAAATGAAGGTCATTTTAGAAAATCTAATCCAAGGGTGAAAAATCATGCTATTGCAAATCCCACTGGGGAAAAAAAACAGTGAAATGGGATGAAAACTGCTTGCTCCTCAATTCTGTAAACAGACAGTCCACATGTGACGCTCCAAAATGCAAAGAAAAATACAGTAAGCACTACAAGTGTTGAACAACCAAATTGCTCACTTGGGACTCCTCTGCCTGTTCTTTAAATATTACTTTCTGAGAAGCTCTTTATATTAAACCTGCATTTTTCAAAACAGTATTTAGACAGGAGCAGCTACAGCTGAATGGACTCCCTGGTAGTATGGTTTTAATGGTGCTAAATCACCATAGAGTGTGGCACTAAGATGGGCAGTACAAAGATGAACAGCATCTCCAAAAATGACACTGAGATGTCTTAGGATCTGACAAGCATGACAGCAAAACTTAAAGGGGGATCCTTTAATACAGAAGTATGGCTTGAACCCTTCATGGACTCAGTTGGGATGGCCTTCAAGAAAGGCTTTCTCATGCTAAGCTCCCTGCCTTGGCCATTCTTTTAGGTAAGAAGTCTAAGGAGACACCATAACTTCTCAGGAAGAAAATAACAAACTGACAACAAAAAACCCTCCCTCCATACCTGTCTATAAGAAACAACTGATAACAGCCAAAGTGAAAATGCAATGTTGAAACTACTTTTTTCAGTAGTTCAAAATAAGAAGCCAGCAATATGTACACAGCACATGCATAAATAAGACTTTCTATCATGCATGTATGTTTTTTTGTATTAGAAGATAATCTTTTCCATATGCAGTATTATCTCCATCTTTGTGTAGTTCTATACAGACTGGCACTAAATTCTGCTTTTTGCTGTTAAGCACACCTTCTGTTTAAACCTTAAATAATAATTACAGTCATAACAGACTGTATTTGAAGGTTTAAGGGTCGAACAAAGATTATTTTCAGCTCCTACAGAACATAATGATACTTTTCCAGTTTCGTTTCCAAACAGAGATTTAAAAGAAAACAGTGAGGTTTTGGGTGGTTACAGAAATCTCCCTTCCAACATGAGGAACGGTGTGAAATAAAGAATGAAGTTCCTTTCTTTAAAAATCCAGCAGGAGGTAATGGAGGCAGGTCATCACCTTTACTGTTGCTTATCTTTACTGTGAATGAAAGATAATAGGCTGTGCGGGCAGAAATCCTTAAGAGCCTTGAAAATGAAAATAAGTAGCTTGTTTGATGCACTTCGGAAGGGTAACATAATCAAAACAAATCACACAAATTGCGTCTGTAGTAGCATCCTGAGTTTTGGTGTTTGTCAAGGCAAAAACCTTGTATTCATCAAATCAGAAAAAGGATGCTGTAACAGTCAGGTCAGGGGATGGAAAGCCAACACAAGAATTTCAGGTTTGTGAATGAAAAAAAAAGAATACATATATACACATAGGAATGTATGCATATATTATACAGAAAACACTGTCAGGATATATACACAGACTGGATGTAAAGGCATACAAAGTCAAAACTGCCCGTAAGCCTTGGGGACAGGAAGATGGTATCACATGCAGTGATAAGGAACAGAAGTAGCACTGAGTGGCTGACGCAGGAGAAAGGAGACTAAGAGCACGTTGAGTTTGAGTTCATCATAAGATATTCACAAAGATACTAGAGACAGATGACACAGTTTTAGTTTAAACAGAAGGAAACAGTACTGGAACTGGGACATAATGAACATGAATCATGTGCCTAGAGATAAAAAAATGTGTTTATGAATGAGGCTATCTGAAGATAAAGGGGAAAAGGAGAGAACATAAAACTAGAGAGGGATACACTGAAGAAAGATGACTTGAAATTAAATTGTGAAAGAAGCTGAAGCCAGAGGAAAGTCAGATAAAGGAAGACTGTCACCAAAGATAAAGAGGCAGAAACTATGTGGATGCAAGTTTAAGACTTGTATTAATGGACTGAGAAAAGGAGAGAAAGCTGACAGGAATCACAGAAGATGAAAGCTAGTAATGTTGAGAAGAAAAGCCAGCACAGGAAAAGATGTCAATAGACGGTATGTTGTTATCACACGGGCATGGGAGAAGCTATAAATTAGTTCTGATAGCATAATTACAGACATTTTAAAATTCTGGATGCTAACATCTCTCAGTAAAGACAAGCTAAACATTTTCTTTCAGTTGTAGACTAATCTACCTACGCAATTTTATTTGCAAGCTTGGTTATATTATGGTCCCTAGATAATTTAATTAATACATATTTTTTAACAAATAAAATAATTTCAACTTACTAATATATGAGGCACTACTATTTTCAAGGCAGACTGAACCAGAGTAGCTTTATTTGTTGTGAACTTTGTTTCACAACACTATGTTCATAAACACTACTTATGGTAAACAATAGCAGAAGAAACAAAACAGTGAGATAAACCTTATTTTATTTCATAGTAAATCATAGATTAAAATACATTCTTATTCTAGTTAGTGTCGAATGTTTAAAACTTCTCTCTAGCAATAAACAACAATCAAATGAGAATGCAATAAATCAGTGCTCCCACAAAGCATAAAAAGATAGATTACAGTCAAGTTGAACTGAAATAAGCAGTACTTAAACACAGGCTTTGTTTGCCTATAGTGCACAAAAATCCTGGGAGCAATTTTTGCTGTAATAACATCTACTTACTTTAGAGAATAATTTAATTTATCATGGAAAATAGAGCTGCTTTTAACTTAATTCTGCAGCCATTTCGGGAAGGTAGAAAAGCATGGCAGCAAGACAGGAAAACAGACTGCAGTGAACACAAATAGATCAAATGCTACTGTAAAATTTGCCCCCAAATTCTACGATAACTCATTAAAACCCTTCAATTGAATTAATATGATGCATGGGACGCTTAATTCCATAGGCTATTATATGGAGTACTATAGACAGGTAAGTGCACATGAAGAAACTAATGTTCAGAACTGGTCTATGCACCATAGAAAAGATGAGGAAGAACCAAGTCCATGCTCGGAAAGTGTCTGTGTCATGAACACATTTTCTGTAATGAAAACAGGTATGTTTGGTAACCACTGTAATAACAATGTGAAACAAAAAAGTAATTACTACAGATAGTACCAAAAATATTTAAGTTCTCTAACCTGAATGTATCTTCATTTCTGCTTTAAAGCATAAACATTTTCTATTGGAATATTGCTGGAACTTCACCAAAATTTCTCCAGACTCATTAGCACTGCTGCCTGTTTGTGAACTTCACTGTTAACATCTCATATATGGCACCTGTAGTAAAATCTATACTTAAACATTCGCCGCTACTTTCCATATAAGATCCTGCTTTCAGCCGCTTGAAACTTTCTGCGTAATACCTATTTAAGCTGAAATTCTTCATGTTAGATGACTGTTTTTGTAGCGGCTTGCTTTTAATTCAGCAAATCATTTAAAACTGTTCTTGAATGCAGCTGAAACAAATGTTTGTTTTGTTTATTAAGCCCCACAATAATTTGTAGGAAGCCTATATCCCCAGCGTGCCTTGGAATGAAGACACACAAGGAGGGAGTTGAGAGTGTATCATGATGATCTCAAGGAATATTCTACTTGCCATCCAAAACTGATTATGCCTGAGCATTTGGAAAAACTAAATTTCACACAAACTCAATACGGCCTTGTTTGAATCAGGCATCTGAATTCTTCAAATGTTCTGTCATGAGGCATAATTCAATCCAGAGCTGCAACAACCTGAATTTCTTTTCTCTCACTCCTTCAGAATGCTTTCAGGTTTCATTGTGGTGCAAAGAAAAGAAATTGAGAGTAAAGAAAATTTCACTTAGTTGCATTGCACTATTCCAGTGAGCACCAAAACTGCAAAGAAAAATTAGTCTAACTGGAAGCGAAGCAATATGAGGAGGTGGATGTAGAAAGGAAACCAGAGACGAGAAACAAGATTCAGACTAGAATAAGCACAGGCTTAACAGAAATGCAGAAGGGTCCGAATGGATGGTTGAACATACCAGTAGCCACCAGCACATATTTCAGTCAAATACTGGAATAAAACCATGGATTCACAAGTTTTATAATTCCTCTTTTTATAACAGATCTGAAACAAGAACACCTTCTCACACTCAAGTTGTATGAAACTCTTCTGCATTCCTCTGTCTTAGTACAACATACTGGAATTAACTAAGCGTCTAATGTTGGGTAGCTTAATGGTGTGATAAATTTCTCATTTCCTCTTTGCTTGTTGACCTGATTTCACAAAACAAAGCAGCCTTCCTCACCATAAGGACCTCTTTTCAACTTCGTGTTTCAACTTCAGTCAAGTGAATACTACCTATATTAACAAGATTTATACTATAAAACTGATGATAATTTATTCTTGTAATTGCCTTTTAGTTTCAACCCCCTCGCCAGTCTAAGTTGCATTTTGTCGAAGAACTACACAACACTTTTCTTTTCTACCAGTCTTGAAGGTAAACTGATTTTCTGTCTCCACCTGTTGAAATGTATATGCTAGCCAGTGGTGCTGGTCAATGACTTCTGGAGGGAAATACAGTCCTGTCATAAACTTTTCTGCTTTCAACAGTATCCATACAAGCCTCTTCTGTCTTTTTGAGTTGAACAAACAGATTTATGGCCACCAGGAATTCCTTAACATTGGGGAAAATACAAAACTGCCAAAGGACTAAAACCTGTAATTTCCAAAACTCTTCTGATTCTTTTAAAACACACTGTGGAGATTCAAGGACTCAGGGATGATATGTAAAATCTCAGTGGGACTGGATGCTTTCTGCAGAAGTCAGGTATATAGAAAATTAGGCTTATCATAAAAATCTAATAATCAGCCTTAACTAAGGAACAGGTTCTTACCAATAGAGTACTATGTTTTTTGGAGGACATGCTTTTACATTGTTCCAGGTTATTTGCAGTATCTGCTGAAGAAATCTAATGAAGTTTAGAAGAAGGATAGCCTTAAGGAGAAGCACATAGCACATTTAATTAAAATTTTAAATAATTTTATTAGTAAGCAAGGCCAACAGTATGGGTGCTATCTATACAAGAGCCATTTCTGACTATTAAGTACAAATAAAACTACTGTCTTTTTTTTTCCTTCACTGCCACTCTACAAATATGGATTACACTGTCAGAAAATTCTAAACAGATTAAATTGAAGAATTACTTCAGTTACATTGTAGGGCACTGCAATGAAAAACAAAAGGCAAGAGCTGAGTTGTTACAAAAGAAAGAATAGCAGAAATATTAAATTTTCTATTGGTATCACCTATTTTTTCTGAAAATATTACCATTGGTGTGTATATATATAGAAATTACAGAATCTTGGGAATTGTTTTCTCTCCAAAATTACAGGTCAGTTAGAAAAACATTATAAGCAGCCAAACATACAGAACACGACAAGAACACTGAGAAATAAAAAAAAATTTTAAAACTACTTAAAATGTTTAGCTCACCTTTCCAACAGCAGCAGCCACTCTGTTGGTCTCCCCTGCTCTTTGCTTTCATTGCAGTGTCCAGCATTATGGCTGAAGGAATAGAGTACAGCAGAACCCCGCTAATTTACCTTACTAATTAACATACCTCATAATTTGCACACAAAAACTTGCCACTTTCCCAACTGCTTAGGCAAAACAAAGTTGAAAATCCTGTAGAGATGGCTTCTACCACTTAAATCGCATCACATTAATAAATATGCTACACAATATTGACTAGTACATCATTCCGTATTACCATCAAAATGTAAACTAAACTAGTTTAATAAAGAAAATACATTTCTTTAAAGCATCACCATGTACCATGGCACTGACTTGCTCTTTTTCAAACTTTAAAATTAATAAAAGGACTGCCCGCCAGTGAATTAGGGAGGCTCTACTGTACTTGCAATTGTAATGTCCTCATTGATATGCTTTTATCTACAGTTTTCTTCAGACTGCATCGCATGGGAATACAGCAACTACACCTAACTATGTTCTGTTATATATTATAATTAGTGTCCTATCATTGTTTTAATTATTCAGACTTTCTCTTTCAGAAGATTATATATTCAGTTTAGTGTTCGACTTTTTTTTCTCCTACACAGATTATTTTTTTTTTTTTTAATGCAATACATAATACCAAGTGAAATTCAGCTCTGGTGTATTACTCTGATATTTAATGAAAATGTATTTGTCACTTGATTTTCCAAACCAAAAGACAGATTATCCAAAAAAATCATAGACTACACCTCTGCCTCAGGCCAACAATCAGAAACCTGATTCATTCCTGACTGCCAATCTTTTAATATAGTCAATAAATCACATGGCATTTCTGATCTGGGATGACATGTATGAAGTTTAGATCAGTTACCAGTTCAATGCAACTCCCATATTTCTCCAGAAAAAAAGACAGCATATTACCACATTCAATTAATCAAATTGGCAACTGTGAAAAAATCTTACTGGTCTGACATCCCCACATGAGTTGGTAAATTGCCGTGCCAAGCCAAAATCCAGCATATAACACTTCCTACAGGTGCTAGGAAAACGTCCCATTGCGAAGTTAGACTAGAAAGAAAAAACAAATACAGATAGATATATAGATACACACATTTCAATACATGCCCATATTAATGCAGTAATACAATCATAGAAAACCCACATTCTACTTCTCTATCCATCGTTCCATATTTTCAGTTTTACTAAACTCCCATTAAATTTGAAGAAAACACTGTTAAGAAAATCAGACATCCAACTTAGCATATCTGAACAGCAGCCTACATGGTCCAAAGAGATTGTCATCTTACTTCGTCACTTAGAATATATTAATTTTTAGCAAGAATTTTCCAATCACGTCACCCACTCACATATTTTGATTTGGACATTTCAAAAAACTACCAACCTCGTAGTTAACAAGTTAATCTAAACAAATGCACTAATATCATATACACAGAATACAGAATAAGGGGTGCAAACTGCCTTTTCCTTTTCATGGGAGGGGGAAGAACCAGGTTTAAAAAAAAAAAAAAAAAACACAAAAAAAAACCCCCACAAAACAACCAAACAGAAAGAGCTGGAAAGTCAGTGAGGCGTTATGGAGGTAATCCATTCTGAAAAGCTTCAGTAAATTTTCTTATTTGCCTCTGTAGATTAACATTCCATGTTAGCCCTTTAAAAAAAATTCTTCAACACTGTTAATTTATGATGTTTGAACATATTGGCTGAACTGGTTCAAGTCTCTCCCCACCAAATCCCCTTAAAATGGATTTCATGATATAAAAAAAGATAAAGCTAAAAACAAGTTCTGCGAAATGGAATTGAAACTGCACATCTGAGCAAGCTGGAAGCTTAACACAATTAACTCTAGAAAAACTACTTTTCTTCTTCCATTTAGTGAAACAGCAGTACTGTTCTAAATAAATCTGAAATTCACAGCTCCTTCAGTGTCAAAGGTTGAGGGTAAAACCCAGTCAAAACCATGAATTGAAATGAGTGTGATCAACATTATTTTTAAATGGAAAAGAATTTCAACATTGCCTAATTCATCATGAGGCAAATAACCAACCAAGGATTTCAAGATTTCAGCTCAGCACAAAGCTTGCTTTTAGTATAATCTATCTAGAAGATACATAATAAAAGATAAAACGGACTTGTATTTTCAAGCCAGGAAAACTGTATGCTAGAAAGCAATCGTGCCTTCTTTTGCATGTGTAAGTCAACATAACTCCTACAGCCGATGAAAAATTTTTTCTTCTATGAACCTAATATATTGCCTCACACTGCTGTTTATCCTGGCTCAACATTTAATTTTCTGGTTTTTTTTCCATCCCCTAACAGCATTCTCCATTTCCATCCTATTTGAGCCCATAGACTCCAAGATACAGCTAGATAACAAGATGTCCCCAATCCATCCTGTCAGCCGTAAACACATTTCCCATTCAAAACTTGAATTGTTTTCATCATTAAAATCTTGCGCTCCAGCTAACTCCTTCTCACCTATTTCACTTGACATTCACTGCGTCTGTGTCCTTTCCCTGTTAAATGAAGTCTTGGGGATGGGCCAGGGAGAATACAAGTTTTATAAAAGTTTCAAGGAAGCAGTGATGAAAATGAAAATTCCCTGATGCACAGAAACTTATCAGAGGTTTTATGTAAACATCATTCAGCTGATAGGAAATTTAGCTATATATGCCAGATATAACCAGCCATATTTGCATCTATTAGAAAACACAAGATCTGATTATTTTTTCTCATTTACAAATATTGAAAGTTCAGAGTTCTAATGATATTTTTAATATAGAGCAATATTAAAAATAGCTAATGCAATTTCAGGAATAAATTCAAAGAAAAAACAGAAAAAATAACAAGAACAAAAGCGTGATGCTATCAGGAAGGCACTGTCCTCATGACATTTTGACAACGCTCATTTTATTAGAATTGCACAATAAAACAATTCAATAGTTTTCTCTTACAGTCTGTCTTTTCTTTCCTTGTTTGTTATAAATATATTAAATACAAAAAAATTGCTATTGAAGAGCTTAAAAATGCACCCTACAGTTAGTATCTATTCTCTTAGATTTATTATGTGAAGATATTAATTGCCATTAGCCAAACTCATTATATCATATCTCATGACAAATACTCTTGATTGCATGATGTTACAGATAAGAGTTGGAAGTTTTAACTACAGAAAATTGCAAGGAGGCCTAAGTAACTGGAGACAGTGATGACAAAGACCAAAGTTGTTGTTGCAATCCAACCTTAATTAATAGAAAAAATCTGCCCTATCTGATGAATAAACATTCAATTTTCTGTCCCTTCTCATTTTTTCATTTTAACGTCTAGTATAGAACCTACTCTTATTTATGCAGCCATCTAATGACCGCATATTACTTGCCTGTTTTGATTTAATGGGCAGACTTACTGGTTTTATGTCCCTGTGCAGGAATCCCACAGAATGAATACTTTCAATAGATTCTAAAATCTGCTTCCCAAGTCGCAGAGTGGTACTAATGGTGAATGTTCCTCGAGACTGGCTCCGACGAAGGTCTGCCAAGTTCCGACCCTGATCAAATTAAAAGGATGTTTTCATTAAAAAATACTAATACCAAGATTCACAGATAGCATAAAGTTTTCCTACTTTTTAGCTGTTCATGGTTAACCATGGAATACTCTCATTACCTATTTTCATATTCAAGAATAACACATCTCACCTAAACGTAATGAGTATGTGTCCCCAAGTATCTCCAACATTGAATTTAGAATCTGTTTTTTGAAAATATGAATCTTAGTATCTTTCTACTCCTAAATAACATGGACCAAACTAATCTCTATTAGAAGACTAGTACATACACTATTAGTTAATGTTGTATCTGTGTCACACCTGAAAAAAGGCCATTGAGAAAAGGCCGACAAAGACTTCTTTACACTTACCTCTTTAAGGAAAAGTACGTAATTTATTTAATTATACAGTATATCTTAGATGACTTAACCAAACAGACGAAAAATATACTATGCAGGAAATGCATCCCCATGACATCACAGAACTGTTGGTCTGTCAAAATAACAGATGACCAACAGTATGAACTAGAGCATACTTCCTTTTCCAGTATTCATATTCACCAAGATTATAAAGGACAATCATGCCATAACTTTACGTGCTAATCACCCATTTTATTCCTTTTCACAGGATCAAGTCTTTCAGTAAAGTGAATTAAGTGTTTTCTTGTACTTGCAAAGGGTATTTTTTCACTTTCATCAAAAAAGTCAATAAAATGCACAGACTAATATATTATGTTTTAGACTATCTTCAGGTGAAGGCTTCAAAGGAATGTGAATTATCTCAGAAGACATCACAGTTCACTCTTTCAATAGTCAGGTCTTCCTGAGGATCCAAACTTTCTCCTTTCAGAGAGAAATATGGAAAGGACATCAAAGGATAAAGATATAAGAACATGCTCAATTTAGGTTTGCTCACTATGATGTGTTCATGATCTTTGTTTTTTTTTTTTTTTTTAATTTGTCATCCTCTAAAATTTTACTGGTATTTTCATACATGCTTGCCTAATAAACCAAAACACAAAAGCAAACTTTGAGCTCTGTTTGATACACTGACCTGCAACTGCATGACCACATAGTTAAATCTGTCATTCCTTCCACATCCAATGAATCTGCAGACATGATCTTTTCCTGAGAAAAAAGCAGCAAATTAGCCAATGATAATGAAATTCTGTGGTTTATTCCTTTAAATACCTAGCAAATTACTGGAAGAGATAGTTATATTTCTTTAGAGATCTTTAATAAACTAAGCCCCCCCCTCCCCCCCAGTTCAACACCTGTAAAAACAATGTTAGTTCTACCCCCAATTAAATAAGAGTTTTCTCCCATAAAATATGCAACCCTACCACAGCTATCATTCTTCCATAAGAAAACATGCATGGCAACATGCCTAAATGTCTACAAATTTGAGGCATTTTGGATTGGGAAAAGCTTATTTTCTTGCAAAGCTGATGGCTTGTTACAGACAATATTCCTAGCCACCATTCTTTTTCTACAAGCTGCAGCTGCCGCCATGAAAGAAAACAGTAGTAGTTACCTGTGGGTCATGTTTTTTATTAAAAGGTTGTAGAAAATGTAATTCAACTAATCCAATTTATGAATATCTTTTTCTAGAATATGATCTTTGCTGTTTAGCTACAAAAGACAAATTCAGCTCAGTTACACTGAAGCAGAGATAAAAGAATTGTAGTACTTAAAAAATCACAGCTTGGTTTAATCCAATTTTCTTTAAAGCCTCCTCCTGTCCAAGGAGCAAACTGTGGAGGAGAAGAGGGCTGGTCAAAAATAATCCCCTTACTATCCTGCAGTTATAAGTCAAAGCATAAGATTCCCCAGGTGAACAGAGAAAAAGGCAAGCCAAAGACTGCAGTAGGGAAACAGAAGGGGAATGCAATCTTATTGTCATTTCAGTATCTGTGTTCATTAACTTGGAGAGAAGCTGGGACCCCTTATGACCCCTCTCTACGACAGGACAGGGAACTCTAGGGTTTAAGTCCCTCAGGCCATTTACCTGCCTTTGTGACACCACGGAAGCTACAGCCAAGAGAAAGCTGATTGTCACAAATGGCCACTAAAGCTGCGTAAAATTTGTGTCACCTAAGGTTTCTTTCATGAATTTCTTTACCCTTAGGATTACCAGAATGTCATAAATAGAAAAAAACGAAGCGATAGGAGAAAAGCAATTAAAAATTAAAAAAACATTACTGCTTTCAAAACACCATTACTGCTAGCTACAGATCTGGGGGTACTTTTTGTTACTGCTGCCCTCATAGCTCCATCAAAACCCTAAAACTTGGCCCTACAGCTTCTGAATATTCTTACTTCACTTGACAGAAGAGCAGTTGCCTGTTTATTGCTTCCTCAGGAAGCTCCCTAAAAAAAGATAGGCCCATTTAAACAAAGAAAATGGTATAGGATTCATCAAAATAATTTTTTAAAAATAATTATTTTAAAAGAAATCTCTACAACTTCTGCAAATACGCAAGTGCTCTGCTGTAAGTATCACTGCTCTTCCTCCATTTTTATCTTCCACTCATTTGTTTAAGTAAGACAAGCAATATTACAGACAGTATAATTTTATGAAGAAAAAGGATTTGCAGCAAATTTGTTAAGATGAAATTTTGTATATTCATTGCTGCAGTTTCCAGTTAATGAAGTCTCATCTCAAATATTTATGATTCATTTTACAGCCACTGTGGGTATGCTGAAGGAATATCTTCAGAGAAATATGTCTTAGTCAGGTTTCATCTGACAAATTCAGTAAATGTCCAACACTCAGTTTGGTCAGAGAAACCCCACTTTAACTGGAGCAGCAACTCCAGCTGTGTGATAAATTCTCTGGAAACTAACTTTTATAAAAATCTGAGGAAACAGGAAAGGACAGAAGTAGGGCCTGTACACCTTATTCAAATAGCATGATCTTCCACCACTCCAGTGTGGCTATACGCACCTACTACATCCTTGTAGATACCTTGAGTTCCTTTTTCCTCAGTGAGAAAACAGTATTTTCCAACACCTGTGAGTCACATGGCTGGGGAGCAGGGGGAGAAGAAGATGGTAATAGGCTGCAGTGAACAACTATGCCCTTGAAAGGCTTCCTAGGGAAGGTACGAAGCCTACATGCCATTCCCCAGGCTGCAGTGTATCACTACAGCTAGCTTTTCAGCCTACACCAGACGCAACCCGTCACTAAATTATGCTAGAACGCTGTAAATGAGTGAGGGAGAAGTCTGTAAGGTTGTGTGAGACAGAAACCAACTGAGTGAGTCTCACTCTCACTGAGTGAGATGTGATAAATCTGTCTTCTCCCATCTGACTGTGGGAACAGATGGCCTAACAACATGATTAAACAAAACAACCATCTGTTGCAGCAGATTTCTTTTTTTAAAAAGAACCAAAAACAGAGCTTAAAGAGTTAAACAGTATTCTGACAACAATAATTAGAGGACAGCATCATTGGCAGGAGGAAAAAAAACACAAAACCAAAGATGAAATTGATGACTAAGCTGTAATAAATGGCCGTAGCAGTGAACATACTCCTCCTTCATAATTAAGAGAGAAGTCATACATCTACTCACATATCTAACCATGTTTTCCTAGATCAGGGTCTTAAAAGAGCTTCTTTGAAGTTTTCCATTATTCACTCTACTGCACACCTACAAAGTTATGACTCATTTCACCCCCGCAATGAATGACCACACTGTTTTAATTTTCAAAATTTCTGAAAGCAAAAATAATAAAAACCAATATATCCCTGCACTTCTGCCAACAGCTATTCTCATTTCAGTTTCACAGTTTCTGTGAAATAAAGTTCTAATTGAGAGACACTTGAATGCATGTTTATAACCTTGGGAATGTGTCTAGCTCTAGTAAAGACTGGAAGAGCTGTTTTGCTGGATTGAGACGTATTACACCTGTTTATTTAATTCTTTCCTAAAAGCCTGCTTCATTTCCCAGAAACTGTACATGATAATAAATATATAATTTTTTTAAAATCAGATCCACACATCAAGAGAATTCTGAATGACACTGTCAGCTCACTGTCTTTCATTACGTACTATCCATAGGTCAAACTTTCCAAATATTTGCAAGAAAAAGGATTTTCACAACAATTATATTCCTTCCTCTGATATGTGTCCAAGGTAACTAGAACACCTTGAAAGTAAGAGAACATAAGCCCTTTGAGAAAAGGACAGCAATTATATACATATATATATACACACACACATGCCAAAAAGGGATAGAGGAACAAGACAAAAGTTGGTCTCAGAGGATGTATGCTATTAGAAGGTTGTTACAAAAATATCCTAAAAGAACTGTTTACAATTTCATCTGCTCTGAATCTGCATGAAAAAAATATTGTCAAAAATAAGAAAAATTTCTACATGGTAAATGAAGCATTTAATAAAAAAAATATTCTTCAAGAAGCAATAATAAAGTTGTTTTCTACTCTCCATTTTTGTCCATTTTTCTTGATTTTCTCTCTGCTTCAAATTTTTAGCTCTTGCATACTGAAAAGTTTGGAAGGTAGAAAAATTAATGGAAATGGCTCCTAGAAGCCAAGATTTTATGTAAAACATAAAATGGTCTCTACCATAATCTTATTTAATAAAAATCCTTTAAGTATGGATAAAAATATACACATGCAAAAATAAAGTTACATATCTGTGCAAACTCTAAATCTCAATATATGCAAAAGGTTCACCGTTGATCCATCTCTTACTATAGTCACTTTCCTCATCATCTGCAACATTCCCTATCTAAAACCAGAGCAGTTACACTGTAATGTGGAACTTGCACAGCAATGACTAAAGGTCACCTCTACTGTTACTATCATGGAATCACTGACTTCTCTCTTTTTTTTTTTTTTTTTTTTTTTTTTAACCTGTGCAAGGGAATAATAAGAGATAAAAATTAAGGAATAATATTTAGATTTTCTAATAAGGAAGGTTGTCAAAAGAGCTCCTTCTAAAGATCTCATACAAAATCAGGGTTTCAGTTATATAAAAACTTCTATTTCTTGTTTTCTCAGAGAAATAATATTGAGAAAATAAATAAATAAAAGATCTTTATTTGGATTATTTGCCTCAGTGGATCTGTTGTTCAGGTATTTCATTATTCTGTTCTTTTCATCTAGACAGCATTTCCCATGATTCAGTAGAACCAGAGACTCTTCTGCAGGAACACTTGGGTTGTTAAAGGAATTATACACCCAAAGACTGATAAGAAAATTATAACTTCTGTAAGGCCCTATGGCAATTATTCACGAATCAATTTTTTATTTTTACAAAATTACAGCAAACAGTTTTGGTTTTCAAAAATATTTCAAAAGGTAAAAAAGTTTTTACTAAGAAAAAAGCATTTTTGTAACTTCTTAAATCAAACTTCACAATACTTAAATTCACAGTAGAAAGTCATAAGGCACTTCAGTTATGCAATCATATATAAGGCTATGTTTTTACAAATATATTGGCATTGTAGTGCTACCAAATTCTAACATTTTATTTCAGTGATTACTATTTTCCTTATTACTTTAGCTGCTTCTGCTATACCATTTTCAAGACTGTTACAAACAAAATCAAACTTATGTACGTTGAAAAAAAACCTTGAAAAATGAATTCTAAGCATTTAAAAACCCAGGAGTTAGAGTATTTGTTTCTTCAAAACTCACTATCTTTAAAATCATTTCTTTCAAGAACCCTGACAAATAGTTTCTAAATTTACAATTGGTAATATTGAAATTTGCTATTCATCTCCGGACTAGAAACTCTAAAATTCAAAGAAAGCTAATATGCAGTCTCTGAATCTCCTTGCTCAACTATATAATACTAGATGTTTTTGTGAAATTCTTTAAAAAGATATAAACATAGGAACAGTTTGTTAACACTATAATATGTGACATGTTTGGCCTCTTAAATCTATAGAGGCTGTCAATTTCTGCTACAGTGTGACCTTTACAGCAGATTAGGCAGCACCATACGTCATGCAGATTTTGTTTTATTCAAACTAAGAGTTTGGAAAAATCGGGCTGCTGACAGGAACAGATGTATTAGTCAAAATCTTCCAGATTAAAAAAAAAAAAAAAATTTAAAGATAAAATGTCACGCTTTAAACTTTCTTTTTATATTCTTACGTTGTGAAAAGCAATTAAGAGAAGCCATTGCATATTTCTCTGCATTGATAGCCTCAGACATTAAAGTATCTAAAGGCACACCAAAAGTGACTATTCAAAGCTGTGATTCTGAATGGTCAAGAACCTGAACGCTAAAAAGTATTTCAGGACTCTACATGCCAATATTTTTTATTCTACAAGTTACAGTATTTTAAAGTTGGTTTTTTGTTTGTTTGCATGGGATTTTTTGAAATATGTTTCTCATTTCAACATTAGAATTATTCTTGGCATTACTTGCAAAGGCAAAGAAATATAAATATCTTATCCTGGATGCTATGTGGAGGACCTGCAAATATTCAATGCTAGATAGTACAGAAAAAAAAAAAGAGACCATCTTAGAAGGGGAAATAAAAAGCTAACAACAACAACAAAGTCTAGAGCAAAAAAAGGTAAGAAGATACAGATTTAGAATAAACTACATAGTTGAGCATAGGTTTTGCAGCAATTTAATTTTTTTTTGTTTTTATTTTCATGTCATCCTGTTTCAAAGAAAAGGTTCATTGTAGAAAAACTTTCAGAAGCTGAAAGAGCTTCTATTCCACTTTTAATAACCATTTAGCAATAACCTGCAAAATATGGGCAATATTTACTCAAACTATTACTAAATAGAGATTATAATGATTTTTTAAGAAGATACACTGACATTCTACTTCTGTCATATCCAGGGTACAGCCCTACCTTGCAATTTCTTCAACACAGCTACTTCCATTTTCAGCACTTGCTTTGGCTGCTGAGCTGATTCGACCTTCAGTGCAACATTTTCCCGAGTAAGCAAGTCCAGTGCATCGTAAATTTCTCCAAATCCTCCACCTCCTATTTTCCTCAACTATATTGGGAATAAAGAGAGAACAAAAACAGATTTAAAAGAGGGGAGAAGAAAAGAAAGGAGACAAAACATCAATACTTCTTTGTACTGCCTGCCATACTACAAACGCTGTTGTATTACTAATAGATTTTAAAATAACATCATATCTTTCAGTACATAAAAGAGTTACTGAATAATCCACGAAGGTATGGTTAACCACAGTTTGGAAGACAATCCTAGGAAACCAAGTTAATACACCTGATCTCCATCTGCGCTAAACTTCTTGTATTTAATACAAGAGTGCATTAGCAATCCCAGCATGAATCTGATCAAAGTCAGCATGCTGAATAAAGTCTCTCCTCAAATAGTGACATACTACCCAGAGACCTTCAAATACAAATGCACAGTGACATTTTTAAAATATGCCATCTTCTTCTTTTTTCAGAAATATACACACTGAATACTAAAGGTATAAAAGTTCTTGGACTTACCGAAAAGAGACAGCATTTTCTATTATATGCAGTGACTTACACATAACGGCTAAATCATAAATTATGAGAAATGGCTAAGATTATCTTTGAATATATATTTTAAATGTTACTCACATTTACTTATGGTTCACCAATACCATTCGTATTAACAGACATACTAAAGAAACTTGCACCACTGACAGTTTCATCTGTGTTAGGAAGAAATAAAAAGAATGTTCCTAGCATATTAATTAGTTTGCATTATATTCAGAGCAAATATTAATAGTTGTGTTTTCACTCTGTTTTAAATGTTCACAGGGAACAGAGACTTGTCTGGTCTTCTGTACCAAAAAAGTCAATGTTATTTCATGTAATGCTTTCATATGGTGATCTCCCCTGTAGCTACCATTCTAAAGCTGACAGAAAAGAAGACAAAAAGAACTTACCCTAAGAAACACACAATATTGTATTTTTACTATATTTTACCTTGAAAGAACTGACATGGTTTTCTAAACGTCATTTGAAAACATACAGGTACTAAGGTTATATGACTACACTGTATTAAATGTCATCTACTTTCCTGGGATCTAGAGATCAGCAATATCTTCAGATTCTGAAAATAAATCTAATGGCTCCTAATCCAGACAATCAGCCATCTGACAGAAGGAAAAACAATTTTTAAAATAGCCTAGGCCCCTAAGAATAAGGAAGAAGGTAACAGATAAAATACTTATATTGTTTACTTGCATTTTTCCAGTCGTATCACATGATATTTTTATTCTGTATGATTACAACAATATTCAGTATTTCATCATGCACTTTCTGTCCTGAAGATCTTTTACCATTGCAAGCAACTGCTATTTCAATATTCTTAAGATGAGGAAAATATGGTCCAAGATACGTAGCATTATCTATGTTACTCACTTCTGGCCAATTCATTGCCAATTTTAAAAAGGTGGATAGACAGCACACCACATTTTCAGACCTACAGAACTAACCCACCTAAATACCTGCTTCTAGTGCAACACCTGTTGACTGCAAATTCACATGTTCATTTCTTTCTAACGAGCACACTGTCTGTTAGTGAATGCAGTCTCCTCTTCTCCGCAGGCTGTGTACTTTCTCTGAAGCAGCGTAACATGCATACCAACACAGGCTTAAGCCTGTTACTCTTTAAACTACACATCTGAAGAACTTAACAAGTTCAAGTACACAGTATCACAAATCCTGAATAAGAAGTTTGTGTCTTCGGACATGACTTGTTTAAGGTACTACTCAGGTAAGAATCTAGGGTTAACTCTGAAATAATGACAAATGATGAGAAACAGAAAACTTTCAAATCCGATGAAATACTCAGTATAACTTGATTACATTCAGATGTATTTAATATATGCAGAGTGTTAGTCCTTACAGAAAGGAAACAGATGTCATCTAAATATTGGGGAAAATAGCAAGTTTTAACAGGATTATATATATGTATATATATTTAAAAAAAAACATATATGTGTATCTAGGTACATCTTTTGAAGATGTAGTTTCATGACTCATTTGGCCATTTTAAGTTTACACTTCTCTGTTGCACCTCTGGGTCTGGTAATTCCATTATCCTGCCTGAGCTCTGAGCTATTATTAACTGGGCTCCAACAGTTAAACATAGACATTGATTTGACTGTCATTTTCAGCATAAGCACATAAATTTTCAGCACAGTACAAGCACAACAGAGACAGTGAGAATGCGTGGTGAAAAAGGTGAGAGGGGAAAAGGAAAGAGGTGACACAGCCATCCTCACCCCTATGGAAACTTATAGCAGTTTATCATATAACATCATTTACCAGCTTTGAGAAATGGCCAGACTGAGAAAGATTGCCTCTGAAAGGGTTTTTTTTCTGCTTGTGTGCTTAAAAAAACTTTAAAAACAAACAAACAAAAAAACCGAAATAAAAACAAACACACCACCACACTAATAAAATAAACAGATCAATTTCTATCCTCAGATTAAGTACACCAGAATCATTAACATACATCCAATAATGATGTCAGTCAATAATTCTAGGCACAAATGAACCTCTCTTTGATTGTAGAAAAAATATTTTCCATGCGCTTTGTCACTGGGTCACGCACCGCATTCAGCAATGAGCCCACATTTTCCTTGGTCTTCTTTTTGCTGCCAGTGTCCCTGTAAAAGCCTTTCTCGTTGCTTTTTCACATTCCTCACCAGTTTCAACTGCCAGCTGAGCTCTGGCCTTCCTATATATTCATCCCAGCACACAGAGGCAATGTCTCTATATTAATCTTGGGCAGCCCATCCCTGTTTCCACCTTCTGTTTGCTTGCGGTTTGCTTTTGAGTTCAGACAGGAGCTGATGGTTCAATCATACTGGCCTCCTGCCACATCTGCTCAGCATCTTTTACCTTGACAAAGACCATGTTGCCCTCATTTACACCTGCACCACATTCTCCCATTTTGTACATTAGTTTCAAGCTTGCTTCTCTTCTTTGCATTCAGCATCTCACACCCCAAACTCATTCTCTCCATTCTCTCTTCCACTCCTATCTCTTTGTATGCTTCAAGTCTAAAGCATACAATTTCCAGCATGTTTTATCTTGGTACTTTCACTTACACTATATATTGAATGATGTTCTTAAACCTACCTAAAAACAATTATCATTACAATCAAGTCTTTCCAAGTCAGGATTGTAATAAATGTTTCAAAGGCAAAAAAAGAGGGATGAGAAAAGGCATTGACAGAGGATAAAAGCAAGTGCTAATAGATACAGAGACCAGTAGAAAGGGAAGGTGTCGCTGCGGAAAAAATATTTTATAGTGTCTTTTCTATGCTTACTTTTCAAAATAGAATCACCCTAAAGAATGTCTAAGTTAAAATTAAATTTAATTGAGCATAGTTTTTCAAAATGTTTGTGTCCACAAATTCCAGGTATGTTTTCACGATTACAAAGACCAAGGTCTTGAACAGCAAAAATTCTGAGAACTGCATTTCAGCTGCATATCTTTACATAACTTCCAGAATGTGTACTTTTTTTTAAAAAAAAAACTGGTTACAACAAAATAATCTCATGCAATCATACAATAGAGCTGCCACCCTTCAATGGCAGGATATTGGGGGAGTTCCACACGGATCAGTACAACTGATAATTAGGGACAGTACTCATCATCACCAAAACTTGAAAGTCCACTGGTTTATACCACCTCATCTTTCTACACAAGGAATTTTTAAGTACTCTACTACTTCAAGGAAACCAGCAAAAAACTTAAATACTTCATAACCTAACAAAACAGTATTAATTATGTTAATATATATGTGTCAAGCACTAAGGAATTTCTAAAATTTGCATGCTATTTTCTTCCACTGGCAGACCTGTCCTATGAAATCCTGAATTCAGAAAGAAATACATCTCTTTAGATGCCATCAAGAAATCCTTAATGTTTGCTACAGAAATTAAGAAATTGAAGAGTTACCCACAGACAATATTTGGCACTCATCTACCTGTAATACTTGATTTGGAAAACATACAAGTTAAAATGTATAATCACATGAGATGAACAGCAGCCTACTCTCAAAATTTTCCAGAAGACACCGATCTGATCATCATTCTTCATTACATAGGAAAGAAAATAAACCTGAAGAAAACAGGACTACTGGTACACATATCAGTCAACTGAGTAGTTTTGTGGACAGTGACATATTAGTATACTGTTATCTATTTATAATGCTATTTTATTCTATTTGATCTGATTCAAGACTATGCTTTCAGTTTTTACTTCACTGCAATATTGAGATGCAATATAAGAAGGTATTTTACAAACACAATACACTCCAAAAGACAGCTGTTTAGGTTCTATTTACACAAAATGAAATATAAAGGTTTCCTACACAAAGCCAGTATCAGCTTCCTGATGATAAATGAAGGATAGGGCACAAGATAGTTGAAATTATTTTCTCTATATGAATTTGAAATGAATGACAAATCTGTATCTTCTATGATCAGTCTCAAAGTTTTAAATAAAATATTGAAATATGGGAATAATATAAAGCAAAGATGGTACAAAAAATAGCAATTCAGCATGCATTCACAGCCTAGTAAACACACAGAGATACCCAAAATGTGCTATTATGAAGTGGCTTTTTTTTTTCTTTTTTTTTTTTGTTAAATATCAAAAAATCCACAAGCAAAAAAATTCTAAAGTGATCAGGGGAATGGAGAGGGAACTATGAGAACTCAGACTGGTTTTCCCAGCAAAAATAGTTTCAAAAGTATACTATTTCCCTCTAGATGGAAATCAAGGATATGAACACGCAAAGGGAACAGAGCTATTTATGGTAAAGCCAATACTGGCACACAATCAAATGGATATAAATCAGCCAGGAATAAATCTATGCTACAAAATATAACAAACAAAAATAATTTCTAATTGGAAGAGCAGCGAGGTCCTGAAAGACCTACCTATAAGAAGTAACAAATCTCACAATCTGACTAGTTTCAAGAGGGTGTCTGACTGATTTCCAAAATGGACTGACATAATCACTGGCTGATTGGATTCAATATACTAACAGGACTCTTCCAGTTGTGCTCTGAACAGGCACTAAGTCAGGATTTAAAAGCTTTCCTAGGTCCTTACCAGAAAAAAACCCACCTTAAATCTGTACAACTTCTTTTTAAAGTAGGGTAAGAGAAACAAGTGGTTTTAAAGTCCTTTCACCATTTAACGTAAGTATTAAGCAAAATACATCTCAGAAGAATTTTGAAACAGATTTCAAAGCGCCAACTACTTCTTTTTAAAAACATATTTTAAAGAAAAAGAATTGCAGGAAGGCATACTCACCACCTTCCATCTTTCTTTGACCAAGATTCCCACACTGAGGATGTCAGGCTGCTCCCCTCCTCCGCTCATTGCAACCTCCTGATGCGATGGAGCTGCTATGCAAAGTCTATGTCAGTAGAAACCATCCAGATCCCAGGAGTGGCTTCCATTTAACCAGCGACTGCAGAAACAGAGCAGAACATGGGATCTCAGTGACTAACAGAAAAACATGAAATGAAGAAAAAGTTATGTTTCTCACCTAGCACCTTAACTAGTTTTTGTATCCCATAGTGACTTATGTTAGAATTCTAGCCAAACAACTCCCAGTACAGAAAGAAATTAAAGTATAATCTTCCTCATTTTTTTAACCCGCTCTCTCTCAAACCTCCAAGCCCAATCTCAAAATCGCACTAATGAATATAAACATTGTCAGTGTTATATTCTGCAGGCAGTTTCAAATTGCTGTAAATCATAATTACATTTAATTTTAATAACAACTTTAAAAATATAATTATTTACTAAATAATTAGTTAAGTAATTAATAGCAAATATAATAAGTTTAAAGTAATATTAACAAAAAAATTACATAATTAAAAATAGATACTTAAATTGGAATTGTAATTTAATTTATTGCACTGCATACAGACTATTCCACATTTTACAATGTGTTTCACATAGCTAGGATTGCTTATGATTAAATATGGCTAAAGTACCATTTTTTGGTTTATCTCAGGGTACAAATAGCTAAAGGGAAAAAAATTTGTCTTGGGTAATTCTGTCAGTTTAATTTTTTAATTTTCTAGCTTTAGGCAATCATCTCTAAATCGAATTTTATATAGCAATATAAAAATTTGTCTTTTGGAGATTCATCCAACCATAATGGCTCCCAACAGCAACTACTACAACTAATTAAAAGCTTATTTCAATTGTTTGAAGCTTTTCTAGAATTGTGCATATTTGTTACACTGGTATAATTATACAAGTGTAACTCTTTGTACAGACTCTCTTATCCAATGATAACACTCTTCAAAAGTGTATTTGCTTTGGATTTATTTCTATCACTTCCAAACCAGTATAAACTAAAAGTGAAGAAGCCTTCTGTCCCTGAATCAACATACAAACGGTATTCAAAATTGGTACAACCATTCTGATTTAAATTAACAGTATGCCCTTCCACATGGATAAATGCCAAGTTTACTACTGGGGCTAAATTATGCTTTTTAAAAAACAAGCTGCTGCTTAAATGACCTGGCTTTTATGACAGACATTTGTTTGACATGACAGTAACTGTGGGGTTTTTTTCATATTCTCTCATATTTATTTTTCGTATTTCATTTATGCCTTTCTTGCTTCAATTGTAAATTCTGACATTTAAACCAACTCCAAACAAAGCAGACCCCTCTGGAGAAAAATCAATCTGGACTAGTTGAAGATCTAAATTTATACCAAATTAGTGTGGATTACATCCCTGCAAGAGAGTGTTCATTCAGAATATGTAGCCTGAATTGGCTTAATTCAAACAAATGAAGGGAAACCAAATTAAGATTGTGTATTCTGAGTAACAGCATCCACCCTGCAATTTAATCAAGTTGAACTAAACCAATTTAAATTCTTCCAGTGCTGGTAAATTCTCCCCTGCAGATAAGGTCAAAATTCTAGAGAGAACTATAGTCATTTATGTGAACACCCTTAACATTACTAACCACGGATCATAATTACTGGCCTTTCTAACAGAATTATCGTAACACAGTCAGGAACTAAGTAAGTCAAAGAGAAAATGAAATGGCACTAATGAAGGGAAAAAGGTCTATTTCCAAAATTACATGCTTAGAGCATGTACAGTGATTTTTCCATTTGCTCAAATCTTTGCTTCCCCTTCCACCACCCCCCAGTTACATCAAAGTAGCTGGTGGTCTTCACTAAGTAATATGCTTACTCCTATATTGGGACTTCAAGTGGTTTTTTTTCTGATACCTGCTTAAAAAAAAAGTAATGGAGAAAGTATTCATCTCACTGGAGCAAAATCTAAAATTGGCAAGTATGATTTTTGCTAAAGCTTTCAAACACGAGCAAAATTCATCACCTGTAGGAAAAGTAGATGCTTTATTAAAGCAAAGGTATGATGACAGTGGTTTTAGAGGTTTTTCCTCATACTGCTATCAGCCTTGATCTGATACCTGATTTGATACCTTTTTTTAAAATACATTTCAAATTACAATTTATAGTCACAGCTCTGACAAACATTTCTGAGAGCTATTCATTCATGGATTCTTGAGCATACTAAGAGAGCATCAGTAACTGGCCCAGAATGCAATGGTACAATACGTATATCTACAGAACCATCCCATACTTTAAGAATGGCCACAGAAGTACCATATTACTGTAGATAACATCTGCGTGGCCAGGGTAACAAAATCTTCATTTATACACAATTCCTCAATCCTATTCCAATACACTAATTCCTTGTTACATCTCTTGTCATCCTATATCATTACAAAGCAATAAAATCTATTCTATATCATCAGTCACTGGTATTCAAAGCACCAAAACCCCAGGACCCCTTAAACTGTCATGCACGGGAGGCAAAAGCTCCCTCCCGAGCCCCTGAAGGCAAGGTGCTAAACACCTCCTAGAGCTTAATAATCAACGGCTAGCACTATTTTACTTGAAAAATGCAAATTTTATCAACATGCTGAGGTTAATTTGAAGAATCTTGTTTTCTTCAAGACCCTAAATAAAGTAGCAGGAAGATTCAGTCACAAATTTCAAGGCCAGAAAGGTTGAAATTAGCCCGAACTTTTACCTGATCAGGCCACATAACTTCACACCCTTCAGTGAATTAGCACGTGCTGTATGTAAGAGTCCAAACGATGAAGAGTTCCCCTGTCTTCACTGGTAACATGTTCCAGTATGTCCCTTCCCTCACAGTAAGCATGACTTGCTTTGTTTCAAGGTTTAATCTGTCTAATTTTAGTTTCTTACCACAGGACTTTGTAACAGCTTTGGAAACCAAATTCCATTCCCAGTAATCTCACCTCATTTAAGCATCTAAACACATTTTTAATGACCTCCAAATTAATAAATGAAGCTTTAAGCCTTCTTTCCTATCCCATGGGTCTTTTATGTGGTCCTCCTTTGAAAATCCTCTCCTTGCTCCATATTCTTCTTGTGGTATGGGCAGCAACGCTGAGTTAGATATCAACACTGAATTACACCCAATCATACCAATACCTAATATGGAGAAAAGATGAATTTTTTTATTTCTTTGTGATAGCAGTCTTATTTCACTAATTTAAATCTGAAGCTGTTTTATACTTTTGCTAAATTACAACTCTATCAGATGCTTATACACCTCCATGCTTATATTCAGGCACTGCTGCGAGAATATGGTTTCTTTAAAGCTTTTGTTCACAATCTGATTTAGACTGGGTTTCATTGCTCTGATGTGTTCTCTAATGACCTTAACACTGTAATAACTAACAGATTTTCAGTTATAATGTACTGCAGTGGATAAATATCTTTATATTCCTTACCTAATAACAGAAAATATGTATTCTAGTAGGTACAATTTAGGTTACGACCACATTCTCCAAATTCATGTGGAAAAAGAGGACATTATTGGAGAGGACTAAATTTAAGGACTTTCAGATAGACATAAATATGCATTCTTTGGAAGTTGTGCTCAGGACAAAATTGAAACTGAAACTTCTCTGAATTTTGAAGGACTTGAATTCAGATTGTTTGGCACATTCTAAATTCCACAGATGAATAAAAGACTCATAAAAGTATATACAGTCCCATTTGTATTACTGAAACACAGCCATATGTTGCTTTCAGCATAGCAGTTTAACAGCCTACAATGCTGTTAAACAATTTAAGAAAGCTCCAGCGTGTTCTGTAGCCCACTGAGGCAGATGAATAGTTACCGACATACAGTTAAGGTGCAAGCTTTCCTTTACTCATTCAAAAGATAAATCCTTTAGCAGTGCAGTTTTATAGGTGGCAGTATGGTTATTTTCTGCACAACAAATACGTCTTTATAATTCTCCTAAAAAAGTAACAGCCATTTTACTTGCAATATATCTCACAAAATTCTATATTCACTAACTCATCAGTTTCCTTATCAGACCAGTTTATCAGATCAGAGGAAATGTGTAAGATAACAGAATTATCACAATTAAAGGCAATTAGCCCTCTGCCAAATTTATTTCCAGGTGACAGGTCATGGAATAACTAGGACAACACAATGAGTACAGACTTTGTTCCATAACATAAGCCTTTGCCTGGGAACTGATCACAGTATAATATAAGAACAGGTAAAGGAGGGTTAGTGTTTATATCCAGAATCTAATATTGTACAAACAGCATCCATTATTTAAAATTCTTCTATCCACTGAACTGCTTTTAACTACATATCACCCCTGCAAAAGACTTAATTTACCCCAACCAAGTATACTAAAAGATTATATGCTATTAGAAAACAACAGTGCAAAACTTCCAGAAAAAAACCAAGTCAATTCTGTAAAAGCTGATTCTAGCTCAGCAAGCAAAGACGATCATTTTATGTCATTTCTGTGCACATATATAATTTCTTTAGAGATGGCCCTAAACTGAAGCCAATCTCTGCTTATCAGCCTTTGTAGATGTTTAAATCCAGATCCAAGGTTGAGAAAGTAGCACAGACAATTTTTGGCTGAATGGAGTACTGTAAGTTGCAGGACAAAGCACGTAAGCACAGAAGATTACTTCTGTTCCACAGAAACAAAAAAATACATGTCCTGTTGCCTCCCCTGTAGAATACTATCAGCCTTTTGCTACGAGGAAAACTCTATGCTTTTTAGAAGCTCCATCTGCCTGCCTTCAGTTCATTTAAGAAACTAGTAAATTTACTGGAATCTACCAAAGTTGCTTTCTACTTCTGTACTTTCTACTTTTGAGCAGAACAACTTCTTAAAGGAACAAAGAAAAGTTTAACAAGTCAGCATAAAGAGAAAATCAGGGCAGGAAATGTTCAAAGGTCCTAATTCCACCAGATTTATGGTATAGTCCGCTTTCATAGACAGGCTAAGAAGCATGCTCAAATTGTAAATTCTAAGGCCAGAAATGTTTTAAGTGTGTCTATTTGAACATCCAAACTAGAAAGCTATCCTACACTTACAATCTGAATATTTTCTAAATGCATTCATTGGAAGCTGGGGTCCTGAAAATCTCATTCAGCATGTCAATGAGAAAACTAAATTTAAGACTTTGACCTAAATTTCCAACTGTACTGGTTGTGAAGAAAATCTTTTAAAAAATTCAACACATAACTGATGTCATTTTAGGTTTTCCTATCTCAAGCTCTTGGGTGCCAAAATACTCATCACCACTTGCATATTCCAGGTGTGAAAAGCTCCCAACTGTCTTGTGTGCTACTGCCAAAGAGTCTAGATTTCCTTCTGGCAACTTCTGCACTTACAGCTATGTTGTTATTACAAAAGCAGCAATATTTTCTCAGTTTGAAGACAGAGTTAAAAATATAACATTTAGTTTCAAGATAACAGTCTTATTTAAAAAACACATATTTCAAGCTACCACACTATTTCCAGTTTGCAAGAGAATTCAGCACCAAAATGTTACAAAAACCCAAGTAAGGCAAAGTTTATGGAAGGAGTATATTATCTTTTACTAAAGCAACTGATACAGGTGGCAAAATCCTACAAGTTTTAGGCACACAAACCCCTCTTCAAGTCCAAAACAGAATGAGCAACTTTAAAATTAAATTGAACTTGAAAGCAATTGCCCTGAAGTAAACTTCATTATGTTTCTTGATTAGACCAACTGAGATAAAAGGTACTCGATACCTTGCCATAAAGAAAGGGAATCACCTGGGTATGTGCATGACAGGGAGAGACTATAGGGTTGTGGCTCCTATGAGAAACACAGCATGTAGTTTATTACCTACAGAAAATCAGCAATTTTTGGTCAGGGAGAATTAGAATGAGTCATAAAACAAAAACTCTATTTAATCCATGATATTTTTGCCATGGTATTTTTCAGCCAAGTGAGTAACTTTCCTAATTTGATCTGTCACAGGGAAAGGCTGGACTACTGTGGTGCTTTCAACTCAAACCAGTTGTTGAACTACCACCTCAGGTGCAGAGCCTTTAATACTAATGTAGAAACCTAACCCTTTGGAGAAGTCAACTTCATTCCAAATAACACTGTATTAGTCGCATTTTTTTTTCCACAACTCGGAATGAGTTCCAAATCAAAAAGAGGCTTGTGAAACTTTATTAATTACTCCAAAATTAATTTTAAAACCCTAAAAGTGTAATTTGTTTAAAAAAAAAAAAGCAAGCTGTATTTCTGTGTCTTAGATTCACTATAACTGTTGTGATATTTACAACAAACCTAAATGGAACTAGAAGCAGGGTTTTTTGCTATTATAAGAATTTGTTTTACCTGTCATAAAAGTCTTCTTCAATGAAACTAGTTCTCTGACCACTTACATGAAGTGAAAAATATTTTTAAACATGTAAATGGAAAGTCAGTTCTACAATTACCTGTATTATACAGCGTTACAGCAATTATTTTTCAAGATTCTTGTAAAATTTTCATTGCAGAAGTTAAGTGATAGCGAAGTATGCTTTTGAACACTGATACAAAGACAGCTTGAAGTCAAACAAGTATTTTAAATAGTGACATAGTAATATAATATCAAACTATTTATAGTGTGAATTTATCAGCAAAATAAAAATCTTTGTTTCCAGTTTTTTGAAATGTTGGAATAGTCAGTTATCTTCTTAGGATACACTTAGAATATTAGTAGATTACCACCAATGTCACTAACTTTATATACCAAGGAGTGACATAAATTGATCCTTTAAGACACTCTGAACTACTGCCCTTTCCACTAGTACTATCTATTATTTCACAAATCAATTTTCTCCATAAGGAAAAACATAAATGCCCAACCCAGGCATACAACACACAACTACAGAAGGCAAGGCGGCAAACAATACACTGTTCTGAACAATTTCTTCCAGAGCCTATGCAACTTTTGGCAGTAGATACACAGCAATTTATAGAGAAGAGCTGCTGCTAAGGACTGTGCAAGAACGCATACATACAAGATGCAAGGGCATACATGCAACTAACTGCTATTAACTTCTGAATGCTTAATCCAATCAAGTAAAGTTTAGGGTAAACTCTAAATATAAATGGGAATAACACGTAACTTTTTTGAAGATACAAAAAAAATCGGCAGAGGAACTTTGGTGAGATGATCAGATAGATGGCATGCGAATAGCAAAATGCTGTCTGCGCTGATAGTGTTCAAGTGATCAACAAGGCTGCCAGTGGCAGACAAGCAGCCCAGCTGGCAGACCACAAGACTACTCACTGTATTGTGCCCAGGCTGCAGCACCATGGATGAAGTGATCTGGACCTCACTAACAAAAGCTGAGAATTCCCTTGACACGTCAGTTGATACAGCACATCACAAAAACATGGTGAAAAGGCCTGACAGTTTGCTAAGCAGAACTGGAGAAAAACAGAGCAATAATCTTTTTTTTAATCTGTAATGTCTAATCTCTTAGCATCCTTATCTTAAGGGCACGTAACTCTAAATCTGCAGCACTATTGTGATAAAGAGAGGGCACTGGCCATGCACACATAGGTACTCCATCTCCTTAAATACCTGAAGACAGTAGCTCTCCTTTTTGTCAGTGTGTGAAATGAGGTCAGTAACTGCTACACCAAGCAAGATGACTCCAAAAGAGCCTAGCTGACAGGAAGATGGAATCTGAGCGAGCCCACGCAGTGCAGGAGGTCTACCAAACTCTGACAGGCTTTGGCCTCCTCAATGAGGGGAATGCACAGCCATCCTGTCACACAATGCAGCAATCCCTGAAAGAGTTAAGGAGGAAAGACGCACCATCACATTATAGTTTATGCAGGAGACACCTCAGTTATTCAAGGAGGATTGTACTTTCCAGCACTAGGTCAACAGCGCTAGAGAAGTCAGGCACAAAGAGAAGACGAAAAACCACAGAGATCCTGTGCTGACCCTCATGCCAAGATCAACTCAGCACTGATGTCAACGTCCCTAGCACCAGCAGGTAGGAGACAGCCATGTTAATAAGTGGGCCCTTATGCACTGCCAAATGACATATGAGAGGTGGGAAATGGCTTGGTGCTTGGCTATGCTGAAGGACAGGGGCACTAAGGCAGCTAAAATAAACATACAACAAGCTATTGCCAGCAGAACAGCACAAGCTATTACTTTATCTTCAGTTTGAGCTGGCTTCAGAGGAACTCTCTACAGTGCCATGAAGTCTCTCTTGTTCACAGGATATTCCACAATGATCACATGGGCTCAGGCAATATCGAATCTAGAAGCACAATCCACAAAAACAAAGGAGATGGGTAGCTCATCTAGGACTCCCCGACCAGTCTGCCCCTAAAAAACATTCATGCTGGGAACTTCCAAGATACAGGGGTTAGAGTCAACAACATGACTTGGCCAGAGCATGCACTTGCTTTGTAGCCATAGGCAGCTTCAAGCAACAGTGACTGAAACTTGAGCTCCTAATCGGAGGTCCTTCAAGGTTTGAAATGGGAGACAGGTATTAAAAAACTGAAATGGAACTTTGGCAAAGGCATTTAAAGTTGGGACAAATCCAAAAATATCAACTTAATTTGCAGCAGAAAAAAATTAGGTTAGACAGTAGAAAAGTAGATAGCATGGACAGCTAATCACAACAGCAGACAGGCTGCATTAGATCAAAGGTCCACCTAGCCCAATCTCCTGACTCTGACTATTGCCAGCAGCAGACACCTAGGGAAGAATACAAGGACACAGAGAGCACATAATCACACTTTCCCAGAATATTTTCTGAGGATATAGCGAGCTGGGACACAAAACACTTTCTGAGCCAAAGATGGTATTTAAGATTTTTCCTCTCTGAGTTCGTCAGATCTTTTCTGAACCCATGAAAGCTTTTAGCATCCATAACACTCCACTGCAAGTAAATCGTAACTTAATTCCATGCTGTGGGAAGAAGTACATCTTTGTTTCCAATTTGTCTTCCGCTAGTTACATTTGAGGTTCACTAACACTGGTACTGGAAGGCAGAGTTTACAGTTGCTCCCTGTTCACCTCTTAGTCCTACATGGGAATACACTGCTACCATATGCCCCCTCATTTACCTCTTCACCTGTTTAGTCTTTCACTGATTTTGATAACCATCTGTGTGCTTCTTCCAGTTCTGCTACATCCCCTCTGAGACGTGGAGACCAGCATTGTTACTAGGCACTGACCTGCTATTTTCAGAGAAGCTACAAGACCCCATTCCAGAGAAGTAAGCTCATCACTGTGTAAATTTTAAAATTATTTTTCCCTACATGGATTGCTTTATGATAATTTTCATTTATCATTATCTCAGAGTTGCAAGGTCTTTCTCCAGCTCTTCCCTGTCTGTCTTCATCGTTACTAATTTTAACACCCTTGTATCACCAGTAACTTCAGTGTTTGCATCTTTCCTAGATCATCTGTGAATACACACTACAGCACAGAGAGCTATACTTTTTAGGCTGATGAGCTATCATTTATCAAGCTCAATATTTACATTTTTAATTCAGGTTCCATTAAAAAATATTTTTGCACAAATTATTCACATATAGAAAATCTGACTCATGATCTTCCGTCTGGATCATTAATGGCTCTGCTTTCAAATTTGGAATGGATTCCTTGGATATCTAAACACAATCCTGCTTCAAAAGATCATTATTCAGCATGTGACATAATTCATGGTCACATTTTTTAGAGATACCGCCTGACCATATCTCCCATTTCTGCTTTATTTTGGTCTTGCAAACCAAGTAGTCTCTCTAACATAGACCAAGTAGGAAGCAAAAAATAAAATATCAATTAAGAAAGACTTGAGAAAGGTCAAAAGAAAGCCAATATGAATGAACAGCAGGTTAAGAGAATTTCTAAGTAGAAAAAAGCAAATAATAAAAGAAATGGTAAATTACAGCAAGTGCAAAAGCACATCAGGGACAAAGCAAAATAGACTCAAGAAGAAAAATAAAATACATTAAAACGAATAATAAATCTCTCTTCAGACAATGGGAATAGAAAGTTTGCCAGAGAATATGTAGGGCAAATAACTGGTCAGGGTGTAAGAGGTGTATTCAAAGAAGATAAGACTGCAAGAGAGAAGCACAATGATTTTTTGCATCTGTGTTGACAGTGAAAAAAAATGAGGAAATATCCAGAAACACATACTTCTTTTTGAAACACATCAGAAAATTTGCCTTAAATTGAAGTGACTGAAGAATAGGGAATAAGTAAAACAAAAGTAATGTCACCAGTGTGAGATGATATTTAGTTAGGTTTAAAAGAAACTGAAGAATTAAATAGCTAATCTATTTATGATGGTACATAACCTCTCATTTATACTTGCACCGGCACATAAGGATTGGAGCGTAGCAAATATATTGACAACTTTTAAAAAGGGTTACACAGGACATCCAATAAGCTTCAGGCCTGGAAATCCAATATTTGTACCCAGCAAATTAGTAGAAACTGTAATGATGAATAGAATTATTGAACGCTTGAATAAAAGTGATATAGTTGAGAAGATTTGGCTTTGATAAAACAAAGTGCCACTTTCCAAATCTCTTGAGTTCTTAAAAGAAACAGACAGTCATGTGGGTAGGAATGATCCAAATAAAGTCTATTTGGATTCCTAAAAGGTATTTGACAAAGTCTTTTTAAAGAAACTAAACGGACATGGCATAAGAGGACAAGTCCTTTAGACAAAAAAATAACTGGCTAAAAGGCAGGAAACAGAGGACTAAACAACCATTTCACACAGTGGAAAGAGGCTACAAGTAGAGTTCTGCAAGGAGCAGGATATGATCTGTGCAGTCCAAGGAAAACAGGGTGAGAACTAAGGTAACAAAAGTTGGCTGACAAGAATATGTGACTTGTTTTTTAAAAAACAGAAATAAAGAAAAGATGAGGGACAACTGTGAGGAACTGCTGGGTGACTTTATGGTACTGAATAACCAGGCAATAACATGGTAGGTGAGGTTCTGTGTAGGTAAATAGGTAAATAGCAGTCAAAAAAAAAAAATCAAATGCTAGGAATTCAACAGATGACAATACAAAGATCATGTATATGTCCATGGTTCACTGACACCTTAAGTATTGTACGCAATTCTAGTCCCTTCTGTCTCAAAAGAAAAAATGGAAAAGGTTCAGAAAATAGAACAAGATAATCAGAGACACAGACTAATTTCCACATGAAGTAATGAATGACAATTTTTTCAAGAGATGATGGGAAGTAGAGAAGGGTATTTGACAGAGGTCTACAAAATCATTAGGGGCATGGAGAGGTTGGCTAGGAATCAACTCTTCACAATCTCATTCAATAAAGGAACTAAAAAATATCAAAATACCTGAGCCAGGCTCAGAACAAACATGGGAAAGGAGTTCTTCATGAATTAGTAGCTAACTTGTGCAACTTCTTGCCAATGGATACTGCAAATGATAAAGGTTTACAACGGTTCAGGAGGACATTGGACAACTACTTGGAAAACTATTACGGGTTACTGAAAATACATATTAAGCATATTCAGCTCAGGAAGTCCCCTAATAAAAAGTGGAAAAGCACTAGAGGAAAGTATCATGTATATTTTCTCTGTTCTTGTACTTTTCCTTAGCCATCCATTTATGACCACTGTTGAATACAGACCTTTAGTCTGCTCCAGAATTTTACACTCATACATCATGTTTGGGAAGATGGAGAGAGGACAGAGAAATTCTGCTCCCTGTAACACCATAAATTCAAGTCATCCGAATTGATGAGCTGTGATTTGAGTTAAATTCTTGCACATAATCTTTTGTCAGTTACTTAAAAGAAGCTCCAACCCTAAAACTAACTGTTGACTAACTAACTGTTGTGGGAATGATGACAGAAAGCAAGCCATTTCAACTCAAGTAAACTCTTTTTTCTGGCACTTCTGAGAGGTTGCTATTTTGGGGGGAAAAAAAAAAAGTTATAAACCCTTGTATGCAAGAAACACTCAGGATCTCCAAGTACAATTTGTTCCATTATTTCAACTCCTATTTTCCACATGCTGTCCCTTCCATTTTATGCTGGGTTTAGTCTCTAGTCTCAGTGTCTCTATTTGAATACTCTTCCCATCAACTGGCCTATTTCCTATTCCCTCCAGCACCAGGCTTCTCATTCAAATACAAATTTTCACATGCACATTAAAAACTAATACTAATCACTAATATTATAAGCTTGAATTCTACCTCTAATAAAGGTGCATCAAGCCACTCTGCAAACAGCAATGAAATTATGTTGATTTAATAACTTGCAGCTATAGTGCAGGCTTGCTGCTTTCAATGATCTTCCATATTCTCTCATCTTTTTTCACTTATGATTGAAGCAGAATGCTCCTTTTAAAATTTGGTATCATTACACAGAGCAAGTTTGTGATCCTGTCAACCAGTAAAATTAGAAACATACTCCTCAGCTGAAGCATCAAAATCTATTACAATATGTATTTTTTAAAATACAGAATAATAACCCTTTTAAATATGAGTTTCCATGTATCTTTTACAAAATGTTAACTTACATAAAAAAAAGATGAAAGGAAACATGGCTTGGAGCAGTCACAGTGTAGCATGGGATTTGAAGCAATTTTAACTATAGCAGAGATCAAACCATTCATAGGCTATTAAATACATCTCAGTTTTCAATATCAAATAGTTTCTTATAATATTGCTTTTGCTAAAATCCTGTGTGGTAATAATGTAAAGTTTTAAATTGTACATATATAGGAAAAAAGTTAGGCTATTCATCGAATATGCTATTACAGTAAAAGACTTTCAAACATTAAAATGTACAGTGTTATCAAAACCACTCAACATCATACAATCATACTCAAATGTATCACAGCTAAGTACTGCTACTTGAATTACAACAGCTTTTTCACTTAATAAAAAACCAGAATCAGTTTAGAAAGTACTTTTTATATTTTTTCCTATTTATGTTGCACTTGCAATTTACACGACATGGCAGAGAGATTCTGATTCAAATTTTGGCAGCAGACATGTAGTTTTTTAAAACTTTTCTAAAACTGGAGATTCATTTCACAAAATAGACTGATATTACTAGGAGTCCATAGAAGCACATCATGTTTTGCTAATTCTATTCTATCAACAGAATTGTAGAAAAATATCCTCAGCTCTTGTAAACTTCAGAGCAGCCTGCCACAGGATCTTACCCATGCATTCTCTGAATAAGCCGAAGTCTGCTCTTCTCAAGTCTAATGTCCCTATTCTGTTTCTCACTTTCCTCACTTCCCTTTGGTCTTAACCCACTGTCTCAGGATCACTGCAGCCAAGGCTGCCATCAGCCTTCACATGTGTGACCAGTTCTTCTTTATTCCTGAGTAACAGGTCCAATAGTGCACTTCCCCAAGTAAATTCATCCAGCACATCAAAAACTTGTCCTTAACACCCCAGACTACACAATGAACTGGACCAAGGAACATATAATACCAACCCTTTCAGAAAAGTTTAGTTTTAAGCTAGCTTGGTTCCCTAATCTAAGTCACTAAGTGGCAATACAAATCCTTTTAGCTAGGAGAGAGGGTGAACGGGTAGAACTGCTTTCAAGGTGGCAGTGCTAGTTTAAAGTACTTACATGTATATGTACAGTAAAGCATAGCTCACGTTAGCTTAGCTGGACATTACTACTGTCAATAATTTATTTTTCTCTTCTCCAGCCTAGCTAAAAGCCTTTCTCTGTGCAATGCACCCTAATAAATTTTCTGTCCCAGAGACAGAAGTTATGCCAAAAATACCGTTAATTCAATTATTTAGAACCATCTTAACAAGAAGAAAAACTTGTGGAATCTGCAAAAGAATTTTAATTCAAAAATACACTAAAAACATGAAGGCTTAGTCCTCTGTTAAATCATAATCACATCACAGAATCATAGAATTGTTTAGGTTGGGAAAGACCTTTAAGATCATTGAATCCAACCGTTAACCTAGCACTGCCAAGTCCACCACTAAACCATGTCCCTAAGCACCACATCTACACGTCTTTTAAATACCTTCAGGGATGGGGACTCAACCAATGCTTGACATCCCTTTCAGTGAAGAAATTTTTCCTAATATCCAGGCTAAACCTCCCCTGGTGCAACTTGAGGCCATTTCCTCTTGTCCTATCACTTGTCACTTGGCAGAAGAGACCGACCCCCACCTTGCTACAACCTCCTTTCAGGTAGTTGTAGAGAGCAATAAGGTCTCCCCTCAGCCTCCTCTTCTCCAAACTAAACAACCCCAGCTCCCTCAGCCGCTCCTCATAAGACTTGTGCTCTAGACCCTTCACCAGCTTCATTGCCCTTCTTTGGACATGCTCCAGCACCTCAATGCCCTTCTTGTAGTGAGGGGCCCAAAACTGAACACAGTATTCGAGGTGCAGCCTCACCAGGCCCGAGTACCAGGGGACAATCACTTCCCTAGTTCTGCTGGCCACACTGTTCCTGATACAAGCCAGGATGCTATGGGCCTTCTTGGCCACCTGGGCACACTGCCGGCTCATATTCAGCCGGCTGTCAACCAATACCCCCAGGTCCTTTTCCACTGGGCAGCTTTCCAGCCACTCTCCCCCAAGCCTGTAGCGTTGCATGGGGTTGTTGTGACCCAAGTGCAGGACCTGGCACTTGGCCTTGTTGAACCTCATACAGTTGGCCTTGGCCCATCGATCCAGCCTGTCCAGATCCCTCTGTAGAGCCTTTCTACCCTCCAGTAGGTCAACACTCCCACCCAACTTAGTGTCATCTGCAAAGTTACTGGTTGTGCACTCGATCCCCTCATCCAGATCATTGATAAAGATATTAAACAGAACTGGCCCAGTACTGAGCCCTGGGGAACACCACATCATAATCAAGTCTTTTTTTTTTTTTTAAAAAGCCTCACCTACTTCTCACCCACCCAATGATTTTTCTCAATAGGTCTAAACACTACTCAGTCAATAGGGAGTCTTATGCATGTGCAGAACTGAGCTAGTAGAACTTTAAAGCATGGCATGATTCAATAGTGGTGATCACGGGTAGATGAACCTCCAGAGCTGTAAGGATCATGGATGACTTCCACACATTGGTCAAGAGGAAAGAGCAAATCTGTCTTATCCATAAGCTCATACATTACTTATAATTTTTCCATTACTTTATCCTACAAATGGCAAAGAAGTCATGCCAAGTGCATCCATGCCAACACTAAAGAGACAATTCCATTATCTCTGCTGTTATCATGTTACCATGTCACTTTGTCACACAACTTCAATATGATAAAAAACCATCATATAGCTGATCAAAAATATTGATTAGACAAGGGATGGGTTTTCCTCCCTGTATCTGGCTTCAGAAAAGACTTGGAAATGCCTCTAATCATTACACTCAAATAATTCTATAGCTTGGATGTAGAGAACTAACACATTAATACACATCTCCTAACCTCAAGTCTATCTTTCTCTTAATAAAGCTGGTGCAGGCGTCCAGGATCAGCTTTTTAACAATGAAAATTCACAGAATGCACTTGAACTCACTGATGGTCAGGTACAGAAATGCTGCAGTTTGAATACAAAGAAAACTTTCATTGGTTGTTACCTCTGGCAGCAGCAAAATATATGACAGTGATTTTTATATAGGTAACAGGACAAAAATTTTAGGCTGTTAAAGGTCTGAGCATCAAGAGAAGCAAGGGTATAAACAGCCACAACAACTGTGATTTTCATATCTACTTTAGGTTACTTTGGGGTATTTTCAACACTGTGTTTAATTTCATTAAAAAAAAAAAATATTTTTTAAAAAAAATTATCTCATGAACAGCCACAAACAATTGCTGTAAAACAACTAGGAAGACATACGACTGTCCTTCCACAAATAAGTTACAATGTAAAACTGATGAAAAAGAGGACAAGAATTCCTACAATTCTGTGGCCACTTGATACGATATTCACACCTCTTAACATTCTTTTCACTTTTCTAAATGGTTTTGGTTGGATATTTCTCAACACAATTTCATAAGGAATCTCTGAATTTTAGCTAAATTCTAATCTTTGCTACCTTTCCCACAGGAAACACATTAGAGAGGCAAATACCATGCAATACCATGCAGGCTTTTTTGTTCAGCTCTTACCACTGAATTAAGACTTTCTGTTTTCCTGATTACATTCAGCACATATACGCCTATTTTTGGTCTGGCACTACCAGCATACAAGAAAGAATGATACAAAGATTTCTACATCATTTGCTAGAGAAGTGATCATACACTTTTGCTGACATAGAACTTCCTCCCCCAAGAGGACTAGGCTTTCACCACATTATTAAATATTTAAAACCCTACAAGACCCTACAGCGTACGAAAAAAAACAGGGTAGAAGTATGCTTTTTAATCCATTTGTTGGTCATTATCAGTTGTCAAGTCTGACAAAAGGACAACCTGTCCCTGGAAAGTTTGTTCAGCTGAGGTAGCTGGTGATGGGAACAACAAGAGAAGAGATTCGAGTCACAGGTGCATTTTCAGAAGTTTTACTTAAGTGTTGAGGGCTGCAGTATTGAAGTGTAAAAAGTGCTTTTAATTTGTTTTGGTCCAGCAGCTTTGCTTCAGTAGCTAGTAATAAGAGTTCAATAACTACTAACAATTGTTCAGTAACAATTTTAAAGCTGAAAAATAAAAAAAGGATGAGAGGCTTACATCTTACTTTTAAGGGAAAAAAAAGCACCCATAGATAAAGCAATAGTCATACTCTCAAAAAGGGAAGTAGTTCAATCAACTAACTAGAGATTACTTTTGTGTGTATGTGAAATAAAATTGCCATGCATATGGTGATACATAAGAAGCAAACATATCAAAACATGCCATGGATTTAGAACAAAAGAATTCATAGAAATTATTTTCCATCACCATGTTTAGAGACTATACAATCCAATTCACACACACACCCCCTAAAAAAATAAAAATAAACTAATCCTCTATTTTTTGCCTTTTTTTAATACATCTATACCTGCCTCCCTCAGGTTCCCTTACTTATTATTTCTGATTCTTTGCTCTAGCCTGTGCAGCATTGCTTCACACTGCACAGAATAGCAGTCATCTCAAGAAATTCAGGCTCTTGCCTGAGAGCCATGGAGTCCTCACAACAGAAAGGCATCCAAACCTCTCATCAGGAAAGGCCCGAGAAAAAGGAATTAGACGGGAAAAGGGGAGAAGGAGGAAGATGCCAGATGTTCAAAACACCTTCTAGTGCAGTAGCACTCCTTTGTCCTCTTCTCTCCCAGTTCTTGTTACTACATCCTCATAATTGCTAATGAGGCCACCAAAGCTTAGGAGCTTCTGTTCTGCATCAAGACTGAGGTATATCTGCATCAAAGCAAAAATTAAGGCAGGGAATCAGAAATGTAGTATGCTTTATAATACTGCTATACTAACAACTTTGTAATAGAGAATATTACATAACATACTTTTTAATAGACATACATACACACACATCACACATATATGTGATTTTACATTACATGTACACGTGTTTACATTATTTACATATATATTATGTGTACATTACATATACACTATTATATATCTTATGGGAATACAGAACTTCAGAACTGTGTCAATCAGGATGCATGTCTTTAACCATAACTACTTACATAAAATGGCAGAAAATTTGCCAATGTAGCTACATGTAAATGCAAATGAATATGTCCTAATGCTTACAAGTACCTTACCCCATTTAGTAAAAGTGAATTACTAAAATAAGGCAGTTTATGTTTAATAATAATTAAAAATGGTGGTATCGCTAATCATCTTTAAAGTACATAAGAAAGACAAGAGCAGTGTGGGGAAGAAGACAGAACACAGGAATTAGTGGGACATGGAGGAAAAAATGAAACTAATATCTGTAATAAGCTGGAAGTTGTTTATAGATGTGTTATTTTCCAGCTTCATCTTTGGAGGCTGTTTTATAGGGTTCTCTTGAGACCAGAGCTCAGATGACAAAACAGGTGTTTTGCAAAAACTGTGACGCTACAGGCAGATTAATGTTTTTGCCCTTTATATACTGTCTGAAAGTTCAATGTGATGCACAGTGATTGCTTAAGTTTCACTCTGTAGTGAAACTTTATAGAAGTGCATTGGAAAAAATTATATCTCTTGCTCGAGGATGATACCCATACATTTGGTGCAATTTGGATGACTAGGAATCTGGTTCTGATGATGAGTTTAGCATAACTGGGGCTGTTAAAAAGCCAGGACCTGTGGTTCTGGGAAAACTTCTTTCACAGTAGTTTTCTTCTGGTATAGGTAGCAACTGCACAAAGATTTTCTTTGCATGTCCCAGGATATAATGATATGTGAAAACGAGATGCTGCAGTCAGCGGCAGCCTTCTTTTCGTAACGAAGTACTGAACTCCTCGCCTGGTGCCTGGGCGGCTCTCGGACAGACGGGCAGTGCCCGCCCGGCTCTCCCGGCTCGGGCGGCGGGCCCGGGCGGGTCAGCACCCTGGCCAGCTCCGCGCCGCCAGCGCCGGGCCGCGGTGAAGGCCCCGCCGCTCGGCAAGGTCAGGGAGCGGCAGCGCCGCCGCGATGCACCTTCTCTTGCCACGGTAAGCGTTAGTCAGGTGCTGCTACGTTAGACAGGCTGAGAAGAACGCATTCAAATAACTTTTATTTTAATAGGAATTTTCAAGGAGATTCCTGATTTATCGTTGCAGATTCCAACAGATTCCTGAAGCATAGAAAACTCCAGAAGATGGTTCATATTAATGTTTGGAAAGGATAAATAAAATTACTTCAGTAACTATGGGCCATCAGCTTGATACCAATTCCAGGCAAAATAGAGGACTTGAGTATTAAAGAATTAAAGGAAGGCAATATAATTACTGCCATTCAACTGAAGTTCCCCTTCTTGTCAAAACAGCTTTTTACAACGACATGACAAGTTTGGCCTATAAAGACAATAGTTATTATGGCACTTATACTTCTGTTAAGACATCTGAGTTTGTACCACACAGCACAGTCTGCTTTTAAGAAACTAAAATGGCCGAAAATCAATAGATCACATACTAAATAATAGGTCCCAAAATATAACTGTAAGGTAACTGAACTAGTATTTCTCTAATTCGTCCCATAAGAATCAATTCCTGACTTGATACTGAAACATTTTTTACTAGGAAAAAAAATGATAAAGTTTGTAGTTGATACTGAGATCAGGAAGTGGTATAGGACAAACTGAGTCAATTGTTTAATGGACTGCAATCAAACTACATATGTTCCAACTCGGATAAAAGAAGACGTTATACATCAAGGAGCAAAGGACAAATGGAAACATCACCTAACGCAATACAGATAATCAGTCACTTCTGATAAATGCACCTGCTGCAGTGTTAAGGCTATGACAACTACAGATGAGCAGGCAAATAAATACTAAGGGAGATCACAATACCTCTCTATCTGCTTGTTGTAGTATTGCTGCTGGAATATTATATCCAGTTCTGGTGTACACATTTCAAGAAAAGATTTTTTTTTAAAACAAAAAGATGCAGAAAGCCATTTTATTAAAATACAGGAGAATATGTATTGAGTGTCAAAATTATTGTCTAATAAAAACTGCTTTAGTCTAAGAAATTACAAGATATCTTCATTCTGACATAGAAAATAAAAAGCTGAACCTTTAGATTACTTACAAACATAAAGGTCTCCAAGGTCTTTAATTTTAGTCAATAAAGATATTCCGTTATTAGAATACTTGATGAATTATTTTAGTGGATTCCTCATTACTGACAATTCTTAAAGACAACGGAATGATTTTCTAAATTATATGCTCTTAATCAACTACTGTTAGCACACGTAACTCAGAAAAGTCCTAGGGAAGCTGGTGTTATGCACGAAGTCAGCTTCAATAACCGCAAGAGTTCCCTTGGTCTTAAAACAATCAGGCCGAGATAAGTGAAGAGTTTATCTTTGAAAATTAACTATATGAATGTATTTCATTATGAAAATATAATTATCCCAGGCAAATTTAGTATGCTGAGACTGTCCTAAGTCCACAAAAGTACTTTTCAACAGTCCAGGGATCAGCTGAAAAAAATAAAGCAGGGCAGAATGATGAGGCATAAGAATCAGTACGTTTATGTATTATAAAGCCTGGGGATCAAGAAACTCTCAAAAGTTATATGAACTTCTTACACATCAGAAGAGCTAACAGTGCAAGCTCAGATTTTAACTATCTGCCAAACAAATGCAAAACTACTCCTAAGAACACAACAGCAAAGATTCCCAAAAACCATTACAGCCTTTCATTTCATCCTTACTTAAATAATAAAAAGTATTACCTATTGGTATCATATGTTTTAAGAAATATTGGCTGTGTGTAAATAAAGACATTCAATACCAAATCTCTCAGAATTAAAGCCCGGGCTTTAAAAATAATCCTGGTTGTACTGTTGATCTATAACCTGCCATATTCATATATTTTGAATGTTTGACACTTGATCTATACAAATAAAATGTCTAAAACTAGAAGAAGTTTTATTTCAGATCGACTGAGTGCAGATTTCATTTTGCAGATATGGAAACAGTAACACATGACACCATAATGGCAAAATAACCCTAAAATAATAACAGCAATCAACAGGTTCTTGAATTTACTTATAAGAAATGTAATTCTATCAACAGAAGTCATAAATTTTTTCTTTTTTTTTTTTTTTTTAAATACACCAACAGTCATTAAATTTGCTTTAAGGATATTCAATTCTAAACTGTGGTGAGATACTTCTTTATTTTGAAATTATTATTTAAATGCAAATTAATTTCTACTCAGTAAGAGAACAAGGTGGATATGCAATCATATGGCAAGCAGGGTTAAGAGATTTCTACTGAGAAACAGGAAACATACAATCATATGGGTGAAATCTGTGTACATCTTTTTTTTTATTAATACTAGGAACTAGAACAGTAATAATACAGGTAATAAATAAGAATACAGTTATTACTACTCTTAAGACCAAGATTCCAGCTTTTACCTCTTTCAGAGCAAGGAATATAGGAGCACATTATAATATGTCAACACCAAATATGAGCAATATCTACTGCAGGGCTACGTGTATGGCAGGCCCTGGTCCTGATTCAGACCATAAATCAATTCTGTCCAAACCTTTACTCCAGGAAAAAAAATAATATTTCAGGGAGCTGTTACATGTTGATGCAGGTCCTCACAATAGAATTGATGTATTTACCTACCAATTCCAACAAGCCAGCCAAAGTACAGTTGCTGCCTGATCGCAGAGGGAGGTCAGGGGCAAATTGACTCATCAAGGAAAGGTTAGCCCAGTCTTTGGAGATATATACAGTAGCACAGCCACATGACTGAGGTATCCTAGGCTCAAAACTAATGAAATACATAAGAACAATATGGATGACAGGGAGAAATGTCCAGCCTGAATTTAGCATCTAGCCCAAATTTCCTTCTAATCAACAGAGAAGGGAGTGCAACATTGCCTCAAAGCAGCCTTTCAGATAAAATGTTCCTCCTTCTCTTGCTTCCTCCCCAAGCTGACAATAGGCAGAAAGACCTACCAGTGGAGCACCCAGGCTACAGTAACAGAAAGGATCTGGTCATGACTACTATCTCAGCTAGACATTCAGGGTGAAGTTGCACATAACAGCATGACCTAGCAAGAGTTATAAACCTATCTCAGCAAAAAAGCAATATACTCCCTTTTTACAATCATTCTCTGTCAAGTTAGCGAGTTGAATCAGCGCAGCTCAGAGATCAATGGGCACTAGAAAAGGCACAGGCAGAGGACACCATCTTCCACTTATTAACAGCAGCCGGCTGTTAGACTGGCTCAACAGTAATGTGCAATTTCATCTGCAGGAGCTAACACGTGAAAAATATGATTATATGTATGTATATCTATAAATAAATGACAATCAGCACCAGACAGTCAATAATGGAGCTTCTTTCCTGCACGCATCTGCTTTACTGTGGGAGGCTCACGGTTTGCTCCTCAGCTTCAGCATCAATTTCTAGTTCTTGCCCAGCCAAGACAAGAACTGACTGGGTTAGCTAGCTCATTTCTCCCACAAGACCAATAAATACTTTCTTCACGCTGATCTATCTTGTGATTCTTTCATGATTTTTCTCCATCCAGGACAAAGTGTTCAGCAGGTTTCCCCACTGGAAACACCATCTTGCTCAAAACTATAATTTCACCCAAATCATCATGATTATCATGATAACCTCTAGAGCTTGACAAAACAGCAGATAAAGTTTATGCAGAAAAAGAATCATGATCCAATATCAATTCCCCTCCTTCAGCTCTCAGAGTATGACATGCCAATTTGTTTTAGGCTGACTCGATTTAAGGAATTGTACTTTGATTTTATAGACTACTGGAAACGGAAAATCAAAGTGTCACATATGAAGGCAGGGCATTCAATGAAACTTGAGGAGTAGCACAGTCATTCCTCGTCTAATACAATTTCAATCAGTTGCTAATGCTCGTTCTGGATCTATTTAACTCAGGATGCTGACAAATGGAAAGATAAGAAAATAATTAATTATTTCAAGACAGTAAAGAACATTATTTAAAACAAAATAACAATACAAATAAATTCTAAAAAGTCACCAGTTTGGTGCTGAAAAGAAGCATGCTCTATTTATAGATACACCCCCCCCTTTTTTTTTTTTTTTAAAATACTTCAACAGTGTGAAGCTAAACAGACATACTTAATTTGCTCAGAAGCCATACTGCTTGCCAAGAGTGGCATTTGAAGCATTACTATAGCAGTAAACTTAACACACATCCTGCTGATACACCACGCAACAAAGCAATCTCATTCTTACTGCATTACTGAAGAACATGGTATCAAATAAGTGTTGCTAAAACCCTCACAAAACGTTAATACCCTGAGAGACTGCATGATAGAAGCAACAAACATCATCTGAGAATTATCTGGGAAGTGACAGGGAGCAGAATGAATCCACTCTTTCAGAATCAATAAGCCGCTGCTGACTGGAGACAATTCCCAAGTACTGGAGGGACACAAATTCTAACAGTCAAGATCTTTCATAACTGCGGATGAGTCCAGTGGAACAAGGCCATTAACACAGGACACAATTTTTGTGTAACTTCAGTTGTGAGCGAAGTGCATCAAAAATGTAATAAAGTTATTTCCGTTTAAACAGACCAGGAGGACACCAACCTTCATCATTTCAGTTTTTTCTCATGTTAGCTCCAGATAGTAACTTGTCCCTGCAACAAGTAACAAATCCCTTTGCAACATCCAGATATAAAGAATGGCCTCATATTAAGACTACTTAACATCTTTTACAAGTTCTCAAAGCAAGTTCAGCATATTTTACCCTTTCTTTATACATCAGACAGCTTCGTATTGGAAAAAACTACTTTTCTCATCAATACCATCAGTGAGCTGGTTAACTTCATCCATGAAAACCCAGCCAGCCTTCAACTCTTGCAACTACTCAGAAGTTTCTCCTGCACTCAAATGCAAGGCTAAGCAACATTTCTCCAAAAGGAAGAATTACCGGATGGAGTTCCTCATCAGTGCAAATAAGCTAATTCTCAATAATTGATTAATCTCTTCAGAGACAAAGTAACAGCATGAAATAGCATTTGAGCAATGCTTTCCATCACAGAACTGTTCTCAACCGTGTAGTACAAGAACACAGATAAACATGCCTGGACATAACAATGAACACATTTTTGAATTCTTAACAAGATAGAGTTTTGTTAAAAATGCTAAAGACTTCTTCAGTTTCCCAGTTTGCCCTCCTCTCAAATTCAATCTTTCCCTTCTCCCCAAAAAACTCAAGGTTTTCAAAGATTTCTCTCCATTAATTGAAAAACAAGTTTGAAGAATAAGTTATTGAAAGTTATGACTTGCACAACATCTCAAAAATGGGAAAGAGGTACTCAACCAGATCAGATCAAGAGGTGAAGCATCAAAAGGTCAGATTTTATTGTTTTAATTTTCCACTACTTAGGTTTCAAGATTAGTGACCTATAAGATAATACAGAAAAAAAATAGACTATAAATTTAAACTGCCAAGAATGGCACCTCAATTTCATAACCAGCTTAAAAACATCCCAGTTACCAGATTCCCTCAAAAGCACACTACTTAACATCTAGCACTGAAGGGGGGGGGGGGGGGGAGTGGTAGAGAAAGACTCCCACTCTAAAATTTTAATAAATATAATAAAGTTATAAAGGATAAGTAAAAGACTGGATGATATTTTCAAAGAAGTAATTTTGAGAGAACATACACGATACAGTTACTAAAAGCCAAGTTATATAGTATTCAATATTTCCAACAAAGAGAGGGAAGTTAACTTTTATTCTACCACTGTGTGACACACAATACAGTACAACCATTAAAGCACTCTATTAATGCATGGAAAGCAGAAAAATGAAACTGCTCCATTTAGTTGTACTCTCTCATCCAACTGAAATAATTTTTATTTCCTCTTCTTAAAGTTAACATGTTTAATTCCCATTTAAGTAGCCTAGATACTAAACTGTTGTCGTGGTTTAACCCCAGCCAGCAACTAAGCACCACGCAGCCGCTCGCTCACCCCCCACCGGTGGGATGGGGGAGAGGATCGGAAGGGCAAAAGGGGAAAACTCGTGGGTTGAGATAAAAACAGTTTAATAACTAAAGTAAAATAAAAAAATAGAACAGTAGTAATACAAAGCAAGCGGTACACTGTACAATTGCTCACCACCCGCCGACCGATGCCCAGCACGTCCCCCAAGCAGCGATCGAACCCCTCCCCGGCCACCTCCCCTGCTTATATACTGAGCATGACGTCACGTGGTATGGAATAGCCCCCGCCCAGTCTGAGTCAGCTGCCCCGGCTGTGCCCCCTCCCAGCCTCCCGTGCCCCTGGCAGAGCATGGGAAGCTGAAAGGTCCTTGACCAGTGTGAGCACCACTTAGCAAGTACTTAGCAAGTACTTAACAAGAACCAAAACGTCAGTGTATCATCGACATTGTTCTCAACCTAAACCCAAAACACAGCCCCATACCGGCTACCAGGAAGAAAACCAACTCCATCCCAGCCAAAACCAGGACAACTGTTAAACAAAAGAAAAACGAATAGAAGATTAACCATTTGAACAAGTTTCTTTCATCCCAATCATGGACAAGAAATCAAGCTGATACTAAGTAATTTTTAAACACAACACGATCTGTAGCTCTTCGATTCCTTAATGTACACCTTGCATTTAGTCAATTTTTTTAATTCTTGCCCATCTAGACCTTAACAACTGGCCCATTAGATCATCTGCTAGATCCATGGTGCAACACACTGCTCTGTGAGATCAATCAAACGAAGCTCAGGTTTCTCTGCCATGAGGAGAGAGTGCTTTAACAGTTAGAATGAGGAAGGAAGGACACTGTCTGGTCCGTGTACAACAACGCATCCCTGTGAGACCACTACAAATCCTGGTGTCTTGTACTGAAAAGGCCGCTGTTTCTCCTCCCCTCTAGCCAAACACAAAGGCTTTGTGTAGTGCTTTCCCAGAGCAGGAGAAAGAGACAACACAACACACAGGAATACATAGAAACTGTCAGTCTCCTGATGTAGGGCATCAATTCATTCCCGCTAGATAAACAAGTCTTAGCTAACACAGAAAACACAGTAGTACATTAATATACCATAGAGAGCAACTTCACACGCTAAGCAAATGTTTAACCTTCTGTACACATGTATCTAGAACCGGTAGAAGCTAGAATCAGAAATCAGTTTCAAACAGGGAAAACTCCACTCATCTTTCTCTTTTGTCATACTCAAAAACCTTTCTTCATTTAATCAGTCACATTGGAAAAACCTCTCTGGAATTTGTGGTGTTAGCGGTAACAGAGCCTGCAGCATGCAGCAGCAGTACAGTAACTACACTAAACCTAACCAACATCACGATATTCCAGTTGTTCAATTTGCTCTTCTCATTCTAACCCTATCTTTTCCAAAATAGGAAGTTTAAAAAGATGCTGAACGTTAAGAGCATAATGGTACATCAGAAATATATCAGATAAGAACAAAGTATTTGTCAGAGATAATTGATTCCATCTTCACATTTTTTAAACTATGGTATCTTGATGCACTATTTTCAAAATAACTTTTGACCAACAAATATACATACTACTGTAGTCAAACTTTCCTATATAGAATTTTTTGATAAGCCAAACAAATGTTACTAAGCATACTTCTGGTTTAACAAGTTAAGAAAGTTTTAATACTTTGTTAAATGTAATTCACGCTGTAAAACAAAGGAATCATCATCAATAAAGTATTCTGTGCAATTTAACACAGAATAAAAACATTGGATATCTTTGTACCATGAGTTCACATCATTAAGATCCAAAAAAAAATTTCCAAAATCAAACAAGAGCAGCAAAATAAGCTCTAATCTTTTGTTTTCTCAGATACAACAGCTAAAATGAACTAACATGCTTATAAGCATAGCATGTGTTCAACAGAGGCATGGCATTAACTACGCAGAATATATAAAAATTCTACTCAATTTTTCCATAACCACAACATGGAAACTAATCACTCACTTTAAGGCTAACGTAATTTTAAAATAAATACAGTATGCTTTATTTTAAGACTCTCAACCTTCCTGTTAATACAGTTTACTAATTCTGAACATTTAAGCTGAAATTCAACTGGCTCTGCACATACAGTCTAAGAAAGCCATTACAACCTATTTTATAACTCCTTTTCTATAGTCCTTTCCAGCTTAATTATAAATACAGTAGAAGGTTCTCAAAAGGCTGTGCTATAGTCAGGGGTCTTGCCTTTGTGTCCATTCCCCCCCCCCAGGATAATACATTAACATTATTAATATTTGCAAATCCATCCCCATTCACACTGGCAGTTGTTCCCAAGTGCCCTGGCTCACACCAGAGGTTAGAAACCTCGTACTGATCTTTGTCCTCTCATTGCTTCTGCCCTAGAGTGACAACAGAAGTACAAGGATGCAGCTGCAGCTCCAGAGATCATCTGTAGACTTAGGAACAAGGTATTTCCCCATTTCCCTTTTTTTAAAGCTAGAAGTCTGTATAATAATGTTTTTTAAATTTCTTCCATACACAGTTTATATGTTTACTATTATCACCGTAGTGAGTGCATCTGCGGCCTAGCCAGGCATATCTGTATTCATATATTGATGCAACTGCTGTTAATGGCTCCAGCACTTAAAGCGCTAGACGACAGACAGACTGATTCCCCATCCAGCTTGCCCACAGATGCATCTGTTACATGCATGCCACAATTAAGAACTAGAAATATAGATGCAGCTATTTTAAAACAGGGATGTTTCGCCACCAGAACACGTAAATATCTGTACCGTTTGCCTTCTTGCAGCAAGTGGGAGGGACAAAAAAATCTCGTGCCTATAAATTTGAATTCTCCGTAGAGGCCGGGGCGGCGATGCCTGCTGCTGGAGCCCGCCAGACCTGCTGACCCGAACTCCACAGGAAGGATCGCCCCGTCCCGCCCGCGCACCCCCGCGGCAAGAAGCCCCTCTCGGGGCTCCCCCCGGGAGCTCCCGCGCCCGGCAAACTCCCTCTCCCGCGGGGAGAGAAACGGCGACGCGGCTCCCACGCAGCAACCGCCGCTGCCGGGCCGGCGGCGGGGGCTCGGCCGCCGGAGCCCGAGGGCCGCGCCCCGCTGAGGCGGCCGGAGGGCCCCCGGGGACACCTCCGCCCGGCTGCCGGGCCCGCGCCGCCGGGCGCGCAGGGGTAACGGCGACGGCCGCCGCGCAGCGCCGCGTCTCCTCACCTGGAACGGGGCCGAGGCGGCGGCGGCGGCTGCTCGGGGCGACGCGCGGCACGGCGAGTCCCTGCGGAGCCCGGCGCCCCCGGCCGCCGCGGGGGATGGTCGGCGCGGCGCGGGGCGGGAGCTAGAGCGGCGCCCCCCGGCCCAGCCTCCGGCCCAGCCTCCGCCCCATGGCGTGCGGCGCGGTCTCTATGGCGACTGCAGTGCCGGGACGGCGCTGGCCGGCCCGCCCGCGGGGAGGGGTAACGGCTGCGCGCGGCGCGGAGGGGCGCTCGGGGCTTACGGAGGGGCCCGGCAGGCTCAGGGGGTTATGGCGGGGCCCGCGGCCCTCCCCAGAGGGGTCAACCCACTGGCGGCCGCCGCCGCCATCCCTGCGGCAGTCCCGGCCGCGCTCCCCGCGCCGCCTCCCCCGCTCTCGCCCTTCCTCAGCCGCGGCGCCACCGAGCTCGCTGTCCTCCAGGGCGCCGCCCGCATCCCTTTTTCCGGAGCGGTGATTGGGCAGCCGCGGAGATTCCTCGCGGGCGATTGGTTATCAGCGTGATCAATTAGGCCACCGGAGGCGGGCGCACCTGGAAACGGCGCCGTGTGCGGGGTTGGTTGAGAGCCGCTGAGCCCCGCCGCCAGTCCCCGCCGCCCCCGCGCAGCCTCGGGGCCGAGGTGCGTGCTGGGCACTGTAGTCCCCGGCCGGGGCCGCCGCCAGCCGCTTCCCGCCGAGGTTCTGAGAGGGCGGCGGGCAGCGCCCGTGATGGGGGTGGGGGCTGGCCCACGGCGATCGCCGCGGCAGGGCCGCTCCCCGCTGCAGCGCCCGCTCTGGTCCGGGGGGGGAGCTGCGTCCTCGCTGCGGTAGCGGCCTCCGCCTCAGCAGCCCGGGCTCGGCCATCCCCGGGCCTCATCGGCGAAGCTACCCGCACCTGGGGGGGCTGCCCGGGGCCTGCCTGGGCCCAGGCCGCTGCCCTGCCTCCGCGGTGGGGCGAGGGGGCTGAGGAAAGAGAGGCTTTGGCGGGGGAGGAGGGTGACCGTGCGGGGAGGCAGGCCCCTCAGGTCGCCTCAGGGGCTTGTGTCCCCTGCGGGGGGCAAACGCTGCCCCAGTGTCACAGCAGGGCTGCTGCCCGTGGGCTCCACGCCGTGGCACTAGGAAACGCATGATGTATCCTACGCGTAGGCCAGTACGCCCTTCGAAGAGAAGGCATCGGCTCTCACAGGTGACTCGTTATTGCAGGGAAGTCTCTCCAGCCTGGTCAGGCAATGGAGAGGGTGCGCTTCGGTGGGTGCCGGCATCCCATCACACGACAGCCAACAGGACGCGTTTGTAGGCCACAGTGTCAGCCCAGAGGCTGCATCCATCTGGCAGACTTGCAGCTGGGAGAGACCTGTTCTGTGGGAAGGGGGAAAGACAGATTTGCTGTGCTCGCAGCAGCATGTATGAAGTGAGTAAACACACGGCAGTCTTCCCCTCATGTGAAGTTTCCCGGGGGGGAGGGGAAGCTTTTATTTCCCTACTGTCAGGCAGATAAGATGATGACAGTGTGCATAATTTAAGGCCTTTCTTCATTTGTCACAGGGAGATCATAGTCAAAGAATAAGGTGAGAAAACAGTATCTCCTACTGCTGCTTTATGAGTAGGAAGATGCTTGTAGTTTACAAATTAGTTACCCAGCAGCGGGAGCTGTGAACCTAACCTAACAGTGAGCCCAAACAGTTCTGACTTGCTCAGTGTCAGCTTCAGCCAGATGCTTCTTCATTCACAAAGTGAGCTACCTCAAGCAGTGGGCCAGCAGTCGCAGTGGTGTGGATAAGCATTGGTGATAAGCATATACTCCTCTATAGATAGAGAATGCGTGTGTGTATAATGTGTCCTAACTAACAGTTGAAGCAGTTAATAAGAAAGCTGATATTATGAAGAAATGTTCATTTTGTGAATGGAAATGAACCAATGAACCAACCTTGACTGAAATAGGTGGGGAGGGTTGCTTTTTTCTTTTTTCTTTTTTTTTTTTCCCCAATAGTGTATCTTTTCCCCAGTTGCAGAATGGAGTTATGAGTTTTGCTTACCTTTGATAGACATTTACAATTTCTCAGATGGAAAATATTCTACTGGAGCTGCAAATTCTTCCAGACCTGTCTTAAAGGCATTGCAAAGGTGACAGTTATTCTAGGATAGGCCTGCTCCATATACCTACTTTTCTCATGCACTAAACAAATAATTTTTTCACATTCGCTCCAAAGTAGACAGTACTTTTCCTCCCAAGTTATAATTGAGGGTGGATGAATGCCCTAACCACCTCTTATTTTAAGTAATGCTAACAAAGCTTGCTGTGTGCTAGGTGTAATGGGGAGCTTATGAATATGAATCCATCTGTGAAGAGTACTTTATTGTTCCCCAGATAATTGATGTATTGCCTAAGGTATACAATTCTTCAGCAAAATTTTTTTATTTGATTAAAGAGAATGGAAAGGCCTTAACAAACTTGTTTATCTGGGTTGTGTGTTTACCTGTTTATCATTGCTAATCCAAGGGGCATAGTTTCTCTCATCACTTTGTAACTTCACAAGTAAATTCATTGTCTAATATAACCACATTGTTATGCACAATATCATGGAAATCACGTCATGAGTACATGTCGTCTTAGCATACTGTAAGTCAGCATGCACACTGCAAGCTTTAAAAGACCAAATAGCCTTTCCCTTCATTATCAGTTAGTTTTAAAGTTATAGTGATCTGTTAGTTTTGAAATTACCATGGACTCTTCCTAAGTAGACAAAACCTGAATAGTTCAAATAAAAGTCAAGCAGGGAAAAAAATAAACTAAAACTGAGTCTTCTCAAATGGAAAATGTGTTTCCACTTAAGTGCAGGACGTCTTTACAGAAAAGATCTAATCTTTTTTCATTCACTGCTCCAGAAATATACCAAGAGGTTCTTCAAGGCTTTCTGTTCTACTATTTTTGGTTCAAAGATGATGATAAATATAACAGATACAAGCGTTTCCTCTGTCAGTGCAAACTTGCAGAATATCTTCACCACAAAAAAAACCCAAACCAAACCCAAAACAACCCCAACACATTAAAATCTCTGGTTTTATGTAAATATGGTTTTATGTAAATATGGAATCAAGCTGTTCTAGGGGTTTTTTGCAGTAGTACAGGTAGTTAAGTTTAGATCCATAGTGTTGATTTGGCCTGGAAAATGTTACCCTGAGCCAAAGATTTTACATTGTTAGTTACATTCAGGTTTTACATTGTTAGTTCTAATTGGCTATCTCAATGTAAAAGTGTGCCTCTTGTTGCAATCTAACTATAACCTTGTTCTTATCTTTTAACCAGTTGCTGTATCTGGCTTTGTGTGGTAATTGTCTGGTATTCCAAAACATCCACTTAACAATAGTTTTGGATGCAGGGAGAGTAAAAGGGGGGTTAAATATAAAAAGTGCCTCTAAATAGTATCTGCTCTTGCTACTATTAGAGACAGACTGGAGGGCCAGGTGGATAACTGGTCTGACCCTGTAGAGTATTTTGTATGTTCTGATGTAACTGTATTTTTTGTATGGGAGTTTATCATGCAGCCTTTGAATCAATATATCAAACATATGTGAGTGAAGAGCCACCTCTGAATCTGCATGGAATGATAATGAGCGTCCTAGGTCCTCCTATAAAACCAGAAAGCTCTTGCAAGCGTATTCAAGTGTGGTAGCTCAGCACAGATAAACATTTAACTCTGATGCGGCTGGGAATTTATCTAGTCATTTTAGTTTACTAGTAGTTATGTAGAAATAAAAGGGGAAAGAAGAAGAGCTTCTAACTCCAATCTGTTGCAGATCTCTGAGGCTATTCCTACTATGAATATTCTCTGAAAGGTGAATTCTCATACGTACATTTTACTTGTCTGTGCATGTAAACAGTATACCTAAATATTTCTTCTTAAAACTATTACATTGCTTTCATTATTCCTCAGAAACACTTGCACTGAAATTAACATCTTTATCATAAATTATATCAAAAATGTTACTTGTATAAATAAATTATTAAAGTCACAGGAAAGATAAAATCATTATTTGCATCAACAAAGGTTCAGATCTTGCCAAGAGGTGAATTTCACCTTGGGATGGAGAAGGACAAGTACTGGAAACAATTGTCTGCTGGTTTAACATTTCTGAAGTCGGAATGATTATATCAGCAGAAACTTTAGTCTGTTACTTCCAAAACAGAGCAAAAATGAAGTTACTTAGCAAAGTTAGTCAACAGCTGTAAACCACTGCACATGGACACCTCTGCATTTGTTCTGAAGATTTTTAAATATCTCAGGTGGTGCAAAGTAAATCATTAAAGAAGACTGTCTTGTCTTAGTTCAATCCTAAATGTCTAACTTGGCTGTAGACTGCAAGGAGACAAAAGAAAAGTATTGCAGACCAAAACTCTGAAGTTAGAGAGCAGGAGGATTACTGTCAGAAATTACTCCAAATTCCAAAGGCTTACCTGACCAAACTTCATTGTAACCAGGTAGTTGCTATGGAAAGCTGTGAACAAAAAAAAAAAAAAAAAAAAAGAGAGAAGAATTTAGTTGTGCTGGTATATGCATGGCATATGCATGGCAATACAATTTGCTGATAAGTTTGGCTGTATGAAAAATAATTCCCAGTACTGTAAATATGTTCTTACATGTCTAATATAGCTTCAGTATTTAATATTAAGTATTAAATCACCTAATGAGGCAATAAATAGAACTGGTCTGAATTTTAAAAGTATAGAAACAAGCCTGTGAAGACCAAAGTGAGAGCAAACTATTTCTGGACACACCTGGACACAGCTCTAGCTTTTATGATTTTTTATTGAAAAAAGAACAGAGAATGAGAATATACGCACATATAAACTCCCAATATCTATCTTTCTTGCTTGAAGGACTAGATCAGAACTTCTAGGATTGTCTATAGATGGAACACAACTTTCTAGTGCTTCAACTTCTGCTTTCTTAGGCTTCATAATGGATAATCATGGAAAAATAAGTTTGCTTTCCTGGAAATTTTCTTCCTTGTGGGATAAGGGCGATGTGAGAATTTTCATCAGTGTTTTTTGTTTGAAAGGAATGATCTAATGTTTCTTCAAGGAATCTTTAAAAATTAAAAACCACACCTATACGCAAACATATGCATATATCTGCTGGTGGAGAAGGGTGATGTGATTAACAATGTGTAAGACCTTCTGAACTCTGCTGCTATTTTCCTCAAATAAATATGTATGGGAGTAGATGATTCATCCTGCGAAGTACAGACTCCTTGGTTTCAAATACTTTCATTGGAACTTCTTTGCCTAGACATCAGGGTGTTTGGTTTATTTATTTATTTCTGTATGAGTCAGAAGTTCTGAATAATATTTCTGCTTAGTTGACCAGAGAAGTAGGAGACAAAGCTCCAGAAAATATTTTTGAGAGTCAGAAATCAAATGGTTGTCAGAAAAGAGACAAGAGAAAAAGAAAGAAAAAATAAAGGGGGGGAGGGGGATAGATAGCAAGATGCACAGACTTCATAAGTATTCATTTCCAAAGAGATGGAAAATTCATAGGTTTGGTTAGTCAGTAAATAAACATCCACCAAATCCTAGAATTTGTTGGAAATTGTAACTAAAAATGAATATATAAATGGAGGTGGAAACAATGCTCTCACTGAAGAGTAGAAAGGTAAACATGTTTTATAAGCTCACATTTCAGGCAAAAGTCAATGAGCAAAAGAAGTATTGACCAAAGACGGGACAGCACTTATAAAGTTTTGTAGATGTTTAAACAGGTATCCAGTTCAGAGCAAATGAAAAATCACAGACCTTGAGACATCTAGTTCAGCCCTTTTTCCAAGGAAGGACCAACTGTCCCTACAACATTCCTGGCCAGTATTTGTCAGACTCTTGTAAAAGTCCTCTGTTGACGGAAATCAAGCTTTTTCATGGGCTATTTCACTATTCTCACTAAAAGAAAGATTTCACCCATTATTTCTCCTCCTATCACCAAAGGAATTTATTCCCTTCCTCTGTGCAACTACCTTAAAATTACTTGAGCACTGTTTTCACCTCTCACCCTCAGTCTTCTCTACACTAAGAAAACTGAGTTCTTTCAGTCTCGTCTCTTCACGATTTCTAGACACCAAGTGTCAATGAGCATGAAGTCACTGCTGAAGGGACAGAGGGATCTTGGATCTTTTTCGTAAGAGCTCTAAGAGCACTGTGTCTAGGTGCTGGTTTTTGTCTATTTGACAGCTTCAGAAACTTTGTGAGTCTTTTTTTTTTGTGTGTGTGTGTAACTGTCTCTTTTCTTTCCAAAAGAATCTCAGATTCCCTACAAAATGTCCTGAGTAATATTGTGCAGTTCAAACGGTGTCTAGAGAGTGAAAAACAGCATCAACGTCAGGTTTGTAATAAGGTGAGAACAGGGAGACTTCCTGATTAGTGTAAGACCTCCTCTATAGGAGATCTCTTCAAGGAGAAATGTGAGAGTGTATGTCTGACTACTTTGCTAGGGGAAGAAGGGTCAATTGGCAGTATAGTGCACCAAAGTATTGATGCTATGAGATATGGAACAGAAGAAGGAAATTTTACCTCATTATGTAAGGGGAATTTTGTTGGAAGCCTTAATTCCATTCTGCAAAAAGCTTCCTGATGACTGGCTCGTGATGATACGAACCATAGTGAATACGGTACGAAGGTGAAAAGCAAGATTGCTGCATGGTCTAATTATGAACAAGGCTGTAAAAATGGATTCTAGTCTTCAGAAAAAAGTTACAGCCAAGATGGAAGGTTTAGGTTACCAACCAATTTAAAATACAGGTTCACTTTCCAGCTTTACCATAGACTGCTGGTCTGATTTTGAGGGGAATACACTATTTATGTGCCTTAGTTTTCCATTTGTAATGACTCACCATGAGTCAGGAATGGATGACTCAGAGGTTACAGACAGTACAGCTCCTATGGATTGAAATCAGAGCTGGCTTGATTGGTACCTGCATGGTGTTTCATGGAATATACAGGAGCCCGGATGACTAGCAGTACGTGTGCAGTGCAGTTCATGCAAGTCTGCTATAATTTCCTTTTTGCCTGAGACTGGCTCCAGCGTCCATATTGTTATAACCTTTAAACATCTGAAAAGTTAAAAATATAATACTTCTTTTTCTGATTCATTTAATCTGTGACATTCTTCAGGCAATTAAATGAGCTCCAGTTACGGTATTTGTATTTTGCATGGAACATAGTACAGCAGGTCTTCTGGTACAACTGTAGTACAGTGTATAACTGTAGTTGTAAAAACATATAACTGTCTTAGTTTGCAATAAGCTTTGTGGCATTCTAATGTACAAACTGAGTTCTTTTAAATTACCATCTATCCCCATTACCTCTTGCCTTTGAGTTTTAACATTCCCTCTGCCAACTCTGCAATTCCGTAAGAATTTCAAATGTTGTGATTTAACTTAGGTATCTTCATATAACTAAAACAACCATAATCATCTAGATACCACTATACTTCCTTCCTAAAAGTTAAAAAATGCAACTGAGAGAGGAACATTCTGCTAAGACCCCATTGCTTCTATTTGCCTAATAACTTATGCCTCTCAGTATCTACCATGTGGTTCACAACTTTACAAAAGCCAAAAAAAGCAGATGGTTTGAATTCCCTTTTTCATACCCTCTCCCCACTAACACATATCAGTGAATCTCTTCCTGAATATGGACTCTCCCTCTGAAGCACTGACATGTTAAAGAAAGGTCGTATAGTACCTGCTTGTGTCCGACTTACTGAGTGCCTCCAGTTTTAGTCCATTACTCCAAGATCTCTTATCATTACTTATCATTTGCATTAAATACAAGACGAAATGGAAAGCCATCCAAATATAAAAATAAAACAATTTTTGGAAACTAGATGTAAAATTAAATTTTGCAGCATGCGTCATCCCAACTAGCTATTTCATTAGGCTAATTCATAACACATCTATGCTTGCTTGTGGACTTATATATGAATGGTACTAAACAGATAAGTAATTGCCCAAGAATTCATTAAATTTACCTCTTTCAGATCCAAAGCCACCTCACAGCAATCTCCACTGTTAGCAGGGAAGTGTGTGTTTTCTTGCTACACCACTGGGTGGTAGACGGCAGACCCACATGTACAACCACTCCTGCTGAGTTACAAAATGCTACTCTATCATTATGGTCTTGGTGTCCAGGCTTCCCAGCAGGTCTGTAAGAAAGTGCATCATGCTTAGTTGTAGATTGCCGTAAACCAAAACTAATTTCTGAATAATTTAACTTTTAATATTAACTTTGCAGCTGAAACCATTTCCCAATATGAGACAGAACAAAAAATACGGGTAGCATTGACCTCTAATTGCATTAAGATTGGATTTAAGTTATTTCTTACAGTGATGCGTTCCTGAGCTTCCACTAGCTGTGTGAATGACCTCTAATCTCTCTAACACAAATAAAAGAAAGCTGCTTTCTTCGCATTGTAGAAAAAATCTACATATAGCAGCACTGCCATCTTCTGCTTGCTTGCTTTCATGTATGCAAGTACTAGGTTTATACTGCAAAGCAATAACAGGGAAGGTGCATTTTTCTGCTAGTAGGTACCTGAGGCAATAACATTTTCTAATACTCAGGGATAACATATGTGTGGAGTTCCACAGATGTGGGGGGTTTTCACACGTGAACTTTTTCTGGGCATAGAAAAGGACTTCAGACATTTGGCCAGGATTTCTAATATATCGCATCCCAGCCAGAGCAATAGCTCAGAAAATCCCAGGCAAACGTGTACATTTGTGTACTTGTGCTGTCCACAAGGAATATATTACACCTGTTGAATATGCTCGGTAGTGTTGATCTGTACACAAATGTACATGTTTGAACAAATGTAATATATTCCTTGTGGGCTGCACGAGTACAGCAAATCCAAAGCATGAATGATCCATGTGCATAGGACTAATTCAAGGCAGTTAGGGTACATTTGATCATATGGAAGTGTTTGTGTGGTCCATATGCAGTAGGTCCAACAGGTCCCAGATATATCACATATGCTCTTGATCTGAAGTTTCCTGGATGTGCTGTACATCAGCACATAAGCAAGATAAAAAGCTGGAAGCTCTACTTCAGATATTTTCTTTAAAAAGCTGAAGGTACAGTAAATTCTATTTTTCTGATCTGAAGTTGCCAGCAAAAGGCACATTAGGCCTGTATGACTCCAGGGACCCCCCACACGTCAAGGAAGCAGCTCTATATAAATTTGCCATAGAGTACTAGACAATGCATTGTTGGATTGAGCTTTCAGCATAAGCGTTAGTTATGAGTTTGATTGTATCAGAAAAACTGAAAAGGGAGAGAATTTCACTGTATGACTTTATCCTGTTGGGACATGTCCTTGGGATTTTTCACCCCGTGGAGGCACAGAGTGACACTGGCAATTATGAGCCTCCCTCTTCCACATGAAATGACTTCTGGCAAGTGAACGAGTCTTAATTGTTTTTTCTTCTTAGAGTATTGTAGGTAGATATTCCAGTCTCTGCTTTACTCAAGACTTTGATAGACTGTGTTGCACTGATAACTAATCTTTCACCTTTCCTTGATAGTAAGTGTGATAATACTGATGCATGCAGAGGAGTGTCTCACCTTAAACGAGGTGAGCAGGCGTATTTCCAGAATACACAGGTAGAATCACAGTAACCTCATGGTATCGGTTTATTGCTCATCATTAGCTGGGCGAGCACAATTTATGCTTCTGAGAATATTCATATGCATTACAATCCCTGGTGCAGGGTCCCTTGCAGTCCGTAATGTGTGCTCACTGAACTCTCTGCTGTGCTGCTGTGTTATGAACCCTATAGACCAAACCTGGTCCTGCTTAGTGATTCAGTTCTGGTACTAACATCACCACTAACTCGATCAAGCATTGCTGCAGACTCAGCTTGTTGCCACTACTGTTGCCAGTTCAACCCAGCCATGTCCATCCCGCACATCACTACATGCTGGGCTCAGAAATGCCAGCGGACAAGATGCTTTTGCTTCTGGCTTGGGATAAAGCTTTTAAGAGTCTAGGACAGAGGTTTCTACTAGATTGTTCTTGAACCTGGAAAGCTTCCCAAGCCAGAACCTACTGTGAGTCATACAGGATGATCCACTTGCTCTTGGTTACTTGAATTCCTTTCTTGGACGCAGTCACAGTCAATACACAGAGGACAGACAATTCCATCCAAAGCAACAAAATATGGAATGATGGGTAAGGCACATAATAGTGAATGTAAATGATAATTGCCTAAGATGATAGATTTTCCCTTCCCACAGAAGCACAAAGTTTCATTATTCTCATTCTTCTCTCTCTTGGGCCCATATTTATTCTTAAGAACAAATTAAGAACTAATGAAGACATTAGCAGGTACTGAAGAACAATCTCTGTTGCTTACTAGCCCAAACCTCTGGAGGGTAAAAAGGTAAAAGAAGTTACTATAAATGCATTTTGTCAGTGAGATCTCAGGTCACACTCAGTTAATTGGCCTGTTTTGCAGGATTTAACCTGGTGGCATAAGAACCTTGAAATAAATCTCTTAGCTACGATTAGAGATGAAAGAGAGATTAGCATGGGCAGGAGAGTTGAAGTCTTTTTCTCCATCTCCATTGGTGAGTCAGTGTAAAGACAGAAGAACTCCACAGACATCAGGAAATCAGTACTTCACTCTTCCTCAGGATGCCTGATCCAGGTATTTTCTCCCCTGTACTCAGCAAGTTACCAGTTTTGAGATCTTGTTCGGTCCTCTGAAGCAGGTTAGTGGTTTCTTTTACGCTAAGTCACAGATAGGAATGTGTGTTCAGCTAAAATGGTAGATTTTTAGTGAAATTGGTGAGATAAGATGTGGTTTGTTTATGACAAAATTGCAAGCCAAATTTCTTTGGACAATTTGCATCTGATAAGTAAATTTTACAAACAAATAAAAAGCTGTGCTATATCTTGTTCTATGTACTTAGGGGAATTTGATAACAAAGGAACAGGTAAGTGGCATCTTGAAAGCAAAAAGCTACGGTATGCTGAAGGAAGCTGTGTTTGAAGTGAGTTAGACAAGGAAAGCTTGGGAACAGTATCGATAATATGGAAGAGGTTTCCACATTTATTGGGCTTCTTCCATTGAAAGAAATATTTCTCCCTTTACAGAATAAAATCCAGCTTCCTCTCCCATAGCTGGGGAAAAAATGTCTGTGTGTATATGCTTCATAACTCTGGAGTGGCTCATGTGCAATGGTGAGGTGTGTTTCGCAGGACTTTGATAGAGGTGTTAGTTCCACTAAACTACTAGGAGCGTTTGTGGTTTTACAATAGCCCACTGGCAAATATAACTTGGAGAAGAAAGGATACATATTGCAGAGCAAGGCAATGACACTTTTAGCTCATAACTGCACTTCAGTTCTTTCAGCTGGAAGAAATTTCTTCATGGTGCTCAAAAAATGTTACTACAGGGCAGTATGCATGTTGCAATACATCTTATGCTAATAAATATATTCAATACTTCATCGAACAGTTAGGGAAAGAATAATGTTGTGGTGTATTTACAAAATTCATCATGATGGGAAGAGAGTCTTCTCATTACCTAAAATAAATTCAGCAAACTGTTAGCATAGGAAAAAAATAGTCTCAAGAGAAATATCCATGTAGAAGCTGGGAACACTAGACCTTATGCCTAGTGTTTCCCATAGACTAATTTGTCAGGAACAGAGTGGGTAAATTGTTCTTCTGTCCTAGACTTGATGCACTCAAAGTTTCATGAGAAGCACAGTTGTCCCAAAGATCCTTTGTGCAATCCTAGGTATATCAGTGACAGCCAGGGTCAGTCAACGAGTGGTCACTGCACTACACCAAGCAGTTGTTCCTCCCCTTTCCTCTGGCAGTATGGCTCATATGAAATAGCAGATCTTAGACCGCTGGAGGACTGTGGCATGGGTACCTCTGTTAGATGAATGTGAATATTTCATGAAATCTAGTCTTGTAACAATACTAAAATTGCACCAAGGAAGCTAGAAATACCATATGAGAATTACTGGAGGCAAGGACTTACTAGGAGAGTTGCTCTTGCACATAAATTTTTCTTTTTTTTCTTAACTTTAGGCATGTAAGACAGAAAGTCGTAAATTTACATCTTCCAAAATCAACAATGCCTCTTGAGTAGGTGAATTTTAAGTAAAGGTAGAACTGTTTACAACCTTTGTTCAAATGTTAAAGCAAAAGATGTTTGGCAAGTCGGGTGCTCTCAGTGACTCTGTAACTGTATGTGGGCCTAACAATTTAGAGGCATTTTGCAAATACATACACATATTTCATAGAAATGAACAGTGAGTGATGCATTCATATACACTGGCCGTTGAACATGAACTGCTTATCAGCGGCTAGGACATTTCACGACAGATTCTCTCTACTGTGAGCTCTGAGACCTGAGTATCGGGGGCAAATAAACCTATTTGCAGCAGCCATCTACAGCTATTTAAGTTCAAGCCATGAACTGCTTAACTGGTGAAGCAATCAAAGATACTGTCTCCAGGCTTAGCAGACAGGCTGTCAGCGGAATTCATGTAGAGGCTTAATTCTGTGCCAGCAGAGCATGATCCTCTTAAATGAGGTCTGAAGGATACCGTTAAAGAATGGTGTGAAGAAAGTGTTGTCATTTTATAAATGACTGTTCTCTGGACTTGTTTGTACAGAGGTGTCTACCAATAATCAGTATTTCATCGTGATAATCAATATGATTATCACAATATGATCGCAACCAATATTCAACCATAACTAATAATCAGCCTTAACATCACTAAAATTAGGACCCTGTTTTTAAAGTCAGAGAGCTGCTGGCCTCAACACCTTTGGAAATAAGACCAGTAAGGAAAAATACTGTGCATTTTGCACACTAGTCTGTGTATTCTACGAAAGACACACAGACGTGAATATTTTTGAGGGGAATTAGTTTCCTCTCTAAATGCAGGAGAAAATAAACGCAACATGAATGAATTAGATCTCACAGGCATTAAAATATTTTACTATTCAAATGCATGAAGATACCTAAACCATATCCTAATATGAATGGAAGAACCTATTCCTCACTTGTACAAATAGAATTGATTCCTTCCGACACACACAGATGAAGACACTGGGATACCATTACCTTTTTAAACTGTACTCTGCAACAATCTGCTTACCCGATGTTAAGCTTCATTGCAGCTGTGGATCCTTTAGTGGGCAGATGTAGCCCTACTTCTCTACAGCTTGTCTGCAGGTAGTTTTCATGCTATTTTAGCCAATACCAGTTTATTCAGATGAAGTTAAGCAGTAGAGCCCACTAGCTTAAACACAGTTATACATGAATAAAGCTGCTTATACTTCTCTATTTCCCCAAATTTACAGGATTATATTTTACTGTTTATAAGTGCCATTGTATTAGCGGAATTAGATGATTGTATAATCATATAAACACATAGCTATGTAGTATAAAATCACTCTAATGAAAATTACTGCATTGGTACAAGACCATGCTGAGAGCAGGTTTTGTGGGCAGGAAAGAAAGAAGAGCTCCATGTATCTTGCACGTGTTGAGGAAAGGCAATCACAAAGCATCAGAAGCACTGAAGAAGGGTAAAAGTTCATGGTTTGATCCTGAGGTACTGCAGCATAGTTCTGCATCCACATCACATACACAGAAAACACATTGTCTCCAGCTCTAACAGGTTTTAGATCTTGGATGTTATTATCTGCTTTCTGCCTGTGATTGTGATATAACTGGAGAGGTGCAAAGGAGTGGAGAGGTGCAAAGGAGAAGTTATTAGTAGTGTTGCAGAGAAGCAAGGTTAAAAGTGCTGGGAAAGATGCTATCTTTTCTTAGATCCACTAATAGCTGGGGAAAAGAAGACAGACCTTGAAACACAGAAGTCCTCCTTCAGCTGTGAAACTCTGAAATATCTGATTTGAAACTCGAACTCGGGGGGGGGGGGGAGGGAATATGTAGTTTCTCTGAATATATTTTATGCCCATCACTGTGATCTTTGGAGAGAAAAATAAAAGTCTGTAGATCACAGGGGAAAGTTATTAAAAGACTGTTGATAACATAAGAGCAGATGTATCAAAAACAAGATAAAAAATATACAAGATATAAATTACTAAACACGAGTGTTTTCATTTTTCAAATAGTTCCCCTTCAAAAAAAATATTGTGGTGTCCCTTGGGTCTGCAGAGTCTTCTTCAGACAGGAGAACGGAAGCAGTTCCCATGGGCAGTGAAAAAGCCAAGGTTATTGCAGAAAGAACAACTAGGAACGAAATTTAGGATTCTGACTGGAATATGGGGGACTCGGAAAGTAAACCAGTCTCCAGGTGGTAGGAGGGTTGGAATAAGGCATGACTGTCACAGTTCTCAAGACAAGGGAAAGAACAAGCAACTTTAGCTGCAGGAGCAGAAGTTAAGACAGTAATGGTGATTCTGGTTTCTGGTGCTATTTTCACATTTTTTCCATATGGAAAAAAGGCTTATGTGATTATGCTGTATATATGCACTTGTTTGTCCTACTTAGCAACTTTTGAATGCAAATCTGACTATGACACAGTAATCTAAGAATTATAAATTCCTAGAATGATCAAGAAAATATGGGCAATGAGTAGAAGGGAAGGGCGCCATGAGTCTCCTGGAGGGAAAGAGAGCAGATCAGCTCACTTCTAGTCATCAGAAAATCTGCACAGAAAATTGCTCTCAAGACAAAAATCCATAGGAATCCAGAGTTCACTGGTTCTACTCTTCACTTATTTTTAATTACTCTAGTCGGTCCTTAGAATTATTTTCTTAAGCGATTTGTATTGCATGGAATTTAAGCAACAGATTTCACTGGGGTGCTCCCTTGGCTGGTCTCAGAGTGCGTGAGGCTGTACAGCAAGCTTTCTGCAGTCTCTATAAATATCCAGTCAAACAGACAGTAATCTCTCTCTCTTTTCTTCAGATGTCTACTGCATGCCTTGGATACATGTTCCTAATCAGCTTACGAGCTTTCCTTGACCTACGCTTCTCTTCGTAATGCTGATCTGACTATGGCTGTCCTCAAAGTAAAATTCACCAAAACTAAGAGGGACAAATTGGCTCAGATCTTATGGATCCTCAACTGGGTTTCTGTAGTGAGTGGGATCATTCTCTTCAGTCTTGGCCTTTTTCTGAAAATAGAGATCAAGAAACGCAATGAAGTGATGGCAAAAGGGGACGTTAACTCTGTCCCCAACATGCTGATCTCCGTAGGAGTCATAGCATGCATCATCAACTTTCTGGGTGGCAAAATCTGCTATGACTGCTCAGATGCCAACAAGTTCTCTCGATGGAAACTAGTTATGCTCCCATACATCGTATGTACCTTCTGTTTTACCTTCTGCATCCTGGTGGGTGCTCTCATGTGCTATACCATGAGGAACGAGCTGGAAGAGTCTCTCTATCTGGGTTTGAGGGACGCTATTAAGTTCTATAAGGACACAGACATACCTGGACGATGTTTCTTAAAGAAAACAGTGGATATGTTACAAATTGGATTCCAATGCTGTGGAAACAATGGCTTTAGAGACTGGTTTGAAATACAGTGGGTATCTCCTCGTTATCTGAATATGGCTTCCAAGGAAGTTCTGGAGTAAGTATTTACTAGTCATAACAAAAAATTCTAGGAAAAAGCCTCATTCAAGAAGCATTTGTATTGAACAGAAAGTAACAGCAGTGTCAAAAGATCTTGAGATGCATTGACATTAAAGATAATATGGCAAAACTGCTTGTTCTCTGCTATCAGCCAAAAATTCTGGCAGGGTTTTTCCTCCTTATTAAAACACTATCTTGTGGCTAGAAGGCTTCTCTCAAAGATCATTCTAAATAACTCTGGTAATGGGTCTAACTCAAGAAGAGATAACATTTCTTTGGTCACAGGCATGTTCACAAATACCCTCATGGTTTAACTAATGTGGTAACATTTAGTGGATAATAGTAGGAATAACACTTTGTCTAGACCGTATGCTCCCTCTAAAACCAAAAATACTAAAGTACTCAAGCCAAAAAGCATCCTTCTGTTTATATTTAATCATTCTGCGTTTCTAGCACACACCTCAAAAGGCTAAGTAGATACTAATTTCTACTGGACCTTTGTCTCAATAAAAAAACCCTGTAGAATGACCACGTTACTCACAAAATATGCTAACTACATGCACAGTCAAGGTTGCCTTTTGCTAACTTTTTAGGGATGCTAAGCAAAGCAAAGATGTATCTTCCTTTTTTTAATGTGTGAATTAGCTACCTCAAGATTTCAGTTATAGCGAGCTAATGATGGAAAGAAAAAAGGATTGTACTATCAATACATTGCACAGTCAATCCTAAACACTGAAAGATCTTTCCCCGTCAAGATATTAGACTTTGCAAATCCAGGTTCAAATCTATATGTTCACATGTAAGGAACGGCCAACACCACATGCGCTGTGTAAAAAAGGAGGAGAAAAACCCTTGAAACTTGTAGGTTTGTTTTGGGTTTTTTTTGTTGGTGCTTCATGTGATGTAGCAATTGTGAAGTTATATGCTCATAAAGAAGAGTCTGGTAATTCTTACACACAATAGAAAAGGTAACAATAAAAAAAATAAAAAGTAGACAATCCAATCTGTAATAATTCTTCTAAAGCTGAAAAAAAGTCTTCACTGATGAGAGCAAAGTAGCTATATATTCCTGGGAAAGACAAACACAAGAAGCTTGACTGGCATTTGTCAAGTGTTCTGTTTTGCCGAACTCAAAAATCAGTGACAATAAAGCCAGGTGAAAGGAGGCCAAAGATCTTATTTTCACAGAATTTGCAACTTGAAACTGCCATTATAGCAAAGCATATATACAGAGCTGCAAATACACCAGAGGACAGGACCTAGGAGAATATGGACAAGAGGGCGTCAGCATGCATAAGGCAGTTGGCTGTGGAAATAAAGCAAGCTTTAGAACAAGTTTCTTGAGCGAGAAGTTGGAAAGCAACAGTGACACAAGGCAGACTGACCCAAGAGGTGTTTTAAATCCTGGTTCTACACAGAAGAGTGACATGACAACAAAGATGGTCCGCAGAAACTTAAGAGTAGTATCTTATTGTGAGGACAAAAGTAAAATATACTGCCTTTTATCTCTGTAAGACGTGCAGAAACGATAATGTTTTACCCAGGGTCTTAGCTAAACTCTGTTTTCTTCTGCAGGGTCACCTGTGCTCTGCCATTATTTTGAAAATACACTGTCAGTTAATTTTTGCCCATGTAGGCAGAAGATGCCAGTGAAGTGTGTGCGAGGGAAGTAGTTACACTGCAGAATTTCTTTTACTGTATGGAAGTTGGATAATTCCATCTTGATTGCTAGAATCCAAGTTGGTGCTGTATAACCAAATTATACTATGATTTCCAAAAATCTGGTAGAGAAAAATTTGATATGTAATCGTTAGAAGCAAAGTCCAGCTGGTAATGTTCAGAAAAGATGGAGAAGGAACCAAATATTTTTCTTGGTTTCATCTTGTACTGTATGTCAATTAGTACTTGGTAGATTAAGAGGCAAAGCAGTTGAGAACTGACGTACTGTTAGCAAAACTGAACTTCTCACCTTCCTTCATAATCCTCTTCCCTCCCCTCTCTTCTATATCTCCGTTGCCAACACCACAATGTGACAAGAAATGGAGAGAATCAATGGGAATGGTAGGAGGGTGAGGCAGGTTACAGTGATACAATCCTATCATTGCTTTGGTTGGGTAAAAATCATCATCTTATAGTCTCAAAAGCAAGTTTTGCTTTACAATACCACAGCAACTTTGAATTGCAACAACAAATAGCAGTGAATGTCTCACTCCCTCAGCTCTGGTACCGAGGTCTTCCTTTCTAACTGTACCAAGATGCATCATTCCTTAATTTGCCACTAGTAGAGGAGAGGCGATGGCAGGGGGACATAACCCAAGTCTGGAAACTGCTATTGTTGGCAGTAGAAAGAAGATTCCTCTTTGTAACATATGGCAGGAAGAAAACAAGTAATTAAACTGATGCTTGGGATCAAAAGAAAAGCTTAAGACTTAGTTTAAGAGATTGTATTTTAACCATTTTAGATGCTGTACTGTATTTGGGTCATGTCACTGAAATAAACAGGACATTTTGCTGGCCAAGGTAAACGCTTCCCTTTCACAATGTGCCGGCCTTCCTCTCCTTCATCTGTGTGGTTTCTTTTCTCCTCCTGTCTTCGAGGCTTCCATTTTGTACCTCCCTGGCTCCCTTCCTTGTTTCCCTCCCTGTGAGTGGTTTTGCCTATGCCCGGTATCCTGCTTGCACACTTAAGTCTGGTTTCAGTGGGTTATTTGGGTTCTTTTGCATTGGTTTCATTCTGTTGCCATTACCAGGAACATGATGGCCACAAAGTGAAGTGCTAGACTTTTAAATGGAGAGGAATCCATGCCTAACCCACTCCTAGGTGGGAAATGGCAGGTGAACTTCCTGACTTACGTGGAAAGATGTTTGAGGAAGATATTTTTGACAGAATGTTAAACAAAACACATCACCATCACCACCCAAAAAAAAAAAGAAAAAAAAAAGGGGGGGAAGGAGGTTGTATTTAGCAGGCCCACTGCAATAAAATGAAGGCAATTATTCTGCCATCCCAGCACAGCCACACATGGCTTCCTGGCAGCTTATGTTCCTTTTGAAGGATACATTTAGTCCCAAAATGCCAGAACACCGGACTGCAGAGTTTCTGCTGCTTCCGTTCACCTGATGAGCTTCTTGTGATGTCTTCCTTCCCTTTAATTTAGGTCATCTGTAGTGGAACAGGAAAATATGATTTGTAAACATTAATAAATGAGGATAAATTTTGGAAAATATTAAAAATTCTACTATTAGCAAATGGTGAAAGCTGGGTATCTAAGAGAAAGTTGTCTTTCATGTATTCTGGCTCCCTTTAGCCTTTGCTAAAGGACACGGGCTTCATTAAAACAGGCCATGGTTCTCACCTGTGGGGCTGTCTCAGGAAAGAAGCCTTTTGCAATGAGCATGACAATAGATACATGCTTAGAGGCTACTTCCCCAAAGTGTGAGAGCATCTCAACATCTTATATACTCTCCAATTTCTAGAAAACCTGTTTCTCTGCAGAGCCTGCTTGGAAACAGAAGTCCTCACAAGGATGCACTAGCTAAAGAGCAGGTAATACCAGGAAAATACATGGATGACAAGGATTCATTTAACTGTTCCAGAAACTCTTAATTAATCTGAGACTGTGTCAAAAATCCTATGATTTTTTTTTCTCCCTCTTATTTCTTTATCTTTCTTCTTTTCCCACTTGGTTTTCTCCTGATCTTATAAGGAAAGAAAGGAATAATTTTTAGCAATAAATACAAACAGTTTCAAAAGTTACAAAAAGTATAGTAACAAAAGTAGAAACTCCCTTGTGAATCAGTCTCAAAGCACGTGCCGAACCAGCCATCGCATATGGGTACAATGATGAAATGCCGGCGGACAATTTCCAGGGGTTCCTGTGGCGTGCAAAGTTGTTCTTGTATTAGGTTCTCTCTTAAGGAACGCTTGTGTTGAAAATCCGTCCAAAAGCAGAGAAACACAGGATTTCTAGGGCCATAATTTTCATCAGAGTTCCACCAAGATAAACAAGTTCAGAAATTGTCTTTAGTATTTTCAGCACAAAGATACCTAAAAAGGCAACATCTCTGTGAATACTGAATCCACATCTTGTACGCACGGTACCAAGAACCACGTGAGATACTGGGCTGATACCACACTTAAGAAATACAGCAAATGAAAAATGTAGTTTTCCTGCAGGAAGCAACTTTTCCAGTTGGAAATATATTCCCATTTTCCTTTTGTTACATTGGAGAGGCCTACATCGCAGCAGACTTCCATTATATCATCTGATAGAAATCACAGGCGCTATCTGCTGCTGATAGCAGATTTGTAATGCCCAAACTTTCTGTCCTGTTGCAGCCGTCTGAAGAGCAACGTTGATGGAAAGTTCTTGGTGGATGGCGTGCCCTTCAGCTGCTGCAACCCAAGCTCCCCACGGCCCTGTATCCAGTACCAGCTGACAAACAACAGTGCTCACTACAACTACGATTTTCTGACAGAGGAGCTCAATATCTGGGTGAAGGGGTGCAGAGAGGCCCTGCTGGATTACTACACAGCTATTATGAGATCCATTGGTATTGCAGCGTTGCTTATTTGGTTGTTTGAGGTAAGTCTCATAAAAATGGCCTGTGTCAGATTAATCAGAGACTTCCTGCTCTCTCGGATGGGAACCAGCTGCGGTGTTAACATACAAGAAGTGCCTCAGCATCCAATATAAAGTCCACAAGCACTTCAAGAATGTTGCAGGACTTCCTTTAGTACAGACAACTTTCTCAAAGCCCCCATAGCAGAAGCAAATCTCATTGAAGACGAGAACTAGTAGAAATTATATATAAAATTCTGTATATTTACAGAGCTTTTTCAATAGACTATGGCATATTCCCTTCCCTGAAGCATTTATGGGATCAGATACAGGGTGATACATGCAGTGACACAACTGCAAGGAAATTAGGTGAGAAGCTCTGAGGATTGCTTTAAATCAGTTTTAACAAAGAATATACAAAATGTGAGCAGGCCTTTGGCTGAATACATTAATTTTATTTATAGTAAAAATTGAGCATAAGTATTAATACCTCAAAGCCTTCTTTTTACATTAGCTTCACCATTTAGACAGCACTTGCAAACATGGCATACTTTTTTAGATGTAGATTAGACTGCTTATTATGCAATCAAAATAAGCATATCACAGACAAGCATACACACCTGCAAAGATGCAGTCTTTCTGCTGGCGTCTGTAAAAAAAGTTGTCTGGATGTTGTCATCGGCAGGTAAAGGACCCCCAATGGCATAGGCTAAAATATGGTTTTCTTCCCTTTTTAATAAGTTTTAGTTTTCTGATTATTGCTCTATTGCATAAATATTAGTGCTGTAATTAAAATAGTTCACAACAGTCCTCAGGCAGTGCTAGATGGGGGGGTGGTGCCAGAAACAACAGGCCTTTGGCAGCACATGAAAAAGCTGTGAGCCAGCTGTCCGTGCTCCCTTTAACGTTGACAAGCTGGGCACGCTGATCTCGATTCCAACAGAACGATGAAAGTGGGGCCTTTTCCTAAACTTTTACTTGAGCCTCTGCTATAGGCTGTCCTTCTTCATTTTAATGCACTGGCGTGTAGGGGACATATGGCTTACATATGAATGATTAAACTCCTTGGAGGAAATGCCGATTTAATCAAGGTCAGTGGAAAAAAATCCACAGAAACTAACAGACTACAATTTAGATTTTTTCTTCCCAGTGACTGATGGTTCCATTAATTAATCATCCATTCTACATCAATTAGTTGTGGTCTCTGAGGCTGCAGTGTTCCCAAGTAATTCTAGGTATTTATGTGCTAATAACATACAAGTGGGAATGCTACTGAAGAATGGAGAGAGAATCAATTGATCTCTCCCTGGTATTTTTCTTTCTAAAAACTGTCATTAATTGGGAGAGTGGTTAGATATATTGCTGGGATAAAGAATTTGTCTGCTTTACTCACTATTCATTATTAGGCCTGTAAATACACAAGTCAGAAAGCTGCTTTAGTGGTAGGATTGAGGCTGTAATTTAAACTCTCTGTTTAACCATGAACTGTTTCTTACAGCTCTCTGTACTTATTGGTGTTCGGTACCTACAAACAGCAATGAAGAATGTCCTTCTGCTAGGAGATTTGGAGGGTGAATCAGATGGTTGGTTACTAGAAAACAGCTTTGTGGAAACTGCCAAATACAACATCAATATCATTAAGAACCTCGGCAAAGCCAATCAGATCTCCACTGTCTCAGGCATGAACGACCCCAACATTAATGTTCAAAACACAAACTGTGGCAAAACCAACGTTACAACAAAATCTATCCCAGCAGCTAGCTAGGCAAGTCTTCGAAGAAGAAGTGACATCACAAGTGTAGATTGACATATTACAGTCTTACGGTTACCAGAATTTTTCACTGTTGGGGAAAAAAAAAGGTAGGAAAACTAATAAGACAATTGACCAAACCATGGACTGGTGACAGCTCCAAAAATGCTGATACTTCTTTGGCTGGGTGTGTTTTTACTCATTCTTGTGAAATCCCTGATTTTCAACACTGCACAAAACAAACTTTTGGAATTTTCCCCACTTTCTCTCCCTTGTTTACATACTTCTGTCATGGCCTGAACACGTCAGAGCAATCATTATGTACGAGCAAATGTTCCAGATAGGATGGGTCTACATCTACTAACATACAGATTGGTCTACAAGGTACCAAAGTTTGTCATTACTGTCATTACATCTATAGAAATCCCAGCAGCAGGGAAATCCCAAAATAAATTATTACACCAGATAAAAAGATTCTTTAAGACAAAAACTGTGAAATGAAAACTCTGTTAGTCCAAGTTAGGATATGGGAAATATTAGCCCAATTACACATATATTGCAGCCCTTCTAAAAGAACCTACTAGCTAGGTGAAATGGAGTTGAAGGCAATTGAAGTTAGCATAACGTATTTCACTTTTTTTCCCCCCCAAAATAGTCTTCATTCTTCCCCCTCCATAGCTTAGAGGAAGCCAGCTGCCACACCTCCCTGCAAGCCAATAGGTACGGCTGAAAGGAGTTCTCTGCTCAAGAACACTAACTGACAGCTCATGCCGGGATATTTAAAATTCCAAGTAGCATGTGATAGCCCAAGTTTAAAAACAAGCAAATACTTCCCATAAAACAAATACTGATGATCCTAGGTGTTTAAAAGCTCCTAATTTCAGAAGTACTTACATAGATCCAGGGGCTGGAAGATAAGGGATTATTTGGAACGAGTGAAGGCAAAGACAGACTGACAGATCTCCCATCATGTTCCTAGCACAGCGTCCAGGAACTTTGTCAATGCATGGAGTGAAAACTTCCTACACCCAAGACACTTGTCGTTACAGGGTGCCCTATGACTGTAATTCATCATTAATAGTAAGCAGGAAAAACGTACTGATACAGAATAGAGGATAAAAGACCAAATAAAATATTTTACTTGTTACTGTTGTGAATAATACAGTGTTTGAATATAAAATCGGACAGCTTGTGCATTCTTTGTGTATAATCAAATAAAAGAAGTTATATCATGGGGATATTCAAAGCAGAACTATTCCGGCTTTTGAGACTGTGCAAAAGTAACAGTAAAAATTCCTTTACCTGTCTAAACAATGTTGTTTTCTATAACACTAGAACAAGCAAGAATTATACTGTAAGAATATGTTGTAAATAAAGTGTGTGATGTAAAAATCTACTGTAATTCAAGCAGGCTATATGCATGATCATAATTTCAAATGCAATTGCTTCACTGCTTAAAATTTTAGGCCTATACTTAAGTATGTTAAAAATAAAAATGGACAGATGGCGTCTGCCTGCAATAGTAGCCTGTAGCAGATGTTTTGCAAAAGGCAGATAAGAGGCAAGACCATTAGAAAATAGCTCCTTCCCTGACAAAGCCTCTGAACTTCCAGGAAGCAGCAGTTTGGGACTCGGTATGAGAAAGAGGATATTTATATCACTGTGTTTTAATAAACATCAGTGGACATTTTTTTCTATGAATTTGCATAGTATTTTTTTAAACCCATTCATGTTTTTGATATCCAAACCACTTACAACAATGACCTTCAGCTTTTAATTTCTCACAGTTCAATTCTGCATTGTTTGAAAAACTGCTTCTATTTGCTTGTTGACTCCCTGACAACTTCATCAGCTATCCCCTAATTCTTGCTGTAAGATGTAGCTGATTTATCCCCTCCATGTCATTCACGATTTTACAATCCTCTATTATAATCTCTCTGGATCCTATCTTTTCAAGTTGAAGAAGTTGCTATTTAACCTTTTCTTCTTTGGAAGTTGTTTCACACCTTTGATAATTTTCATCACTCTTCTCCATTTATTATTTTTAAATTAACAACACTGTGTAGAGCTGAAGACATCATGAACTAAATAGGTCTCATAATAGCTGCTCTCTACAGGTTCCTGAGGAGGGGAAGTGGAGAGGGAGGTGCTGATCTCTTCTCCCTGGGATCCAGTGATAGGACGCGTGGGAATGGCTCAAAGCTGCACCAGGGGAGGTTTAGCCTGGACATTAAGAAGCATTTCTTTACCGAGAGGGTGGTCAAACACCAGAACAGGCTTCCTAGAGAGGTGGTCAATGCCCCAAGCCCGTCAGTGTTTAAGAGGCATTTGGACAATGCCCTTAATAACATGCTTTAACTTTTGGTCAGCCCTGAATTGGCCAGGCAGTTGGACTAGACGATCGTTGTAGGTCCCTTCCAACTGAAATAGTCTAGTCTAGTGCAAGATGTTAGTTCTTGCATAGCTACATAAATTTTCATTTACCAAAACTGAATATTCTGTTATTATCCAGCCACTAAGTTTCATAACAGCCTCCTGAAAACATTTAAAATAAGCCTTTTTACAGAATATCTTTGTATCATTGGCAGAATTTGCCACTTTATAATTCCCTTTTTCAGAGCACTTCTGAAAATGCTGAGAAAAAGATTTCTGTGGATCTCAGTTGTTAAGCTTCTTCCATTGTGAAAATACACCATTTATCCTGTTGCTTTGTTGCTGAACCAGACCTTCCTTTTTATCTCATGACAGCTTCTTCTAATTCTATGTGTTAGTTGGAGGACACTATTCAAAGTTTTTTGAAATCTGCATTATTACTGACTGGCTCAACATCTGCATCATATTCATTAACTCCTTCAAAGAATTAGATGTGTAAGCTGAGACCTCCCTTTATAAGAACTATATTAACTCTTCCCTTTGCACTGCATTTACCTATGTGCCTACTTCTATTCTTCATTTCAATCACTTTGTCCAGTGGGGAATTAAACTTAACTGGTGCGTAATTCCTTCAACCATTTCCGAGAGTCAAAAATATTCCTTCTGCATCGCAGTCTGTTGTGGTGGTGGTGGTGCAGAACACTGAGCACAACAGTGTCCCGAGCCTTACCAGCAGCACTAAAATTAACCCTTACATACTGGAAAAAACGAACACAGAAAGTTGTAGTACCTTGAGAGATCAAGGAGAAAGACAGTCATGTACTGCAAATTAATCAGACTTTGCAATAGAATATGATTTAAAAAAATGCATTTTTTTTTTCAGATGAGTATGCAAAGTGTCACGTGCGTCAGTCAATAGCAATCACTTCTTCCACACAATTTAGGCCATCTACATCTGGAAGAACAGTTCTAGATTGCTCAGTAACCAAAAGGTGTTAAGATAATCAGAAATAACTCAGAGAAAACCAAAAATTATTTCTGTAGATTTGTTTCGTTAGGAAAATTGAATCAAGAGGACTAAGAATATGCAAAGTTTAAAAAATAAAAGGCTTTAAAAAAAGTGAGGAATGGTTCAGCATGATGGAAATGGTTGTAAAACAGGAAATAAGAGCATAATTAAAAAAAAAATAAGAAGGAACTCTTACTCTGTATTTTAGGAAATACTTCCTAATGGCAAAACGCATTTAACTGTAGAAGCAGATGAAAGCTGACATTTTGCACCATTTAAAAATCTCTCTAGGTCAACTATTTAGCTTGCAGAATTCCAAGAGCTGTGAGCTTACTCTTTTGATAACTCTCTAGTCGAGGTCCCTCTATGATGGATTTGTCAAGAATCTGCTCTGAAAAATAGATTTGCAAGAAAGAGCGAGCTAAAATGATCGTCCAGCCTGAGCATCTCTGTAAAGACACAGAAATTTCATGCAGTAGTTGCTGTAAAACATTAGCATGACAAGCAGAGGCATAACTGTCTGGCTACACATTTTCCCTGGCCCCCACACAGCTCATTTACTTTCATAGGAAGAGAACACATTCTACCATAGAAAACTAGTTAATATGTGGCAAGCTAACCTTTGTCTCTCAGCCAGCCGCCCAAAACTGCAGCAGTGGCTAGCAATGGGATCGCTTGTGAAGTTAACCAAGTACCAGCAGACATTTCACAGGGAACGGTCACTGGCTTGACCGTTACCAGTAATTACTTAGCCATTACATTGTTCATTTCTATCCTGGATAGGCATTCAGAGTCCCCATCGATACAGATATATTACAAAAAGATGACAGCTCATTTCACAGCAATCAGGACAAAATTCACTTTTTAAAATAAATGCTTTCTTTTCTTTGCTTTGTACGTGTTAGTTTCCTCAGACAGCAGAAGTGCACCCTACGTACCTAGCTTGCTTTACAGCATCTGTCACAATAGTTTGGGTTTCCTGGAGTATTTAACATTACAGCCACTGGACCAAGAAAACAAACTCAGGTAGCGGCACAGACTCCATCTTTAATTCCCCGTAATTTATAAAGACAAAGATGGCATTAGCAAGCCAAGCCTTTAAGCCAGAGCATCTGCTCAGATACAGAAATAAATACGATTTGGGGGACACTTCTTATCCTATTTTGTTATTAATGCTTAATCCAGTCAGAATTAATAACAATACATTTGTGCAACAGCAACTTCCAGAGTAAGGAACTCACCTACGCATAAAACTATCTTCTTTATGAAGTTCTTCACAAAAAAAAAAGGAAACATTTTAACGTTCAGTTTCTGGTGAAGGCACTATGACAGTTCCTGTAGAAACTGCAATTACGATGCTCTTCCTTTAAAGCTTTCTGATTACCACTGAAAACCCTTAGTCTACATTGACCATAAGGAAAAAATAATTAATAAGAAATACATAAGTACAGCACATTTAGAGTTTCATTTATATTAAAACAATGAACACAGCACATTTCCTTAGAAGCTAAAAACCTCCCTTCTGCAAACTCATTTTTTTAAATTGCATACGATCATACAGTTCTCTACAACAGAAGATTCATGATATTTAAAATCTTACAAATCATTTGGTACACACCTGCTTTGTATCAGTGTGGCACTACGGGAGCACTTTGGGCTCTGCACACGGTACTCTGTCGCTTGGCAAAGGACCATCGAGGTGTGATGCTCATGGACCACAGGGAGGGTCCTGATGAGGAGAACATCACTTCAGTGGTGATCTCCTCCTGCTCCTCTCTGTCAGTTAACGGAGGCAGACTGCCTGAAGCATGTAAATCGACTTGCTCAATGAAGTTCTGTATAACTCTGAATCGGGAAAATAAGTATTCCTAGATCTTCTGCAGTATCCCAAGATTGAGATACATTGGTTTTGCCACTTCTAGTAAAGGTCAGCACGATTCACAGAAAGAGTGGATTACTCCTCAGGCTGCCATGGTACGTTCAGGATAACCTGCAAGCAGAAACTCTGGTGCGTTGGAATGACCCTTCTCCAAGCGCTAGACTCTCTCACTACTTGTACCCAAAGAGGCTAATACTACATTTCAGCCACTATTAAGAGGAAGGAGACAGAAGGTTCTGCAGTCTGCTGAAAAAGACTAACCACAGATCTTCACAAATACAGCAAGGACTTGAAACTATCATGAAATCCAGTCCCCACTACCTGCTTCACAACATTTCGCTGAGGCTCATTCACTCAAGCATGAAGCCCGGAAACCTCCTAAAATTAAGTCTGATGGATTCCAAGTCGTTTGACAACCTGTAATTAAATGGCACAAACTACACTCCTTTTTTTGACACTGATCTCATGAACAATAGTCACACAGAAATAAGAAGACAACTCAGGTCCAGTTTTAATGTTTCACGTTTAACTTTATACCTGGTCTCCTCTTACTCACCATTACACAAAATAACGTACATAATCCCTTTGAATTTCAGCTCGCTCTCCTTCAACGCACATTTCCTTTACACAGCTTTTCTTTCATGTACGCTTTCAACCATGCTGAATGTACGTTTAGAGAAATGGAGCTAGGATGAGAAATAACTGGGTTTGAGAGACTTGCATAGGAGTGGATTTTCATTATTTATCCATTTGTTTTCTGTATCAAACCCTAAATTTAGCCTAACTGCAAAACATAGATAAAAACAAATAAAAGAAATTGTGCCACAGAAATGAAACAACTTTCATTTTGAAGAAAGTATCTTTGAAGCTTGTAAAGTAATGTTAAAAGAATCTAAGTAACAAACTTAGATACTGTATCATGCATCTGACTAGGTTACAGTGGAGATTATTCAAGGATATTGTCTAGAAAACAGAGTGGATTTCAACCATAAAGCAAAGCATGTGATGGCCAAAATCATCCTCTATATAACTTTGTACTTTGCACCTTGAGATTCTTACAACACAAGAAATGGTGCAGTGGCTTTTTTCCTTCCCACCGGCCCTTAATGAACGGGCTTCTTGTTCCAGTGTTCTTCAGAACATTTTTGCTAGTAGACTTTAATCTATTTACCTTTACCCTTTTACCTTTTCAGGGATTGGTTCTTAAAAAACTTGTGCTTTACTAAGAATAAGCATAGAGAGCAACACCATTAACACCCAAACTCTGTAAGCCTAACGGTGCCCAAAGCTACAACAAAGCAGCGAGAAAGTGATGACGGCCAGCAGCTTGTGACACAAAAAGGGGCAAGAAGTCCTGGCCGCTTCTATGTAAAAGATTTCTTGGCTGTTTGCTTAGCTCTGTAATAGAACACTTTTTTTTTTTTAATACGTATCACACAGCACATTAGACCAACACCACAAACTCTCCCTATCTAGAGGTTAAGTATCAGACAGACAGTACAGCCAGTTCTTCTTTGAGAAGCTACAAAACCAGAATCACTCAACTAATCAGTTTAAGTACATCTAAATATTAAATTCTGTACTTAAGATTTCTTTAGCAAATTGAGGTAGACACTGCAGGAATCTGCATCTGTAAAACACCAGGACAAGTTTCAAGTGGAATATTTCTTTCAATAAGAAAAAGCATGCCACCATTACTAACTGGTACAATGATGATACGGACTACAGGGGTAACTAGTTTTGTTTACCAACCTTTTACTAACTCTTCCCCTTTTCCATACTGACAGACGCTGCTATAATGCTCTTGTAAAATGAACTGTGAAGTGTCAAAGCGCCTCCAAATAAAAATTGAATAATCTATGAGAAGTTACTTTATTTCCTTTTTTTAAATATACATATACAAGATATTTTATTTCAAAAGCACAAGAACATTATACAAGTTTCAAATTTACATTTTTGCAATTAAAGATACCAATATGTGCATTACCAAATAACTTCTTCTGTCAGCTTGGATGGAACAGAGATCAGTGGCATAAGCGTCTTGCGATCACTAAATACAGATTATACTCACAGTGAACAAAACTGCATAGTAATTTATGAAATGAAAGATGACCACGCTAGTCAGTGAATGATACGGGAGCCCATTTGCTAAATTAGTATGTGCAAACGTACAGAAAGATGCAACTTTCCTCTCCCACTTCTTCAGCTACAAAAAGATTTCTAGAGCTTTAAACATGAGCTCACCTGCTCAGACCAGCTCCTGGCCTTATATACTACAGTTCAGACAGAAAACGAAATAAAGTGATCTCGCTGCATATTTGATAACGGAATTTTTGTATCAGTGAAGTGCAAGGTAACTGAAAGTTTTTGATAAATGAACAGGTAAATATCAGAAGGAAACAGTAAGTGAATACAGTTTTGGTATCAATGCATTTGCTAGTCTTAATCCAATATTTTTGTTGGTAAGAAGTTTTTTTTAATGACCTTAGAAATCGCCAGTGCATGCAAGTTTTCATGACAACTCTTCTTCTAAATTCAGTATGCATTTCAAATACATTTTAGAGAAGATGAACAGAATTAATGTTTGTCTTTAAAGAGTTTCTTATTCAGGTTTAAAATTTTAAAGAATCAAAATAAGGAGAGTGGTCTTAATTGCAAGAAACAGAATATCTGAAAAATATACCAAAGCCAACTATTTATATCACCAGGGAAGGATTATAGCAAAAGTTAGAAAAAAGTATTTGAAATCAGAACAATATTTGGGTTCACTGGTATTCCATTTTTAGATGAGTTATGGTCCTGTTCAGTGCACTCATACGTACTCTAAAAACTAAAAAAAACTAGGAGAACAATGATATTTAAACCTAAATCATTACTTGTGATTTTACTCTCTCTCATACAATCAGTAGAAAAACAAAAAAACAAAAAAACCCCACACCAACAAAAACCAAACAACCCACCAAAAATAAATCATACAAAACCATGATCTCAGACATTAATTTGAAAACGTCCCCTTGCAAGCCTTATTAAAATGACACAAAAGAATCCAAACAGCAAAGAGGCAGGGAAGTTTAGAGTACTGACAACTTCAAACTTTCACACAGAAATGGGATTTCCTGGGAAAGCATTCTTACCCATCACATTACAAATTCTTTCATGTATATTATGGTTGAAATTCAGAAAACAGAACAAACATTTAGAACTGAAGCACAATCACATATTATTGAGAGAGTTCAATCACAATGTACTATAAACTACTGAAGGGCAAAGACACAGATTTAACCACCTTTTTTTCCCCCCTTTTCTGCTCTAACTGCCACTGAACCACTGAGGGCTCCAAACAATAGTGACAGAGGATGAAGAGTGGAAAATTCCTCAAATATGGGCATACAAACTTCTTTCCGATTCTAAAACTTGCTGCTTTGGGGCCTTGATTTTAGTCCAGTGATAGCTTCGAAGGTCTTCTACTTTACTGAAGTCTCTGGTTCTTGCGTAACTCGCAGAGCTACACTACAACTACGTAACAGTATTTTCATGTTTGGTTCTCGGGGAAAATCTCAGAAGACAAACTGTAAAAGAAGTAAAACTAACCACAACCTAGCCAAATGGTGTAGCCCTAGACCTCTTAGGATATACAACATTAATAGAGGACAAATGCATTAGATAAAGTGCAGTTCTGGCAATGCAAAAAGCACGGACTTTATTTTTTGATGCAACAAGCAAGATGGTAATTCCCCCGTGCACTTTCTATCCCACACCTCTTTAAAGAGTTCATTAATGAAAACTCTTCATTAAATACCAGGATATAGCTGAATGCAGGCTTTTTCTGTACAACTTAATGTTTGGTGTACCTGTTGCTACAGATTACTAAAGGCCTCACACCACTTCCACTCCAATATTATGCCACAGATCTTGACCTATGTAAAAGCTTCACTAAGCTTGGGAAAACAACCCAGGAAAAAAGTAAAGGAGGCTCTTCCATAGCAACACCATTTAGGTATATTCTCAAGGCATGGAAGAGACAGAAATGTGGTATATGCCCTGAAGTACAGCATTTGGGAAGCTGTCCTCGTCAAAACATGTGAAACAATTACAACTTCTCAAAAAAGTGGAAATATTTCTGGACCTGAATGTTCAGTAATAATTATGTAACGTGGTTTTCCTTTTTGAGGAAAAAAAAAAGAGCAAAACATATGATGTGAGATTCTGTTTCAATGTATCAGTAATACATCCAACTTAGAGAATCCATTAATTGTGTCTGAGCTACAGAATCCACTTGCAAGTAGATTATTTACTGCCACCCTCCTTTCCTTTTCCAAAGCACTGCCAAAGGTAAAGAGTTTTCACTAAAAATCAAGAGACTCAGAGCAGTTGCCAGTTGAATCCAAAGAAGATCTGATTTGTTTCTTGGCTCCTGGCAATCTCCTCTATGATGCAGTGTTGCTGCCATAGCAGATGGAGCTTCCGGTAACGCTCCCGACATAAGTGCAGGGGATTGCCTCTTCTTCATAGAAGAAAAAAGAAGAATAAGCAATAAGCATAGCAGAATAGCAACTGACAAACTGTTCCATTAATAGTCTAGCATTAACACTCTTAATGATAGCCAGAAAATATTAAATAGTTCTGTGAACACCAATTCCAACAAGTGTACTGGAAATGAAAAAAATTCTACATGAGACAAGCAATGACTGCCATTTCCAAGATGACATTTCAGCAATGGCAGTTGTTGCACATTTCTGATGAAAAGTATACAAAGTATTCTTGAGAAAAGTAATAAAAGTTTAACAGTACCAAAAAAGTGTATTTTCCATTATGAATGACCCATTGATGACTGGAAGCTGCCATCGGTGATTTGAAGTTAAACAAGTTCACCAGGCTAAGATACATATTACAGTGCTGTACATGCTAGCAGGAAGAACATGTTGTCTAATGGGTATAAGAAAGAAAGATACCAAAATGGAAACGTGGAAAGAAAGTCAGTCAAACATTTACTTACTTCAGACCTGGATCTGTTTCTCCATATTCATCCAAGTAAGGAGCAGGATATAAGCAGCCCCTGGTTTTACCTTCAATGAGGACAACTTTGCATTCTCTGATTCTTAAGGAAAAAATAGCTACATTTAAAATACAAGACAACTCCCAGCAGGTTCTTAACTTGTTGGTGAGCTATATTTTAGGTCAAAGCAATGTTTCTTCATCTCAGACAAAAAGAATCAAGTGCTTTGACAATGTTGTGAATTTTGACCTTCAAGTATTTCCCTTTACTCTTTAACACGTTAAATTCTGGCTAGCTACTTACTTGAGAAACATACAGACTCCAGCTCCACATTGAAGAGCATGAGAAGTACAGGCTCCCAACTCCTCCCCATTCACCAGTTCCTGACAGCAAGTATTCTGGGAACACAACATAGCCCCACAGAATAAACACAATACGGGATGTTTTTGTTCATCATCAGAAGACCGTGGGCATCTGGAAGAAGTGTAACCAGAACGTTACTGCAGGAATTAAAACTTTAAAAAGAAATGTTAACTATGAATAATGTACCTTAAAAAACAACAAAACCCCCTCAAAAACCCCCAACCCACAAACAAAAACCTAAGACAAACTATGTCTTAATCATATTTCACATATCTGCCTCCTTTCGCTATATTTTTACATTGCTTAAAATATTTTATCTGCCAGATATCTGCTTTGAGCAGGAGGTTGGACTAGATGATCTGCTGAAGTCCTTTCTAACCTGAATTATCCTATGATTCACTCTTCCTGGCATAAAACAGTGCCAACCTTCTGGGCTTGATGTGTACAGTGCAAAAATAATTTTCAAGCTTATGGCCAAACCAAATGCACATTGCAGTGGTGAAGCTGATTAAGCTATAATAATTTTATATGCTATCCTATCAAACACAAGTGACTTCATTTAGTAAGCTGTTGTGTTTCAGATTTAAAATGAACACATGCTGGTATTGGCCAGTATAACCATAACAGTGCCTTCTCTTATGCAAAATAATCTCTGTACATAGTTTTAACACCAGTCACAGTAACTGCAAGGATAAAAAAGTGACTAACAGTGACAAAACACCTAGGAAGACAACTAAATATGTCACATCTTACCTAAACTGAGAGGCTTGGTTCAGAAGGCAGCTATAGTCTTCAGGAAGCTCTATTAAACTATTTCTTTTCCTTGGATACCTGGGTAAGTGAAAAAGAACTATTATCAGAATAATAAAGATCGCAGCAAAGAACAGAATGGATAGCTATAAATTCCTGCTAAGCTTTCGGTCCTTTCTGCAAGTTTCTGCAGTTCTAGAGCAGTTCTTCAGTCCTAGAAGCCGAAGTAAGAGGTTCCACATGGGAGCTTCAGCATTTCTATATTCCAGTAAAGGTGATGAAATTAAATTTCATATGTAACCTACATGTATGAAGACATTTCATATTTCAGTTAGCTTTTGTTTTTTCCTAGAGTAAGCTAGATAACTTGTCTAACAATGTCATACATTCTCAGTGAAGAGTTAAAGCATGAGGAATAATACACAACCATTTAAAGAGAAATGTACTTTTGGTAGTAGAGCAGGAGGAAGGAAATACAAGCACTCTAACTTGCCCACAACAAGCACTTCAGGCTTTCAACAGTTTTAAGTCAAAAATGGAAGAAAAAACAATGAAAAAAAAACCAAAAACAAATTTACCTTATTGCAATGCTTTTCCCCTTCAAACAACTTAATACCACCGGGTCAGCACACCACCTATTTCAAGCAAACATTTGCAGATGACAGTGTTTGATAATAATAAACATTTAGGATCACTAACCTAGAAAGCAGTAGGCAAACACAGAGCACAGATAAAGCATTGATAGTTCTAGCTAAAACTTCACAAGGAGAAACAGCTATTCTTTACAGTTTTGCTTCAGGAAAAGAATTTAAGTTTGTATACAAGAGAAAAACCTATGTGAGAAACAATAATGCTTAAAATTATCAAAAGGCACAGAAAACACAGAGTTAAAAATGCAAGCAGTCTTCAGACATATTCAAGTTCTCAAAGTGGGCTACAATACACAGCTCCTTTTGGAATATATCTGCTCAAAGCCAAAGCATAAGAAAATATTGTACACTCTACTAGGAAAATATTTATTGCTTTTATTTAATAACCATCACCCAATGGTTATTTTAGAATGCTTTATTGTATGTTGTATGCTTGCTTAGAATGGCCAAATGTGCCCACCAAAACAATGGTAGATATTGGCATGTTACTAAACAGAGTAATTGGTATGTCTAGGATATCTGTTAAGTTATTTCTACAAAAAGGAGGAGAAAGAGAGAACTGTAGCAGATGGTCAATCTAGTAAGCTTCATTTAACACATTTCTCAACAATCATCAAATTTAGTCTTCTGAAACAAGATTCTTTAAAAAAACATATGGGAACTTGCATGATGATTTGACAACTGTTACTATTACATTAAATATGTAGCCTCCTACTTGAAACCTCTGTTTTTGACTGGGAGCCGTACAATGGATTTGTTAGCCCTGCCTCTAGTGATCGTTTTCTAATGTTCACAAGCACCTATCCTCTGTCTTCCCTTATAAGCACTGTTATGTCTTTCAGCAAACATGTAGGAACATATGAGACAAACTTATTTAATAATTTACTTGTGAAAATGCTATTAATTTATAAGTAATTATATATACTACAAATGCAATTAATAATAGTAAAATTGCATGTAGGGAATTGTTTAGGTCAGCTATATGGACTGCAAGTTGGAGTCAACAGCTCAAAATGTCCCTAAATTGAAGGAATATTGACAACAAAACAGAACAGAGGTTAAAAAAAAAAAACAACCAACACACCACAAAACCAACCAACCACCAACAACAACAACCACCCAACAGAAAAAGCTAGTGTGAGCCAGAGAATTCTGCCAAGAATCAGAAATAATAATAACGCAACCAAGTGCTCAAACGGTCACATTGAATACATGGACACATTCTCTAACACAATATAGCAGGCTTATTCTCAGAGTTGGGAGGAGGGGTGTCTGTTTATTTTAACTTGTGTTTTTGAATGGAGAATTTTACCAATTGTTTCTTTACTGCTAGATTGCAATGTACATAATACTCAAATTGTACCTTTTAACCATTAAGCTAACTTCGACATTCATCAGTCTATTTTGGAAATCCAGAGAAGAAATAGTACAAAGCCTCACCCTGCTGGCTACATAATTTTCCACATTCTCATTTTATAGCTCATGTAATCAGCACTTTTGCTGTAGACAGATTAAAAATAAGCCAATGAACAGTGGCATACCATGCAAGCAAAGGTTTATGATTACTTCTTTCTGCATGAATGATTTCATGTAGGTCTGCAAGCACCAGTCCTGTAAACTATAATTGTTTAATGTTTGAACTACCATAAAATACAGATGGTTTATGTTTTTGAAGTGCTTTCAGAGATTCAGTATACCTGTGCACATCAAACAAATGTTTAGAACTCTAGTATGAATTTGAGCTCAATCATTTATTAACAGATTTGATCCAGAAGTCCCATGGGGCCATCACAACAGAAAAATGTGGCCTGTCCAGTCCCAAGTAGTACCTTTGAAGCAGTGGATTTACTGTGTCCCAATATTCCTGGAAGAGCAGGAACAAATTGGTAGGTAGAGAGAGGTAACTACAAAGCGCCTTGAATTGCCCTTCTTCAGAAACTGAAAAAGAAAACATGAACAACTGTTAAAGTGTTTCAGCACTGCTAGATAGTTCACTCAAAACTGGAAGTCTCCTGATCCCTTTTCCATTGAATAATATGTATCTTACAGCTTCAGCATAGCTCCTAGCTAGTACAATTGGATGTAATTCCACTAACTTAATCAGAGCTATAGTAATTTGCATTAGCTGAGGATCTGTTTTAGGTTTAAATTATTTAATAATATATGTCAAATTTGTTAAGACACGCATAAGTCACTGTAATAACAGAATTCCTTGCTTAAATTCCATTTCACTGCATAATATGTAACACGTTAGTGCAGCAGACTTCAGTACTTACCACATTTTAGCTTTTCACTATCCTTTTGGCCTGCAATGATATTAAATTTTGCTATGATCAAGTCAGTGCTAACACATTACATAAAGTTGGGCTAATTTAATAGTTTGCTGGGTGGTCATTTATTGGCTCTGCTACAAAAAATGGCATTGCTGATTCACCAGGAAGACTCCTGCCTATAGAACCTACAGTGCCAGACTAATGGTAAAGACAATAGCATATCCCAAAGCGCAGAGATTTTGACTCGTGTATCCTAATCAAATTCAAACTTAGTTCACAGTTTATATAAATCAATGTAAGATGCTATATTTTGTCTCAGTTGTTCATAGCAATTTTGGTCCTCCTTTCCAAGTACTTGATGATTCTGTGTTTCACTGCATTTTGACAGAAGATAAAATACTTATTTTTGGGTTTAGCATCTGTAATGCATTAGGATCCTTTAAGGAAGAGGTTTAAGTTTTATAACGTGCTTTATTTCTACTTGGCTCTGTTTTGCTGAATCCCTACGTCTTTAGCATTTACTTGCATTGGTAACTGTACCAAAAGTTTTTGTTTGTTTGTTTGTTTTTTTAAACTATACTCCAGGCTATTTCTCAGGTGATGTAATCTAAGCCCCTAGAATTATCCTTAAATCACAGATCTTTGTATCCACAAATACTTACTATCAATACATCACTGATAATTCACATATTTGCACATACTCAGAAGTATCTCTTTTCCATGCAAACAAGGCCGAGGCAACTCAGCTTCTCATGCCTGCCCCGTCCTATAATAGTATTTCCTTTTCTTTCCAAGTCTTACTTTAATGTATTAACTATTGTTATTGCGAACATTTAAAAATTCCATTCTTCCAAGAAAACAGTAAACAAAGTCAATATACAGATACATTTGCTTTCTCATATTTACCTTGTAGTAGTTCCTCAGGTGGAGAAACTCCCAGCAAATAATGAAAAAACAAAGCAGCACAACGGAGGTAAGGCATGATGCCTTTTTTAACACAATCCCACACAAGCCAGCCTGGAATATCCTGACTAAAGCAACTGTAATACACAAAGGAGAAATAGCTGCAGTAGTTCACAGTGCAAATCCTTCTAGCACTTTCACATTTTGGCCAACATTGGTAGAATGGCAGCTGTGTAGAAGCAACACTGAGGTACCCCAAATTCTGTGAAACACAGCTACCAGCACTTAATTTCTAACTTCCCCTTTGCCTAACGAATGAATACTGAGTTTATGCAGAACACTTACATTAAGCCTTCAAATTATCTCAACTTACATTTTTCAGAATTATAAAAAATAAATTGCCAATACACAGCTGTCCATCTCCAGATGTACCTCAAGATAACCTGATTTAAACTGTGCAATACAGCATCACACATAGGGCAATTGATTCTTACACTGGTTGTTTTTTACTACCAAAAGCCAGCAATTTTTTTGAAATGGTGAAAGTTTTTCATTCAGTTGGTATTTTGAATGCAATTCGAAAATGAGAAAAAAACCAAACAACGATAAATATACTCTTCAGGAACAACGAAACCAACAGAATTAAAAAATTAATACCTCATACTTCATTATGGAAGTCACAACAGTAGCACTGAGATTGTTTAAAATAAAGCTATACTAATTCCATTTTTGACAAAAAAATACTGGAGTGATACTCATCTCAGTAATTATTCTTGTAGTTTGTGTGATATGAGCACTTAGTCTAAATTTCATAGTAAATTTAACTTACTTACAGTGTCCCTGTTTTCTAAAAATTTTAAACTTCATTAAATTCACATTTATGTGAACAGGATGTTCACACAAACGTTGACCAGGACCTGCTGAGGAACAACCTGTAAAGCTGTGTTGTAACTTCATAGACCATTGCAAAATTATTATGCAGGTTGTGCTGTTTAAGCACAGATTGGTCAGAGTTAGAAGATGATGATGCATACACAGAAATTAAAACACTAAAAGTTTCAGAGCTGGGTTGCCTAAACTTTGGCATTTAATTCTGTACCTAGGCATCTGAGTACAGTGACTTGATTTTCCAAAATACACAGCACCTATGATTCTAAGCTCATACCTGAGAAAAATTACTCCTATTATTTAAATAACAAATTTTAAATATTTAGAAATTTAGACTTAAAACTTTTAGACAAGTGGGTAGCATTGTCAATCCTTCAGAAACATATCTTTGCAGCTAGCCTTGGTGAAGATAAGTCAAAGCAGAATTTGTAGAGGGTATATCCATATTTTCTAGTTTATTTCACACACAGATACTGAAGTACTAGAGTCTGTAGCTATACCTATCAAAAAAGCCTGAAAAGGTGGGCACTAATGCTCAAACAAATAAGCAATTGTGTTGAGCTTTACACCCCTCCCCCTTTTATAACAGAACCATTTCCTTCTTTCTGGCTTCCATCTATAATTGAGATATCTTAAAAAAAAATCAAGGCAAAGAAAAAATAACTACTATAGTTAGTGGTTGTATTTCTCTCCAGTATGGATATAAGTACTTTTTCGTCCTTAGACTAAGAATTTACTCTGTTGTCCACAAAAAGTAGCTATTTTAACTACAAGTGTTCCTTTCACCAGTTTCCTTTTTTGCAGCGTTCAGGAGTATGGGAAAAAGGCACAAGGCATTGTGCTAACTCCCCATACAAAATGGCTAATCCTGTTTTCTGTGTTGTTCAGGTCAACCTCTGTAGATTGCCATCTTTCTAGGAAAACACAATGCTATAACTGAACTGCTACTTACCCACTGGTGTACTGGCAAACCTCTCTACAGAAAGACTGTGCAGACCGTGCCTCCTCACTGTTGTCGGATGATCGAGTAGTAGGGGATTCTGCACACAAAAAGATGAATCCCACTGTAAATGCACTTCATTTGTGACACAATTCTCTTTTTTACGTATACTGAGCTCTTTTTTTTTTTTTTAAATTGCATTACAGAAATATTTCCACTTTATTTCACTTAATTCTTTTCTATTTGCTGTTTTTAACCTAACAAATGTTCTCCTAAAACTGCATGCTATTAGGAAGAATCAGGATTACTGCCTCATTGCTCATCCCCACATAAAAACCACTTCCTTCCCTTAAATATTTGAAGTTATTGTCCTACAGAGATTAAGCTACAGGTTTGTGGTTTTTTTTTTAATTCCCATCATGCTGAAGAAAAAGGAAAGCAGTAGCTAGGAAGCCTGTAGGTTACTGACAGTTTTTAACAGAAGTGTGAAATACAGAGAAAAGTGAAATTCTCTCCTATCAGTTTATAGGATTCTGTACTTCAGCCCTGGGTATTTACTAGGTTGAAGGGTAAAGAAAAGTTTATTTCCCAAATCCATACTAACTGTCACTGTGCAACTCAGAGTGCTGCTGCTGGGCAAAGCTTTGCTTCTCCTACATGGAGTGAAGAGGGGACAGTTACTGCTCTGGAATGACTGACTTGAGCAAGTACTGATGTATCAATAACTATTCTGTTTTCTTAGGCTAAGCACACAGAAGTGATATAATAAAATACTCTGAAAATGATGTCGTGCTATTTATTTTTTACCAGAAAACAGTTATTACTACCTAGCACTAAGTGTCATTTATTATGAGGAAAGTTTATACCTGGAAGATACTAATGATGTCCATCCATTATTTTTAAGAAATTGTGTAAAAATGCCAGAATAATCCAACCCAAATACAACTCTACCTGTTGCTGAAGAGACAACGATTTGTGTTATGTGTGCCAATGTTGTCAGATGGAAGAGGTAGAGGTGGTTATAGGCTGAACTGATTGATGAAGGTTGCAAGTCTACAGCATCCTGCCAGTACAAAGATGGAAAGGATAACACAACTCCCACCTACAGTGAAAGGGAAGGAACAAATATTAAAGTAACAGAAATTTGGTAATAGCTATATGGGTAACAGAAATTATATTCTCACTATATGTTTATATTTTATTTCTGTAGTCAATTTAAATATGTTCATTTGTCTTGCTAGTTTTAATTCACAAAGTGTAGAAAAAAACTCATTGGAAAATATTAACCATTTGTGCCCCTCTAGCATGTACAAAACTCAGATATTGTTCCATTGTAATGGTCAGTTTAGAGATACACCAAGAAAGTTTGTCCAATTCCTAGAAAGCTTAATTTCTAAGACAAAATACAATGAAAAAAGTGAGAAGCGAGACCAAGCATTAGTTAGAAAACCAACCAGGGCAAAACAGGGTTTATTTTGGTGGGTTTGTTTGGGTTTTGTTGGCTTTTTTGTTGTGTGGGTTTTTGTGTGTTTTTTGGTTTGGGTTGGTTTTTTTTTTTTTTCCAGTAGAACAAACTATAATACAGATTTGTATTAAGAACAGAAATACGAGGCTAAGAAAAGTAAAGAAGGCAATGAGAGTGAATGGGAAGGAATCAGAAGGTATGAGAGACTTATTGAGACAAAGAGAAAGTGAGGGAAACAAGCTCAGTGGGTGCATTTCTCAGGGTTTTTTTGAGGTTTGATAGCAACAGAGGTGGTAAAAAGATGATTGAGATTGCAAGAATGAAATTTAATAAGAGTGAAAGAGCAAAGACTTGAAAGCTAGAACAGCAGAACTAAAAATAAACACTCGTATATAGTAACCATATGTAATCATTTGCCTGTATGCAGTGCTCCTGTATAATCATTTGACTCATGCAAGTGAACAGATAATGCAGGACTAGCTACACAGTAAAGTACACAAAAATCCATGCTCAAAAAAAAGTATTAATATGAAGAATAAAATCAACCTGCTTACCAAAATGTGGAACATATCTACTTCTAAGAGGGATGGAGTGTCCTCCACTTTAAAGTTTGGTAGAAGAACTACAAAAAAAAGATATCGCTTATGCATTTGATATGTATTTTCTTCTTTTGGATTGAACTGCAATATCAGAATCTGATTTTAGAGCCGCTACCATTTCTGTGTTTTCATCAAAAAAATGTCCAAGTCTCCAACTAATGAAGTATCTATTTAATCAACTGCTTACCACTTACTTAATTGATTGTGCCTCTGTTTAGCTATTTCCACATGCCCAACCAACTCACAATTTTAATGACTATATCTTCAAAATTCTGAGATAAAAATCTTTGATTTATTTCTCCAGCTCTAATAAAGCACACACAGTGTTAAGGGTGAAGTCCACAAAGGTACTTAGGCACTGCAACACTAGCTGCCTCACAACCTAGCCCAATACAAAAGCCTGTACCACACCTAAGAATCCCATTGAATAGAAGGCAAGTCAGAGAGTGGGATTCACAAAGGCCACCATGCTAATCTAATCAGTAAGAAACATGGAGGATAGGTATGTGTCTCAAACTAGCTCTCCCTGAGACCAAAATATCTTAAACTAGGCTGCAAGCAGCCTTTTGAAAGTACTAAAAAGATGAAGTCTCACAATTGAGAGAGGAATACCTGTTTTGCAGCTTTATCCACCTGTTTAGCACAGAATTTGAGTAATTTTGAACATTGCCAGAAATAGATTGTTAACCATCTGTAAATATTCCAGACCTGAGTATCTCCAGGCTTAGGTAATCTGGGATAGAGGATTTTTTGGGGACTTCAGTGATACAGGGCTGGGTTAACAAAATTATTGATTACTCAAATTCAAGCAATACTCCATGATTTCAGGCAACATTAGAGAAACTGAAGTTAGCACTGTTGTCAGTAGTCTAACCTTTGCTTCGATGCTGTATTAATGCGTGTGCCATTTTGCAACAGAAACTTCTGCAACACAAAAGGTAGTAAAGAAAAGGAATACAATACCTCCTAGAAGACGAATCAGATGTTTCTGAATCAGGACCTGTGGTGATGTTGTTCTTTGAGCAGCTGCAAACTGCACTAATGCTTTAAGGCCACTGTGCTAGAGCACAAGAGAAAATGGTTGGACAGGAAAAAAGGAAAGATATAATAGTGAAATAAAGCTGTGAAAACATATCTACTTCTACAAACAGCAAATACATTGATAAGTGAGTTTAATATGAACTTCCATGTAGAAGTAGAAACATTATTATTCCAAAATGCTCTTTATGTTATCAATCCAAACATTAGAGCTATCCCTCAACAGAGAATGATCTTGATGGTAGCAGTTTCAACAATTTTTTATATATGTGTGTGTGTGTATATATATATATAAAAACTTTTTTGTTTAACATGTATTGCATATCTTACTCGCCCATACCTGTCTATTTTGTAGAGATCCAAATAAAGGCTTGCCCTCTGTTTCCAAGAGGTTTTCTTAAAATTAAACACAGAAAAAAATAAGTTGCTTTGTTCTACACGAACTAACATAACATTTCTGTTAGAATACACTTAGTCCAAGATTAATTTATTCTTAGTATATGCACTTCTTTTTAAAGCTCAGCTTCATTCTGATAGAATTCTCTTGAAAAAAAAAAAAAAATCTATCTTAAATGGTGCTGAATGTTTCCCAGAGAAATGGTTGTAACAAGCTTTTTAAAAACATTTGGTTTTCAGATCTTGCTAACTAGGGATTTAAAGGAACACTGTTTCACATGAATGATGATAAGGCATTCTATGGATTTAGTTGTATTTTCAGTTACCCTTATACAATGCTCAAAAACATCAAGGTATGTTTACAGGGATGCTATACAGCCATCTTACCCTCAGATTTGCACTACTGCGTTTGACTGTAGTTTAATAAAAATATTTTGAAAACAAAATTCCCAAGCTGGAATACAATTCAGCTTTCCTCCCTGAGTGCATTCGTTCTGAAGGGATAATAAAGAGAAAATAAGCCAATAAAAATAAGAAACCAAATTAACGCAATTGAGTAAAAAGGTATCAATTCAAATGCTTTTGTGCTTTAGTCACTTTTCAGAGATGAATCAGTACCCTTCAAGATCTTGGAAATTTTTTGTTGTTTTTATTGGGGATTTTTTGGTTGGGAGGTTTTTGTTTGTTGTTGTGTTTGTTTGTTTTTAACCACCTCTAACAAAAAATGAAAGTGTTTTAACTTAGCACTTCCATACATCAGTTTAACACACAACATGTGGAGTTGCTGAGGAAGCATGGGAAAAATCAGATTTGTATTTTTAAGTGTCTGGCTTTATGCAATAAAAGCAATTCACATCCCTTGGGTCAATGATGCTTTGAACCTCCTCTAGAGACTCCACTAATACAAGTAGCTAAGGTTCCTTGTCTACCCAGCTTGGCTACATGCCTGTTAAATGGTTTTAATAATACACCCTATGACTAGATTCAAAACCATACTAGAAGCATACTAGAAGCTATGTAGGCAGTTTTGCTTTACAATTTCATGGAAGCCTGCTCTATTTGTAAACAAAAATGAACCCAAGCAAGAGGTGTGGCCTAGGATAGGTCAGACTGCCACAGCAGTCCCTCTGGTTTTATAATCTTGGCCTGGTAAAGAATCTGAATTTTCTACTTCTGACATATGCCTTCGATAACACATCTGTGATAACAGTTATTGCATAACAGTTATTGCTGGCAAACTCATCCCTGACAGCCACCAAAGTCTTTTTTTTAGATATCGAATGAAAACAATCTGCTCAGCATTAAGTGCATTAATGTTAATAGAGCTGGGTGGCTTCCAGTCCTCTCAACCCATTTGAAAACTCTGATAAAATCCAACACTAAAAAAAGATGCAATCAGTTTTCATGACTATTCCTGCCTTATCAGAATATTCCCAATCCTACTAAAAACCTTTTGAACTCTTGATACTCCAGCTGGGTCAAGTCCACTACAGATTTATGGTAGACTACACTTGTACCTCAACAGCTTCATCAAGAAAAAATGGCATACTTGGCAAATCATATTTATGGAAATGTACAATTACATTCTCAATTCCTTCAGCATGCATTTCAGACTTTTCTCTTGCCTCTCTCCCTGCCTGGAAGCCACTATAGATTTATCTACAGCTTCATGTTTGTAACACAAACTTCTTTGTGTATATAGTACAGAAATGAAATGAGACTAACGGCTAAACAGGTACATTATCCCAAAAAAGACAATCATTTTTATGGTAATTATTTTGCCTTCAAAAAGAGATTCGTGCCAGATAATGTTTGGGGGTTTTTTGGTTTATTTGGTTTTTTTTCTACCAGGTATCTGCTTAGCAATTTCAGAATACAAGAGACCATATTTCTTCTACAAATTCCATGAGAATTCTTTGAGAATAGAAATAAAAAGAAATAACGAGACAGGGAGTACTATTTCATAGCTGTTAGATATTTAGCTGTGTAGAAGATGCCTGCAGGTCAATGACCTTTGGCAGCCTGAAGATACTCATTGAACATGCTTAATGTTACAATTGGTAACATGGAAGATGACCACTCCCTGCTCTCTCAGATTAAACTCAATGTTGGCATTCCATACCGTATTTTATAAACTACTATCTAACAAAACCATCTTATTATTTATACTGGATTATAGATTATCATTCTATTATTATATATGCAATTACATATAATATACATTGTTATACTGTTACATATTGCTCTTATTTATGTAGAATTATTATTATTATTATTACAATCAGATTGTATAAAATTATACAATCAAACTACTGTAAGATTTTCAAGTCTTGAGAAGGAATAAACCCAAATTATGCTTTACCTATACACTGGATGGTGAAAGCACATGTGCTCCAGGTCATCATAGGAATCCGGTAATCAGCTTCATTTGGAGCAACTTTTAGCCCAACTCTATAAATGGTGGTGGCAAAGAGAATAAGCATCTCCTTGATACTGCTTGAGTATTTGGCTCTGCAAAAGCAAGCCAAGATAATTTCAGCTTGGATTATTAATAGCACTTATTACTTACCAGTCAATCAATTACTAACAAAATCTAAGTTGTTTATGAAAGAATTATTCAATACAAAGGTCCTTTGTCTGTACAGAGAAGAAAAAAATTACTAGTTTCCAGTAGTGAACAAGTACCTTGACATAACAGGCTCTATAAATTGAGAGATTAAGAGCTGCCAGGCTACCATATTATAATTCACATTCAAAAAAATGCAAACATTTAAATCAAATTAAAATACAATGAAAAAAACAAATGTGAGTAAGCAAGTGTAATTATAAGTGCTGGAGTCAAAATGTATCTTATCTCATAAGGCACTAAAAATAGAAAGAAAGGCATTTCAAATGTGTTTTAGAACACATTTTTTAGCATTTAAGCACCTTTCAACTGACATTGGGTTAGTTTATGTAAGTGTAGTTATATGCAGAAAAGTGCCTAGACAAAAACACGTACGGTTTTAATGGCTTGTGTTTTTTCCAAAGTCATACACAGAATTTCATAACAGAAATATATGACATTCATATTAATTCTCGAAATCTCTACAGCCAAAACAATTGTACCACGAAGTCTGGGGTTTAGCCAGGCTTATACTTATACACCACATTGTTTCAGTGCAAACTATAGAATCTTTCCCATGGAGATCAGTTATCAAGAAAGAATTTGATTCAACTTTCTGATGACATTTTTACAAATAGCAGATACGTATAAGTACTTTGCATAACTCCGATGTCAGTCAGAAGTAGCAGAAGTAGAGTACTTATAGCGTGATCTAAAAAGCAGACAGAGAGCTGAGTACGCTTGAAAAGCATCTATCCATTCATTCTGTTGTAGTGGGAGAGCACTTCTGCCCACTGGAATAGAAACAGACAACGCAGCCCTATTCCTTTGAGTAATCTATATTACATTATCACATCCACAACCAAGTGAGATCTATTCCTGAAACAGACATATAGCAGGAAAATTAAGGCAGACAGACATTAAATAACTTGCCTAGAGGCACAGGAAGTGACCCAAATCACTGGAATTATGGATTAGAAGATTCCAGACTCCTAGCTTTGTACCAAGAACATAAGAACTACCAGACTGGATTTGACCAAGAGGTCCATCTAGCTCTGTATAGATCTGATAGTCAGTGAATGCTTAAGGAAAAGTATAAGTAAGCCCATAATCAGACCAAACAAATCACATGCCTTTCCTTCAATACAAATCCTCAAGTATACATAGGCTATTTTAGGGAGAATTAACATAATGCAGAGAGCACTTCCAGTAACACTTACGAGGACTGAACACCAAAACTAAGGATGGAATGGAATTCCAAAGCAGAGTTCCCCATTCCCTTGTTGGCGAAAGCTGGAAGATTTTGTTTCTCTCCTTCCAGAAAAAAAGAAAAAAAAAAGAAAAAAAAAAAGAAAGGATCCACATTAAAAAACAAAGGAGTTGTTACTGTTTTTACAGCAGTCTAACAGAAGTGAGACTTCTTTTTATTTTAAACTGGTTTGAAAATAATTCTAAACAGACCTCACCAGCCAGACTGTCTTCTAACCCTCCTCCTTAAGTAACATTTTCCTCTATTCCCAGAAATATGAGGATTAAAAGTAGTGCTTTGTTGGAGAGGAAAAAGAACTGTCCTGCATTGTAAGAGTGCAAGGAATACGTTGATTCTCTGTACCTTCTGTTTTCTAAACACTCACGCATGTTTTTATTTTAGCCTTTTATAATTTAATTTCTCTCGTTTTTACTACATCACAACCAACTCAAAAGTTTTAATAACTCAGAGTGTTAGCTGGTGGCTATCCTCTGCAAGTCTACATAATTTTCTTCTACAGGGAAGATGGAAAGAATTTAACAGAAACCAGAAAATTGGTGAGGGCACTGTGAAATCAAGACACCAGCTCAGAAAAGGCCATGACTTTATCCCCAGCTTTATTTGATACTGTCTGGATTGATAGCAAAATGTATTTTTTTATTTGAAGTTTTCTGTTGGTATTGGTTAAAACATGTATGGCATTATTAGATATCCCACAGAATAGCTTCAAAATTAAGATAACAAACCTTTAGCGTTTTTCACGCTGTAGCCTGATATCCTGACTGTGATAATCTCCAGCCACCTAGCCAGGGAAAGAATTTGAGCTACTGCCTCTGCATCCTCACTGAAAACAGAAATAGAAAGCACGTTTTACTTTAAGACTCAAAGAATCACCTTATCTTTAAAAACAGAGGACACATTGAGACCAAAACACATTAACTCAGTATTTGCAGTTTTGCTGGCTTTGTAAATTTTGAACAAACAGGACAAAATGAAGTGTTAGGCTAAATACTAGATCTATGTACTTTCTCATTTGATATCAGCATCTGCTATCAGCTTTTTAAAAAAAAAAAAAAATTGACTGCCAAAAGCAGCATATTTGGCTGAATAGTCAATAAGGAGATATGCAGTCTTTTATACAGACTAGGAAGGTCAGCCCAAGTTTTCCTTCCAAAAATTTGAAAAGCCAACCAGTCCTTAAGTAATTTTTTTTTTTTTTTTAAATTAAACACTATGCAATCTGGTAATTTACCTGTTTATTTTCTGAGCCTGCAATGGAACAATAGGAATCACAGTATTGCACAGAGATTTGCAAAGTGGACAAAGATACTCTCCATTCTCCAAGTCAAATATCTGTTCAACATGTAGACGTTGTCGAAAGTTCAGCTGCATGGCTTCAAAGTACCTACAACATTGAAAAGGAAATTACTAGAAAGTGGAAAGGCTCAAATGTGACAAGAAAACAAATGTGCAAGTAATTAAAAGTGTTACTATCTAGCAAATACCTATCCAAGCCAACAAACAAGTCTTTTCCTTTGATTTATAACTCTTTCATGTGCTTGGATGTGAAAATAAAATAAAACCTTTGAGCACACAGATGAACTCATGCAAAAATGCATGGTGTACCACTCATGCAAAAATGATGGCAACTTTGCCTTGCTTTTAAGATCCTTTTAAATTTCATTAACATTTTTACAGACAAGTAGTACTTAAATTTTCTACTCTTCTCTCACATCTTCAACACAACGAAACATTGTATCTAATATCTCTCATATGCAACTCATTACAGTAAGTCTGAAACAGGAATTGTACATATTTTTATTTAATTTTAGGAAAAACTACTGGTAACATTTCATGAATGAATAATCAGCTATTCACAGCAATGACTGAGCCTCATGACTAGACAGTGAAACTGTGGCCTTCTTTTAACAGGAAGAGAAGACAATTTATATTACAATATCACACTTGAGCTATTTTAAACTCAAAAGGAAACTAAGAAATAACTATGATCTTTTTATAGGTTTCATTATAATTTTGCCCCCTCAGTGGATGCAGTAAGCCTTCAAATTTCATTAATGTCTCAGTGGTATTATTAGGAACAAAAAGATCCAACATTTAAATCTTCTTGCCTGGATACAAGCAACTAAATTCAGTACTAAGTTCAGACTGGGTATGTAGGATCTTAAAGACAGATATGAAGTTATCTAACTTCCGCACTAAGGTAATAACTAGATTTTTTTTTTTTGCTTTAAATCATACATGTTAAGGGGAAAAATAAAATCCCATTTCTGTAATAAGAGAATGTAATAAGTGTGAGGGCAACCTACAGAAGTTGTAATGATTACAGAATATTTAAGAAAGTATTCTGTGACAATCAACAAAAACATACATTTAGTTTCCCACATTCAAACATGTTTTTGCAAGCAACTCCTCTTCCTCATACATGGCAACTACAAAGATATTCCATTCATTTGAACTCATACTGTTTTAGAGAGTATTTTGCAGTATTTTTAGGCTGCACAGATACTCTAGAAAGGTGTGGCAGGCATCGTTTGGAGGAATATTAGTAAGTTAGAATGTCTGTTATGTAATAAATAAAAGACTATACTCAAACCTTCTGTGCCATCCCGTATGAGAAGAGCCTGTTGTCCATTTAAATCCCATTTACCCATACAGCAAGTCATCTTTTCTTAAAAAGAGCAAGGGAACTGAGCTCCAATGTTGCACTACTTAGATTTACGCAGATGTAGATGGATCTGCCAAGAGCAGATGTATTATACTCAAGGAACATACTTCCATATCATTTTAAGTGTGTGCACCTATTTATTCTGTACTAATGGTTTATTGTAAAAAAAAAAATATATATATATACACACACACACATCTAGAAAAGTAAATAAGCACTAGAAGTTTAGTCAGATTTTTTAAAGTAAAATGGCACAAGTACAAACAACAATCCTCAAGAGACTGTTTATATCATACAACAATATAAAGTAGCTTGCAATTGCATGACCCAACTCTCTTTATCTGTTGATAATACTTCAGTGGGATTATTTCTATTATTATTTCACACTATTTATCTTGTTTTGACTTGCCAGACCTATGTGGACTCAAATGCAGAGAGCATTAGCTTTGCTCTCTGTAATCCTACAAATGTAGCTGCAACCAGGATGACTATATTCTGCAAGCTAAGTAACTTGGTCTTTTAATATTTCAGGTTGCATTCTAATCCAACACACTTGGTCTAAATTGTAGGCTCCCCGAAAAAAACAGAAATCTAGTAAAGTTTTTAAGCACTGTATCTATTCTTCCTGCTTACTTTTTATTAAGACTTTGTTCACCGATAGGGGAGGGGTGGGGAAGAAATATTGGTAGATTTAACCATTCATATTCTATTCTAAATGCCAGATTCTCATCTAAAGACTCACTGGAATAAGTCAGCTTCATCCTTTAAGTACTGACCTGATGACAGACTTTCAGATTCAAAGCACTGTTGCTATAGAATGCTCGCCTGGAAGATTCCTACTGGTTCTCATTGGATTGCTAAAACTAAACCTACTATATATGGTTTCTTACTCTTGACCAATTTTACCCCATTGATCTTATTTGCACAAATTAGTAACTACGTAGAGATTCTTCTTTGGGTCACAGAAGGCACTAAAAACTTTTGATGATGATTTTCTGCATCAGGTCAAAAGTTCTCTTGTGCCGTATTTCATTTTTAGATGAGTACAAATAATTTTGACTCCTTAATTAAATATCCACTTACTGTACTGTGTTCTCAGTGTGCACTTAGATGTTTTGGAAAAAATAGATTAATAAGAAAAAACATTAAAAGGCTGCAAAGACACATCCTTACTTCTGCCAGCAGGCTGCATGCATTACATGGCCACAGCTCCCTGTGTGGGTCCCACAAGGTAAGTCAGGGTGCATGAAGAGAGGATCTAGCATATCTAGAAAGACACAGCAGAAAGAAGTTATTGAAAGAACAATAACATAACTTCCCATCAGTATGAACAGAAATGAACAACAGTATACACAGAACACAAGCCTTCAGATTCTATTTTCCCACAGTTCACAGTCACATTACAATCCCATTTGGCTAGCTTTGCCAGACCAATATGCCAACAAAGTAATCACAAGACAGAGCCCACTTAAACTACTGAAGGCTTCCCACTAATTATGAAGAAAAAGATGACAAAACCCAAAAGCAATAGTAAATTGGTTAAAGGAAAAAAAGAAAAGGGTTCTTCAGTACTGGAACAGCTCTGTGGTTGGATTCGCTATCACTGAAGTTTTTAATGTATTTGTTACTGTATTTTTAAATGAAAGAAAATGAAACTACTAAGGAAAAGAGAGATTAGACATTTCTCCAACTAATCCCATATATTTTCAAACCACTGGCACTGCTGAATAACAAAGTCAAGTTTATCTTTTACTAATCTTGCATAATCCTTAACAGCAAAAATGTTATATAAATGTAATGGTGTCTTTGTGCTGCATATGCAGATTCCATTTTCCCCTTAAAGATATCTAAATAATACTGAACTGAACAACAGCAGTCCTCCAAACCTTATCTGGTGGACTGTTTATGATTTTGAACAGATACACCTGAATTTGGCAAAATGAAAAAGAAAAGAAATGACAAAAACACCACAAAAAACCTAGCACCCAAATTGCACTGAAAATATAATTCTATTTGACAGCAGCTAAAGCTGCTCTAAATCAAATGGAGACTGAAGAAAGAAAGTGAACCTTGGTATAACACTAATTTGCCACTATCTGCACTTCTGCTGTGGGAACAAGCATTTTTTCACTTATTTAGATCTTCAAAGAAAGAACAGCTCTTACAGGCCTACTTCTAACTGATGAGCTGCAGAGGACCATGCAGTAGTGAGTAAGTGCTATAAATAATATCCAGAAGTGGCTTTAGGAAAAGGAACTTCATTTCCTTCTTTTTTCAATTATTTCAATAGCCCAACATGTCACTGCAGAAAGCTTACAAGTGTATCTGACTACAGGAGCATAAGACTTAATTTGTTCTTCAGAGTACCGCAGAAGAGAGAAAAAAAAAAAAATGGATGCAATTAGTACATGGCCTAGGTAAAAATTCTATACAGCTGGCTCAAAATTGCCATTTTCAGTAGTTTGCTGTTAAAAAGAAAAATGGATCAAACAGGATTCTGTAGGAGTCTGTCCTGGGTCTAGGACTATTCAGTATTTGCTAATGACCCAGAGAAGGAAACACAAAACACCTTATTAAGCAAATCAACTTGGTAAAGGTTTGCAAGCATGACAGAGAATAGGGTAATACCCTGAAGAAAGAAGATACAATGCTGAACTTCCCTTTGCTTTAAAATTCTGTTTGATAACATTCAAGAGTGTACTTCTAAACTAAAGCAGGAATAATGAACTGCACAAACACAGAATTTAAAAGCTATTTGCTGAACAGTAGTGTCATTAAAAAAATAGGACATAGGGTTCATTTTGCTTTATGAGATGACCACAAGTCACCACCACCCTGTTACAAAACAGAAAAAAAACATATTTGAAAGTAAGTAGGAATTTAAACTACAAGTTGTAACATCCTTGCTACGCAAAGGCAACAAACTAGAAAACATCTTGAGAGCACTTACAGACCTCCCATTTTATTATCTTTCAACACTGTATCCTTATTCCTTATATTTTAGTTAGCTTGAATAAGCAGGATTTGAAAAATTATTGACTCAGCTTTATAATAAAATATGGGCAGATACATAGAGAATATATATTGATTAATAAATATTTAATAGATAACAGCTATTTAATTTTTTCTGTGTTAAAATAAATATAATTCAATTTACAGGAAAAGATTATCACTTTTAACTTTTAATTATTATTTAATATTATAGTGTGCTTGAATCAAACTAGTAGTTTTATGATGAGATGTATATTCACCTTGGGGTGATTTCACCTAAACAACATTAGCCTAGGCTGCGTATCAAGCAGGACAGAGCCAAAAATTCTAATAAACATGAGAATAAATTAGGTTACCTTCTCCTTACCCACAAAACCAGCTATCCTGGTCAAAGAATTAGGGTAGCCTACTAAGTTCCTTTCTTGACAAATCCATTTTTGACATTTCTTACTGCTTTATTGCCTATTTTTTATATTGTCTTATAAACTAATAATAAATTACTATCATCCAACATATTTCTGGGCATCCAGGCTGGCTGGAATACTCAAATTTTTAGTACTTTCTCACTTCACTTCCAGTTTTTTTTGTTGTTTTTTTAAGACAAATACTTGTTTGCCCTTCTTAGCCTTCTGAGATCTCAACTATTTTCTATGCATTTTAAAAAATAATTAAAAATTATACTGAAGACAATGGTTCTGATAGTACTTTCAATATTACTTTAATAATTGTCAAGGTGAATACACTGAAGTTACCTAGATATTGTTTCAACTTTTTCTTATCCTATTCTGGACTGTATTTCTCTCTTGTTAAAATTAACAGCCATCGAGCATCTGATCTTGAATTATTATTATTTTTCTTTCTCAAAAAGAGAGCAAAAAAGTCAGCAAGTACTTAAGTTTTTCCTTTCCTTCTATTTATTTTCTTTCTTTCCCTTAAGTAACTGACCAAAACCTTCCTCATGTTTAATCAACTGTCACTTACAAAAAATTCTGGTTGGTCTTTGTGTTTCCTGCTACCAATATGCTATTACGCAACTCTAACTCTTGTGTTGGTATTACTCTCTTGTATTCATTTCCCCCCCCCCCATTCATCAGATGATATCATATGATCCTTGCTTACACTTTTCTATTTTTTTTTTTTAATGTTGCTGTTTATTACTTCCAGGACATAAAAAAAAACCCAACCAAACAAACCAAACCACAAAACACCAAAAAAACCAAACCCTCCTGAGGCTGCCATATTGGCCTCTGATAACGTTCATGTATTTCCTCCATGTTGGGAAAGTTTGGTGCTGTACTTGAACAAACAGGAACTGTTAACATTCTTGGATTTTTTCCAGCGTGACCACTCCTACCAAATCTCTAAGTTTTTAAAATCTTGTCAGATTAAAGCATTTTCTGACTTCCCAGGGAAAAATCAAAAGCTTCATACACTTCTCATTTTTAAATTTTAAAGCATGGATTTTTGAACAACTTAATTTTCACTGTCTTTTTGTTAAGTAGGGTAAGCCACTTTAGCAATCTGACTGAATACAGAGTTTAATTGGGTTCATAGGCTATGAGCTGTAGGTACAGAACTGCTTGTAGTCTAAAAGAAAAACTGCATACCCCCTGAGAGTTCAAGAATTCTGCTCCTATTCTGAGTTAAGGCAGTTGATTTCTGGACACAGGCAGATAGTACCATGGCAGCACTTTCCAACTTCACTTCCTGTTCCTCCTGACAAAGAATACAGGTCAGAACTTCTTTTTCAGCAACAGATGGACCTCGTTTGGGACCCAAAGCAATTTTGGAGTAATCAACTGCCGAGGACATGCTGTAAGACCATAAGTGACACAGACATAAAATAATCAGATGGCTTTTTCTAAACAAACTTATTCTTCTAGGCATATAAAAATGTCATAAATTGCTAACATTTCTAGTTTTATACCAAAGTGCTTTACAAAACCAAATGATGACCAAACAACGAAGAAACACCTCAATCCTCATTAAAATACAGTATTCTTTAAAAATAGAAAGTAGAAGCCAGCTAACATAGAATAACACGATGACATGGATTCAGACAGCAGGAAATTCAGGAAGCTATATTCAATGTAGACTGGATTCAATATATTTTAATCTTACAGACACATTAAAATTGTTTCCCATTCTTGAAAAAAACATACTGAAAATGAATGCCACTACCTTAACTCAATGCTTTGTGACACAATAAGCTCCCGTATATTTTTTTAAATATCCCTTATTCCAGAGTTCAACAATGATTTATAGAACATGATTTATTAAAGATCAAAGCATACAGAAGTGATCTGTACTTTTTTCCAGCAGATATCTCTATTTTCCTGGTTAATTTTGTGCAGCCCCTATTAGGCCAAAATTGTGAGTTGTATTAGGTATACTGTATTTTTGAAGCATCTCTAGAACGGGAGCAATACATACCAACAAAATTATAACCAATATAAACCAAACATCTTCAGTATGCAATTAGATTTTAAAAACTAACGAACAGAAATATCAGTGACTTGAGCTACAAGAAGCATATTTTCTTCATTGCAATTTAACCTTAAGGCATATTGGCTTTCAGATTCTTTCCAAATTAAATACTTAAATTTTCACATAAGGTAGACAGTCACCTCCAAAATTACAGTGTTGTCAACTCAGCAGCTTGATGCAATCTGTCCCCTGAACGTACTTTCAAAATTTTTATGTAGCATAATGAACTAATGTAGCAGGTAATGAACTCTTTCCACGAGAACTCTGGATGTCTGGTTTTTCTTACCTTTCTTCCTCCATAATAGCATCATCTTTCACCTGTGCCTCCAGTGTGTTTTCATACAGGAGCTTATGGGCTTCAATGAAATTCCTCTGAAGTGCAGACATCTGGGCCATTATCTTCTGACGGTGCAACCTAGCTGCTTCTGCCTTTCTCTTCCGCTCAGCTTTCTCTTTATCCTGAGTGCTCTGTGTCTTACAATAAAAGAGAACAAAGAAATCACAGGCAACAGAGAACATCAAAAAATGAGAAGACTCTTTCCCCAACTATATGCATTCTAACCACTGACATCAAATTCCTTAACTGACAACACTTTAATGATTAAAAAAAAAAAAAAGTTAACCACAACCTGAAAAATGTAAAACTAAAATCTTAAATGTTGACTAGGTTCACTAACCTAGTCAGAAGAAAGATTTTGAGGGGTCCACAATAGGTCACTAGTACAATCCCTTGCACAAAGACAGGATCAATAATACCTGATCCATTTTAATTAGGTGCCGGTCTATTCTTAAGAAACTTTAGTGAGGTGACCATCATAAGCCTTCTCCAGCGTTGTGTTATTCTCCCCATAAACGAAACCTCTACTGAGTATTCAGTATCCCCCTTACAGGAATTTAAGCAAATTTGATCTTGAACTATCTATGGACGACACAGCAAACAGATTGTTCCTATATTTTTCTGACAGCATTTTATGCATCTGAGGATTGTATTTTCCCCTATTCTTCTTTATTGTAGACTGGAAAACTATTCTTCTTCCAGTATTTCCTTATCTATCATGTTTTCAAAAAACTATAAACAAACTACTTGTATGCTTTGGAAATGTAGAATTCAAAAAACACAGGTAGACTTAATTAAAACATATAGAACCTAATTCCCTCTTATTCAATTACTTAAGGCACAAATTCAACATTATAGGCATTGCTTCCATTCATGATACCATTACTTCTGAGGAAACAAAACAATAACAACAAATTGCTCCACAAGTACTGGAACTGTAAGAGTCTCATTTCTTACTGACTTTTGTATTTTGTTCCTTTACCTTACCAGATATCATGTAACAGCTTTCTCAAAAAAGAAACACAGCATATGCTGCGATAAGTTTAGAGCTATGCATGCAATGACTAGCCAAGAGATTGTTTGGCAGCAAGCTGTTGCCAAACAGAACATGTAAGAGCAAACTGGCCTATCTTTGCACACTGTCTAAGAGTAATCGGATTCTTCTTTTCTATTCAACTGCCAATTTAAAACAAAATGCTCATGGGACTGCAGTAATGTTTGAAATCTCCATTTCACCGTGTCCTTTGACCACTAGATTCAAAAGTTATTTTGAGGAAAGGGGGGTAGAGACTGATACATAAACAGAATAATCACCTAAGCCTGATGTCTTTATACAATCAAGGCAAAGCAGATTAACCTCTTGGTAGGTCATGTAAATTACAAGACATCATTTAAAGTGGATTTATATTTCTAATTATTGCACAACGACAACATAATAGAAAAGTTGGTCAAATCATAAAGATAAGAAATGGAGAAATGAACACGAATTACTTCTTCACCCCCCTCAGTTGTTTCACTTAACTTGGAAGTACAACCAAAACCACATTAGCTGCTGATAATTCCATGAAACATGCTTAGTATAAATTTCATTTATTAAAAATATTAATTTTGGGACCTAAATCCTATTTTGTAGGCAATATATCAGAAATTAATATTTTTAAAATTATCATTTTAGGTAACAATAAATTTAGGCACCTCTTTGAAAACAGCCATTCAAAGCATTAAATACAAGGCTTCCATTGAACTTTTTTTTTATTATTACCTCATCACCTTTTGTAGCTTCTGAGCCTGATGTAGCTGCTACTGTTGTCAAACTAGATTTTTCTCTCAATCTTTTCACTGTGTCAAATATCTAGGAATAGAAACTTAGATGTTAAAAATAAAACACTATTTGACTCTTATTACAATACAGACAGGATTGAAGCTCTTGATATTTCGTTTCATATTATTTTCAGATTTTCAAATGATGAAACCAACTGCCATACTCCTCAATAACAAAAACATCTAACTGAGACTGTATGTGCACTCCTGTAACACTGCTGTGCCTGTATCCTAAACCTGATGAGCACTGCTTAGTAGGAAGGAAAGTAAAATTCTTCCAAATTTTCCAGTCTTCTAGCACGAATATTGCTAAGCAGCTGAAGTATCTGTACATCAGAAGAATGGACAGAGACTGCTAGCTTATTTCAAGTAGGTGAGATGTGGATCATCCCATGGAAACAGTCACTAAAATCATGCAAAAACCTATACATCTGGAACAGAAAGCTTTCCAGCATATGCCCAATTAGTTAAAACTGAGCTTTCCATTTTCATTTACTACTTTCTCCAGCTATCTTTAATAAGCATCCTGAAGTTTCGATATTAAATATTCTACATTTCCTATATGTATCATTAAAAAGTTAAATATACTTTTTAAATTACATTTTTACTTTTGCCTTTAGAATTTTAGAAGAATAACTTCTCAAAAAAATCTTTCAAACTCGCCTCCCTCATGTACCAGGATAGTCCAATTTTAGTAGCTGAGTATAGTTTTGGAACCCTGATATGGATTCTTACCCTCTTTTCCAAAAGAAGTCTTCTACATTTGCCACCTAAACCAAGAAGCCACCTAAATCAAGAAGCCCAAAATGGAACAGGACAGTAGTACTCCTGCTAAGCAGAAGCAGCAGCCTCCTACATTAGAGAAGGTGTCACAGCTATAGAAGTTTTTCCCATCTCCTACTGGGTAATGGCAGGGAGTTGGATGGAAAAATTCCACAGGTCAAATGTACAATGTGGCCATTAGTCAGATCTGTATGACTCACGTCTTAATACAAGCAGCCTCCAAAATGCTTTCCCAATTAATAAACTTTTACTTATCACTTGCTGTTATTTAGCAACAGAAATATGAGGAATAAAGTTTATGTATAAAAATGCCATTACTGGAATGAATTAGCTAAGCAAAAATTGACCCAGTACTTGAAAGTAGCAATCGCAAGTACAATGCCTTCTCTTAATGCAGTATTCAAGAAGCCATCTCATCTGGGGGGAGAAATAAATTTTAAAACAGATTAAGCTTCTCAAGAAATCACTGCAGCTGTAAATAATGGGTTACATGTAGGAATCATAACATCTTTCATAAATGCTTTCTAAATTACTAAAATCAGATCATACTTCTCTCCCCCTTGTGTACCTGCAGTATCCAATTGACTGTGTCCTTCTGTGACTCTAACTGAGGAACTGTCTTTAATTTTTCCAGAAGCATTAACACGTTCACAGCATTCAAGGCGGAGCTTCCCATTCCTTTACAAAGGAGAGAAAAATAGAAAAGCATCGGTCTTCAGGGGAAAGAAAACACCCTCAACATTTTACATTACAACATTTACAACCATGGCCATGCCTTAATATATAACACATACACAAACACAACCTGTATAGTTACATTTCTGTTTTCATGTCATCTGTTTATTCCAGTTAAATGTAGTATAATCTTTCCCCCTTGTAGATCAATAATTTTTGCTACTTCCAAGAGCAGAAGTACGGACAAAAACAGAATTGCCTTTCGCTTCAAGGAGAAGCAGTAAAGCTCTTATAGCTTACTTAAGTTTGCTAACAGCTCCGTATGCACAAGTTTATTTCTAGCACAAAACCTATTATAATTACAATAATTATTTGCTTCCTCACATCTTGGTAACAGTTCATAACGTTCTAGGCCATTCTCTAACAAAAGCATGCTTTAAAATTGAGACCATTCTCTTCGATTATATTTCTTTTGCAGCACTTTCCATTTGAAATTAATTTCACATTTTTAGAAGCGAGATAAATACGTTAGGGGGAAAAAAATATTTATTTGTTTAAAAAAAAAAATCACTTCTCAATAAGAGTTTTCTTACAAAAACACGGATTATTTTTGCATCCCTTATGTATAAATGGGGCTTCAGTTTTTCTGGTTATGCAAAACTAAAGCTGGCAAAGAATTCTCGAACATCTCAATTGTAATTACTTTTAGTGTATTCCTGTAGTTGACATGAAGCTTCTTAAACAGAAATACATTCAGTGTGATGATATTTCTTGCTCAACACTAAGAAAAAAATTTTTAAAAAGTGAAATGGGAGTGTTTTTCAAACTCAGTAACACCTCTTTACATAATATTTTTGAAAAAATAAATAAAGGCAGTTCAGTAGCTATATGTATGTATCTATTTATTTATGTAGGAGGTATTTACAAGAGGTGTAGATGTGGTGCTTAGGGACATGGGTTAGTGGTGGACTTGGCAGTGCTAGGTTAACAGTTGGACTCAATGATCTTAAGGGTCTTTTCCAACCTAAACAATTCTATGATTCTACTTCACAATTCTTATCTCTGTGTCATCTCTCAAGTGACAATTATGTTTAGCTTGATAATGGAATTTTTTGTAATTTATTCTTACACAGTGAAGCAGAAACTTTAGATAAGGTGGAAGATTATTTAGAAAATGTAGATTCCAACTCCCATTCACTAGTCTTGAATGTAAGATTAGGAAGTGCTCTGTAGGGATTTGGAAAACTAGAGAAAAAGAAAAAAGCACACTTCATAGCCAGTAAGTTTTGCTTCTAGTATCACCAGGAAAAGGCTTTAACTTTCAGGCAAATCAATATTTGTACAGCTCAGGAATACAAAAGATGAAGACGGTTCACTTAAATCCATTGTCATTTTTCAAGGAGTTCTTAGTTTCCATTTCAATAACATTCTTGCGAAGAATGAACCATTTTCAGTTATCTAACACTAGTGTTACTTTTCCATTTCTTTCCCAGAAAGAGAAGCACATCTCCTCTTCAACATATCTGGCAATTGGGAACAAAGGAAGCTAGTCCAAATCTGGTTTCTGGATTATTTAAAAAAAAATTCAGCAGGTTTTAATTCTATAGCAAAAAGTAAATCCTTTCTGACTCAAATCACTGAACACTTTCTTCTAGTTTATTTTTGTTCTTACAAAATCAAGTTAGCCTAATTTACTCTGCCCTTTTAAAGAAAATGAAACATACGTGTTGCTTTGTGATAAAAATCAAAGGTTACTTCCTCTTCTGGAGACTTCTGTAACTGCTGCTTCTCTTCTAGTAACCCTAAAGAAAGGAGATGAAGCACCTAAAAAAAGAAAAAAAAAAAAGTAAATCTCATTCACTGTTAGAGGTTTGGAAAACTGGCATATAAAATAAGGATGTTTAATACAGCTCTGTACTATATGCTGATTATATCCACGATAAAACAGAGAAATGAGAAAAAGTGCAGAGATCATACAGGGAGAGTGAAATAACAATGCATAAAATAATTTTCCTGCATATTACTTGCACTAAAATTAATAAACTTGCACACACTTTACATTAGTAACACATAAATCTTGTCATTTTGCTGATCCAAATCTATGAATATTTGGTTAATTCCATAATCCAAAGATTAGCAGGTAGGGCATGGCAATTAAATAATTTGTGCACTCTAAATAACAAAACTGATTAAATCAACCAGTCTGTAAATTGAAGTCTTAATCATATAAATATTAAAAAAAAAACCAAACCAAAACAAAACAACAAAACAAAACAAACCTTCAACAATGTCAGTAATTCCTTTTTTTTAAAGCATAAAGTGACTGTGTAAAATGAAATGTTTAAATACTTACAAAATTATATTATTTCATGACTGAGGCCCCAAAGACATTTACATATATGGAGACTTTCAGCTTACAAGATGAAGCAACTCCAATTTCGTTAAGATGATCAAAGGGTTACTTATTTGCATATGAAGTTTGAAGAAAAAGATGAGGTAAGGAGAATTACATATTGAAACAGCTTCAGTGATGAGGCAACACAGAGGGAAAAGCAAAACAGAAAACTGAAGAATATTCCCAATTTAATACTACTGTGTTTCATATTTCTATTTTACAGTGGAGATAAATAATCAGTAATATTTTCTTTGTCAGTAAGATTTATAAAAACAAGTTTGAGGACAAAAAGTAAATTCTTATCATTCAAAGATAAAGTTTATCTTCAAACATTTTGATCTTATAATAAGCAGTTAACATGATCAACACAGGAACGACCATAGGAAGACGACCAAAGCTAACCATACCATTTGGATCATAGCTTCAGTCCACAAGTGGGTTTCCAGTTCTACTGCTCTCTGAAGAATGGTCCGCAGTATGTGCATCATAACATCACAGTTCAGAATCCTCACCACATTGCTGAATGCAGGACTGAAGTCTGGAGGAGGAGGTGGTGGCAATGCTAGAAAATGGAAATGTGCAAATATATTAACGAACTGGCATCTCAAAGATTGCAGGCAAAAAGTAGAGAGCACAAACATACTAATTCTGGTGAAAGAACAACTGGACCTTTAAATTAATAAAGCCACGCTCAAACACAATTGTTCGCTTAAGTCAGCTTTTACCTTTAGCAAAACTAAGTACTTTTAGTAAGTTCTTATATAAAACACATGCAAATCAATCACAAGTACTTAGATGTATCTATAAATGCAAATCTTTAATACTTTGCACTGCCTTATCATTTATGTATCACTAATAACGGTGTTTGTGTTTTGCATCAGATATGAAGTTTTCAAGTAATTAAACAAGATTGAGCAGCAGATCTCCCAGAGTGTGGTGTCTCACGTTGCAGTGTCCCATGCCCAATACGGCTGGCGCTCTAAATTCTTCCTGCTACTGAGGCGTTCTGATCATTTCTAGCTATGTATATTTTCTGAGCTGATATTGAAACTGTGTGATGTGGTGTCTCACCCAGAAGCTACCTGCAATCTTGGCATCTACTAACAGCAGCTCAATTAACACTGCAGCCTTGCCCTACCTGGAAGCATTGACTTAAGTTTTCCTTTAGTACATGGATGCCTATTTTCAGAACACTTCTATGAACACAGTGTCTCTGAAACCACCAATCTTTTGACAATTTACACTGAATGAATTATAAAAAGTTACTAACAAAGACAACACAGCCACATAAAAACATATGCATGAAGTATTTGCAACAAAATGGGTAGCCTCAGGGGAATACACATCAAAACGAGCAGTTATCTTTGTATTTTGGAACTGTATTGTCTGATTACACGAATGTGAGTTTCTGACAATTACATCTAAATATCTGCATTTTTAAAAAGTTCTACAAAATAAACGTCCCTGATAACATTTTAAGTTGCTAAAGCAAATGGGGCGGGGGGTGGAAATTAAGAAGGTACTATTGAAAATCTGTCAACTACAAAAAATAAGCAGTGGAGGAAGAAACCAAAAGTAATCCAAAGATTTTTTTTCCTCATTATTTTCCAGCTGTCATAACCTTCTAAGCTACTTACAACTGAAGGAAATTAAATTTTTTTCAAAGAGAATGTGATTTCCAATTTAACTGTGTCCCTCCTAAATGACAATGCCAATTTACTCTTTTTCAGTTCCACAGTTTTTCAACTGAAAGGAACCCAAAGCAAATAAAATTTACTCAGAATGAATTTTAACTGTCTTAGGTATGAAATGCTGTAGTGCCCCTGAATGTACAGAAAAATCAAAATATGCTTTAGAGTAGGAAGTAATGATTAAGGTATTCGACTAGGAGGGCAATCTGGGAAGAGAAAAATAATTATATCTGTTGCAACTCACAAAAGCAGGTGGATAGTTGATTGTATTAAACTGTTCATTGTACTTACTCATTCAGCTTACAAAATCTTCCTCAAATCAACTCAATTAATGCTCGTGACTTGAATGGGTAAAAGTAAACTCAAAAGGGAAGTAACATTTGTGTTACAATAGAAACATGGGGTTTTATTGTTATATGTATTTGCAGCTACTAAAGAAGAATATTTTGATTTATAAAACTTAAGTCTCAAGCTACTTACAGAATGGATATGAGCACTAGTTCCTGTGGCAGCCTTCTCTACATGGCATTATTATGTCTCAATGTTGTGCTACAGAAACTACTCACAAAAAACAAAAAAAAACCAAACCAAAACAAAAACCCAAAACAAACCCAAACCAAAAAAACCCCTTTTGCCTCCTAGTTACTCTGCCATAAAAACTCTCAGTTGTTCATTTTGTCAATGGGTACTATGCCATGTTTATTTGTCTACATGGAAATTAAACTAACAATTACAAAACTCCTATCTTTGTGTTACAAAAAGGAAAAAAAGAAAAGAAATGTCAGGTGCTAATTAATTACAATTACTACAAATCACAACAAATTTAATATGAACTCAACTATCCACGATTAAGTCACAAGACATCTCCCAAAGCTCATTTTATATGCACTACATATACTACTGAATTATCACATTTGTTGAGTCTTCAGTTTCAAATTTTTACCTTCATCTCTGTTTTCTTGTTTTCTTCTTTTCTTTTGTGTATGTTCAGCCTACAGAAAAAGTAGTGTTGTTATATCAACATCTCTACAGAAGCACGCAATGAAATAACGAGAAACCTTAAACTAGAAATGTGGCAAGATATGTAGTCAATACTTGGTCATGTAACTAGAATCTTATCTGAAATCTGTTTAACAATATTGCATTTTGCATTTCAATTTGTAGTAGAGATAAATAATTGGACATACTTGCTTCCTCAATAAGAGTTATAAAGCAGTTTGGGGTTTTCCAGTTCAAAGATCATTCTTATCATATTTTGTTCTTAGCATAAACAGTTAACAGAGCTAATACAGAAGTCACCACAGGGAAAATACTAATGCAAATCATACCACGTCAATTTGTATCAACAATCTTAACTTCATTAGAAGTTTAGTTTTTAAGTTAGCTGCATATACTCTTTACTGAATCAGTTTCTTCAGATTCCGTTAATTCCTGTGATTCAGCAAAATTCTTTAGACATTGATAAGTATGTACTATTTTTTAACCTTTGAGAGTGAATCTTACACTGCTTACCTTGCTGTGCTGTGTCTTAGTATAGTGATAAAAGAACATATTGAACTCCCTCAAGCATTCATCTTTCAGTTCATAAACTCCATGGCCAGACACACCCGGTTTCCTTACAGAGAAATATTTCATGACATACAGATTACACACATCTTTGAATGTAAACAAACCAGTAACACAATTTATTTTCTAAGGAAATGCTAATAAGAAGTGGAAGAGTGATGGTTGCTTCATTAACTTATAAAGAGCACAGAGTGAGTACAGTTATCAGTCTTTAATTTTCCAGACTGTTTACTACTGTAAATCCTACCCAGCAGCAAAATATTTCTAGTCTATACCATCTACAGCACACCATATAGCCTCTGACAGGTAAATTCTTTTTAAACTTTATGGTTTAGAATTTCAGACATTGGATGTTATATAAAATTCATTCCTTTTTTTAACCAAGGTACAAAACAAGTAATACAAACAGCTACTTTCCAGCCAGTGAGATTTTTTGAAACTCCCATATAATTCCCAAAGCAAAATTCCTAGGTACACCTATAGTTGCCCTTGATTAAACATAAATAAGCAAGCCACATGAAATTTAAAATAAGGTATACTAAAATAATTAAAATTCCAAGACATTTTTGTGACAAAAAATAGCAGACATTTGAACTAGTTTTTTCTCAGCTTCTACAATTGATTGTTCTATATTTGCGCGTGCACACACACACATATATGTATGTATGTTAAAAAAATTAACTCCCATCTGAAAGTTACAGCAAGTTAGCAACTAAATAACATCTAAACCAATGATTAGGTGGTGATTGTCGATGGTACAATGAGTTGTTAAGGTTCCCAACCATCTTTGAAATAAAATATTTCCCATTAGGACTTCAGATTACTAAACTCCTGAGACTCCTCAAACTGAATTTGAAGAAAGAGGGGGCCAAAAGGAGAGAAGCGGCAGCTTTGGATGTTCTATATACTTTTCTTTCCTATGCATATTTGCAAGTGTATATATTTCAAGACAGCAAAATATTAGCTGAACAGAGACTGTGCAGTGCAGCTTGTTTAACCCATATAATCTAAGAGATCTTATTTCACATTCAAGCTACTTATAAAACAATATTAAAAACTTACTTAAATGTAGCCACTTTATCAATTACATTCTCCAAGCCAGTTTCATTGTTCTCCTGGTAAAAAATTTAGTTTGGGATAAATATATAATGATTCAAATATCTTCAGTATTAGGCTAGGTGTAACAAAAATAGACACACAGATTTAGATCAATTCCTAATTCATGAATTAATATATTTTGCCCACTGTTATTCAGAAAGCAGATATTCATAACTGACAAGTTATGAGGAAGTACCAAAGGCAAATAATACTTTCATTTTATCATGTAAAATGTTATTTATAACGGAGCTGATCTCCAGAAACAGAGTAGTGCCTTACCCAACCTCAGTGGAGGAGAAAACAGAGTTTTAGTCTCTTAAAATAGTCAATGCAGATCACCCATTATTGGTTTCTGATAATATTCCAGGCTATTTAATTTACAATAAAAGTGATGGTTTTTGCATTGATTGCCAGCCCTGAAAACTTGCACGGGCTATAAAATCTAATCCACATCCCTGTCCTTTGCTTGAATCTTCAACAGTTTGAATAGAATGGCAGGGAAATCTGTGCTTTCGAATAGACCTGTACAATACTTGACTTCCAATGGATCTGCACAGGTTTAAGTGATCAAAATTACAGGATCAAATTTATTGATAGTACACAGGGCAGAATGGAATCCAGCTGCATGGTCCTACAGGGCCGAAAGAGAAAATAATTTTAAAACATTTCTTTTTGAATCCAGGAGAACTACAGCTGAATATTCTAAAAAATTCCACCTCTTCATCAAAAAACACAATCCCCATATGAGCCTTTTCAGATTAGACCATACTTGAATCCGTGACATTTACCTTTACATCAGTAAGATGTGTAAGTCCCTTTGTCATGCTATTTTGTAATTCTGAAACCAACATTTGAGCTTTATATCAGAAATTAAATGCTTCCATATAAAGATATGGAAGCTAAAGAAGAAAGAGACATAAAACAAGAAAAAGTAAATTAAGGAAAAAAGTAAATAAACCAGGACTCACATTTTCAGGCAAGGACTTGGTAATTGCACTGTGAGCCATTGGTTCAATACATAACAGATGGATGATTTCTCTCATGATAACATCTTCTTTTGTCACATTACTCACTCCAGGCACATATCTTTCCCCTACCAGAGTGAAGCAAAAGAAGAATGGCAAATATGACAGTTATAAAGCAATTCTGAATTTTGCACAGAGGTGATGCTATTGCTGGGATATTTCACAGTATAAGTTTGCATTTGCCAGAAACCTATCCCAAGTGTCTGAAAGGAAAAATGTTTTTTAGCCTAGCTTCCTAAGAAAACAGGCTGAGATAGAGTTTCTCTTCATATTCTACTTAACAGCCAATTATGAAGTTATCTAACAGCTTTTTTCACTAGCAACCCTTATTGCTTCTGGTTGACAAATACTTGTGTTACTGAACCATCTATTTAAAACAGGCATTCTCCAGCATCCTTTCCATACCATCTATGTTAAAGAAAGCCATCAAGCCCGTTTTGTCGAACTGTAATAATCCATTACTACAACAGAGAGAAATGAAACTTACCCACAATATAGATGAGAATCTGTAGCATCTCTTCTATTAATACGTTACATTGTTTGATCAAATCCTACAAGAATTAGAGAAACCAGTTTAAAAAAAAAAAAAAAAGGCAAGCAGGAAAATCTGTCAAATAACACTGAGCTCAGCCTTCACATGCGCTGCTTCGCTGAAGCACTGTACTGTAAGAAGAAACCTCCAATCTAGCAAGCTGGAAAAAATGCCTGGGCTTGTAGAGATGTTATTCTGCAATTGAAGTGCAAGATTCACATGCAGGACAAGAAACAACAGCTAAAAATGTATCTCAAATGAAAGGTTATATGAAAGTTCAAGCCTCCAGAAGTGGCACAATAATCCAAGAAACTTCCAGCCAAAATAAGAACACATAATATGGCTTAAGAGACATAGACGTTCTATAGAGAAGTCATTTACACGGATTTTGGTAGATGCCCTATGAATAAAGGTCAAAGAGGGCAAAACCTGCTTGTTGATTTTAAGTAAGCCTCTACAAATTCCAAATACAAAATAATTTATTTAACAACTAGGTACTGTGTTGACTGACTTTTAGTGTGGTCATAAAAATGCAGTTATTAACAGTAGCTAGTTTTTCTTATTAATGTTCCATAAACTCAAAGCAAACAAATTAATCAGCAGAAATACTTGCCACTTACCTGATCTTTGGTGGGCTTGATCTTTTTGAAAGCATCAGCAAGCTCGTATCTCTGCAGTATCAGCAGGAGGAACTGGTTTGGATCCATAAGAGACGCACCTATCTATCAAAAAACCCAAGCTAATATGAACATCAGTTACTATTACAGGTCTTCATTAATTACAAAAAATACTCTTTTACCAAGAAAAACTTTTAAAATCATATGAATTTAATTAAAAATAAAAGAAATTCCATGAAAATTTTGTAAGTCAAGCAAACAATGGTTCAAAACATTATACCTGGAGCATGATGATGTCTTTATCATACATCTCTTCTCTGCATTTAACATCTTGATAATAGAATACCTGAGAAACGGGAAAACAAAATTCAAGTAGAGAAGTAATGTAAAGTAATGCAGTATCAAATGTGCACCAGTTAACGTCTGAGGCTTTTTTAAACTGTACAGCACCTTTACTGAGTAAGGGAAAGTCCTGTGTTTCTTTCAAAACAAACACGTACTTTGATGGAAGTGAAAAATGTTTTTTCACCTATCCAGAGAAAGTCTATGCCGTACTTCTTCATACCCGCTTCCAAGACAACATAATTCTAATGGCTGCTACTGATTAAAGTCAAAACATCCTCCTTCTCCTACCCCAGTTATCAGAGCGACAATTCTACAGGGGGCTACCAATATTTACTTTGATTTCACCAAAGGGTCCTGTGAAAGGTAAACACAGAAAATTTCTGCCATCGGGGAGGGGGAGGGGGAAGTGAAGCCAAACCAGGCAAAATACAAGTACTTAAGGGTAGACTCTTCTTTTCACCTTTACTCTTGCAACAAAAAAAGCCCGCAAGTATTACAACATGTTTGTTATGTCCAGTTATATGGCCCTCAAAAGTTTACTATGAGATTAAAATTCTTCTAACATTTATAAGCAACAGTACTAACAGTACTTATACAGTGATTTCTTTATCAGATCTGAAAGTAGTTTACAGTAGACGTCAGTAACATTAATACTATTTCACAGAGTCAGAAGCAGTCATAAGAAAGATGAAAATATTTGTCTAATACAGGGAGGCAAGTCATTGACGAAGCTGGAAATAAACCTAAATCATCTAAATTCCCACCTAGGAACCTTTCTATTTAGTATAGGAATGACCCCCATGACATCTTTCTGCACTGGATGAAACCACCACTGGGAGCACTAGTGAGAAACACTTGCATACACCATTAGGACCAACTCACTACTGAATACTGTAGGGAGTACCTGGCTTATCAGGGAGAGCCCATTCCTTCTCCACATCTCTGCAGAAACCTGAGCAACCAAGACAAGACATCGCAAAGGATATTCTACTAGCAGCTCCACTTGTAACTCTTCCTAGAATTTAAAAAAAGAATAATGAAAAAAAAAAAGCAAAAAAAAAAAAAATCAAGCAAGAGTAAGTCTGTCAGTGATTTTAAAAGTGTAAGTCCTAATGAACAAAGACACATTGATAGCTGCAAAATAACTTGTGTGTGCAGCATGAAAGTTACAGGATATAATTTTAGGCTTTTTCCTTCCCAGAGTATAAACCACAAGAAGCGGGGGGGCGGGGGATATCTTACAGGAGAAACAAACTCATGCAATCTTGAGATGGCTCCAGTCTTACTTAATCGTACATGAAGACCTACAAAACCAATAGGAAAAAAATTAGAAAATAAATCAAAATCGGTAAAGTTTCTCCTCTAACCCATTCTAAATGTTAACTAAATCATCTACAACTCAGAGCATTACAGAAAAAAAGTCCAAGTTTATTTAGGAAAGACTTTTTACTTTTTTTTTTTTTTTTTTTAAGATGGAAGATCTATTACATTATCACAACAGTTCTTACTAGTCTTACAATCCATTATTTTAGTAATAAACCTATTCATTTAATTAATTCATTAAAGCCATTTAAATTGAGATGCTAAATAGTATTAGCAACATTTTAATTTCACATTTAAATCATACACCATTAATAACTGAATTTCAAGACTACAAGGCTTAACAGATGGTGTCTTGGTATCAAATGATGTGATAAAGAACCTACACCTTAATAATAGCATATGATTTCATTTTTATTCTAGAGAAAGTGGCAATCACCCACTGCTGTGGTCCTTTGTATTCTGACTGGAAATCTGTCCTGGCATGCTGCAAACGTATGTCTTTTAGGAGCATTTTAAACAGTCCTAAGATATATGTGGCTGAAAAATAAATTTGAGATACAGTAATAATGAACATTCACTTAGGCAAAACAGGTAGAAATAGAAACACAATATAAATTCAAATAGTCCAGAGAAAACTGAAGATCTCATTAAAACATGAAACTTCTTCTCGCCTGACTTCTGTATCTCTCCCCTGTTTAAAAAAAAAAAAGTCCTTCAACCTCCATGGCAAATGTTTTTTTGAGAAAAACTTTCCCTTAGTGGGACATCTGGGGAACAGGGTTGCCTGATCATGAGAATGCCAGAAAGTCAGAGAGCAACTGATCTGTGAAGCACTTAATCTAAATGCTTTCTAGAGTAAAGAAATAGAGATGGATGATAAATGTAATTCAAACAGCAATCAAAAAACACACCACCTACCAGCAAGAGTCCTAGACAGTGGTAAATGTATGCTGACAGGATCTGCAGACACTCTGTAAGGTCTGCTCTCCAGAGTATGGCCACACAAGTGAAACACTGTCTTTTCCCGTGAGCGGCCATTTGTGCTGCACCTCATCACAGCTTTATGACATTCGCTGTAGGCCCTGAGCAACAGTTCTTCCTAGAATTTAAAATAAATGCATAACGTTATATTTAAAAATCATATATATGTACTAAAATTCCTCGCTTTTTTTTTCTGTTGGCATAAACAGTTACTAAAAATCCACAATATAATTACTACTCTGTTTCGTAATACTGAGAAGTACTGGACTGGAGTAGTGGAGCATCCACTAAAGCTAACTGAGATTATGCTTCTGTTCAAAAAAGCTGCTCTGTCAAATGCTTTAAAATCTGTGCACTTATTTAAGCTGCAATATTTTAATATTTTGCATAGTTTACACCCCAAATTGGATCAAGAAACTCCTGAACGTCTTCCTTTCTCTCCCTGGGGGGAAGGAGGGGAGAACAAACACTTCAAAATATCTTTAAGTTAACAAATTGTACAATTTCCTCCCTTCTGCCAGCACAGGGATGAGCTCCAGCACTGATTAAGACTACTTACAGTGGAATTAGCACAAAGTTTCTGCAGTCCACTTCTGCAATTAAAAATGAACACCATGTGCTTCAAAACCTTAAAACTTGACAGTGATACCATGAACCTAATTCTCAAAATCTTGAATTATGAGAAGTATTTTCTCTTTATGATTTGCCTGACACCCTGTGCAGCTTTGTCAGCTAGAAGATTATATTCTTCCGAGATCCCTTCTCTCTTTGTCACACCAGAGATTAATTCTTCCAGACTCATTTTTTGTGGAGATCTGTATTGAACAATAGTGAGCTTTTCTAAAAAGCTGCTATTTAAAAAGCACTCAGGAATATTCTCAAAAGGCACTCACTAAGAATCCCAGACAACTTTTATACTTACGTCACAGGCACACCACTCCTGGAACATCAAAAGAATGTTCTTGAGCTGCATCTGTATAGCAATAGCTGCTTCCCAGTCAGGGTCCACCTCAATGTGCTGACCAATCTGTCTTTTTATCTCCTCCATTCCCTGAAACAGAGATGCCACAAAATACTCAAGCTAAATCAGTGATCACAGGCTTAAAACAACACAAAATCCCATAAGCAAATGGCAAAATACAGGTTGTTCAGATACATGTAGCTAAAATTGATGAATATTACTTCTATAAAGTAAATACTACTTTTTTACCCACCCAAGACAGAGATTGAGAATTTACCATCTTAATTGCATGTTTATATCCACAATATTACTATGGACAAAGAGATGAGCAAACAAAAGTGCTGTAATATCTTTACAACAGCGTATTAGAAAGAAATTATCTAAATGTGTTGTACCTGCATGCAAGTTAGAATCCTTAGGAAAGAAACAAATCCTTCTAAAAACCGCTCCCGCAGACGGTCTGTCCATACTGTAGGCTTGCTGACTAAGACATACCTGTCCCCAAAGAAAACATTATCATCTTTTGCTCAGACTTCTCTTCTGCTTATGCTTGTATTTAAGGTGTTGTTTGTATTAAAATAATCAGCTGCATTATCACATTACATCACTCTCCCCATGTCAAACTCCTTTTAAAATTTTCACCAAACACTAGAGTTGTTTGGTGCAACTCCATCATCTCAAATTAACAGATCTTTTAATTCCAAGGTATTTGGGGTGGTTTGCTTTTACATTATTCAGTTTATTAGATATAAGAGTGGAAAATGGTATGCAGATGAGGATTATACAGCTTTCCCAGAATGATAATGAATAGAAGCCAAATTTTGCATACTGTCTTACAGTAGATATATTTTGTTTATTAATGCAATTCTTATATGGAATGATATCTGTGAAAATCAAAAAATTGTCTTTATAGAATATAATTTTGGTATTCGAAAATTTTAAAGTTTTCACTGAAAAATAAAACTTTACCATTTCATGTGTGTTTTTTGAGGGGTTTGGGTTTGTTTTCAAAGCAGTTTTATCATCAAATTCCTGAATTGAAACACCTCATCCTACTGCCAATTTTCTAAGAATTGCTCTAGCTTCTCAGCTTTACACTTACCTGAGGTCATATATTACTGCATATACCCGGTTCAGTTTGTCCTGACTGTAACCCTGGAAGTTGAACTTGTCATTTTTGTCTAGGTACTCTGGAAGCACTTCTAGGAGTGTCTCTGTAATGGTGGTGATTACATTTTGCTCTTCAATAAGATGTCGGGCCTGCAAGAAGAAAATTAAAAATTTTTCTTCCTATTTTTGTTGAAGAGAACTATCAAAATCATTTTTAATTTGAATCCAGTCTTTTTGATTAGAAATTATTTTAAGCATTTGTAAAGAGTCCAAGCTACAAAAACTCCCGTAGTATTTAATATGTATGAACACAATTTCTATCAACTTTGCATGTTTGTTCACTCTGACAGTTTCAATGTAACAGACATGCTATTTTTTCTAGAAAGACCACGCAGAAAAGGACTTTTACATTAGTATTTCAGGCAAGAAACATATAACCTTTAAAACCTACAGGTATACTTTTTACCCCCACAGGATTTAACATATTTCACCGCCCCAAAAAGACATATAACCATTTTTTTTGTCCCCTCCCCCCAAGTTTTTAAAGTTACATAGGAAGGTAAACAGTAAATGAACACAGAAAGTTAATGCAGAGAACAATGCTGCCAAAAACTTCTACCTATTTGCATTCCCTCTATCTTCTGTAATGAATTTTCACATAAACTCAAGCTCCTGCTTTCATATTGGCCTTAACAAATCTCATTGAACTCAGCAATGCATAAAGACTCTCTGCCAAGTACAGCAGTCTGCAAAGGTGGTACTGCTAGCAATTCTCAAATTTATTTTACATTTTGAGTGGAGACAGGCTGTACATACCAGAGTAGGTACAGTGAACATCTGAACTGAGAGTGCTGTCACAGAGAGAACTCTGTCATGATCATCACTGATGTATTCTTTTTGCAATGCCTTGTAATACTAGGAAAAGAGAATATCGGGGAAATTAAATAAATAAACATTTTTAATTAATACTTGTTTTACTTTTTTATTTGCAAGAATTACATCTCAATATCCTTCTTCCTTGAAGCAGTTCAAACAACAAAAACGGCACAATGTCCTCAATGCACCAAAGCAATTAAATACGTGCCCCACTGCCTTAACACTGAAGATAACCACAAACTTAGCTGCTCTGCCAGATTGAAACCAAAATATTTTTTCTCCTACAATCTTCCCCAAGAAAAGAAATTAAAGGATCAATAAAGACGTTAACTTATTATAAAACAAGTCTTCCTCCTGCAGTGAACTGCATGGATAGTTATTCCACAGCTGTCTATAAAAGATGTGCACAATAAGTAATGTAAGTCTTTGTTTGCTTTGTTTCAGTCCAGAGAAAACCATGAAGTGTCAGTCACCTTTATCCAGATTAAAAAGCTTCACACTAAAACAAAAAACTCTCAGTCTTATGTTTTATATATTTCTTAGCTATTGTATCTAATTTTTAAAAAGAAAGACCAGTTTCAGTTGCAGTTCATCTGCCATTCCAAAAGATACACACGATGCTAACAATATTGCATTCAAAATGAGCATATATACCTACATGATTTTAAGGAACAAATCAATGACATTGGTCACTCTATACACTCTATAAAGGCTGAGCTAGTTGTTGAAGCTCTGCTTGTTGAAAATTCATTATTTATATTGAAAGAACTTTCAGGTTTGGGGGAAATTTAACAAAGCTAGTAAAAATGCATAGCATAAAAACCAAATAACCATTTACCTTCACAAATTCCACAGCAAAAAGTTTTTTGTATTCCATTTCCATGAAAAAACTAGTGAAGATAAGTTCATGAAGAACCTTCCTTGCCCCTGTGAAGAGCCAATACAATGCATGTCACTTTATTGTACTAAGATTAAGTTATTAATACATTTTTTTCTATTTTTAACATTTATTGGTATGTATTTAAAACACAGAGTAAGCATCAAGTCACTCATAGTCAGGCTACATCTTGTGAAAAGATTGTTCAAAATACATAAAGCAGGAAAAATTTAGGAGGCAAATATATACCCAAAATATCAATTATCTCAGCCATAAAAATAAAGGCTGTATAAAAACCATAATATAAATACTATAAAGAAATGTTTACTCCACCTGCATAGCACTTGCTTACTTTTACACACATTTGTTACACACATGAAAAATTAATTTGCCTCTTCAGTTTACAGCAACATAGATACACAAACCTTTATGAAGTTTTGCATCCCATAGCATCAACTTGCTTATGAAGCACGGCTTTTCAGATCCAGCTTCTTCTTTGAGACATATTTGACAAAAGATCTGGCGAAAGTCACCTATAGAGATAAAACTATTCATTTGTACAAGAATGCTTTGATAATTAAATGACATGAGCCAACAAAATGAGAATTACAGAATTCTGTTCTTTAAAAAAAGAAAAAACAAGAGAAGGCACTTAAGTATGAATTATTTTTTAACAATGTTTTTTCTCAGTGAACATACTCCCAACATACTCTCCCCTTACTAAATCTTCCTATTATTCTTACCTACTTTATTTAATAAATCCAGTGATGCAGAAAAGTATTTTAAAATGAAAAGCATTTAGACAGCTTTGCAAAGCAGATCAATAAGAAGAGTTCACTATGTCAGCACAGAAATGCACAGGCTGGGCAAGTCTAGGCTGGTCCCTGCCTTGGGCCCCAGAAGTCAGTCTTTTGTAGAATTTCAGAACATTATTTTATATTTTCTTGCACCTATCAGTAAATACAGTACTTGCTGAAGCAGTTTTGGGGATCAACATGTCAGAGTCACCCATGCATTACTAACATTCAGAAATGAGCTCTTACATTACTAATTTCAAAAGGAAAAGTGGAGTGTCACGAATCAAGTTCCTGACAACCTGGAAATAAATAGTATTGAATGCTTCTTGATCTGTGTTCTACCACTTGAAGCAAAACCAGGAGAACAGGAACCACCAGACCACCAAAAAGTTCCAGCTGAGTACAGAACATCAGGCTCTATGTATATAATCCAGAAGGACAAGGACAGGAATGTTAGACTTCAGTCTTTGTGCTTGAAGACTCTCATAAAACATATTAAAATATCAGTTAACCTATAACAATTTCCTAACTCAAAATGCTACACCCAACATGGGAGACTCCTTTTTAGTTTTAGCTTATCTTACTAGCTAAAAACGTAATGCTTAAAAACCTAAAATTTTGGGGATTTGCTGGGGCACTGACACTGACTTGTCTATACTCACAGGGTCAACAGCTGAAAAATTAGCTGTCAGTTGGTGTTTCAAATAGAGCAATCTCAAAATTGGAAATGAGAAGAAAAACTACCTAGGAAGAAAAATGTGGATAAAAATTGAGTGAAGTAACTATAAAGTTGAAAAGAACAGAAAGCTAAAATTTGTAAAATATTTTAAAGAATTACAAAAAGGTACAATTCTGATATATGTATTTCAAGGGAAAGATTGGAAAGTAAGAAAAAAAAGATAAGAAATTTATTATCCAAGCCTACAAAAGAGGTTGAAGCAGACCAGAAGATTTACCCTATAGAGAAGGAGGATAAGCAGTGAGAGGAGATTAATCTATGCATGTTTGTACAGTGAAAAGAAATTTTATAACGGCTTTAGTTTAGCAAAACACAGGTATGACAAAACCCAGTAACAGAAATCAAAATTAGATTGATTCAGAAGTCTTCTTTAAAACCATGAGCATCATCAAACACCGGAACAAAGTTTGAAAGCTTAAAATAGACTTTCCACTACTGGACAAATTTTTAAATTAAGGCTTTTGATTTGTTGTTTTTTTTACTAACACTGTCTAATTAATCACAGCTATCAAATCTGAAGCAGGAATTAATTCAAGCAGAGAATCACAGAATGCTTTGGGATGGAGGGGACCTTTAAAGGCCATCTAGTCCAACCTCCCTGCAATGGGGCAGGGACATCTTCAACTAGATCAGGTTGCTCATAGCCCCATCCAGACACTGAATGTTTCCAGGGATGGGGCATCTACCACTTCTCCGGACAACCCGTTCCAGTGTTTCAGCACCCTCATCGCGAAAAATTTTTTCCTTGTGTTCAGTCTAAATCTACCCTCCTTTAGTTTAAAACCATTAATCCTTGTCCTGTTGCAACAGGCCTTGCTAAAAAGACTATCCCCATCTTTCTTGTAGGCCCCCTTTAAGTATTGAAAGGTTGCAATAAGGTCTCCCCACAGCCTTCTCTTCTCCAGGCTGAACAACCCCAGAGGATGTATGCTTTCACTGATGGAGATGTTCTGCAGCTTTCCACCAGCACTGGGGAGAGCAGCTTTTAAGCAAAGAAACAGGACATGTGATGCTGATACTGAGGATAATAAAACTTCTAGAGGAACAGAGCTCGTTTGAGGGAAAGACATTTATTTTAGCAAGAAGGAACAGAAAAGTACTGCTATTCATAACCATACTAATGTATATCAGCATCCATACTACTGTATTATTTATTTACTAATTAGGAGGAATGTGAAAGTATTTTAATAAGGAAATATCATATATAACACTGCTAAAGACATTTTTGGAGAGAATTACTCATTCAAATACTGACGTGGCATTATCGTAACAAAAATCCATTATGCTTACTTGAATAGCTCATGAGTTTGTTCAGCCAAGAACCAAGGCGCAAGGCAAACTTCTGGTGAGCCATAACATCAGCATGCAGAACCTCCACATGAAGTGGTCGTTGAGAAACATTTTCAGAATGCCTCTAGGAGTCAGGTAAATATTAGTAGATATAAAATAAAGTTAACATGAATTTTTGTATTTGTCTTCACCACCCATTACCTCTCCCAAGCAAAAAAAGAAATCAGTTTGACATTTTATTTCTCTATCTATCTATACCAAATGTGGTGGTGTAAATTCAATTTCAAAAAGTTCACAGGCAGGTTATAAAAGCATGGAAGTACTAAGTTAAAGACTGTACAGGAGACAAATAAGTCTTCAGTATTAATAATGATGAGGTTGATTTGTTTGTTTTTTAAATGAGAAAAATATTTTAGGAAGTTACCTTGATTTCTTCTTTTGCTTCCTGACAAGAGGCATAATGTCCTGCCTTAACAGCTCTACGACCCTGTTTGAAGAAAATATTGAGCATGAGACCAATGTAAAACAAAACCAAAATGTCACAAGCCTGATCCTTGCTATGTTTTTTATACGTAAAAGAAAAACGGGGACCAACATCACTCATGGTGCTTTTAGACATCTAGAAGCAAATCAAAATTAACATAATTATCTTTAGAAAAAAGCTATTTCAATTAAATTAACAATGGAACAAAGTAAAGTCTGGGTGTCTTAATATTATTACATAAGGAAAATTCACGTACACATTAAAACAGATGAGAGGGACTTCTGTAGAATACTTTAAGAACCACATCAACTTTCTTCCTAGCACGAAGTACACTCATCCTGAATTGCTTTTCTACAATCTTTCCTACTATTTCTTACTTTTGTATATGAAATAGCAGGGTATATTACAGGCATGGGTTTGATCGCTTTTTCAATAAAGCCAAGAACAGGTCCAGCTTAGACCTCAAATTCCACTCAAAGGAAATCCAGGGTATGGACTTCCAAAACAAGTTCTCCACACAGCAGAATTTCACACAAGAAGAGAGGAAGTAGGTGTATGTTGTGGAACTGTTATAATTAAAACAATATAACCTAGTCCTGTAAAACGAGAAGTCTGATCAACTGTGGATCTAAAATTTAGGTTTCAATCAAAAGGAACCTTCATAATGGAAACCTTTAAAAGTTACTCTATAAGCATGCATGTATATACATATTGTACAAAACCTAGAACTGCAGGACAAGACTTGTAATTACGTAAGACTGGCACTACTAACTAAATACAACTAAACTTTCATTACCTGAACAAAGAGAAACACAAAAAGAAAACACAGTTTTTACAGATTAAAAAAAGAATTTTAGTATTAGTAAAATGTTTTATATGCAAATATAAAACAAATACGTATACACCTATAGACAAAGTTTCTCCATGTACAAGCACCTAGGTTTCATGGGTTTGTGAGGGAAAAAAATATAGTTGCAATTAATATAATTCAAACCCTGATCTTACTTTTTTTTCCCCAGTGGGAAAAAAAAAAAAATTACATTACTAATGTAAGGTCTTTACATGGGACACTAGTTTGAAAAATGAAGTAGTAAAATTGTCAGGTTCATCCACATTCCTTCATGGATTCTTCCTGGTTTCATTTGCTTAATTTTAAGTTTTAAAATTTTCAAATGAAGCCTGAGCCAGAACAAGCACTAACTCTTGCAAAATGTAAGGTATGTTTCTGATCAAATATAACTGAATATGCATATTACTGACTTAATAGTGTTTGTCTGAAAAATATATAATACATTAATCTCAGCTGAGAAGAAAAAAAAAAAAGGTAAAGAAAATATGCCAAACATGAAAGGAGCAAATTCTGATAAATTAGCTCTTCCCTTTCTCAAGAAACTAGGGTTTTGTCCTGAAGAAAAAAATTAGTACAGTTTAAAAGCTTTCTTGAAGCAAGTGTTGATTAACACTTACTCTGCAACACGCCTTTCTCTCTCCTCAAGCTCCAGCATCCCAGAAACAAAGAGTCTATGATCAAGAAACTATAGTAGCACTTCTTAATGATTAAAAAGTGACATTTTCCCATATCCAGAATGCACTAACCTCTTTATCTATAGCAGTAGTATGCAACTGGGCTTCACCAAGTTCGCAGCCAAGTGCCCTTTGCAGGCTATAGATGACATGATCGTAAGAATGATGTTCATCATTGAAAAGGACACAGTAGTAGCTGTCTACCTTCTCTCTACTAAAAAAAAAAAAAAACAACATATCATCATATAAATAAAAATAAAATTGTAAATAGTGGCCTATTCAATACAAGCAACAGCTCACTTGATAGCTTGAGAGAAATGTCAAATACAAAAATTTATAGAAATTAAGCATGTTCTTCATGTCAAAGACACCCCACCACCACCACCACCATCTCTACCAGAAAAAGCCACAGAAACCATGTACCAAGTACAAAAGAGATTTTAAGGTGTTTGATTATTCCATTATTATTTCCTCTCTCTGCTGTTTTATGATCCCATTTGTCTTTTTGACATGACATGTAAGAGTCCTTCTCCATTTTCACAGAATCATAGAATAGCTTAGGTTGGAAGAGACCTTTAAAGGTCATCTAGTCCAACCCCCTGGAATGAGCAGGGACATCTTCAACTAGGTCAGGTTGCTCAGAGTCACGTCCAGCCTGATCTTGAATGTTCCCAAGGATGGGGCATCTACCACCTCTCTGGACAACCTGTGCCAGTGTTTCACCACGCTCATTGTAAAAAATTTCTTCCTTCTATCTAGTCTGAATCTACCCTCTTTTAGTTTAAAACCATTACCCTTGTCCTATTGCAACAGGCCTTACTAAAAAGTTTGTCCCCATCTTTCTTATAAGCCCCCTTTTAGGTACTGAAAGGCCACAATAAGGTCTCCCCAGAGCCTTCTCTTCTCCAGGCTGAATAACCGTAACTCTCTCAGCCTTTCTTCGTAGCAGAGGTGTTCCATCCCTCTGACCATTTTTGTGGCTCTCTTCTGGACCCGCTCCAACAGGTCCACGTCTTTCCTGTGCTTGAGGGCTCCAGAGCTGAACACAGTACTCCAGGTGGGGTCTCACCAGAGCAGTGTAGAGGGGCAGAATTGCCTCCCTTGACCTGCTGGCCATGCTTCTTTTGATGCAGCCCAGGATATGGTTGGCCTTCTGGGCTACGAGCACACATTGCCGGCTCATGTCCAGCTTTTCATCCACCAGTACCCCTCCTCGGCAGGGCTGCTCTCAATCCCTTCATCCCCCAGCCTGTGTTGATACCCGGGGTTGTCCCAACCCAGGTGTGGGACCCTGCACTTGGCCTTGTTGAACCTCATGAGGTTCACATGGGCCCACTTGTCAAGTTTGTCCAGGTCCCTCTGGATGGCATCCCATCCCTCAGGCAGGTCAGCTGCACCACTTAGCTTGGTGTCATCTGCAAACTTGCTGAGGCTGTACTTGATCCCACTGTCTGTCATTGATGAAGATATTAAACAGCAGTGGTCCCAATACAGACCCCTGAGGGACACCACTTGTCACCGATTTCCATCTGGACATTGAGCCATTGACCACTACCCTCTGGATGCGACCACCCAACCAATTCCTCATCCACTGAACAGTCCACCCATCAAATCCATATCTCTCCAATTTTGAGAGCAGGATGTTGTTGGGGGCCATGTCGAAGGCCTTACAGAAGTACAGATAGACGACATCTGTAGTTCTTCCCTTGTCCACTGATGTATTTACTCCATCATAGAAGGCCACTAGGTTGGTCAGGCAGGACTTGCCCTTGGTGAAGCCATGCTGGCTGTCTCAAATCTCCGCTCTGTCCTCCATGTGCTTTAGCATAGCTTCTAGGAGGATCTGTTCCATGATCTTCCCAGGCACAGAGGTGAGGCTGACAGTCGGTAGTTCCCAGGGTCCTCCTTTCTACCCTGCTTAAAAATGGGTGTAATGTTTCCCTTTTTCCAGACACCAGGGACTTCACCTGACTGCCATGACTTTTCAAGTATCATTAAGAGTGGCCTGGCAACTACATCAGCCAATTCTCTCAGGACTCTGGGATGCATCTCATCAGGTCCCATAGACTTATATATGTTCAGGTTCCTCAGGTAGTCACGAACCTGATCTTCTCTTACAGTGGGAGGGATTTTGCTCCCCCAGCCCCTGTCTTGTGGTCCATCCACTCAGGAGGTATGGGAAGAAAGATTGCCAGCAAAGACTGAGGCAAAAAAGTTGAGTACCTCAGCCTTCTCCTCATCCGTTGTTACCAGTTTGCCAGTCTTGCTCATCAAGGGGGTATGCTTTCTCTGTCCTTCCTTTTCTGGCTGACATACCTGTAGAAGCCCTTCTTATTACTCTTTGCATTCCTTGCTAAGTTCAGCTCCAGCTGCACCTTGGCCTTCCTGACCCCATCCCTACAAAACCAGGCAGCATCCCTATACTCTTCTCAGAATACCTGTCCCTGCTTCCGCTGCCTGTGCATGTCCTTCTTGCCCTTCAGTTTGACCAGCAGGTCTTGACTCACCCATGCCAGTCTCTTGCCTTCCTTTCCTGATTTCTTACACCTGAGGATTGAGAGCTCTTGCGCTCTATGGAAAGTGTCCTTAAAGATCTGCCAGCTCTGTTCTGCTCCCTTGTCCCTAAGGGCAGTTTCGCAGTCGGTCCTATTGACTAACTCCTTGAACAGCTGGAATTTTGCTTTCCTAAAATTCAGGGTCCTGACTTTACTCTTCGCCTGACCCATATTCCTCAGGACTGTGAAGTCTACCAGTGCATGATCACTGCAGCCCAGGCTGCCTCCAATCTTGACATCACTGATTAGCTCACTTGTGTTGGTGACCAACAGGTCCAGTATTGCATCCCCTCTGGTAGGGCTGTCTATTACCTGGCTTAAGAAGTTATCCTCAACGCATTCCAGGAGTTTCCTGGATTGCCTATAGCTCACCACGCTACTTTTCTAGCAGATGTCAGGGTGGTTGACATTGCCCAGCAGAATGACAGCCTGCGAGCGTGATGCCCCCTGTAGCTGGAGTAAGACGACTGTCAATAGGCTCCCCTTGGTCAGGTGGCCTGTAGCAGACACCAACCACAAGGTTCCCTTTGTTGCCTCAGTCTCTGATTCTTACCCATAAGCTTTCAACCTGCCTGTGGTTATTCTTCAGAGACAGCTCTTCACACTCTATCCATTTCTTGATGTAGAGGGCAACGCCTCTGCCCCTCCCTTCCCTTCTGAACAGCCTGTAGCCATCGATAGCCACACTCCAGTCATGGGATTCGTCCCACCAAGTTTCAGTAATGGCAACTAGGTCATAGCTTTCTAGCAGCACTGTGGCTTCCAGCTCCTTCTGTTTGTTGCCCATGCCGAGTGCACTGGTGTAGAGGCACTTCAGATGGGCTGTCGGCCATGTCACCTTCTTAGAGAAGCACACCTTAATTCCTTTGAGGTACTTCACTGGTGTTTCCCTGTTGGCTCCTGTTACCTCACGAGCCCCTGGCTCACCTCCATAAGACTTCAGGTGTGCTGCAGTGTAGCCAGCACATCTCAGAGCAACAGGCTGAGGGCCCTCCCTAGCACCCCATCCCTCTAACTTTGGCGTGTCATCCCACAGTTTGTCATAGGCAAGCCTAATATTATCCCCCTCCCCCTTCAAGCCTAGTTTAAAGCTCTGACAGTGAGCCCCACTAGCTTGTGAGCAAAGATCCTCTTCCCCCTTTGAGAAAGGTGAATCCCATCTGACACCAGCAAGCCTGGTGCCATGTAGGCCATCCCATTATCAAAAAACCCAAAATTATGGTGGTGACACCAGACATGGAGCCATGTATTAACAGACTTAGCCCATCTGTTTCTTCCAATGTTGCTGCCCACAACTGGAAGGAGAGAGAAAAAAAAAAATAACCTGTGCTCCAGATTCCCTTACCAACCGTCCCAAGTCCCTGAAGTCTCTTTTGATCGCCCTTGGACTATGTGTTGCAGCTTCATTGCCACCCACATCGAAGAGCAGTAATGGGTAATAGTCCGAGGGCTGTACCAGGCTAGAACGTTTCCTAGTGACATCCTTAACCCAGGCCCCAGGGAGGCAGCAGACGTCCCTAAAAGGACGGTGTGTCCAGCATATTGGACCCTCTCCTCCCCTCAGGAGGGAGTTGCCTACAACTATAACCCATCTTTTCTTCCTCGTGGAGGTGGTCATGATACAGGGGGTAGGCGTTTCTGACCTTGGCAACACCTCTGGTGTAGATGGACCATCACCCACATCATCCATTGACTGGCCTTCCACATCCAGAGCCTCATACCTATTGTACAGAAGCACCAGGGAAGGTGAGGTGGGCAAGGAGGGGTCCGCCTGCCACCCTGAGCATGGACTTGCTTCCATTCACTCTTTTTCTTTAAGCTACTGCCTTCAGCCTAGCAGGGGTAGGATACAGGATCCCCTTGATCTTGTTTTTTTTTTCTGGTAGCTATTCCTGTTTCTGTCTCAGGGAAGGCAGTGCATGGTTCCACCAGTCTCTTTCTCAGACTCCCTGATGCTTCTTAACCTTTCTACTTCCTCTTGTAGCTCTGCCACCAGGCTGAGCAGATCATCTACCTGGTCACACCTCACAGAGCTGTTCTCACTACGGCCATCCATCACCAGTGAAAGGCTCTGGCACTCTCTGCAGCCTGAGACCTAGACAGCTGCATGTTTTCATGGGAGCTCTGCCTGTGTTGCCACATCCATTCTGGTGAGAGCAGCGAACTCAGCTTTCCGCCAGGTGGATACCACAGCTAAGCTCCTTCTGAGAGGGTGATGACCACCAACTGAACTCACCTCTTGAGCTGGTTGGGTGACTACGCCCTTCCTGCGCGCCCTGCTGCGCAAACTGCCGCACCACACCCCGGCTGACATGCCACACCGTTTGCCCACTCTGTTGGCAGCGCTCCTGGTGGCCAGCGCTTCCCAGGCTGCTTTTAATAGGCAAGGGGGTGGTCGCAGTTGCTCTGGCAACACCCAGGCCTCGTCAGCATCTCCTGCGAGAGCTGCCAGCTCCTGGTGGGTCTCTCTGCTGCCCTGGCGTTTCCCTGCCTCAGGAAAACCCACTGTGCACCACGATCTGCCGTTCCACTGCGGATCAGGCCGGCTCCAGAGCAGCTCCCGTCGGTGACTGATGGAGCACAGTCACATGCTACTTTTCCCATGAAGTATCAAAAGCTTTTCTCTATATAACAGTAAGTGAAAAATGCTACAGTACTGTTTACAGGGATTTTGGCACTAATATGTTTGCATGAGTGTAAGAATACCACAGGCAAAATTATTATCAAAGTTTCTAATGCCTTGAAGAGAAAGTTGGAAATACTCCCTACCTAATTGTGAGCTCCGGAGGCAGTTCCTTCTCTTCTTCCCATATAAGCATATCTACAATGTATTTTATCACAGACGGAAACACCCTCCTAGAGTGCTCCATAATTTCTTCATTCAACTGACATTCAGAATTCTGTAAAACAGGAGATAACATTAGTATGGAAAAGAAATTTTAAAAATGAAAAAAGCATTGGTAGAATACATTATTACTGTATTTGTTTCGGGAAATTAGCCTTTTCATTATTTTTAAGCAAATTAATCTCACCTAACTTCTTCTCTTCAAATTATTTCATCTCAAGGGCTCTCAGTAGTATTCCAACAGTTTTGCCTGCCTTTTTTTATGCATCCAGTTTTTATCTAGGAATAGACTACAAAAGGTCTCACCAAATGTGTTAGGAAACTTCAATTTTTTTAAACTTAAGTTTAAAAAAGCTGGTTAACAGCTTTCTGTACACCTGAAGATATTAGAAGTTTGCAGTCCAGACCAAAATTCTTCCCCTGCATTGCTTGCTCTTCTGTGTGGGTATTCTATCAAACATTTATGATACTCCTTGAACAGAATCACCCAAGGAAACCTAACTCTGTTCTTTTCAGATAGCCCATCCCAGATCTAGAAATCATTCAAAATATCCCTATGAACTAACATATTTCCCATCCACCCAGATAAAGCCCATTAATAATGTTATATGATGTAGATAGTTCACTTAATCCTTTCCATAAGCATTTAAGCAGGAGAGAAATCAAGGTTATAAGCAAAGAAAATCATTACCAAATCTGCACTTAAGAATGAAGCAATCAATATTCAGGTACAAGACATAGACACATTGCAACAACATTGTGTGAAAAGAGGCCTTTAATCCAAAGGCCCTGATGACCTTTTCCACATACCACCTTCCTTTCAGAATATGCATATGTAAATGATATATAATGTTATTAATGTTAACACAGCCAAATCCAGTAACTTCATATACAAATATGACACAGAAACAGAAGCTGATATTTTCTAGAGTATTTACACAAAAAGTTTCCTATAATTTTAGGATCACCCAAACTGTCTACAAAATCTGAGTATGCATGTGTTTGCCAGAGTAAGAAAAAATGAGAAACAAAAATGCTTTCCAAAAATAAAGCTTTTCATATGTGACTTTTAATCCCAAAGTACTAAGGACACTCACCTCTGCAATATACAATCTGACATATGTTAAATGTAAAAGAACAGAAAGAGCGATGTGTTTAATATAGCTAAGAATCATGTTTTTGAAAAATTCTTAAATCAACTATGGTCACATAGAATCACAGAATCATTAAGGTTGGGAAAATGAAGCAGATTGCTTTAAAAAACATCAAACAAGTATGTTTTGTCCATATGACTGAAAAGCTAAAAATGTAGTGGAAGAGAGGTAAAAATGCATTAACATAACCAATTGCTTCCAAAGCTCTGAACAACAATTTTCTGACCTGATAAGCATTAGAAGAATAATTCGGAGTCAAACATACAATCTAAAATGTCTGCCAATGAAATCATGGTCTATAAATATCACTGTGTGTACATACTTAATTTTGGATAAGCTCATGGTAGGTCTTGGTAATTAAGAGGGTAAATGTCTGGGGTAATTATTTTTTCCCAGACTAGCAGAGCTATCATCACCTTAAAGTTTGGAGCAGAATGAAAAAACTATAGTGCTAAGAATAATCTAATTGAACTGAGTTGTAAATATACTACATTTTTTCCCAGTATTTCTTCAGAGTTTGGCTTTTTAAGCATTAATGTATGTTAAGCAAAAGTGATAGAGCTGGAGGAAAACACAGAGTTGTGCATAGAGATATTGCAAACAAGAACCTTGTAGTCTCATGTGCTGCTCTCCTTCAGTCTGTAGAAGAAATCAAAGGAAATCACATCAAAGGATTTATAAACTATTAAAAGTGGGGATTGCACTCGTACAAATTGTGAAAAGTTAAATGATGCAATGCCATCTCCAATGCTATCCACATTAATAGAAGTCACAGTAAAATGAAATTAAGATACAACTAATGTAAATTGAAAGGGTAAAAACAAAATTGCCTCAGAACTATGCCCAAAAAAGTGTAATTATTTAAGCTTCAGGTAAAGCTTCAAAAAACAAAATTGTGGAAGAATGAACAAAGTATGTTCAGATATCAAAGTTTAAAAATAACTAACAACCAATTTTTTTATTTTTTTTTTTTAAAACAAATGTGCCTGGGAAGTATTTTTACCTTACCTCACACATGAATTCTTAAAGTTATCTGTTTTTAAGGATACATTAAAGCAAAAAGGTTTTAATATTTCTGGCATAGTGAAGACATTAATTTGGAATCAATAGGGAACGGATGACTCCTAAAAGCCTGGAGTGGGGATTCTAAAATGAAGGATTGCTTTTCTCATATTACATACATATCAACAAGTTTTGTAAATATCTCCTCATTGTAAATTTTTTTTTGTTTTAAACTAAGGTTTAATTAGGACTTTTGTAAGGATACTGCATTTTACTAATGCTCACCTCATTGTCTCAGAAATACTAAAAACTCTGGTGCTTAGCTTTAATGTTGTAAATTGAAACCTGGCCTCTACTAAGGGCACATTTTTAAAAGGAGGTCATTCTGTAGATGAAACTCTAAACTTAATCTACCTTTTAAAAATAGCAGCCAGTTCCCAAGCACGTTTTTACCACATTCTGCATAGCAGACAAACACACTGCAAATATATCTCTCTTCTTATTTGCTCTTACCTGATCAGAGTAAGTTTATAAACACCCTAGCATGATATATCCTCTGCACTTAGAGTAATTAAAGGAATACTGGGGTGAGGATCATCCAGAAAAGAGTGCTTTTTGTTTGACAAGCATGTGATAAACTTCTATACTATTAGAAAACACGCTGGAAAAGAAATATGCAAGATGTCTGTTCCAAATGCGCTTTGCAACTCATTTCTTTTAATAAGCACTATATGCTAAGAAAATTCCTACATTATGAATGTCTTTGATTCTCAAAACAGAGAACAAACTATGAGGTAATTCAAACATCCATGAGCCTATTCATCATAAAAAAATCCCTGACGGACAAATCTTTTATTAAAAAAGGAAGATGGGCATGCAATGCCACCTATCAAATAGTTACATATTAATATACTGATGCATTTCATTATTGTAGTGGTTGTACTTCTGCTCTTTTACTAGAGAGTCTACATATACTGACTGCATAATAACTACATATATTGACAACAAAGAACTATTATAGGTAACTTTCTACTTCTTCAAATTGTCTAATTATATGTTTTCTATCATTCACGACGCTCAGGTAGCACTCATTGTAGGAGTATGTTCCAGTTTATTTGACAGCAGTTGTAACATAGCTTTGGACTTGCACAACTCCATGACAGAAATAGCAATCAAACAAATTCACTGCAAACCAACCAAAGACCTTATTGGAGATTGGAAGAGAAATATTACTCAAAGAAGCATGGGAGGTTCCCCGTTTCCTTATCATCACAGGTATGACTACAGTTCTCAATAAAGTCTAGAACCAAGAGATACTGTGTTAGCTGCTGCCATTATTGATATGATCTATCCTTTAACCTTATCTCCATTGGACACAAATGGCCTGAAGAATATTCTGAGCAGCTTATCTTCATCCAAACAGAAATAAAATGCTGCAGACTCTGAATGCATGCAGTTTTCTCTCAAGCTTTGTTTGAATACAGTTTTGGAAAAAAGCCCACAAAATTTGGACAGAGTGATTTTAACAAGAGTGAAACAGCCTTTTGGTAAAATTGATAAAGGTTTTGGTGTTTTTCCTAACAGTTGTTTTTTTATTATTTTTTTGTTATGAAAAAGCTGTTCTAAAGGAAAGGGAGGTAAAAAGCAGAATATGCTGTCAGACGCAAATACCAGACCTGTGAGATCAAAATCTATACCTTGCAGAGAAACAGGTTGCCCAGCAGGAAGTAAACATTTCGTAAACCATTTTAGGGACTGTGGTCAAAGTCACTGGAACCAAAAAGTACCATTATTCTCAAAAGTAAAGTGCTGAAACAACTGTTAAAAGATCTCATACAGGGACTTAAATTTTAAAGCTGGAAGATACAATCTATTTTGTTTATAATCTCTTTGTTCAAGTTCTTAATGTGCCTCATAGGTCCACATTCATCCAGGTATGTGTGATTTTTTTTTTGTGAGCCATCACAGGTGAAATCCATAATGTATGCTAGCTACTGTCTGTAAGACAAACTGGACAAACTGGTCACTTGAGGCATAAGTAATATCACTCATCTAGGAGCAATGGAGATGCTTTGGCTGGAAACAATTTTCAAGTGAAAGAACACTTAATTCTCAACTGAGACCTGAACATTTTGTCTTAAGACCATTGCTAAATTCTCTTCGGGGTATGACAAAGACCTCTCAGCAATCAGCTAGAAATCTGATACTGAGCATCTTGTAACATAAATTTTCCATAGTATCCAAAGGTGGCTTTGAAGCTGGTCGACACGAGTTCTCTACCTTCCCGAATGTCTTTATCAACAGTACCAGGAATCTAGCATTGCAAAAAAATCCTATTTTCCTTCAGAACACAAGGACGAAAATGAACACTTCCCAAAGAGAAGCTGTGCTAGTTTCTTTTTCTGGAAACACCTCTAGAACATGCTGGAAAAAGTATTAAACACATATGTAGTAATGGTGACAGCAGTAAAATTAACCATACTGTAGCTATTTTGGGGTATTCTACCATTGAGGAAACAATTTGGCTCTTTTGATTATAGGTTTTCATAAGTAATATGTAGGTATCAGCCACACATATATCAGATGGCTCAGTACTCAGGGATAAGTACTGTACAGCAGAATAGGCTTTACTGACGTAGAAGCAGGTGAACGTTACGGTGACAAGCTCCAAGTGGTAATCAGATGACCCCTTCCTGGAGCTTCAACTATTTTTATCTCTGAAACCCATTAAGATTCATGGTTTTTTGAAGGATGAACAAGCAAAGGAAAACTTTGTCTCATTTTTCTGTAAGACCAGTGCTCTTTATTCCTTTTCCATTTGATTTTTTTGCCAGATCATAAAGAATAGTACTTTTGCAACAAAACCAGGAGGAATTAGGGGTCTATTTGCAATGACGAATGCTAAGGTTTTTCTGTCCTGATTATCTCAGAATGTAGGACTCTGAAAAAACAATTTTACCTGAAGCAACTGGTTTGCCTACATTCTCTTTGAGAACTACTTATAAGATGGCATGTTTCTCATTAATATGCTGCTTTATGAGGTACAATAAGCATAAGACATACTAGCATAAGAGGTTAGTTTTAAAGCATAGGGACTTATTTTAGTCATAGTGACAGATCACACACCAGAAGTAACTGACAAAAAAAAAAAAAATGTTCAGTAATGCAGTAATGTGGAAAATAGAAAATATTATTAAATTCAAGTACTATATTGAAGCATCTACTAATCACTGGGAAAACAAGTATTTATAAATAAGAACTGGGTAACACACATAGCAAAGAGCAAGAGACTGCAATTTCAATTCCAAATCAAAGACAGAAATGCACAAGACAGGTAGATGAAGCTGTTCTATTATTTTGACATCCAATATATATTTGACCCCAACAAACACCTTCACCAAGAAAATCCTGATTCAACTCGATTGGACCTGCTACATTAATTATACAATATACATACTTTCATATACAGGAAAAAGCACTTTTTTTTTTTAAAAAAAAAAAGGGCAATATTTACAATATTTATTCTTTCACTTTAAGCCATATTCTTACTTCTTTTGCAGAACCTGATGCTCCAGGCTCATGTTTAGTACACAGCGGTCCAGCCTTCCATGCCTCTGTATCCCCACAGTCACAAAATCCGCCCCCAGTGGAGCTATGCATCTGTAAAAAAACACGTATTTCAGTCATGAAATATGCACATAAAAAGCAAGAGAAAAATAGAAACGTGCATTATTTAAATCAAATAAAAGTATAAATACCTACTTAAAAAATACAGGAGTCAGTGCATAACCAACGGACTTACCACAACATTTTTTTTCCTTTTTTTTTTTTTTTTAGATAAAAGGAGACTTATCAGAGGAGCAGGAGGGCGAAAATGTAAACTTTTTGAGCAGAAAATAAAGGAGGAAATACAGTTGCCACTGCAAAAAAGTATGCAAGCCTTAAATTTAACTAGAAAGTAGGTGAAAGACTGATGAATAAGAGTTTCATAAATGGCAAAATAGTAATTTTTGGTTTTATTAGCAAAATTACAGCAAAGGTGCTTAATGCCTTCTTTACAAATGACTTGGTAAAGTTTGAAAATAATCTAAACAAGAATATGTGTATATTAAACAGATATTTAGTAGTACCTCTGCTTCTAACCAAAGAAAATAAGATAGAATCAGCATCTAAATACAATTCTTGCAACTTTAACTTTGCATACATTTTCAGAAAATTACAGATTCTGACCCTTCATTTTGGCAAAAAGTTCAGACAAAACTCAGGCAAAAGTAATTATCCTTCGCTTACTCTAAATCCCCAATCCTAAAATAATTATAAAAACACTAAATGACCCAATAAAAAGACATAAAAAAATTTGTTATTTACTTGAAACTTTTTAAAATAACCTGATCTAATTAGATGTGCTTCGAGCAGAAGGTTGGACTAGGTGACCTCCTTAGGTCCCTTCCAACCTAAATTATTCTATGAATCTAAAAGAGCATAATCTGTATTCTTTAGATTGCATCTTTAAAATGGAAATGCAGCCAATCTGCTCCCATCTGACTACCTACTTCCCTGGCTGGTGTTTTGCCTGAAGAAGTTACTGAAAAACAGGGAAAGGACAACAGCTTCTCAGCCCAGCTGTGATTCCAAATTGCTCTGTAATCATTATTGTTTAATTTTCCCTGGTTTTCATCTTACCTCTCTGTAAACTGTGTGTGTGCATGTGTATATATGGAAGTTATATTTGCATTATCTAAGTAGTTTTGTACATCTTTGCATCAATATTTACAATACATTTTCAGATCAGTACACAGAGACTTACACAGAGTGGCAGAATATTGTATTTTAGTCCCAGTTAATTTTGAGATTGCTAGGACCTTCTTCCAAACTGTCTCTCATTGAAACATACCCACTTAAAGGGGATTTATGACCAATTGTTAATACAACTAAGACAAATCTCTTCAATGGATGTCATGTCAATGAATAGAAGGAATAGCTAAAAAAAAAAAAACAAACAAAAAACTAGCCCACTTTTTGGTCATGAAAGATAGTTATATTAAATACATAACGTTTCTGTACATTTTCTTGCCTCTTGCAGCAGAGTTAGACCAGCTTTAAAAATGACACTTAATATATTGTTTTCCATTTCTGCTTCCAAGGCTATTGAAATTACAGTGTTCTCAGTAAAGAGTGTAAACAAAAAAGCGGGCCTGAGAAGGAAACAGCAGATGACAGTTTAGGCAGTGAATTAGCTAAGAATTATTTAAAAGATCCTTTTTTAATTAAAACATGGGAATTTCTCAAAGATAACATAGATTTGGTGCAAAGGGAATCAAAAGGATATCAGAAAGTGATGATCCAGTTCTAGAACAATCTTCTCAATAAAAAATGGATACTTCACATGTTTTAACTTTACCATACTCCAAACTAAACACAAAGTAGTTTATGCAAATCTAAATGGAGGAACAGAGTGGAAATGTAGAGACTGCATCAGTGACATAAGTGCTGAAGTAATGGCCCTTGTATACACACACTCATTCTAAATTTCCAAACAGTACTGACTGGGACTCAGGACAGGACTGTCATTTTCAGTCACAGCTTTTTGCTCTGACATACACTTCTGTGATATTGCCAAAGAGAATAACGTTGTATGCATTCATAAACACTCCCTTACCCTTTGGTTCTTGAATGAGAAAGTTACTGTTCCTAAAAGAGGCTTTACATAGTTAGAAACATGACAGAGATAATTAACTAATTAGTAAATGCCAGATTTTGGGGTTTTTTTTTAAATAAAAGTTACTAATGCTTTATATGCAGTTTATTATATCCTCAAAAAATCTTCTCTAAAGCTACAAGTACAATTTCTTAATACAAGATTTTTCTACCTTATACCGGTGGTTCTTGTGAATGCTGTTCTGGAAGCAGTCCATACAGAGTACACAAGTTGGATCAACTGCACAGTCTCTGCAACAAAAATGGTAACGGGAAAACTTTCTAAAACACATGGAATTTTCATGCACAAAAGAAAATGCTGCTCTGAAAAAAAAAAAATTGAGGTTAACAACAGATTCAAATTATAAAAACACTGGCTACTCCACATCGCAGAAAGAAGATGAAAGCCAACCTTGAACCATGGACTCAAACATGTTATATCAGATTCTATCAGAAACATGTTTGATTTCCACTTTCAAAACTTGTTGCTAACATATTTCTGTTTTTGCTAAGAATAAGCAGCTATTAAAAACCATGATGACTCCAAAGTCACGTCTATTATTGTTTCCAACAAATGTGGCCAGTTTGCTAATGAAACTTTCGCTACACTTCTGCTAGGTTATGTTTCTAACTTTTAAAACAGTTAGAAGTTAAAATCTGAAGAGAATTCCTTTACGACACAAGCCAAAGAATATATACTTCGAAATCTAATTTCAACAGTTTCAGTCATGCACTAAAATACCTGAAAATCCAGAATTACACTCATAGACAATCTAATTCCACTTTTTTTTTCTATGCTCTACATACATATCCTTTTTTGCATTGCCTTTTTTCCCTAAAACATGATCACTATTTTTTCTTTAAATGCTGTTTCATTCTATGCAAAATGTGGATGACAGGTGTGTAATAACAACGTATCAAGTTTTTTGTTTTACGCTATTGTTCAACATCTAATTCAAGCCTCCTTTACAATACAACTAAAATAGTATAATAATTCTGATTACAGAATGAATTTCCTTTCAAACCTTTAGATGATAATCATCATTACAATAATTTAATACTTCACTAACATTCATTTATTACCATAAATCTACTGTAAGGTGATTTAAAAGAAAGAAAAATTAAGCCAGAAGTACCTGCTAGATTTGAATGCCCAATTCAAGACATTCGGATTTTAATATTTCAGAGTATCTATTATTTGTATCATTGTAGAAGCCTAAAGCAAATGTATATTTAGCTTCAGTTGCAGTAGTTAGTACAGTATTTTATATAAATACTACCACATATTTGCAAGACAGGAGGTAAAAAAAATAAGAAAAAGAGACCACCTCTGAGAAATATAGCTTTGCTTTTTTTGCCTGCTATCATACAAGAACTCTGCAGAGGTAGGAACAGAATTATTCCTGTTACAGCAGCACTAAACTGCCTTGACCATCCTTTTCCTTCATATAATGCAATGTCACATTCACTATACACTTTCTAGCAAACAACTAACAACGTCTTCAAAGACCATTCTCCTTTCATACACAACACTAACTTATTCCTAGAAAAAGCTGAAGAGCATGTGATTGATTAAAACCTTACAGTGTAATTCATAAACATAAAGTTGACAGAGCGCTTTCATTTTGACATTTACTAAATTCTAAGGGCTGAATTTTTTAGCCATAATAATACACTTCATCCTTAATAATATTCTTTTGGTATTTCTGATGACATTTTCTAGGCTTTTAAAAACAAACTGAAAGCTACAATAAACTATGACAATAGCATCAAATGAATTGCCAGCACAGTTGCAATCTTTACATCCACCACAAAGACCTCTGGCTTTTTAATATTAATATATTATTATTCATACTATTCATATTAATTAATGTGTATTAATATGAATTAATAAAATAAATTACATCAAATCAATGGGCTGCCATTTTTAATATACTCCAGGGTGAGAAAGAAGGTAAAAAAAAAAAAAACACCCCACTGGTCACACAGCTATTGCTTAAGCAAAGGACTGATGATGCTCAGAAATGCTGGACTGTGTTTCAGACTTTGAAAGGGTGAGTACTGTACAGTGCACAGATTTTTATGCCTGTTCTCCCTCAATTCAGGTACAGACCCCACACTCATACCCTATCATCCAATCTTTTTAACCAATGGCTTTCGGTACCTTTAGTATCCTTTCCATTTCCTTCCCCATTTCTCTGCCAGAGCCTGCTTTTCATATGCAATTTTCCTCACTCTAAAGTGGTTTGAAATTCGTAGCAAATGCCACCATCAGTTAAGCAAAGACCTACCATGACAGAAGCAATGACTAGTTAGTAGTGTGACTAATTTTATTATTTGCTGCATTATGTCACATGGGAACATTCATGATAACATACTTTCATTCTTACCTGCAAGAGTATGTTGTCTCGCCTCCTTTGAACACCTTCCCACAGAGCTGGGAGGTTCCACTCTGTTGTAGTTTCTCCAGGAATATATCTGGGTCTTCCCCAAACAAATAACATTCCAGGGGGTATAATATTGCTGCCTGGACCATTTCTTCTTGTTTCTCCAGCAAGGGGTCCATTTCAGCTGAGTAAATATTTGGCACATGTTTTGCCAAGCACTGTAAAAACGTAGCTTGGAAGTTGAATCTTTCATCACACCACTGCAAGAAAAGTACACCCATGGATAATCATAAATGAATAAACAAATATAAAGAAAATAGGATTAAGCACTTCTACTGTGAACCCAGAATTCTTTTCCACATCAGAAGTCAGTTCTGTGAGCAACAAAACCCAAGAAACCATAGTTTCCCAAGAATTTCTCTGCTATTTTCCTTTCAGTACCCACCACAGTAGCCTCTGTCACCTTGAAGAACCTTGAAGTCTTCTACTAAAACACTCTGAGGCAAGAGCTGGCAAGTGCTACTGTAGAGCAACCCATGCACTAATTCATCTTCAACTACAAGCTTGCCAACAGGCCAGCCAATACACAAATCTTGATGTCTGTTCAGCTGCCGACAAACGGAAAGAGCAGCAGTGGGTTTCCCTGTCTTAGCTGGGAAATAAGTTTGGGATTCATTCCTTAGTCTGCTGATAGTCACAAAACATGTAGCAACTTAACGGTTTTTGAAATTGTTACTCTTCAGTAAAATCTTGTTGAAACTGGTCATCAGGGTTCCATAGTTACTGAGGGAGAAAGAAGCCCAACTGATTATATGAGCTTAATGTCCTTGGGAAACCAAACTAAAATGCAATTTCATTTTTATAAGACAATTAATAAAAGTACTTGTGTTTTAACTTGAGGTTCTTAGTTTTCGTAAGTCCCTAATTTTACTTGCAACTACTCTAGTTCTCTGAACAGTTCTCTCCAATCGTTCTATTTCTGTCCTTCAAGTCTGCATATTCTTTCACATTATTCCCATTATTTAGACATACCTTTTATTTTTCCCCATTGCAAATCAGATAACAAGTTTACCCATCAAGGCTCCTAAAGACAACCTCCTTTCATACACAACCTTGATTTATGCCCAAAAATTTATTTTTGCAAGAAAAAAAAAAAAAATGTAACTTCACAAATAGCTCTAAAGGGAGTTTCCTCCAGGCCAGCAAGCAGAGAATAAGCAAAGAAACCACCAAAGAGTTCGGATTGAGAGAAGGCTCAAAAAAGTAGACTATTCAACTTTTTTAAAGGATGAAAATGCACATCATCTTATGTGAAAGGCAAAAAAAACCTTGATTTCTGACTTAAAATGAAACCTACATCAACCAAATCAATAGATTGCCCCCCAAAATTGACAGAGATAAGGGGTTAAATAATAGATCTATAAGGCTACAGCTCCCTGGTTTACTACCTAGATTAGAACAGTCCTCTGAAAAAAAAAAATGAATCTAGAACACATGCAGTCCGAATTGCTGCAATCCCAGTACTCAAAGCCAGATCTGCAAACATCATGTAAAATTGCATGTTTTCTGAAAAACTGTATGTCTACCTAATATAGACAAGTACCAAAAAACTGTCTACATACAAAATCCAAACAGAAGAAAGAGAAATGAGATACCATGTTGAAACAGCCTAGACTAACAATAACATCCATTATCCAAAACTAATCCGTTAAAGGAGATTTGTTCCACATTGTAGTCACTCTAAACACTTGCTTTATGACTTCAATAAGACACACTACACTTCTAATATGGTTAGTTTTAGCCTGAGGCTTCTACTGATATTTTGGCCATCAACCTTCCTTAGCATTACCCTTCGGTAGTCGATTACTTCATTTATCATGGTGATCCATGAACTCAACCTTATGGAAGAAAATGCATGGCAGACACTGATGGAAAAGAGAAGCCATTGATAATGTGGTCAAGCAGGGGTCATACCCTCATTTTCTAAGTACAAGTTGACCAGTCTAATCAGATTTCTTGAATCGCAAAGCATTCAACCCATCCTTAAATATCTGAAACTGAAGATGCATCCATGAACTGAGGGGAACCACTTGTTTAAATCCCAATTCTAACAAAAATTCTAGATCAAGAATGTATTTATTACTTGAACAGTAAGGACCTCTGTGATCACCATATCGGTCATAAAAACTTTAGCATGCACATGCATGTAATACATATGCATTCTATATACATACATGCATGCAAATATATAGGTCCATATTTATTTTCACATATTCACAGTGCTAAGGAACAAAAGGAAAAGGAAACAAATTAGCTGACTGCCCTTTTATTTTAATTAAGTTGTTCAAAATTTTCAACTACCTAGCAACAATTTTTTTAATAAAAATTATGCTTACCTGGGGCATAAAGATGCCAAATTGTAAAAAGCAACTGAAAATTAAATCCAAATTTATCAAATACTCGCATAACAACACTTAAAAAAGAAAAATATCACACTTAGCTGGGGGTTCTCAGAAAGATATCAAATTGTAAAAGGTAACTGAAAAACTGAATTCCTTGGTCACATATGTCTATTTTTTATATGTTTGATTTAAGATGAGTGGAAGTAAATTATTCCTATCATAATTAAACTCCATAATTCAATGTTCCTCCTTAAGCATGTTTCCTCCTGTAACTTGTTTTTAGTTTTTGTTTTAACTTACCTATACTGCACTATGGCTTTAGCAAGTTCCCCTCCCAATTTGGCTACTGTATTTGTTCAAATGGGGGGGTGGGGGGACAGGATGTGACCCTTTGGCATGCTCTCTTTCCAAAGCACAAGAGAATCCCAGTCTGTAGCTCTTCTGTCTTAATAAGTTGTGTTCCCAAGAGATGGTGTAAGTTTAGCTTCTGCGTTGTTGGAACAGAGCACATCATAGCTTCACACAGGGCTGAGCTTTCCTGAAAATCTACCAGAAGCGTAGGTTCTCACACAATCTAACTCACAAGCATTTCAAGCATTCCTATGTAAAGCTTTTAATTCTATTTCAATGTTGTCCAGAGAAGGGAGGACAGGAAGTAGGGCACGAGAGGGAAGAAGGGAAGAGAGAGCACTCTCTCAAGCAGGCTGGCTGCATTCTAGTAAACACACTAAATTATATCCTCAACCTGTACATAACCCAGGAAATATCCATTATATTCACAAGAGAAACAAGAATATTCTTTTTCTTATTTCTAAAAGCTGCACCAGGCTAAACTTCAAACCTATTCCATACCCTCTGTGTCTCCTAGGAGAAGTAACTTATTCCTTGTGTCAAAATCTGTTTAGTGTACTATATTCAACTGTATAAAATTATACACAAAATCATCAAAAATACAGAGGCTGCCAAATAAAGCACACTCCTAAGTTAAGATTGACTGTCCAATGCTAGCTTGGTCCCCTTGTGCACACATACTGAAATTCAGATTTTAATACTTTGATCAACACTTTGAGTAGTCCCACCTTCATTCTGCTCACTCACTCCTTTACCTGAGCACATACCTGTCAAGTGCTCAGTTGCTACAAAAACCATGTAAATTAATAAACTGATAGTTTTTCTTTATTGACCATATCCTGACTGGTGAAGAGGAAATAAAATACTGTATCATCATCAATTAAGTTCTAACCATCCTATGCACCGGATGAGCTGGGAGACTAGAAAAGCCTAAGACCTGTGCAAGACAGCTGCAAGCAGAGATAGGGCTTGCACTGCAGCTTTCTGCCCAGCACCGGCATAGGCTGCCCTGAGGGGCTGTGCAGTTGCCATCCTTGGACATGTAACTGGACATGGTCCTGGGCAACCTGTTCGAGGTGACCCCGCTTGAGCAGGGAGTTTGGACAGGATGACCTCCAGAGGTCCCTTCCAACCTCAACCATTCTGTGATTCAAATGCCTTCACCAGGAGAAATCTTATTTCTTTCTCAATCTCTATTAATCTTCCAATTTCTGCTACAAGGAAGCCCTACAGGAAAGTTATTTTCCAAATTTGACTCAAGAATAAATTTGAAATAAGTGTACTGAAAGAGGCAGAGGTCATGAGATAATGCAATTAAGGTAAAAACATTATCATGTAACTAAAATACCACTATCAGTCAGCTGTCCACAGCCCTGCAGCACTCACCCTCCTCACCGGGCCCACAGTCTGTAACTAACAGAGGAAAACCCAGAGGAAGCAGGCCTGAATACACTCCACTCCAACTGACACTGTTCCACCAGAAAATATTTTTGGGCTGCAAACTGATAATTACTGAATTTAGGAAAAAATCACCTCCACGTACATTTGGAGTAAATTACGTCTTCACCTCAAATTTGAATTCTGAAATTCCTCAGCTTTTAAATATCTGTATTAGCAACCTTAGTAAAGTTCTTATGATGGGCTTTTTGGTCATTTTCTCATTTTTATTAAGTTAGCTGAAGAAACAGCCACGCCATCACATGGACCATACAGACATATGCATGGCCCAGAAATAAAACCGCCACAAACAGTGACCAGTACAAGCTAAGGGAGTAATCATGGCAGCAGCACACCACCACCTCTTCTGCGGAGGGAGCAACATCCACACCATGCTGGTGGGCATTCCCAGGTATTGAAAACAGCAGGCAAAGGTGACACTCGGGAACCTGACACTAGCAAAGAGCGTGCGTCAAAGACACGCATTGTCTCCCATCTCTTCTTTTATACCTCTAACCTTCTCCAGCCCCATCTCTTTTCCTCCTTTAATCACACTCTCCTGTCACATTCTCCTTTTTTAAGATGACAGTAATTCTCAAACTGCATAAAAAAGGGAGACGAAGGGAACCAGGAGGAGTTGCAAAGTTATGTTTCTCAAGCGTAAGCAGTTTTGTCAAAAGAGCAGAGACAGCAACCATTTTGTCCAAGACATTTGATTTGTTCTGTATAACAAAAGCAGTAATCTGTAGCCTTTAATGGCTCTTTGGAAGAGTATGACTACAGAAGCGGTACCTCAGAATACTACTTGAGAAAGAATTGTTAGGAGATAATCTCTTATCTTCCATGGAAACACGTCCTCCTCTGTGGGATCAGACTACTAATATTTCTTCCCATGCATAAGCATACAGACATCTTCCCAAAAGTCAATTCCAACCAAACACGCAGGTTTCTCCTACACCTAAAAGGACAGTTTGCAGGCTTTTTCCAAACCCTTTAAATAAGCATCACATCAGAAAAGGTCAGAGGATGAAGAATTATATTTGCCTACAAACACTGCTATAAAAAGAGCAAAATATCTGTCATTGATATATCCAGTATAACCATATCCAATGTTGTCATTCACAACCGCATTCATTTGTAAATATTGCAAATAATATTAGGAATGAGAGCTAAGTAAGTATATAAGGAAAAAGAGAAAAAAGTTAAACTCTCAATTCACTTTTCACCCATAGATCAAGCATCACATGAGATTTCTCACCACTATGACAAAATTTCTTTATCATTGCAACAGGTTTATTACATATATTAATTCAGAAGCCATTACTTCCATGACAATTTTTTATTTACATTCTAAGCACAGTTCTGTTTGAATTCTAAAGTCTTTTCAAACTAAGAGTTTGCATTAGGCAATACTATAAAAAGCAGCTCTACTTTAACTGCACTGATTGACACACTGATCTTTTAGTGCAAAAGTGACTGCATAAATTTCAAGACTATGTTTTTAGATTTATACATGTAATGTAATCAGTGAAAAGAAGGTATTTAATATTTATAAACATTAAATAACAAATTATGAAGGAATAGACACTGCCAGCAGCACAAACTAAAACCTGTACCTGGTCCAATATTCCAGTTTAAAGGAGCAGTAAAAAAGCTTAGTTTGTGCATGACATAAATCTGTCAAGCATGAGACAGCCTTTCAAAACAGCTGGTAGAAGCAGGATTTTAAAAGTAAATATATAAAATGCTGGGGACATACTGATTTCAAGCAGGTGCCATTCAACACAAGTACCAAATGCAAAAGGCTGCTTTACTTTAATGCACAGAGCAGTTGTTACTAGTTAAACAGAGATTAGCAGGACAACAGATCCCAGAAAACTTTTATTCTGATATTGTCTATCCAACTGAGCAACCATAAAAGACATTTCAAAAGGATAAACATGCAGAAGTTCTTTGATAAGTATGCAGAATACTTAAAATTTCTTTAGAAAGCAAACGTCAAAAGATTCTTGAACTAATATTTTTATATAAGGTCCTGCTTTTTAGTTCAATTTTCTCCTTCTGTTTATTTTGGTTTAAAATCATCAGGTTTTTAATGCACTGAAAATAAGATCCAACTGCAGTACAGAACACCTAGGCATTATTTTTAGTAAAAATAACAAGGAGACAAGGCAATCTATTTCAACCTCAAAGACATATATTCCCCAAAGAAAAGGCTTCAAAAATAAGCACTAGAAATTAATTAGCATATTTGTTCTTCCCTGCAGAAGACTGAATCAAACTGAATTTTTTAGGAGCATAAATTCTACTAGCTCAGGAAGGGCACAGTTCAGGGAGTTAAAATGGAAGCTTACTCTAGTTTTCTGTCACATAAACACTGTGTAGCTGTTCATGATGTGTTTCACATTCTCCGACAAAGTATAGCCAATGTTTTAGTAGAGAATCTAAGCTTAAAAAATGACTGTTTAGAACTCAATTACAAAATATCTGTCTTCTAACACGTCAGTCACATGGCTCTTTTATATAACATAGCTGGGAACCAGCCGTGTGCCAAACTTTGGTCTGCTCTGGATATCAGTAATTACACTGAAAGAAGCAAGTTTGGTTTCAAAAGTTATTTTCTATTGGCACAACATGGGTAACATTCAAGACTGTCTAACATTGTCCTAACAAAACATCAACTCTGAACTGAAGACATAAAAGAACTGTTTGATCTCTACATTCATTTAAACTTTGGCCCCTAAGCCAAAGCAGGGTGCCAATTAATGTTAAAAGATGCTTTAATGATGCAGGTGTTTGCCCACTGGGAATAAGACTCATAACAACAGCGCAGACTACTAAAGCTTTGTCTACGGTAGAATCTACCTTGATTCCAGTAGTCCCCAATGACTACCAGTTTAGCTGAACCAGAGCAAACCAATGACAACCAGAGAAGCAAAAGTAACCACCAGCACCATTGGTTACTGTTTCAGCTGCTGGACAGCTAAAACTAATGTCATCTTCAGGGTAAACAACGAACGCACAGATCCAGGCTGTTCAACCTCTTTGAAACTACAGGTCAGGTGTCAGCTTTAAATCATATTCATCCCGAAAATCGCAAGAGTACAGCTTCTGTTCATGGGAGTAAGCGCTTGAATGCACACAGGTGCCCAAGGAGATGTTTGAAGTGAAATCATGGCCTGTAGTTCTCTGTCTGCCATACTGTAGATATCGCTATCGTACTGCCTACCAACTGGACCCTCTAACTCAAACATGCTACAAAATTAGCAGGATACTACTAAGTAGGTGCAACAGGCAAAACAAAGTAGCCAGAAATTCTAGAAGTAATTCCCAAGTCTTGGAGGCATACAATCTAAACGACCTTTCATGTTCCAAATTTTTTGGTCAAACCTGAGTTAGGTAGATAGCAATGTACAATTACCACGTCAACACTAGGGGAAACAAATTCAGCATCACGTATTAAAGCAAAACAATGTGCAAAATACATATGTTGAGGGAAAAAAAGTTATTCTCCCTAGAAAAATAGCAAAACTATCATCTTTGCAGAGTTATTTGTAGTATTCTGTCAGACTTGAATATCGAACTTTTTCTTTAAGTTCTGACTATTCATTTGACAGATCCTTTTTATTTTGTTTCTAGAGAAACAAAGGAAAGACTTTGATTCTTTCCTTGTTTTATCCTTAACATCCATGCCATGGTCTCCTGCCCTCGAAGGAACAGAATATCTATCAAATTTCTTAGCACCAGACTGCACTTCAAAAACTGCAACTATGGTGGATATTTATAAAGAAGTAATTAATTAATTTGGTATAGTTATGTTGGGGGGGGGGTGGGAGAAACCACACAAAACCCCCAAAATATTCGCTAGGTTTTTGTATTAATTCCTGTGTACTCAAACTTGTCTTACAACCACCCAATTTTCCAATTATTGTTAATTTTAAGATCCATTGTGTACATAGTCTAATGTGAGTGAATGTATAATAAAATGTATAATAAAAATCAGGTGAATCCACATATATTTAGCACTCACTCAGCATCTCCCAAATGCTTTTCCCTTATACACCAAACCCAACCTGTTTATCCCTAGCTTCTCTACTGTTCTGGGATCTAGAAGCCACTTAAACAGTTGCATGCTATCAGGAACACCCACTTGCAGCTACGTTCTCCTGGAGCCATGTACCTCTTACAGCGCTGTAACAGTATTATCACAGAATTACAGCAACCATAGTTTGTGCACTTTATGTGGATTTGAACAAAGATGACAGATACCTTCACAATCACAGTTCACTCCTGCACTAACAAAAGCCACAAAAATTACCAATAAGTACAAGTAAACATGAAAGCAGACAAGGAAGGAAAAACCACAGCATTGTTCAGTACCAAAACAAAATGAAAGTACCAACAGAGTGCTAAATATATAAGGATGCAAGCAGGACCTTGTCAATGGTCCAGTTACCTGTTGCAACTTCATGGACTCTACTTCTTGGATGCTGATACAAGTGTACAGTATACACTGTTCCGCTAATACACTGCACTGTTGTAAAAACAGTAGCTTTGACTATATGCAATTCAGGGCTTATCTACACAAAAGGATATGTTGGTTTACCTAAAGATGAAATTTTAAACTAATTTAGCTTAACATAAACTGATGTAAAATTATACGGACACGTCATCTGGCCTAAGGTTAATTCAGTTTAGGAGATGTTAGATTTAAAACTGGAAGAAGTCACTGCAACTCCAAAATAAGATGCCTGACTGAGATTTCATTAATCTCAAGAAATAACCTGCATATGAATATCCCCTCCATATTACTACTTGATCACAACACAGCTACAGAAGCAAGGCTCCTCACATGCATTTTCTCAACTATATAATAGCATTGAATGATATAAAACAAGATCTGAAATACTTCAGAATGCACAAGTGCCTGTATCATGTTTTACTTCCTGAGGTTAAAATTCAAAATCAAGTTATTTTCCTGTGTTCAAACAAAATATCCTAATAATAAAGCTTTTCTCTTCTTGTACACCACTACCTCACTTACTCCTATACAAAAGTATAGATGTATTGACTGATGACAAAAGATGGGACTTCTGAAAAAAATCCCTTTTCTTCACAAATATTACTGAGAAGGTACACATACATCAAAATTTGAAGATTTAGTATAAATTAAAATCTTTGAAATATCTTAATGTCTAAACCATGCTCGTACATTCCAGATAGCAGCCACCAAAGCAGGCAGGAGTCAAACTGGAATTTGTTTAGAATACAGATGGACAACCAACCAAAGGGCTGGATCCAGCCTGCAAAGCAGGCTTTTATTAGACCATCGGCAATGCCTGCTAGCCAACTACTAGATGAGCCAAGTCCAGCCCATCAGTCAGCCAAGCAAACTGTGGATACTATTGGGAAAGAAAATAAAATAAACTTAAGTTTGGTAGACAGCGTTTACTACTAGGTCAGTGCCAGTGCAGCCCAAATTCAGTCCTCTCTTTCAGGGCAGGGCAGCTCAGCTCAGGAAGCAATACAGCCACTACAGAGAAGCAGAGGGCAGAGACGGGACTTGACTTCAACTAATGCAGTGAAACGCCAACTCAGGTATTTCCAACCACAGTCATCCAACTCGAAGAGTTGGAGTTAAGTGCACAGGAAAAACCACCAAGTAGGGCTGGGTGCAGAAGAGTTTATTACCTGAGTCATCACCATCCATTCCAGAATCAGGCTGGCTCCTGAAGAACCATTCAGGTAATCCTGCATCATGCACCCAGCGCTCTGGGAAGGTTTACTAGTCATGCAGCCAGATGTGGTGCTGCACTGCAACCAGTGGCACCCAAAGCCAGAGATGAAAAAGGAGAGCAAGAGTCAGTCTGACTGGGCTGACATTGAGACAGATTTGACAAGTTCAGCAAGGCTGAAGCTCACTCCATTCAGCCAGTTGTTTCTGCTCCACCCTCCCTCAATGTCCCAATTCTAGCATCGCAGTGAAAGGACGTTCAGACCAGCTGTGCAGAGGAAAAACACAAGTCAGTCAGGATACGCTAGTTCCACCTGTTACCATCTTTAGTACAGCAGTAAATTGAGTGTACTGCTTCCAGATTACAACTGTCTCCGGCATCAGTATAGCCAGGTTTGCAATCTAACTTCATGAACGCTGTCAGACCCAACCTAAGTCCATATCCCTAGCTCCCCCTCTCCCTTAATATAATACCCTCACCCCATACTCCCTGTCAAAATTCCTGCAGTTTGCTTGGATATATGGCAGACAACACAGCCTGGGTGGCCATCCACCTCTTAGAATAATGGTAATCCTGGCACAGAGACTCTCAATTGGCTGAAACCACACAAAAATTAAGACAACTTAGTGGACCAGCATTGACTTTAAGCAGCTGAGGATCTCTTCAACATCTTTTCCCGGGTTTTCCACAATACCAGTATTATCAGTTTTACACATTGCCTGGGCTAACTCAGCCTCTTATGTCCCTGAATAACGAAAGGCTGATTGCATTGCTTTGCTGCTGATTGCAACTATCATCCTCAGTACCCCTCTGACTGCCTACATGGCCCTCAAGCTTAAGAAGTTGCCTGATTCAGGTTGCATTTTTTGACACTATAATGCAATCAAATTACATTTTTACTAGTTTAAAATCAGTGTTTCTAATATAGAAAAAAAAAATCCACACATAGGCCCATTATGGCCACAGAAATATATTTCACTTTAAAAACGGCTCTGTAGTCACAGACTGCATCCTTATGATTTGCAGATACCCTTACAATTCTGAGAGGAAAGGTACAACAAATAATGGTTGTTGGCTTAGCACCGCCACCTGCAAGAGAAGTTACGTGAATAAACATCTCCCTATTTATACCTTCCTCCTTTTATTAATGGTGTGTAGCATCATGTAAAAAGTCGCTATTCTACAGGCTTGCCAGTGCCCCACTTTTAAACATCCACAGTCAAGAGTTTCAAAACCATATTATGTATTCAGGTTGTTACAGGAAAATGTAACATAAAATGTAAGGTTTCTGATACACATTCAGACTCCCTTTCTTAAATTGACAGCCTTTGGGTTTTAAACTCCTCTAGCAAAAGTGTTTGCAACATACTAATCACTTCACAAGGTTGTGAAGGAAAGCACAGAAGGCCCTGACCTACTACCACTACACAGATTCAACACCAGGTTACATTCAGTAAGGGAATATTAAATCCACAAGCGATTAAAGTAATGCACAGAAAAAAAAAAAGAGACGATAATGCTGTTCAGCAAAAAAATGTCTCCATCTACACTACAGATGTACATCTAAACTTCACTATTTGTTGCTTCATTTGCACTCTGCAGAACAATAATCTCTTACTCAGCCTTTTTTGTTCCACAGTAAAGTCACCTTTAATTAAGAAAGGTAAAGTCAGAGAAAGGATAAAAGACGCATGTATAAGCTACAACATTTTAAGGACACGGGATAGTCTTTGAAGCTTTCTAAAGTTTGATCTGATTTAATTACGTAGAGGTCAAACAAAGATAGGGGACAGAGAGGGGGAGATGCTGCGGGGAGCTGGCGACAAACCGCTTCCTTCTGGGCCGCCTGGCAGAGGCTCTCCGGGCCCAGGGCCGGCTCCTCGGGGCAGAGGCGGCCTCCGCCGGGGCCGCAGCCAGCCCAGGCCGCCGGGGCCGCGGCCGTGCCGGGCAGCGGCCGGCGGCGCAGGGGGGCAGCGGGCCGCCCGCTCTCCTCCCCGCTTGCTCCGTGCTCCGGCCCCACAGCCCGCGGCCGTTGCGCGGTCGCGCCTCGGCAGGTGCCGCCGCCGCCCGCCGGCGACAGCGAGCGCACAATGGCGCGTCCCACCCCTCCGCGGCGCCGCACGGCAGCCCCGCCACGGAGGACGCGGCCCCCACGGCGCCGCCCCTCGGGCGGGGGGCGCCGGCTCCCGCCGCGGCCGGCAGCGGGGCGCCCCGCGGCCGGAAAAGCTCGACCGAGCGGCGGGGTCGCAGCGCGGTCAGGGCACAGCCTGGCCCCGAACAGGGGAACCGCGCCGCCGCGCCGGGCTGCAGCCTCACCGTAGCTCGCTCCTGGGGCTGCGCGGGGACCCGGCCGCCCGCTGCTCCCGCCGCTCCACGCTCTCTGTCGGCTCCGTCCGCCATTTTGAGAGCGAGGGACGCGGCCGGCGACGCCGCCACCGCCCGGAAGGAGCCGCCGCCGTCACCCGACCGCTGCGCCGCGTCCGCAGCCCGCCCCCCGCGGCGGCCCCGGCTGCACCGCGCAGGCGCCGCCCGCCCTGCGCGCATGCTCCGCGCCGCCGAGGCGTTCCGGCCTGAGGGGCAGCCGGGCGGAGGTCGGCGCCGCCGCCGCCCCTGCGGCCCGACCTGGGGGCGGCGGAGGCTGAGGGCGGGGGGCGCCCGGCAGCTGAAGGCCGGGAGGCGCGCTGAGGCGAAGCGAGCGCGGTCGCGGTCGCCGTGGTCCGGCTAGGCCCGCTGAGGAGCGCTGCGAGGGGCCGGGGAGGCCTGGAGCCGTCCGGCAGCGCCTCCTGCCTCCCCACGGGAGGCCGAAGCAAAGCGCTTCCCCAGGCTCTGTCGGGACGGTCGGCAAGCGAAACTTGTGTTGATCCTGCTTGCAGAGTTACATGGATGAAGTTCCTCTGCGGGCTCTTAAACTGCACGGTGTGGGTGTTCACTTAGGGGCCTGCGTTAATAGCAAGATAATAGCTTAAGTAATTTTCATATACACAGAAGCAGGTTGATACTACTTCAGCAGACATGGCATATGTCTCCCATTTGGGCTAAGGCAAAATTTTATGAACTTTGTGCACGTGTAGGAGGCAGCAGTAGCTTTAGAGACATGCCTGTCTCCAAGGTCAAAATTTTTCCTTCACAGCTCCTTGCTACAGCGTATTATAACTGTTGTGGGTACTCTGCATTTGCTACTCTGGCAGAAGATGAGGGCATGGCAGGTGACAGACCTGGCCTAAGTGCTGCTGGAAGTTTTCCAGATTGTTGCAAACCAGTCCAGTTGCGCAATTCCCTGTGTTTGTACCTTTCTAGGGCTGGGGAAATGGGTAAATAGCCGTAGCTTTGGACCTTGCAGGCATACGTAGTAACCCCCTATTGAATGCCTACTATCTGTATTTCGAAGACAACTGCCTCCTTCCATTGCAGTCTTACTGTTTCAAGCCTCCCAGCAACTTTTCCATGTTCCTCAGTTATCAGTATGGATGGGATAAAGTATGCAGGTGGCCTTTTCAGGTATATTCAATAGATTTTTTTCTCACTGTACCTGGCCACAGGTACTCTCGAAGTTCTTAAGTCTTCAGAAGATCTGACTGTAGCTCTTCTGTAGTAGCTACCACTCATCTTCATTTTAAGAAGTCACTGCAGACTTAGTTACCTTATTGAAATCTGTCACTTAAAATTACCGTGTAGATATTATCACTGAGACAGGTTTAGGCATGAGACGTAAAAAAAGACAAAGTGAATTTTGCCACTGAGCCATGTAACAATCGATTCAAAGCTTCATCTAGTTTTGCCTGTACGTGTTGCAGATCTGTACTCAACCCTTCTTGATAGCATAGCTGACCACTCACCAGCAGTGTTGTTTACACAACAGCCAAGTTTAGACTGCGATTACTGGAGTCCGCCTCATGTTTTCGCATCAACGGCAGCAGTTGTATAATCCAGCCTCCAATGTAGTTGAGCAAGAGAAGCACGGCTGTGATTCCAAGACGGCAACAAATGCGCTCAAGCAGCGGGAGGGCTGCCTGCAGTCCCCTCTGCTGTGAGATGAGCGTCTCGCATGGCCGTATCTTTTAGCTGAACTCTCAATATGGTTTTACTTTACTGCGGGACTTTTAGAAGAAGTTCTGCTAATGTAAACCAGCTGCTTTAGTTGAACAAGAGTATGCACTTATTAAACAAAATAATACAAAAAAAGAAAGATTTGGAATACACATATGCTGGGAGACAGCAAAATAAGTGGCAGCGAACCTCTGAAAAAACAAGCTGGCAGCACTACCCAGGCAGAAATGGCACAAAACACCAAGATCTCCATGGATACTAAAGTAATAGAGGACATAAGAAGAAAGAAACAGGAATTCAGATAAATTTTAATAGAGACAAAATGCTGAAGCTTGGCAGTCCTGCTAGCACTTAAATAAAATCATAGAGCTCCAGGAAGAAATTGAGAAAACCCTAGTTTTCAAGATTACTCCCCAAGATCACTGGGATTACTGGTTGCTAAGTGCTGATTTAAAAGCAGTTGTTTGGGGTGTTCTTTGGGGGCAAGTAGGAAGCAGACAAGCAAGATGGAAGGCAGCTGAAAAAAACGAAGCAAACATACCTTAAGTCCCACAAAAGAGCAGCTAAATTATCAAGAACATCTAAAAAAGGATGTAATAAAGTGTACCTGATCTGAAAAGTGTTCTTCTTGATCAATGCTAAAAATTAAATCTTTGTCCTATGACAAATTATATGAGAAAAGATAATGAAAATTAAGCAATATTGAATTAGAAACTTCTAACTATCTGAAAAGTTGTTTGAGAATGCGACATTAAACACCAAAGAAAACAGTGATGTAAAGTGACAGGAGCTTTTTCAGCTAAACTCATGCTTGAGATCATAAGGAAAAAAACCTCAACAGTAAATGTGGGCAGCAGTTAGGAAAACAGAGAGTTGATAGCAAAGAATAATTTACCAATTATGAAACTGTACTGTTGCTATAGTAAGGTTTAAGATGGTGTATATGACACATCTCGGACAAGGTTTCGGCCTGTTTTGTTTCAGCCTCGGCGTTTGCAGGCGCCCCTGCAGCTAGGGCTCAGAACCCAGGGCGGGGGGCGGCCTAGGCCCGTCGGCAGCCGCCCGGGCAGGGCGAGGGCGGCCGGGCAGCTTCGGGCGGATCCCACCGCCTCGCCGAAGAAAACCGCCAAAAGGCGGGGCGCGCCCACCCGCTGCCCGCGCTGGCATCGCTCCCCCGGGCCAGCCACCGGCGAGCGGCGGGGCGGCCCGACGAGCCGAGGAGGTGGGCCGCGACGCGGAAGTGCTGAAGCCAGCGGCGCTGCCCGGCGGCAGGCGGGCGGGGGGGCGCCGCCCGGGGCGGGCGCACGGTGGTAGCGCGGCGCAGGATGCTAAAGCTGGCTGTGGGGCTGCTGACAGCGGCCGCCGTGGCCTTGCTGCTGGATTGCTACGCGCCTTCGGGGGCGCCGCCGGCGCTGGGCCGGCGCCGGCGGGCCCCTCAGCCGGCCCCCGGGGCGGAGGCCGCCAACCTGCTGTGGGTAGTGCAGGTGAGTGGGGAGGGGGGCGTGGCGAGCAACGGCCCGCCGCGAGCGGCGGCGGTTGGCGTCGCGCTGAGGTACGGCCTCCCCCCGCTTCTCGGGGTTCCGTGGCGGCCGACGTCGCTGTGCGAGCCCACCCAGCTGCGGGGAGAGCCGGGGCGCAGCGCTGCCGGCGGGGCGCGAGGGGCGAGCGAGGGGCCGCCAGCGGCGGGGCCGCCAACGGCGGTGCCCCCGCACTCGGCGAGAAGCTGTGGCACCTTCTCCCGGTAAACGTCCCCTCTGCAGTCCCGGAGGCTCGCGGTCAAGCCTAAGTTACAGGTGTTTGGCCGGTTTGCTAGACTACCCAAAAGATACGGTGTGCGTGGTAGAAGCGGGTAATTAAAACTCACCTAATTATTATGCTATCCTATATATTGCATCAGTACCCAATATGGTATTATCCAATATCCTAGTGAGAAATGCAGGCTCTGCCTGTCCCTTTCCCCTTCCAAAACTCAGAAAAGTTGTATGGCTGCAAAAATAGTTACACGGATTTTTAGCAATGGAAGGTACTGGGCCAGTATGAGTGATGTTAGGTTAAATGTACACAGCTTTGTTTCCGGGTTGAACATAAAATCCAAATTAACCTGGCATAGGCTTGGAAGTAAACTGTCATGTCTGGGTGCTTCTGTGGCCTCTTTTCTGACTCTTCGCCCCCAGAGCATTCCTGAAGGACTTAGTGTATAACTAACCACAAGCTGTTTGCATATTTGCAGGTAATCGACGGCTGAGATGTCACGGGGGTTGCTGTGCAGTTCCTTCTAACAAATAGGCTGCTTTTATTATGTTACTTTTATTCTCAAATTCAAGGACACTTTCCCTAAATGTATTAGCTGCAGGCAGTGCTCTTAGTGCATAAGCTGGCGTATTATTAGTGCTTTTGTTCTCTCCAATTGCCATGTATTTTCAAAGTCAGTTTTTCCAGTAATTTTTCCTTGAGTGGCTTAAGACTTATCTTTATGGCAGAACAGATTTCCAGATGAGAGATATGCTTGAATAAATGTAGATGAAGCCCCTATCTTGAGCTGCTATCTTGAAGAGAGTCAACTACAGCAGCATATAGCAGCTGCAGAGCTATAGTGACAAGCAGCACGCGCAGCTCCATACTTCTCTTGCCCTGTCCTCTCTGGTTGTGTTACTTCAAGTGGAGTTCTCCCAAGGATAGGTCATGGCACAGCTAATTTGAGACTTGGCTTTACTTTCAAGTGGTTATGTTCTCTTTCAGACGTGCCCTTTAACAGCTGCTTTATCATTGACCTAGCTTGGAAATCAAGCACTAAATCTAGCGTTGTGCCTGATGATGTTGTGGGAAACAGGCTTCAGGCTCCCTGGTGACTCCATCGGTCCAGCCTAGGTCACTGGATAGAGCTCAAAATGATCGGGTCTGCCCCCAGCAGTTCCTACCTTGTTTTTTCTCCCATCCACAGGTCTGTCTGTTCTTAAACTGAATTAAACTGCAATCTTTGTACTATAATCTTGTATTAATGGCTCTTTCACCTTTCTTATAGCAGAACTTCCTTTCTTACCCAGTGCCTAATAGGCACTCTAGTTCAATATTGGACAAGGTTTCAGTTGATTTTTCTACTATTTCTGTCAGCTGGATGCATTCTACTTTTGCTGTAGGCCTTGTAACTCTCCCTTGTTGATGCCTGCCTTTCCTGACCCACATCTTCTCTAAATAAGGGGTGTGGATGGTGATTTCTCCTCACCCTTAAGACTCTTCCAACCTATTTTGACGAAAGTTGCTGCCTATGATGCAATGAGAGAGGCCAAGTTTCCACATCAGTCAGAGGGAGGAGAAAGAGAGAAGAAATACAGCAAGTGGGCGTTTATCTACATTTTGGGAAATTAAATAAGAGCATTGCAAGCTTTTCCCCTTGCCCACTGACTTCTCTTTTATTGGGACATCTTTTGAAGTTAATTAAAAAAAAAAATGGGAGAAGCTCCACTCCCAAGATCTTCATATTTCATGGCTTTTAGTGATGATAGAAACTTAGTCTCAGCTCTCAGAAGTCCCGGGACACTGTAACTCTTACAACTTGAAAGAAAAGCCTTTTGTAAATCTTAAACTCTTATCATAGTAGGGGAAAAAAGTGGGAAGGTCCTTGTAGAAAATCAGACTTCCCAACCACTGTCTGCTAAAAGGTTGGAACTTTACATTCTCAGTAGTTATTGGTAGAACAGGAGTAAGGTTTCTTGTAAGACTTTTTGCTTAAGAATCTGGAGACAGCAACAATAGTTTTTATTTTCTCTGTTTGCTGAGACAGATGAATTCACAGGCTGAGGAGAAGCAAATTAAGATGTGTCCTTGTCAATGATTACATTAGGTTTTATGTGTTGAGGTAGTTTCACTGTGCTCTTTGATTCACACTAGCTTGAGTGTATCAATAAAAATGAAGTTAAGGTTATGTCTGAAAGTGCTTACCTTTTTTAGCATCCAATTCTGATCTAGGCAAAAGTTCCATCTAAGCAAATGGGGAATTTTCCTAAGCAGAATTAAAAAATTGTATTCAGGCAATGTTTTCTACATGTTCAAATGACTGAATAAGTAGAAGCTAAGGCATTTGTCTCCAACGTATTTTATCTGGATTTTTCAAAAAGGAAAAAGCTTTACAAGAGCCAGGTTTATTAAACTGAATGTAAAAGTTAATGTTTTTCTTTCTCAGTGTTATCGTCAGATGGCCATGAGCATGCGCTCACTGTTTTTTGAGTGTCAAATACCATTTGTCTAAACTGAGGAGGATAATTTATTAATTCCACTGAAGTGGAATGGAAAGTGGAATTGAAAGCATTCACCCAAGATTTATTTTGGACAGACCTGAAAAGACACAATATTTAAAAAAAAAAAAAAATCTTACTTTTCTTATTCTCCCCATCCTGCCCCACACGGTTCTTCTAATGTGAGGGCTTTGACTGTTTGGTTCAGAAATGAACAGTGTCTTTTACAGTTATGTACAAGTGGTATCATCATTTCTTGGGCAATCTTTGCCTTCATGAAGGCACATGGAATGGGATCTAAACACACTCATTAGCTCCATTAAAATGCATGGGTAGAATGTCAGAAATCCTTCCACCCAGCTACTGGAAATGTTACACCAGGTACCAAATTAGTTATCAGTATCCTTCAAGTCCTAGGTAACTTTAACCTATTCTTGCTTTGCAGAACTACTTAGTATTCTCTCTTGCAGCAAGATCACTGTGTTGCACCAGAAGGTCGCAGAATTTGAAAGTCAACAGGCCACTTAGAGCCATCAAAACTTACTGTAGATAGCTAAGTATTTCCCCCTATTATTGTATGTCCTTAGGTTTAAGGAAATCTTCTTGATGTAAATGTGATTTTAGGGGCTAGAGATGCAATATCATATGCTTGCTCTGCTTTTGTTCTCCCCTAGTCATCTACTTCTGTTTCTCTCTGTATCCCTTATACTGATATGAATCATTATGACTGCCCCTATGTTGCATTCCTACGTACTTCACTTTGCAGAACAACCTGGGTGGCAATAACCCTCTGCTTGGGACGGTGTTTCATTTTTCTCTTTTGCAGGTGTCAGATATTCATATCAGTAGATTTCGGGATCCCAAACGAGCTCCTGACTTCGAAAAATTCTGTTCTGAAACAATTGATATAATTCAGCCAGCACTTGTTCTAGCAACAGGTAAGCAATTCCAAAGTGTGAATTTCCTGTTGAGTGTGCTGTCAAAGGAAGAGCAAATAAGCAAAATTCTAGGATCTCAAGAGAGAACTTCAAAGCCTTAAGGTACCTTAAGCAATGGAAATGGAACTGCAGCTGAAGATAGACTGCTAGAAGCGGAAGAGAATAACTTCTCAACTCAAGAGAATTAGTTTTTGTTCAATGTCTTGAGTCTGATGGTGAGTTTAGTGTGTATTATATGTAACAAAGACATAATTATTCAATATAGCTACTGTTTTCCCAATATTTGTTGCTACACCTTAGTCCTTGCTAGCCGCTACCTTCCTTCTTGTCCTCCTGGTAGTGATTCTACATCATTCTTCATATTTGAAATTACAGAAGTGAGCAATGTCTCTGATGAGTCATTAAGAGCCAGTTCCTCTCTGAGAACAATCCCTGCTCATTTGTATGAAATTCACCTGTGAACTAATTTCATTGCTGGTTTCCATTTGAACATATCATACCCAGACAGGTGAAATAAGCCTTGGATTTCATTTGATAGCTTGCCATTGCTATTGAAATGGATTAAGTTTTGGCAAGCAAATCAAAAAGACTTTGAGGTATTACTATATGCAAGGCTTTAGAATCTTAATGCTAGACCTGGACTTTTGTTTCTACGGAGAGTTACTTATCTGCTGCTTGCTTTTTAAGTTAAGAGTTCAGAAATAGTTAGCATTCATCTTTTAACTAGCAATGCAGGGAAGCATTACTATATGAACAGAAATGGGAATGGTTCAAACTTTAATTGGAGCTTGAGGGGATGCAGAAGGTATGAAGTTAAACAAAGCTTCTGTGACTAGAATCTTCAAGTATAATGAATGCGTAACAATTTTCTTTACTTTGGCATGGCACTAGTAAAAGTGCTGCAGTGACATGGTTGACAGATGTTTGAACAGGCTGCCGCATCTGCATTAGAAGGCATTTACCCTTATAGTAACCTCTTGGACCAGAAGACAGGAATGTCCAGATTGCACACAGGAGACCTGCAGCCACTTACACTGGGAAGCTTGGATTGCATGCTTGCCTAGTTACAGTATTTGTGTAAGCTGTGTAGGCCTCTAGTTATATCTCACCTTTGTACACTTTCAGGTGACCTGACAGACGCTAAGACAAGAGATAAACTGGGATCTGAGCAGGTAGAAGCAGAATGGAAAACTTACCAGTCAATCCTGAAGAGATCAAGGGTCATGGAAAAAACCAAGTGGATAGACATCAAAGGGAATCATGGTAAGAAGGAAATGAAACATCTTTCTTTCCTGTGATTACAGAGCTGACTTAGGCAAGGTATAGAGGTGAAGTGTTTAGTACTTACTAGCATGTTAGTGGTGGTTATGAGTCGGTAGAAGGGCTTGCCATCCACATGTCTGCTCTACGGAGGGCACACTGTTTACAGGCACTTACTGGAGTTTTAGTACCAGGGAAGTAAGAGTTGTTTATTGCTTTTGCCTGGCAAGTGGTAGAACATCGCTTCAGATGTTAATTTCCAGGTCATTAGTTTATATACCCCATCTTTTAATGGAGGGGCAAACTGTAACCTTACCCTACTGAAGAAATGGTTTCAATTTACTTTTCATAGACTTCCCCCCACAGGTTTAAGTTAAAAAGTATCACACATTCAGCAATTAAAGGAAATTGGGTTTCTTTTGAATAGAAAGAACTCATGGAAGTTTGTACACATCATAGTTGTCGCTACATTCTAAGCATTCAAACACAAACTAACAATCTTGTAGGCTATATAAGCCAGCTATTACAGGAAGGGCAAACTAGAAAGCCTAGCGCTGGGGGAAAAAAGTGCGTGCTTTGTCAAATGCAGCCCGTATATGACATTTTACTCCTATTTCCCTATTAGGCTTCTGTTACCAGCCTTAATGGAGAGGTAGACCCCAGTTGTAGTACAAATGTCCCCAAGCTGCTGTATGTTTTACACATGCTATTCTCTGATGCTATTGCCACTTTGTTTTCCTTGGATGAGTTAGGTCATAATTACAGAGAATGCACCCAATCCAAAAAGCTTCTGAAAAGCTTTATGGCCAAAATGGAGACACATGGTTAGCTTTTAGCCACTAAATGACAATTTACATTCCCACAACAACTTCATCTTTGAATTGAAATTTAAATGAGAGAACTATTCCTACTATTAGGTCAACTGCATCGAGTATATAATGTCTTCTCTGCACAGTTAGACAGTCTGCTTGTCAATGATGCATTTTAAAAAACCCAGCTCTTCAGTGCCTGCTGAGACTGCTTTATCTCAACATTAGGAAATAAAATACAGAGGTCAATGATCAGTTTGATCTGAAAGTTTCTTAATTTCCTTTTTCTCTCCCGTACAGATTCATTCAACATTCCATACCTGGATAGTGTTCAGAATTATTACAGGTACTTTTATTTACCATACAGATGTCATTATATTCAAGGTCAAACTCACTAAACAATATTCTGTTTTCAGTTATGACATATATGCTTTTTCACTGACTTTCCTATAGTCCAGGATTATATTTGCTATTCCCGCTGTCTTTTCCATTGCAAGTTAGTAGAGCAGAATAGATTGAGAAAATAGAGAATTCTTTGCACAGACTTCTTATCTCTTACCCTCCTGTGTTTTGTAATTGAATATATTGTAAAACTGCCTGTGTCTAGGAAACGTTCTGTGCAGTATGTGTTCAGTTTCCTCAGAACAGTTATGTGATATATTTCTGTAAAACCAGTGTTCCCAAAGAATGCTTTTCCTCCTTAAAATAGAAAAAAAAAAAAAAAAAGAAAAAGAAAGCAACAGGAAACTTCACTTTTTAAATGTTCTTTCTGCATGCCCAAAAGGGCTTTTCATGTCATATGGGTCTAAATTTTATCTGAGCCATTTCTTCACATCTGAGGCATTTTAGAAAACTGAAAGTAGAGAAGCAAGAAGGCAGATGATGATGATGGGTGGACAAATGTTCTTGAGGAACATGCTTGAGATTTAAATGTGAAGATAAGTGAGGAAACTTTCCCCTCTCCAGCTGGTTATTTTGCTTGTACATTGTAAAGGTAGCCTCAGTTGTAACTCATGTTTACCTTCTCAGTTTCTCCTGCCCTTCACATCTAAACACAAAATCTTGTCTCAGAATTTTGGTGGTGCTTTCAGCTTTGACTCTTTGGAACTGGAGGAGGACTTGGAAATCTAAATTCTACTTTAATTCAGGCTCTTAAGCCATCCACTTTGCAATAAGAACACAGATTAAACATCTGATAGTTCAGTTTGCTTCAGTTTCGTGTGGCCCAGCAGGAGCAGATACGTTTTCCCATAAATTCTGTGGGATAGGATCCTGCAGCAGCTGCATTTGCAGGAGAACATGGAATTCACATGTGGATTTACCATGAAGGGATGAATATACGTGCTAACAAGGCTTTTGGGTGTGCTAGTGCAGTGCATATGCTATATCTTTTGCCACAGATGTGGCTACATGAAAATCTAGTATCAGTCTTCCACTCTAGTTTAAGGCTGCTATCAGAAGTCCTAGTGACACACATGGGAAGATGTAGCACCAGTGAATTTGCTGGATCATCCCTGAATTGTTGTTTGGCCTGGACAAGCTTGCTGTTTGGAAAGATGTATGGATCACCTGCCTGTAGTCCACACTGAAGATGCACTGATAGCAAAAGGGATTGGAAAGGATTAGGGTAAAATTTCAAAGCAATTTAGCCAACCTAAGAATTTCTGAGTGAATTTCTGAGTCGGGTGAAAAAGTCTTTGCTTATTAATAAACAGTCTCTTGCTAAACAAATGTGTTCTCATAATGGTTTTTGCTTCATTATAGTCTGTCATCATAGTAAAATAAATAAACTTTAATAAAATTGTCCCTCTAAAGGTAGTTCTGCCTTTAGTGATGCTTAATAGCTTTTGAGGACTCTTAGCGCCTTTCTTCAGTCTTAGAAAGAAAGTATGACACATCTCATTAATCTGATGCATTAACAAAATATAAAGATTAAGAACATTTTTAGTAAATGTGACACGCTCTAGGAAGAGAGAAAGGAAATGGAGGAATGAAATGGAGTCTTTTGGAAGCCTTTTCTTCTCCTCCACCCCAAAGTTAAACAGTCAAAAGGACAATGTCTTTTTTTTTTTCCCCTCCTGAGTGACAGTAAGGCACTGTCTGCTTGCCTTTATGTGATCCTGAACAAATAATTCATTCTTTGCTGTACACCTTAGAGTGCTGTAGCTTGCAGATATAAAAACAGAGGCTAGGGAAAAGTTATTCCATACCACTGGTGTTCATTATGTATTAAAATTAAAGGCAGCAGCAGTTGTATTGAAATACAATAATATTTTTACACAAAAACATGGGTTCCTATTTTATGTCCACAGCATGAGCAGAGGATGACTCAACTGTTACACACACTCTAAGTGGGACTAAAGGCAGAAATCTTAGGATTATGATACTGAGCTTCCAGTTTTCTTAATGAAGTTCATGATGTTCATAAAGGTAACATTAACTTCAAAAAAATAAACATTGTGAAAGGGTCTTTATGACATTGGAAGTATTGATTTATATCTGAAACTTGTTTTTAACATATTGGCTATTATTCTGTTCAGGTCAACCTTTCTGGCAATTCTATTGTTTATTCCAGTTGGTGGAGGAATAGTGATATGAACTGTTTTCTGGATGGCTGTGTTCAAACTATACTCATCATCTGAACTCAGGGATGTTTTAGCTTCCACATATCATGCAGGGAGTTTAAAAAAAAAAGCAAACAAAAACCAAAAAACCCAACCACACGCACACAAAAAAAACCCCCAAAAACTCAAAAGAAAACAAAAATTCCCTCCACAATTAAACCCAATAAGTTTTAGTTAATCTCAGATTTACTCACAGTTTAGTTATAGAATTTAATTCTTAATTGAGTAATTTAGTAGATAGCATTAGTTGGAATGTTACCTGTCTTTGCCAGTGGAGGATATGTGCAATTCCCATCTAGCATAAAGTATCAAAAGCACTTTAATTTTAGAAGTTAGAAAAAATGAAAATATCTGTTGTTAATGGAAGGAGAGAAAGCACCATATATATTCATTATTACATGTATTTATTGTAGCCAATATTAGCATAAAACCATGGGGAAAAAAAAGGTGGAATTAGTTGACGTGTCTTTTAAGTCCTTCCCTGTTTACAGTTCTCTCTTAGTGTATTTTAAGATTAAGATTCAAGAGCTCAATTAACATCAGGTAGCGTGCAAAAGAGCAGCAACCCTTTTTGCTCTCTCCTTTTACTCTTTGAATGAAGAATTCTAATGACATTCCACACATGACAGGAGAACTGGTAAGAAACAAAAAAGAGTAATAAGCAAGAGGAAATGCTGCCTTCTTTGCTATTATAAGATTTCATGTAGTGTAGTGTCTCTGTTTTGGATCTTTTGGAAAATAACTGAAAAGGTTCTATATTTCTTTGGTTCAAAATCATATTCCATTAGCCAACAGCTGATAACTCTACATTAGAGTAACTTAAGAGATCTCTAACAAAATAGTGGAGACAAGACTTGATGTCCCTGATATTTCTAGGTAAGCAAGGAATTTTTTTTTTTTTTAATTCTTTCAAATACCAACAATAAACTCAAAAGGCAATAATCTTTTTTTCCTTTGCAGATCTCCTTTAATTAAAAGTAGTGTAAGGTCCTGCTGTCCTGTCATCTTGCCTATTTGTTTTGCATCGTTTATGCTGCTGGCCTATCCTTTATCCATAAAAAAGTACCATGTTGTTCAGGGAAAGTGTATTTATGCTAACTTTTTTTTTACATGTTTGTGTGCTAACCTGCTGCTTGTCGTAACACACGACCCATGTAATGCATCTTCTTTGAAATACAGACTTTTCAATGCCATTGATTTTTAAGAAGAGACTTTACTCCAGTAACAAGATGGAGCTAGATCTAGTGCAAGAAATCTTGCATTTATACTATGCAGGTCATTTTTGTCATTGCTGCAAGCTTTCCTAACAGCAATATTTCCATTTTATTTTGGCAGGAGATACTCTGCCTGGCGTAAAGATGGCTCTTTCCATTACATCCACACCACCTCTTTTGGGAACTATTCATTCATCTGCGTGGATGCCACACTCAGCCCAGGCCCTAAGAGACCCTATAATTTCTTCGGAATTTTAAACATGGTATTTTATGTCTTGGTGTTCCATTTGCTGTCTGTTTTACTTCTATAGCAGTTTGTTTGGGGTTTTTGTTTGTTTTTATAAAGAAGAATCCTCTGAAGGATTTGTGTTCATCTAAAGAAGTCTTTATGTTTTTAAGTTATTATGCATGTGGGACATTTATTTAGAAAAATGAATGTGTCACTTAACAGATACTGTATCTATGTTTTCTCTCTTTAAGAAATAATCCAGTACAAAAATGTCAAACTAGACATTTTAAGGACACTGTCAGTAGTTTCTTAGCATTTAGCTAGACTTGAGCGATTATTTCCTTATATGCTGTAAAGTTTAAAAAAAACAAAACCCAAACTTTCTAACTTCACTCCTTTTTGCTTTGTTAGGTGCCTTTTTTAATTAATATTAATATTACAGATGAGAGAGTTGCACCTATCAATGGAATAACGTGAAAGGTAATGCTATAAAGAAATGTGTCACTTAGGAAAGTGAGGTCTGATCTTCTGAGACCATAAAAATTACGTGGTATTGTTTTGAAAGAATAACATTAATCCCAATGTTTAAATCACATATCAGCTTAGATAACATTTTGCTTCCCTTTGATTTTTCTCTGTAGTTTGTTGATATGCTATTGTTCTTGAGATACTCTTCTGAAGTGTTGGCAGAGAGTTACTGGGTTCTGGTAAACAGATGTCATATTTTGCCTGTGATAATGGTCTCAATGAAAAGTAAAACGTTGTTCCTCTAATCTTGTCTAGAGGAGGCTCGACATTTAATTAAGAGTTCGTAAAGTGCTAGGTGATACTTAGATGAAAGGTGACGTAGGAGCGCCAAGTACTGTTCCCATTGTTTACTGTAATCCATAATGGTTGCAGTAGATTTGCAGACAAACTCTCAAGGAGCTAAGAAATGCAGTTGAGTCTAGAGCTCCTGTCCTTGGCTGCAGTAAGTCAAGCATTTGCTTGCTGATTACCCAGCAGCAGGCATCCAGAGAGCATCATTTGCAGATTTTTGCACAAAACTGAAAGTAAAGGTAGATGCCTGTACTTGTAAGAATTAAACCTCTGCCAAGAATTTGAAAAAAAAAAAATTTGTATCAGTGATTTGATTGCATAGCTTAGGTAAAAATATTCTTAAAGCCCAAATTCATAAAGGCAAAGGAAATAAAATTTCACTTAATAAGCCCATTACATCAACCCAGAATGGTTTACTGAATCCATTCTTTTTTAATATACCTTTATTTCTTTTTCCTTTATTCACGCCCTTCAGTGTTTCTTTTCAGGTAGGAGGGAAAAGAATATGTTGGTGATTCTCTGGGTTACCCTAAAAGATGATCTGCAAAATGGTGAAAGAGGGGATTTGTGTTCTTTTCTGGTTTTAGTTTTCCTGCCTCCTCTGTTAGACTTTGAGATCTTATTGGTATTGGGAGTCTCTCTGGACAGTAAGTGTTCGATTTAATATTGGACATCAAACAAGTAAAGGAGAGAAATTTTACCCACTGTGTAAAGTGTTACTTTTGCTTAACTTTAACAGCAATGGCTGAGTAATATTTTCAAGATTCAGCATAACAGTACATCCAGTTAAATGACTGAAGCATATGGTGCAGTTTCTGTGGTCTGTCATGCCTATAAAAGGCCATCTAGCAACTCAAGAGATATTAGGGATGATAATTGTAAGGTAAAGATGTTTGTAAAATCAATCCAAGCGTGTCATCTTTGACTATATAAATAAGCAGTAGAAAGGATAGAAATATTGTTTACCAAAATCTTTCTTTATATTGCACTTCTCTTGTGTTTGGTTGCAAGGAAGGTGTTGAGTGTCTTGTATTCACTTTCTTTTTCCAGCGTTGGATTTTAGGGATATGTCTAGTAGTACGCTTTGTTCATGCACAGGTCCCTGAGGAGGAACTGAGAGTATTCTCTGTTTAAAAAAAAAAAAAAAAAAAAAGATGAATCGCATTCTTCATTAGTTTCTTTCTGCTTTCCTTTTGCTATTCTTTCCAAATAGCCTGAATGTTAAACAGGTTTGTTTGGTTGTCTTTCAAACCCCTGCCTGTTTCAGAATCAAATGAAAGAGCTATCTTTGATGGCAACAGAAAGTCTGCACAGCAATCATACTATCTGGTTTGGCCATTTTCCCACCTCAACAATCATCTCCCCAGCCCCAGGAATACGAACATTAATGAGGTAAAAGATCTTTCTTTTTCCCTGTATGTTTTCAGCCTGAAGTACGTTTCTTGACTCTTTTCACATACTTGTCTGTCTCTTTTCAAGTTTTCTGCAGTGGTATTTCCTTCCCATCCAAATAATCACAATTTTTATGTTCTTCTATTAGTTCTGCCACAGCCTATTTATGTGGACATCTCCATACAATGGGTGGGCTGATGCCGGTCTTGCACAGTCAACACCGTGGAGGCACTCTGGAACTTGAACTGGGAGACTGGATGGATAATAGGAGGTAAGTAAACCCTGCGTGAGCAAATTATATGGAGCCTACCTGGTTATACTGTGATTCCCTTTTATGCTGTTTGGATAATTTGAAAGAAACATTAGATCTGCCTGACTGGTTATTACTATTAATGCTTTTGAAAAATGACTCTGTGTGTAAGTTTGGGATTTTTTTCCCTATACCAACAGTGTGCTGATAAATTAAGTAATTTTTTGATTCATTCTTGATATTTAGAAATTAAAAAGAGGACATTGAAATATCCATTTAGTATGTGTTTAGTATTCAAAGTAGGCAAATAAATTATAATAAAATTCAATATCACTACTTCAAAATACCCATGCTCTGCACCAGCTGTTAGAATTATAGAGACAAAAATAGTCTACCTGAGAAATGTTACTTTAGCAGCATATCAAAAAGAGTCCGATGCTACATGGACTGACTAGTAGTATATTAGCTTTTATTCTGCAGTAATCCTAAGAAAGATACTTGTATGCATACAGGAGTAGAGCACACTGGGGTCTTTGTCCATAACTACACTACCTACCCAGGCACTGTAGTAATGTACATTATGTTTGAATTCTTTAACATAATGTTCATCTATGTGATTCATGTGCAAAATTCGATAGATCTTGACATGTGGAATTTTGAGTGGTGCTTCAGTGATTTATAATAAAATGAACCTGATCAGAGCTAACCAGCTGTACAGTTAATACAGCAGAGTTGGTTAATATAGCGTCAACTACAGAAGAGAATAAATGGAAAATAAATCAAACAAGTTCCATTTAGAAACTTGGGAAGCTGTGCATGCAGTAGTTTGTATCAACAAAATTTTTTTCCTTTCATTATAGGTACCGGATCCTTGCGTTTGATCATGACCTTCTTAGCTTCGTAGATCTTAACTTTGAAGAATGGCCTGTAGTTCTCATCACCAATCCCAAATCCTTCCTCTACAGCAGTTCTGCTCATGAACCACTAGTCAAAATTCTTTATTCCACTCATATCAGGTACCCTATAATCTCTTGGTTTAACAATATTTAACTACATTTTAATAGTTGCGGTCTTTCTCGATTATAACGTACATCTATATTTGTACAACAAAACCTTTTTTTAAAATGCATGTGTCCACTATTCTCAGAATTCACTTTTCTCTGGAAGATTGTTCCTGAGAGCTTGCTTGGTATCGTATCTCTGATAAAAGGAGATTATATAGTAGTAATTCATGTTTGTTTTATTTATGCAGTTATTTCCCCTGAAGTCAATTGAACTTTTTTATGTAACCAAAGCTGGTAGACTTAGATTAACACATAATCTGTGTTATTAATCTCACATATTCACATTGCCTCCGCTGATTTCAGGATTTTGTCTATGTATTTTTCTAAGTGTTTTCTCTATTCACGTCGGACTTCGTAGACTCTTGTGTTTTCAGTTTTACATCCCTTATATATTAAAACATTTTAAGCCTCTGCCAATTTTCATATTTGTTTTAAATCTCTCCATCTTTCCATTTCTACCTTTTCTAGTTATTTTTTTCATTTGTATTTCAAATTTCTAAGCCCTTTCCAACATCTTATGTTTGCTGTTAGACCAATATGCATGAAATATATAGGTATATTGCATACACAGAATTACAATCAAAGGAAGTTTGTCATACTTTTCAGTTAGGAAGAAGCATCCTACTAAGTCTACTTACTTTCCAGTTTTCTATTTAGAACCTTATCTGAACATTCTTATGATAATATTAAATATATGAACCAGTAGAACCATTCACTGTAACTATATAAGACTCCTTCATTGGCCTGCAACATGCTCTGGAATGCCTTTTTTATTACCAGAAATGAAAGAAATTGTATGTGCAATATATTGAGTCTGTATTAGTATCACTGTTTCTCTGAATGTAAGCACTGCCAAATGGTACTGCACTTGTTGGTATCTCAGATCTGTAATACCAGTCTTGCATTCCACTCTCTTTCTCATAAATTTAGTTACAAAGACTGAGAGGTTATATTCTGACTAGCAAAAAGCAGGGGGGGGAACCCAACCCAAAACCACAAAAACCCCAAAAAACACCACCACCCACACCCAACAACAAAGGACGTGAGAGAGAGAGACTGGCAATTTTTAATGAAGACATCTACAAGTATTCGATTATGTGTCTATATGTGTGCAGGAGGATGCATCCCACTTGTGTTAGCAAATGTTTTGACAGCAAGAGTCCTAAGATTATTTCTGCCAGGACCTGAGGATCTCTGCCACTTTTTCATCTGTTCCACAGCCCAGTTTTCTATCCTATTCTTTTGCACAATACCATACAGAATGTCCCTTTTTAACTGTAGGAAAGAGCTACCATGTTACCATTTTAATTTCTAACTCTTTTGAACTCTTAAGTACAAGGTAGCATAATCTTTAGGGACTTCTCTTCAGGAAGTAATGACAAATCTGCAAGTCCTGTAACATCTGTTTATTTTGCTGTTTATTCACTCCTTAGAATTCTGGCCTTCTCTCCTTCTGTTATTATCTCCATCGAAGTCTATATAGATGGAGTTCACTTGGGGAATGCGCACCAGGTGTCTGGCCCTCTCTACGTACTGAAGTGGAGCCCGCAAAACTACAGTGAAGGGTTTCATCACATAGATGTGGCTGTCCAGGTAAGGTACCTGTTGGCATTCTTTGTATTGAATTTTTATGTTGTCATGTTGGCTCCATCACCCTTCTGCATCACGTAACTAGGGACAAAATACGTGATACAGACTTCCTTTCATTTTTGTCTGATTACAAAAAACCAAAGGATTTATTGAATGAAAAACACTGAATGCTGAGCACTGAAACATTCATAAAGCATCTGGACAAAAGAAAGGATTCTTATTTTTCATGAGAAATATAATAAGACATAACAGAAGAGCAAGCAATTGGTCAAAAATAATTTTTTTTGAGTAACAGGCAACAATTAACTTTTAAGGTTGTCTTGGGGAAAAAAATAATCAGGATTGATCAAGGAAAATAGGAAGTAGCATCATGTTAGTTCAGAAGGCAATGGAACTGGATCTGGAAGACTGGAATGCTGTCTTTGATTATCTGTTCAAAGTTCTTTTCATGGTCTCTTACAGGCTCAGAGTGAATACAGTTTCTGTTTCCCAGGACATCAGACTTAACTGATATTAGATTACTTTTACTGGGTGAAAAAAATGTTTTTCAGTGAATGCTTCTGTTCTTGGAACTATATTTTATTTTTGTACCTTCAAGTGGCCTTCAAAGAACTCGATCAGACTGTTCCAACATTCTGCACAATAGTAATGGGAAAGTCAGCTTTGTCCTGCTTGGTGGAATCCAGCTAGGCATCATTTCTCACAGGACAAGAGTGATACTGCTTTTTTTTTTTCCTAATGGCCTTTCTGTACTGCCAGTGTTTACCTCCTCGCTTGTTACTGATTTCTGTGATGCTTTACTTGGGAAAGCTGCATTTTATAAATGGTTTGGGTTTTGGTTTTTTTAATGATGATGAAAACATATGCACAAAACTGAGTAACATTTGAAGAGGGTTATACAGGCCTGCATAGCAATAGTTTGCTTGGAAATACATGCTTGTTATCAGATAACTGAATGGGATTTTTAAACAATTGATTTCCTTTCCGCTCCAGTCATAAATCACTATTACATCTAGTAACAGAATAGTTTTGGGAAAGTGAGGAGGATGAAGCATTAACTTGAGTTAGGTACCTGGAGAAAATAGGAATACTCAATTGCTGTACATTATTTCTGGGACTGTCCAAATATTGTCTCAGCTGTAATCACACTAAACATACTGAATCCTTTACTGTAAATAAACTATTTATTATGTACTGGAAGATAAGGTGTTAGTGTTACACATGCAGAAATATCAAACTGTTGAATAAAGGTAGCACTGTTATTGTTTAGCAATATCAGTTTCTAGCAAATATGCCAGAAAAAAGAAACACAACATAGCTTCAAAATATTTTAAGATGGACCGTTATCTAGAACTGAGCTTTCAGAAAACAAGTGGTGGTGGCGGCCAATAAATAGTCACTGTCTTCCACAAGCTCCTGAATCTCTGACAAGATCTCCTTCATATATAGTACTTTCAGATTATGATCTTACAATCACCAATTTACTTGAAACTACAAAATTGACAGTAAGTAATGCTTTGTAGGTAGAAGCATGTAATACAGCAGTATGCCAGACATGCATGTGTCAGTTGGATCTTTCCAGAAAAGCTGCAATGATAATTAGCAACTTTAACTAGATATTTCGTGCACTACTGGTATCTAATTGCTCTCTTATTTTGTATCTATCTAGGATGCTTCAGGAAGAATTAGCACGCGGGGTCATATATTTGCTGTGGAAGAAAACCTCTCTCTTAGATTTGGCTTTTGGCCATCTGTTATTCTTCTCACTGACCACTATGTTCTAGTAAGTACTTTCAGCAAAACAGCTGTGTTTGGTTTCCCCAGAGACTGCAGGAGGCATTTCCCTAATTCTTGGTAGACTTGAATGTACTTTGCTTTTTCCAGATATGACTCCATTGGAATTTCACAAATATTTCAAGTTTTCTTTCTCAAGTTGCACACTTCAAACGTGAATGTGCAGCAATGGTTCATGCAAACATGTTGACTTCCTGGATTTAGTTAAAATTGTCAATTTTTGGGCATAGGTATACACACATTTTGTGCAAGCAAGAAGTAGAAAAGAAGCTACTGGAGACAGCAGAAAAAGGAAACATTAAATCAAAGAAAAATTCACTGTGATCTGTTGCAATATGTGTACTGGCAAGAATGCCGGAAAAAGTCTCGCATCAGCTGCTGACATTATAGCTAGCTCTAGCAAAGAGGAAGGAAAAATTCCCATTGACTTCAATAAGTTCCAGCTCATATCTAGAAGTGTTACAGCTCAGTACATGCGAAGAGGGCATGTCATAATAGTTTAGGTGCACTTATAGAACAACGTAGGGAAGTCCACATGACTGTAGACGGTATCATAATTGGCTCAAAATTATTATATTAGTTTTGTTAATCAGTAACCGATATTCTCCACAATGTCTTGAACTGCAGTTCTATTCAGTACGGCACTCAGAAAATGTTTTACATAGGAAGTGTATTTACACTTTTTCAGTGGATGTGTTTTACAAACCCCGTTTTTGAAAGATTCGGGCATATCACTTTCAGCCATCCAGCTGAATTCAAGTCCGTAAGATGCAAGTCCAATAACTTAGAAACTCTTAAGTTTCTTTTTACTCTTCAGTTCAATGACACAATCAAGCTTCGGATGCGTGTTTCAGTTAGAAATCTCTGTATCATTCTGTCAGTGTCCATAAGGCATGCTCAAAGGCAGCTGCTACTCCAGGGCTGGCTTAGAGCCAAAACTCTCTTTTCAGGCTCGTGTGCTCTTTGGACTGATTGTGCTGATTCAGATCGCCTTGCTCGTTGTTTTCCGATACCTCCAAAAGCCTGCACTCAAAGGTATGAACCAATGTTGGTCTGTGGTTTTTAGAGGATCTAATTTTCCCTAAAGTTTTTTTACTATTTATCTGTATACTAACAATATATAAGTAATTGCGCTGTTAATCACCATATGCATTTTGCATCTGGTACTGTGGGGTTTGATTGGGTTCTCAGAAGCTGCTGTTTTGCTTTTAACCCAGAAGACTTCCAATACATCAAATAAATTAAAAACTAAAAACTTGATCAGGTATCTTTGTTTAAACAAAAATTCAATTAATTGAAGTCTAAAGGTTTTAGTTTTAATTTTAATTTTCTCACTGAAGAATCCTATGCATAGGGAAAGGAATGTTTTTATTTTGTATTAGTTCTGTATGTGTGCTTGTTTCACTACAGCTGGCACAGAATTCTCTGTCACCTGAGTGGAGAAACAGATTGCCGTCTACAAAAATAATTTTTGTTAATCTTTGCACAGAACAGGAACAGGCTTGGGTCTTTCTCAAAATAATACTAAGATCAGTTCTGTCATAACTTAGTATTTTGTTTGTGATAAATCAGGTAAATGAAAATTAATACTGTTAAGCTCGTGGTGTTTATCCTTTAAACAATTGTTTGAACCACACCTTACTAATGAGCTTTTTCTGGAAGCCACCTCCCTTCCTTTTCATGTCAGTGTATGTCCCTTCCTTTATACTCATAATCACGTAGCATCCTGAGGTAACTACAGCAACTGCTCACACAGAAAAAGAACAGATTTTCCGTTGCCTACATGGAACTCGGCAGCTAAAAATGAAAAGAGCTAGCATTCTGTGATCAGCTAGGTCCCTGTAGACCACAACAAATGTTTTACAAATTAGTGAACAAATTTGTTAGAGCTGTTGGTTTCCAAAGGTCAGGCTTGTCCTCTGGGAGTTAACGCTTTGTGAGAAGGGCAGCCATGTAATAGGTGAAACGCTAAAGGCTAGCTTTTATAGGAAGGCTCTCTCGATCTCAGTCTATGAATTGTCTGCTTCAGTTAGAAAATGAATATTGCTTTTTTTTGCTAACATCACACACTTGTCAGAATGCTGCCATTTTAACACCTAGCCTTCATTTTATCTGAGTTGCTATTAGATCTCACTAAGTAGATTTAATCAAAGAAAATCCAGTTAATCTAGTCCATGCTGACCTGCCTGTTTGGGTTTGCACAGTTACTATTTTGAGTCTCTTAATTTTCATTTAATATGAACTTTCTCCATGTTTTTCATTCTAGCTAACTTCATTTTCTGGGTATAGAATGGTCATTCAGTTTTATTTACATACAGTAAGTGTACTCATTTAGAATGGCAGCTTCTTCTGCTGTTTATAACATAGATTGTTATATTTATCAGTTCCTTACTTTCAGTTATCACAGTAATAGTAGAAATGCATTCCCTTGCGTTTGTTCTGTAGGCATACCAAATATTATTTTTATATTTCTTATTTAATAGAATGAGTAAATAATGCACAGATTTGTATCAGAAAGACCAATATATTATATATATATACATATGTATGTGTGTGTGTGGCAACCTGAATCAAGTGTATTTTTCTTAAATGTTGTCTCTGTTTAGAAAAGCCAGGATTACTTACTCTGACCTCGTATTCCCTTCATGTCTTCAGTAAAACAAACACCTTCTATTACTCAATTCTGGTTCTGAACTTATACACCATTCTGGGTAAGTAACCTAGAATACTGGAGAACATAAATTAGTATTTTTAAATTACACATCAGATCCTGATGAGAAATCAGACTTCTACCATCTTGGAGAAAGGGGAAAACCGATGTTAAGTTACAAAATCTATGTGGAACTTGAAAAGTTAATGTCCAAAGAGACTAAAGGTTTGTTTGCAAGAGCCTAACTTAGAAGCCTAGAATTAATTAAACACTTAAATTATTAAATTACTCTGAAAGCAAAGTGAGTGTTTTTAAATTTAATTTGGTTTTCACTTATTATTTGAGTAGGATCTGGTTGTACCTTGGTGTAAAATGAGTATATGGAATGTACATTTCACATGACATGTCACGAAGACATCTCAGCTCTGATGCTAACATCTTTAGCTTATTTCTGCTCTGATAGTGTTACTAAAATAGCTACTTTCTTGGCAGTCAGTGTAGTATGCATAATGTAGTGCAGCGTGCCCATTTTCACTTCTAAGCTGAGCCAAGCTGGAATTGTTTACGACCATGTCTTTCATATATCTTACTGTAATTCTGGGAGGAGGCCAGCATTTGAAAGGATCTATCTTTTCACTTCTCTCATAAGGAAAATGTTATATGTGGTGTTGAAAATTTTCACAGAGATGAAACCAACTCAAAAGTGTTTTCATTGCATGCCACAACTCATTGGTTTACCGTGGTACTTTCACATCAGGAATGTTCACCAGACTGCTGTTTGTTGAAGATGAAAACATTAGGCTTATTACTATAGACAAGCAACAGAGAAGTCATTTTCCCCAGTTAACCACTTTGTGCTCAGGAATACAAAGGGCCATGTGAAAAAGGGCCGTGTCTATATTTTATTTTCTGATGGTGCTGTATGTTTGCTTTCCTCTCTTTCAGGACCATGGTTTGTAGGTGAACTGATAGATGGCCAGGTGGGGGCCTGTTTTTCCTTTGGGGTGTTCGTTGGTGGTTCCTTCTTACAGGGCGGCGTGACATTTGTGGTTGGGATTTTACAGGTACATATTTATAAAAATTAAGGCTGACAAACTGCTTTCTTCTGGGAATTTTTTCTGATTTTTTTTTAATAGTTTTATAAAGAAAGGAGTCTTGGAAGGACAGAGAAGATTAGTGGCCATGCCTGACTACAACAGCTCTTTCTTACCTTTCTGCAAATTTAAAGGGCAGAAAGGAAGGGGGTTGTGCATTATTTTCTCAAACTTCTCTTTTCCTCTGTTTGGTGTTGCTTTGACTCCCTGGATGTCTGGATTTGAGGCCATCTCTACAGATTTACCACTCTAAATTTTTGTTTTGTCCTTGGCTCATGCACAGGTTGCAGTGATTAAGCAAAAGGAACTGAATGGCCAGGGCAGCCCTTGCGCACTGAATAACCTTCAGATCAGTAGGTGTCACTCTCCAAGTACAGGAGGCCAGTTTTCCCAGCAGTCTGACCTACCTGCCCTCTGGTTCTCCCAGCTGCCATTAGTCTGAAAGAGAGGGTGTAGCTCCTTGGCACTTAAGCCAGGCCAAGTTGTTGCTTCCTTCATGGTCCCTCCCTTATGCCAGTGCTAACACTTGTCTGACACCACAGTGGGCTGGGTCAGAGAACTAAACTGACACAAAGACCTTCCTTTTTTACTGTGCTAGTATTTTGCCAAGTCTAGCTCCCTGAAGCAGCTCCAAGGAAGGTCAGGTGCATGTCAGTGCCTCCCACTGCAAGGGAGTGGGCAGGAATGCTTGGCCTGGGGCTGAGGCACAGGCAGCCACAGCTCTATTGGCTGCAGAGTCTTGGAAGTGCATCCTGAGGTTCCAGCTCTGGGAATTGTGCTCAGCCCTTAGAATGGGACAGTTTTATGTGCTCTTATCTTTCTATGCCCTCATGTGTGTTACCCAGAACACTTGGCTTGCTCAGCGTCTTATTTTTCTCTGCTCTTCTTTTCAGATGTTGTTTTTCAATCTGCCATTAATGGCCTATCTGTGCTGGTGCCTGTTTCTGCGATGCCAGGGTCACAGCTTCCATTCTCACATCCATCACGTCCGACGCCTCGTGGCTGTGCTTGTTCACCTGGCAATGGCACTCCTCCTGGCCTGGCAGGTCTATTCCTGCTATTTCCTGCAGCGAACCTACGGGACCTTGGCTTTCTTCCTCTCCCCAATGAGAACGTGGCTGGTGGCGCTGACCTCAGCTCTGATTTACAAAACCTGGACGCTGAAATCATCTGAGCTCAGAACTTACATAGTAGAAATGAAAACCTGTCAGAGCTCCTGAAGTACAATCTAAGTATTCAAAGGTCTTTGACTTAAAAACTGTCAAGGCACAACATATAGTTTCGTGATGCTGGAATTCCATACAGTCCAACCATTAGGTGGTAAGATCTGAAGCTGCACCTGCACTGCTACAGAGCTGTATTAAATAATATGTATTGTTATACATTTACTATATACTTTTATTGTATTATACATATACAATATCCTGTATAATACATTATATAATAGTTATACATTAATACAGTATACGGTAAACTGTATAATAATCTCTGTAATAGGGGGTTTTGTGATGCAGAAGATAGATATGTCTGTATGGATCACAAATGGAAACATTTGCTCATTACTACTGTGAATGGAAAAATATTTTTAATTCATTAAATTCTTGATTTTTATAATGCCAGGAGAAATCAACGTAGATCTTGATAATGAGCTCCAGGATTTGTGCTTAACTTTGCTTTTTATTTCAAGGTTTACATATAATTTTACAAGACTAACTACAAGAATAGACCAGATGTCTTTATGAAGTAATGGTTATTGCAAAAGTGCTGTGGTGGCCTTCACAGTAGTCGTCCTGTTCTTCTACACTTTTTCAGCTCATAATGCTATATACAAGCACTTTATAGGCTGTTAGGGGTGTATTTGTGTTTCTGTTTACCTGAGCCATGGCCTATTGGTCTTGTCCTGGGAGTGCTGCCTAATTAACGTGCTCTCTCTCTGGGAGGAAGTAGCTCTGTTTTTCCACTGTTGAGGTTGCCAGTTTTCCCACACTTGACCAGTGAAAGGAGAGTGAATGATCACTGTTGCTGGGATTCCCAGCTGTAGTCAGAGTTCAGCATTAAGGCAAAGAATGAAGACCATGTCCTCAGGATGGGAGAGCCAGAAGGAATCCTGTGGTCTGATGCCTATCTTGCTCTGTAAGCGAGGGGGTCAGGGCTGTATTTCTGGGTCTCAGTCAAATGTGCCAAAGAGTGACCTAGGAAAACTCACTTGTTTGTTTTCAGTTTTTCTAAGTCTAAAAATGATGGAACAGTTACCTTTATGAAGAAGTAATGATCCAGAGCCAAGGGAGCTGAGGTACCTTTATCTGTAAAGTAAGGAGGCCACTGGCCTGCTTCACAAGACTGCTGTGAGTGGAACATTTAAAATACTTTAGGTAATTTTACAGTAAATTATTTATGACTCCTCAAGAAAAAGGAGGGGTAACTTACTTATGGCACTTTAGGAAAAAAACAGCAGTGACTGTAGTAGAACATCCAGGAAAATAAATTTAATTGGAAGAAAATATTGATTACAATTAAGACTTTTTGTTATTTCTAAAAGATTACAGTTTTCCTATTCCTTAATTCTTGTTCCTCAATGACTGACGATACAATAGGAAAGATAGTAGCAGCTCTCATTCACATAAGTTAAATACACTGTTAAGAGAATACAGAATGTCATTTCTTGCTACATAAGGTTGTTTTGCAAAGCTGTTGTTAGAAAATCAAAGAGGCAGGGCACAAAACTTACTTGTGAGATACACTACTGAAAAATTAATAATAAAATTGACATTTCACAATTAAATTAATTACTTGTATGTGATCAGGGAACATAAGAAGTGGCAATAAAATACTCCGCATCTATACCCTGTGACAAGACCCTGTTCTGAAATGATACTTATTTTTTGTTGTGGTGGTAGCAGTTGATTGTAATGTAATCAAATCTCAACGTAATCAAATGTCTATGGACTTAAAAATCTTACAGTCTGTCAAATATTTACTTTTTGGCTCCATGGGATGTGTTCAGTAGATGGATGGAATTCTCTTAAGAATCTCTCAATGTTATTCTTGGTGCGACGAGCAAAGATGTTTTATTTGTAGATGTGCTATCCTTGGCTCCAAGGACTCAAGAATCACTGCTCTGAAACGTGGCTGATGTGTGAATTATACACATATGTGGGAATGATGTAATCAATTTTGAGAGAAAGGGACTGTCCTGCTGCCCTGGTATGACAGCGAAGAGCACACTGTAGAAATCTAGATCTCTTCCCTGCATAGGAAGCACCTCTTAGCTCATGCTCTACAGGCACAGCTATTGCAGCTTTTTGTTGCCCAACAGACAAGTAGAACTTACCTTGTCTCACGTTAATGAAGATTTTCACCTGCTTCAACAGTTTTCCAATATTCTAAAACCTGAGCAGGAAAATATCTTTCCTACTTGAGCTGTACATTTTAACCTAGGAAGACTTTATTTACCAAGACCTTCTTAGAAGTTTTTTAATTCTTTGTATCTCATCAGGCTGAAAAAGCACGTGTCATTTTTCATGCTGCTGCTTGCTTATGAAGGAACTCTTGTGTTCATTGGTGAATTACATCCAAGATGCTGTGAAATGCACAACATAAACTAGGAAAAAGAGAGAAGATTCTTGTACGTGCATTACCCTCAGTGCTCTGTGGGCTGAGCAAAACTTGCAGAGGGAAGTTCCCAGGGGAATGCCATTGCCATGCATAATTTCCTGTAACTGTCATCAGTGAAGGCCTCTCCAATCCAGTGATCCCAATAAAGAGATCTTGGCATTCAGTGTAGTGGAAAATGCAAGGATGGGGGGGAGAGAGGCTTTTTCCATGTGCTTTTCCCACTGTCTCTACAGCATACTAACAAAATAAAAATACAAAAACCCCACCCCAAAACAGTTCCAATTCTGGAGCCGGCTGAGGCAGAGGCGGGACAGCTGCCTGCAGGGCAGCGAAGGCTCACTCGGGCTGCCTGGCCCGAGGACACGGAACAGGCTGCTCCAGTTTGAAATGCTCATTGCTGCCCGTGCAGCTTTCTGATGGGATCGTTACTGCCCAGCGAGAGCTGTAGGTACTCCCCTGGGGGAGCGGGACATAAAGGCAGCTCCATCCCAGCAGGAAAAGCACCAGCAGACAGCGTCCTGCCCTCCCCCAGTCTCCCCAGAACCAGGAGAGAGTCCAACCCTGCTGGCTCCTGTCCAAGCTTCACCCCGTCAGAACCTGGCCCTTGGCCCTTTACTTTCCCTTCCCACATTCCCCAGCCTCGGAGGCAAAGAAAGCAAGTAGGGGCTGCTGGGGTGAGGAAGGCTCCTCCTTGCAGAGGAGAGACTGCAGGAAGGTCTCTGAGATATGGAGAAGCCAGCCCAAGGAGAGGGTGGAGCAGGGGAGGGTAGACCCATAGCCCCATGAGACCTTACTGCCTTCTCTCACCGTGTGCCCTCGGTCTCCTAGAAAAATAAATTGCAGCTCCCTTCTCTTGCATAAACACTGCTTTGCTACTTCATACTTTCAGTTTTCTTTCACTACTGCTGACTGTTTGGCCACCCTCTTACCACCACTCGACCCAGAGTAAAGTGCTGTAGCAAAACTGAATTTTGCTATCCAAGGTATCTTTCTGGTTGCAAAATTCTGTGTTCCTGTGGCTAAAAAGTCTCGACTCATTTCTGCTTCTTTCTGTGCTCTTCCTAAAGAGTTCCCAGTTGTGTCTCACAAAATATTTTCTAGGTTTGGAGCTTATTCCAGCTGCTGTTACCCTTTCTTATTGCGGGATAATGCCATCTGCCCGTGATCTTCTTTTATCCCCTGGCAGTGTATTTATGGATTGTATCAACATTTCCCACTGTGAAGACAACCCAGTAAAGAGAAAGGCAGTGTAGCAATACAGAAGAGCAGTGTTACAAACAACAGGACTAAGTAATCCTGCATCTGCTTCTTCCACAATCAAAGCATTAAAATATAGAATAAAAAGAGATGCAGCTATTTGACAGGCATCTGCCTTCGCTCTCTCCACTTTTGTAACAACAGCTACTATAAACTGCAGTCAGACACGTTTACACCAGGGCTGGCAAGCTCTTTTCATGGCATCGCTGACATTTTCCATGAAATCCTGACACTGAACTACACAGCCTAGCATTAGACGACTAAGAGGTGCTCCTATGAAAACCAGCATGTTTTTCCGATTATCAAGGAAGAAGCCAACAAGGACAAGAAACATGATGAACTACAAAAAAAAATAAGGAAAAGGGGGAAAAAAATGGAGAGTAAGAAAGCAGAAGAGAAGAAAATATTAAATATAAGACAGCCAACAGCAACTGTTCAAGGTGCAAAGGGAGAAGGGATGGAAATGGGAGTGCATAAAACTTTACCAATACAAACAAGCAGAAGATTGGCTCAAAGAAAAATAAGAAAAAAAAAAGGTCTCTCCGCCCAATACTGTTTAAGTTTTATTACCTTTTGCAACAAGAAATGCTTATTTATAAAGATTGTATAGCTGAACTTCTAGTACCTTACCGTGGTCACACAACTCCTGCTCTGAATTCATGCTTGCCATTGCTTAAGATCTTATGGACTATCACTCACCATCTTTGTGAGGTAAAGCTCCATGGGACAAATGCTGGTGCTTCTGCAGCCAGTGGCTCTCTACCTACTACATCCAAAGAGTCTGGGATTTTTGTTACCAGTTATTAGTCACGCTTTGTTAAATGAGACCTCTCCTACAGTGCAAAATATATGATTGCCGAAGAGCCACACTATTACAATAATTAAGAAATTAAGACAAGGTGAAAAAAAAGATATATTAATATTTTTTACAACTGTGGGCACTTGGTTTAAAGCATTTTCTCCCTTTGATTTTTATTTATTCTTAAGAGGTAACATGAGCCAGGATTCACAAGTAAAGTAATGCTTCTGTGAGAATCCTAAACATTGGCGGTACCAGGATGAGGTTTACTTTGACTGTCCCCATCTTTTTTTTTTTTTCTTTTTTCCCTAAAGCCATTTGACTAATGCTGATAAAACCTATATTGCCCTTGATAGCTTACCTAACTACAGGAATGCTGCTGCAATCAAGCTGCCTTTATTACGGTAAAGAATCAGTACCTCAGCATGATCTCACTCTGGATCACACCTCACATCATCAGCTCTTAATAGGCTTATGATTTTTGTGGATTACTAAGCAATTGCTGTAAAAATAATAGTGCTGGGAATTTTATACTTTTATCGTATTTTGTTTCAGTTGTGAAAAACAGCTTCCTAGAGGACTGTCATTCCTGGATGGTGTGTCAACTCACAGTGCCAGAGATGAGCTCGCTCTGGAGTAGCTCTTCAGCAAACACTGTTCAAAAGTACAAAATCTGTACTTTGGACAAGCAAATGTACCTTTGGAAACATACATATGTCAGACTGAGGCCTTCACCTATAACATAGGAAAGGAAAATATTTTAACACCTTTTCAGTAGTGGTTATTGTTATGATTGCTTTCTTACGTTTGTACTACACAAACTCACCACAGTGAAGTCTCTTTTGAAATATCCAGGTATTTAATTAGCTTGCTTTGGATACTATCCTAAGATATACTTCCTTCCAAGCAGAAGGAATTAAAACAGAAGAAGGGTCCTCAGTTTTAAGAATAAAAGGCATTTTTCTTAAAACAGGCTGTTGAAACTGAAACAAAATTGATAGATTGGAAGAAGCCAAATACAGGGAAATGCAAGTTACCATACATTGAAACTTGTGTGTAGGTTAGTGTCTTCAAGGGTGGAAGAAAATATGAAAACACCATCGTGACACCATGCCCTGAAAAGTGCCAGATACATTTATGTACAATTACAGACACACACAAAAAAAACCCAAATTCAATGGAGGACTTTCTATTCCTAATTAAAACTGGTACTATTTCAACTCAGCAGCAACAGCAATACTAACACTCTCATTTGTAAAAATACTCTTGCATTGATAACAATTTTCAGGAGCAGTAGCAATGGAGCCTCAGGTTAAGATCAGCTTTGTTGCAGGGGTGTGCAGTGTTAATGGTTGGTCAGGTGTGTGCAGTGGGCTGTTTTCTTTTGCATTTAGATATTTGCTTTAGGAAGGAACTGTAAGGATTATTCAGAAAGATTGAGTGTGTTAAAGTGCATTAAGGCTAACCTGCTGCCTGGCAGAAGTTGAATGCAGAATGCATTGGGTAACAAACCTATGGGCTGATGGTGATGCCGTTTCAGTCTGAATATTGGTATCAGGCACAGGCATATGGGAGGGAAGAAAGAAAGGAAAGGGGGCAATGGACACATCAGCACACTCATTAGAGCGGCTGTTTGTAAGGTTGTATTCCCATCAGCTCCTTTCCCATTAAATCTGGCTGACATGACAGGAATTCAAGTCTAGCGACAGTGCTCAGGATGACTGCATTTCCTCCTGCCTCTTGTTTTAATATACATATGAATTATCAAGTCTTGCAAGCCTGCATTGCTTAACCTTCACAAGTGAGTTACCATCTATAAACAGTCAATGTGCAGGAATTCACAGAATTTCACTCACCTGTTGCTTTCTGCCTTCATTTGCCAACTATGATCATACTGATCTTACTGCATAAAAATTTTGGCTTCTATCCCAGTGTGACACTGTTATTATTAATGCTGCTTGAGTTAGTTATGCTGATGTTGGATTCACAGTCTAGCTGAAAGTGAACCAATCACTAGTTTTGTAGTTGTGAAAGGGTTAAAAACCACAAGAGCAAGAAAGATGTTGTAAATACCTTAGTCACTCAATTAGATCAGAAGACACCCTGTTGTGATTTAAGGATGTTGTGAATACCTTGTTAGACTTGAGGGCAGTCTGATGTGATTTAGGGAGTAGCTAGAAGAACAGTTATAAGATAAGGGGGGCTCTGGGATAATTTCTTTACAGACAACTCGGCCTTGGGAGAACAGATGCACGGAACCAGGAAGATAGGAAGAAACAGAAGAATGGCAACAACAGTCTTGAAGGACAACATCTACGCGATCCTAGGACTGAGTTTGCGCAGAAGCAAAGGTCAATCAGCGAACACAGTGAGGAAGACTATGAGCCTTCATCTGAAGACCCCCAAAGACCACCACAAGAGATGACTGCGCATGCAAATCAGATATTTACATATGTTAATAAGTTTCTGGAAATCTCATGTTTATGCATAGCAGTTCTCGGAAATCCTATGAATATGCATGATTGTATAGTATATATTCTCTAAAAGTTCAGTAATTCATTGGAGCACTTATGGTGGAGAATCCCCAGTGCTGCCCAGCGCTGCAATAAAGAATACCTGCTTAATAGTAACTTCGTTGCTATTGAGTTTCATTTCAGGGACTCTCTGAGTACTCCGTTTCTCCCTTGGGGAGATTCGGACTGTGAGGAGAAGCATCCGTGGATTTTTGTATCAGTTGGAAAGTGCATACTGGAAGATTTTAGACCATCTAATGCTATACTGCAGGTGTCTCTCTTCCTCAAAGTTTATGGCATCCGTCACTGCATGCTTCCTTCTTTCAGGGCTAGCTTCAGCACTAGGAAACGAAAAGACTGTTTTTCATATTGCTCACAACCATATTAGGCAATTTTGATACCCATTGTCTTACTTTCCACAGCATGCAAAATGATTTATAATGCCAAATTACTTGCATAGTGTTTCTTTCCTAGTCCTTGGATTCCATTTAGTTTGAGCTTAGGTAGTGACTCAAGCAGATCTAGATAATCCATCCTCTGGACAGCTCAGCTGACCCTGCTGTTGGGAAGCACTTCTCTTAAAGGCAAACAAATTAACACCAAAACCAATCGCCTGTGAGTCAGAATGTGTCATGAACAATCCTATTCTCTAAATAAATATGTGTTAATGTCTCTAAATGTACATAGTAGTGGAATTCTAATGTCTTTAAGATAATTATCTCTTCCCTTTTCTCTTCCTTGCTTTTGAAGACACACAATCTCATCAGTCTCATTTGGCTTGGGGTTATGCTAGTCAAACTTGGAAACGGTGACTCATTTTTTCAAGTGTCCCCATTGAGATGGTAAAAAAGCATTGTTAGACCAAAAATTCTGAGCCAAGATAAGTTACTGAGGGAACAGAAGGTCAATCGTCTGCAAAGTTACCTTCTGTCATCAGGCAGTGTGTTTTGAGATCCTGTCACCCTGGAGAAGTGCAAAATCAAAAAAAACTAGTGAAATCGGGGAGATTGTCATAAAAATAAGATAAAGTAGATTTTAGAAAAGGAATTCTAAAAAGAAAACTTCACTTAAGTCTGGAATGCAAAGATTGAGAAGAGTAAATAAACAGTTAAGCAGGAGGCTCACCCTACACCTGAACCTATCTCTGATGCAAAGTCTCAGGTTGCATACAGATGGAATTGTAAATGAATTAGGTTTCAAGTGCTCTGAAAATAGGGGATGTAATGAAACAATATAAAGAAATGCACAAGACAGATCAGTGGAAATTTGTTCCAGATGGCAAAATGGAAATACCTTTGTTATTAGAGATCTTGAATTCCAGAAATGGAATTTTTCAGTACAGTTATCTGTAAAAATGAGAACAGTTACATTCTGTAATGATTAGCCAGATTGATTGGATTGTCAGGGTAAACTTAGACGAGTAAGTTAAAAATTCCTAGAGAAGTTCCTGGGCACTGAGACAAACTAGCATGGGAATGGTGCACATCGACACTAGTAAATTCTTCTAAAGACCAAACTAGGTGGCTGCATACAAATTGCTTATTGGAAATGGTTCCTAGGATGTTCTAACTTCCAAACCATACCCATGAAATGTTTGCAAGTGTGCTGGCTGGCAACTGTCAAAATCATGTCAAATAACATATTACTTGTTGCTAGTATAAATGATTGCATTCCTGTTTCCAGTTCTATTTAGTTTATTAGCATAGGTTCTGCCTTAGCATCCCAGAATCTCTGCTTTACCGAACAACTTAATGGTTTATTTAAGAAAATGGAAATTAGTATACGTAAAAACTTGCTCACTGTTAGAGATAGAATCCAATTATTTTTCCCGAAGCAATAACATTTACTTAGAAACTGAGACGATCTGTTTTCCAATATTGCCTCCATTCATCATGGACTGGAAAGCGGCTTCAAGAGAAATGATGAAATAAGTTAGTGCCAAGCAAAATGTGCCAAGTAACTTTCAAAAAATTTAAAAAAATGGTAGAAGCAAATGTATTAAACAGCTCCCCAAATTAAGAAGGAAAAAAAAAAGCTAGTCTGTAATAAACTGCTAAGGGCAGTTTTGTGTAATAATTAAAAAAACTGATTGGTAAGCAACTGTTTAGCCCTATACAAGTTAATGATTACATTTGCTGCTTTTGTGATATGCCATACAAATAGCAAACAGAAAGACAAGGCATGACTGGAGAGCCCACAAATGCTGCGGGTTTCACAAACTTTTGTGAAAGGAAAAGGTTTATAAATAGTCTACATAGTGCAATAAATGCCTGAAAGTGGTGCAAAATAAATCTTTGAGTAAACAAAGTATGAAATATGACTGCTATATTTGATCAAATTCCTTCAAAATACATATGTATACCAGTAAGTAGCAACGACTAGAATAAATTTAAATCTAAGATTTGGCTATCGCTTAATTCTACTGGTTTCCAATCTTGTGGGACTAAAGACTAAATGGACTAAATCATACTCTTCCCTTTTACTTGAAAGCGAAGCATTCTTACAGCACATCTTGAATCACCTGGCTCTCATCTCACTGGAGTCACAAGGCCCCCTTCATTTTTAGATTTTCTTACAGATTTTCTGAACAGGCTACAGGCTATTTTGTTCCTTTAAAAGAAATTATTTTTTACTTTGTTTAGCACTCTCTAATATGCCTTCTCCTTTCTTGTGTGTACTTTTCAATTTGTTAGCAAATCGAATAACAAGGACTGTTAGAGATTGGGTTTTTTAAAGCATAAGTTCAAGGTTTCCAAAATACCATTTTCTTACACACAAGTTCTAAGAAATGGGCAGCATCTTAAATCTGTAAGATCAGGGTGACAATCACCAGCTGCTAAGGTAGCAGTTTAACAATTCATTCCCTCCCAATAGTAAAAAAAAAAAAAAAAAACCACAAAATTTATATTCAATAGGTTTTTTTAACATAAAATAATCTTCTCACAGAACTTTTTAATACCTTGTGAAAAAAAATATTTTTTATTATAACATAAAAATTTTTTAGATAAAATAGAAAAATCTGCATTGGCAAATGAAACAAAGGAGGTAGTTAACCTCTACTGTCATTGTATTTAATGAGATTATTCTTCTTAGAAAATGGTGTAAAAATCTTACCACCAATGTTTGCTAAGCCTTCTACCACGGTCTCTCTGACCTGTCAATGCAAACAAGTCCTTTTAGCTTTCTTCAAACATGATTAACATTTCTTAGAAATATGCCATGAAACTGCCACAGAAACTACCAAAATCTAAGGGATCCTCTTGCTACAGTGGACAGTACTCTGTTTGGGCCAGATTCTTTCATCAAGAGAGGAGTGGATACTTTCTGATAAACCTGTAGGCAATTTAATGCTTCAATCAGAACTGGAACATCCTTGCCCCTGCCAAAATTTCACATCTCAGGATTTTCCCAGGAGAAAATCACCTGAAGAATCAAAAACTAATTTAGACAGACCTCACAAGGAAGGGATGGATAAAACATCTACCCATCACAAAATAATAAATAGTGATCATAAAGCTTGAAACAAAATTTCAGACAAGATCCCCTAAAGCATTCAGGCCACTAACTAATCAGGAATTTGAAAGTAAGTATTTTTGAAGGTCTGATCCCTTAAGCAAAAAAGCACTTGCACTCTATACTAAAAGAAATACAGACATCAGCAGCATGTAATTAGAAAAGTCTGTCATACTACAGTCACATCATCCTCAGCAGGTATCTACTGAAACAGTTCTACCTAATAAGCTTTCAAGTATACTTCAACATTCGTAAGAAAATCTGTTCAATTCTGAGGCATGGTAAGAGAGCCAAAAACAAAGAAATCAGACTTCTTGTAGTCAGACCATGATCTGAGGAGGTAGTACCAGAGGCCATAGATTAGATGTAAAAGTTCCTACCTTCAGTTTACCCTCTTGGATCCACTGACAGAGTTGTAACACACTAGCTTCTTGTTTGTCCATATAGTTCAACACTAAGAATCTTTCCCTGTGAAAGACAAGAATGAGCCTTGATTTAAGAAAGGTTGGCAAGCATATTTTGAAATCTTTACAAATCTTTTCAGGAAACAGCATTATTGAAACCGAAGGATTATGAGTACTAATTACAATGAGACGCAGCTCAGAGCTTTGCCAGCTTGTTGAGACAGCTCCCTGCAGTGGGAGCGTGACAGTAACATACATCTTAGACAAGTAATGCTGTTCAAGTATCAGAGAGGAGAGTAATAAAAATCAAGTAGTAGCGCCAGAATAAGCAAATGTCCATAAAATGTGAGTGAATTCCTATTCTTTTTTACTTTGTGGTAGGGAGAATAATTAATGGATCTGCAACTAGAGGGCGAGTATAAATTAACTTTCAGGCTCCCCAAAATTTTGCATATCCTGCTGTCACAGCTGCATATAGCCATCAAGAGAAACCGAAACGATCATCAAAACCAGTAATTACTTGTAGCAATGTACTGACTAAATTTTCCACTGCCTTCTACTACGCATGGTGTATTTTAGTATTTTTATCCATTTTTTAAAAGTGCAGACAACAGTAACAGGGACAAGAAAAGAATTTTAATTAGAAGAGGTCAATCTGTTTGCACAGAAATCAAAAGCCTCCCCAACTTTCTGCAATGCAATGAATGAAAATCTCCTAAGACTTTGCTCCTAATCTCTGCCTTAGCTCCACCTGAATCTTGACAGGAGATTCAGCAATTCCCAGAGTCATAACAAAAATCAATGTTCTACCTGTATATATCTGTCACACCCACAGTCCCATTATTTAATAAAACCCCAAATACTAAAAACATAATTTCAATACAATCACTGCATCAGCTGCATCCTTACTTCAAAAATATTTTATTTTCTCTCTGCCTGAACTACTACACTTGGAGAGAAGGCATTCTGCAAAACAACTGAGAACAGAACCATGGCAACACCTTCCCTCATACTGATGAATCTGTCAGAGACTCCAGGATTAAATCAAGCAACCACAAACCAAGCATAACAACAGACAACTATATTAACAACGTCCTTTCCCATTTTTTATGCTGATAGAGACAAATGTAAGAGAAAGGATTTATTGACATCGTGATTATAGTTTCCTTTTTTAGTATGGCAAAGTCCTGTTCCAATTACACGTGCCTACTGTGGAACTACAGACTACCTTCCGGGCGTCGGAGTCACAACATCACGTGTGCAATCTACCTGGAACCTGGTCACAAGTTCTGGAGGAGAAAAGTACCTTGTGATATTCCTTTCTTTCTGTATTTTTTCTATGTCAGGAGGCAGCGGAGGAGGATAAGGCACATCTTTGTTATACTGAGAAATCTGTCCACACAGGATGATATGGCTGTTCTGATTCATCTGTTTGGGACAGCACAAAGTGAGAAAAATTACATTCCTTGCTCTCAGAAACTAAATTTTCCAGAGATGCAATAGATTATATTGCAAAACTTTCACATGGGTATCCTTATTCAGAGCCACATTTTCTAGAAAAGAGTGGAAGAATTGCAGGCAGTTCCATTCAACCTATGACAGCATTCAAATAGATAAATGCAGGGCAATAGTGGAAAAATAAATCTTATATGGCCTATGTGTAATTTAAAAAGGCATTAAATACAAGGAAGGTAAGAAATTGTTATCTTACTATGTGCCCTTTTTGTCAGGAGGATGGGTAATAGGATACAGTCTCCTGGCCAAACAAGTGAGAAACGAGAAGCAGAAATTGTGTTTCCACCACTATACTGCCAGGCTAGTCAAAATGACAGACACTCATTTCAAATATCTGATTTCTCCTCAGGACCAGGATCAGCACCTGGATTAGTTCAATGGAGGGGAAAGCCTGCTCTGCTGTATTGCAAGCTGGTCTCCAGTATGGATTAATTCAAAGCTGGGCACGCAGACATTGGAGAATGACTAGAATAAACCCAACAGCTGGTATAATCACCTGACTTATTACTATATCACTGATGTCTCCACCAACATTGTCAAAGTAAACATCCACACCGCCTGGGCAGAGTTCACGTAGCTGCTCTGACACATTCCCCTTCTTGTAATTGATAGCAGCATCAAAACCCATTTCTTGGACCAAAATGGAGCATTTTTCATCTGTGCCAGCGATCCCCACCACTCTAGAGCAGCCCTCCAGACGGCCAATCTGCAGGAGCACAGTTAAAAAATAAAGAAAACAAAACAACAAACAATAAAGAGCAGTTAAACCATTCAGCTGCATAAAGATACCAGGGGGAGGAAGGGGGCCTGAGGGGGTGTTACAGTTATCCCCCATCCCACTAAACGCCAGGCAGCGAAGTTCAGCCCACGCTCCCATCTCGTGACACAATTGCCTCTTGTCATTCCCTCCTCACACGTATAGAAGGGGCAGGTACAATCAAAATCTGCCATCCTTCCAAACTCACTGACTGCGGGAGGTTTAGTCGGAGGAGTCACCAACGACTGGCAGTACTGGAGAGCCAAATATAGTATAAAATCACCATCTGCCAAGTACTGTAACATAGCTAATAAAAGGCAAAAAAGATTGGAACATAATTGATTTAGATACATTCTTCATAGATTTGCTTATGCATTGTTTCCTCATAACTCCTCTTTATCAATAAGTCTTAAGCTTGCTTAATAACTGTTGTTTGTGTTCGTGTATATGTGTACGTGTGTGTGTATATTTGTAGATAAGCACATATACACACATACAAACACACCACAACATGTTCTGCAAAGCTGAGGAGGATAAAAGGGTTGTAAATCTCAAAACACAAAGGATGCCATGGAACACAACATGAAGAAGGGTTTACTACATTTTTTTACTGACTATTTTTTAATATTAAAAAAATGAAAGTCACCAGTTAACTCAAAGACTGTGTTCAAATGGCAGACTACTATAAAAATACATAGTAAATACATGTATTTATACCATCTATTTTATTTATGCTAGTGACAAGTAATCACCTTGGGCCGTTTCCTCCTATCCCAGTTTCAGGAAATTGAAGTTTCACTCCTAAAATCTTTGTCAGTGAGAGTGTGAGCCAAATCTGTGAAACTGGCCCTTCCCATAGAGTTACACCTGCTCACGTTTACAATGATTTTATGTGTACATTTACTAACCAGCATGTTTCAGAAGATAAACTTGGTAACAGAGTACGCTTGTATGTCTTAAGCCTGCCTACCTGGCCGGCCAAAGAGCCGCAGGCACCGGCTGCTCCGCTCACCACCATTGTCTGATTTGCACCCACAGCCACGTGTCCTTTCTCCTTTATACCTAACAGGGCCGTCAGTCCGGTGATGCCAGCTGCACCGAGAAAGTAGGAAAGGCGTCCATTTACAAGCTGTGGAACAAGCTGTAAAACAGAAACATGTAGTGGTGTTCATTTCTTTTTAAGGCGAGGTTTTGCTGTTTGCTATTTGATTGCCTGAGGATAGAAGACTAACTTAGGATATTTACCAGGCAAGGTACAACTGGTAGGGAACAAGCTAGCTATAAAATAGGTCTACCTTAATAACAAGGTTTACAGAAAATGAAACAAAGATTCTATTTCCACAGTTTTAGAAAAAGTTTTTACACAAAGTCACTTGCAAGAACTTTAATTATGGAAGTGTCAAAAAAGCAGCTGGGAGATAAGTTTCCAGCAATGGTAAACTACCCTTATGTTAGCATAAAGGATAAAATAGCACCGTTTTATCAAATATTGCAATTGCAGATCAGTGGCAAAGGGTCCTAAAGGAAGCAGCTTATTGGAAATTGTACATTCTTAAACCACAATAATTTTCTGTGTTACATGAGGAAGATGAACACAATATACCTAATGCACTGTTACCTCTCCATATTCAACTTACTGTTGAATACCCTTTCTTCTGTGGATGTAAAGCTCAAGTACAAGCTTTTGCTAGGACATGTTAGTGAAATAAATTGAATTTAATATATCTAAACACTCAAGTCTCATGACTACATTCTCACGGATCAGGACTTCTAACTAGAATTAGGATAATTAACAGAATTAACTAACAGAAGCAGCTTCAGGGAAATTTATTAAAAATCCAACAATTGAAATAATTCTGGCATGTCTGTGACCGAAAAAAGCATTATTTTTCTATATTAAGAAAAGAGAGAAACTGATACAGATTTTTTGATCTGCCATTTGAGAACTGTCTGCTTCAATAACATTGGCTTGTTTTTGACTAAGAAATGGTATCATTAGCCACTATTTTAAAAAAAAGAAAAAAAAAGGTTTAGGAACAGAAAATAGTGACAATCTGGGCTTTGCATTTACATTACCTTTTGTAGCAAGCTTCCATCTAGAATGGCCACTGTCTGCCAGGGCCAATTGAAGGATGTTACAAAGTCCCCTTTAGCAAGGTTATCGTGCTTGCTCTCCTCCACAACCCCAATGCCCCCACCGTCAGCAACTTCAGACAGCTGCCAGGGCAGGAGGTAATCTGAGCCAGTATCCTCATTCATTCGGCAGCGCTGAAAGACAAGGCTTTAATGAAAGACTCTGGTGGAACACATGGTTTGTTTTTGAGTTCAAGTTGGGGATGAGGTATGTTTAAAACTTCAAACACAAAGGGCTACTCAAAAATCTCTCAATAAGCCCCAAATATTCATCATCTTTTCTTAGATCCCTCTTTCCCCTCTTGTTTGCTCAGTACAAAAGGACCATTCTGATCTCCTCCAGCAGCGTTACCAAAACCAACACCTTGTATAGACGCTGCCTCAAAGTCAGCCGTGCAACCAAAGACGAGTGGCTTGGATCTGACGAGAATTCTATAAATGCCGTTCCTTAACTGGATGAATCATAGAAATGTAGGATTGAAAAAAACACCCACAAGTCATTTAGTCCGTGCCTATGCACTGAAGAACAGTCCAATATATTTAGACCATCCCTGACAGAGATCTGTTTAATGAAACATCTTGAAATCTGAAGTCTGTCCTTGATATCTCCCCCTGTAGCCTGAGTTAGTACTACAGGATTCTTAAACTTTTCCTTAATTCCCAAGCTAAACATACTTTCCTGAAATTAAGACTGTTTCTTTTCTACCATCTCCATCTATGTAGGGAACAAATGATCAGAATTCTCTTTATAGCAAACTTTAACATACTAGCAGACTGGGTCTGTCTGGTTCTCCTCCTACCTTCACTTCTATTTCAACCCACAACTCTCCCAACCACATGATTTCTACAGTTTTGCAAAATTAGGTGCAAGTGCTGGTTATGGCTTCATTCACTAATCCTCTCTCTGTTTCCATTTTTTACAAAGTATTGACACATTTTTGTATTGCCATCACCCACTTAAGGAGAAAATCTGACTTTCATTTGTAAACAGAACTGATAATAGCTAAATAACATTTAACTTGAACTATTTACTTGAATTATTACTTCCTTCCATGGCAAAAAAAAAAGTTAAAAAAATTTATATAAAAAAGGGAAAGGTTCAGAAAAAGCTGATACAAACAATTCTGTAACAGTATACCAGGGCTCACAGTCTCTTCCTGGTCCTATAAAGTCATATTCCTATATATATCACAGGCACATTAATGCCAAGTTCCTTCCCAATATAACTCAATCAGAATGAATAGAATTACTAAGTTATACTAGAGATATATTTGTCCTGTAATTGGTAACTTTGGTGTTAGACATCATGACAGGTACAGAGATGAAGATATTTTGAAAGCAAATTCTGGCTTAGCTCTCAGTCCATCACCTACCATGTAAGGGTCCACAGAGAGATAAAGAGTTCTAACACGCACTTGTCCTGCTTGGATCATATCTGCTATTGTACTTTGTTCCAGTCGGAAGTTTTCAGCCACTGGCACTCCATTCTTACCTAGAATTATTTTAAAATCAAATAAATAAATGAATCAATATACAGCTTCCCTTAATCAATATGGGAAGGCCTTTTTTTAAGGCAGTCCTTTTTAAAATAAGTTAGGCTGTATCTATATTGAGGTATAAAACTACCAACCAACTTTCAGATTTTATATCACAGACAATGATTTAAATGGGTGCACCACCACCATCCAAACTGAAGACCTGCTGATCTGTCAGCTTACGCTTACCTGGGCCAGTACCAGGCACTTGCACTGACTGACAGTTTCCATGCTGTTTGCTACACATAATTTTTATGAACAATTAGGGCAAATTAAAAAAAAAAAGGGGCTGTTCACATTCTCAAAAAATGGTTCTATATACCCTATGTACTGAAAAGCTCCTAACTTTCAAAACAACACATGCATTGGGACTTCTCTTACATAACAAAACCATAGTGCACTATTTCACCAGTAGCAAATGACCATAAATTTTAACCAGGTAAGTTTTAAACCCTCACCTTTCAGTCTCTTTTGACTCAGTGAGACTGGGGGAACACAGATCATTGCCACTGCGCATGTGTATGCTGCAAGAGCACCCCTTCACAGCTACAGACAGACCTCCTTAAATTAAAGCTTCCCAGAAACACCTGTAAAATGTATGCCAAGAGCCCCAGCACTGGAGGCTTCATCCTCAGGTTGGTACCGCATGCAACAGATCAATCAGACTGACAACCGGAACCATTGGCACCAAAAGGAGAGAGCCAGATCCCCATATATGTTTTAAGTCAGAGTGTCTGGGTGACTAGAGCAGACTACTGCTGTAACATTTGATTTGCATTAGAAAAGACTTATGTGAAAGTCACACAATAGTTCTTACCTCTTAGGACTATTTTGGCGTTGAGCAGCATACAATACCCCCCAAAAACTTAATGCACACATGTGGGTTTTCTACAACAGACAATTTATAAACTCACTATTCTAAAAATTATGCTGACATGCGTAACAAGGCAAATGTGTAAGCAAGGAAGTAAACAGATCCTCAGAAGTGCGAATTTAAAAAACAAACACTTTGAAACATGGGGAGAAGAAAAGATTTGATATTTACTAAAAGGAAACAAAAATTAACAGTAACAAAATACTTTATTTTAGTCATCTCTTAAAGTGCAAAAAGAACAAGTGTCAGAACTAAAAAGCAACACTTGCTAATCTTTCTTCACTCCGAGTCCCCACACTTTGGGTTTTCTCATATATTATGCATTAACCCTTTTTTTCTCACCCAAGAGTTTAGAAATCTGTATATACAGACTAAATAAATACACTTCACAATTAACTTTATTTATGCAATATTGAGATACCTAAATGGCAATACCTTAAGTTAGTGTCTGTTTCTACCCTCATAATTTTTGAGCATTAAGCAACCGTAACAAACACATTGCTTCTTTATTGGAAAGAAATACATACCGGGGCGTGAATTCAGCACTACTCTCTGTATAATCATTCCTGCTTTTGCAGCAATTTCGCACTGGATTCCTACAAAGGAAAACATTGTTTGAAGGACTGAAACATAAATTTTCTTGAAAAATAATGTGAGGCAAAGTAGTTAGTAATTTGGAAACTGAGAATGAAATATGGGCCTCACCAACTTCAGCATCCATGCCCAAGAATCACATAAAACAAGCTCAAATGTAAAATAAGCAAACGTGTGAATAAAGACTTTTCCTGTTTACCTTGTTAAAGCCAGGATTTTATACAATCTCACAGTAGCACCTTCTGGAAAGACTGAAAATTCTAATGTACCGTGCTTCTTGTAGGATCATGACCACCCTCTACAAGGCTGCAGGAGATGTGTTTGGTTTGCTTTCCTGTGCTGACTGAGAACACTCTGTTCCCACCTAAAAGACACTGAGGCAGCTTTGCATGTGTAAGTCAGGTGCAACTCAATAAAAGGCAGGCACGCGTACCAGTAATAGTACTATGCAGGAATATCATAAAAGGAGATCGTTGTGTAAGATGTTTCACATGAAATAGCAAGTCTTTCTATTAGCAGTGCATTTTCTCCTAAGAAATGGTCTGGGCCAGAGATGAGAAAGAATTAGATCACCATTTGATGTGTTTTACTGAAAAATTTCTCCTTGAATTTGAATAGTTTAAAAGAGGAATGTAAATTTGTGTTCTTGCAACCGTGAGATGCCAAAGCAATTAACAGGGAATGAATCTGATTTAACAGGAGAAAAATCATGATCTCATATGCTTTCAGAGATAATACAAAATAAAAATGTTCTTACTACTATTCTCAGCTGAGTGCCATAAATAACCAACCTCCATAAGAACTAAGGACATTAAGGAATGAAACATAATAGCTGATGTCTTTGTCATAATCTTTATTTTGCTGACAAGAACAGCAAATTGGAGTGAAGCTAAACAGATGAGCTTAGAAAGAGTACATCATCACCACTTATCCAACATCTTTATTCTTTGAACATTGCAGAACACAGAACTTTCTGTTTGTACTGTTACAGTGCTTGCATTACAGCACTCACAGACCATCAAGAACTACAGCTTGGAGTGCGGAAAAGTATAACAACAACAAAAAAGTTATCAGGAGAAAATGGGCATACCCCTGGCTTTTCCCTCTCCTCTAAAAGCCCCAACTGACTCAAATCAAAAATACCTTATTCATAAACCAGATAAAGGTTTAACATTTGATTGTGTTTGCACTTGAAAAGCTACTTATTAGGCAAAAATTATTCAAGAGTTAGTTTCTTTTCAGTATTTCAACACCTAAGGGTGCTACAAGAAAAACTACAAGAAATGGATCTCAAATGTATCCTTACAGCATCACATCAGTGAAAAATAAGTGACCTGCACAACAAAAGGAAAAAACCCCACACTTTGATGAAGTTACTAGTTACTGTTTAAAAACAAAAAATGAGCATTGAATATAGGGGAGTTTACAGTTAAAGAGAGAAATAAAAATCCATTTTTATGCCCACACAGCTGAGACAATCTCTCGAATAAATATACTCATGTAAAACCCTAACAGGAAGGATGGCCTAAGATAAGCTTTGGCAGATCTTGGGTTCAGTTTAGATTACTTCTTTGAATGCCTGACATACTGAGGGAACAAAAATGCTACTGATTTCCCAGGGCACTTTCACAGCTTTTGGTTGAGAAGCCTGTGTACTAATTCAATCTGAAGATCTTCCAGATACTGTGAGTGGGTGGACAGAAAGCAAGGCTGGTAACTGAATTGTCATTCCATAACAGCTGTCACAGTCAAATACAACACTGGAGATGGACATTTACTTCTAAATATGACTTCACTTACTCTACAGTGGAAGTCAGTAATGCCACTACACAAGCAAAAGTTCACACTAATATCGTAACATAGTAAGAAACAATCCAACTTTCCTCACATTATAAACATTACAAAAGTGCGTAAAGAAAATAAGTAGAAGCATGATCCTTTAGCACCGTAAACTGAGGAAAGCTTTTGGAGAAAGAGAACAGATTTTTTAAAAGCAAAATAAAATGGATTTGTACCGTATACATAATCCTTTTCAATATACATGTAATGCCAACGTGAAGGACATTTGATTCTATTTTTTTAAAAGACCAACAGGAAGCAAGATGCACTATCATTTTAGCTTCTCAAAACAAAAATAATCTGAGTTGGTTTTACTTTTTAAATCAAATGGAGTAAAATTAATTTCAAGTTTTAACATCATCTATGCCATCTATGCCAAGATCACCTCACCCACCATGTGAGTATCACAGGAACATTAAGCAGCACAACAGCAGTACCACCAGTGGAGTCTCAGATATATTTTGGTCCAGTTTTATTCTTATCTCCTTTTCCCCTTGCCTTTCTTCTCCCATTTTTGCAGAGACACATGACAACTCCTTTTAAAAATGTTAAATAAATTCCTCAGCACTAAAATGCCCCAGTTTGTCCTGGGCTTGGTTCCTAGAACTTCCAGTTTCTGAGATTGTCCATAAGGCACTGTTTTCAGTTGCATATACTTTTGCCAAAACGATTCACCTGCTTCCAAGTTCTTAGAGCCCATGCCAGGTGCAGCCTAGTGAAAAAAGGAAGAGCAGGCAGTTTATCCCTCCTTTATCAGGCCCAGACAGCATGGAGGATGAAGCCAGTCAATCTAAATGGAGGACAAGGAAGATTGGAAGTCTTCTGAAACTGTGGTGTCAAAATGGCTGGAACAAGGATCCTCAGAGAAAACTCAAAGAAAGGAATTTCAAGGAAGAATGACTCTGAATGAAGAACATGCAGGAATGAAAGACGGGAAGGACTGGCACAAGGAATCAGTAAGAACAGAGAAACGTGGCAAGAATAGCAACTTGAAGGCCAGTAAAGCAGGGAAGAGAGAAATAGAACGGGAAGAGAGAACTGGAGAAAGTGGGAACGATGAATGAGACAGAACCAAGGAAATTGAGACAGGAATGGCTGGGTAAAAATAAAAAAAATGGTCTTCACACCCTGAAGGAGCTCTACATTTGAAGAATTTAATTAATTGCAAACTCAAGTTTTCAAAAAGTGGCAGCCAGAATCAATACTGACTGTCATGAACAGGGAAAAACGCATGCCATAAAAAGATAAGTACTTTCATGAACTGAACTAATAAATGCAGATTTCATAGAATTATAGAATCATTTAGGTTGGAAAAGACCCTTAAGATCATTGAGTCCAACCGTAAACCTAACACTGCCAAGTCCACCATTAAACCATGTCCCTAAGCACCACATCTACCAGTCTTTTAAATACCTCCAGGGATGGGGACTCAACCACTTCCCTGGGCAGCCTGGTCCAGTGCCTGGCTACCCTTTTGGTGAAGAAGTTTTTCCTAATATCCAATCTAAACCTCCTCTGGCACAACTTGAGGTCGTTTCCTCTCGTCCTATCACTTGTTACCTGGGAAAAGAGACTGATTTCCTAACGCTTCATCACTGAATTCTCTGGTGTGACTGAAGTTCCTCCTATAGCGTTTTCTCCATGTGGATTCTCTGGCACACTGTAAGGATTCAGGGCAGGCTACAGTCTTTCCCTCAAGAAAGAAGTAAGTGAAAAAGAATTACAATAGTAGTAAGATCTTGATGCATCCGGTTTTTTTATATTCCAAGAAACCAAATATCTTTGAGCTTTTTATCAAAGTTGACTGACATACAGAGCAAAAGTCCCAGTAAGTATACACACTCATATCTACACAGAATAGGATTGTATAAACTTTACTTTTTCAGATATAGGTGTCAAAAAAGCTGAAAGCTCTCAGGTACCACATCTCGGGCATTTTTTTTTTTTTAATAAATAGTTGCATTATATTGAAGTTGTTGAAAATTGTTTAAAAATACTAACAAACAAGGTCTCTTTTTTCATAGCAGAATTTCAAGTCAGAAATTAACACAAGAATGCAGGTTGCTCCCAGAAAGGCAGGAGCAACCCGATGTTTTTCTGAGAAGCCCGTGATGCAGTACGCAGGCTCCCACATGACAGCAATCCCAGAGAGCGTACTGATTATCCACTTTCCTAAGTATGAACAACGACCAAGTTAGAAATCACTGCTGGCAAAGGTGGAAGAGCCACTGGAGACTGTCTTGCAGATGGTTCAATATCCATTTCAGAAGCTGCAGACAGGAGAGAGAAACCGATAGAGGTCGGAAGCAATGAAGGATGCCCCGTTTTACCGGCTGCACAGCGGCCCTGACCTGGGTGCCGAGGAGGACTCTTACTCTAGGATTCCTCCACCGCCCCGAGCCACGGTTTGATCCGGGAGCTCAGCAAAGCGAGATTCGCGCTCCTGTTCCAGAGATCACGCAATCCCAAGTCTCTTCCCCCCGCCCACCCTGCACCGAGGCGCTAACCCCTCACGAAGTGACTCCCGAGAAGAAGGGCAGCGGCCCTGCCCCGTCCGGGAGGGCTCGGCGGGCGCTGCCAAGCTCCCCCCGAGGCGGAAGGAGGCCGCAGGCCCTCCCGCTTTTACACCGGGCACCGGGGCACGCTCCTCTCGGCGGGGACGGCGGGCGCCCGCCGGTCCGTCCCCCGAGACCCCCGGGGCCCCGCCGCCCCGCCGCGCCCCTCGCGCGTGGGAGGCCGCGCGGGGACGGTTAGAGGCCGGGCCCCCCACGCGTGCCGCCGCTGCCGGGACGCTGCCGGGACGCCACCGCGCGCCAGCCGCCAGGCGCTCGCCCTCACCTTGAAGCGCGCCTCGAGCGCTCCGGCACCTTCGCTACGGGGCGGAGAGGCAGCCCCGCCCCCTCCCGCGGCCCCGCGGCCCCGCCCCTCCGCGCGCATGCGCGCAGGCCTTAAACAAGGAAAGGCCGAGCCCCACCACTTAAAGCGGCGCTGCCCCTGGCCCGGCCCTCGGGAGGCGCGAAGGGCTGTGGTGGTGGGCGGCTGGCGGGCCGTGGCCTGGCCTCTTAGCGGCCTCCCGTCCATTTCACTGTGGGCCGGGGTCTCCTGCCTTGGGGCCCGGCTCGCATGTGTGGGCGAGGTGATGGTGGCTCATCGCCTGGGGCTCTAGGGAAAGGTGCATATGGCTCATGAGGGGTTTTTCTTTGAGGGAGAGGGTAACGTTGAGAGATAATTGCTCCTTGTGTGTTCTAGCAGATGAGATTTTGTTCATTGATGTGATATAAGGCTGTATTATAAAATTCCAGTAGAGTTGCTGTTGTGTACAATGTAATGTTGTATTTACTGTAGATGTACGTTTGCCATGCTTGAATACGGATGAAGAGGCATCTTTACTTAAAGAACAGGCTGTAGGAGGATGAATAACTGAAGAGCCAGAGCTTTCCTGGGATGAGGCTCAGGTGCCTGACTTGATTGCTCTGTGTACTCACCCTGTGTGCTGCCGTGACTCACCCTGCTGGAAAGGCAAACAGGTCTGTGAAGTGGCCACTGAGTTGGTGGAAAGGACTGCGGAGCTTAAACTGACCACTTAAAAGACTAGAAAAGCTCTTCCAGACTAATGATCCTGATGACTTTGTACTCTGCCTCTTACGTAAAGGCAGGCAAAGCCTTTCTTTTGTAACTCTACCCATAGCACTTTAATATAGGTCTAAGTGAATGATTTATATTTGTGCCACCATAATATACAAAACTTTGCATTTCACATTAGTTGAAATAACATAATTGGAACTGGGATGGTCTAGGGGGAAAAAAAATGAGGTATCTTAATAAGGGGATTTATACCTCCATACTTTTTTTTTTTCCCCATCTCATATCAGTTGATCTAATGAAAGTAGTGTAATGCCCTAAAAGTAAGTCTACTGGGTTGAAGTTGTCCCCATAGTTTCAAATGGGCATATCTTCTATGTGGAAGGCCTGGATTAAAATGAATGAATACTGACTTGCCTCATACTTATGCAAGAAAAGAGCAGCACAATTATTACAGAAATAATTATCTCAGAAGCTAATGTTACATGTCATCATATGAGCAAACAGGAAGAGACTATGAAGTGTATTAATGGAGAACTCCCTGTTAATTTAGAATAGTGTATCTCAATCACTAGTAATAATTGAAAGAAAAGTGGGGAAAAGGTACACTGTATATGGGTACATGTCCATATTTTTGTTTCTGTATATTATACAATGGTAATACAACTTCAGATATTTTATAAGAGTACCAAAAAAACCCCCAAATCCAACACATTAAATGTGCATTCAAAATCTTTACAACCCCACTTTCTCTTGCCTACCACAGGGTGGCTTTGTTTCTTCCACAAAGAAGGTTATCCTCAAAGGTGGTTACAGCAATCATCTACAGTTTAGTGTTTTAACCCTTATATTCACACACACCGCCATTGTCTCTGTTGTTAAGTACTTGTTAAGTGAAGCTATTGTGAAATAAGCTTAGGTGTGAATTTGAAATGCAGTAGCTATTTGCACTGGCTTGCCTTGTGGATACATTTTCTACTCTTAAGAATGCCTTTTTGTGGTTTAGCTTAATCCACTTCAGACTAAGCTAAACCACACAAAGTCACCCTTCATGTGAAATAAAACTGCGCAAGCAGGCCATTGTGGAATAGTTGTTACATAACAGATATTAGGGGTTGTTACCATATATAAACAAAGCTAAGACAACCTGGGTGTCATCATTTTAAAGTCAATCAGAGATGGGGCAGAGATGCAATGGGGGAAGTGTTTATGCTGGAAGATGGTTGTGGTCACTGTCAACAAACCATTGCTGTGTACCCCAATAGGGATTGCCATTCAATTGGGCCTTGCTTCACTGAACAGATATTGCCCCTAATTCAAAGCTTTCTCTGACCAACATCAGGCAAATTTGAGAAAGAAAAAACATTTCTGGCCACATGGTGGGGTTAAAATGACTTTGTCCTGTTTGGTCTTTTTAGAACAAAAAGGGGGGGGGGGGGAAGGCTCTTGGATACAAAGTCATTAGCTCCCAGAATCGTGAGTAAACCTGGACAGAGTGTAAAAGTGAAACAGCTATTTGTTTCAGCATGGTTAAAATCATTGCCATCAATTTTAGTGAAGCCAATAACAATAGTTAAAATAGAACTCAAAAATCAAATCCTGGAGGCTTTTTTTTTTTTCTTTAAGATTGATTGACTGTTTAGCTGACTCCAAATCATCTTTTTGTTCCTGTTTACCTGCCCTTAATATGGAAACAATAAACCTTACATGTTCTGTCTGTACTGTGAGACTTAAATGTTTTTAAAGTACAAAGTAAACCTGTTCATTTTCCAGGATTTGCTGGGCTCATGGATCCCATTGGTAAGAGTATGCAATAATAATTCAGCTTTTACGCATTTCCATGTTCATAGGTAACTCACAATCTTGGCAGATGTGTGCCCTTTCTTTGTTATTTTTAATTAATGTCACTGTAATAAGTAGTCTTTTTAAATCTGTATAGATGAATAATACAGATGTTGCTTACGTAATTGAAGTGCAGCTGTGTTTTGGCCATCAAAATCCTCTGGGGTGTGCATGGGCTCTGAAGGACACCAGATTCTTTAGCCTGTGTGTGTAGCGAGCAAAGTGGTCTATGAGGTCTCTCAAGAAACAGCCTTCATGGGTTCTGTGGATAGGAATGATCAATTAGATTACTCAAATCCAACACAATTTAAGTCTTTCTTTTTGATATAGTGAGTCTCTTACATGATAGGAAAATAAGATGTCATCTTCAGCTGTGGGGAAGCATTTTTCTAAGGGTACAGAAAGAGAAACATTTTTAAAACTATTCTTCAGAGAATTAATGAAATATTCGCTGAAGGCATCTTGAGAAAAGGTGTGCCTTCTCTATTCATGAAACAGCCTTATGGAAGAACTCAGTGAGTTCTTGTACCATGCTGTAGAGTGCAATTTAAAGGTGATTTGTGAGCAGCTCAGTTCCCTGTTGGCTGAAAATGTTGGAAAGGGTAGACAGCTGGGGAAAGCAAGTTATCACCCAACTCATGTTATGCCATCCACTTCTGAACTGTCTCTGCTTTTGCAGTTTTTGTTCACGCAGGTCCTCTTTTGTAAAAAGAAACAAACCCCACAATGTATCCCTGATGGACTGAGCAGTAGCTCGAGGCAAAGATATTTGTGGGAAAGTTTTGCAGGTGGCCACTTAGCTGTCATATGAGACTAATGCCTTCTGATGCTAATTGCTAGCTAATCACAAACTGGGCTTCATCTGTACAGGTAAGTATACAGATAAGAAGCAATTGCTACTTTTTGTGGTAATTTGTTTTTCCGATGTTTAATGCTTGGGAATGTGCCGACCTACCTTTCTTTGTCATTGTTTCAAAGCTTTCATCTGGATTCTGACTGGCCAAAGGGTGTGGGTAGGATCTGGATTTGCTCTGCCGCTTAGAATTTTTGTGATGATAAGGAATCTTTGCTCTATAAACAGACTTTGCTAGTCAAAACTACTGGTTTTGATATATGTTCACACAGAAGACTGTAGGGCACATCTTGAAGAATCACATTCATTTTAAGGTAAATAACTTCTTTTGTTAGTAAAGTAAAATATAATATGTCAGTAACACCTTGATATCTGACTTTGTAAGGAAAACACAGGGATAAAAGGCTTTTGCATAAATGTTGTTGGGCCTGACCTTTAACCATTTAGTATTTTGTAAAACCTTTTAAATCCATGAAAAGTGAGCACAATATGTTATCATTTTAATCTGATAGTGTTTACTACTGTTTGATCACCACAAAGTTTTACTCATAATTTTGCTTCCTTTTCTGTCTGTGCCTTTTTTCATCCTTAAAAAGAAAGAAAATACTGAAGTTCTTGCTGCAGAGACTGATTTTCCTGTTGTCTTTAGTTTGTTAGTGACTATTTCTTAAATCCAATCAAAAAGGGTCAGGTGATGTTCTAGTAACTTTTACATTATTAAATGTGGTGAAGTTACATTTTGGTATAGCTACTTATTTAATGTTTATAAATGACCTGAGCATATTGTAGATGAAAACTATCCTGTTGCTAGGCAGCATCATATCAGGATGACATCTTTTAATTTTTACTGCAGAACAGTTGAGGAAATGAGGAACTTCTGTTTTAGAACCACACTGCTAGATAAGCATACACATCTGTGTAGGAAATTTCTTTATTGCTGTGTGTGCTATTTCCATTTAATGATATCTCCCAGTTATAAAAAAAAAAAAAGGTTCTACTAATACTCCTTCAGAAATCTGTAACCAGTGAGGTGCTAATATAAGTATGGTTTATGTTTCGTACTCCAAGATTCAGTCATGTGTGTCTGTATCAGAACAAAAATACCTTAAGTTTTCCCAATTTAATATAAAGCATCACCACTCATATGTTGTAGACACCATTGAAAAGCTTAAATTTTAATTTTGTTGTCATGGCCTGTAGTTGTTGTACATGCTTTGTAATGCAAAATTATAATTCAAACCAGGAAAGATTGAAGGGCTTTTAAATGATGAATACTGATAACCTTGAAAGTATTTCTTCTTACTGCTGTTTTCTCCACTTTGTCTAAAAAATACCGCGAGATTGGAAACAATTGTTGAATGTAAGCAATCCCTTATTTTTTCTTGTTTCACACCTTACGTGAATGGAAATTGGCAACATTTTGTGAAAAGGAAACAAAATTTGTAATTTAGAAAGAACTGAGGCTATCATAAATTAAAATGCATTATGTGAGTACCCAAGATATTAGACCATCCTGAAAAATGGGGGGAAGGAAGAAATGTGGTCACAAAGGCTCAAATGACTTATTCAGAATGCAAAATGATCTTCACACAATCATACTTACAGTAATGCTAAGTTATGTTTCTTTGGTTTAAAATTGCTGACAGCAAGTGGTCAGGACAAGTGTTTCTGTCTGAACTGAGGACAGAAAACATAGGAGCACCATTTGTCGAAAATGCTACCAATTGCTGCACCAGAGCAGGAGGCAGCAGTGGGTGATAGACTGTGCCACATGGGGAAATCCTAATATTAATGGAATATTGCATCATATTTCTTTTCTTTTTCATACTTGAAATTCAGAATAATTTTAAAACTCCCCTGTTTTTTTCTTTATGCATCCTAATGCTAGAAGAGCTAATGCTAATGGCAAACAGAAGCATGAAGAGAAACAGGTTGTATTTGGGACTGTGTGAAGTTATACATAGTATAGCTTCCTTGTAAGACTCCTTGGTGTGCTAATCCTTGATCAAATAGAATTAAGAAGTCCCATCTTGTGGGTTTCAACCTATGTGTTTGTGGAAAAACACATTTGGGATGTAGATGAAAGATGGAAGCTGACAAAAGGTGAATAAAGGCAGGTGTGAACAAGGAGGAAAATGAATGAGGAAGAAGCTGCTTCAGAAGGAACTTTTCTTGCACTAGTATCATGTTTGCAGTGCTGCTTCTGAAAAACAAGTACTGGTTTGTGAAAGAGGACTATGTAAACTTGCAAAGCCTCAAGATAACCAAAGGAATATTTTTGGAGCCCTGTGCATGGCTTGTTTCAGAGCTGCTGGATATTAGTAGAATGCTTCTCATCTATTCAGCATGCGGACATTCCCTTCTGGAGATTTACAGCACTTGGTTGTTATCAGTCAATTATTAACAACTTTGGTATCAGCAAATCAGCTGTTGTATTCCGCTGGCCTGGAAATGAGAATTTGCAAAAGACTTTCACCTGTTTCCTCTAAGGAAAAGAAGAGGGATGGGTAAGCACAACTGGCCTGGAAGGAATTAATGGTGTCAGTGACTGTATTCTAGGAGGCTGTGCTTGCCTTTATTATGGGTGATGAAGTATTTTATTGGACATATGAAACTTAGATGACAACTGTTTTGACTCTCAGCTAAGCAACTGCAGGATTACAGTAAGGGTTGTCTTTTAGAGGCTGATCAACAATTGGTAACTGGAAGGTCTGAGGCAACTAAGCAAAACCTGCTTCAGGTTGTAATTGCATACTGTGTTTACCCAACATGGCTGGTAGGCAGTAGTCAAGAGGCTTTTTGCCATTTCTGAGCTGTACATGAGGCTGTCTGAATGGCAGTCTCTAAGGGCATTTTGGGGAGATCATTTGTACATCTACCGAGGAAATGAGATCTTATTTGGATGCTATTCTTTCCTAGCTCTTTGTGCAGCTTTCTGTGGTGTGCCATGCAAGACAGTACTAACAGGATGGTCCTGTAGGTCACTTAGTGGGTACTGGCTTTGCAAACACTGCAGATTCTGTTAGTTTTAAATAGAATAGTGAATGCTGAACAACAGGAATAAATAGGCTATATCATAGTTCTGACAAACATGTTGCATATTTTAATTATAAATTTTATTAGCAATACGTGACTAGTTTGAGAGATCAGGTCTACAAATCAAGGAGCTGTCCAGGTGAACTTGTTACATAATTTCTACAATTAGTCTTTTCTCACAGTTTGCAGCACTACTTTTTGGAAGCTGAAATGTCATGACAGAATTTTGTTTGGATGTCAGAGAAATGAACACAGGATGCTGTTCTCTGGAAAAGACTGGATGAATTGTGGCTGAGGGTCTGCTGGTGATATTTGAAGCACAGCTGATGACTCTAAGACTGAGGTGCATGCAGTAGGAGATCGCTGCAATTTTTACAGAAATGCTCTCCAAAAATATGCTCCTGTTTAACTCCATTATCTAATTTTGTATGTCCCTGTTGATTTCTCTGTGTGCCTTCAGCACAGCAAAACTCCACCCTGCAGTTATGAAGTTATCTTTCATAGTGAATTGTGACAGTGTTTTGTTGTTAGGAAGTTCTCTTTCTTGTCCTCTGCGTTGCTTTCAACCTCTGGTAATGTCATCTGCTCCTTAGCCAATCTGCATCTTTCAAGAGCTTCCACTAATCTTTCCAAAAAGGAAAAAAATAAACCCAACTGTTGTAGTCACCTGATATTGAACAGCAGTAACATTTGTTTTCTTAGTAGTGCAGATGTTAAGAATGATTATACTATAACTTGATAACTTGTTCCTTACTTTCATAGTTTGTTTCATGATAACAGGAGGTTTGAGGGTTGTCTGTGTTTTGGTTTGGTTTTGGTTGTTTTTTGGTTTTTATTTTTTTTTAATAGGGCTGGTTTTCCCCCTGCAGTTTTTGGGTGCAAATTTCCTGAACCACTTCCCATTCTTGAGAGACTCTAGAAGTGGTAAGTTTTCTCCATCTTTTCTCTGACGTACTTTGATCTATAAAGCCCAGTGTCATGATTCCACAGTGACTACTAGTGGACAGTGGATTTGCTACTCCCTGCCTTGGGTATGGTGTTTTGTGCTGCTTCTTGTTAGAGTGGCACCATGAAGGCAAGATAAGCATGTTCAGAGCGTTTCTTGTGGGGAGGAGATCTTGCTGAGGCCAAGATAGCAATTGCTTTTGTATTGCTTGAAGCAGTAGTGATATTGGAGGATGCCTCTCTCATACATGTGAGGAAAGAGCAGAGAAACTAACTTCCAAGTACCTACAAACAGAAGCTATGGTAAATCCAGCAGATATATAACACTAGAGCAAGTGGTCTTGCTTGGTATTTGAATACCTCTTCAGTTGTTGCCTTCATAGATCATGTGTATTCCTGTGTCTGTTCTACTGTAGGTCTCAGTTACATTAGCCTCCTCCAGCTCAGTTCCTTTGCTTTCTCAGTCCACTGTGGCTTCAAGGAGCTATGGAAGACTGCAGGAGTAGGGAGGGGGAGATAAGGGAGGAGCATGCATTTGCAAGGGAGGAAAGATCCTGCTTAGTTTGTAGGAAGGGAAGGGTTTTAAGAGTACATGCAAAATGTCTGAGTTGCATTGATAAAAGACATCGTTGCTGCCTGTTGGAATTGCTGCTCCTCATTTTCTTCAGGCTAGCAATCTTGTGACAGCCATGAAGGTATGTGTTTCCATTGAGTGTTCTTAGCGTATTTCTGGTAATTCAAATGCTCAGTGGACAATATAATAATATAACCACATCCATATCTGGGAAGCATTCCTGCCTTGGAATACCACATCCTAGCTAGGGCTGTTGCTCTGAAATTGCATTTTGTGCCCTACGTAGATATTGCAAAATAGCTCTAGTTATACATTGTACTTTGAGCATGAGCCTTTTTAAGGTTCCCATTGACAAGAAAAAAAAGTATTGCCAAGTTTCTACTAGAAAAAAAGAAGGGGACAGGAAGGGGAAATTCCATAATGAGATTTGTACTGATAAACATACAGAGAGGAACTGAATTAATTTTCTGTATTATTGAGCATGCTATGTACTTTATAACAGATTTAATGAATGTTCAGAGATCACAGAGATAAACAGACCAGCTGGTTGGGATAGGACACAAATTGGCACTGGAAGGCAGCTTGGAGGACTGCCAAAATACTTCTGGAGTCCAGGCATGAAAATCAGTATGATGTAACTTGCTTGTGAATCTGAGAAGAATAAAAACTGCACAGCAATTCACCAACTACACTGCAGTGTAATGGTGATGACAGAAAAAGCTCTACAGCCTGGTTTGCACCCATGCAAACTGCCAGCACAGGCAAGCATGGAGTGTCAGTAAAGAAGGATTAAGGAGTAGAGGTACAGATGAGGTCATCAAGGTGCATAATTATGTGGTTCCAGATTGTCCTTTGTATTTGGTACGTGCCTGTCATATATATCTTATTTATACATGTTGGTGTCTCCCATTGTGATTGATTTATATCCCCCTCCCCTTCTATAATTTATTTATGGGATGGAATAGGAATGAGTCCCCATGAGACACAGAGTGCCATATGCTATCTATGGAGCCTGATGTTAGTGAATGCTTGCTTTTTGATTCCTCCCCTGCTCCCGGATTTATACTGCGTACGTTTCAATTTAATTGCAATGGTACTGAGTCATTGTCAGTAAAGCCTTTCTGGGCTGAAAGCTCCTTGAATGATTGTCAGTGTCAAATGATTTGAAATGGGCTTTGAGATTGCTACTTGTAATATATCAGCTACTGAAGCTCAGAAGGGGTTCCTAGTTGATGTTCTCCATAAGAGATGACTTGAAGGATGCTCTTCTATATATGTACACATATACATAGATATATACAAATTGTACATAAAAATAATAGAAATACATACATAATAGAAATATTGAACAAGGCTCCATATCCTGCAGATATTTATATACCATGCCACATTAGTTATGAGTAGTTTCTTGATATCAATAGGGTGAATAATCTTATTTTTGTGGACATGAACTGTTATATTTATATGAACCTATTAGAAAATTATCATCTCTGAGTTTCTTCATTATTTGGGGACTTTTTTGTGTGTGCAATGGATAGATTGAATAGATTTTTCAGCAAAGGATACTATTTTTAATGATGCTTGACAGCAGAAATGCTTTTTTAAAACAAATGCAGTAAGGAGCTGAAAGCTTTTGTTTTTCCACCATAAACCATTGAAAATTTAAATTTCCAAATGCATTAGCAGTTGTGTAATTTGAAAAAGCATTACATTTTAGATGACACATTTGAAAGAACAGAAATACTAAGGACTCCTGTAACTCAGTTGCATTTCTGTTTACTCAGTGCTGCTGGGAAGGCATGTGCGCAGAGATATTCTTAGCATGAAACTTCAGGATTACTGTTTTATTCCAGTTGTCATTAGTCCCAGTCAGTAGCTGGGACAAACAGTGGGACATACGGAAATATTAAATCATTCTTCTTCTGATCTGACAGTTGCTGTTAGTGAGCTGGATAGTGTAGGAACTATTCAGGTGGTATACAACCTGTGAATTCCTGCATAAATGAGAATCCCTTAGTCCAGGTAAACAATTTTAGAGCTGAATGTTGACTGTATTTTCCATACAAAGGAGAAAGAGAGAGCATTGCCTTCATATTGGTGTACCTGTAAGGAATATAATGTATGTGAAAATGAAATGTAAGTTGAACCAAAGCACTTTAGGGTATTAAATAGACTAATGATCAAATTCATTAACTACTCTGTGCTTCAATAAGAAATTGGTCTACTCAGACTATTAAAGGAACAGCCTAGATTGTAGTCTGTAAAAATAATTCCTAGTATTAGCATTAGTGTTATATAAAGACAGAAAAATATTCCAGCTCATCATTTCGAATTCCAGTCTTTATTTCTGTTACTACACTAAATTCAGTTAAGCTGTGAATATTACTCTGCAGTAAATGCTCTCAATATATCTATTTCTTGTTGGTTTGTTGTTGAGACTCTGAGTGCTTCTATAGGGGGTTTCTCTGCCTGGGCTCAAAGCCAACTTAAAGAAAGCACAGCTGTTTGTCTTGGAGGAAAAAGAGATAGAAGAAGCCTTGGTGGAAGTTACCTGCAAAAACAAGCCTCAGTGAGGGCTTCTGCCATATTTGCTTGGGAGCTGCTTTAAGCTGAGGCTCTTGCATGTGGCCGTGCCTGAGCTACGTTGCAGCTGCATCGCAGCCGCGCCTGTGCCCAACACTTGATCCTGACCATGACCTGTGAACTGTGTTCCCAGCTTAACTTCAGCCCTGCCTCATGCCTGTGAGAGTGCCTGATGCCCTGGGTGTGGGGCTGCCTCCCTGGCCTGCCCTGCTTCCTCACTGCGGGTAGTGGGGCCAGCCCCAGCTGGTGAAGACCCTGCCCTGCCAACCTTGAGAATCTCCTTGGTTCCTGGCCCCAGGCCCTTGGGGAGCAGCCCCAGCCCTTGATGCTCCCTGACAGTCATCCACTTAAGCGTTAATCAGAGTATCTATTACCAAAAAGAAAATCCATCCATTTGATTTCTAGACAGTTTTACATATGAATTTCACAGAAACTGTACAACTACTCTCATATTTTATAAAGCACTCACTGTGAAACCAGTATGGTGCAGGAATTGATGTAAGTGCTCCTGAAAGCAGGTCTACAAACTTCCAAAACGTCAAGGTTTTGGAAATGACATATATACACACCCATAGTAGTAAAGCGTGTTCCTTTTAAAGATGTTGCACTCTTGTAATGCATAATGAGAGGCAAATTCCAGGAAGGTTTGTTGAAATCTGTTGTAATAGTGACCATCAAACCATTTAGTGATTATAGCATTAAAAATATGTATTAGAATTAAAAACATGCATATACCCATCAGTTCTTGATACTTCTTGCCCACCATGTTTTTCAGGAGTATTTCTGCTGATCTGAAGTTTTCTTGATCTTGTTGAGAGCACTTTTTCCAAGGTATTTATATTAATAATTCATAGAGCTAATGAATTTACAGTGCTTTACATTTTCAGAGTTCTAAAATAGAACGCTACATATATCCATTAGTTCCTTTTCTAACAGTTCCTCTCACACAGTAGGTAAGAAAATACCATCTCTAAGTATTTAAGAAATAATCAAAGGCAGTTTACGGCCAAATTTTTGAAAATTGTCTTATTTTAGGTGTTGTTTAATTTTTTTTTTAATTATCCTGCTTAAGGTAATTTGAACCTAATTTTCAGAAAGACTTGTGCCACTGTTCAGTCAATTGAGCAGCATGAAACATTTGGTGTCCTATAATTGTATGTGTGGATTAGCGATACTTAGATGAGGGGGCATATTGTAGTTTAGTACAATCTGTAGATTGAGCTCCTAAAATACAGGAAAGGTATAGTGTGACAGATGAATTTATATGTGGACTTGAGCATTTGGAGCTAACCAAAGCATAGTTATTGAATCTCCGTGTGGCCTTGAGCTTACCACTTAGCTTCTCCAAATCTCGTTTTTTTCTCAATTGTAAACAGTGAATAATGTTACCACAGACTATTGTTTGTAAAACAAACAAACAAAGAATGTGGGATTCTGGGAAAAGTGATAGTAAATGCAGAAAGGACTGCAAAGTGTGTTTAAGGCTACACAACCTAGCAAAATTAGGAAGAAAGTGTCAGCAGTCCTGGTTTTCAGCATGCCATATAATTCAGTACTTCATAGATTCCTCCACCATCTTTCTCACCATGGTGTCTGAGCTTCTTTCAGTATTGTTCAAGCAATGTGAAGAACTATTTCTTTACATGTGGTTTCTTCTCTCAACCACAGTGTCCCTCCCTTTCCCTCATGTAATAAGGTCTCATCCTGGTTCTCAGGGAGCCAGTTCATGACACTTTGGGTGTGTGTGTATACACATGTATTTACACACACATGGTCTATAAATAAACACATGCATTTTTCCCAAAGTTGATCAAAGAAGCTGATTCTTGCTTAAGTTAGTAAAGCAAACTCAATGTTTTAATTTTAAACTCGGATACAAAGAGTAAAATAATTTTGCAAGATTTTTTTTCTTTTTGCAAACTTTTTTAAAAAGGCAAGCTCTTTCTTTCCAAACATTCTATCTGACTGCATCAAGTTTCCCAAGAGAAGTTGTACCCTAGAATAATATTTCAAATGTAACATCTTGAGTGTTTCATTTTAATTCTGACAGAGGTGGCAGACAGACATGGATATTGGGGGAAGTTGAATTTCTCTGTAGCGAGGAGTACATAATCTTGTATAAAAAGAGAAAAGCATTTTTATAAGCATTTTCTCCTGTAATAATGCAACTGAAAAACTGATGGCTGTGAGGGAATGGGTTTCTTTCTATTTATGCTGATGGTCTTCTAAATTCATAGCCTCAAAACTAAAGCCCAGCCAACCTGAAACACATACAATCACTTGTATTTCCTATAAGATTTTTTCAAACTATTTTACTATCATTTAATTAAGCCTCCTCTTATGTGATGTAAGGGGATTTGCTTCTTGAGTTATGGAATCACTCAGGTTGGAGAGGATTTTGGGAGGTCACCAGTTCAGCCTCCTGCTCAAAGCAGGGTCAACACTGAACTCAGACCACATTGCTCAGGGCTTTTTTTGTCAGGTAGTCAGGGCTTTCTTAGTCAGGTATTGGAAACTTCCAAGAAAGGAAATTCCACAACCTTTTGTGGCAACCTGTTGCATTGCTTCACTATCCTCACTAGCTGGTTGGAACAGCTACTGTTTCAATTTATGGCCATTGTCTTTCTCCCGCTGTGCAACTCAATAAACAGCCTGGCTTTACCTTCTCTTGTAGGTAAAAATCTAGTCTTGTATCTACCAGAAGGCTGGTATTAAGTCTCTCCTACCTGTCCTCTTTTCCACACTAGACAAGCCCAGTTTCCCTCAGCCTCACCTTGCAGGATGTCTGTTCCAGCCCCTGACCATCTTGGCTTTCTACCGGCTCAGGTTTATCAACATCTTTCTTGCACTGGGGTGCCCAAAGCTGGACACGGTATTCCAGATGCAGACTAACAAATGATGAGTAAAGAGGAATAATAATTTCCCTTGACCTAGGTGTGCTTTTCTTTATACAGCCCAGAATGCCGTTAGCCTTCACTGCTGGCTGGTGTTTACCCTGCTGTCCACCAGGGCCCCCAGATCTTATTCAGTGGTGCTGAGTGGCCTGCTGGTCCCAGCCTGTGCAATGGCACAAGGTTAGTCCAGCCAAAGTGCAAGGCTTTGCATTAGTCTGTGTTGAACTTCACGTGGTTCCTGCCAGCCCATTCTCTAGCCTGTATAGAGGCAGCCCTGCCCTCGAGCATTGAGTATATTTGTGGGATAAACACTGCAGCTATTCATTACTGTTTTATGCTGTCATTAATTTTTGAAGAAAAATATCACATCCAATGGAAATTTTAGAGGAAATTGCAGTGTGATTATGAGATGGAAGTTTTAGGCTTATTGGAATCTGAAACTTCTATTACAAAGGGTGTAATTATTTTCTGACTAGCTATAGTGATTAAGACCTTCATTTTATACTTAATTTCAGGGAGAACTAATAGCTCCATATTGTCTCCCATAATGCTGGAGCACTAGTTCAACTCGTGACGGCTAGAAAGTGGACGGGGCATTGGCTCTACTCTGACTCGGTGAAAAGAGTGCCACCTACTGAGCGTGTGTCCCAGTTTTGCTAAGTATGCAAAGCGTAGTCTTTAATCCAAATTCTGACTCAGTGCAATCCAGTTTATTAATGATATGAGTCGGTGTTGTTACAGCACAAGATGTGTCTGTACAAGCCAAAGAAACCTAAGCTTTTGTATGGTGGTAGCTAGGAAATGTTCCAACCTCCTTCTTCAATGTAGTAATAAAATAACGACATAACAGGAAATAAATATGTGTTAAATTTTGTTACTGTAAAACTGATGCAGATGCAGCCTGCATGCAGTCTCAGCATATGCTGAGAAAAGGAGAAAGAAAAAAAAAATTTTACAAAAAGCATAGCAAAAGCTGCTACTGCAAGGAAGAAAATTATGATGGTTGGTTCTGGAGGAGATGTAAGGACTGCATAAGATGAGGAACAGAAACAATTGAAGAGTGCATAATGGCAAAATCTTTACAAAACACTTCATAAAACTGTTTATTGCTCAGTAAGATAAACAGTAGCGTATGGCTCTATGAACACTCATGCTGTGGTGTCTTTGAAGTGTGCTGCTTCTGTTTCAGATCTATAAACTGGCTGTTGTACCTACAGGCTTGCCTGTTTTCGTTCTTATCCTGTTTGGTATGTTTAGGAAGAAGTACCATTCCTTCCTATAGATTTTCCACCTTTACAGTGTGTTTCAGCTTTGTCCTTGTGGTTACTATGTTGTCTTTGGCTCAGTAAAGAAGGATTCCTATCTACCTTATACATTATTTAGGAGGCAACTATCAAAACCCAACAATGTTAAAATGTCTCCTAGACAAGAGTAGAAAGCATACTGCGTGGTCTGCGCAACGTTAGCTTCTGTAACCAGATGATGACATTTCTGTCATTGTCTGCTGCTTTTATGTGATTATACATTGTGAAACCTGAGACGCTGCTCATCATTTTGCTTCTCAAACTCTAAACAGGTGAAGTACAACATATGTTTGTTCTGGCTGGAAGGAAGAGCTACACTTTGCTGTTACAACATGATTTACAGTCATAGAAGAGTGGTGTGGTTTTGGTTTGTTTGTTTTTTTTTCTTTTCAATGAAAGTTGAGATAAGCAATTTCAATCTTATCAATATCTGATGTGCTTCATGGGAGGCACTGATTGTCTAACATCTTATAACAGAGAAAGAAATAACTCCAGTTTATGTAATCTGTCTTTTGAGTCTTTATTAGGGCAAATTAAACTGATGGGTTGTATGCCTTTGACTTCAGTTTTAGTCATTATATGTTCAGTTATTTAAGTTTGCTTTACATATTAGCTAATTTGTGAACAGCTGTGAATATTCCTTCTGTATTGATTTAAATAGTTATTGACCTATTGCTCCTGTCTATTCAGGAGTTTAGAAGAGCAAATGTATTAGTGGTAGTATAGAGGAGTTTTCCTTGAATGCCCTATTGAGACAGTGTTGCATCAGATGATACCTTTGGTTGTGAAGGAAAAAAACTTTACCAGTGGTATCTGTGGCTACTATTTGCTCCTCAACTCCGTGTGTGTCTCTGTTATTCTCTGCACCATGACAGGAAAAGATTGGGTGTGCTAATTAGATTACTGACCTGAGACTCATCAGAGAAACCCGGTTATGCATCAGATACGTTCTGTAGTCATGGGTAAGTGGCTCTTGTTTCCATGCATCTTGAGCTTCCCTGGTAAAAAGTTCTGCATAGAAGCGAGGAACTATTGCGAAAGAAATGCAAACTAGAGTGAGCAGTGCAAAAATTACTTCTATATTTCACTCTCTAAAGAAAAGAAGCTGTGCTACTGTGTGCACTGAATGATCTAAGCCTGGATGAAGGTAAACACATGGCAATGTGCATGTTGGGGAGAAATGTTTGGCATTTTCATGTGGCTTGCCACGTTTCACTGCATGAGAGTCTAATCTGTGAACACTGTCTAAATGTTATTTTATATCCTGAAAGTTTCGTTGATTGCGAACAAACTCGAGTATGGGAGCAGTCTACAGGGGGAGCAATGACGAAGCAGCTTCTTTATTTCCTGCCTTCAGAGGAGCAGCGTGCCTGCATTTGCCAGCACGCTGTGTTTTTTTTTTTTTATTCTCAGACCAAGGCAACAGAGGAAGCCATATTCCAGTGGATGAGTTGAACATTTTTAGAAACCTCAGCAGTATGTGTTCTTGTGAAAGTAAATTTCAGTTTCTTGTGAAAGTAAATTTCAGGTGTTTGGTAAAACAGCCAACAGTATAGAGATGACCTGAGGATTAAATCCTTTCTCCCTTCCCTGTTTTTCCACTGTTCCTTCAGAAAACGCTGTGGAAAAAGGGGCTAAAAGGGGAAAATGGAAAACCATGCTTTCCTCTGGTACAAGTGGCTCCTTAAAAACAAAAAGCTTTTAGTTTTGTTTTGGTTTGTGTTTCTTCTTTAGAGAGAAGGGCCACGAAGCCTGATTGCACCCGAGGGGTTGGGGCTGAACTCGGGGCATCAAACCGGCGAGCTTTGCCAGGTGTTGAGCGCGGCTGTATTTTGCAGGGCTTGGCTTCCAAATCAGTGCTGCAAACTCTCTGCCCTCCCCTTACTCGTTGGGGATTTCCCCTCCTTCCCTGCAAACAGCAGCCGAAGCCAAGCAGAGAAGGTCAAGCTGAGATCTGTGAAAAAGGGCAGGGGGGCCAGGCCGGTGCCAGGAGGAGACGCTGAGGATCGGCGGGGCCGCTCGCTGCGGCTGAGGGGGGGAGGAGGAGGAGGAAGGCGGGAGGAGGAGGAGTTGAGGAGCCCGGGCCCGGGAGCCTCCCCGCTTACCGCACTAGGAAGTGACGCTTTCCCTGAGTCCCGGAGAGAAAGAAACAAAGTTTGGGGTGGTTTTTTTCCCCCTCCTTCTTCTTTCCGCCCCCCTGTGCTAATTGCCGCTCCGCGTCCCCCCGCGGGCGCCCGCCGCGGCAGCCGTGCCTGGCTTCCCAGGTGAGCAAGGAGGACTTCTTCCCTCTCCTCTTTTCCGCGCGTTTATTTCTTTTTTTTTTTTTTTTCCGCACGATTTGCTTCCGTTTTCCTGCCATTTTGGAGAGGGGGTGTCTTTCTTGGGGCTTTTTTTTTTTTTTGGGGGGGTGTGCTTTGTTTGTGGGTGCTGGGTGCAGGATGAGGAGGAAAAGTACCTGTGGCGGTGAGGGGGGCGGGTGGCTCCGCGCCTGGGCCGCGCAGCCCGCCGGGGCCGCGGCTCTGCCGGCCCGCCTGCTGCGGGGGGCCAGGCTCGGCTGCTGAGCTGTTTCCTCCTGCTTTGCCGTGAGTCGTTGCGAGGGCTCCGGAGGGGTTACTTCGCCGCTGCTTGGCTGCAGCAGCGCGCTGAGGATGTATCTGCGTGCGGGTGAGCTGCCTGCGGATGGTATTTTGGGGGGGATGGTTTGGTTTGGGTTTGTTTGGGGTTTGTTTTTTGTTTGGTTTGGGGTTTTTTTTTTTTGGCTTTTCTCTTCGCTGCTGCGTGCCGGGGCAGCTCCGCGTGTGCCGGGGCCTGCGGGCGCTGCGGGGGAGCGCGCCGTGAGCCTCGGCTTGCCAGGGTTGGGTTTCTCTGCTGGGATTTACGCAGTGGAGGGGGGTGGGGAGGCATTTATTAGATAATTTCTGAAGATCCCGTGCTCTCAAATGTGCAGCTCTTTCTCTGGCAGCAGCTGCTAAGGACTGATTCTTTGCAGTTTACCAGTAAAAGCTGACAATACACCCACGCACGTATGTGAGAGTCTTATATAATACTTTTTTTTTAACAGGCGTAAGCAGGATTTATTTTTGGTTGCTGAAGTCTTGGGTGGTTGCAGCCTGCAGAATTAAAGAAATATTCTCTTTGCTCAACAGCGATTTACCTGGCAGATAGCTTCTTTTAAAGAAGATAAAACAGATAGCTTCTTTTTCATAATACCCGAAATAATATGATTTCATCCTGACTACGTGTTTTGAATGCAGTGTAAAGGCCGTCTCTACTGGAGCAAGCAGTAAGCAGTTAAGGGAGGGGAAGAGAGAAAAGAAATGTCCTAATGCGGAGACTGGTATTAGGTTGTTCTAGAGGGCGAGACTGCAGTTCCAAGCAGCAACAGCAGCAGCTTTATGACTGTGTGTAATTACAGAGTGATTGCATAGGACAGCATTGTTGGAACGAATACGTATACACAGGCTATTGTGCAAGATTTCTGTGCCGAACAAAACCTAGTTTTGCACTGCAAATGCTAAAAAGAGAATGTATTCTGTGTTGAACTGCCACATTCCTCTTTGACTTCACCGAAGAATTAGAAGGGGGGGGGAAGGAGAAGTGGAGCGAGGCTGATCATAGAAGTCACACACCTGAAATACTCAGCAGAAACTCCACCAGTCGTCTCTGAAATCACAGAAGAAACTGAAAGCTCGTTGAATCTGTGAGTTCATGTTTCCAAAGTGATCATGCAGCAGGTGAAAATCAGTCGGGTTTGCTAACAGTCCTGCAGGTTTAGTGTAATTCTTGCTCTGGTTTAATTGCTTGTGTAGGGAAAACGCCTATGTTACAATAAGCAACTGCGGTTCAGCTAGCTTGCTTGGAAATGGAGAGAAGAGCAGGGGGGAGAGTTTCTGTGTCAGGCAACAAAAAATAAGAGGTTGAAAGGAATGCTAGACTAGATATATCTTTTAAATGCGCTCTTTCAACTTTAGCTGAAGAGTTCCATCTTGCTCGCTGATCTTGCAGACAGTGTTGGCTGAGGCACAGGACAAGGCATTGAGAGTGTGCCACTGACAATATATTAGCAAGACTTTGAAAGACCATCAAAATTATGCCAAAGTTCTTGTGGGTACAACTTAAGGTACCTAAGATATGTTTTTCAGAGATGCTGGTTACCTGTAATTTTTACCAGTTTAGTTTTGGAATTACTTGGAATTCATGAAATATCAGATCCAAAAGATTTCAGATCTGGTACTCAGAAACTGGCCTTTTTAAGATTAGAGACAATTTTCTAGAAATGTTATCTTTAGCTGTCATTGATCATGTCTCAATAAATGCTGTGAAGGCTTGGAAAGTGTTTTGAGAACTGTGATGGAAAGTACTATAAAAATGGAAAGTGGCTTTAAAATTTCTTGGTGTTCAACTAGAACATGTTATTTTAGTTGAACACACCGATCATCTTATTACTGGTAGTTTCCTCAGGTTGTCAACTAAATGCTTCATGTAAAATGTATGTAGCTTTGTTAATGAAGAATATAATGATGTGCTGAAGAAGTTTACATTTGTTTGGGTTTGTTTTTTTTTTTCTTTTTTTAGCAAGTGGCTAATTAAGCACAGCACTAGGCCTGTCACTTGACAAACATACTTTCATAGTGATCCTTCTGTAAGTTTATTGGAGCATTTTATTTTAATACAAAATAAGCAAAGATGCATCAATCTGTGCATTACTATGATGTTTTATTTGTAGATTTTTCTTTGAATTGTTCTTCATGTCTTGACTGACTATGTTATACTGAGTGTTTTAATGTCAAAATTACTTCTGGGGAAAAACAGAAACAGTGCTTAAAGATTCCTTGAATAACTTGTGGTAGTGATACAATATAGTTATTCCTTATGCTAAGTCTTTTGCTTTTCACAGCCTACATGGTGGGAGAAAATGTTTTAGGCCAGGATTCTTTGGGCTTGTATACAAAGGAGTAGGTAACACTTATGTCTGTGAGTTGTCCTGTGGTGCTCAGTGGAATTAGTCATAGACTTGTGTGCATGTTAGCAAAAGGGAGGCATAGCCCTGCTAGCCTTTAATCCATCCAGGTGCATGAGAGTAGCGGTGATAGGAAATGATGAGGGCTGTAGCAGGGTACAAGCCTTTTGAGAGCCTTGCATACTCGTTCCAGATGTTAATTTATGCTTTTGCATTTTCACTCTTATCGTCACCCGTAAGTGGTGGCTGCAGAACTGCAGGAGATGTTTTCAAGCTTGGCATCCCTCCCATGACGCTATTCTGTCAAGCTGCCAGGCAGTCCCTTCAGTTGCCCCTGACGGAGGACCTGCAGCCTTTCTTTGGAAATGGCCACCTCGGTGACGGTGGTAGCAGCAGTGTGTGTGTGTGTGTGTGTGTTGGGGGGGGTACCTGCTCAGGCATGTAAGGAGACAAGAGTGACTGCCATGAATCAGAATGGGAGTCTCTCTAGCCCGAGGTCCTGTTTCCGAAGGTGGATATGTTTTCTACATGATTAGCAATTCTTGAGGAGTTTCTACTCCAGAAATTTACCTCGTTTTCCCTTGAGCTCGAGTAAGCATTTAGCAGCCGCTATTTTAACCTACTGATCAAATAATGGAATGAGGATGTTGAAGGGACTTCTGTTAGGGATAAGAGCTGATTTGTTTTTGTTGTTTCACCTTTTCTTAAAAAAAAAAAAAACCTTGATTTTTTTTTTTCTTTTTCTGAGGCATTGCATAAAATCTTAGTATTGGTTGCAGTAAATTACAGTTTATGCTAAAATGAAATGTAGGAAATATGCATATTGTTCCCAGTGCAGTTAGTTATATTCTAAGTGACAGAAAGGGAGAAATAAACCACTTTTCTCTGAGTGTTCATCATATGAAAAAGGGGGGGGAGGGAGGCAGGAGCTCTGGTGGTGAGGTTTTGCAACACATCTTCAAAAAGCTAGCACATTCTGGCACAGGCAAGCCAAGGCTCATGAGTCAGCTCCAAATGGAATACTTGTCACTGAGCAATTTGTAAATAGGAGAGATGTATTGCTAATTCAAGGAAATATAATCGTGAGGACCTCCCCTAATAATTGGAATACTGTGGCACAGAGCTATCTGTGAGACGGGAGTTGTTCGTACTTTGAATTGCATGTTCCCTTTAGTATGATTTGAGCATTCAAACCAAGAAATCCTTGTCTTGCGATATATAGGTCCCTGAAGGAGGTGGTTGCTCAAGTAATAATTTAAATTTTTGTAGCTGCATGCCAGCAACTTGCATTCCGCGTGGAAGCTCCTTGGCAGCTACAGCAGCTCCCAGTGCACAAATGGCATGTGTTTCCAGCGTGAAGCTGCTCAATACGCACTTCACAACATTTTGCATAACTTCTGTTTCTGAATGGTCTCCAACTGTAGCCCTTCTTGAGTGCTCTGCCGATCAACTCTAGTGACTGAAAAATACGCAGAATGTTATGAGAAAAAGCTATACTCTTCACACCAGGAAAAACATGAATGTATGCGTTTTGAATGCAGCCAAATTCAGGTATTCAGGAGAAAACGATCGAATGGGGATGCAGAGATAAATCTTGCTAATTAATTCTTTGCTTTTCTGGCTGTGTTGATGCTTTTTATCATGTTTGCTGCAACTGACAGCCACCTGATCACCAGGACTGAATTAGTATAATTCATTAATCTATATATAGTATGGAAGATGTACAGGTATTCTTTGAAATTTACACCTCTCAAAAATGAATGTTCTTTTTATGTACAAGTAAATTACATGAATGCCTCCTGTTACATTGACAGCTGGTGTTGATCAAGAAGTTAAAAACTGGGAAAAGCTAGATTTGGAGGGAGTGGCAAAGTGTTCAGTGGGGTTGGGTTTTTTGTTTTGTTTTAAGCATCTTGAAAGACCTACAGCAAAACATGGAATAACGCTTTCTTTTTTAGTCTTCAGTTTTTGAAAATTAAAGTTGTTCTATATAGTTTGACTTAAGTATTGGTAAAGATTGAAACAAATTAAATGCTATTAATGACTGAAGTAGTAAACTGAGAAGCAGTTCTGATTGTTTTTTACTAAACTTGTTACTGATTCATTACATGTTCAGTGTTGGGATGTAAAGAGATAGGAAGTGGAATCAAGTCATTATTCGAGTTTTATTTCTTTGCTGTATATTATCTTCTCACATGAAAATTGGTTCTCAGTTGCTTGGCTTTCCCCGTTATAGCTTACTAATTGGAGAGGTTGTAGTATAATAATATATATTGGTATATCCTCTTGTCTCTTATTTTGGGAAGACAAATTAAATGTGTATGTATATTAATGTGTACACACACTATTCTGTTATAACACCTTTAAGTTTCTCATATTATAGCTCAATTTCCCTGAGAACAAATGTTTCTTTTTCTTGTGATGCTAAAGTACTGTTTATGAAGTTTTTATTTTTTAAAAAAATAACTTTTTCAAGTTTCTTTGTTTGACTGTTTGTACTATTATTTCAAGCTTGAATATCATGCTAAATTTTAGGTTTTATCTTAATTTATTGTTTTTAATAATGTTGCTTTTGGTATTTCTAGAGCTATAGTGACGAAAACATGCATGAATTGTGACTGCAAGGATTGTTCTTGTCTTTTCTTATCAAGGGCTTTTAACTGAGAAGTCTTATTGAAATACTGGTTCGGCTTTGCAGTCTCGTTGTGGTACAGTGTTGTATGGTTCATTTCCAGCTACTAGATGAGCTGCATCCCTTCAGCATGGGTAAACTAGAATCTGTTCTCTGAAGCTACATGTTGTGGGGCCGTAGGCCTGCAGAAATGCTTGTCACCTTGTTTGCGGTGTGCATTGTAATGAAGTCTAAAGTTGAAACTAGTTCCAGAATTATGAATAATTTCCAAATTGCCTTATGGTATAGTTCTTAGGGTAAAAGTGCATTTCTGTTTGGATCCCAGGTTTCTTGAGGATGATGTGTGATTTCGAACTCGTCTTAATCGTGTATGCTTAGGTGCCGCCTTATCTGCTATGTCTGTACTCTTACGATTCCTTGAGCATCTCCTTTTGAACTCCTGCATCTATCTCTTAGTAATCTGTCATAAATTACATTAGTTTTATAGCAATGCAAGTCAACTATTCTTGCAGTTTCATAATATCCTTAACTGGTCAGATTCTTGATCCTTTAGACGCATTGAAAGGTAAAGTAAAACGAAGTGCCGTACGTTAAAAATACTCCTGGGATTTTACTGGATTGTTTGCCATTAAACTGTCTTATTTTCAGGCTTCATTTGTTCCTACATAATGTATTGTTCATTCTTTCAAGCACTCCTGAAAGGAGAGTTTGCTGTGTTTGTGGGAAATTACTACACTTGCGTGGAGAATTTAGAAAAGTATTTTGCTATTTTGAATTTGGTTTTATACCATTTGAGAACAAAATCCCAGCATTGCCAAATTCCTGGTGAGAGGTGAGAGAGCCACAGCTGTAAGGCATTCTGATTGCTTTAGGAGATTCCAGTGATTACAATTTAGGATGCCAAATACTCCTGTATGTGAAGCTGGCAGAGAAATCTGACTGCCCCTATGGTTTAGTTTGATTTTGTGACTTAGAAAATTCGAAGTTGAATTATTCTCTTAGAATCTTTTTTGACAAGCTCTAGGTGTTGTCCTATATGAGACATGCTAAACATTGGGAGTATTTGTAATATAATCTTTACTATATTGAATTAAAATTATAAATTTATTTGGATTTTCATTGGAAAGCTATTATCTTTTCAAATTTTTTGGAAATATAAATATTTTTCAAGTGTATATCAAGAGTAAATAATGTAGTCTTTCTACAACAGTATTTGTTTAAATGAAGATGTTTTAAGGGATGTTGAGATGCTTGGGGAGAAGTAAATGAATATACTATAAATGAAAGCTAGGAATTAAAAGGTATTACTGTACCATTGGGCATTCTTCTTAAGAGTTTAAGCTGCCCTCCTCAAATATTTGGAAATATTTTGCACATAAAGGGTGTTGCTGCAAGTAAATAATTGTGCAAAATGTTACATATGATTATGGGCTTCATTTTTTCTGATATAATTTCAGTATTTAAGTAGGCTTTGTTACCATGATTTTCTAAATACATGGAAGAATGCAAAATATATTCAAGACATTTCTTCTTTCCTATTGAAGTATGAGAACTACTTTGGCTCCTCCTTGGTTTTGTGTTGTTTGGTTTTTTTTGTTTTGTTTTTGTTTTAATGCTCTTTGACAAAAATGAAATATTTCAGGTATGGTACTAGCTGACTTATTTTGCTATTACCACTATTTCTTTTGCTAGAAAATCTACTACAACTTTTTCTGTAGAAAAAAATTGATCCGTAATAAAAGTACTCTTTTATTGCCTAAGAATATGAAAAGAAGAATGTGGAACTCCTTATAAACAATTGATTTTAATTTTGAATTTGAGATGCAAAGAATAAACATTTGAAGTAGTGAGGTATTAAAAGCCTAGGAAGTTTGGTATACATGATATTGTACTTAGGTTTTACACTTGTTAACAGTGAATAATGGGCTGCCTTGCAAGAAGCTTTGTTGAAGTCAATGGTGCTATTTTCTTTAAAAAATGAGCAAAGCCTATCTGAAGTTTTTCATTTGCAATATAAATCTAGTTACCTTGCCTTTACAGAGGAAATTAAAATACAGAGCGCTTTGTTAGCAAAAGAAATAAAATACAGATTTGAATCCTTGATTTGTAAAGTTTTTCTCTACAGCTGGAAGAGCTCTTAAATATCAATAATTATTATTGATATAAATTTCACACTGGAAGATTCAGTTTCCTCATTCAGCTAACCTCTTCTGGCATTTTAAAATGAGCTAGCCTGCCTGTGCACACATGTATGCCAAGATGCAGGTTTTTGTCTAAGAATGACATAAGCATATATTTGCTAAATTGTAAAGCACAGGAGACAGAAGAAACTTGGGCAGACTGGTCATAAAGAAGCAAGGCATATCTCCAACACAGAGGCGATAGAGCAAGGTTAGAGACCTTTCACTGGACTTCAGGTTGTTGCTTTTTAACGAGTTTATGGATTTCTGTACAAGGCACCTGTCAGAGGTATCTTTAGGCAAGTATGAGACCAAAGGCAGTGGCCCAAGTACTTGTCAATATCAACAATTGATTGACCACATTTACTTGGATATTTAGTTAAAGGGACAATGTATTTGAGATTTGGAGTTGATATTAAAACAACCATGTTGGCAAGATGCTTTTGGGCTGACTATATATTGGGGTGATATTGAATTGGCTTTTACTTTTTTTTAAACAAAAGTGTTTTGTTTTTGTTCCCCAGTGGTGATAAATCTAAATCAATAATCTGCTCAAATCCTGACCAGCAATATTCCGTTGTTATAGTACTGTGAAGTTACTGTTGATGTTTGTGGAAGAATGAGTTTTAGATGAAAGGGTAAAACTTATTGTTTTTAAAAGACAATCCCAAAACAAACAAACATTCTCATGTACACACAAAATAAAGAAGTGCCAAGGTAGGAAGATACTTAGATTTAGAAGCTTTTAATGCTTCCTTCATGAAAGGTATTGGTATTTAAACTATACTTGGATTTGGATCTCAAATTGTAAACACTCACTTCAGTCTGTCTACTACCATAATAGCATGCTTCACGCATGACAAAAAGCAAACAAGAAACCTCAGTATTTGAACTGGTTCACACATTACTCAGCTAAAGAGCAGAGATGGCACTGATGTTTGCAGCAACTCTTTGGTGTCTAATACAGAAAGATAATTCTTTAAGGAACAAAAAAATCCACTTTTCTATGTTCTCTTGTTAAAAATTTGAGCAGAACTCTACTGAAGAGGGTTTGTGAGAATAATGAGAATAATCTATGTAAGATGGTTTGCTTCCGCTCTTCACATCATGAGTGTTAATAAAAAAGACTGCCCCTGCTCTGTAATTCTCGGGTTACATGGTGTAGGTAAGTCTACAGTTCTACTTTCTTTCGTATTCTGAGCCAATATGGTTTTACTGCAGGTTTTTACCATTTTAGTTTGAATAGTATGTAACAAAGGTGCAGGCTACACTTAGACCTAAGTGATCGATAGGTGTCCCTTCTGTCAAAAGCAAATTTGAGGGTCTGATTTGCTAGTGGAGGTTGCAATGCTGTGACTGGGTCTGTACCAGCAGTTCTTACGGAGGTCTGTTTCAGGAATACAGCCTGGAAATTGAAGTTAGGGGGAGCTTTCTAACACATTAGTTTGGTTAAAATGTTTAAGAAGTCACATCCATACTCTTACCAAGAGGTCAATGGCTTTGTTTAGCCTTTAAAAATCTTAAATAAAATCTTGCTCTTAATCTTTTATTAGCCTGAAGTGCTTTTAGTGTTCTATCTCCGAGTTAACTGGTGTTAATATTTGGGGGTGGGGGGAGGTTTTGTATTTATGATTTCATTCAGCCTTTTATTCATAGGTAGACACAACAAGCTGCTTATACTGAAACTAAAATGGTCAGCGACAAGGAACATGTAGCTAGAGCTTAGAGGAAGTCTTGCTCTGTGCCCTGCCCCAAAGACCATTAGGTCTTCCAGTCACGGAATTTCCTGCATCTAATATATGAGTCTACACTTACATTTACGAACTGTTAGACAACTGTGGGGCAGCTAAGACGGAAGAGAAGGCAACAAAACACTATATAGGGAGGAAGTGTTCTGATCTAACAAGTAGTGGCACAAAGTCAAGAGTAGGAAGGGAGACTTTGCCCCACCCAGGGGAGCTGATTGATGGGGGTTAGGGGAAGGTTTGATATGTGAGTCTGAACTCCCATCTCCATGGCTGGGTGAGTGTTTTGTCAGCAGGCTTTGTACAGGTCACACCCTCTCGCACCTACTGTGTTTGAGATGGAGCTGGCTTTGTTGTTCAGAAATAGTTATTGGCACCTTCTTTAAAAAGAAGAGTCCGTGGGGTGGACTTCCAGCAGATAGAGGCACTTAAGCCTTAGGTGGAATAGCAACTTTTTTCGTTCAGATGCAGATACATGTTTGCCTATATGATGTATCCTCTGTGGGCCCTTTTGACTGGCTTTTTCCTGGACATTCTGATTAAAAGGCTGACTTGCAGTTCTCTGCAAAATGCTTAATCTCTTCATGTTTGTTCTGAGATGTGGAACTGAGGCCTGTGGATTGCACTCTAGAAATGAGGCACCAATTTCTGTATGGAGCGGATTGAGTAGAGTTTCCCCTACCCAGTGTACTTACTTGGCTTTAAATCAGCTTGTCAGTGAACAGAATTATTATCTCCGTGGTTCTGTGCACTTAGGTGATTTCAGTCTGGCTGTTATGCAGAGTTATTTCATACTTCCCTGTTTCTCAGTTGGGTAACTTTGGCAGTGTCATCAAAAAGGTTGAAGATGGAAGAAACCGGAGTGGTAGATCAACTTTCTCCCTTGGAGCATGGTTCCAGGGCATTTTTCCCAGGTGGTTATACATCTCTCAGCTGCTGTGCCTTTTTTTTTTTTAATTGTGAAGATGAATAGAACTACTCAATTTTGCTGTGTGCTAAAAAGTATTTTAAGATGACAGTTCGTTCTGAGTGACTTGATTTATGAGAGAAAAGTACAGTTTGTAGGTGGAAGGGTATTCTGTGTTTGGTGACAGTTACAACTGAGTTACTGTAAGTGAAAGAATTTGTTTGGGAAAGTGCTCTAGATTAAGTGTAGCATGCCTGGCTGTTTACAAAGTAACCATCTGAGCTGTACAGTTTGGGTGCATGGAGGGAATGTGAAAATCTATTGACATCTACAGTTACTCAACTAGTTTATTTTTGGGAGCTCATGAACTGGCAGGACACAGTGACCCTGTCTGAAGGGGAAAAGTGTAATGACTTTGAATGTAGGAAACTTAGTGGATATTTTGTCAAGTTCCTTGCTACTATTTCTTTGCGGCAACTATAATAGCAATTTTAACCCTTTGTTTTCCCACTGAACATTTTTGCATAGTGTTGATATATTTTAATGAAAATCCAGTACTACTCTGTCAACAGAAAATTGCTTAATGCATCATACGACAGATTTGAAGAGTATGAGGTTTTCTTGTTAGAAAAAGGGGAAAAAATTGTTTGGCTGTAGATTGCTTGTTTGTAACCCTTTGTAATGTTATACCCTTTGTTTGGAATAGCTACAGCTTGAATTCAGAATTGGTCCTGGGCATAAGATACTGCAACGTAGAAAAGACAGAGCTGTCTTGCACACAAGTAGTATTGGATGGTAAACAAGTAAGGAGCTGAGAGAAGTTGTATTTATGTACAGCAGCACAGCTGTATTTTGCATGACACTGATACTGCTTTTGCACTATGTGGGTAGACAGACCCAGCAAACAGGGTCAAAAACTGACAGTAACAACTGCTAAGTCTTGGGGAAATTTTGCCCTTCCTATTATAAGTTTTCTGCATGTGACTGATTTACACAAAACTATTACCACTTAGCATAGTGCATAAGAAAGTAAAGTAAGAACAAGAAAGCTTTCTTTTGTAGTGTGTTCCTTGTAGTTACTACTACAGTCCTGGTTTGGAGAACCTGATACAACGTTGCATGGAGTAACTGGGGAGTTTATTCTGGAAGAAAGTCGCTTTTCTTTTGGCTTTCAATATTCTTTATGCTTACACTGTCAGAAATTCTCAACTATGTTGTCAGTTTAGTTGAAAACTACTTCATTGCTGGAAATAAGTTACTTCAGAGCATTTTACTTAGTGTTACTTGCAGTTGTCTTACTGAAAATTTAAAGCTGTGTTCATTACTCTTAATCATTCCATATGCCTTTATTCATTCACACAGTTCCCTTTGTAGTCTCACACTAGCGTTGCAGGATTTCTTAAAAATGCCGAACTTTGAGAACAGATGACTTACCGATCACTTTGAAGGGAAAGAACCACTGATTGGATTTTTGTGTGTTATAGAAACAAAATTTAAAAAATGCCAACAGATGAAGAAATAAAGCCAAGGTTAATACTTGGCATGCTGACTGAACCATGAAGACCATTGTGCTTTAAAGGTGACTTCCTCCCTCATGCCTTTTTTTTTTTTTAAAAAATAGAAGTGATTTTTTTTTTTTTTAATAAGGAAGATCTGGAAAACTCACATGTGTCTGGAACAATGTCAACTGTTAGCTTATCTGTTCAGTAACAGTCCCTTACTATTATTAAATACAATAGCTGGAAAAAATTGTCTTGGGTCTCACATCTTAATTGAAGGCAGGGATGTTAATTTATTTTTGAAGATTTTTTTTTTCTGAAGTGTATATTAGATATTAGTTTCAAACAGTATGAGTTTTTTTTCTTTTCAGTACCCTCAGTGCTAATTTTCAACTTCATTTTAATAAATCTATAACTTAGTCATTTGTCTAGCATTTTAGATTAGCTGTTCCTACTTCTGAGAATAAAAGCTTCCTCCATCACAGTAAGTTTTGAAAATTAAAATATTTCCAGCTGAAAAATCTTTTTTTCCCCCTCCCCTTTGTAAATCACCTTAAATACAGGTTTAATGATTAAAAACACCTTGTTGGTTAAAGATGAAAAAATATATAGTTGTACTTTCATGTTGCTTAATAGTTTGTTGATAACTGAGAAGGTTCTCAAACAAATTGAATTTTTGGAGGTGAAAAAACTCCAAAGTTCTTGATGCATCTCTTACAAGAACTTCTTGAAAGCAAAATAACTGTTTTTTATTTCAAAATTTAAACAAGGAAGTGTTTTTACAATTCCTTCATGACTGCAAAGACATTATTAATATGCTGGAGCCTTCACAATTTAATCAGATTGTGTAGTGCTTGTTTGTTTGTGGGGATAAAGCATCATTTTAAGAAAAAATTATTTAAGTAAACTACTTATGAAAAATTTCTTCCATTTAAATTGGTTCTTACCTGCAGTGTATGTAGTCATTTAAATGTATGCATGTGTACACACAGTATAGGTACAATGTATAGCCAAGATAGAATACAGCTGATTAATGATCACAGGTGTTGCTTATTGTTGTGACTTCAGACAAAATGTGCTTTGCAAATAGCATTCCTCTCCTCTTCTTGCCAAACAAAATATCCAAATATAAATTGGATGCTAGTATGAGGGAGAACACCACCTTTGACCAGGCTGCAAATACGTTATGGCCTTAATTTCATTGAAAGCATTGCATCTCTTGGAAGTTGAGGCTTAAAGAAATTGAGAGATACTTTGTTTTAGGGTTTTTCTTGAGGGTTGTGGGTAGCAGTGTATGTTTTTTTTAATATTTAAAACAAAAAAAAACCCTTCCTTGTTAGCAAAGTCTGAACACTGTGGTGTAGCTAGGGTCTTTTTAATCTAATTTATCATTTTAGGGAGCTTGCTTTCCTTCTAATGCAGAAGTTGAAAAAGAAGCTGTGAATATTCATTGCTCGTGGAAATGCAGAACAAGTAGTATAAACATCAGAAGAGGCTGTGTATTAAAAAAAAAAAATTGAAAAAATCCTTATCCAAGACCTAAGTGAAATGAATGTATTCCAGGATGCCTTTATGTGCACTGCTGGACAGGGTGCAGGACTCCATGCTTGTGCTGCAAATGTCTATCACCTTGCCCATCTTTGCAGGGGTGCTTAGTGCCTGGCTGAGCCTGGGGTAGCCCTAAATTAATGGAGCAGGGGGCCTGGCTGTCACAGCAGCCGCAGCCACAGGTCCTGGCATGCCAGGCTGCCTGCAAGGGCGGGGGGAGCTGCCAGGTGCCTGGTTTTGAGGGCAGCCTGTGCTTCATGACTCTGGAGACCGGTGAACTCAGCTGCAGGGAGGACACAAACCCTTTGAGAGATACTGTTTCTTCAGGCTATCACTTGGGTTCTTGCTCAGCAGCTGATGCACTTCATTGGGAAATGCAACATCAGAAAAGCACGCTTTTAGACTCCAAGTGGCTTTGGAGCAGCTGTACTACGGCTAAATAAATATAACCCTCTGTAAGAGGAAATAACTTTTCTACCAGATATATGCACAGATGGATCGTAATCATACTGAGGCCTGTGTTTGCCTCAACAAGAGTAAAAAACTTTTTAGTAGAGAGCTATAAATGGAAATTTGTGCTTACACTAGCTTCTTGCAGCAGCCATTGGAGAACACTACTCCTGCCTAGTAGGAGTGAGGTAGGCATCCTAGGGAGTTTGAAAAACTAAAGGAGCTAGGGAGACACAGGCCATTGCTACAACAGCAACGTACATTAAAATTTATTGGTCCCCAGATGCCTACAAAAGTGTCTGGGAGCAGTTCTTTTACAGCAGTGCGAGTGGACCTGGATAACAGAGATGCATGGGCCAGAGGTACTAACGTACTGGATGCCAGTATGCTCAAAGAGAGCAGGGGAGGATAGCCTTCCCCCGCCAGGGGAAAACCCAGTGTCTTGCCATCTCCAAAATACAGATTTCATTTTGGATAGAAAAATAAGAGGTTGTGGGGTTTGATTTTTTTAAAGAATGCAAAATTGGAAGGTCTTTAGTAATTACAGATACGCTTCCTAAAATATTTGATAATAAGTAGAGCAAAGTACAGTGCTAAAATTATACTCAGACAGCACTTATGAGAGCTGCTGCTTCTTCAGGAAGGAATTATGATGGTAAAATAGTGGATCTGGTATAAGATCATTCCAGGATTATTTTTTTTTTCTTTAATGAATGAGAGAGTTCTTTAATGAATACTTTAATAAAGTATTGTTCATTGTTTCATCTTCAAATACTAAGATACTTTAATGAAGAGGGATTTTGCTTTAAAAAGGCAGCTTCAAACTGAAAGCAAACTTGTAGATTAAAACAACACCCTTCTGTGTCTTAAAATAAATGGATTGTATCTCCTGACAGAAATGGTGCCAGTATCCAGAGGAGGCCTTAGGGCCATGTGATGGAGTTGCATGCCTTGAAGACTAAAAAGTGACTTTAAGTTAGTGCATACATTTGCAATTGTATGTCTGTCTTTTTTCCTTAAAAAAAAAAAAAAAAAAAAGAGGTGGTTAAGCTTTAGCGTGAGAGGGAAGAGGTGGTCAGTGATTGCTTTGAAACACTGAGGTTTTCCAGAATGCCTGAGAAGGACATGGTGCTGCTTTTGCGGTGCACGTTCGCTGAGGTCTGTGTGGCAGAACAGACTGCAGCAGATCTCCAACGAGAGCTCGCTGTGCTCCACAGCCCAGTTTTCCACAACCCTCAGCAAATTGGTCGCCACTGATTATTCTTTCCACATGTCAGTTTTGTGCATGAAGCTACTTTAGGGAATTGAAGCCAAAATTAAGGAGCTGGAAGGTTAATTATTTCCCTTGCGTTTTTGCGTGTGTGTGCACTTTGCTTGGAGGGAGAGGGGGGAGAGTGTTAACTATTTACAAGTATACATCTCCCCTCATTCCTCCCCAGAATGGTATGGATATTGTTACTGAAGAGTTAGTTCTCCACAATGAACAGGAAAAGAATGCATCCATATTCGGCTAAGGAAATTTTTACTATTGCAGCCAGGCAAATAAAGTATCTTTATTGCTATGGCCTTTATTTTAAACTGTTTATTCAAAGACTACCAGAAGTGTCATTTTACTTGCTTAAGGTATAAAGAGCTTGAAAAGTTGGAGTGTGGTAAGCAATTTCCTTTTTTAACATTAGACTTGCAGATCTGCTTATTTTAGAATTTGACTAGAGAGCTAGTGAAGTGATACTGGGAGTTGAGCAACTGACAGGTGGGTTTTTTTCCAACTGCTTCCGTTAAAAACCTGAACTTTTAAATCCATTGTCTGCTGAATGTTAGGGGAAGGTATGTGTATGAAATTTTTCAATTGATTTTTGAGAATTCAATCTTTCAAACTAGCAGCAGTTCCTCCAATGATATTGAGAAATTCGGCACACAATATTCTTTCCATATCCAAAAAAAAAAAGTGTTAATTCCTCTTCACCATGCAAATATCTGTGCATAAAATTAAAATATATGTATTAACAAGTGAAATGTTTGGGATAACCTTTTATTTCTTCAAGGAAGGGAGCTGAGAAGTATAACTAAAATGGTAAACAACTTTTTATTGGTTGTAGCTTTTTAATGTTCAAATCTGTCCTATTACTTTCAGATAAGGTAGAAGTAAAAAAAAAAAATACTAAAGAAATTACCAATTGTGAGAAGCTACTTTAAAAAGAAAATAAAAAGGGCACCCTAAGAAGTTATTACAGTTGCTTAATCAGATGGGTGGTTCGTGTCTTTTGAAACAGTTTGTCCTGCCATGCTATCTTTGTGGAACAAAGTATATTTAACTGGAAGACATCGTGTTCCAGAAAATGGACAAAATCTACTGGGAATGTAGGTGCAAGAGGAAGTGCATCTGCAGGGACTGATACACTTCTGGTTTCAGAAGGGAGGTATTTTCTTCTTCCTGCTAGTTTTTTTGTCGTCTCACCTTTTTCTCACGTTAGCTTCCTACATGTTGCAACACGAATGGAAACCAACCAATGTACTTGACCTCAATCTAAAATCGAAAGTGGTAAATTCTTCAGCTCTGGGCCTCTGAAACTGCTGCTCGGGGGAATCCCCGTCTCTGTGCAGATGCTTCTGTGAAGCTTTATGCCAACACCAGGGTCACACATGTTACAGAAGGTGGGCTGAACATACCTGAAGAATGTGGAAACCTTGCTTAAGCAAAGCTGTAAGTTTAGAAATGACTACGTGTCGTGGGTTGACCCTGGCTGGATGCCAGGTGCCCACCAAAGCCGCTCTGTCAGTCCCCTTCCTCGACTGGACAGGGGAGAGAAAATATAACAAAAGGCTCGTGGGTTGAGATAAAGACAGGGAGAGGTCATTCACCAGTTAACGTCATGGGCAAAACAGACTCAACTTGGGGAAATTAATGTATTACTGATCAAATCAGAGTAAGCTAATGAGAAAATAATAACTAAATCTTAAAACACCTTCCCCCCACCCCTCCCTTCTTCCCAGGCTCAACTTTATTTCCGATTTCTCTGCCTCCTCCCCCCAAGCAGCACAGGGGGACGGGGAATGGGGGTTGTGGTCAGTTCATCACACATTGTCTCTGCTGCTCCTTCCTCCTCAGGGGGAGGACTCCTCACACTCTTCCCCAGCTCCAGCATGGGGTCCCTCCCATGGGAGACAGTCCTCCATGAACTTCTCCAATGTGGGTCCTTCCCACAGGCTGCAGTTCTTCACAAGCTGCTCCAGCGTGGGTCCCTTCCACGGGGTGCAGCCCTTCAGGAACAGGCTGCTCCAGCATGGGTCCCCCGCGAGGTCACAAGTCCTGCCAGCAAACCTGCTCCAGTGTGGGCTCCTCTGTCTCCACGGGTCCACAGGTCCTGCCAGGAGCCTGCTCCAGCATGGGCTTCCCACAGGGTCACAGCCTCCTTTGGGTGTCTACCCGCTCTGGTGTGGGGTCCTCCATGTGCTGCAGGTGGGTATCTGCTCCACTGTTAACCTCCATGGGCTGCAGGAGCACAGCCTGCCTCACCATGGTCTTCACCAGGGCCTGCAGGGGAATCTCTGCTCCGGTGCCTGGAGCACCTCCTCCCCTCCTTCATCACTGACCTTGGTGTCTGCAGGGCTGTTCCTCTTGCATATTCTCACTCCTCCCTCCTGCTGCAAAATGCACAGTTTTTTTCTTTCCCCTTCTTAAATGTGTTATCCCAGAGGCGCGACCACCGTTGCTGATGGGCTCGGCCTTGGCCAGTGGCGAGTCCGTCTTGGAGCCGGCTGGCATGGGCTCTATCGAACACAGGGGAAGCTTCTAGCAGCTTCTCACAGAAGCCACCCCTGTAGCCCCCCCTGCTACCAAAACCTTGCCATGCAAGCCTAATACACTACAATAATACAAACTTAGCCTGCTACGCGTGGGAACTATGTACATGTAGAAGCCGTTCTATTATCTGAACTTTTTTTCCTGATGGTCTTATGTGCAGGTAGTGATGAGAGTGGATTTTCTTCTGCTTTTTCGTTCAGTTTTGTGGCCCTGATAGTACTTTTGTGACTCTGATTTGGCAGATTTTGTCTGCAAGGGAACCTTTTGTGCTGAGTTGTCAAGATTTTTAGTAAGGAACAGAGAGAACAAAGCTACAGATATAAGTGGTGGGAAATTTAGGAACAGAATTGACTTAACTTCATCTGCTGTAATAAGTGAATTTCATCACAGTTTTGTGCAAATTAGTACTTGTTCTTTCTTTCCAAGTAATACTGTGACTTAGCATTTCTCATGCATAACTCTCAAGGCTTTTTTTTTTTTTTGTAAGCAGCTGCTATAAATACATAGCTTTTTGTGGAAAGGGGGAAACCAAGACTTGCAATTTCATCTCTAGTGTTTGCGTTTAAAAAAACTGCTCCTATTTTATTTTTTCCATGACACTTTATTATATTTGACAACCAAATGTGTGATGATTCTGCCCCTCCTTTCCCCCTCTCCCCCCTTAAATGACAGAAATCCGAGGGAAAACTGGGGCTGAGGACCATGGTGCCTCCTCACCTTTGGGGCCTCAGAAGGGCCAGTGGTGGCTGCGGCAGAGCCCCTTCCGCGGTCTGCTGAAAGAGTCCTTGTTCCTGCAGACCGGCGGCTGTGATCTCTGCCGTGTTCCTGCTAAAAATCAGTACGAGTTTTGCTCTTAACTTGGCTGGAGACAGAGTTAAACAGAAGATTCAGTTAGAGGGTTCAAGGGGTGGAAGCTTGTCCCTGCACGGGTGGGCTCTGAACAGGTATGACTCCGGTGCATCCGTTTCTTGTGGGCCTGAAAGCTGTTTCTTATTTGTGGTGCCTCAGATGTTGCAGTTGTGGGAAAAGAACAGAAATTCTTTTCCCTTGGAGCGGTTGTCAGGAAGGAGGTTGCAAAGATGGGAGGAATATACATGTCACGGTAGTGGCTAAAAACACTGTCTTACAGCATTTAAGAGCTCCCCTTCCTTTTTTTTATTCTCTGATTCCAAGGTATGCTTTTATGCTTATGGTGATCATAAGTGATGTAAACAGATGAAAACATGTATCAAAGCTAATCTACCTATAGCTATAAATTAGTATATTGCTTCCCTTCTTTCTTCATTTGAATTTGTAATTGCATGCAGGGAAGGGATTTGATGAGGTTACTCAGCATTGTTACCTAATCCCTAGGTTTGCATCTGAATGGGTCTGTCTAGTATTCCTGAATTGCTCTGGGTGTCCCCCAGACACTAGTGCAGCCAAAGCTAGTGTATCACTATACATATATGCCTTATAGGTGGCAACTCTAATAAAAGCTAGAAAAATATTTTTGGATCCACAGTAAACCTGCATTGACTGCTATATGCTTATCTGGAGTTTATTATTATGCATGGCGTACAGTCTCATGGGCAGGCTGGAATAGGAAGAAACGTTTTGGGGAGGTTTCATTTGCAGTTCAGCCATCCTTAGGATGGGATTTCAAACACAGTAAGAGACTAAAGGTGGTTGAAAGGGTAGGGCACTAGCTTGACACTGAGTTGGGTTCCCTGCTCTGTCACAGACCTCCTCCCTCAGGCAAGTCACTTCATCCTTTCTCTCTCTGACTTAGTCCGCTTCAATAAAAAGGGAACAATAGTAGTTCCCTCTCTTAAAGAGGCATTGCCAGAGTAAGTGCATTAAAGAGTATATAGTGCTGTTACGCTACGATTAGGAGGCTATGCAACTGTAAAATAGAAATTGCTGTAACTCAGTTTCTGTACTACAGTGCAAGAGGAGGACAATAAGAGGAGTATGCCTGGCTAGTGTTGTGATTTTCTTAAAAAAAAAAAAAAAAGACCAAAATACAAAACCCCCAACCAGTACAGTTCTTGCAAGTGGAAGAGCCCTTCCCCTTAGCCCACAGTTCCAGGCAGAGCTCGTGGACCATGCAAAGGCATCGTAGAATGCTGCATCTGTGGAGTATTGGTTAGAGATCTCTAGTATGACACTGCCATATATATATTAATGTTAGAGTTCTTCTACAGATATGGGTGGGTGAACTTTTATGTGCTGTAGAAGACATTTTGATTTTTATATCAAAATAGCCTTAACATTTACATCAGGGTGGGGGGAGTTCTACAGGGTATTTTAAGTAGTGTTCTATACTTGTTTCTGAATTTTAGTGCATCTGTTCAAAATGAAGATGCTTTACCTGACATCTTGCAAATGCAGTCTGTATCTGCACAGTGTGAAGGAGTGAACAGTGGATAAAACTGAAGTCAAGGAATTCCAGAAGAATAATCTCTTGTTGGCTACCCATTTGCTTTTTAGTGCAAAACAGGCCGCTTTGTCTCTATTTACCTGTTAAATATAGAGAATATTGCACAACACGGGTTGTGAGGTTGGATGCATTGGTGTTAATATATTGCTTTAACTGTTACAAAGTGTTACATAAATGTTAAGTATTCCAGTAAGGTCAAGTTTGTTTGTGGGCACGTTCCTTCAACTACTTTCCCCAAACTAAATTGTCTTCAGTGTAGCAACTAGTAGAATGTTTTTCTGCCTTGGTTGATTCGTAGACCTCTCCCAAATCGGGGAGAATTGTGTAATGAATGTCAGCCTCCTGACGGAAGACTGGACGTTTGTCCTTACGGTTTGGAGATTTGTTGAAAATAGTAAAGTCATCAGAAGCTGTGGGACATAAGTTGAACTAGTAAACTACTCAAAATAAGAGAGCGCTATCTAGCTGGTGTGGAAAAATCCTTTAGAATCCACTAGATGCCTTACAGATTGTAAAGGAGCATCAATCTCAGAATTTCTTTTTCTTTGATGTGAGAGGATCAGGTTAATGGAATCCATACACCTGAAGGGATGATTAGTTCATTACATTTTCATTCTGAGAGTGAAAACTATATTATGTAAGGGATTTTATTTTTTTAATGCTTAGTGATTTCTTTTGGAGGTGGACAAGTGTTTAGCACTGATCCTCTTACTGGCTTTTCTAGTAAGTTGCTGTGTGACTTTCCAAGTATTTATGGCCTGTTTTTTCACAATTGGGAAGGACTTACTGTTCCTGTTAATAGCAATTACATAGTTTGTATCTTTAGCAAATACAGCTATTTAAAGTGTAATGTGGGATTATTGACCCAAAATGTTATGATTTCAATTAGAATGTATTTATATTTTTCCACGACTCGCAGAGCAAACTATGTAAGTGCAGGAGGAAATGTAAAAGTGTGTTATACTTCTGATGTGCTTAATGCTCACAAAATTCCATGTGCAGGTGGATTAATGCATAAACTTTAGTTTTTCCTGTAATATTGAACTTGATCATTGCGACCTTAATTTTGTGTTTTACTGAGTCTTTTGCTCAATTTAAAATAGCTTTGTAAGGGTTCTTAATAGAGGGCACTTTTCCTCATGGTGTTATTGAATGACATTTTTCCTTTCTAGTTATAAAGTGCAGGATGGGCGGTTTGTTTGGTTTCAGGTAGGCTTGTTGAGCTGAATCTTTAGGAAGCTTCTGACTTTGCTCTGAGTAAGCGTGAGTCTGGTGTCACTTATGCCCAACTGTGGAAGTGCTTTATAATGTTAGTAAGGATACAGATAAGCCACTACAGAAATGGAAGAGGCTCGCTTTGTAATTGATCCAGTATTTGTGCCAACCATCTGCTCTTACTTTCCTCCACTGAAATCCCTGTGGCTAAAAGGAGGAGATTGGGCAGATGTCTGGCAGGTAACTGGCAGGGAGGTCTGAACCCGGGGGCCTGGAGAGTGCTCTGATTCTTTAATTAAAGGTTAAGAAATCTGAGTGCTCTCTGGGCCCCTGGATTCTTTAACCCTTGCTGGTTTCCACCGTGTGATGGTTGTGCTTGCCCATGTCTTTCAGCGTTCCTACCCCCAGTATTAACTAGTGTGCATTTGCTTAGCTGTGTTGTTGTAATGTCTGACAGCCCCAGTCATGGCCAAGAGCTTACCGTACCTTGTAACGGACCAGCACAATAAAAAGACCCTTTTACATTCAACAGTGACCACAAGACTTCTCAAAAGACATGATTTTAGAAATTTGAACTAAAGTCCTGTCAGTGCTGTTAAAGACTGACTACTTGAGTAGTTTTATAATAGATTAGCTCAGTCAATACTGGCATCTGTCTGGCTGCAAGTGTGTGGATGTGGGCAAACCAAGATCAGCACTGCTTCAGCTTATATAACTGCTGAAAAACAAAAAGATATTTCTGGGTCGAGTGAGGCAGAGAGAGGCATATGACAAAAGAAAAACTATGTTGTTATTTGTGTGTCCTTTTTCCTTCGTTTTTTGGCCCTCTCCCTCTTCTTTGGTTATCACTACCCTGTTGCATCATGTCTCAAATTAGACTTTTAAGCTCTTTGTGAAAGAATCCCTGTCTAGCCTATTAGTGGGTACTGTTAAAGATAATATGGCTTTTGTGACCTCAAAATGCTTCATGAATATCAGTGTTCTGGGTTTCAGGTATTATTCTCATTTTATGAACTGATCTGAAGTGGCTTGCTTAAGATGCATGTCTGTAGCAGAGCTGGAAATTGATCCCAGATCCTCTGAGGGTTCTGCCTGTGCTTTTAGGCCCAGCTATTCTCCAGCCAGGCTTGGGTGAGTGATGTTGCCTGCTTGATGGCGTCGGCAGTGTCTCTGCCGAGAGCTCTGGTCTAGGTATTGCGTACATTTGTCTCTCATGAAGAAACCTCTGGGAATGGAAGTATCATAATCTCTATGAACTTTCCCCTTTCTCTTCCCTTACTTGTAGGCCATTACCTCTTGCAAAACCTTGACGGAATCTGTGAAGAGCTCAGACTGGTATTCCATACACTGGACACCTACGTATGTCTGCTTTTGTGATGGAGTGCTGGAGAGGGCAAGATGGAAACAACTGAACTTGCAGCAATCTTTCCTGTTGCCGCTCAGTGCATTCAGATGTGTTTTCTTCTCAGGGCTAAAGTGCAGAGAGATTTGGTCTGTCTCTGTGGTGTATCCATGCAATTCTGCAGCTGGTGTGTTTGTGGCGGGAGAGGCATTTGGAGCGAAGGACACGTTGTGGTTATGTCAGCTATGCGAATGCGAGGGCAGGGAGAAGCTTTTGGCCTGCTCTTTGCCATTCTGACTTTAGAACCTGCTGCGATTCCTGCGTGTTGGAGTATTGGTCTCTGTTGCTAGCAACTGCCTTTCCTGACAGCTCCAAATAAAAAAGCTTAAAATAGCTATCTAAGTGCTTACAATTAGAAGAACTGTTAACCCATTTCCAGTGGGAAAGAATAGTATGTTCGTGTAACTTTACAAAGCCTAAAAGCAGCGTTTCATACTCCTTAATTGCTGTGCTCTTTCTGTTCTCTAAGGCTGCCCAGGCCTCTTCAGATCATGGTATTTATCATGCCGACAGATTGTAATAACTAATATTCCTAACTTCAGTACAGTTTTTATAAACATTAACTAATTCAAGAAATGTACTATATACCTATTTTGTTAAAGGGTAAGCCTGCACTGTGTTGCAAAGCCATTTGTAAAGATGGACTTCCCTGCATATTTGTTTACAGAAGTCCAGTTCACGTAGCTGTCTCTTTCTCATAGTTCTCTCTAAGAACTGTGTGTTGTTGCTGTGCAAGAAGAAAGATGAGTCTGGTGCAAATCATGAATCTTTTGTTTTCATGAGATGAGGTTTGGGCAAAATTTCAATTATTTTGGAAATACCACTCAAAGTTTTGCTTGAGGATAAATTAAATTGAGGATCTAACTGTATTTGCTGTAGTACCTTTTCAATAGCTGGTAGAAACAACATTGTCAGCTCCTTTAAAAATAAATCAGGATTTTTTTTTTCCTTTTGTTGTTCGTTTAATAATCTGCTAAGTTTTAAAATTCCAGTCTCTTTTTAATAGTTTTTCTTCCTCATCCATGCTGATTTTGTTCTGGTGGAGCTGTTTGTGTAAGCCAGGTTTTGCCTGTCTTGTTTTTTGTAAGGACAAGACTAATCAGCAGTTAAGAGGGAATTTTCTTTGTAACAACTTTTTATGTCTTTCTCATCCCTTTAAAGCAAAATTATGTGGAAAATTCCAGGTGCATTTTGAAAAGTGAACCTCCAATACTTGTACCAAGTTTACAGCTTGAATTGAAGAAGACAACCCAAAATATAAGGGTTTTTTTGAGTGTTCCTTGAAAGTACACAACTCCCCTCTCATAGGACTGTTATCTGAAAACTTCCTTTTGAGGTGCATCTGTGGTGCTTCAGACCCCGTAATTCAAAAACCAAAAATCCTCCTTTATAATATCCTGCATACTAGAACGCATCTGTGTGTTTAGATGGAACGTGGAAAATTGTGGCGATAGGGGATAAATAAAGTTATGTCCATGAATGTAAATAGTAGGTCAAAATATAATCAGAGTGCATGCTTGGGTAAATTTTAAGACCATTCGAATAGAAAAGACAGCTGCCTAATTACATAACATCTACGAGAACACTTTTTCACTGCCTCTCCTTTATTACATCCTTTACTGTAAGAGACCAAAATATTTTAAGTAGGATTTGTATTTCTCCTTGATTTGATTAGTTCACGAGGTGTCATTCATATTTTCTTCTTGGGTATGCATATTTTTACCAAACAACATGGTAATTCTGCATTTTGTGTTATTTTGCTTGCTGTAGGTAATTAACCTATGATGCTGAATGTCAGGAATGGTCTAGATTGGAGCAGTGGTCTGTCACATCTGGTGGTGCAATACAAGCTACCTGATTTTGCTGGCACTTAGTCCTTCAGCATGACCATTGTCTCCCCTGCTTCATATCACAGAGCTAATGGATTTCACTTTTGGATCTCTGGTTAGTACAGTGGTTTAATACAGCTTTATCAATTCCCAGCCTCTGAAAATGGGAAAGTGAAAGTGGTAGCAAAGTAACTTTAACCAGGCTGTCCTCAGGGCAGAGGCGCCCTTGAAGCCAGTCATAGCTTCAGTCTTTCTCCAAGATAGAAATGGGCCAATCACGTGAAAATTTGGGTAGGCCATAAAAGTCTTGGATGTGTACTACATGTTTAGGTATGCGTTTGCTAGCCCCAGGCAGCAGTGGAAGTTGTCAGGCTTCCTGGATGCTGTGTGTTCCCTTTTGTTGCTGTCTGTCTGTGAAGTGGCTTTCCTTCAATCTCTTTGTCCCAATTGTGGGTGGGCTGTAAAGAGTTCCTTTTTTGCTATGCAATGTTACGTGAACAAGTAAACCTTCCCCATTTCATGGTCTTTACTGATTCTAGGACTTTCATCTGATACAGTTCCCTAGGTTAGTTTCTTACTTGGAGTTGCTGGGGGGATGATTGTTACCTACTTATATTCTTTTGTAGTGGGCGTCTTTTGAACTGGAGACTGTTCAGTTGGTTGGTTTTGGTTGTTCACTTTGGACTTCAGTTGCTGTTCTTCTGTGGTGCTAGACTCCTGGAAAATACGCCTTTCACTGTAGAGACAGGCTTTCTAGGTATCTGTGGAAAATGCCCTACCATTTGGGATAAGATGACAGGGGCATAAACCCGTCATCCTCCATTTACATTTTTTGCTTTCTTGTCCAATGTTGTCTTTCTCAGTTGCTTCGAGCTTTCACCTGCCTTTCTTCAGAAGATAGATTGCTGTGCTTCGCTGTATAGAATTTACAAATATGGTCCATTTTCTGTTTTTTTCTTGTTCCTTCCCGGGGCAATATGTAGGAAAGCTGTGCTGTTATCCTTCCTGTTCAAGGTGTCTGAAGGTGGTGAGTGGGAGGTTGCAAACAATCTGCAGGAATTTTGATGTAGCTAACTGTCTGGAAGAAAATGTGACAAAGTGAGTGTGCGGGAGAGGCTTTTGAGGGAGACGTTGAAGCTGGTTTTATATACAGCAGGGTAAGCATAGGATAAGCTGCGCAATAAGCTTTGCAAATCTACCAAACACAAAAACTGTCCCCTGTTTTCATCGCTTTCTTGGTTCTTACTCAAGACTGTTGCAATAGGTGGTGGTTTCATAGGGGCAAATTTCTGTTAGCTGGCACAAGTTTCTTGTTTGTGATGCCCTGTAAGTCTCCAGTCATTTTAAAAAAAACAAACCACCAAAACCAGAAACCAAACCTATTGAACTACCTCTGTCCTGCTGTTGCACTGGAGGAATTAAATTTTCTTTGCTCTTTCTGCACATACGTAAATAGCGCACCTGATTTTTATCTTTTGCATATAGATTCAAACCCATGTTTTCCTGCAGGATTGGAGGGGAAGAGGTAGCTAGTATCCTATATTCTGTTCTTGATTTTTTTACCTGGTTTGTTGTGTGATCTTGGAAGTGAGTTAGTTCCTTTGGTTTTATTCCTCATTAGTTAAATGTGTGTCATGATTCTTTACCTGTTTCATAAATGTAGGATTTGACCATAATAATGAGCAAATTGGAGAAGGAAGGCTCAATTGCTCTGTCTCAGAAGGACACTGACTACCTTGCTGCATTTGACTTAAATGTAAAAATTGTTCTTGGAATCTGTTCATCATCATTAAAAGTGGTTGAGCTTCTTACAGGGGAGATCAGTAATTTGAGTTGCTGGCAGCAGGAGGCTTTAGTGAGAAATGATTCTCACCACTCTGCCAGATTTCCTGTAAGGAACTGTGGCAGCATTGTTGCAGTTAAGGCTGAGAATGTACATTAGCTAGAACCCAGGTACGCTTTTTATTTTTCACATGAAAAGAACTAAAATAGAAGTATTTAAAAGCTAAGATTAAAGTGGTGAAATAGATAGTCTGTGACCCCTTGTTATTTTCTGCATCCTTAACTTTGCCAAGGTTTGAGGAGAAGTCGGAGTCTTTCCTGAGTCATTTCTGCAGCATTCCGTCAGAGAGAATTGTGTGCAGATGATCTCAAAGGAGATTAGGAATGTGCAAAATTTAAACTTGCTTATCATGCCAAATATAGGTGGTGTAGCAAATGAACTAAGCAAAGCACAGGACAGCACAGCCCTCAACAGCTGGGCTGAAGAGGAGAGTTTGAGGTTACTACAGTGTGTGAGGTCATGAACTTGATATGTGAAATTGGACAAAAATGCACATACTTAGTGAAGAGAGTATTTAAAGAAATGGAAAATGGTGGGTGGTTATTAAATATAGAGGCAAAAAGTTTTAAAGGGAGATAAAGATATTTTATATTAAATGATTGCAATGGAGTGTTTTTAATTTATTCTCTAAATCAAATAACCTTTTAACTTTAATTAAAAAAATACATTAAAAAGGTTTTATAGCAAACCCTTCAGGCTAATGATAAACTGGGACAAGATGGTTGCAACAGATAGGGATGTCTAAACAATTCTGCAGAACCTACTTTGGGCTGAGTAAAATCTGCTAATAGGTGCTGAGGGCTGGTACCAGCCTAGTGAGTGGCTCTGAGTGCCTGTGCCCTGCACTCCTCAGATATCTCTGCTTTGAAAGGACTTTATTAGTTTGAGAACAGCATCCTAGATGCAGGCAGAGACTCCTCCTTAGTCCTGTTGTATACTTAAGTAAGGTCTCCAGGAGACTTTGCCTAAATCTAGCCTACGTGGTGTCTTATATGTGTTTATGATTTTCTTTAATGCTCTAGCGCAGATATGCTGGAGAAGTTTTACCTAAAAATGCTAACCTTAACTTCTTTCAGTAAGGTGCCATAGGTTACTTTGTGTTTTTTTCATTCCAGAAAATACTGCATTGGGTATATGTGTATCTAATTTGAGATTCTTTTTAGGTCTAGAAGAGAAAGCCTTGCAACATCAAAAATTCCTTAGAAGTCTGAAAATATTTACAGTATTAAAGGTGGTGACATACAATTCATGTGCATCTGAAGAAAGGTTGAGAGAGGTTCTTGCATGCCGGAAGTTCCTGGAAGTGAAAATAACTGATGATGTTCCATGCCAAATCTTAGAGTTATTAAAACAAAATATACTGATGCTGGGTTCTGCTTTTTCTCTGTGCAGTCTAAAAGCAATGCAAGGTATCATAACACTTCAGTATATTTGGAGGCAAGACACAGTATCTTCTGGGAATTACGGTGTCAGAACTGGCTCTGTGCTTTATTCAAAGGTAAGAAATGGTCAGGGGCATACTGCTGCAAAGCACACCTGGAAGTGTGTTGCCATTTTACTGTGCTACTGCAGGCTGACTCTTGTGCTGAAATTAAAGTAAAACAAAACAAAAAAAACCCCAAAGCTGGATGATGATAATATGAGCTCATCCCTCAACCTCAAGGAGGGAAGCCTGCTTAGTCAGAGAGCCAGCAGTGCTCAGCCAATGAAGCTGCCAAGCGTGAGCTTTCCTGGAGAATAGTCATGCTGCAGCTTGAACATCTATCGCTTCAGCTTAAACTATGGACTATTATTATTAGGATGACCTACAAGATATTTTTCTGCAGTTTTTCTATATAGAAAGAAATTCTAAAAAGCTAATTTTGTGATGTTTTCTTTTACTGTCTAATACTGGATGCACCAAATCCCCTTTTTTTCTTGGTGATCTCTTAGTTATGATTTATTTATTTTTGCATGCAGTTGGGAGAGCTGAGATGTTCAATAAGCGTGTTTTGTTCAAGGTACCTTAAACCTCTTTCCTCCCTGGTAATGTCATTTTCACTATCCTGGGTTTTGTGATGTCATAACTTCAGTTGTTCTTCAATCGCTACAGTCTTCTCAAGTGACAAGATAACTTCCCTAAGAGGCATATAATATTTTTTAGGATTCCCTTTATGGAACACAGAAGTACGTATTCCTTTCCCTCCTTTAAGTTATCTCTGAACTTTTTTGTTGTAAACTTTGCATCTTAATACTTTTGTTACATCTCTTTCCTAGATAGGTACATTTCTAAACTGGTCTGAGTTAGGCTTTGCAATGCTGGTGGCTTCTTACGTAGTAATGGAAAAAACAGAGCCAAAGTCCACACAAGTGGAGGTTTGGAGAGCTGTGCTACTGCAATGCTTTCTCACGAACCTGAGAGCCCTCTTTCTAAAGGTCTTCTGGATACTTGTGTTTGTGTTAGTTGCAAATCCCAGCCACTGCTATTAAGAACAGAATGAGCTGTTTGGTTTTTTTCTTTTTTTTTTTTGTTTTGTTTTTAGAAGGGTTAAAAACAAGGATCCTTGAAGTTGTATGCCGGGTTTTGGGCAGTTATCTTTGTGTTCGTCCTCAAAGTGTAGAAAATCTGCAGCAGAGCTTCTAATGGTTGTCCGGCAGGTTTAAATTTGATCTAGTGGTAATGTCTTCTGATATACAGAAAAACTTGCATTCTTTTTATCAGAATTATGTGACTGATCAATACAAAAGCACACAGAAGCATCAGTGGAAGGAAAACTCTTAGAAGGTTGTCTAGTTTGGAGAGAAAAATAGCTTGCAATGATTTCAGAAAGTAAGATAGTGTCAGAAACCACTGTTAGGAGTATTACCTCAGGTATTGTGGTTTAGCTGTTAGCTCTGTGTCGTGGTTTAACCCCAGCTAGCAACTAAGCACCATGCAGCCGCTTGCTCACTCCCCCCCGGTGGGATGGGGGAGAGAATTGGAAGGGTAAAAGGGAGAGAACTCGTGGGTTGAGATAAGAACAGTTTAATAATTGAAGTAAAATAAAAGAGAACAGTTAAAGAGGTAAAGCAAAGGCTGCACACGCAAACAAGGCAAAGCAAGGAATTAATTCGCTACTTCCCATGGGCAGGCGGGTGTTCAGCCATCCCCAGGAAAGCAGGGCTCCATCACGCGTAACGGTTACGTGGGGAGACAAACGCCATCACGCCAGATGTCCCCCCCTTCCTTCTTCTTCCCCCAGCTTATATACTGAGCATGACGTCATGTGGTATGGGATAACTCTTTGGCCAGTCTGGGTCAGCGCCCCTGGCTGTGCTCCCTCCCAGCCCCCCCGTGCACCGGGCAGAGCACGGGAAGCTGAAAAGTCCTTGACCAATGTAAGCGCTACTTAGCGACTATTTAGCGGTACTTAGCATCGACATTGTTCTCGTCCTGAACCCAAAACACAGCCCCATACCGGCTACCAAGAAGAAAATTAACTCTATCCCAGCTGAAACCAGGACACTCTGTTACATTTGTAGCAGTGCTGCAAAAAGCAAGGAGAGAGAATAACATTAATGCTTCTGAGAGGTATATAGCAACCTTTCCACCTCTACATTTTTGCTACCAGGGATCCAGTTTCCTGCTGTAGGATGTTTTTTCCTCTCCTAATGAAGTTTTGAAATAGGAAAAACTTACTTTATGAAATCCTCGTTTGTGTACTAGTTGCAGTTTAGAGAGAATTTTCCATCTCACGTGTCCATAATTTCTCCTAGAGTTATTTTCGTCCTGTTGAAAGAGGACTGGAAAATGAGCCGAGACATTGTGCTTAGAGGAGGGAGGAACGCCCTGGCTCTGTGATACGGGGTGGCAGAGGTCCATGGTTTATAGCCAGGGCGAAGGGGGAGGGAGCGTGGGGGGAACAGCTATGTAACAGCCTGAGGAAGTGAGTCACTGTGCTCTGAAACACAGGCCCATGGTTCCAGTAGCATTGAAGCCAAGCTTGGCCTCCGAGGTGGAAGTTGCGTAAGTTAATTTAAACTCTTTGTCTTTTCCTCCTCATCGTGCACCCAACCCCACCCTAGTATTAAAATCTGCACTGTAGCCATATCCGTTTAGAGTGAACTCAGGTTACAGGACTTCAGTGTGCTGTATGCTTTTATTTTATTATTTTTCGTTTTATAGAGAGAGATAAATGGATTGCAGGTTTCATTGGAGGGGATGTATGTGTTAGTCTTATCTGCTCCACTCAGGAGAGACTTTATTTTATAGCAGAAGGGATGCAATAAGAATAGGTTTTTAACAATTCATTAAAATCTTTCTGAAATATATTGGCAGTGTGATTTGAAGCGGAACAGAGTGCATACTGAAAAGAGACAGTAATAGAGACTTGCACTTAATTACTTGAGTGTTAGTAGTTTAAGAATTTAATTAAATTTAAAACTAGACTTCTTAAAAGGTTTTAGGTGTCCTACTAGAAATAATAGTGTATGTGTTAACACATTAGACCTTAATCCTGCAAACTAAGCTTTTAAAGCCTAAGTTTGTGGATAGTTTTTTTCTGTGGAAGAGGAGGGTAGAATTGTCCTAGACTGCATGTTCCAGAAAGGCTTTCTCCTATTATGTTTATAGCTTTACACTAACATTTTTTGCTGGTGTCCGGGAGCAGCTGTAACAGTCTGCCTGAACTACTTTTCTGTGAGTGTGACCTGAGCAGGAGCAGTTGCTTTCAGCTGTTGAAGAAAGCTTCTGAGAGGGCAACAGGTTGAGCAGGCCGTGTCTTCAGCGCCTGGATGCTTGGTGGGCAGTTCTTCGTTGGAAAGCAACTGTAATGACTGGGGGGGAGGGTGAATGATGGGCTGCTGCCTGATCCTTTCCTTCAAAACTGAGCATCTTGCTGTGTGTTTGGCTGCAACCTTCGTGTACGTGTGTGTGTTAAATGTCTTTGGGAAATGTCACCTGGCATTATTTTTCTTTTGGTGAGTCATGAGGGTTTTTTTGTTTTGTGTTTTTGAGTTCAGATTAAAAACAGATTATTCTGGGTACAGGAAGACAGGAGTAATTGGCCAGATGAGAGGGAGTTTAAGAGAAAAACCTTCAGGATGAGCTTGAGTGATTAGTCAGAAGTCTGTGTGCAATTGGGAGTTGCATCATGCAAATACAGTGTGATATCTGTTTTGTAAAACTAAGTTGTTTTGTGTTTACGTTCTTCTAGCAGGTCAGATCTATTATTTCTTACATGTATTAGCCTGATCTTCATTTCTGTGGGATACGGGACAGACATACACGTTGTTGCTTATCGCGTGAGGGTTTATATGCCAGTTATGTCTGTTGATGATTCATTGCAATTGCTTCTCTATTTCAGGACCTGTAACTAAGTGGACTCTACTGACCTCTGAACCACAAAGGATAAGAGTGAAAAGAAGTGGGAGAAGCACACGAAGAAAAAGGAAGTGGATGCACTTTCATCGGGACTTCTTTCCTGCCCTTTATTACTAAAACTGAATGGAAAAGAGAGACTTCTGTGCCTTTCCTCCCCCAGCCGCAGGGATGGGTGGATTGTAAATACGGTGTGTGCAGGTGGGAGAATAGAGACTGAACCATGAATCTTCAGGCTCAGCAAAAGTCTTCAAGCAAAAGGACTGGGAAAAGAATTGCCTATTTTAATGAGCAGGAAGTAGCTGTATCATCAAAAGAACCACAGCAGCAGCTTAAGGAAGGTCAGTACTATGGTCATGGAGGGAATATACCGGTCTCCCAAACTGTGGAGATTTCTCACGCAGGAGGATTAACAAGTGCCCCCAACAATGTTGCTTTGATGAGCTCTGTTTACAGTCAAGATAGGGGAGAATCAATGATGATGTCCCAGACGGTAACAGCTGTCAAATGGCAGAATTCACTAATGGGAAACCGGTTGCCAGAGAGGGGTGACAGCCACTGGCAGTCTCCACCTTCGATGTGGAACCACAGTATGGTTTTTGGGGGCAACCCAAAAGGACCTCACCCCAATGCTGGTGCCCCGGGCTTCTATGGCCACCCTGAAGCCCTTAAAAGAAATCAAGAGAAAGGAGTGTTTGTGTCACAGCTGGACTTGTATGGAGATGCTGTCCAGCAGATGATGTCCCAGAAAGCTCAGCTGGAACAGCAAGCCCTGGTTAGACAGCAAGCTCAAATGAATTCTTTTCATCAGATGCAGAAACAGCAGCAGCAGAATCAAAGCCTGCCATTACAGCCTTTCCAACTTGCATTTGGTCACCAAGGCCAAAAGCAGGGTCTTCCTGAATTGTTACATGTCTTTCAAGAAGCCCCAGCTTCTTCCAGTCCAGCATTTACTGCTCAACAAAAACAGCAAGCTCTTCCCCAGCTACAACTGTTTGAAAATTTCTATCCTCAGCAGCAGCAACAGGCTGCCACACAAGCCTTCAGTCTGCAGCAAACTACTTCCATAGCACAGCCTCATGTGGCAGCTGCAGCACCTCAGCATCACATGATGGCACACCAGTTCCAGCAAACAGAGAGGAACCAGGAACTATTCAAGGCTCTAACAGAGCAGAACCAACAGACTGTGCTACCTCAGACCCAGATTCCCTTTCCAAGAAGGTCACGGAGACTCTCCAAAGAAGGTGTCCTGCTGACATCTGCAGGAGAAGTGTCGGCTTCCAAACAGGCAGAAGAACAACCCAGCAATTTATTTCTGCATCACTGGCAAACACATCAGCAAGAGGTCCCATTACAGCAGCTGCCTGAATCGGTGGCCCACAACAAAAGTAGCTATTCGCTCCCCAAGAGAATGGATCTGGGGCAGAAGGATGTCCTGGTCAATAGTGAGCTGTGCCAGATGGAAACAGACAGGCAAGCCACAGCCCAGAATGGTAAAGAAGGGGAGAAACAGGCAGCAGCAGGTGAAGAAAACACTCAGAGAACTAATGATTTTCAGGGTGTCAGAGGTGGTGTAATCCAGAGTACACGACGGAGACGGCGTGTTTCTCAAGAAGCCAATCTGCTAACTTTGGCCCAAAAAGCTGTTGAGCTGGCTTCTCTTCAGAATGTAAAGGTAAGGTGTACATCCTAACCAACATAGCATGTTTTAGACTACAAAATACGACTGAAATGAAAGGAATTTACAAACATATGCAGGATAGGATGGTATCCTCATGCAAGAAGTGTTGTAGTTGTCCTGGTTTTGGCTGGGCTAGAGTTAATTTTCTTCCTAGTAGCTGGTACAGTGCTGTGTTTTGGATTTAGTATGAGAATAATGTTCGATAACACACTGGTGTTTTAGTTGTTACTACATAGTGCTTACACTAGTCAAGGACTTTTCAGCTTCCCATGCTCTGCCAGGTGCGCAAGAAACTGGGAGGGGGCACAGCCAGGACAGCTGACCCAGACTGGCCAAAGGGCTATTCCATACCATACGACGTCATGCTCAGCATATAAACTGGGGGGAGTTGGCCGGAGGGCAGTGATTGCTGCTCGGGGATGGGCTAGGCATTGGTCAGCAGGTGGTGAGCAATTGCATCCTGCATCACTTGTTTTGTTTATTCTTCTATTATTATTATTTCTTCTTTGCTGTCCTATTAAACTGTCTTTATCTCAATCCATGTTTTTTTCTGATTCTCTCCCCCATCCCACCGGAGGCCAGGAGGGTGAGCGAGTGGCTGTGTGGTGCTTAGTTGCCGACTGGCGTTAAACCACAACAGTAGTACAGCAAGGGCAGCTCTATAAGCTGTAAGTTCAGCTACTGTAATTCATAGATGCGGGAGAATAGAGATCTCCTAGTGCAGTGAAACCACACATTTATTTCACTAATACTGAATGTGAGTTTAGCCCAGAGCTTCAAAATATGGATGCTTTCAGCTTAGGCCTCAAGCTGATCAGGAGTTTAGAGAGACAAGTATAAGCAGTTCACTTAGTGTCTTTTTACTGGTTTAACATTTGCTGCTTACCTGCCAGTTTTTCAGTTTTAGCAGTTGAAGTGTTTCTGATAACACAATTTACACATTCAATATTTCCCAAATATTAAAAGCCTGAGGAAGCCTCACTTACATGAAGGACTTATACCAGGCATAACAAAGATCTGTCTGATGCAGTATTCTGTTTCTGAGAATGGCCTGCAGCAGATGTTTAGAGACTGATAACCTGACGAGAAAGTCTGCCTGTAGACCTTCTGTAGGGCTTGGTGGGGAAGAAATTTAGTGTTGGCTGATGAGGTAGTTCACTACTCTTATCCTTTTGGTGTCCCATCAGTCTAAACTGTACTGTATGTATTCCATATGGCAAGATGACAGGGTTCAAAATTAACTAGCCTAGGGGAGGCAAGTGGTGGGATTTTGGAGTTGGGTGGGGTTTTTTTGAGTTTTTTTTTGGGAGGTTTTCTTTCAGTTGTGGTTTGACTAATCTTTCATTGAGTGCCTCTCATGAGAAGTAAAGATACACTTTTCTTTGATAGCTTTGTTGCTAGAAGCTGATGAGATATGGTTGTTAGAGTACTTTTACCTACAGTTTTGCCACTTGAGTTGCTGCCCAGTCAGACAACAAAGGGAAGGGAATTTTATTCCCTCTCTTGTTCTCGTCATCATTTTCTTCCTAGTCTGTCTCTGGCCATTTTTCCAATTTCTTCCTTAGAGGGATGTGCTGTTTGAGTGAAAGAACTGAACTAATAAACAATGAGACAAATATCCATAGCCTACTCCATCTCTTGCACAGCTGACAGCAACCAGTGACTGTTGATGCTGTTTTTCAATCCTTTTTGCTCTAACTGCAGTTGAACAAGCAGATTTGATAGAAAACTAGTAGTAGTTAGCAGCGTGAGCTATTTGCTCATACTCTCGCAGCCATTGTATGTTTATATTGTAGCAAGGCCTATAATTCACATTGCAGTCTGATCACCAGCATAGTGACAAAAAAAAGCTAACAGAGCATCTAGGAAAAGGCCCTGAGAGGCAAAGCAAGAAATTGGCCGTTTGAAGGCATGTCTGCTTGCAGCTTGATTTGTAATGTGAAGACCAAACAGAGAAGTGTTTTGACATATGCTCTTTTGTTCTTTGCAGTTATGCAAGCAGCTTGTTTGTTCCCATGATAGCGCTATCAGAAGAACTCTTTATGTTTAAATCTCTTCAGGCTTTCAGGATGAGGTTTTGAAAGATGTTAATATTCTTACCTGAGGTCTGATGGATTTTACATCTTTAAGGGGGCTAGATATCATGTGAGAGAGAAAAAGAAAAAATGTTTATGGGAGGAGAGCGGTCTCCTCTTATCAGTGTCTTTCTGTTATAAACAACCTAGAAGCCTTCTCCAGCATAGGTTTTGTGAAAAGTGTGAAAGAAGGCCATAGGATTAAATTACTGATGAAAGAAGATAGATTCATAACTAGAACCAGTTGTTTGAACATTCCAATGTAAGCGTGTGTACCTTATACGAAACCATTATTTTGGACAGCAGTATCTGTCTACGCGTAGTGTCACAACTGGTGCTTTGCACCAGAGCTGCCCATCATACTGTGCCTGCCGTCTTCAGGTGGTGCAAAATTATTGCTCCTTACAGGCTGCAGCAGATTCTCAACTCTTAGTTTTATGTTTTCATTTTGCATAAAACTGTTAGATGCAAAAAGGCAATGTAATTTGTTTTCTTTAATAGTGCAAAAAACTTTTCTCAGATCTGAAATAGTCTTTTTAAGGGTGTCTGGATTTAAATATTCCTTTATGGAAGGGAGACAGAGGTTTTAGTTACCTGGCCTCTTTCCCCTGGCACAGGGCAGGGCACCAGCTGCCGCATACAAAAGAAAAAAAAATGTATTTGTGCAATTGCAGTTCCAGACTCACCTCCTTCATGGAGAAGCTTCAGTTTGACTGCAGAGAGAAGCTGCCTTTACTGTTAGCAAGATGATGCAGAATGATGGCAGAAAGCACTGTATGAGCAGGTGTTTCTAAAAGGCTGGTGTGGTGTCTTGTCTGATCACAGCAGTGGCCTTGGAACAGTTCTTCCAGCTATTGCAATTGAGTTTTGTCTGTGAATTCTAAATTTTTTAGAAAGCACTTGAGGGATAGACAGGATCAATGCCAAAATGACCGATGGGTTCCTGTGGGTGTCCTGAAGGAGTCTAGATCACTAGTTAATCCCTCAATATTTATGCAAGAGTCTAAATGGAAGTGCAACAGGTTGCACTTGCTGGAATTATCCAGCAGCCCTCCTGCCCTAAATTCTGCAACAGAGAGCTGAGCTAGCTGAAAATCCCCTAGCAGTTCTACAAGTGAAGGTCCTGTCCCTTATTCAGTGACTCCTTTCTGCTTACCTCTGAGCATAAGCAAACAGTTGAGAAACTATTTAGGGATCTGAAACAAATAGCTTGATTCCAAAATCAGTCATGTCCCCTCTTAGTAAACCTTAGATATGTGTGATCTTTTATGACCAGAAAAGCTCTGATGTGGACCAGAGCATCTTTAAGGAGGTCTCAGCTATTTATATTAAGTTCCCAGTGGTGCCTTCTTTCTATCTCTACTACTGTTCAGGTCTCCTCCTTCCTCTTTTCTCTCAAAGAGGTCATCTCTCCCATCATCAAGACCTTTGCTGGTTACCTCCCAATCTTGAAAATGAAAGGAGCATGGTTAACTGATCATACAGCCAAAGAAATGTGACATCTTTTGTGTGACTAGCTGCCATAATTTCCTCCTTGTAGTCAGGAAATTAGTTCATGTCTCTTGACCTACAGAGATCTGTGTAGAAGACAGGAAGTATCTGAGGTTTGTAGATTGGTCAGAATTGGTGCTTGTTCACATATTCATATTACCATTAGTTGTTCGATTGCCGTTATTCTCTCGGGTACCCAGAAAGTATGCTAGAGTGCTTGCACTAGTAACAGCTACATCAGGAGGAAAAAAAAAAATCTGATTAAAACCAAGACTTTTCTTGGTTGAATGTAGTATGAATGCACCACTCTAAACAGTGGTGCAAAACTATCTACTGTGGATCTCGCTGCCAGAAGAAGACCCCAGATGTTTAACTAGGTTTCAGTAATAAGGTGATAACAGCATAAATTTCCCTGATGAATGGAGGCCCGCAAATAGCAGCATGAAGGCATATGTGAGCTTCTTCAGGTATGGGCAGGACTAGTGGAAGTAGGTGTCATCATGACAAATGCACTCCAAATCCAAAATTGGTGGTCTTATGGGAAAGTGCAGGTGCATATCACCAGCCTGGAGTGAAGGGAGGTCCTCAGAGCTCATTAATTCCTCCTGCAGTGCAATCTGGGGCAGCCGATGCCGGTTGTGACTTTTCAGTTGTGTGTTTCATCATTGTGTGATGGGGGCAGATATCTCCAGCCTCTGTGACGAAGCAGTCAGACTTCTAAACTGCAGCGTCACTTGTGGGATAAACCTTTCTGTGCGCACTTAGCCTTATCTTGGAAGGAGGCAGTCCTAAATCTTCTTGATATGATTGATTTTATTTGCTCAAGCTTGGCACCTAGCTTTTTTTGAAGGCTTACTGTTTCAGAGTGGACTTGTTTGCTCTTAAAAGCAATAAAAATTACCAGAACTCTCATTTGGAGAGAGGCCAGAGCACTAACTCCAGGCTCTGACGGATGCATCTTGTGACAATACAGTTGCGCTTCCCTCAATATAAATATAGTATCAAAGTGGGACTTCAGTCTAGTGTCCTTCTAGCTATCATGCATTGACTCTTCATGGGCCAGCTGGAGCATGTTCTCTTGCTCATCAGTGAAGCTGGTTTTCTTGATCTATGACCACAGTGAAATGACTGGGGGGGTGTCTGAATCCTTCTGACAGAACAATAAACCTCAAAGACTCCAGTTATAATAAGGAAAGTTGCCTCTGTCATGTAAATTAGAAAAAAATGGAGCAAAAAGCTAGCTCTGTTTTTTTTGTATGAGAGATTTAATTAAGATTATCATTATTCAGTCTTTCCTGGAACGAAAGTCCAGTATTCGAAATTAATAACCTGCAGCTTATGATCCTTACTAAAACTGAAGAACCTTTGTTGGAAGTTATATGGCAGGGCATGAATTCATCTGGAAAATAAAATGTCACACTGTAGGTAGCAAAATGATACTTAAGAATGATGTATACAAATATTCTAGCAGATGAGACTTCAGGCAATCCTCAAGTAATTCTGAGAAATTTTGGTAACACTTTTGTGAAGTATTCTTTTTCCTCCAGTAACACTTTCCCAAATCAATTTCATCTTGCAAATTGCATTGAGAAACTTGATATACACTGAAAGTGAGATATCATCTGATTTATTATGTAAGTACTACAGAACTTCTAAGGAATCTGGTTTTCTTCTCAGGAACTGGATACTTCAGAAGAGAAGAGTGTGCTCATAGCAGCTCCAGGACCTACAGCTGCAAAAAGTGTTGTGGAATTTGCCAGTTCTTCACCAGCTCCGAAAAGAGCCCGGGAAGATAACAGCCTTGTGCCTCTTATCATTCCTGTGTCTGTGCCAGTGCGAAAAATTGACTTGCAGAGCCTTGGAAAGGAAAAGTCTGAGGATGGAAAGCTCCAGAGAGGCCAGACAAATGATCGAGCTCCTTGTGAACGCAAGCCTTCTGTGATAGTGACTCGGAGGCGATCTAATCGTAATACTAACATGGAAACCTCAAATCAGGTATGGATAGACTAAGAAACCAAAAATGAGCCAAATCTGTTAGATATAATTACGTAGGTTTTATCTGTAAGCTTTTCTATTAAAGTAGTTTGATCTCAAGGCTTGAACTTGGAATGGATGTATTCTGGGGACTGTGGATTTTTTCATCATAATATTGCCATATTACTGCATTACTGGCTTTTTCATGACCTACAGCCAATACTAGTACAGCCAAGCAAAGCCCCACTACTAAACAGTGAATAATGTCAGATGGTCAATAACACTAGAATAAATAGTCTGTCTGAGGAAAAAGTGCTTTCTCCATACATAGACAATAAATTGTGAGTAGTGCACACATTTCTGCATATGAATAAAATCCAAAGTGAAGATTTATGCTCATGGAATTGAAATCTCTTACTGAGATACTGAAGGTCAGTACTTGAGTGTTCCCCTTCAGTGTGGTGCTGTTCAGTGGGTTTTTGGGTTTGATTTTTTTCTCTCTTCTATTCAGAAGTACAATAGAATGTTCAGATGCCAGAGAAATGGCAGGCATCTAGGGAGGTTTCTCTGCATTTAAATGCTTGGCAGTCTAAGACACTATTGTTACATTGTCTTCTGTTCTCTTATCACTATTTGGTGTCACCGTGTATCTGTACCAGGGTTCTGATATACTTTTATGTCCTCTTTTAAAGTTACCGTGAGGACATTATCTTTCCAACCAAAGGTTGGACCAGACATATGTGTAGTTCTTGTAAAATATAACTTCATAAGCACTCGGAGCTAGTGTTGCTACCTAATAGTCCTTGTGTCCATTCCATTCCCCATCTTCTTCCTCCCTCTTTCTCTTTGTGCTAATTGTTGAGACGCCCTCCAACTGCCCTATGCAAATTTTGAGCTGCCATGAAAGAATGTTGTCATCTCACTGAAGTTTTTCAGATGACCTGAGGTTTTAAAATGAAATCAAGTATGTGATTTTTTTTTTTTCCCTAATAGCATGAAGATGCTGTTCCAAAGGATGAAGCAGAGGGCTTTGCCCGGAAACCAAAGCAGCGGCCAAGACCTGAGCCACTCTTCATACCACCAAAAGCTGGCACCTTTATTGCACCACCTGTTTATTCTAACATTACTCCATATCAGAGCCACTTACGGTCACCTGTCCGTCTGGCAGATCATCCTTCGGATAGGAACTTTGAGCTACCTCCTTACACTCCTCCGCCAATTCTTAGTCCAGTGAGAGAAGGATCTGGGCTATATTTTAATGCTATCCTCTCCTCAACTGGTCATTCGGTTCCACCTCCAATGACTCCTAAAAGTGCTCACAGAACTCTGCTTAGATCAAGTAAGTTCCACTTTATCCTTCCTTTCTTGGCTAATTTATGATTAGGAACTGTGGCATAATAGGAGCAAGATCATGACTTTAGGAGGTGTGGTTATGTGGAACTGGGACTTCTTCGTGATAGTCTGGGGAGCTAGGATGGAGGAAATGCAATGTTGCTTCCAGCTGGGCATGCATGTTAAGATGCATTCACAAGTAATCTGCAACACCCCCTACTGACATTCTTAGGAATGGAAAAGTCAGTTCCTCCTCTAATAGATTGTCATTATCTTGAACTGAGGGGACAGTAAATAGTTACTACTAAGATATAGATGGTGACTGGAAGGTAAGTTCTTGGTCACCTTAAACTCCTTTAGTGTACGGGTACCTTTTTTGAGAGATGGTAGCTCTGATAGATTTACAAGCTGTGTGAAGAATATATCTCAAATGTGAAGATGAGCTGTCTGAGCAGTTCGTTCTTTTCCTTGCAGATAGTTCAGAAGTTACCCCTCCTGTTCTTACAGTAGTGGGGGAAGCCACCCCAGTCAGCATTGAACCGTAAGTACCCAGTATATTCTTAGCCTGGCAGCAAATGTGCCTCTTTTCTTCCTCCTAAGCCTTCAAGCTGCTCACTGTATGGTTGATGTCTCTCTTAAAAACATTAAAGCTATTCCTATTAGTGACTCAAAATATAAATTGTCTTTATTAAAAATTACTCCATACAATAAGTAACGTTTGTTTGGGCAAATGCACCTTGTAATTCTGGTGATGTTAACTGCTTTCTGTTACTGCTCACCTGCTTCTATGCTAAAATACTGTTGGTTAGCTAAAGGTGAATCTGTCCTGTTTTGTTGTGTACAAACACTTCTTTGTATGCTGTATGTTTGTTTTAGAGTGGGGAAATAATGTTTCTTTAGAGGAGGGCCAAAATGTAGTATGGAAAAATGTAGTTAGCTCTTACATGGGCTGGTCAGATCGCAGGTTATCCATGTGGTGTGTATTAGCTGCAGTGCAGCTGTGAACATGACTTCGCTCCCACCTGGGCTAGCTCAGTCTGAAAGCACTACAGCCAGTTGCATACAGTGTGTGTGGCCTGAGCTAATAAGCCTCATTAGTCTTTTTAGTTGGCTGTGTGCTGGGAAAGCTCAGACATATGTGGACCCAGCAGTACTAGGGAACGCAGTTTGGAGATACTGAAGCTGGAGTTATGAGCGTAGGCTTGGTGCCAGTCCTGCTAAACCTGAGCAGAATAGCAAAAAAAGCAGAGTAGCAAATGTCTCTCACAGCCCGTGCAAACCCTCTGGGAGTGTTATCAGCTCGAGTTCAGTGCAAGGTTGTTCCAATTCATTATTATACCTAGGTTAATGAACTCTTGCAAAATCTAAACGTGGAGGTGCGTGGCATGGAAACACACATATGCCATAAAAACACCATGTGGCTCTGCGTTACTGACTGTGCAGTCAGGAATCTCTGCTCTAACTCTGCAGCATATCTTGTAACATTTGAGATGTTTAACTCAAACTCTTCCCAAATAAATACCAAGCTGCTTTTACTTTTTCTTCCAAAATGGCTTTTATTTTAAAAATTAACTGGAGCATTTACTGTCAATTTTTTTTTCCTTGCCCTTCTTCCATTCTGCCTTCCTGTTTGAAGCTGAGTTTTCTGCACTTTTGACAACAGGCTGTCCTGAGCAAATGTTGCAATTGTGAATGAACCATGATTATTCTTGTCACCTTTGCAAATCCCTTCCAGGCTGAGCCCATTCATGGAAATAAGCACATTTGGTGTTTTTTAAATCTGTTTTGAAAATGCCTTAATTAATCTTTTTCTTGTTGGTTCATTGCACACCAGTCCAGGGGAACCTCTTTTTGAACAGATATTTTTTGGTTCCCTCCAGGTCTTGATCTTTGACCTCTCTATGATGCAATTGTCTTTGGCTGTTATGTCTGTTGGTTTAAATTGCTGAAGTTAATGACATAAAGTTAGCTGCAATTTTAGTCATGTGTGAAAATTTTCAAATTTCTTGCTGGAAATTTCAAACCATAGTAACTTAGTAATGCAAGTTCATTTCCTGTTGCCAAAAGGGAGTTACGTGCAAAGAGTTGTCTTGCTATCATCTTAAGTCTTACTGAACAGATGCTTATGCAAGTACATAGGTTTAACTTTTAACCAGGATAAATTAACAAACTGGTGTCATTCTGTGTTGTCAAATTAATCAGTTTGCTGCTCTGAAGTGTTTGTGCAGCACCGCTGTGGTCAGTTATGTAGACATATCTTCTATAAAGGAAATACAAGAGGAAGCACTTTTTTTAAAGAAAAAAATATTTAATTTGATTTGTAGTCTTGACTCAGTGAGAAGTTAACTATAACTTGTGATTACCCGATACTGTATTCTTAATTGCTTGTGCTTTGCCAGACCTTCTGCTAATGCTTCTCAAAAGGTCATTTCATTGCAGAGGTTTGGAGTAGGAAATGTGATAATGAAGCTTAATTCTTCTATTTGTGAAGTAGTTCGATAGGCAGCTGGTGTCACCGATCTTTGTGTCCTACCAGTTTTGCAGTTCAGTTGCTTCAAAGTCTTAAAGTCACCCCTCAGCTAGCCAGCCTCAAGTATACCTGTGGTGCATCAGCTGTGAATTGCCTTCCCAATTTACAGCCTCAATTCTGGATGTTACCACACTCAGCTGTATAGCGGGGCATCCCAGGAGCACCGTTGGTCCTTACAGGGAAGAGCTTTTGCTGTACTGAAATCTAGGCTTCATCAGTAAAGGAATCGTGGTATAACGTAGCTTGAATGGACCTCTGGAGGTCATCTGGTCCAAGCCCTTGCTCCGAACAGGCCAAATTAGATCAGGTTACTCAGGTCAACTCTTGCAGTGGAAGTCTGGTTTTATTTAGATGTTGCAGGTACAAGGTCTAATTCTTAGGCTTTTCTAGCCTAGGGATGCCATATTCTAAGTTTAGTTTCAAGATAAAAAGTAACTTCTGATAGCCCTTCAAGTCCACATTCTTTCCCTCCAGCTTTTCCAATTTCCTCTCTCCCTCTCACAGGTGAGGCTGAGGAGCCTGTGTCTTGGGACACAAAATCTCCCAAATTTTCCAATGGAGTAACAGCCGCTCTATCTGTTGCCAGTTGACAGCAAAGTGTCAGTTTCTGTCAATCATCCCTTCTAGGGTGGATCAGAATCCATTACTGTTTCTCCACTGTGAAACTGCATGCTGTAACAATAAGCGAGACTAATCACAGTGACCAGAAGACTCCACATTAACATCATTCTTCAGTCCATCACAGTGTGCTGAAAGGAGAACTTATCTGGGTGTTTGTTTTGCTTTGTTTTTTGGCAAGGTCTTATCCTCAATTTTGCATGAAATCTCTTGCTTCTTATTTTTCGTCTGGATTGTGCCGTTTCTGTCCAAGATAATCAAGACAGGTGAAGGAAAAATGGAAAACTAAACAGCGTTATAGTTTTAATAGACTTTTGTACCTGTAAAACACTCAAAACCAAACTTTGAGATTTTCTTGGAGTTCTTAATTCTCTGTGCAGGTTCCACTTCTAGCGTGCATTTGAAATTTAATTACTTTTGAGAAGCAGATGCTGAAACAGCTACAATGATGGGCATCAGAGATGGGACATTTTCAACTGCCTTAGTTCTCCCTTGCCCACGGCCATGATGTGAGATGTGTAATGTCTCTATCGCTTTACCTTCGACAGGTATTAGAGACAGTGTTTTTGGGAAAATGACAGTATATGGCAGCCTGTCTGAAACTTTCCTGCTACATCTGTCATGCTGGATGTCATCTTGTCATCACGTACTGGAAGGAAGTTAGCATCAGTCTGTGCATCTAGCAGATTCTGCTTGTCCAAGTAGGAATCCCACCCCGTCAGTGTTGAGCTGCTGCTGAATGGGTGGATGAAGTTGAAACAAGTGTGTAGGGTAGTTATCTTCTGCATCTCTTCGCTTATACCCACAAGAATTGTAAACCATTCCCCGCAAGTGTGAGGAAGTAGATCTGGATCTGCTATAGATGCAAAAGAAATAGTTTGTAAAATCTCTTTTTATGTGTGTTCAAAGTCAGCCATTTGTTTTGAATGCAGGCTTTTCCAACTCATGACATCTCATGGTGCAGATACTTACTGACAATAGCAAAGTGATGTATTAGGCAGAAAAAAGTGAATGAATGTGTTTTCCTTCTTCCCCTTCCATAATAGAAAATGATACCCTCTTCCTTCCCTTTGGTACCATAGCCTTCTAGGACTTCAAGACGTCCTATTGGAACGTTTGCTAGTATCTCTCTGGGTTTTTTTAATGGGTTATATGGGTTGTTTCAAGGCCTTCCCACACCTTTTCCAGACTCTTGCTTTCCTAAAAGACATGCATGTGTCATTTCAGAATAGCAAAGGACCAGATAAGTCTGGAGGCTGGCATTTCTCAGATGTTTTTGTTACTATTCCTTATTGTACTAGACCATGCTTTTTTCTCTGGTGTTTCCCCTTATGCTGGGGAGCCAAGCCAAGACTTGAGAATTATAGCAAACCTTGCCCTGGGCAGGGAGTTCTACCTGTTTTCTAATGAAGCAACTCCAGAGTTTAATCAACTTGTGGGTACTGCCTGATCTGCGTGCGCTCTCTCTCTCTCTCTCTCTCTCTCTCTCTCTCTCTCTCTCTCTCTCTCGAGCTTATTTCTCCATCCTTTACTATTTCAGGAGCTACCAGTATGGTGCTAGTTGACATCTGAAAGAGGAACATTTTTGCATTAAGCATAGCTGTCTTATTTCAGAATAGGAGATTTTCATTATATTCTGAGTGGTCTGAGCAGCAGCTGTTCTCAAATATCTTGGTTTTCTGAAGGGTCTTTTTGCTAGCTTAGTTTGGACATTTCTTTTGCTCTCTCTTCTGGACCTCTGAATTGCATACATAGTTGCTATATTACTTAGAAAGTTGTCCTTGGACTTACCCAATATATTTTACACTGAGTTTGTGTAGCTACTGCTGTCTGTCTGTGTATTTTGCCACTGAGTAAGAGATGTAGAATAATGACAAAGGACATCCATGTTTTCGCTACTTGCTGTGCTATTGGTATAGACCTCCAGGCCTCCAAGTCTGGTAGAGCAGTCTTTCAGTGGTGGTTCTTATCTATCTCCATGCACAAAATCCTGTTTGCTAGTACAGAGTAGAATCTCTGTGGATGGTCACTTGACTTACAGCAAGTATAGCGCTCTATGGATTGCATGTTGTAAAAAAATGTCTGCTAATTCAGAATCTAAAAGTACAGGATTGTTGCTAAAAGAATGGGATTTGGTTTTGATACAGAATGAGCAATACAGCTTTCGTTGTTTTATATTTTTGGTTTCAGTTGTTAGAAATAGTTTCTAGAAGATACTAGCTTGTGTCAAGTTCATAAAGGACGAAACTTTGAATTTGATCCTGCTTTGAATACGTTAATACTAAAAAAGGCCCACCTATCTTATGCATGAGGAGCAAGCTTGCCAGAAGAGAAGTCCATGTGACAGCATCTCAAAAAACTGATTATTATTGAAAGCTAATAACTGTTCTTTGAGCGGTTATTAGGGGATCCTAACTTAAGTACAATTTCAACCATTGCTGATAAGACAGTGGAAACTGGTAATGGATGTAAAACCTCTCACCTTTTGAGTCATACTTATTAATGTAACGTACAACACCTGAAAGCTGTTCAGGTTATATGCAAGAGCCTGCTGCATTTCAGTTTCTTCATAATTAGTGCTTTTAGCAGAGATGGAGACTTTCTAGATATTGTAAAGGCAGCCTGACAGTTACTTGTTACCTTTTCTGCAGGAGAATAAATGTAGGAACTCGCTTTCAAGCAGAAATCCCATCACTCCAAGACAGATCTCTGGCAGCAGTTGATGAAGATAAAGCAGAGCTGGTGTGGCAGCCGTGGGGTGACCTGGAAACCAACAAAGTCACCCAGGAGAATGGTAAGAATGTGGAAGGCTGGTAAATGGGACTGAATTGTCACGGTTGTAGCAGGGGTAACCGCATATCTACTGTAGGCATAATTTAAAATCACTCTGAGCTGCCAGTCAAGTGACATGTTTGAGTGGTCTTGAAAACAGTCTTAGGAGTAAAACTTTGGTTTATCAGTTTGTGTGTAGCAGGGGGGAGGTTAATAGGATTGGTTTTTTCAATTGAGATAAAATGGGACCATTTGTTACTGGTCAGGCAAAGAGCAGTGTTTTGTTCAGTGAAGCTTCCTTGTCTTTGTTAACATTTGAATGCCATATGCCCTCAACTTCTGCATTTTCAAGGGATGTTCTAGACATAATAGTATTTTGGAAAAGTCAAGTTGTAGACAGAAGTCAGGATGAGGAAGCAGGAGTTGTGGCAGCTAGTAGCAGACTCAGGGAGCTGTCTGCTGTTGGTGCACATTGGTGGTTGTAGTGCGTGTAGGTCCTGAAGGGAAGAGGAAGTGAGCAGGCTTGGAAGAAATCTTTCTGATGATAGAGAAAAAAGGGTATTGTGAAATGGAAATTTGCAATATAAGGGGGGGGGATTCAGGAAATCTCTGAGGTGAAGGGAGATGGGAAGACATTATAGGAGGGAGGAGATTTGCAAGAAACTCCATGTGTAAATAATGCTGCATGCAGAGTAATGTTGTGTGACCTTGTGGTCTAATGAGTTCTTGTGTCCAAATTTGATCCAGATAAATTTGCAAGAACATTCAACTTCTCTGAGAGTTTTACTTTGTTATGTCTAGCCCTGCTTAAAAAGAGCTAATTAATGATGGAAATCCTGTAGGAAACTCCATTTTAATCTTCTTATCTGAATTTTTTGGTACCTCTGTGGAAACAGTGGAAAACCTGCTAGCTGCTGCCTGTTCAAGCATTTTTCCTGGGGCTGGAACCAACCAGGAGCTGGCGCTGCATTTCTTACATGAAGCAAAAGGAAGCATTCTGGTGAGTCTTCCCAGCTTTTCACTTTGATGTGGTCAAAGATGTTGATGAAGGCCAGGTAACCTGTCACTTGATGAGAGGAGAGCCTTGCAAACTCCTTCCTATGCATCGGGGAAGGTGACCATGTTGGAAAAATAAGAGGCTGGGACTGAAGCTGAGACAGAAACTGCTATATCTTGCTCCTCTTACTTTTGGCAGATCCATTTAACTTCTCTGTGCATGTCTATAGAACGGCTGTGCCGCTAATTTTATGTCAGTATTGTAAGACATGATACACTTTCATAAATGTCCTTTGACACACCTGGGAGGTAATATCAAAGAGCAGATGTAGCATACGGCACAGGGTTGTCATTCTTTTATAGTTCTATGATTGATTTAACCTGGCATGAATCAGCCCTGTGGTTGGGAATATCCCACACTTTTGCCTGGCTGCTTGTTTCCCGTCCCTTGTAGTGCACCAGCACTGACACTTGGGAGACTGTATTGACCTGCATTGGAGAAGAGAACAAATAAAAAGTAATTTTGTGTGTATGTGTTAGATTTCTGCTAGGTAAGTTCCCAGAACCAGCCCACCGTTGTGAATGCTGTTGCTGGCATTAGGGAGGAGCAGGACTGCCCCTGGCAGCAGGAGCTCGCTGTTAAGGTGGTTTAAACTGCTAATGAAAGCATGACTCCATTCTCTCCTTCTTGCTAACTTTGAAAGCACTTCCAGTTTAAATGGAAAGTAAAAAGCAGCTTGAGAGGGTTTTTTTTGTGTGGAATCTTTCAGTCACAACTGCTCTGTTTTATTTTGAAATATTGCTTAGTTAAATGAGGTAAGATCACAATGACTTGGATGTTTAAGACAGACATCGTTTAGGGTAGCGTTTTTGGATGTGAGTATGTAACTTAGGCCTTCAGTAAATGAGAGGAAACTGCTGCACGGTCTCTGTCTATGGAATTAACTCTCTCCCAATACTGTGGTGGTTGTGTTGGAAAGTGTCAATTCGCAGAGACATGAAGAGGTGCTGAGAGCTTACCGCTTGCCTATGGTACCCAAGACTCAGCAGATAGTCAAGAATGTGATTTTAAAGTTGTCCCAAATGTTAAACTGTGCTATGGTTCTTTTCAGTTAGCTTGCCAGAAAGGAGAGGATTAACAATTGCCTGATCTTTGTTTTAAATACCCCAAACATTAAATTATTTGTGTTTATCTTAGGGAGCTTTGACCAAACTGCTATTGAAGAGGCCACTACGATCGCCTACCCACCCTTTGGCAGATTATCACTACACAGGTTCGTTAACCAGCATAACTCTGTGCTGCCTGGCTATCATAAAAGAATTTTTCTGTCCTTTTCTGCTCTTTTGAGGAACTCTGTAACGTTACAATAACATTAAAAGACCACTCTTCTCTCTGGTAAATCAAACGTTGGCTTGTCGGGAATTTTGCCTATGCAAATTATGACACTTATAATGTAAGAAACACTGTATCTCTCAGAATATGTGCATGTGTGTATTTGCATGTGTGTGTGTTCTGGTTTCCTTTATGGGGAAGACGGAATGTGATCCCTTACACTAAGCCACAGAGAATGCAGAAAGATAACTAGTACATGTAAGAAAGGGTGTGGTAACCTCAGAACCACAGCCTCTTTGGCATGAATTTCCAGGGTGGAGTTAAGAGGGGGTTTTATGGGAAGAGTTTTCAGGCTTGCTGAAGAAAGCTCAGCCAACTATTGATGCCTGTCAATGTTTCTGCAAAATTTAAATACTGTAAACTGCCTTTGTAGTCTTGTACCTAATTAGACAATAGTCAGCCATATGACACTAACTTCAGTGATCTAGAGTGACCCTAGCCACCTGAAAGACCTGATGTAGGGTAGTAGAGAGACGTCTAATACTGGCGCCACAAAGCATAGAAATTACATTTCTTCATTATTACACACTCCTACTATAATGGTTGGGAAATATTACTTGAGTAGTATCTATAAGGCCGGAGGAGATTCCAAAATGTGTTTATTATTAGAAGCAACAGTGTTAGGATAGTAGGAATATTTGAGATGTAATAAATCGTCAAGTACAGTGTATTGCTGCTGAAAGAGAAGATCCTGTTCTCCTGCCTCACCATTTCCCTTATATAAAATCTAATGACTGGGCCACCACAAAGTGTCTATTCACCTTGCTGTTTTGTTGGAAAACATCTTAGTTCTTCTGACTGTTTTTTGCAAGCTGAACTGAGTTAACCTGTGGTGATGAGTTCTAGATCTAACACAAAGGAAGAGAGAAGAGGAGAGCTGCAGTGGAGCAGTTAGGGGAGGGTTTAACAGCAGTCTGCAGTTGTGCTGGATTAGGTGCAATGTGAGGCTGCACCCTTAAATGGGTGTATTGGTCTTATTTAAGGCAAACATGAAGAAAAAGTACATAGAAGAGTAAACATTTGAAATTGCAAGGGTTTCAGTTACAACTTTTTTTATCTACAGGATCAGACAAGTGGAAAGTTGCTGAAAAAAAACTTTTCAACAAAGGCATTGCAATCTACAAGAAAGACTTTTTCTTGGTCCAAAAGCTTGTAAGTTACTTTTTCTTTCTTTTTTTTTTTTTTAATGACAGCAATGATACATTCTTACATGTTTGAGCATTTAATACAGGGAGTTCAATCTTGATTTTTCTGAAACCTCAGTATTAAGCATTAAGTACTGCACTCAGAAGATTTCAGAGAAATTTTATCATCCAACACAGCATAATATCTCACTAGATAGCTGGAACAACAGTGTTTGTTTTGCTGTTGTTGTTTACTTAACCCTTGTACTTACTGCATTACTTCCATTAGTCCACACTGCAGATATCACTTCTACAGGGCATATTTATAGAGTGCTGGTAATGTTCCAGTACGGCTTAAATGGCTTGCTTATAAAACTAAATAGAAACACATCCTTGCTGCCGATGAAAAGGACCAAAGAAGGATATGTGAATGATGCATCCTTTAGGATCTCTCTTTCCAGTTTTCTGTGACAATGATAGTAAAAATGATCATACCCATCTATTTTCATGAGGTATGACACTTCAGTGGGGGGGAAGTCACTGAAGAAGAGTGCAAAACCAGGAGCTGCATACATATTTCCTGAATAAATTCCCAAAAGGCATTTAAGTTGCAAAAGCCCGGAAGCTAAGAACATATTCCAAAACTTCCAGAAAAATCACTGATAGAGAATATGTATGATCACAGGTCTGTACTGATAATTGTCTACCACCATGTGTGTATGAAATGCATGTGGCCAAAATGGGAAAGGGCCGCAAACCTTCTTTTCCATTTTTGGATCGGTATTCTGGTCTGGTCTTCTCTGAAGTGCTGCTGGAAAATAAAGCTCCCCCATAAAACTGAAAGGCTGCTCTCAAGGCTGGCAGCTCAGTTAGAATGTTTTGGATGCTAAGAGGTGCATTAAGCTTACAAAGTGCCAGGTTCTGTCACCTTTACATTGACCAGCTTTTCTTTGGAAAGTTGGTCCTGTAGTTCTCAGTGAATAACAGGGGCAATAGGGGATGGGCTGTGAGACGGGGCATTCAGGTGAATATGACACAGAAGAGAAGGCTTTAACAGCAGTTGCTGTGGCATGGAGACTACTGGGGAAAGAAAAATACAAAGTGTGTTTATTACACTTTCAGTAATTATTTATAAGCCTTCTTGAAATCATATAATCCATTGGACTTCTATGTTTTTTAAACATCAGATAAAAACCAAAACAGTGGCTCAGTGTGTGGAATTCTACTACACATACAAGAAACAGGTGAAAATTGGTCGGAATGGGACCTTGATCTTTGGGGACATTGATGTTGCTAATGAGAAGTCTATGAAAGATGAAGCTGAAGTTGACATCAAGGTAACTTCCTAAATTTCTCTCGCCTCTTTTGGGCACTGGTGTGAAGTCTGATTTTTGTCTGTTGTCTCATTTGCTGGTAAAATCAAAAGTAGAAGCAATCTGGCCAGTGTGGAGGAGTTCAGATTCACAAACTTGTGTCCTGTGTCACATAACGACATTTACTTACAGACACCAAAATTAACAGTTCCTTTATCTTCTGGTGAAGAGTTCCCATAGGTTTGCACGTATTCTTCCTCCCAGAAGGGACATTTACAGTGAAGAACAGGGACATGTGGAGGAGGAGGAAGAGGAGGAAGAAGAGGAGGCAGAGGAAGGGTTGGATAACAGAAAGAGCAGCACAGTTCTTCTCAAAGATGAACAGACACTACAAGATGGTCTAATAGTAAGTGCTGCATTATGCATATTGTGCTTTGTATGCCACCTTCACTTTGCAACGAGTTTAGAAAATACCAGGTGGATGCTTCCAGATGTAAAAAGTTCCCACCTGTAACTTGTCCCAAAGCAAAAGACTGGGCTGAGGTAGCTTAGAGTATTACTAGCAACCAGACTGTGTGCTGTGGTGGGAGAACCGGGATGAGTAAGGGGAAAAAAAACCAGTATGATACTTGTGGTTGGTGCACACATAAGACCATGATGAGAAATGTCCTGAAAATATCCTGAAGACTTTCTTGTTAAATGAAACCTTAATCTGGAATAAATGAAGCACAGGAGCTCAGCCATTGTTTTCTTTCTGATGATGGGTTTAAGTTTCAGTTTGCTTTAACTATTCCCCTCTCTCCAAAGGCCAATGATGCCAATATGAGGAGTCAAGAAGCAACTGTCACAGGCAGAATTGGAAGGAAGCCAAGGGAGTCAACAGTGAAGCCTCGAAAGCCTATTACTGCTCCAGTGCAGAGGAGGAGGCGGAAACAAAAGATAAAATCAGATGCTACCAGTAAAACTCAGAACACAGAAAACACATTTCCATGTAAAAAATGTGGCAGGTAAGAGCAACTCTGCTTCCAGCAATAGTCACAGAATTGCAGTAGGGCATCTCCTGTGGAAGCTTAATCTCAAATGAGCTTTCCTTCTGTCTATTTGGGCCAGAGACACTGGCAATAATTTTAATTACTTATTACCCCACTAATATTTGCAGATTAAGGGTTTTCACATATATTGATATTAAGATACTACTACTTGGATAATTACCTGCTGCTGACTGTTTTTCCTCTAATGGAATGAGACCACCTGCATTTCAACTGTGTGCAGTATTTGGTGTTAAGCTGTACTTTCAAACAGCTGCTGTATTGCCCCTCTGTACTGCCTACGTTTTTGTAACGAGTAATATCTATGTATTAGCTAGATCATGTATTAAGAACATGGTATAGACTTACTTGTGAACAGTGGTATAGAAATACAAGACACTACCATTGTTATAGCAGCAGGTATTAGGCCAGTGGGTACACAGTTCATCTGGCTAAACTTGCACCCACCTTTTGTGTCTAAAATATATTTGTCTTTCCCCACACGGTTCTAGTATTTTTTTCGGTTTGTTGCCAGCAGATTCATAAATGTCAAGAAAATTCAGTTCCCTAAATAAATTGCTTACCCTTAAAACAATAGAGAGTCCAGCGGTTATCCCTTTATTTTAAAAAGGCACCAAGCTGGGGGATGGCAAGAAAATGCAATCGCTGTCTCGTTACATCACCAGGGGTGTTGACAGATTCCTGTTGTGGCTGGGACCTAGCTGGTCCTGCCACGGTGCCCTGTCTCTGTGCCCTCGGGGAGCATGTGGCATTGGAAAGGGCAGTGCTGTGAGAAGTCAGGCAGCTGGGATTTGGTCCTGGCCACTGACAACGGAGAAGCAGGCAAGGATCCTTAATGGTGTCTAAACTTGTCTTGTGACATTTGGTGCCAAATCCAAATAGTTAATGGCGAAAGATGGAGGAATAGATCACAGAAGTACAAAGTTAAGAGGAAATAGCTCAAGTGTTTCTAGCTGTGTGGACAGGGCTCAGGAGCAGCATTTGGCTGTTGTTGACCTCCATGTTTGTTGTATTTTTGCAATGTAGGGGAATTGCCAAAAACCAGGGCCCTGTTGTGTTAAGCAGCACATGCGTATTTCAGATACCAGTGCTGCCTCTCTGAATTTAGAAAATTTAAGAGCTGAATGAGAGAGAAGAGGAAATGGTTGTATTAAGAAATAAAGCTAATGGTTTGAGAGTGCTCAGGATCTCCTGCTAGCACTTCACCTAGTGCTGGCACGCAACGAGTCAGAAGTGGCGTTTGCTGTAGATGCTCTATTGCAATGCCAATGTGAGGTCCTGTGCCAAAGCTCACAAACTTGAGGCTGGAGCAGCAGAAGCTTTTTTGGAGAATTAATGAAGGAGGCTGTAGGAGAGACCAATGCTAACGTACGCGTGTGCTTCCTCAGGGTGTTCTACAAGGTGAAGAGCCGCAGTGCTCACATGAAAAGCCACGCAGAGCAGGAAAAGAAGGCGGCCGCGCTGAAGCAGCAAGAGAGAGAGGCGGCAGCAGCAGCGGCAGCAGCAGCCCACAGCCAGGCCCAGCAGGAAGAGAGCAGTGAGAGTGGGAGCAGCAGCAGTGGAAGCAGCAGTGTGAGCTCGGATGAAGACGGAGAAATATAGCAGCAGATCAGAAGTGGAGGGAGTAGCAAGGCTGGACCCAACCTCCCTCTTGGTGGTCTCACTTTTTTTGCTTGCACTTTTCTTACCTGAACCATCAGGTCTCGGTTTCAGTGCTGCCGTTTCCTCATGCCACATGTTCCACTTCACCTTGCCAGTACTGACCAAGCCGGAATGGTGGATGAAAAGATTTGTTTCAACTTGGATTTTTTTTTTTAAACAAATAAGATTTCTATTCTATTTATAATGATACCTGAGGTACATAATAGAACAATGTCACCTGCAGTGGAAGTAAGTTCTCTCTCGGGTCAGTCGGACCTTTCTTTTTGTGCTTGTCAGAAATCATGATAACAGGACTCTTGGATATAAAGGTTTCCAGACTGGAGCAAGAAAATGATGCTCTGCTCTGAGCTAAGTGTATCCAGTTACTGTGACACTGGTGATTTCTAGATATGTTTTTCTCAGCAAGTTCTCCTTCCTGTTACACTTTCCTGCCTTTCTTTCTGAGCATTTATTCAGGCAGCCAACAAATTTTGTGGGAAGATGGTGTGCACTTTTGGCCTCTGCTTCACAAAAATGAAAAGTGGGATGAGCAAGACACTCTTCTTCCTTTTGAGAGGAAGTTTTATTTTTCAAAAGGAAGCCTGAGGTGGTTTCTTTTATGCCATTAAGAATGCAGCAGTGGATATAAAAATATCCTGCAGGATTAGAGTAGCCACAGGCCTTGCGGGTTGTCTCATCTTGGAAAACAAAATAGTCTGCCTTTGATTAACTTAATGGAAAGTAGTCTGGGATTCACAAGTGCAATTTGAAATGAAAACTGCTGGTTTTGACTTTGCATAAATGGGAGCAAGTTTGTTTAGTGAAAATGAACCAAGACGTTCTTGCGTGCTGTGTTGTGTGCACCTCAGAGATGGGATGAATGGACTCTCATCTCCAGCAGTCTCCTTAAATCCCCCTGTGAATGGCTTTTACCTCTCAACACATCCATTTCTTTCTTGTGGCAGCCCTCATTTATTCCTTGAAATTGCCATCATTGAGAGCTTGTATGGTGGGGCCCTAGTTTCCCAAATACTTCCCATCAGACAGTATGTACGTGCAGGAGGAGCTTGTCACTTATTTCCACACCAGTGGCTGGACAGCCCTGCATGCTGGGTTGTCCTGCTGTGATCCTCACTCTTTGCTGAAAGGCTGACTCTTCCTTCAGAACTGACACATGCTAATAGCCCAAAAAGTCTGGCACCAAAAGCCTGCTGGTGAAAGAGAGTTAAGAAGAAGTAAAGTGGGTCCAAGTGACAGAGATGTTAGATTTGCACAGGATTGTTCTTTACGTCTTTATAGCCCACATTCATCATTATTTCATAAAGATGTAAAGAATTGGATCACTTCCTTGTGCTTCACAGCCAGTCAGTCCCAGCCCTGTACCCTGGCTGCCCGGCTGCCTCCCTCCAGCCAGCGATCAGAAGCAACGCTGATCCCCCGGCTGCCTGGGTGCCGGCACTGCGTCACATCGCGTGTGTGCTGCTTCGGTGGTGCAGTACTGATCGCTCCTGTGTTCCCAAGCAGGGATCCAAGGCGGGGTTGCTGGACGTGAACTACAGAGTGTTCCTGACTGGCTGATTTTTTTTAAATCTTGCCTGTCAAGCTGCTAGATAAATTCCAGGTTATTTATCAAACATATACAAAATTATACATTTTCCTTTTCTGGGTTAAGTAAAGGTGGCTCATCCACCTTGGCAAAGGCTAGTAAATTAATGTCTTAAACAGGAATTTAGGTAATGCGTCATGACCTGATCCCCATACATGCCTACATACTATCACACCCTAACTATTGAGTTGCCCTTCCACACAAGCTTTTGTTGCCACAGGCCTGTATCCAGTTCAGGGTCCAGTTCCTGCCGCGACAGAGAGAGACGAAATCAGTTTATTAATAGTCACTCAATCAATACAATTACAATTCATTAATACATTATGATCTTACAATAGCCTGTGCCTGACTTGTAAGAATATGCACAATATCTACAGATGAGAATAGTGCCTGATTCAATAGACAAAGGGCAACATTTTCCTGTTGGTGACCACAGAGTCCCAGTTCTTTCAATAGGTCATAGTTGCCTTGGTACCATTTTCCATGTGCACCTAATGGAAACCCCATGAATTTAATGATGTTAGCATTCGTTAGTTCTTGAATTTGTTCTTTCAGGTGTTGATATTTCTTGATCTTCTCTGCAGCCACATCCACCAGAGATGTTAACTTACTCTCGTATCTGACCGTAATATCTACCACCAGAGCCTGCTTTCCTTTAACGAAGACTAGGTCCAGTTTGTATAATTCATTATGATAGTCTTTCAACAATGGCTCCTGGAATATTACCCAGTCCTTCTTTTTTGCCTCATTCACCAATAATTTGCACAGATGGTTATGTCTTTTAATCCTTGCCTCCTGCACCGCTGGGCAGTATCCGATAATATGTGAGGAGGTCTCGTTTTCTGCACTGCAATGTCAGCACGATTTAATCTGGGTTTCCTGTCTACCCCTTACTATAAATTCCCTCATGGGGTAGATGTTTGCCCTCAGCTGTAACGCTGTGATGAGCTTCCTGTGGGGAATGCCCCTATAAAATTCTATCCAGTTGTTGCTGATCTTGTCCTTCTCAAAAGTTGGAAATTCCACAGCCCCAGGATACCAGCTTGGTCCAGTTAATAAATTCTTGTTTCCTCCAGTTACAGGGTCTTGGAAAGATGACTTTTGGTGCAGACATCTCCCATTCCGAGACTGGTTCCTCACTGCCAAGTTCCTCTGATATTACCATAACTGCTCGCGATCCATAGTCTTTCAAATTCTTTTTCAATTCCTTCCTCTCGCACAATGGCTCTTCTTGTCTCATCCGAAGACTGAGCAATTCTGTGCAGTCTTCAGGCTTGCACGCTGGGTACCAAACCTGAGAGCCTTGTAATACCTAGTCCACCATCCCAAGTGCTGGAATACAGGATGGCGTCACAAGTACTTACTGGGAGATGTTACCACTCATTGACGGCTGTTCAAATCACCAAGTCAAGGGTTTCCAGCTATGTAGCTTTCACATCTGCCTGGTCCACCAAGTCGCAGGATGGTATACACTTTCAAGATGCCAACCTTCTGAAGCAGCTTTAATGCAGCCTTTCCGATGCGATGTAGCCATTCTGTTATCTGTCTTGCCAGGGAACAGTAGTTCTGGTTTCAATATTCCGGTCCATGTGTCGATACATAGACCCAGGTACTTTTCGGAACTACTGGGTTCAATCATATTGAGGGGGGTGCTGTTGATCATCCATGGAGGACAGTTGTTGATCGTATATGAGACTTTTGTTGGTTGGGTATAAAAGCTGTGGCACTCCTCCCCTTGCATTTTGAGGCCTGTTAGATCACAGAAGACCTGTAAAATTCCACTGTTTTTCTGCATCCTGTCCCGTGATCCACTGAACAGTACCAGGTTGTCAGCAAAAGCCGTAGTTGTTACAGTTTTTGAGCGGTGTTGGAAACTTCCTGCCTCTTCCAACTTAGACAGCAGAGGGTCCACAGATAAGTTAAACAAGGCTGGGGACATTGGATCACCTTGTTTAACCCCAATCCGAATCCCAATAGGATCCGACTGTCATTCTTCAGGTCAATACATCTATTGATGTTATAATACAGATTTTTTAATCAGGGCAATTATATGATCATCCATGCCCTTTTGCTTAAGAGCTGAGGTGATATGAGAGTGGCTCATGGTGTCAAAGGCTTTTGCAAGATCGATAAAGACTACCCCCAGGGGTCGATGTTCCTTCTTAGCGTTACAAATTAATAGCTGTAATAACTTCGGATTTTCTGCACACCCCAAGGACTTAATGAACCTCCTTTGTCAAGGATTAATGGGTCATGCCTTTGTCAGCCTTGCCATCAAAATCCTTGAGAACAACCTGAGAATCGTTGATCTGATGGTCATTGGCTGCCAGTTGTTGATGTCACTTTGGCGCTCTGGCGAGGCAGATTTCAATATTGGCACAGTCCTACATTCTCTCACCACGTCCAGTATAATCCCTGACACCAGCCATAGATTGAAAAGTTCCATCAGTTGGGCATAGTGAGGATCGATCTTAATGAGATCTCTCAAACTAAGCCCATCTGGTCCTGGCACCATGTTCTTACTCATCTCCTTGATGTTTTTTGAGATTTCTTTCACCAAGTTGTCTGCCTGGCCAATGGTTCTGAAAGCACCTAGGCCCTTGAATGTTCCTGGTGATTCCCATCTCGACTTGAACACCTTGTGTACTTCATCCAGTGGGATACCGCACCCAGGGATTCCACATCATCTAGGATACCAGCCAGTTTCCCTCAATCCAGGTAGAACAGCCACTGGAATTGTAGGAAATACCCCTGCTTCTTGGCCCTCTTCTCATCCACTCCTTTGGCAGTTCAGAAGGAGCAGCCCTTTGTGCTGATTGTAGTCTCTGATGTTGGCTTGCTTTCAACCCGGTGGACTTTATAAACAGTCATGAGTAGCAGTCCTTGATTGCATCATCGGTCAATGTTGATGGATGTTCCTTCCCTTCGATTACCTTTTTCAAAAGTCCCCTGAAGAATGGGCAGTTTCTCAGATGTCAGCCAGTCAGAAATTAGTCTCTGATAATGGGACTTCAGTCCCCTTTCTACTTGCAACCCAATGTCCACAGGATGTTCTCCTCCTTTTTCTAGATGTTTCCTCCATTCTAGATCTTTTCCCCTTTTCACAGGACTCTTATGAAGTCCTCTTCTCTTATTGCTTATCTGCTTAGTTGTTTTCAATGGAGTATATTCTGCAATCAACTTATTGATGTTCTTGCTCCCCTCATACTGCTTATCCAACTTGTGCAATAACTCCACCTCTCCCTCCGTCCAACACTGCTGATGTACCCCTCTTTCAGTACTTTCTTTTGGGCGGGAGGCAATGATCCGCTCAATATTTGTGATAGCTGGATGGGCCAAGCGTTTATGCTGTCCCAGGCCCATTTTTGATTTGAATGCTCTTCCACATTCCTCATAGCTGAAGCCCTCCACCGGGGCAGATTCCATAGCCCCCCTTGCACTTTGGAAAACGGCAGGCAATACTGTGATGTTTTACGTTTGTTTTCCCACAGCGGGCACACTAAAACAAGATCTTTCTCTTTCCATGTGCTCTCTTCAGATGTTCAGTCAGTCCCAACATCTTTCCTGTCTGGTTTCCACAACATGGGCATGATGGATTTTTGCCCGGGACCTTCACCACCGGCGTGCCCTCCGGTGGCAGGTTGGTACTCGAACCCAGGATAGGCGTTGATGGCAATGGTGAGGATGGGGCTGTGGCCCCTAGGGGTGAGCAGCTCTAACGCCAGCATGCCATCTGGCAAACTCTTCCTGCCCCATGGTTCTATGCAACCATGATTGCTTCACTCTCTAAGTCTGGGAGGCTGGGTATTGTACCATGTTTGCTTTGACATTTGTATGCCTTTGGATAGAATCTTGTATCTGAATAGCAGAAACAGTTACTACTCTTAAAAAATAAGTAGGAGTATCATTAAGGACTGTACTTTTCTCAGTGTTGACACTTTTGCCTTTAAGTGTTCAGTTTTCTGCCAAGGTTGTATTTTTTCGTTCCTAACAAAATTAGGCTTCCTTTCAACATTTGGATGACTGTTCCATGTCCCTATGTGCACAGGTCTTGTTGACTAACTAGGCTGTGGAAGCAGATGGCACATCATGAACTGTTAAAATCATTCAAAAACTGCAAAGAACTACAAGCTACTAATCTTTAAAAAGAAGCTTAAGCAAATCAGTCTTCCTATTAAGAGTTTCAGTGTTGATTGTTATCTTTTTCCTTTTGTAAATTGGAGAAAATACTTGTCTACCATTATCCTAGGGCCCTTAGAAAGAACAGAAGCTTTAGCACGCTGTGCCAGGACAGACAGTAGGTGAAGCAGCTGGACCTCATGGTCCACTTGTAGTACTGGATAAATTCCAGTAAAAAGTAATGATGCAATTGAACTTAAAATTCTGAAGTGTCTTTCTGGGAAGTTGCCAATAGTTTCCAGATATTGAGAACTGCAGGGCAGGGCAACAGTTCAGAAACAAGCGGGGCTCATGAGTATATCTAAAAAGGATTTAAAGTAATGTAGATATTGTTATAGTGTTGTAATGAATGCGTTTGCCTGGAGTACCAGTGTCGCAGCAGCAGAACAGTGTACGGTTACTTAACAGAGACTGGGAAGGCCTAGAAACACATAACAAAGAAATGGAGATAGAGGTGGAACTGGCACACATTGAGAAATATGGGAAAAATGAGGTGGGTTTGGGGTTTTTTTTTTAATTGGAGAGGAGATCTTGACTGAACTTGAGAACTAAAATAAGGTTAATCAAACTGTCTTAGGAAAATGCTTCCACTGTCCTTGCTAAAACAGTGCAAAACCAATCAGTTATGTAGTCCTTTAGGAAAGACCAGAGACTGTTCATATTGGGACAAACCAAAGCTCTGTGTAGCTCCAGGTCTTTTTTCTGTCAGCCATCAGGAGCAGATGCTTAGGAAAAAGCAAGGGATAGCATGGACCAGTGGGTATAGTTCTAGCTAGAAAATAGGATGCTAAACTAGAACTTACGTGTGTTCCCTGGTAAGGCAAATCTGCAGAGAGGATTGTACTGAAATGTACTGTTCTCCTTATGGGCAGAATATCAGGACGTTTCTCTGCCTTTTACTCTTCTGCTCTGTGTACCACCTGCATTTACTCTAATATTTTTGGTGTCTGGAAGTATGCCTGGGTGATAATGAGCAAACATTTAGTTGTGGCCCTCAGGAGTTTTCAAGCTTGAAGTAGTTTTAGATATGGCATAGCAAATTATGGTGACAAACAACTGATCAGATGAAATGAAGTACAAAGATTTAGGGAGTAAATCATAGGATTGCTTTAAGTACCAATTTAATCTTTCAGATATGATGATGCTTGAATGAAAGCATTACTATAGTCTTCCAAAGACCAGATCTTTCACTGATTCTCCCTATTTTAGGAAATTGATATAAGAGTAATTTTTCCTCTTATCAAGGAAAAGCCATTGAGGTGCTGATAAGAACAAATCAGAGATTTTCTTTAATTGCACAAAAATGGTGTATTACACACTGAATCCAGTACTGGTTGTTTCTCTCCAACACCCTGCTGCAGTAGACGAGAACAGGAAGATGTGATACAGTGAGGTCTGTCACTGGAAAAAAATCAGAAAAGGGCTTTTTCTGAGGATAACCTCTAACCGCTGTGGGTTAGCATGGCTGACCAAAATCAGGTAAATGTTCCAAGTAAGTGGCATCAAATGGAAATGTTTCTCAGCACCGTTACATATTGCTAGTAGCCACCAGAAGAGCTCTTTTCTGTCATGGTAATAAGTAAAAAAGCTCCTCTGAGTGTTTTGTTTAAAAACCAATGAGCAAAACCAAACCTGCTGCCCACTTGCTTACGGTAGCAGTTTGGAATTGATCCTACATCTGAATTAGATCCTGCCTACTAGCAAAAGTTGGCAAAGAATTGTCTTAATAAAACAAACCAACCAGCCAACCCCCAATTACACTGCATTTGAACTGAGCTGGTCTAATCTGGAATGAATTCTGTTACTCTTCTTAGGGGGCGAAAAAATGACTTGAGTGGCTCTTTACTGCAGCACAGTGTTAATTTAAGGCTGTGTTGTTCCAATCATGATTAAAAAAAAACCAAAAAACTCTTCTCTATGTTCTGTTGATCTGTTTTAAAACCCTATGCTCATTATTTTCCATCATTTAAAGGCCTGTTTACTGATCCCCAGTTAGTATAAGGGTTTGCTGATAATTTAGAAAAAAGGCAGTATACGCTCACTCATTAAGTTGAATTTGAACAAGGCGTCTCTTTGCTTTAGCTGTCTTTTCCATGGGAACAAATACAAGATTTATAGACTGTGATTCTGTGAATGTGTGCTAATAGATTTGCCTTTTACGGTGCGAGATCAGGCTTCAGGTGGTCATATACCCAGCAGTCAGGTGGCTGTATTTCAAAACCATTACCTATTTGAGTCTTGATGCCAGTGATGGGCGTGGCAGAGATGCAGTGATAGATCACGTTTTGCCCTGATCGCATACTTCTGCCTTTCTGCCTGTCTGCCCTTTGCAGCCAGATTCAGTCTTTCAGGTTTGTGATCTGCATGGGATAGCATCTCAGTTTTGTAAGACTGTGTGTGTGTGTATATAATTACGAGATATATGCATGCACTTGTGATGCATATCTGATATAGCTACAGGTGTTTTGCAGTCTAGCTGCAAGAACAACTCCTTTGCATTTTAATTTTTTTGATGTTTTTCCATTTACTGATACAGGTAACAGTTATCTGAGAGAGCTCAACTCTGTAAGGTGAAGGCCTAGAGAATTTCAATTGGCTGTGCAGGACCTTGGCATTTTGCTAGCTAGGACCAGGTAGGAATACAGCTCTTTAAAGGCAGGGCAAAGACAAATTCTAAAGCTTTGAGGTAACTCATCTGTTAATCCCATACTAAGATGTAATGTGAAGTCCAAATGAGTTAAAAATACCCTCTGATTTATCAGGCTGAGGCTTTTGGTCATTTTTACCATTGCAACAAGCTTAGATTAAAATCAACATTAAAAAAAAAAGTTTCCTAAACCACAGAGTGAGCTTTCTCACTCTCAGCAATTGCATGCTGCTTAATTCTCTTTCAGGCAGTGGACTAGAAAGTCCTTATATATACATGTCCTGTTTTAAAAGAAATGGGAGTAGGGAGGACCGTAGCCATAGAAGTCTTGTCTGCTTTCATACAATGGCACTTTTAGTCCAATGATTACCTCTGCCGGAAACCTTATTCTAAACCACATTTTCCCACACAAACTTTCTCCCTGTTTTATCTTCTGATGTATGTCTGAAAGTTCATGAAGCTTTAAAGAGACAGAGAAGCAGTGTCTACAAATCATGTTTGATTTTTGCGGGGGTGAGCTTCTATGTAAATTCATCCCTTGGGTTCAGCTGCTTTACTCGCCCTCCTCCTCTCCTGTGTCAAATGTTAGGAAGACGCAAACTCTGAATCCCCAGCTGTCGAAGGACTTTTCTTTCCCAGGCTAGGATTCCACTGACAGCTGAGCCTGAAAAAAAACCCCTAACTTCTCCAGATTAGAAGACAACATATATTTTTCTAGAAATGTAATTGTATATTTTAAAGTTTCCTGCAGCTTCTCCACATGTATTTTTCCCCTTGTAGTCCAGATTTGATATAAACTTTTTTGTGTTCATTCTTTTTATGTTCTGTTTTTAAATTTGTAGTCAAAGCTTTGGTGTACTGTACAGGAGCAGTCAGCCTTTGTAATTACTGTATAAATGCTTTATAATAAAGTATATTACTTTTATTTTAACAAGTGAGCAGACACTTCCTTTTGTGTGTTTGCTGCCTAGGGCACCTTTTAAAAGACTGTTACATGTTAAAAATGTACATATATAAATATATTTACCTGTTGCTGTACAGTTGTGATAGACTGGACTGAATTTATTTTTTGTGTGCTTTTTTTATAAGATATTAATACACTAAAGGAAATCTTGCTGATGTGATTGTAATGTACTATGTAACTTATTTACTTGATATCCTCTATATATCTAAAAAACCTTTTATTAAATGAGGTTTAAAAAAAGTTTCATGGCTGAGTTTTTGATGGTATGAGGGCGCGCCTGGGGTGGCCGGGGTGACAGCGACTGCGATGCGTTCATGCAAAGGACGCGGTTATGAGCTCTTAGCCAGTCTGCTCTCTCATTGTACCCACCTCTGTATTTTCCACAGCAATTCTCGAGGCTGTTTCTCAATGTAAACTCCTCCCCAAAGACACCAGCCTGCGATGTGTTTTATGTCTTCTAGCCAAGAAGATAATTGGCAGATGCAGCTCCAGTTGCTTTATGGAAGTGTTGATTGTGTGCGTGTGTCCCGCTCCAAGCCAAGCACCTTCTCAGAACGCCAGTAACAGCCTTGATAACGCGTTAGAAATTCAGGGGGAATAGTTCTAGGTCTGCTTCTGTGCTGTAAATAAGGCCAGCTGGAATCTGACACTACCTGGCTGAAGAAATCTCGAGCTGCTGGAAAGAGTTAACATTTTCCTGCTGTTTAGTAGTTGAATCTGCTGGTTGTAGAAACGATGACTCCAGCTGTAAATCATATTGCATCGTATTTTTCAATGGTAGAGTTTAAAAAAAGTTTTAGTAAATACTGTCTTGAAGGCACTTGTCTGTTACCTGAATCTAAGGGGGTTTTAAAACATATTTTGCTATAGGGCGCTAATCTCATTTCCCCTGGCAGTAGCTGGATCTCTTGCTGTGGATTTCAAATATTAATACGTTTCCATCCATCTTCAAAACAAAGGTTCCTTCTGTTGTGGTAGTTAACTAGGCTACTGTTTCTCACATCGATGGGTGTGAAGTCTTTAAAAGCTGCAAATGTTTCACTACAGAAAGCAGATGGTAGAAATGTGTATTGGTGTCTGACTGGCCTCCTGCTAGGTTTCACTTAGAATCCAAGGCAGCACACGGTTTTCTTTCAATATTCTTGGCAAAGCTGGCAGGAGAAAGACTCAGCCCAAGACATTAAAATGCTCTTTTTTTTCAGCTCAGTGTAGAAGCCCTTGCTTTAATTTACTCCTGTGGATGTGGCTGTTGATCAGCAATAGCCTTGGGAGAAGTAAGTGGCATTTTGCTTGGTGGGCAAAAGAGAGGGAACACCGAAGCCTTCACTTCAGATAGCAGACCACGAGTTTGTTTAAGGCTTTAAATAATGTATTTGCCTCCCTGTCAAAGCCAACTGGCAGAAGTGCTAAAGGTTGACTACTTTGTAGTAAAACTGGGAAGCTGTACAAACAAACTTTGGCTGATCCAAAAAGGCCCAAGTTTGGGGCATTTGGGTTTTAATCTTTTTTTTAGTTGGTGGATCCAAGCCCAAGCTACTGGAAGTTATTTCAACTACTGAAAGAGACCTTCTAAAGCATTTTAGTGATTAGTAAACTTTGAGTTAGTGGTAGCGTGAGGAATTCTGCAGTAATTCCCTATATGTGTTTTAAATAGCACGACAGCCATCACTGCAGGATGCTATTCTTGTCATTACTGAGACCAGCTGCTGGTTTATATCTGAGTTTTGAAATTGCGTTTCAGTGACACTGTCTGTTGAATGCTAAAGTTTCCGTTACAGAAGTTCATTAATCAGTTAACCTTCTCTTGTCCTGGTTTAATGGAATTGATGGTATATTGCTGTTAACAGAACTTAAATTCAAAGTGAATTATTAGTAATTTTGTACTGAAGCAAGACTAGCCATTTACTTAACTTATTTCGATTTTTTTTCCCCATATAGCAGTAGTAGACTTTTCTCTTTGGACCTAAGAACAAAGTCTGACAACCACTGTCTTAAAAGATTGAAAAATATTTATGTATCAGATGACAAAAATCACAATATATCAGCATTTTTAAAGTCTAAGTTATATTCTATTCTAAAATATAGAGGCAATAAGGAACAGCATTTACATACTATATAAATACATTGCTCCCTGAGCAGCTAGGAAAGCTTAATGAGAACAAAATTTAATTTCTGAACTATTTCATTACACAACAGCCAAAGACATTTGTATAAAACAACATTATATTATTTTTAAACAAGTTTCACAGAAGAACATTTATAAACATAGGCCTAAATAATTTAAACACAGCAAATTTAACCGTTTGGTCATGCTACAAAACTAGTGGATACAAAAGATAGCCAAAGGGGATGTTAAAAGTGCTCTCTTGCGTGAAGATTTTTCTAGATGAGTCTACTTCTAGTGTAACCTGAGTAATCTGCTGGTTCTCAGGTCTCTTCTCACATTTTCCCAGCAGTTCTCAATATCATCACTGCATACATCAGCTCTTTGAAGAGAGGTCAATGTGCTAACAAGCAAGTAAAAAACCTAGCTATTTCCTATCACTCATTTAATTTTAGGATATTTCTCTAAGGAATAAAGTGGATGCTAATCCTCCATAGTTTCACTGGGGAAAGCAGAATTCCACATGGCTTCCAAGTTTTACATGGGTGCTCTTTTCATCCATGAATAATAATGTGCTTACTACGTTATTGGATGTGGTGAGATAGGGAAGAGCAAGGAGTAATACAGAAAGACAAGCTGTTTTTTACTCAGCCGCTCCCTATGGGCGTGCAGGCTGAGCTTCGCTCTTAGCTTATATGTGACATGGTGTAGCACCATCAATATGCAAATCAGCTGCTTTAATTCTACCACCTGCGTAGTATGTCTTCCACCACATCCAGTGCGTATTTTTAAAGTGCAAATTTTAAAATTTAGGAAAACTTTACTTATTTTAGAGGAGAGAAAGGTTGGGGGGGGTTGATTTGTTCTTGAGCGTAATCATGATTAATCAGGCAAAGTGACATTAAGCTGAACCTTCCACCCAGCTTTGAGCTGAAGCATCCCCTGACAGATGAGAGCCACAGGTTATTCTTTTCTTACTGTACTGTTTCATTGAGATTGACATACAGTTTTTATCAGGAGCATTTTAAATTGTATGCTAATTTATCACAGCATGAAGGGTGAAAGGCAAGGGAAATCTTGTGAGTGTCCCTTACTGCTGTTATAATTGTGCTGGGACTGGGTACCCTGTTCCTTCAATAATGATTTTTTTTTTTTTTTTTGGTGCTGTTTGTAATGCAGCCCCCAAAAAAGAGATAGCGAATTTGTGCTGTTAACCTGTGAAAAGAGCTGATGACAGTGGGCCACACAGTACACGCAGCTCTACCAACAACTGCAACAGCTCTTGGACTGATTCCCATACGTATAGCCTGTATTGGTCACTGACGAGCCAGGAACTGCTCTGATCCCTCACGTCTTGTGTTTCGTTCCAATCATCACCACATAGTCAGAACACTTGAGTTTCTATTCTGCTCTCAGAATGTCTCAAAATAGCCAAAGTATTTGCTGTATCTAACACGACCTTCAGAAATGTAGACTTAGACCATATTTAGATATTAAAAAAAAAAAAAAAAAAATCAACCAGCAGGATTACTTGGCATCAGACTGTGTGCTCATCACTTGCTCGCTCTCCGGTTGCATTTCATTGGAAGCGCTAACTTAGCCATATGTACCGCACTTGTAGACGACGTGCGAGGAGAGACCACCTACAGAGGCTCACTGTGCTGTGTGGCCAAGTGCTAGAAGAGCACTGCATAGTCTATTCTGAAAATGTCTCCAAACACGCAGATTAATTCGGCATTTCTGTTTGTTGGTAGTATTCAGAAGTCAAGTTTTGCCCCGCTCACGTTGAACACACTTTAATTACAGTCGTCAAGGGCAGAAGGCAATCCCCTGTTGCCCCACCGCAGCAGATGGGGGAAGCAGGGGCTGCGTGTGCCACAGGCTGTGTACTGCCAAAGCACAGCCACTTCCCGCAAGTGGCTGGCTCCACGTGAACTCAATGGCTTAGTTTTAAAAGAAGCCAATATGAAATGGCTGTTGACTGTATACCCGCTCTCCCACTGGGCTTCTTGGTCAAGGGTGCCTTTACTGATGATAAAGCTAGGAGAATAATTCTAAAAGAAATTACATACAAATACAAAGTTGTCTGTAAGATAAATCCAGTGAGCTAGTTAACTAAGAAACTGCTTTCTGGTCAAGAGAACAGCTGCCTGGAAGTACTTTGTGCTAGGTGAATAACGTCCGGTTTTTGCCATTGCTCTCTTGACCTTATTTTAAGTAATGAATCTAAATCAAACTCAAGCCTTATCACCAATTGCCAATTTAAATTGGAATGCTTAAGAATTCCTCTAACAATCATAGAATAACTAGCAATCTATTGAAACGAAACTGTGATTGTCTTGTAATCTTCTGCTTCACACTGTTCACCTAGAAATTGATTAGAGAGAGGATTATCTTCTACTACAATTACACCTGGAGTTGAGATCAATAGCACTGTTGTCTAGGCCAATTCTACCTTTTTATCTCTGACTGTGACTTCCAAGATTTCAACTCCTGCCACACCTTTACAAACAAAATAATTAAGGGTGGCGTTCTGCCTCCAGCCCTTCGATGCCTGGTCTGGAACCAGCAGGTACGCTTGTTGCCATTTTAATTTAAACAACGGTGGTACCATGAATTAGAAGAAAAGCTTTTAACAAAAACAAGCTACAGAAAAATCTACTCACGTGACTTGATCTACTCTCAAGAGAAGAAAAAACAAACCAAACCACTATTGGCATCCAACAGTGCAATCAGGTATGTCTTCTTCATTGTTTAATGCTTTTCACTAAAAATAGCTACCTGTCATATAAGGGCTTTACTAAAACTGGTTACCCTGCAGTATAGCACATTTAGTACATCTTCAATACTTTTTTTCCCCCCAATGCTCACTTTCCAGCTCATCTCACCTTCCCCACTAACTACATACACTTTCTCTCACTGCTTACATCTGTGCTTCCATAAAAAATCCCCCAACCCAAGATTTTCTGTCCTCAAACCCAGGTCTTTCGTTCACTGTTTGTTTCTGTATTAGTATCAGCCTACTTAGTTACAGGAAAATTCCAGAGCTGAGAAGGATTATGTCCACGAGTGACCCAAACCAGAACTGGGAACCAGCTGTAGGCTAATAGGCCACATATTCCAATCGAAAATAATTTCTTAGTAAGAGACAAAAAAAAAGGCTAGCAGATACTTTAGTCTCACTGAAACCATGCAAAGAATTCCCATTGCCTCTTTAAAATAAATAAATATATGTTATACATGGCCTTCTAAGCAATGCAGTTGAGTTCCAATGCGAGAAGCCCAATTCAAAACTTAAGGCCAGTAACAAGCAATCATCAGACCAATACCTTTTTTCTGCACAGGTCCACAACTACTGGGCCTGTCTGGCATAACAGTAAGGGGGTGAAAAGGCAAACTCACATATTTAAACTATTGAGGGATTTCCATGACAAAATTAAACCCAACAAAGCCTGTAATGTGGCTCTAAACCACAACATCGTTCTTTTGGCCTCAGTGTTTCCAATGATAATGTTGGCCAGCTGCACCTAACAAGCTAAAATGGTTCTATTGTAACCCAAGAGTGAATAACAAGCACCATTAATCAGGGATTAAAAATAGCTATGCATTAGCTTAGGTAACGATCTCTTGCTAGCCAAACAGCAGATAAACTCAGCTCCGCTGGTCTCTACAGAAGGTGTCGTAAGCTTGACAAAACTGGTGTGCCTGCATTTTGGTAACTAACTCTTTGGATGACAGACTGGGGAAATAAGCTGGTCTTTTAAAAATGGCCCAAAGATTTTCTTCAAAACAAACGTTTATATAAAAGTTCTGTGTGCCGAGCTATCTGGAGTTACTTAAATAATTAAATACCCAACAAGAAAGTGTCATCAGTTTGCTCCTTCATCTTCTTCTTCTTCTTTAATAACTAGAATACCTAAGAGAAAAAAAAGAGAGAAAAAAAATCTGCAAAGATTTACAAATAGATTATGCAGAGAAAAATACAGTTAATGCTGATAACACCTGAAAGCTACTCTGGACTGTGGGAAAGAGTTGGACCAGCAGAAAGAGGAAAGAGTTGTATTTCCTGCCACTGCTTCTAACAGACAGGAAGGTACCTGGGCTGCTCTTAACTAGAAAAGCCTTCGACTGATGAGATCTTCTGTTGGATGTTTTTCCAACTTCTTGGGTAATAGGGAATAAAAAAGGTACTAAAGCAGGACCTGCAAAGATCAGCCTAACTTGGTCCCTGGGAGATGCACCATGTCGGTTCAACTAACAACCAACCAGCACATCACCCTTCTCTTGTTGGGCCCCTACTTTGTGCTGCCATGTCCACGACATACCTGACCAAGTTAGGATAGGATACCACCTCAATGATACCCAACTTGGACATCCAGACTACAAAATACAATTATACTAATGTGGATCCAAGAAGCAATATGGTCACATCTCTTAGGGATAATTTGGATGTCATGGAATAAAGCTGCATTGCACACTAGAGTCATAGTCTATACCCACCCCTTGGGTACTTCAAAAAAAAAAAACAAAAAACAAAAAACAAAAAAACCCAACAAAACCAAACCACTTTTTAACTACCATGCTGAGCAATGGCACCTCAGATTGTGGCAGTCTGCAGGGTTCGCACCACCTCACAGTGATGTGTTCATGAATTTAAAATAAGCGGAAATGCTAATAGCCCCCAAAAAGATTTATCAAGTTACACATTTGCCCCACAGCAGCAAAACCCAATAGTACAGGTAAGCTCACAGCATGCTGCAATAGCGCAATCAACTACACGCCTAAATAACTGGTGCAGGAACAGCAAGGGTGTGAAGATGTAAGTTCATTCAGCTGTGCTGTCACTTGGGTAATGGGAACTGGGTCATACTGATGCTTTGCTCGGCTTGAGGCAGAGACTTGATCTATTGTGAGGCTTTGTGGTGAGAGCCCTTTGCTTACTCTGAGATTGGGGTGCTGCTTTTCTCTTTTCACAGGTAGGAAATGAAAAATAAAACCACCAAAGCCTGGTTTCTGTTGTGCTTTAGGCACCTAACTGCTGAGCAGGGTTCTTGGCACAGGAACTAACAGAAAGGAGACACCTACCTGCTGAAAGAGACCTTCAGTGCTTATTTTTGTCCAGAAGATCTTCAAGCATTTCAATAATTTTGAGGTCCCTATATTAGTCATCTCACATATAGTACATAAGCATAACAGGATCCTGGGACAGTAACAGCAAGAACCTTACGGCCAGTTACAGCATTTCTGACTTCTCTCTTGTTCAACATTGTAGTTTTTGTGGTTTCCATTCCTAAATATCATCCTCTCTCTCTACATTGCATAGGAAATGTGCTTGCTTCATTCAGAGCTGCCCATTGCTCCCAGCTGCAGGAATGCTTAAGAAACTAAGGGTCTAACCTTATACTAACAAGGTTACCCTTTGCCTGTAGATACTTGCCCTATTCCATTTTTTGTTTCATTCTCAAAATGTTCTCTACTACAACAGCAAATGGACTCCTGCAGGCCGTCCTTCAGAGCAGTACACTTCTCTCACCAGGCTTCCCCTTCCCAAGAACTCTTACTACTTCAGTTGATCTGGCCTTGCTTTCCCATCCATTGCTCCCTGTACTGATGCTGGCCTCTTGTCGCCATCCCTACACTCGTTCCTTCCCTGCTGCTACTCTGACTCTTTATTAGTGCCAGTCCTGCACTCCTCTTCATTGCTTTAGTAAACAGCAGATAACAGTGAACAGCTAACAAACACCTCCATTAAGAGAAATTAACGTCTTTAAATAAAAAAATTATCTCACTTTTAGTCACTAATCAGGCCATGCTTTAATATATTTTCATATCAGTGACAAAAAAGAGAGGAGAGCTTATAAACTGAGGCTTAGTGCGGTGGACAAGAGGGGGATATTCAGGCGTTTAGGGAACTTGCATGAAGTTTTGAAAACTTGCCCCTGCACCAGAAGCAAAACAGAACATATCCCTGTCTATCCCCATTCCCCCATGTCACCCTCTTTTGCTGGGGAAAACTGTAAATCAAATCTGCTGGGAAAACTGTAATTCAGCATGGCAGATGAAAGCCTTGTTAACTTACTTAATGCTAAACACTTAACTATACAGTTACACAAGTCAACATGTGAACTCCACAAGGGAACTTCAAAGCAGTATGTTTCAGTTCCCTATTAGTTATGTGCTAAAACTATTTGACTGGATAACTTCAAGAGTAAAGCCCAACTGTGGGCTGCAAGACCACTTGGACTTAACACTCCAAAGCCCATCACTTTCAGAAGATCCTGCAGCCAAGGCTGCAAAACTCAGCTGCCAGAAGTTAGCCTACTTCTGAATAACTCCAAAGAGAGGAGGGAGGAATATTACATGGGCACGCAGATGAATTTCTGAGGTTATGATTCATTTCCCTGTGGCTGTCTTTACACGAAGCTGTTAACTCACACCAATTGCCTCATGCCCCAAACTCACCATCCAGCTTTTTCAGCTTGGGTACCCGTTTGGTTGCTTCTTCAATCCAATTGTTCTTCTGATCAGAGGCGTATTTCTCTTGTAGTGGATTGCCTACAAACACCAGATCCTCTAGCAATGGCAGCTCTGCCAGTCTCACAAACTCTGCTGCAACCACAAAGGTGAAAACACCAACCAGATTGTGGAACATGGAAAGTACATCTGCACCAAACCTTCCTTTCAAACTCAGTGCAAACATAAATAGCGTGGGATACAACAGGACAGGGATTGCTTGGGCTTGAAGTAGTATCGGGTTAAAGAACAGGTATGCATTTTAAAAGAAGTCCGAGAAAGATGATTCGAAGAACAAACTCCATTGGGCTTAGAAGTTAAATTCAATATTCTAACTATTTTTACTCTCTTGCATGAGTGGATATTTAGGGATGCAGCACGTGTCTGCAGGCTTATCAGTGAGACCTAAAGCCCTGTAACATACAGAACTATTTTTGACTTGGTGACTCAACTCATGCGTTCACCATACTACAGGAGAAGTTACAGAACAGAGAGGCGTGGCTTACCCCAGTCCTTCACCAAATTATTTGACATATAAAGAACCTTCAGCTTCTTCATTACACGGATACCCCTCAGTTTCTCAATGAAGTTGTACGAGATCCACAGCTCCTCTAAAGTATCTGCAACTGCCTCCTGGAAAATGACAGGACTACTCAGGTAAGTGGAAGTATATCTTCCTTATTCTTCAGATTCTCTCTTCACCCCCTCCAGGTCACCTCATGTGAGAAAATACTAAGGTATATGGGTCCTCATTTCCCTTTAAGCAGGTCCCTAATTATGCATGACAAATACTCATGGGAATTAAGAGCAAAGGATCTAAAATATATTTAGGAGGACAGAAATCACGATATTAGAATAAGACAAGGAATAGCTGGCTGGAGTAGTTGTTCTTAAGGCAGAGGAGACAAACTTGGCTGCTTGTGCACTGCAAGTATACATGAAGTGAATGCAATTCAACAACTACATTAGAGGGGGGGTTATACAATATGAGGGAATGATTCATTTCAGGTGCACGTATGTTTGTATCTGTCAGCCAAAAGTTGCTTTCATGATTCTCTCAGAAGAGAGGATTTTTAAAACCAGCCATTACACATTGACTCTGCATTTCATACTTAAGAGATATGGCATCTCTGAAGGTGGGAATAGCTTTGAAGAGAAGAATAGCTTTGCAGGAGAAACATACAGTATCTCTTGAGGAAGAAAAGAATTTCTATATTAATTAAAAAAAAGCTGATAAAAAAGAAGTTCTTCTGCCCTTAATTCAAATGTAACAAAACTCATCCAATTTTTTCCTCAACAAATTTTCCCCTACCTGGTAGACTTAGTCCTGCCACCATCTTCTCCTCTAAAGCCATATTGCTGCGGGTGCCAGTTAACATAAAAAGGACAGACTCTCATGAAGCCTGTGTTCACGGGACTGCCAGTATTTGTAGTAAAGAAGCATAGCCCAAGTATCTTCAGGTAGGAAATTCCTCATGCAAAAAGTCTGTAGGAATTATTTTCATGTAAAGCCAGTGGAATTTAGAGGGCTTTACAGAAAGACAGCAGTTTCCAAATAAAAGTTCTGCTCATCTTTGTCAAAGACAATGAAATCCTTCTTTCTAAAATCCTTTTACATAGTAAATTAGCCCTGAAGAATCTCCAAACATGAAGAGTGTTAAAGAAAGACTATCTGAAAATTCAGAAGCAATGTGAACAGATCATAGTGAAAGGAGAAAATAAATAGTTAGGCAATAACATAAATTCAACAAAGACTTTTACGAACAAAGGCGCATTATCCCACGTTCTAGACAGCGCTCCATTTTGTTAGTGAAGAATTGATACTAAGAAGCACATACCAATCCATTCAAGTTCTTTATGTTATTTCTTCCCAAAGACAGAATCCTCAAATTTTCTGTAATAGATAAAAGAAAGTTTCTTGTTAATAAATGTTGGGTTTTTTTAAATATAAGAAGATGCTCTAAGTCAGGTAAAACGTCATATTCTACTTAGAAACAAACTGCACTCTGCACAGGCTGTCTTAAGAAAGAATGACGTAACAGAAACAAAACCTCCTGACCTACACAGATCATCAGGAATGGATGCAGCGGACAGCTCAGAAACACACTCATGAATACAAAGCTGCTCAAGTATAGGTTACCTAGTTGAAATTCAGTCCAGATAAATACTGAATAAAAATGATTATTTCACCTTGCACCTGAACTCTAACTGCTAACTTGCTTCCAATCTTATTTTAAGGCAGCAGATTTGATTTCTGTAATAGAGGCAGCATCTAAAGCTGCCTTACAGAAGTCTGATGAGAGACGTTTCAACTTAGTCTAGCACCCAGACAAAACTCCTTTCCAAGTGAGCTGTTCTTGCTGGGGTTTAGTGTAATACTAGCGTAACTCAAAGCTATCACAAAATAGCAGTCTTTTTGTATAACTCATTTTCATTTTTCACACAAACTTTCTTGCAGGTGTAAATAAGCAAACTGAGTTGCAGCGTGTACCTGGGTTAACTTTGGATCTATACATTCATGAACGTTTTAACACTTCTTAACTGCATTAAGGATGACATACTTAATGATCTTGGTTTGCTATTGTATCCATAATGATTGAAAATACATGGTACAACAATTAACGGCAAGACCAATGAAAGTTCCAGCCAAGCAGCAACAGATACTCCACAGACAGCACGTGTAGTGGCTAGAGGTTGCTACGGATGAAGATTCAAGGCTGATCTAGAATAGACAGTTGTATGTTCTGTCTCAAGAAATGCAGGGATGAAACCACACCTGATAAAGCCATACCTGGCAAATATTCTAAAACAGGAAGATTAGCCTTCATTAGAAAGTTGAGGTACAGTGAGAATTCTTTTTCTTTTCGAACACAACAGCTTAATACATGACCATGCTCAAAAAATGAAGAATCATAATCAGTAAGTCTAAAGCCTACTACAGCTAATGTTCTCCAGAATATCCCTAAGGATCCCCATCCACAGGGGAGAGTGCTGGGAGATGGCCTTTTGGTCTAGCCAGCTATTCTCTCTGTAACTCACATTTATAAATCATAAGTTTGCACTAGCTTTTGGAATTTGTAAGAAATGAAAGGATACTTACAAATACAAAAATGACAGATTGCTTAAAAAGCCATGCCTTAAAATTGTTTCTAACTGCTGCTACTGTCTTTTATTACTCTTGTTCTGAGATATTCTATATTTTAAAGGAAGAAAGATCTCCGCCGTGAAACATTTACACTCTCTAAAACACAAAACTAACATTTGTTGCTGTCATCTAAAACATCTTCTTCACAGGTATGGATACCAGGGTGTGATCCTTTACACAGAATTATCTACTCGACATAACTACAATATCAGGTATATACATTAATACTAATCTTTTTCCTTCTGAAAAGAGTGTACATGCTTAAAAAGATTTCTCAGCTTCCTCTCTGCAACAAGCAAAAGCAAATACGTAATAATTACTGGCTTGTTTTTCATAGCTATAAGCACTGGTTTCTCTCTCTTTCACAGAAGACAATAGAGATGGTGAGTTCCTCATATTCTGTACCCTTAAGAGACAGATCATGTAGTTCTAGTTTGTCTGGCTTTAGGATCACATATTTGGTACAGACTGGATGTTTTGATTCTACATTTTATTAATATAAATATTTAAGATGCTTTAAAGGCTTTTAATGTTTTATCCCACTAAAAAATTTCATTGATTTCACTTTTATATATAAACTGCCTAATTATTTTTTGTTCACGATAAGAGTTACTCAAATTGAAATACTACAGTACAGTTATTTGGAAAGACTACTGGAATATTTTTTCCCTGATTAGTATTTGCAAATTTGTCGAAGTCTGCGCATATTATGAAAACAAATAAGTTCATCAAGTTCCTTGACAGCCCCATTGGTGTGCAGTTGGAGAGGATGGAAGTCAAGGTTCCTTGTTTGTCCACCTGGCAATTTGACGGGGACAGAAAAGCCTGGAAGCTCCAGCCCCAAACCTGCAGCTCTTTGCCAGCCTCATGCCACAGAGTCAAAGTCTTGAGGACAGACCATTAAGACTTCTGTCCCAAAGTCAGTAAGCCAATGAGTTTCGAGGTGTCAGACAGCTGCCCACGAAATAAAAGTTCAGTTCGACTTCTAGACAGAGGACACGCCATTTTCAAGTAAGAGCAAAATCAAACCAAGTACCTCCAAATCCTTTGCGAAGTGGAACGCCATTTTTCCATCCAGATCTACAACACTCCAACCTCACTCCAACCAATACCACAGTTACAGAGTTGTTGAACTGCAGACTATCTGCATCATGAGCATGGGAATTGGTCATTAAATCACCCTAGAACTGATTAGGTTTTGAATATCGCAACTCAGGCCCACTGGAAGTTACAAAGGTGCTTTCTGAATTTTTTTTTTTTTAAACTTGCACAGTGAGAAAACTGCAAAGGCCAGTGCACAGTGATCCATGCTTTAATACACCATTATTGCTAAACGTGCATTCTCCAGCAAGACTGATAATTTTAAAGGTCACTTGTAATTTTCTAAGAGGAAGGAATTAAAAAGGATAAAAATAGGTATAAAGCTGGACACATATAGCAAATTATAGTGAATGTCCTATGAAAGCAACTAGAAAAAACCATAATCGATCACTGGCTTGTCACTTACTTAGGCTGTTCAAGTTGGCGATTCTTTCAATGCAGTTTGTAGACAGCGATAGTTTCCTTTAAAAGCAAGAATAATCAATTCACAGTATACAAGGGATCACTATATCAGAAGAGTTCAACATCCAAACACCATTGCATTAGAAATAATTGTCTTTCTTCTTTCATTAGATGGTAAACTAACTGGATGTGTAAACAGACTCAAAATATCCTCAAACCATCAAGATTTCTGCAACTTTATTTAGCTTCTGGGAAAGTACCATGAGTTACTTACATGACCTATTGGATTATCTTTTTCATGCCTAGCCTTAACAAATGCATGGACATTTATTTCTGAAATGGCTCTAATTACTTTCTGAAAGTCCTGGTTAGGTCTCCTTTTTTTTTTTTTGCATAAATTTTGGAATGGATCATAAATGTGCCAGTTAGCTGATAGACTCCAAACATGGACCTGTAATTACATACCAATAAACAAGATAACAGTTTTCTGGGGACAAATATCAATACAGAATCTACCCTAACATCTTCTCAGTTAAGTGACAGGGATGTTAGAATTAAAAAGTGGAACTGTGTGTGGAAAGAGAAGCTTAGCTGAGAAAAAGAGAAAGCTGTTGCTTTGAAGGGCACACTTAAACATAGTAAATACATATTTGCACAGTGGACAGCAGAAAAAATGAAAATTAATAAAAAGTGAAGAGAATGTTTGGTTTCCAATCTGTTTTTAACTGAACTTACTCGCAGTTAACAAGCATGGAGAGAGATTCATCCATCCTCTCTACAGGAGGAATCTGACCGTACAGTTTCACCTCCTTTGCCTCTGAAGCCTTCTGGCCATTTTTTTCTTCCTAAAGAAAAGAGAAGGTGAAGAAGATGCTCACTGCTACATGCAATTACTAAAAATTACTATACTAAAAAATTACTATAAAAGTAATTACTATAGAAGTAATTCCAATACAAAAGGATATTACTGAAAAGAGAAAGCATTTTGAACACTGTTTATCAAGATTCCTGCTGGCGTAGCATAAAGAGGGGAAGGCTAGCTTATTTCGATATTGAAAGAATTCATATATTACATATGCTTTTTTAAAAGTTGTGTTACACTTGAGCAATTTAATTAAGGGGTCCTCTGTCATAAAGAAATGGAGAATAAATGGAGGCTTAAAATTCGCAAAGAAGGTGCTTCCATGGAGACTGACATATAGAAGCCTCAAGTAGGGCCAGTCTGTAGCAGAAGCTGATTCTTAAAAGCTCTGACAGAAAAATCTCCTTCCCACTCCACCCAGAAACTCAGAACTCAAAACACAAACTGAACACGGGGGAGTACGCTTTGGGGGAGAACCTCAACAGATTCACAGAGTTAAGAATCTAAGAAAAAAAAAAAAATCAAAAAACCAACTTTCTAATTAGCCATTAAAAAAGAATGGGGGAAGATTTCACACTTTAGAGAATAGAGCAAAAGACAAATTTCCTATTTACAATCTAGGTTGATAATTTTCTAGATTAAATACTTCAAGATTAAAAGTTCAGAGCTTTAGAAAAATGGTCATAACTTCAGCATTTGGGTTTATTAAAAAATGTAGTCTATTAAATCTTTTAAAATTCTGAAGTGATGGCAATTATTGACTAGACGCTTGGAACAAACATCTATTTAGGTAGTACCACCAGTTTTTACAGCTGCCTCCCTGACAGCACAAAGGAAGCACTTTGTCAATTCACTCCGTGTTCAGTGGGAGGACTGGAGGTCCATTAACAATGGAGAAATCTACTCGGGCGCTTTCAAAACAAGGACTCTTGTTTTCTCCCCCATTTTTATGCAGATACTGAAAAGTGAGATAGCCTGGTTTATATGGCTACTTTGTAATGAAGTGAATTGCATCCCAGAAGTCTAAGAATTCCACAGCACAAGATCAGGTTTTGATAACATGATTTTCTCTTATGTACCCAAAATCCTCCAGGCAACTTAATTTAATAAAAATTAGCATCGTGCCTTGTGCATTGACTTATATTCTAGTTTCTGTCCGAATTCAGTGCGATAATATTCTTATGCATAATTAGCAATTTAGCAAATAAGCATGTCAGATGTTTTGCTAGAATATGGTGAATGTGTTCAAACTAAGTCACTATATAAATGTCAAACTTCCATTTTCTTTTCTAAGAACAACACTGTATCTATTTGCGTTTATACTCAGTTTATAATCTACCAGTTTATACCAACAAATAAAAAAACATTTTTTCTTAAACACACGAAAGGGAGAGAGCTTCCAATACAGACTGTGGCCAGCAGTGAGCACTTGCACGAAGAAAATTAATCCTGATTGTCGCGCACTTCTGGAAGAAAGGTCAGATGAATGACCACAATAAGCCACAGAGAAACCACAGGTAGAACAGACACTTTTTTAAGAACAGGTTACGCGTTTGCTAAGTTAAAGTTGCTTTGATTTAACTAATGTTACCCTGACCATAGGGCATAGGTAAACCTTTATGTCAAAAGGAAGAAAAACATCTGGAATGCAACACAACATCAGATCCAATTTTACAAGTCACATGGACCCAGCTTAAGAGTAGTAAAGGGAAGATTTAGACCCACTCCCAATAACACGAACAGAAAAGCAAATTCAGCACTTCATGCCTAACATTTATGGAAACTCGCTGACACAGGTCTATTATCTCTGAGACACGCGTGACAGAGGAGCAAATGGAAAATAAATCTTTAATAAGAAACATGGAGTTGCAGTTTGGGAGGGCAGAAAGAATGAGGGAGGAAAAGCAAAATTTTTTAATACTCAGTTCACACCTCTAGTAATGCTAATGTCTGCAAATTGTTGCATTCTAGTTTTTATTAGGGGAGCAGGAGTGATGTTTGTGGGATATACCAACATAACTGAAAAAAATCCCTAAAATACTGAAGGTACTAAACAATGATAAAATTCAAAAAGGAAGTAGTCTTCAATTACAGACTAGTACCTTGAGCTGATGGTACCGATCTTCTGGCTTTCAACCATACCTGCCCACACTGCATCACATCCAGATCTTCTAGAGACCAAAACATTTATAAATTCTTGTTCTAGCAGCTGGCCAGAATTAGCGGGAGAGTGCACGTATACCGAACAGCACATCTGTGCCCTAATCTAAAATTCACTGAGACTGGGGAAAGATTCTCACTGGTTTTACTGGACTGTGAACCTGACCCCAGAGCATCCTATATCATCATTTGAAATTACATCCGCATCCTTGCTAACAAACAGCTTTCTAGAAGGCTCCAAGACCAGGTCAGTCACTGCCCCAAATGATTCTCTGTATTAACACAGTACTTTAAGAAGAAAAACAAGCAAGAAACTCATTCTGAGTTAAGCTTTACACAATATGAGGGACAATAATAATTAAAACATAAGACATCCCCAACTTTAAATCTCTTTGTAGCCTCAGGCCTTCTATCGATGCATATTCAGCAGAACAAGGCAGGAGAGCTAAACAGACTCATCTTTACCAGCCCTATCAATTTAACAAGAACACACAGAAAGTCCAACAGAACGCATTACACTTCAATAATAATAATAAAATTTTTACTTTGTGAAACTTCTTATAGCAGATGTTTCAAGCCAACATATTTCTACAATAAGTTTGAAAAATAAATTTAGCTGAATACAGTCTAAACCCATGCCATGGAGTACTGCAATGCAGCTAGATGCTGTTCTAGTACTTACCCATTTGGCTAGAGCTTCTTTGATAGTTGTTGCTTTTGCCTAAAAATGAAACAAATTTAAATGAATATTCATTGCAAATTTTTAGTTGGCTCGTTCACTGCAAACCTAGCTCCCGTCCCTTCTCTCTCCCTATCCTGCTTGTCTACCCCCTTCTACCACTTTCCTCTACTATCTTCCTCCAGCTGAGTCTAAGAAGCTGGAACCCCTCAGCGTCCTGCAATTTGATTTTTTGGGGTACTTGGCAGCATTTTCAGAAGCAATCAATTGGCTTCATGCGAGGATGTTATCTTTCTGATCTTACTCTCTGCCCCGTGTGGAGCACGGGTTTGGGACACCGCTTGTTAGCTTTGATGGTGAAATTCAATTCAATTCAAAGACATAAGAAGTTACTGCACTGAAAAACGTGGTCTAATGCTCTTAAAACCCCACACTTTCTATTATTGCGCATTAGCAACTTCCTGTCTGAAAGCAAGCCTGTGAGTAGACAGAATGATACAGCCTCTTAAGATTCACCAAGGAAAATAAGGTGCATCTTGCCAAAAATCAAGAGCAATCTGCATTGTTTATATTTGTTTTTCTCCGATTGTTTTATGTCAAGTCATGTGATGTGATGTGAAAACATGTATTATTCAGTTAGGAAAAACCTGGGAGCAGCTGTACAAGGCTTTTTAAGGACTGACCCACTGACCAACTTTCTGTAGTCACTAACTCCAACTTTTCTGCCTCACATCAGAGTCTTATCAAAACCATGTGATAATATCCAAACCAGTAGTATATAGAGAAACTCTGATATATCCTAAACATTAAACACATTCCAAGATGTCTTTCAGATTAAAAAGGTTCCAGAGACCAATCTTTCACAAAACCCGTTCAACAACCTCCCTTCTACAAAAACAAGAGGGCTCTAGTTTGGGCATCTCTGTTGCTCTTCAGTGTAGTGCTACCATATGTGGATAGAAGCAGCCTTTTAGGTAATCAAGTATCAAAACCAGGACTGTAAAAGTTAAACCCAACAAACTAACTTCCACCCAAAATCTTACAGGCAATCACCTTAGCCACAGAGCTTTAGTGTTGGGTATTTTACTCCAGGCCCCTGGAAACTCTGGACCCAACGGTGAAAGATCAGAGTTGAGGCACCTACCCATAAAGGAACAGCTACAGCCACTGAACAGCCAGCAATAGCAAGGAGCCTGAGTATGCATCTCAAATACCAATACATACCTTCATTCAGACACATATCACTGAGCATCCTCAGATGTTCCAGCTGCTTCTGCCCTCTGGCGGGCATTCATTTTAATCCTGCCTATACCGTGTGATAGCTACTCTGGGTCCCATTGTAGATGACCTGGCAGCCTTGTGCCATGGCAGTATCTCCTTGGTGTCTGCTGCAGATAAACACTTGTGTGACCTCCTCCTGTCCAGAAGATCACGTCCCTAGCTCCCGCTCCAACAGCCTCATGAAACCCAATTAACAGCTACCAGTGTGCCAGCAAAAACAACTGGCTTCCAGTTAATCAGGTTTTTTGGACGGGAACTTCATTACATTTTTCATAATTATGGTAGCCAATCGTTACGGCATTCGGATACGTGATCTCAGTCACTCATGCTAAAGACAGAAACAGATTTATACGACTAGTGCCTACTTCTGTTTCAAACTCACACCTAAAAGCAGACTGGACTTTGAAGCTAGTGATCCACGTGAGCACAAGGAGCAGCTTCTTCCCTGACCTCTGCTGACTTGTTTCTCCTGTTCTAATATCAGATCTGGTGGAAATATGAAAATCAGCATAGTGGGCTATCAAGAGAACACCAGGGATTTCATTTTGTTCTTTGAAGTGCACTTGAAGTTTCTGTAGACAAATCATAGTATCTTCTGCCAAGGGAAGTTACTTAAGGGAAACCTCCCTCCGAGAAGCCTATTTTCAGAGTTCCTCTACCTGCATATTGAACAACTTTCAGCAGGTATTTAGACTAAAGAAAAGTCATCTTACTTAAAATATTCAAAATGCCAAGTGATCAATAGCTGAAATTGTCACCCTGAAGAGTCACCATCAACATGGCAGGAACAAGAAACATTATACCTTAAGGGGAAAAAAAACCCCATCCCTGTACATGTAAAAGTTGTAACAAAAGAAAGTATTTTTCCCCCAAAACATGGCTGTTGGACACAGAGTATTTACAAAATTCAGACCCCCAAGAAAAAGTAAAACAGTGACACTTCGCCTTCATTTGTAAACGTTTATATGTTAAATAGAGCAAATCAGAATTGCACAACAACAGATACCAGGCTAATCGCTGTAGTAATAGCAGATGCTGCTACCCTAAAAACACGTACTAACTCCGGTTTTTACAGAATGGCACCCCAGATTCCCCACTACTTGGATCTATCCCTGTAATCCCCCTTTTCCAAGGGACGGTAACAGGCCACAACTCCCCCGCCTTAGCCAACGCCCCGGGCACTGGGCTGCCTTCTGGCCAGCTTACGGCGTGCCCGGGCTGCTCGGCGCCGAGACCAGCGCGGAGGAGCCCCGGCGGCGAAGGGCTGGGCTCCGCGCTGCCGCTCAGGCAGCACCGGGGCGGCGGCACTGCCACAGCCGGCCCCGGGGACCGCTCGGAGGCAGCCCTGAGGGGACGCCGCTCACCCCCCCGCCCCCGGCCCCTTCCGCCCCACCGCGCCAGGAGAGCGGCACCAGCGCCCCTCACCCCGGAGCAGGCCCCGGTTGTCGTGTGTCCCCCCCAGCCGCCGGGGACGGCCCGGCTCAGCCTGTCGCCAAGCCGGCGGGTTCCGCAGCAGCCGCTAGGCCGGCCGCCACCCCTGCAGGCCCAGCGCCCTCCCCGCCAGGCGCGGCGCGCCCGCGCCGGCACCGAAGGCACCCACCATTGCCGTTGCTACCGTTAACGCTCCGGTTGCTATGGCACAGCCGCCTCCCGCGCATGCGCGGCGCCACGGGCACGTCGGGCTGGGGGGGGCGAGCACGAAGGCAACCGCACCTGGCGATCATAGAGATGCGCGGCCACGGAGAAAGTCCCATCCCGGAAGTCGCGTAGGGGGCGGTCCGCGACGCATTTGTGGGACGTGGCGGCGGGGGCGGTGGTCCTCCCGCGGGGCGCTCCCTGGCGGCACCGTGCGGGCCCCCCGGCCCGGCGCCGACGGTGGCGGTGCGAACAGCAGCCTGACGCCCCGCGAGCGCTATCGGACACCTTTTACTGAAACCGGCCCGCGACAGAAGTTAAAACAATTTGCTGTCACGGACAGCGCCAGCACGGACGCGCGAGGGGCTGGCCCGGCGCGGCACCTCAGGCGATGCGGGGCCCGCCGGCGACTGCCCACAGCCGCTCCCCGCCCCGCCGCTGGGGCCGCCCCGGCGCTGGGGCCTCCCCGCCGCTGCAGCAGCCGCCCGGGCGGTACCAGACCCCCGCGCGGGTGCTCGGGAAGCCGGGGTTCGCCGTGCCTCGGCCCCCGGTGCAGCTGGCGAGGCCAAGGCAGCCGCCCCAGCAGCCCTCTCGGTGAAAGGCTGTGGCAGTTCTGCCAGGTAAGGAATGCGAAACAATACACATAACGTGGCTGGAGCTGAGGCCGCAATCAGGCGCTCGGTTTAATGTGTGCTTCAGGACATGGCTACGTTATCTGTGGAGTGTCTGCAATGTATCTTTGGTCTCCAAGTGGCACTGTAAATGTACAAAATACTGTTGCAAAAGTTGGCTGGTTTTCTACAGACCCTTCTGTGAATTATTTTGTCCAGGAATACCCTGACCTGTTCACAAAGGGATCATCACAGTAAAATTACATTATTTTGATTTTTCCTCCTTTCTTTGTTTAAAAATATCATTCAGCTTTCTAAACAAATGAACTATTCAGAAACAAAAATGTAACATCAAGTTCTTATACAGGCTTGCTTTTTAATAAAGGAAGTGTTTTACTTATCTTTAAAATTGCATATATCTGACAACACGTAACACTGAATTATTTTAAAGGCTTGTGCTTTAGAAATGAAGTCTGAGGACGTTTAAGCTACCTGGTTTTTGTTTTATTTACAACTTAACATTTACTTCCTGAACCTCCAGCTTGCCACCTGGCATGGCAACGGATATGCTGAGGTAGGACTGCAGTGTGGAGACGCAGGTATCGGTACCGGGAGGGTAACCAAGCGGGGTTAGGGGAGGCCCTCCTCTACCACAGCTACACAGCTCTGACTACTAAAGACACACATGACAAGGCAGATAAAACAAACAGAAGCCTTCAGACAACCCTTTCCTCTATGGTTGCAACTTGGAGTGAGTTTGGAAAAAAGGCAGGGTGCTAAGCACGGGTGACAGCAACATACACATCGCAGCAGGCTGTGGTCCTGGACTTCTGGGGCTGCTGGTTTTAGCGGAGGTTCAAGCACCAGATACGATTCTGCAAAGGCCTCTTCAGCCAGTGAGGTTCTTCAGAGAGACCAGACGTGAAGGCATTTTGTGTGGAGTGAGCAGGATGGAGCTTCTCTTGTAAGGAGTGGATGGATAAATTGTTCAATTGGCAGTGATGGCATGTGGAGAACATGTGACTTCAATCAAATGATAAGGAGTAATAAGAGCTGCAGAATGCTAACGAGACCTGAGCAGCAGCATAATGACAGTTAACTGGAGAGAAAAGATCCCTGAGAGCAAAGCAAAACTGAGTACCATAAATGAAGGTTTTGTATCCTCCTGGGCAGCTCTCAAACTGGTCTGAGAAAATGACCTTGGAAGGAGAAATTGTACTGATAGAGGCCCTTGTTAAACAGGCCTTCAGCACTGGCACCGTTCCAGCAAGACTCTCTCGAGATCAACTCATTTGGGAAGAAGTTGTTTCTTTCTACCTGAATGGTGGGGAAAAATAAGGCACTAGCCAAAAATCAATTAGGATGAAAAAAACCAATCTCAGGCAGTTATGGAAAAGATATCCTAGATTTGGGTTTGGTTTGGTGGCGTTCTTTTTTTTGGGAGTGTGGGGGTTTGGTTTTTTTTTTTTTGGGGGGGTGGGGTGGTTTGTTTGGTTTGGGTTTTTTTTTTTTTTTAAGTATTATGATTCTAAGTTAATCATCGCTATAAGGTGACAGCTTTCTACAGTCAGTCTTAATCTTCTACTGGCTAGGTTTTCTGTCTCTCAACTCCACTTCCTCCCTAAGAACAGCTGTCAGCATCTGTTGACATCATTACGAAAGAGTTCCACAAGTAATTAATCCCTAACTTAATGGCAGGTGTTATTAGTTTAAAACAAGCAATGAAGAGAGAAGTAAGACTTGCACATAGCATAACTGCATTTCGCCATGCTTTAACCTATCCAACAGAATTTTAATACCCTGAGTGTCAAATGCCAATCCAAGACATTATAGGAACGTATGGCTACATCCCTAATACAAGGCAGTGCTAGTGCTGCCATTGTCCCTGGATGACAGGAAAAGTACTCTTCATTTTCCCACTCTACAGGTAGTTTTTGTTGGAAAGAAACAGACTGTGTCAGCAGAAGACCACTACCTAAGGTCAAGGTATACGAGCCTCATTACAAATAGATATCACCAGCTTCATGTAAATAGAAAACATTTCCAAAGTGTATATGGCTGTAAATCTGAGAGTTCTGGGCTAAGGTAACTTAAGACCCAAAGCCAGAATCATTCATCATTTTGATGTCGAAGTTTACCATCCATGGGTTGCCATCATTCCCCCAGTGTGATCCAGTACAGACTGATCTGTACCTGTACCATTGCTGAGGGTGCAGGCTAGCTGTTAAATTCTCCGAGTTATAAATACTGCAAGCAAGAAAGTACCTACTACTCTCTTCAGATACTTGTTTCTTGATATCATGACCAATTCAGGCTGTCAAATTTGTACTACAATGCAGCCTACTTATCATTGTTTCACTTCTCCTCTGTGTACCTAGTTAAAATAACTTAGGCTAGTCCAACTAAGCCCCTTTCTTTTTGGACTTATACTTGTAGCTAAGTAGTCATTTGGTTATTTCATATTTCAAAGCTTTTCTCAGTCAGTCCCTCCAATTCACCAGTCATTTTGGTGGCTCAAGCTCAGTCCTCTGCAGTTCTGCAACAGCTTGCAGGTGCTTAAGTGTTCATCCCAAATGCAAGTGCAGAAACTCCTGAATCTTTCCCCAGGAGTGTTCCTGTGCATGGGCATGTGCTTTGCTCTCTCCACCCCCCAGAACAGGCACCCCCAGAACACGATCCATAGCTACCTGACAGAATGGAGTAGAAGGAGGATCAATTCTGTGACCTGCTCCTGGGTAACTCAAGAGTTCAAAGTTTTCTTTCCCATGCTGGCGTAGACGCCCGATTGCCAGCTCAGCATATAAGGAGCTCTTCCACATACGATCATCTTCCCCTACCACTAAGAGGAAGTGACCTTCTGCTTTTTCAATGGGGATCGTGGAAGGAGAATTAGCAGGATTCGTTGGGTCATCCAGAGCTTCAAAAGTGTCAAATACACCAGCGTCAGAAACACTGACCTTATTCATATCAAAACGCAGCCCAGGAAGAGTCATCTCGCCATAATGGAGGTCTGCAACTGTGTTTGAACTACAGCCGGAGATACTGACAGCAGCCACTACTTCTGGCAGGAAGGTGATCATGGAGAGTGCTAATTCTGCCCCTTTCCCAGTCCCAATCACTCCAACTCCTGGTCCCTTCACCTTCAGATAAGATAGGGGGTGGGGAAGAGAGGAAGAAAGGAATAAAGGAAGTATGCATTATAATGGGATTAGCCATTAAATGCCTTTGGAGTTGCGCTATTAAAAAAAAAAGGTTAGGTTAATTATTGATGTGACCTGTTGGAAAGCTACAGCCTGGACCCAGGCTCCTCCCTCTGTTTAGTGTCTTATTTTTCAGAGACAACAAGAGCTGTCAAACCCCACAAAATAACAAAGAAGTACCATCACTTGGACCTCACCTAGTCCCTGCTGCATATTTTGATGCAATTATTTTCTCTTTTTCCTAAAACAGGTGGCAGGAAATTCAAGTGCAGTCCATTGCTGTATGTGCCTCAGGCAAATAAAGTAACATCACAAATGACTTTTGAAGGATTAGATAAGTAGTATTTAGTCTTGGCCTTTTCTAGCCTGGAAAGTAAAACTGAAAGCAACATCCCAAGCCATCTAATCCATTCCTTTACTGACTATTGAGCAGTTTTGTATCATCCTCTCTTAAACTAATTGCTTTCATTTTTAAAAAAATCATCTTTATCACCACTGCTCTTGTTTGGAGGATATTCCAGCACCTCTCTGTTCTAATGATCAGGAATCTTCTAGTTTCCAGCATGAATTTATTTAACAGACAGCTTGTTCTGGAAGAAATTCACTCTCTGCAGTCATATGCGTAGCTGCCTATGCAAGACCTGTGCTTTTTCCGTTATTGGGCCTAAACCTGCCCAGCAGAAACTGATACTCAAAAAAAATCACCGCCACCACTTGGGCGTAACTGCCGAATCCTCCCTTGTTCTGACAGATCTCTCATTACACTCACCTTCGGGTGACGCTGTAGGAATCTAGCTGCCTCCTCAAAGTACTCGAGTTTGAATTCTTTCATGACCTTAGGCAGATCTTCAAAGTCAAAATATGGCAGAGAAAGCGCAGCAAAACCACGGGTAGCCAGGAGACTGGATCTAAATTCAATCAAACCTCCTTCATCACCGTACATGTCAATCACTCCTGGAAAAGGGCCATCCCCTATATCAGAAAGAAGGGGTACAGAGGACAAGTTATCAAACAGGACACTAAAAACTATCTGGTGAAGAGTGAACAACAAAATATAGATGGCTTATGACATTTTCTATTAATACTCATTACTTTTCCATTTGCACAGCAGAGATTAGAGAACCAGCGCTGTATCCCACTTCAGCTATTTCAAACTAAGAATAGGTCCTTACCATCCTGTAAAAATATGTGAACAGTTAAACTTGTTTTTTTAAAAAACAAAACGGTTCTAAATGTATTTTTCAATGGTCTTAACCTCCCACCCTCAGAACAATCATACTCTAAATCAGCTATTTTCCCCACAAAGAAGTCATACCTTAATTAGCAGAGTGCAAGCTCATTCCTAATAAGGCAAGAGCACTGAGCCCTGGAAGTAAATTCTACAAAACTTATGCAAACTCTGGAATAATATGCATTGAGCAAAGCACAGCAAACAGACACCCATTGCTAGATGAAATCAACTGGACTTACTAGCTCTATCTCAACATCAGCACTGTAACACTTGGCAGCAGAACTGCTGCTGCAGATGTGAAGAGACAGAGGATAAAACTGAGAGCTGTATGGGTGCGGTTATGTGTGTGTGACTGATATGTAGATAAACATGCATATACATGTATACAATCAGTCCCACAAAACTACAGAAATAATCAGAACCACAATTTTAAACGAGCATGCTTTTGCAGCCAAGGTCGTGTTGTGATATTACTGTACGCCATGCCAGCAGATCTTGGTTAAAGGGCTAAGGATCCTACCTCTTGGAACTATAAAGACCCCACGCAGGCAGTTTCTTTTTTGACTTTTTTTTTTTTCCTGGCCACCAGATGTCACCACTGATGTACTCGGATCCAGCTCACTACAACTATCTCGGCAGAAAAAGTACCTGCTTGTGCAAGAGTGCATTAACACTCTGACATTACCTATTTGCGTTAAATAAAAGACCTCTGGCATTTCAAGGTGCTCGAGAAAAGGAAATTTTGGACAAGACATACTAGATGGTGGCAATCTCCTAACTTAAAGCATTAGGAAGTCAGAAAAGGACTGAAGCATGCTTTTGGGTTCTTTTTCTTTCAGTTCTGAAATTTTTCATAGAAGTTCAATATTCTACTTGAGAGAAAATATGTCTGGATAAATTTATCATAATGCCATGATCAACAGTAACCTTTAGTTAACAACTTTCAGCCTAGATGGCTAGAAACAAACAAAAAAAAAAAGTATTCATTCATTTATCACCCCTACCTGGAAAGCTTCCTAGCAAGAGCATGTGATCAGAACACAGTCAAGCATGAATGTGTTTCTCTCTCATGAAGGCAACCTTGAACTTATGCAAGGATCCTGGACTGCCTTCCTGGGTGCCTACACATGCCCAAGTATACAGTTTCTGCATAGCTCACTAAAAAGCAGGTTAAAATGGGCTAGATAACTTTACTACTGCTTAAAAACCAATAAAAAAACCCCACACCTGTAACTCTTATGCCTGAATTGAGAAATCTCTTTCATATTAAAATTACAGCGTAAGCCCACTCATGTCATCTCACTTTTACTAAGAACGGTTCACGTTTAAGATTCTTATCTTAGTAATATTAACATTTTTCCATCCCTAGAGCAAAGAAAGGTATGGTAGCAATGCTGTAACTGGATCCTCCATCAAGAAGGATGCCAGTATCATTTAAGCAATGCTTCCAGACTTTTCCACACTATTACAACGCCAGACTTTCTAAAGAGAAAAATGTAGTTCCATCTTGCAGATCTCTGGATTCCCACTAAGCTCAGCAGAAATCCAGCTCATCCTCTAAGGCAGGATGTATCAAAACAACCACATCTCAGTGATGGAAAATCCAGAATGCTGACTAAACATTTGATCCAAAATTCAAAGTTCAATCTCTGTTGTTTTTTCTTCAGTGGACTTTGGATCCGTATCTAAATGGATAAAAAAATTATTGGTTTGGAAATCATTCACTGAAAATACTTAAATCCCTAATAACTGTAGTGGTACTTAGAGGATTTGCTGAACCAAGTCGTTATAAACTAGAGGTAATATGGAGGGCAGTTCTAGTAGCAGAACACTCAGGGAAATACAAGAAGATTAAATCACGGCTCTAGTGTACAAACACCATCATCGGTGTAAGGTTTCATTTTCCAATGCCACTAGCAGTCCATCAGAATAGCACACCTCATAAAGCACAATCATCCCACAAGCAGAACAGGCAGAACTTGCTCAGAAATCTCTTTTGCCTTTACACCACAGAACAACCGAAGTAACTGTTAACTTAGCTTTGGCTCTGGCGTAGCAGAGGGGGAATACCTGTATTTTCTAGAATCCCTTCCGCTGCTCTGCTTACTGGCATGTGTTTCCCAGGGAAGAAAAATGCCTTTTCAATTCAATCCTACTCAGGGTAAAATCCTTGGGAGATTTAGCACAGGCTCACATGATGAAGCTTATCAGCTTCTCTGAATGTTACAGATTCTGGTAGTCCAGAGCAAACATCAAACCTACTGAAAAATCGTAGGCCGAGAGCAGCAACATGGTAAACTCTACCACCGCTGTCCTCATTTAGCTTCCGCCTGTCTCGCAGGAGCCACCTGCCCCGGGCCGGTGCTGCCAGCAAGGACCAGGCAGCATGGCCACGCACAAGCGGGGCCGCGTCCCGACGAGCCTTTGGAGGGTCTCCCTAAGATTTCACAGCAAAAACCAGCCACCTCTCTGCAGGGCGGCGTTCGGATCTATTACGGAACCTGGATTTCCCGGGTGATATCCCCTGTACGTTTTTCTTTTAAAATAGACTTTCCTTGCTCCGGACAGAGAAGCCGGGGGGTCTCGCCGGCCCCAGGGCGAAGGTCTCCGGCCGGGGCACTCACCCGGCGGCAGGAAGAGGGAGCCCCGTACGCCTCCCTCCTTCAGCCGGATCCTCCGCACGCCGGGGGCTGTGAACCACCTCTCCACCTCGGCCTTGGCCACCACCGGCCCGGGGATGGCACTGGACTGGCTGTGGCCCTGGTGGACCAACATCTCCACCTTCATCGGGGTGCCGGTGCTGCGGGGAACGAGCCGCTGGTACGGCCTCTCCATGCCGGCGGGGGCGAGGCTCCAGAAGAGCCCCATGGGCTCCACGCCGGTGTAGTCCCCGCCGTGCGAGGCGTCCGTGCCCAGGTGCAGCTCGCCGCGGCTGTCCGCCCGGTAGTGCGCGCACGACTGGAAGAGGCAGCCGCGCTCATCGGCCGCCACCGCCCGCAGAGTCACCGGCTGGCCCGGGCCCAGTCCCGCCACCCGCGTCTCCACCCGCTCGTCCGCCAGGCCGGCGGCGGGGGTCACGGCCACGCTTACAGCCCGCCACGGCGGGGGCGGCGGCGGGACGCGGCACAGGGTCCGCGCCGGGGCCGAGGCGGCGGCGGCGGCGACCGCTCTCCACATGACGGCGGCAGATGGGCGAGAGCCGCTGCGCCAACAGCAATAACGGTAGCGCGGCCGCCGCCCCCTCCAGGCAGCCCCAATCGAGAGCAGAGCCCCGCTCCCCCCGCCCGGGCGGCGCGTTGCTACCGCCACAGCGCAGGGCCGGGGCGGGCAGGGCCACCCCGGGGCCGTTCCCGCCTCGGCGCCGCCTCCCGCCTCCCCCTCCCGCCCCCAAACCACCTGGAGCAGCGAGCCGCTGGCGGAGGTTAACGTTTTAATCCGTTAAAAAAAAATACAGCGAATGCTAACCGCATAAACACACCAATAGAACGCACATAAAACGCGAACAGCAACTTAGACTGTATCCACTCAGCTTGCGCTTGTAAGGCACTGACGTGTTAAAAACTTATTTTTATACAACAGTGCAAACTCACCAGCGCCCGAAGGAGCTGCCACGCCAGCTTCGCAGCCTCGCTCTTTAAAAATAGCAGCGCTTGCAAGCAGGCAGCTGTGGAGGCATTAAGGGAATGCACAGACAGGGAGAAACTGCCCTCCAACAGTGCTGTGGACCTGCACAGGGACAGCCAGCCCTGCTGAGGAGACACCCACGAGCAGTTCCAGGCATGACTACCAACGGCTCCAATTCTGTTGTTTCTTCATGCTTACAAACTTTCCAAAACCATACAAATGTCTCATTTCTACTGCGTGTGCCCAGAATGTCACATCAGGCTATGGGCTGCTGTTGTCTGTAAATGGAAGATGTGTTATCTGAGGATGCAGGCACAGTATTGGTACTTTTGGTAAGTGAAATATTAGATATTAAGTGTTAAGGCAGATGCATTTCAGTGATGTGAGAGAAGAGGAAGGAGCAACAAAGGAGAGGGAAGGGCACAGGGAGAACAGAAAGATTACTGAAGGCAGGAAGAGAGAACAGCTGCTTCCAGAAAAAACAGAGCACGCAGCTGGCTCTGGTAAGGGCAATGGCATACAACATGTTTCCTCTGAGACAGCCAAGGCAAATTGTCATCCCAGTTCTCAGCTTGGATGAGTTACTTTCCACTTAAATTCACATTCAAAGCAAACCCAGCCTTACCACCATCATTCTTCCACAGCTTGTAATCCCATACTACACACAACAGGAGGCCAAGACCTCTAACTGAGGTTAAAGGAGGGTGTTAAAAGGAAGCAGCTCTCATGCTCTCACCCACTATCATCCTCCAAGAAACCCATTCGCTTATTCTCTGATGTTCTTTGTTCTCATTCAGAGCCATTTAACAAAACAAACTTGGAACACCCATATCTTCATCTGTAAAGTAACCTAACAGACATCACAGATTACTGGATGTTCCAGATGGCTTGCCCGGGAGGTGTTTGCGGAAGAAAGCCTGGATCTGCTGCCAAGCGTCTATCTGTGCCTTACAGTGTGCCTTGGGCTCCCCTCCCCACACCACAGGCTTGCCAACCAGCAGGTGCATTGAGGCTGCACACATCGGGAAAAAGGGGGGTTCGATGTAGTGCCCTGCTCCAGGATAACAGAATACCTCAGGCTTTTCCTTCCCGTGAGCTTGCAAACGTTTGCTCCCCTCAACTGCAAAGAATTCGCTTTTCCAGTTGCGATCATCCTGGCCAACAATGAACAAGAAGCGACACTCGGCCTTCTCCAAAGGGATAAAGCTTTGGCGGTCAGGCCCTTCTAGCGGGTTGTTCAGCACATCGACAATATCAGCAATCCCGGACTTGTTGACCTTGATGCGTTTTGCATTGACACCAAGGGGTGGAATGGTGACGTCCTTGTAGCGGAGCACTGCGCCCACATTTGCCACCGAGCCATTGATAAGGGCAGTGGCTGTGATGCCCTTTAGGAAGGAGGCCATGGAGACGCACAGGTCACCACCCTTCGAGATTCCAAGCAAACCAATCCCCGGACCTTTAACCTGGAGGGGAGAGAAGAGAAACCACAAGGAATCAACCATAGCACACACTTCTTTAAAATGTTGCCATGTTCACAGCAGTGTCTGTCCCGAATCTGGACCCCAGGCGTAGGCATCTAAGGTTCTGTGTGCAGCGCCCACATTTGAGCAACCCTGGAGCACTGTTCCATGCTTGATTTATGATCATAAGCCCTGCTGAGGCTGCAGCATCATCCTCACAAAGCTACAAGGCTCAGTGCTGAAGCATATGCAGAGGGTACAGCTATGCTTGCAAGAAGCATGCAGATGTGCAGCCTCAGATTCACTTTGCTTATAAGGCAGTTCAGGGAAGAAGAGGGAAGGGGCAGGGGAGGCCTCTCCTACAAACGCTTTCTTTCAGTGCAAAATGCTCAAAGTCAGCAATGACTATGATACTGTCATAAGTTATGATAACGTATTTCTTATATTCAACCATTGTCTTCGATTCCCCTGTTAAGAAGTTAACACGGGGTAGCAGACTCTACATTAGCTGCTCGCCCATTTCTCTAGTATGCTTGGTGTCTAACTCACAGTGAAAAGGAAGTATTCTGAAGTAGCTTACTCATTAAAATGTATCTTAAAAAAAATAACCTATTAAACACATTTTTCTAAGCGAATTGTACAGTTCTCTGGAGTCAATGTAGAATAGGTTACCTTCATTTTCTTTTACACAGGCAAATTAACTAGAATAGGAAAGCTAAATGATCTCACAGGGTGCCAAAATCCTCTAAGGTTGCTGGAAGAAGGTCAGCTAATATCACAACTGCTCCAATATCCAAAGACCCTCAGGGGTAAAAAGGCTCTGAGACAGCATCAAAATTTAATACCTTTTGTGCCTTATCACCAGTGGAAAGGGGGAAATTAGAAACTATGGCTTAAACTTTGCAACGTGTTAAAAACATGGTAAGGGTATCAGTGGAGGTGTTAATGGGAGGCTATGGTACTGCTCGCAGGGGAAAAAAAGGCAGGGGGGAAGCAATTTTCAGAGTTTTTTGGGCAGAGAGGTGGCACAAGCAGTTAGGGTTAGCGCGACTGAAAAGCAACCAAGACCTTTAACAACTACTCATCTCTCTGAGGTTGAGGAAGGTATTTATTTTGAGTTCTGCAGAGAAACCAAGTGTTGCCTTGTGCAATTCTAGTTATTGCCATGCACAGCTACTTCGAAGCAGATGCAGAATAGAGCAGGGTTCTCTTCCAAGAGGTGTTGACTTAGAAGGATCCCCAAGTTCACAACTAGCTACTAAAACCCACACTCACCAAATACCAACATTTGGAGTGATTCTAACAGCTTGCACAATACACAGCAACAAATGTGTACTGGTGGACTTCCTTGAGGCCTGGATCACAGAAGGTCATCATGTCCTCCATGGCTGAAAAGGGCATTTAGTTCTGAAGGACATACTACAGAGCATAAACCTCAAAGCCCCGCTGGGAGTCCAGTAAGCCCCCAGGCAACTAGTACCCTAGTTATGACACTGGGTTGAATGGAGCAGAAATTACCAGTATGTGACCTATGTTTCACTGTGTCACCTGGCCAGTTCAAAAGGAAGAACTGGAATAATCTGCCAGAGAACCACTGTAATGGGAGTTAAAGATATAAAACAAATTAATTGCAGCCAACTTGAACAGAGATGCTATTTTAAGTACAGCAGCTCTGCCCCATCTGCAGTCTGACAGGACCTGACTAATGAGTGCTCCCTCTAGTGAGACAGCGTCAATGAACAAACCAACCTGGCTGTGTTGTAACATATAGTTTACAGCTTCTTCAAAATATTCCAGGTGGAATTCCTTCATCTCTTTGGGGAGATCTTCATAGCCATAGAAAGCCAGAGCCAGCACAGCAAAGCCGTAGTTTGCCAGCAGGCATGCCCTGTATTCAGGGAGCCCTCCTCCAGTTCCATACAAGTCAATAATTCCTGGAAAAGGGCCATTTCCTGCAAGAGACCACATAACAGGGCACATTAACCCACAATTTTTAATTTATATTCCAAATTCATAGGCCTGGGAATCTGTCTTTTTAAAAAAGAAAAAAACATAGAGCAACAGAATGGTACTAAGGGTCCTAAATTACTGTGCCAGTTTTCAGCAAATGGCTACATTGCTTCAAGATTAAACAAGACAGCACAAAATAGCAGGCCTGCTAATCTCTTGGATAACATCAGGGAACACATAGCTGGAAGGGAAGGGATCCCTTGACAGTTACAACTAGTTCTCTATATCCTGTAAATTCACTGCAAAGGTATCGAGTTCTGCTTCAAAAACACCCAGGAGGCTTCTCCCCAGTGCATTTCTCAGAAGACTGATCCAAAAAAATCTCATCTTCTGATGGTTCCAGCTTCTCCGTTTCAGTGTAAATGTACTATAGCCATTTATTCTGGGATTAAGAGAAGAAAGTATTTGCAACCAGCCTTGCTAGCCTCGTGGGGGAAGCTTTACATTAGGTTCATCAGGGGACAGGGACTGAAGTCCAGAGCTGAGAGGGGTTGCTGCAAACTGATAAAGTATGGGGAGGAGGAGGCCAAGAGGGAGACTCCCATTCCTGCTCAGAAGGGAGGGTGAGGCTTCCCTCAGGTGTCTGCAGACTAACACAAAGAACTTGGGCAACAAAGAAGAAGAACTGGAAATTCACCTCCAGCCACAGGGCTACGACGCAATCAGAGTGCGGGACACTGGCTGGGACAGCACGTATGATTTTGGCGCTATCATGGAGGAGTTACCAGGGACAGAGAGGGAAGAAGGGGGAGAGCGGAAGGCACGTGCTACATAGAGGAGCTCCTTGAGGACATGGGGTTCCAGAGACACGCTTGGCGAAAGCCTCTGGGTCACAGGGGGGAAGGAGAGGTGGGATGTGGTGGTGGTGTGGCTGCTACAGACCACTCAACCAAGAGGAGGCAAGAGATGAGGCTTCCTACAGACAAGTAGCAGAAGTCTGGACAGCTGCTGGGAGGACAACATAGCATTTGTCAGGCAATCTGAAAACCTCACAGACCCTCCCAATGATTATTTTCTGACAAAAATACTGTAAAGGCAAACCTGCCTACTGCTTGATCTTCTGCTCACAAACAGGGAAGAACTGGGGACAAATGTGGCAGCAAAAGGCAGCATGGGCTTCAGCAACTATGACATTACCAAGTTCAGGATCTGTGGAGAGGCTGAGAAGGGAAGCAGCAGGCTTAGGACTCGAGATTTCTGGAGAGCAACCTCCTACTTACTGAAAGAATTACTAGCTGAATTCCCTGGAAAACTGCCAGGCAGGGGAAAGGTACCTTGAAGACTGGCTGACACCACCTCCCACAGCATTTGGAAACAAAAAGGGTACTGTGATCAATGCCCTCGTGTCCAACACTAGTCAACAAAACAAACTCATGTGTGTTTTAGCCCACGTAGCTGCGCTACGTGAGGAGTGCGGCCAGCAGAGCAAAGCTGGTCAGGCTGATCAGGCCGCTCCTTGAAGCATGCCCAGTGCCAGCCGGTGAGGTCCAGCTCCCCCGTGTCCTCTGCCAGGTACCGGGCTCAAGGGGAGTCTGGAGGGGTCTGGCTCTGGGCCCGGGAGCACAGGGCCGAGAGCGGAGGCAGCACCCGCGGGGGAAGGAGCCCGGCACGGCCGGTACTCACCGGGGGGCAGGAAAAGCGTCGCCCGGATCCTCCCCTCTCGCACCGGGACTCTCCGCACCCCGTCCCGCAGGAAGGCCCGCTCATGCTGCGCCCGGGCCAGGAGCCGCCCGGGCGGGTCCCCGTGGCCCTCGAACACCTCCAGCTGCAGGAGGAAGGGGCTCTGCACGTCCCGCTTCACCAGCCGCCTCAAGGGCTTCTGGGGCTGCAGAGCCCAGAGCAGTCCCATGGGCTCCAGGCCGGAGAAGCTGCCTCCCGGCAGCGCGGGGCAGCGGGCGAGGTCCAGCTCCCCGTCGTCGCCCGCCTGGTAGCGGGCGCAGGCCTGGAAGAGCTCGCCCGTCTCGTCCTGCAAGGACGTCCGCAGCGTGACCTGCTGCCGCGGGCCCAGGCCTTGCACGGCGATGGCCAGCGGCTCATCGAAGAGGCTGCGGGCGGCGGGCGAGAGGCGGACGGAGGCGGCCATGGAGGAGAGGCCGCGGGCAGGGGCCGTCCCGGGGGCCGGCGCAGGGCTGCGGCGCTGTGGGGCCGCGGGCGCGGCGCCGGGGCCGGACAGCAGCCGCCCCCGCCAGCCGCGGGAGCTGGCCCGGCACAGGGAGCGGGCGGCCACCTGCCACATGGCCCCGGCTCGCTTCCGCCGCGGGGGGCGGGTTCCGGGCCAGGTCCCCGCGGGGCCGGGGCCGGGCTCGGGCGGGCGATTCCGGGAGCGCCGCTGGCGCGCCCCGGCGGGGAGGAGCGGGACGGCAGGTCCCTCCCCCGGCCGCCCGCCCGCCTCCTCCCCTGCCGTCCGTCCGCTCCCCGGCTGGGGGAGGGATCTCTGCCAGGGTCTCTGGGTCCGAGGCCTGTTCTGGCTGCGGGGCTCCTCCTCGGTGCCCCCCCGAGCTCCCCGGGGCCGGGCGGCGGCTGTGGGCGAGGGGACGTGCGGGGCAGGGCGGGCAGAGGCGTTGGCGAGCCACCGAGCAGAATCGTAGTCGGGATTCACTGTCAGGACAGGGAAGGGCCAGCGTGCGACCGGCCGCACAGAGGTGGGGCAGCCCGGGCAGCGCACGGCTCCCGCCCGCCTCGGACCCTGAGCGGGGCCCTGCTGGGCCGTGCACCTCAGCCAAGGGACGGGAGCGCGGCCCGGCCCCGGGCGAGGCGGGGAGAAGCCAAACCGGCGCCAGCCCGGCATTACTTCACCTCTTCTTGCCACCTCTTCCTCCATGTTGGTTGCCCCAAGGCCTGGGCAAGCGGGTTACGTCTCCACCAGGCTCTGCCCAGCCCTGGCACCTGCACGGCCAGATGAATGGGGAAGGATGGCCAGGGTGGTCAGGGGTGCAGGAGGGATGAGGGAGGGGTGCTTTCACAGGCTCTTTAAGCAGGTGAGGAAACGCCTGGCTCTTCCATTAATGGATTGTGCAAGGGTTTAAAAAGAAGGACATTGAGTCTGTCTTACCCAGAGCTGGATCTTTTGCTCCAAAGGAACTGAAAAGGGAGAGCTGCTTCCTCAGGCTCCCTGACTGCTCCTGGGAGATGCAGGTAGAGGTGCCTCTCACTCAGAGCTCCCCATGTCTGACTTAGTGGTGTGAAACAAGTGGAAACAACTAAGGGAATCCTCAGCATTGTCCTGTTTTGAAGTACTAAGTGGTCAGAGGTATTGGGCAGAGTCTCAGCAGTCTTTCGTTCCCTGTGGAGATTGCGCTGTCTCTCCTAAGCAGGTGAGGTGCTTTGTCATCTAGCATTTGGCTATGTTACCTGGTGTCGAGCCCTCAATGTGTGGCAACTTCTGTTGTTGAAAACAACAGTCCTTGGCTTGCAGTGCTGGATTTGATCAGGTTGACCATATGCTGGAGCAGATGCTAAGGGAAAGGGCCCTGAAGGCTAAATCAACACTTCTCCACACTTGGTGCCCCAAGAGCAGTGGAAGAGTGAAGGTAATGGGGCTATGTGTCCGTCTTCTCTGGTCTCCTCTCCCCACCTGGGCAGCCCTTGCTCCCAAGCTCCTGCAAGTTCCACCCTGGGGTGAGAGGGTGGTCGAGATGCAAAGATCCCTGCTTCTAACGAAAGCACAGCAAATCACTCAATGGCTTTCAAATCTCAGTCTCTCTGTTACAATTCTCACCCTAATAACAAAGCTGAAAAGCTTCCATCCACATTGTGTGGGAGAACGTCACAATGCCTGTAAGTTCAGCAGAATGGCTTTTTGCATGACATCTTGGGGCCAGCAGTGTCCACGAGCCAGAGCACTTCCTTCTGAAGGGAAGATGGAAAGAAGGCACAGAGGGCAAACAACCCTTCCTGAGGGTTAACCAGAGACGCCCCGGCATCCTGGCTGCAGCATCCATTCTTACATGCTTCCAGCAGCACAGAGATCAGAGGCATTCCCATTTGTGATGAGACATTCACCGTAAGAGTGGTGAAATCCCTGCTGCAAAATTAGCATTTGAGAGGTGTTGCTTTAAAGTATGAGCTGTGAGGATAGCGTATGCATGTAGAGACCACAGTGGTGTGCAAAGTACCGTCAAGCACTAGAAGAACAGAAAGTGCCTGAGAAATGGAACTAGTCTTACTTTTCTCCTGCAACCTGTGCTCAAATGGTGTCATTGTGCTTGCTCACGCATGGCTGTCGTCATAGCTGGTGTGTGACGATCTGCCACCAGCACCCCCAACTGCTTTGTCCTCCTCCAGCCTGCCAGGGGCCCTCATTCCTGTGGGTCCTGGAGGGCTGCCACCTCCCTCATGGACACCGTCTCCCACCGCCCTGCTGAACTGGGTTTCAGTTCAGCCGAACCCAGGATGGTATAACTGAGTATGAGGGCAAATAAATCCCTGGTTTCTCACAGCTCTCCTGTCTTGCGCAGCTTCTCTTGGAAAAATTGGTGGATGTGCTCCCTGTAGCTACATTTGTGTTTCTGCACTGCTTGGAAGCATGTGAGGGAACCCTCAGCATGGTCCTATTTTGTAATACCAAAGTCAGAGGCATTGGGGCATTGGGCAGACTCTCAGCAGATTTTCCTTGCCCATGAGGATTGCTTTTTCTCTCCCTCTGCAAGTGTCATGTGCTTTCTTATTTGGGATTTATATGTGTGGTGCAGCATCCATCCTCCCTCATATAGCAATTTCACCTTGTGTGGTCCGAAGAAAAATACCCTGCTCCCAACAAAAACTCAGCTAAATACAAGAAATTACAAGAAATCCCATTTTCTCGCAATAATTCCAAAGCAAAAAGGATACTGCATTCTTCTGAAAGAAGATGGTACTGACTATAAATCAAGCAGAAGAGCTTGTAGGATTACCAAGCCATCTTGGTTAAAGAGAAGAAGCCCCCAGTCAGAGCACATCCTTCTGAAGGGGAGGCAAACCCAAGACACAGAAGACGAACACCTCATCCAGCAAGAAGAACTGTTTCCCAGCAGCCTGAGAGCTCTCAACCAGAGACCCTGGCATCCCAGTTATAACATCCCATATCGTATCCTTCCTGCAGCTCCATGAGCTTTACAACTTTTCCATTCACGGTGAGGTATTCAGGGTAAACCTGGTGAAATCCCTACACTTAAATATGCATTTCTGAGGGGGTGTTTTAAAATATGAGCTGAAGATACTAAGCAGAGGAGAAAGAAACTCTTTTTTTCTCTTGCTTGTAGGTATGAAAACCCAGTTCTGGACAGGTCATACAGTAGTGGCACATGATGTGCTGGGAGATGTCAAGGCAGCCCTGGCAGCGCTTGCGGCAGGGCAGGCTCGGCACAGCCAGGCCCCTGGCACCACAGGAGCATCTCCAAAGGCAGCAGCTGTGCCCAGGCCCCGCTGCCCCATGGCTGCACGGGCTGTACCTGCTGTCAGGCCAGCTGCCACGGGGGCAGTTTCCAAATGGCAAGTGCAAACACAGGGCAGGATCTTGGGAGCAATCTGCCCTCAGGCCTGCTGGCGATTACCCTTGCAGGAATGGACCCAGGGAAGGCGCAGCTGCAGCCCCGTACCTGGGCTTCTCTCCCAAACTCAGTGAAGCTGCAGGCTCCCTCGGGAAAAGGTTGCCCCTTTCCCTGAATTCATACATGTGGGGAATTGGCAACAACAGTTTAGGCGTTTAAAAAAATATAGTGGAGATCACCTACGTGTGGTGAATACCATGAGTCCAGACACTTAGTAGGAGATCTAAGCATTAGTGCTTAGCACTAGGAGTACTAAGGGTATACCCAGGTTTCTGACAGACTGACTGATCAAGGACTGATTCCGATGTATCAGCCATCCCTTTCCTTCTGGCAGCCATCCTTAGGCCATTGATCAGATTGCTGTGTGGGGTTATCATGAGGGGTGAGGTCCAAGATGTGATGAGAGGAAAACTGCACAGAGGAAGTGCCCTGTAGCAGATGATGTACGAGCACTTAAAGGAGCAGAGCTGTCTCACCCATAGATAGGTTGTCATACAAGTGTATTCTTGCATTTTTCCCATTTCCTCCCAGGGGAGGAATATCAACAGTAAGGCCTGAGAATAGTTTTAACTAGCCTTTGGATGAGAAGTTTTCAGCTGGAATCCCAGGTGAATTTGCAAAGTGCATTTCCTGCTGTGGGCACGACAGCTTCATAGTTTCACTCACCCTCTGCAAACCTCTGCACCACCATGCGGTCATTTTGGAAGCCCACTTCTGACTGAACCACTTTAGGTCACATAGAGATGCCATCTCTAGAGCAGGGAAACAGAAAACAAAGGGCAGCTGTGGGAATGATGAAAGTCTCCTCTATTTCCCCTGGTGAATATATCCCAGGGACATCTTCCATATGTAAGAAGTATAGGGAAGATCACAACGCCAGTTGTCCGAACATGTTTTCCTCTCCAATGCCAGATCCCCAGTGATAAAGTGTGACATCAGAAGGTTTAATGAGGGCTCTCACAAGTGTACACATTATCAGTAGGCTCAAGGCTATCATAGCTTGTGCATCTGCCATGGTGGAGCAACATGGGCTGGACACCAACCCTCAGGAGTTCAATGGGAGAAGCCCCTGCTTGGAGACGGCTGATCTGTGTGCGAGTATGGGAAATTCTGACTGCTATGAAACATTATGAAATCAAGCAATTGTCTGTTTTCTCTTTATCAGCACCATTGCACTATAAAATCATCAGTACTCAAGAAGGGTACCTTTGGATCCAATACTATAAAAAGCCATAGAATATATATGCTCCATATAAGCACTCTAATTTAAGACACCTCAGAAATCAAGGGAATCAGGTGAACTTAATTTTGACCCATCTCTTTGTACTTGATTGCACACATACTAGAGAGACTGTGAAAGCAATGTCTGTGTTGTTAGCTTAATGCAAATGGCTTTCTTTTCTAAATTTTGCAAAAGATGCTGTCTGCTTTGGCCAAGCTACATAGCTTTCCTTGCTAGCCACTGTCTGTAAAATAAGGGTGATCACAGTTTTTTACCTTGCCTTGGGCTACAAATTGAAAAGTATTGATACCTAAGAAATACAGAGATCTTCAGTGCTGGAGGACATTAGAGAAGGATGAAGTATTGCTATTGCAAGTGCATTCCATATTCCATCATGATTATTATGTATTCAAACATGTATGGAAAATGCATTCCTGTTTTTATATAGGGAACAAAGCATGAAGCAGATAAATTGTTTTATTCTGAAACTGAGAGATCAGTTTGTCACTAGGTCTGAAATCCTCCAGCACATTTAGGCAAGCACATCACCGTTGTTCTCAGTGGAAGTTGGTGTAGCGATGCTGAAGAGAAGACCATTGCACGTCGGGCAGTTAGTGACCCACAACGGAGTTAACCTGAGCATGCCCAGGCCTGTGCTGTGCCGCGCTGCACGTACAGCGTGGCCTTCAGGCCTGCGCTGTGCTGCACAGATCCCCTGGCCGCAGGGAGAACTCAGCCAGCTCTGCCTTACAGAGACGCCCGCCGGCAGCTCCCACTCAGTACCTGCAATTACAGCACCTGCATGGCCGTGCCTTTATCGAACAGTGCAGCAAGACGTTCTCATGCGAACATTGTTTCTGTTTCACTGTAGACATGATAAACAGAGCTGTTTGCTGATATAAAAATCTTACAATACCTTGAAAGACCAAAAGGGGAGAATCTCTGCTATGGACCATGTCTGTGTGGCGTGCTACGTGTGGGTCAGAGTCCTGTTATGTGCTACACTGCTTGGGGTTCCCAGCATCTAAAGGGATGTAAGATTATCTATGCTATTCTCTTCTTAGAGTGTTAGCTCTAATAAATAGCATTTTTAATGATACCTTACAGTTGCAAGTGCATTTCTTACTGGGATCATAATGGACCAGCACCTCCTAGTGCAAAATATTTGGCACAGTCAGCAGGTCTCAGTGAGAAATGCCTTTCTGAAGAAAGAATAAAGAAGAGAAACTCTGCCGGGCTGGCCTGGCACAAATCCATAATGGGTATTTGCAGAGTGTTTAGCCCAGGCGGTTTCACCAGTGGATTTAGAGACTGAGGAGGAATTATCAGAATGCCCCACCCCAGCTGAAGTATTATCCTGTCTTAGAAAACGGGGGCCAGAGAAAGGAAAAGCTAAGGAGAGCTTGTGCCATCTTTGGTTGTTATTAACATGCTTGAAATGGACATGGGGGCGCTTACAGCCAATGCAGAAAGACCTGCGTGAGCTACTGGTGCAGCTCTGCACCACGGCCCCCCAGCAGCAAGCTGCGGTGTGGGCGCCTGCCACGCAGCTGCCCATGGTGCAAGCATCTGCAGTGCGGCCACCTGTGCTGCAAGTGCCCACGGCGCAGGCAGCCACGGTGGAAAGGGGCCACGCAGAGCCGCCCGGGACGGGCACCACTGAGGCACGAGCCATTTGCCAGGGGGATGAAAGGTGGGACGAGGACTGCTGATCCTCTGGTGAGGCCGAGTAGAGAGAGGGGTCAGAGGATGAGTGTGGCAACAGCATTTCTGTCCAGCCACTAGTGATTCACAAAGCAAAGGGGCCCCCAGGATCACCTCAGCATGCTCTTGTGGTGTGCAATCCTGCACAGCCCGAGTTTCAAGACTTAGCAAAAGCATATGGGCAAAAGATGGGGGAAAGGCTGGTGCGCTGGCTGTTGCAAGTATAGGACTTTGGAGGAGATGATAGTGTACGCTGAAATCCTAAGCAATCAGAGTGCTTGGGTGCCATCTCGCAAAACCCTGATGACCCAGCAGCTCAGAAGAGCACAGGGTAATGCAGCCTGCTCCTTGTGGGTATGGCTTCAGGAGGCTTTAAAGACTGAATATCCCTCATCTGCTGACTGGGATGATAAAACAGCGTTGTGGAAAAGTATATCTGAGGCTGGTCAGTATTTACAGGAACTGACCACACGGCCAGGTGTGTGTTTGTGTAACTTGTTAGGTGCTGGCATGGAACTTTTTGCACCCAGCATGACAATGCCCGTATTACAGGGTGCCCCATTTGCCATGAAAGGACCAATAATTCCCTCGCTAGGGGCTGCTGTGGGAAAACCAGTGGGGGAGGTTATTCTATCACTAAGACAGCTTGCAATTATCAGACTGAATGAGACAGACCCTGAAGCATTTCAAATGCAGCAGCTCACGTTTGCGTGAGAACGTCTTGCTGCGCTGTTCAATAAGGCCAGGGCCACGCAGGTGGTGTAATCGCTGGCACTGAGTGGGAGCTGCCTGCGGGCTCCCCCGTTAGGGAGGGCTGGCTGAGTTTTTCCTGTGGCCAAGGGATCTGGGCAGCACAGCACAGGCGTGAAGGCCACACTGTATGTGCAGCGTGGCACAGCACAAGCACACAGAATGCTGACCGTCACCACATTTGCCTGTGAGTAACGAGAGTACTTCCCACAGTAGGGCAGGCTGCTTTAAAACACCGTGTAAACACACAGATGATTTACAGACTGCAAGAAAGTTCACTAGCTTCCTGAAGTTACCTAGGGTGAAGTAATATGGCTGGTGAAAGGAAAAAATAAAAAATTAACCACTTTCTTTCTCTGGTCACTTAGCCATGCAGAATCGCTCCTAGAGTGGACACCCTTTTTAATCACAACATTTGATTTCTCTACCCACTCCAAAGCCCTTCTGCCCCCAGATGAGATACTGTGATCCGGACTGCTGATTCACACCTAGCAGGTCTAAGGCAAGAACAAGACAAAACACTTTCTAAACAAATGTATATTTATTTTGTTTAAAAAAATAAGTTACACTTGCACCAGAGGCTTCTTCGTAGTCAGAATGCCCTTCTCAAACAGGAGCGTGGCTAGAGAAATCTTGTCCTCCAGGGTTTCACATGGAAGGGTGTCCACACGGACGTGGTTTGGATACGAAGACAGGAGAAATTCGATACTGTCTGTATACTCGGGATCTATCTCAAGGAACTTGGGTTCTTCCTTGTGATACACTCTTGAGTTTTCTGTCGTGTAATACAGCATCACACCTGCTTCTTCATTACACAATCTAACGATGCCATGGCGGAGGAGACGTACTTCCGTGTCTTTTGTTATCAGTATATCGACATCGCGGGGGCCTCCATCCTGCCAGCGGGCCGGGAAGCCGTACACGGTCTGTGCCTTTTCACTTTGCGTAAGCACCGGGGGGAGACAGTCATGAAGAAACGACTTGGCTCTCTGATCCACAGCAGCATCAATGGGTGCATAGTTGACGAGTTTCCTTATCAGGCCCTGCACCTTCTCTATAAAGGCCGTTCGGCAAACATCGACTGCGTCCGAGTTGGCGACCCCCATGTACCGTAGGTAGTCCATGGGAAGTCCTTGCCGGTACTCCACGTCCTCCTCCAGGGCCATCTGCAGGGCAGCTGGGAGGAGCTTCTCCAGGAGGTCCCCCCAGGAGTTCCTCTGGTAGGAAGACACTGTGATGTGGAGCGAGTGCGCGTCAGGGAGACAGTCGCCCTGGTGGATGAAGCCGCGGGGGAAGTAGAGCAGGTCCCCGGCCTCCAGCACCGTCTCCAGCACGGGCTCGCCGAGCTCAGCCTGCGTGAGGTTTGCACTGGAGAACTGGGGCAGCATCTCGGCGTCCGTCCGGGGGCTGTAGACACGCCAGTGCTTCTTCCCCTCCAGCTGCAGCACGAAGGCCTCGATGTCATCGTAGTGGGGGGCGAAGCCCTGCGTCCCAGGTGGCGTGAGGTATGTGTTGGCCCCCGCCATGCTGCCGAAGTGCTCCTGCAGGATGCAGAGGAGCTGCCAGACGGTGGGGGAGAAGGCCTGGGGGCTGAGGAGCCGCAGGGAACAGCCGTTCTGGTAGAAGTCCCAGACGACGGCGGGCAGGGCCCGGCCAGACGGGTTGTGCGTCTCCCGCACCCCCTCGGCGTAGCTGGTCACGTCCAGGTGGGTCCCGAAGTGCACCTCGCCGCCTCGCAGGGCGGCGTCGAAGTCGGCGGTGGAGAAGAGCCCCGCGTAGTAGCCGGGGTCGCCCCGCCGCACCAGCAGCGGGGCCCGCTCCCAGTGCCGCCCCAGGAACTCCCCCCGGCGCCACCGGTGCCACCAGCCAGCGGAACAGCTCGGCCGCCCGCTGCCGGCTGTCCTCCACCCGCCCCAGCCGCCGCAGCAGCCCCGCCACGCCGCCGCCCTCTCCCGCCGGCCGCGGGCCGCCCGGGCCCGCCGCGGGGCCGCCGGGCCGCTTCGCTTCGGGGCCGCTGGCCGGCGCCTTGGCCCGCTCCACGCGGCTGGGGGGCGCGGCGGCACTCGGCGGCGGCGGGGCCTCCGGCTCCGGGCCGCCGCTTCCCGGGCCGCCGCGCCTCGGCCGCGCTTTGGCCCGCTTGCCTCCCGCGGGCAGCGGCGTCCCGCGGCGGCGCCGCTCCAGCCGCCCGGCCCCCGCCGCCCGGCGGTACACCGAGAGCGCCGAGAGCCGCCCCAGCCGCCGCCGCTGCTGCTGCTGCTGCTGCTGTTCCTCCGCGCCGCCCGCCGCCATGGCCGCCCGCCCCGCCCCGCCGGGCCGCTTCCGCCGGGGCCTTTGCGTGCGGAGGCAGGCGGGGGCGGCCCGGGCGCGGGTCTGCGGGGCGGCGGGCCCCGGGGGGAAAGGCCGCACGCCTCCCCGCGGGAGGAAGCGTTAAACGTGTGCTGGCGGTGCTGCGGGGGCCGGAATGGCTTCCGCTGTGCTATCGCGTCCACCTCAACCGCGCCGGGCTGAGTCCCTCTCCCCCGCCCCGCCAGAGGAAGGGTGAGGCGGCTCCGCCCGGGGCGAAGCGGGATCTGCCTGCGGCCGGGCTGGAGGGCGCCGTGCTCCGAGTGCGCGCCAGGCGCGTCCGGAAAAGACTTTCTCCCGAAGGCGTACCGTCGGGACATGCTTGTAAAAGGACAGCGTGCAGTTACTTTGCAGCCTAATGAGGTGAGATGAGGCGAGACCTATTTCATAAGGTTCTGTGGCGCAAGGAATAGAAATCTAAGCGGGATGGAGCCTAGTTCTGGTGTGCCATCCCTCCCCTTTCTTGTGCTTCCGACAGAGATGTCCAGTGAAAGGCTACGTCCTCTCGAAGGATGCTGAAAAGCAAAAGGCTGTCATGTCCTGTCGTAGTTTGCTTTTTTTTTTTTTTTTCCAAATCCACTAACTGCCGAATAACGTGGGCAGGCCTGTGTTCTCTCCCCATCTCTCCCCTAGGCCTGAAGCTTCCCGGAGGAGGGTGTCAGTGGCACTGCAGGTACCCGGGCAGCCCCAGGGCCGCTCTGCGCCGCCAGAACCGGCAGCTTCAGCACGGAGAGCTCTGCTGGAGGGGAGAGGGCAGAGCAGCAAGGCTCAGCTCCTGGCAAATGTGAAAACCTGTAAGGGTTTGTATTGTCAGACTGCGTCAATGCTTTTCTCATCAAGAACAAGCTTGAGTACAAGAAATGCACTGTGTAGTACTTCTGTGAGAAATATCTTTGATGGACTCTGATAATTGACGGGAATGGATTTTGCGTGAGAATTTAATCTGCAGAGGCTGCCGTGAGTCTAAAGCATTTAACTGGAGCAATTACCCAAGTGTGCCCAGGCACCCTCTGGCTCACCAGGGTGTTATCAGCCTCTCACAGGTAGGAGTACCAGCTTCACACAATATGGTAAACAAGCAGCTAACATTCACAAGGCATGTGCAGATCTGTTGCGTGGGCCACTCAGCGTACCAGGCCTAGGATACACAGCTGAAAAGCGAATTTCAACCTCTTTTACAGGGTTTCAACCCAGATCTACATTTCAGTTTTGCCAGAATTCAGGAGCAGAAATCATTAGTTAGGCCTAATGAGGATGAGGTCAGCTGTTAAGTCTGAATTCTAGAACAGATGCAGCATCTTAGAATCATAGAATCATAGAATTGTTAAGGTTGGAAAAGACCCTTAAGATCATCGAGTCCAACCATTAACCTAGCACTGCCAAGTCCACCACTAAACCATGTCCTCAAGTACCACATCTACCCGTCTTTTAAATACCTCCAGGGATGGGGACTCAACCACTTCCCTGCGCACCCTGTTCCAGTGCCTGACCACTCTTTCAGTGAAGAAGTTTTTCCTAAAATCCAACCTAAACTTTCCCTGGCGCAGCTTGAGGCCATTTCCTCTTGTCCTATCACTTGTTACTGGGGAGAAGAGACCGACCCCCACCTCTCTACAACCTCCTTTCAGGTAGTTGTAGAGAGCGATAAGGTCTCCCCTCAGCCTTCTCTTCTCCAAACTAAACAACCCCAGCTCCCTCAGCCACTCCTCATAAGACTTGTTCTCTAGACCCTAAGATCTCTTAAAGGTTTAAGAATTGTTGAATTGCCTTAAAAAGACCTCACAAATCAGCCTCACACATCCTGTCACTGTGCTGTAAGCAGCCAAGACCCATTTTGCACATAGGCAATAACAACTGTTTTTATTTTGGAGGTGTTTTGCCGATGGGGTTCTGCCGGTACAGCCTGTGCAGCCAAAGCTGTGGGAAAAGCAACAGCAGCAGCAAAGCGTCCTGTTTGCGCCACGCTGGTTTTAGCTAAAGGAGCCGGATTTTCGGTGGGCGTAGGCACCACTTTTGCCTCCGGTTTAACGCCTTGAACGTTTTCGGCTTTGCCAGCAGGTGGCAGAGGCCGACCAGCGCTCTGCACCCCTGCGGTGGGAAGCACGCGTGGAAGGGCATCTACCGCATCTTCCTGGCAAGGGGGCTGGCGTGGATGGGATTTCGAAGGAGAGGGAAGTGCAAGCAGCCTGTGCGTGCGTCTGTAGGCTGGAAGAGAAGGAAAGGGTGAACTCTTTATTTCAATCCATTCTTTGTTTTCCCAAGGTTAAGCCCTGCTTACCAGAATAATCTTATCAGCTGAAACCGTTTCAACAGAACTGGGCCCTTAAAAACACGGAGATGCAGGGGCTTTGAAATATGGTAGAAGTTAGGCTATTGTAGGCTTTAATGATACATAAGCATGGCTAAATAGGCTTGGGGAGGGAAAGACCTTTGAAAAAATCTGGGTGTCTGGGTTGTTATTTGTGTTACTGTTTAATTTACTCGAGTGCAACTGATTCTTCTCAGAAGAAGGTGGGCACTGTACACAGAGCCTGACCTGAGTTACACCAGAATATCGGTAATGACTGCAGCAAAGGTATCCTAGATGTTTACCAGTACGCCAGGTTCAAAGTCTAATTCGAGGGCTCTGATCTTCATATGGATGTCACTTTCTACAGCCGAGAGACATGTGATTGACATGGGATTTTTTTTTGATGTATAACAAAGTCTCAGAGTGAAGGACACAGTGGAAAATAATGGTGGTGAAATCTCTATAACAATAAAATGTTTCTTTTGACAATTTAGCCTTTCTAATAGTAAATGCGTTCAAGATTAAAGAATGTTGCTATTTTTCCGCGCGACACAAGAAAGCGTTTTGACCTAAGGCAAAAAGAGAGAGCTTCAATATCACTTACAGAGTACTCGGATGGTTGTCTAGGAATAGCCACAAGGTCTACATGCTGTTTTCCTTCATTGTCCAATATTTCAAGAGAATTTGTTGTGAAGAAAGAACAGTGTCATGTACAGCTTATTAAATAAACAAAAGGAAAGTAGCACAGATCTCTGAATGATTAGGTGGTCCCCAGCTGCTGCTCACATAGACAGAGTAGCAACTGGAGGCTCAATTAAATTTCTTAATTAGAATTTAGCATAAAGTTACTCAGATTTTATGAGCACATAAGCTGCATTGCCAAGAGCCACACACATTTTATTTAAGAGGACATAAAAAATGTGGTGAGTACAACTTATTAAAGAGCCACAAGTGACTTCAAAAGAAATAAGTAAACGGCACCTCAAAGAGATGTAGGGTTCATTTGATGTTTTAACCTTATGCCATTCCCTGTGCAAATAATGGAAACGTCGAGTTTAAAGAGCAGTTCAGATAAGGCCTGATCCTGCAAAGCTGTGAGCAGTCTTCACTAATGAGTGGAAAGGACAAAATCCTTCACAATTCTCTGCATATTGGATACTCAGTTGTTCACCGCCATGCAAACTGCCCAGTACTTTCTCTGTGTTCCCGGCAAACCGTTAATGTAAACTAGTCACTTTTAGAAAGTTAAACTCAGTTTAATCCTTTTTCTCATTATTACTTTGCTGGCAACCTTCCTTTTGCACTGTCAGTTTTGTTCTCATGCCAAAAGCAATACCCAGTAAGAGCACTTCAAGCCTTCACTAGCGGGTTTCCTTAGCTAGAGCCCTGACAATCTCGTACAGCCTAGTGACATCCAGTATGTCATCGCTGGAAGGACACTGGGCTGGATTGTGAAGCCCGCTCCTCGTTGTGAAAGCCATAAAGTTCACTGCCAGATAACAAGACCAAAAGCTAATTCAGGAACTGTTTCTCAAGAGCTATCTGCTGGCCCCCCTCATCAGAGTGAATACACTCACTCAGTGAAGCATCTCTTGGCAGAGATTTTGGCCTCTCTCCAGCTGTTTCTCTCTTCTCAGGGATTTTCTTATTCAGTGGCTGGTTGTGGTCTTTAATCCCGGTTATCTTGTACACAGAGCCCCACTGAGAAAAGAAGCCTTCTGTGTCATGGAACAGTCCAATTAAAACAAACTTATAAAAATTATAATTACAAGGTCCAGTCCTCCCTATTAAATTATCTTTTTGGAGGGATTTGGAAGCACAGACATTTTCTCTTGTCCCGTGTGACACTAAAATACATACTTTGTAAGTTAAAGCTGAATTGACATAATGTATTTGAGTAGGACCCTCGACTGAGCTTAACCCCTTGACCGGGCATGCGTACTTTGAAAGAATTTTGAAATAATTTTATGAGGGTTGTTGTGCTCTTAATAGATGCCATCTAGCATTTGGTAGCATTGAGCAGATACCATCTGCAGAGACTCCGTAGGCAGTGACTAAACACGAAGCTGCAGACTCCAAGACTCCGGTCTTGTTGCTTTTCAGCGAAAGGAAAGAAGTAAATGGCCATGAGGGGAAAATCCCCATCCTAAAATGAAAGCAAAGAGAACCTGAATGAAGGATTTGCCCCGTAGGATTAATCACATTTAGACAATCGAGACAGAAGGTATAGTCAAGCTGTTCCTGCATGCATCGCGTATCTTGTGCTAGAGAATATTCTTTTGATATGCACAGACCATGGCTCTTGACAAGCTGTTTGGGTGATGCTTCTCCATGGAAGAAAGATTTGAAAGGATTCTTGCTATTCACGTCCTTTCTGTATTAATGATGGCAACCGCATAGCTTTGCATATATATAAATAAATATATTTATGCCCACTATTTCAAAATGAACATACAGCCGTGCTAACATATAGCAGCACCACTCAACATTTGCTTCTTCTGTAAGTTTCTCCTTTTCAGAAGCCTTGCAAAAGACTTCACCTTTCATTTCCCGTAAAAGCTGCCTATACTGAAGTTTTTCTGAAGTACTCTGAAATTGCTCGCTCACCTCTGATGCAGCGCTACCAAGATGGAAATATCGTGCAAACAGGATGTCTTGGTTTAGCAACCATATTGTTCAGGTCTGCTCAGAGCATGGCAGGAGAAAGCCCACATAGTACTTGGGTATTTGCTTCCTGTGGTAGATTTGTATTGCTACTAGACAATATGGCACCTTCTAGAAGTATTTTTGAACATTTTCAGTGCTCATCCACACACAGAGGCTCCCATGCTTTTACCTATATTGTCAAAAAGATGGAATTCCTCTTGGGTGAGCACAGTTATGCTTATGTTGTAGTATTTATACCGGTATGGCTTGTTCCTAGAAGGGGTAATTTTACGGTGTGATTAGGGAAGGGAGATTTAATCACTGACATTGTTTTAGATAGCCAATAGGGGAGAACAATGTTAAGCCTCCAGGTATCTGCAATGAGGATATGGAGTGTGCATTATCACAAGTGCGTGTGTAATATACTCTCAGGTCCTTAGGGGATAGCGTACTGTCCTGCTGTCCCACCGAGACCAGAAAGGATCTCGGCTAGAAAGGCACTGCTGACAGCAGTAAGTGGGCATGACAGGAACAGCCAAGTCCATATTAATCCTGCATATTACTCACAGAACCCTGTTCTCAGTCTTAAAGAAAAGGGGAAATTGGGTTGGATTTCTTGGGAATGCTGTGAAGTCTCTCCCAGTTCTTTGTTATCTATAAGGATTAAAGCACCTTGAAGCCTTGCTTCCAGTATCAGGCCTTGGAGAATTAATTTTCCTCCTCGCATGGAAACTCTCTGTGGGAAGACTGACTACACAGAACGTGACTGGGACCCGCAGCGCAGCACTGCGAATGTGCAGTTTGCTCTGTTCGATGCTCAGCTTGTCCCACTAGGTGACCTCTAGGGTCATCTTCCTTTCCTTTCCCACCACAGCCCCCCTTCCCTTCGGTCGCCAATGACTGTATGGGCCCGTCAAGTTAGAGAGAGATACAAACAGCTGAGGAGAGAAGCGGTAATGGCAACAAATCAATTTAATTATCTAATAAATATTTGTAAAAGCTATATATAGCTGAAGCATACATTAGAACTTTATTTACAATAGCGTGTCCTGGCCTTTTCCTTGCCAGCCCTCAAATACTTTTCATTTGGAAGTAGAGCATCTTTATAATAGGGGAATTGTTCCTTAGAAAGTAAGGTTTAGGGCACCATTTTTTATAAAAATTTTTGTCAAATCCACAGACTGTTAATAAGATGAAGAGTTACACCAAAGCTACTGGGAATGCAGTATTTTAAGAGCTATGCCAGGTCAGGAATGTTTTCATAAAATCAGAAGAAAACTCAGGACTGGTAGAAACGTCTTGTCTGTCTAGTCATTTTGGAACATGCTTGGCTCAAACATAGCTGTGTCGTGCTGCTGGCTGAGAGCAGCAGTCTGAAAGTAACTGAGAAGCAACTGTGAGAAGGAAGGCAGCTCTCTGCTTTGGTTTTGCTTTCCAAGCAGAGGGATATGCAAAAAGATGTAAGGAAAAAAAAAAGGTATCTTCTTAATTTAATTTGTGAACAAGGGATGATTTGGCAGTCAGAGCATCAGTCTGAAACTCAGTCAGTGTCACGCTCCTACTTCTGCCTGAGCACCTCCTATGCGAACCCAGTAAATGATTTTTGCACACAACGTTCTGAAATTCCCACTGATTTCAGTTGCTTTATTTACTGGATGTTTGCCAGTTAACATTAGGGCCCATGTTCTTTGTTGCTCTGTTTCTTTGCTTGATTCAGAAACAAAGAGGAATAAGGGGGATGGTGCATGCAGGGAGAAGATAATGATGCGGAGAAACCTCATGTAATCTTTGCATTTCAATTTCCTGAGTTGTTTTTGGGTTTGGTTTTTTTATTTCAGCTGAATGCTCTGGGAACTGTTCTGGCTTGCATTTTGGATGAAGTAGCTGCTTGAAAGCCTGGTGAGAGGAGGCAGCTGCTGGAACTACGCGTTCTGGAGAAGGCGTTCAGGCCGAGCCCCGTTCGCGCTGCACCCAGAGGGTTCCCCGGGGTAACCTCCCTCTGAAGCGCAGCCTCCCGGCTGAATTCAGCACCGGGTACTGCCCCCGCTTTGAGTATGGAGGCACGCTTGTGCTTCGTGGGCTGAAGGACGGAAACCCTGACATTTTGGATCTCGGACAGCCCCAATCATGGAGGTTAACGCACAGCAGAGAGGAGCCTGCTCACGTTTTCCCTGCAAACCCAGCCTCCAGCTGGTGGAGGCCGTTACGTGTGCAATTTCTGGAGAAGGGGCATTAGCAGCACGTTCCACTGCAGCCCCGTGGAAGGCCACAGTTATCACACACGGTTTATTGGGAGGAAACCGAGGCAGCGCTGGGCCCCGCGGCTGGGCCTGCGGGAGCCCTGCTCCTCGGCCTCCTCCTCTGCGGCCACTGCCGCCGGCCCACGCCGGGGCGGCTGCCCCTCCTGCGAGGGGCGCTCCCGGAGCTGCCAGGGGGTCTCCCCGCTCGGGGAGACGTCTCCACGGCTGCGGCGCCTGCCCCCGAGCTCTCCCCACGGCAGGCAGTAGCGCGGGGCCCGCTTTGCTGGAGGAGCCCGGCCGCCCAGCTCCCCGCACTCCGGGGCGTCGGAGAATGGAAACCCCAACGCGGGGTGGCTCTGCCCTGCGGCCCTGCCCGCCCAGCAGCCGCCACCCTGCTGTGAGGGAAGGGGCCCACGGCAGAGCCGACCCGGGGACAGGCGGCGAACCGCTGTGCAGAAGGCCGGTTCCCGCTTCGCGCCCCAGCGGGAGGCCGGCCGGAGGGCCCCGGGCGCCGGGCGGGGCGCTGCCCTGACCCCCACAGGCAGGGCCCGCAGCCGCCCGCCCTCCGCCGCGCAGCCCAACGCTTAGCCGCGTCAACGCAGCCTAGCCCCGAGTGGGGAGGCGGGTCCATCGCCGCAGCTGGCACCTCTGGCAGCCTATCCTAGCGCGCTGCTCCGACCGCTTCAGCCAATCAGGAGCGGCAATAAAAGAGTGGGGGGCGCCAAAGCCCCGGCGTGAATAAAACACCCGGGACCCGTGGGCGGAGAGAGGCGGGGCCGGGGGTTTGACGAGCAGCTCCCCGCAGGAATCCAAAGGCCGGACGGTAGGGCGGGCGGCCAATGGGCCGCCGGGATGGGCGTGGCGGGCGGCGGGGGCGGGAGCAGTTGCCGGTGGGGCGGGGGGGGAGCGGCGGCGGTGCTGCTCGGTGGCGACGGGCGGCTGAGGAGGCGCTGGAGGGAGGAGGCTGCGGGCAGCAGGTGAGCGCGGCCGGGCCGGGCCGGGCGGCGGTGCGGGGCCGGGCCGGGCCGGGCCTTCGTCGCGGCAGGCGGGGGCCGGAGCCGTGGGCGGGTGTGGCGGGGGCGTGCGAGACCCGCGGGGCGTGGGGGGGGGCCGGGCGCGGGGGGGGCGCCGGAGGCGGGGGAAGCCTGAGGGGGCGGCGGGGGCGGGGGGCGGTGGCGCCCCGGGAAAGTGCGTGCGGGGCCCGGGGGAGAGGCAGGGGCGCCCTCAGGTCCCCGCCCCGGGGGAGCGGTGGGGTGGGCCCCGGCGCGATCCCCGGGGTGGGGCGGCGGCCCGGCGCAGGTGGAGCCGGCGGGGGGGCGGCCGCGGGGGCGAAGGCCCTGCGGGAGCACCGAGCCACCGGCCCGGGGGAGCGACCCCCGGCGCGCTGCCGCTTCCTGGTCTCCCTCTCCTGGGGCCGCCTGTGCCTGCGGTCTCTCCTAGGCCTTGAATCCCGCCCAGGTTTCCGTCAGAGGGTCCCTCCGGCGCGGCCGCTCCCCGGCCGGCTGTCGCCGTGCGCGGCGCTTTGTATCGCCTCCCGCCCCTGCCTGCGGCCGCGGGAGCGAGCGGGAGGCGCCGGGGCTCCGGGAAGTTCGGGCTTCCCCTGCATCCTCCGCCTCGTCTCGGCCGGGGCTGGGGCGCTGCGAAGTTCGGGAGGCGTCGGGACGCGGCTCCGAGGCGGGGGCACTGACGACCCGGCCTCGCAGCGGGAGCTGCGGGGGACAGGGCCCCCGCGGGCAGCGAAAGTCCTGGCTTTTCACCCGGTTCGTGGCTCCGCCGGTCCCTGTCTGCCTGTGCAGCCGCCCGCCGGGCCGCACAAAGGAGCAGGCGGCCGCGCTCGGCTCGTCCCGCGACGCACAGGAGGGATTGATGAGCAACAGCGTGCTAGGCGGAGGGCTGCCGGGTGCCCGGGCCAGCGCTGGCCACGGGCAAGCATCGCCTCGCTCCATTTCCAGTAGGTAACGAAGGGTTAAAGTGCAGCTTCTGTTCGGAATGCGCGTAACTCCTTTTATTGCACTTATGGAGGTGAACAGTCTTCAAGAATGAATGATGCATCCCTCGGAGGAGCGTTAATGCCTTGCAGCAGCTCCACTCTACAACTCCTTCGGTCCAGTAGATTTATGTAACCCGCTCATTAATGGTTTATGAAATGATAAGGGAGCTTCTGGGGTTGGTTTCTGTGTGCTACTGTGTTTTCAAGGTTGTTGTCAATGTTTCTTAATTCAGCTGTCTGGCCTAGGAGATGCTTGTAACTGTTAACAGTGTCTGCCTGTACTGTCTGAGGGGTTTTATTTTGCTTTGCTTTGTTGTTGTTTTGTATTTTTGATCTTCCTGCCTCTCCAGATAGGCTCCCTTATGAGGAGAGCGGGTAAAATGGAAGGCACAGTCATTCTGTTTGGCTACAATATTACTCTAGGTATGGCTTGTAGCAAAAAGTGTAAATATTTAAATGGATTTCTGACTCATCAGTTCTATTTGACTTATTGATCTATGGTTACTGCTAAAACGGTCTTTATGATTATGCAGAAGTTAATAGTTACCATAGAGAAACAGTATTGTTTTTCTGTTCATCAGTGTGTGTTTTCCATTTCTTCATCTCTTGGCAGTTCTCTGTGGAAATGCTGTCTTTTTTCCCTTAGCAAAAATCTTACAGAAGAAATAAAAAATAATGTGAGCGAAGTCCAAAAAAATGAATTTGAGATGTGTTCATCCTTGCCTGTGATTCTTAAACTCTTTTGATAGCCTGAGTTATCCTACAGTAAACTCTTTTTAATCTGTAATTGAATAAGGTGTTGGTTTTAAGCCTAAGTGAAAACTCTGATTTACAGAACCCTAAACGTAACACATCAAAGAAATTTTTTCATAAAGTATACATATGAAATGCAATTCAAATCAGCTATTTAAATCCTTATTAGCAGAAAATTTATTTTTCAGCCTGGGAATTACTTTCCTGCATTTATTACTTCTCTTAAATGTGTGGAAACTGAAGGTGCATGTAAACTAGACAGTAGACAAGTTTGTTTATCTTCTTACCCTGACATTGTGAAACCCTCTGATTTTGTATTAGTAGCTGACAGCATTATGCATTTAGGAAGAAAAAAAAAAAAACAAACCACCAAGCCACACTGGGCTCTTAAAACTCGCAAGACTTCTAACTATTACATTTTGTAGTTTGATATAGCTGCTTGGTGTCAGAATGATCTGTAAGTACTTTTCTTCCTACCATAATGAGCATGGTGGGATAAAAACTTTCTGAAATGACACTGAAAATCCTTGTAAAAGCACTTGCCTCCCCAGGAATAGGGGCTATCAGGAAAACATATTGCTGTAGAGTTTTTATCGCGTGTTGCTAAGAGCTTGTTACACCACCGTACAGGATTCTTGAATTCCACCTATAGCTGTTTTCATTCCACTAGTAATATTGGTGGAGCTGCATAACATTGGAAAAAAATTGAATTGCCCTGATGGTATAGAAAAGTAAATCTTCTGCACTCTAGAAAAGATGTTTTACAGAATCTCTCAGGTGAGAGATTCTCCTGGCAGCCTAAGCTGGTGTAATTGCTGACTTTGGGGTCCTGTCCTACCTATTCCACTCTGCTAACCTTGTTCTTGTTTTTGGGGAGGGATCAAAGGTTGGTTATATTCTTATTTATTTTGCCAGCTTATCAAGCAAGCTTGCTTTAAACTAACGTAAAATCATGGTCTTAGTCTTGCTTTTGGAGTTTATGTTGATCAGTGAACATATATTAAAATTATAGATTACTTGCACAGTCCAGGGATCTCAATTTTAAAAAGTGACATTACAGCATATTGCTTTGCTTTTTCTACAGAATACGAAGCGTAAACTTAATCAAACTAAGACTTAACATGTCCTCTCCAGTCATGTTACTGCATTACCACCAGAGCAGCTTTGATTTCTCTGGCAGTGCTTTCACCAGAAGGAGCTATTTTTCTGTCAGTCCTTCTTTGCTGGTCCAGCTGAAAACAGCAGTACAGAAAAATGTTGAGCTTCAGTTGGATCAACTGCCTAAACTGGCTGATTTCATGGCTATGCAAATGTTATTGCTCGCATAGGAGAACGAGGAGGCTGTGGCCACTCTTTTCTGAAGCAGCTCTATTTTAGTTTTGCCTAAGCTTGTCAAGAAACTTGGCAGCTTAAATGGGGGCTGTGGTGGTCCTGCTTCCTTCTTGACTGTGCATCTTCCCCTACTGTCAAGGAAGCCTTTGTGGCTGCGAGTTAAGCAAAGTCAGGGAGTTAATCAGGCTGGTAATGAATTGCTGTTTTTGCTTTGTTGGATTTTGGCTGGATCGTGTTTCTGAACTGGCTGACCATCCAGGTCAGGGGATGGGAATGGGACTTCCCGTTGAAGTGAATGAGATAGGGGGTGGGAGATCCGGCCATAGTAGCTCTGATTTAAATTTCCCTGAGCTTTTCTGGAACAGTACCTTTCCATCAACGTGACCTGGGTTAGCAAAGACCTATAGCAAACTGTTTTAAGCTGGCTTGGCTGATAAAACCTCAAATAAATTGGAGGGTGTTCTGCCGTTTTTTCTCAGCTGATACGTTGATGTGGGTGGTAACAGCAGCGAGTGGAGGATGAGGAGCTAGGGGTGGGCTAAGTGCAGTAACCTCAGGCTGACACAGCTGTGTCTGGAAGAGGATTTGTTCTCATCTTAATTGTGGGATCCATCAAATACCCATTTTGAATACAGTGTATAGTTAAAGCAGATGTTGCATCAGAAAGAAGAAAACCTTCATAACAAGGAGGATCAGGAAGACTATTCCACTGTGCAGGAGGCAGTGGTTTTTTTTTTTTTTTTCTTGTCATTTTTATTGACCGAGACTCGCAAGCATTAATAAGCTGCCATCAGTCTAGAAGTGTAAACAGCATCGTGTCATGTGTAGCTGCAGTTACACATTCATCCAGAATCCTTTTAAGTGTGTTGTAGGAGGTACCTCTGTGAAAACTTGATTTGCTTTGTTCAGCATTTGTCCTTAGAGTAATTCTTTGTAGAGTCCTGGTGTTCTGTAGTTATCGGATGTGATAGCTTAAAGAGGTTTCTGGATGGTAATTTATGTGTCTTCTCTTTCTGCAGAGTTGTGACTGAAAGCGTGTCAGGACAAATGATTTGTGTGTGAGAAATTGGCTGAAAGAGGAATATGGATGCCAAAATGTAAAGGTGCTCTTGAGGAAAATGTGAAGCTGTTCATTTCAGAGTTTGGGGGTCAGAAGCAAGCTCTTGGCTTCTTTGAGTGCTGAATCTGTAAGATATATGAGATTTTGCTAGTGGGTTTTGATACTGAAGCCAGAACCAAAGTTACTAGCCTTCTAAGTGAAATAGTGGTTTCAAATACAGTGTATTGAGATTTAGACTAAACTATTTGGAATTTTTTCTGGTTACCATTCCATTTCTAGGAAACAACAATGTGGAACTTCCTGGTGAATTGGATTGTAAATGGTACTCTTTAATCTTTACGTATACCAAGAGAGTTTATTAATCAGTGCCGCTTTATGATCGTTGGCCTGGGCTTCTTCACAGGGCACAGATCTAGGAGCTACAAGTACTACTGAGGCTATTAAGAAAAAAACATATACTGGTGCACTTGGCTGGAACCACTCTTACTGTATGCTAACTGTTCTTAATCTGGATGCGATCACTTTTAATCAGTTTATTTTTCTAGGGAAAAATCTCCAAACCTTAAGTGTCTCTCTTTCTTTCTACTTTTAATGTTGTTTAAACTTGATTAATGCAGTTCAAGCCTGTGTCGAGGCTCCACTCTCAGCAGTGAACTGATTTTAGACTGTTAAAGAAGCTCGTTTCCGTAATCCACCAGGACTGGTGATACCTTGGCTGTTCCAAGGGTGTGCAGGTTTGCTGGTGGGCACCACTGAACTCTCCTAGTTACTCAGTTTGCCTTGCAAGTGAATGCTTAGTGGCTGTTAAATGCTTGGGTCTTCAGTTAGCTGGTATCTTTGTGTGTTGATTTAAGATTTTGAGTGAGGATAGTCTGCTTTCAAAGGCATTAATTCATCAACTGCTGAAGTAAAAATCTGTGGAGACAAGGGAATTTGTTCCCTGTACAGAGGAATGACACAAATAGAAACTTGGTTCACAATTGATATAGGCCAGGTCTAACTTTTGTTTAGTAACTAATGGTAAAAGTGTTGGATTTGTATTTTTACTTTGTGTGCACAGTATGAGCAAAAAGCAAGTATGTTCCCTCTAAACGTGTTTAAGAGTAATCTTCTAATTTTGTTCTTAGATTTTTTTTTTTTTCTGGAACTCGGTAGCACTAGACCAGTTTGTGTGAAGCAAATAGCCAAATACTGTAGTCCCATGAAACGTAATTCCTGGCTTGGCTTTTTGCTCTAATATTTGTTTCTTACTCAAAGTAATAACCTAAATTCTGTGGAAGATAGTCAGTGGGTGGTACTTCTCATAAAACGACAGTCGATACTCATTTGATTTGTACAGGTCGCTGTAACTGCAGGGCTACAGAGCCATACAGGCTGTGCTCTGGGGGTTGTGGCTGGCTCATGTCTCAGCAGTGGGATAGATGAATTTTGCAGCTTTTTCCACTGCTTTACTAATATGCCTTTATAAAGTATATACTTTTTTTTTAAGGCTGGCTATTTTGTTGTCAGAGTCTGCTTAACGCGATCTTTTTGCTGACTATTTTTTATTTACAAGAATGGGGTGTGATGCTATTTCCAAAAAGCCTGTGAGGTGTCAACGTTTCGTGCTTTGTGCTGGGCCAGGATTTCTGTGCGGGTTCTTCCTTGTAGTCCCGATCAATGCAGAGTCTGTGTTTATGTTGAGTCATCGCCTTTCAGGTTGAAATGTCTGTCACCTGTGTGTCAAATTCCCTAACCCAGCCTGAAAAATATCATACATGAGAATTAGAGTGTCTGGTTTAAGGTCTTACGTAGACCAGGCTTTATAGGATTCAGTGGTTGTAATATTGGTTTTGCTTTTCGTATTTTAGCAGATATTTACTGATATAGTGGCATTTGGGGGTTTCTTTCCTTCCACTGTGTATTTCTCTTAGCTTGGTAGCAGAAAGCCAGCCTTGTGCAAGGAAATGAAGGACTGTGATTCAATCGGCCTGTATCTTTTTGCCAGGATATATACCGAAACTTTCTATAAAATAGGTGTTTTTATAACAGCCTTTTCATAGTTGATTATGTATTTTTTTATCTAAGCTGTGTCTTGGATTTACTGTGTGCAACTGGCAAATAGAAGAGAGTCACTGAATGCTCTGAACTCTCTGGATGTGTTATGGTTAGGTGCATCATGCTACTATTGGAATATGGATTGTTTATAATTTCATTTAAATGTCTGTAATGGCATTATGTGGCATAATTTCTTTGTTTTCTTCAGGTTTTATTTTGTCTAGGCAAATTCTGACCTGCTAGCTTAGATGGCCTAGACCCTCCTCCACCAGGCTAATGAATGGGATGGTAACTAAGTTAACTCATTTCTGTGCTGCCCCCAGGAACAGCACAGTGGTACATCAAGATAATTTTCAGGTTTTCTCTTAGCCTTTTACCAACCTGGATGCTTTATGTCTTGGATTTTCATAAGGAGTACTCAAAGTCCATGAGCGTTATCCTCCAAATAAGGTCACTGTTATTTTTTCTTCAATACTGCAATATAAATGTTCGTAATTGTTCAAAGGCATTAAGGGAAAGCTTCTAAGATTGACTTGGCACAAATTTGAACAGCCAAAATATATAAATATTTTTTTGCTGTCTAGCAAGGTACATCCCTTTAAAGAGGTGTACACATAGTACTATCTGAAAGTTTTCCTCATTCTTAGAAGCACAGAATTTGTGCCTCAGAAATGACCCTTTATGGCTTAAATGCACAATCTTAGTTAGCTGTTGATACAGACATAATACAGTTTCATGTCCATTACCTTACATTTCAGACATGGTCCTGTACTTCAATTTTATTTTCAGTTGTAATGTTATTCTCTGTGTAATTAACTCTTACTTTGGACATAATTTACTTTGTGTGCAAGAATTTGTTGTCAAAGTAGTCGTATCCACATAGTGTTTAGTATCTTGCTCCTGCATGGACAGGGAACATAACGGGGACTAGAAAAAGTCAACATGGTTTTTCTGCCGACATTATTTGTTGACTTTAAGCTAAGGACCCAATTCTGCAAATCTTACAGAGTAAACAATATTCATCATTCAAGTGGGAAAAAAAAAGAATTCACCTCTTAACACATACTAGTTTAACAACTGTTAAATTGCTATTCTAGTACTGCAGATTTAATTCTTCCTTTCTTCTGAGGCAGGCAGTGCTGAGCTAGAAATACAGATACACCAAATACAGTGAGGTCCTGTGACTTGTGGAGGTGTTATACTTGTTTGGAAAATCATAAGGATGATAAAGAAGTTGATCAAAATAAATCTTTTTGAGGAAATCCAGGATGAAAATTTATCTGAGTCTGTCTTAATTTCCTTATTCCTCAATTTACTGTCTTAATTTCTTGATAATGTACTTCAGTGTTTTGCTGTGAATTAGTATGGTCACTTGGTTGGAAAAAAACAGTTTTCCACAAAATGGCTTGCCTTCTCCTCTTGGATGTTGTCTCTCACCTGCAGGAATTTGGTTGATTTCATAGGTTATTACTCTTTCATCTCCTGCATTTCAGAAAAAAAAATAGGTATTCAGAGGTAAGAAACTTTTTGGAAATGTGATGTATCCTGGAATTGTCTGAGATGCTGGATTGAAACTTACCTCCAGGCTTGCCTGATGATGGCTAAGCTTCTTGCACTTCTGAATTGCAGTTTAGCATCCTGGGACTGTCTGATTGTATATTCCTTTCTTGAAATGAATAAATGATAAAAACGATTTCTTTTTTCCAAGTTTGTTTTCAGCAGGATCATTTCCCTGTTTCCACTTGTGCAAGTGCTAGCCCTGGAGTTTTGAGTGGGGGAGAAAGAGCAGAGGGGCTGTGCTGTCGCTCAAAGGAAGTGACACGGATCCGGTGCATACGGGTAATGAAACTATGAGCTAGTACATTTTTGAAGTGGTCCTGCCTGCCTCCCTCACCCTCAAAACATCCCACCTGAGCTGAAGATTATGCATTCAGGAGCTCTTTCCCTGGAGTTTCTTCTAGGTGCGTAAGTGATCTCTGCTTAGGGGAGAGGCCGCCAATAACGTGGCACAGGTAATGATGGCTCTGTGGCTCTTCAGTAGAGAGGCATCTGTAGCTCTGGCTGTGTGAGCAGCCAACTGCTGATAGTCTTGCCATAGGATGTAGGTTTCAGAGATGAGAACACATCTCAAATCCTTCAGTGGGGGTAGATCTCCTGACTACTACCACATTGTTTTGCTGTCTGCTTCTAGTAGATGGCAAGATGTTATCTGAACCAACTGGGTTCTGCTCATTGCCTTAGCCCTTGCTCTGCATATAGTGTATCACAATCAGTGGCCAGACTTAGTTCTGTCCCTTTGCATAATCACCCTAGAAGTAGGGGTTTCTTCAAGTAAAGGCTGTGCAGCCCCCTAACCACAAGTAAATAGTAGTAATTGAATGGATGTCTTGCTTTTTACGGCATTAAATCAAGTGGGAAATGGAATCAACTGGTGCGGGCAAAATGTAGGCAAATGCTAAAATTATTAATGAGGTGATTGTGAAGATACAGTTTACCTTGCTAATGATAATATTAACTTACGGAAGAAAAAAAAAAGTAGTCCCAAAGTCTTCCTTCCTTCAGATTATCTACAAAGAATGGAAAACTTTCCTTCTTTTGTGGAGCTAAGTTATGGGGTTGGGTTTTTTGCTCCTTTTCACACATTGTCTCTGGCTCCAGTTACATCTAAAAATGTACAAACATGCTTACTTCAGTGTTCTTAATGTGGCTTTTACATAAATGATTGCTTACTGTTCAGTTTACTGCTTCAGTGTTTGGTCTAGGTAAATTCTGCATAGGCTTCCTTTCTGCTTTCAAAGATGATCTTTCAACTTTCTAATGTGCATCTTTCTGCTGTGAGACATATCACATGTATAAAAACTGATTAGTTGCAACTACGTTTGCCTTTACCTTAATTAAATAGCTAATGATTTGTTGACTCATCTATTTGAGATGGCATTACGTCCGGTCTAGTTCTGTGCAGAGATGCTAGATCAATCTACTGTGAATTGCTGTCCCAGTTTCTTCAGTGGAAAGGGACTGGCATCTGCCAGTCTTGCATCATATCACCCCCAAATCCTGAGGACTGCTATTCTGTGGTAGGTGTAAAATGGCTATAGCTGTAGTATTTTGAAATTCAGATTAGAATTAATTCCATCTTCCAGGACTTGCTTTCAGATATACTTTGTGGCATTTGTGGATATCACCAGCAGTTCATGGCAGAAAATTGTGTTTTACACTGCACTTTCCTTGGTTTACCATGTGGTGCAGCATTTATGAGGCATGTGTAGCTGGCAGGGCTCTGAACAATACTGGCTTAAAGCTGCAGGCCTAATTCTTGGGACATTCTGTTTTCAGAAAGTGGGGAATGGTGCCAGTGCAAAGAAATAGCTGGGAACTGCTTTTCTCAACAGCTGTTTACATGGAACTGTGAATAGCCCTTCCACTCAGGACTTAATAGCTCTTAAGGTCTAAGCAAAGTAGTTTGTTGAATCCTGGTAACTCTTAGCTCTTGCTTCTTTTAGGCATGTCAGAATGATTGAAGACAATTATTAGTTTAGGGAAGTAGCAAGGATGGTTCTGGTTTTTATTTTTTTTAGTTTTATTTTTTTTTCTCAGAAGCACCACATTAAGTGTTTTCATCTTTCAAAAACAAATAGTAGTTGCCATGTCAGGTGTCATTAATGAGTACTTATTTAGCTTCAACAGGCTGTTTAAAAAAAAAAAAAAAGTAATGTTCCCCTAGTAATCCTGGTATGGAGTGTGTGGACATCAATCTCGTTTATGCTTAGGTGCTAAAGCAAGCTGCATTAGTCTATTAAATTAAATATTGCATAATTTTATGTTTGCTTTGGGGACTTCATTATCTGCTGTTTTAAGTTTGGAACGGGGTTACAGAAGTTCCTGGGTTTTAATGCTAATTCTTTCCTTTCATGCAATTTAGAAGTTGTTTTTATTTTTCTGAAGATAGGAATTCATGTTCCTCTACCCCTCTCACAAGTCTTTAGTCCCAATGACATTTGTAAAGGACTTAACCAAGAGAACTGTCATTAATGCATATTATTTTCTTACAGTTATAATTTCCTAATGGTGTTGGGATCATTTAAGTTCAGACACGTGGAAAATGTGTGAGGTGGTTACTGTTTATATTGTAACATATTTTATTACTCTCAGTCTTGTCCAGGGCAAAATTAGGGAAGTTCTTCACATCCATTTAAGATTTTTATTACTCATCTTTCTGGGAATAGAAATATAGCTTACAGTTTATCTGAAAGGCAATCAGAATAGTTTAACGTGCTTAAAATTCTCCTTTATTTTGTAGTAAGTCTATATCATTGTGTAGTGGTCTTTAAGCAGGTAGCAGAACGTTTCTTTAACTGTGACTAATGGAACATCTGAATATCAGAAATTCAGGTTAACAGGAAGGGGGAGAGGCAGGACAGTAGCAGATTGTATAATTCTGTGTTCAGTCTGTGAAATAAATCCAATGCGTAGGACTCATTCAAAATAGAATTCTTTTGGTACACAGAAAGTTAAGGATGTTGAAGAAAATTGCAAATTCTTTGCTGATTTTGCAAACTAAAATGTTCCATGGTGTGGCACAGGTTTGTTGAAGAGGAAGCTGGTTGATGGATCCTCTCTCTTTTTTTTTTTTCCTTCTTCTTATTTTCCTTAATCTTCTCCCATAGAAACTTAAAGGGGAAAGGTGCAGATTCTTTTAGTGAAAGACAGGCTTGTGAGATCTAGCTTAATTTTAATTTTGTTCTACAGATCTGTTTGCTAATAGGTTATTTGGGATTAAATCCAGAAGACTTCAATTTTGCAACATTAACGTTTAGGTTCTTGGCATGCCAGACTCAGGGCTGTGAATCATATTTTGGTTCTCCTGTGTGGTGCACAGTGGAAAGTTAGGAATGTGAGAATGTCGTTGAAAAGAAAGGGTATTTACTGCTCAGCGTAGCAAATAAAACACAGAGATGAGACTCGAGTCCTCGTACTTCCTAGGGGTAAGGTGCCACACTCTAAGCTGCAAGATGCTTATAACCCTTGGGATTTATAGTTGTAAGCCGCTTTTGAAGTTTAAAACATTTCTGTGGTTCATGGGTCATTCCTTCTAAAATGCCACTGAAGGAGGTGGTAGATGTGCCTCTAGGCAGTGTTATGACATTAAGAGAAACAGCCCAGGGTGTGAGCTGTAAGCTCAAAAATGTATTTCCCAAGCAAGTCCTGTTCACTACCAAGTATTTTTGATCCTGGCAGTGACACTGCTGAGGACGTCTAAGGGTAGCCTTGGGTATGTCGTAAATTCTTAACCTATCTGTTTGCTGCCACTGGAAGAAGTGGTTTCATTGCCCATTGTGTGCTTCTGCTGCGTCTTTTGTGTTCGACTCCTTTGTAAACCATAACCGTTCAATGAAACCAGCAAAAAGGGAGTACTTTCTGCTGCTGTGATGAGCTGAATTGTCTCCGAGTGGTCTGGCAAATGCTGGTGTAAGGGAGAAAGGGAACTAGGGGGAGCAGTGGGCAGTTGGATTGGTACAGCCACCTCCTGCAACCTGGTCTTAAATGTGAAGGGATCATAGTTTACATCGGTTTAGGTTCTCCAGTGCAAGGAATAGAGAAGGTCATTTGCAGCTAGTTAAACCTAGCTTGGATTTCCACGTGGAAGTGGCATGCTGATGATTTTTGGGAAGGTGGGAGAGCAGAAAGGTTGTTTGTGCGTTTGAGGGTGGGGGGGAAGTTGCACAAACTAGTAAACAAAAAAGGAGTTGCCCTTGAAAATGTACAGTGTTTCAGCTTTTTCTGAGGGGGAAGTGTTCTATGTCATCACTTTGAAGATGTTCCTCAATCCAAAAAAAGTAATAAAAGATGCACTGGACTAGAGAGGTGGGCCAAGGGCAAGCATGGCCTTCAAGGCCAGTTGTCAGGGCCCCCTTCTGAGGGAGGAGAGGGTGGTGGAAGTTGTGGTGACTGACTTGGGGGCTGTGGGGCGCTTTTTTTTTTTTCCTCTTTAGTGTATGGATGTAACATGTAACACTCTTGGTATGTGTGTGGTTTTGTTTTGAATGAGGGCTACTTGGTCATATGACAGGTAGGTTGGTGTTAGGTGAGTGGTGGTGGGGAAGTACCAGCTTTGAGGAGATCTTTCGGGTGCCAGAGCTGTGTAGCCATGACTAGAGGGAACGAGTGCTGGGCTTGCATGGGAACAGGTGCGTGGAGAACTTCACTTACGCAAAAGCTTGAGCAATGGCAGACTTTAGGCTGTGAGAGGAAGGAGGTTATTGCTTGTGGGTCCTTAATGCCTGTTTTCATCTCACGGCATTGCTGACTGCCCTTCTCCCTGCCTCTCAGGAAGGAGGAGGATGACCCTCTTGTCTGCCTAGGAAGCCTTATTTATTTCAGGAGCTGCCTCTTACAATACAGAGGGCTCAGTGAGTGTTGGTTTTTGAGACAGATGCTGTAATGGAAATAAGCATTTATATGTTAGTTTCTGAAATGTCTTCATTTAATGAGATCTTGCTTTCAGAAAGGCTGCATCAAACATAGCAGAATTTGTATTTTTCTGCTTGAACCCCTGAGGCAGCAGCGCGTGCAGGTGCAGCCACTTGCCCTACAATCTATAAAAGTCTGTATTTCACTTGTTAAAGATGTGGAACCATCAATTCACTGTATCTAACCTGTTACAGGCTATAGCTGTGACATGGTCACTCAGTTACTGTGTTCTATGTTACTGAAGCATCAAGTCGGTACCTTTTAGTGTTAACTACCACTTACCTTTCTAGCAAAAGGGTGTAGCAGTACCAGGTACCCACATCTGGATTGGTAATGTTGTAGCTGATTATCAGGCTGTTAGTCCCCAAACGAGGTCTGACAAGAGTACAGAATTTCTGGGGAAAAAAACCCCATTGTTAACTTTAAACAGCCTGTGCAAGGAAACCTAAAGTATAGCTGAGCTCAATTAAGTTTGAAAATTCATCACATGGACCAGTTATTAGTGAGGCAAACACCTTGTATTTATGGAAGAGCTAAAGAATTTTAGCCATGAAAGAAATGCTGTATGATTATAGACTCAGTAAAATTTATTTGGGTGGGAGGGAGTGTTTAATTTCAGTCTGCCTCAACCAACTTTTCTGTAATACCCTGTGATGCTAAATGCCAAGTAATCACTGTTCTTAAAAGTTATTTTGAAGTAAACTTGCGTGTTACATATAACTTAGGAGAAGAAACTGAATATTAAGTACACTTTGATCTGTTTTCACGGTAAAGATGCTTGCTGTGTTTATTCAGCTATACCTTAGTACTTTATCCTTAACATTTCTATGGAATTTTCTGGCTCTGTTAGTTTGCAGTCTCTTTTTCTTTAAAACACGGTGATTGAGCATTACTGTGTGCAAGTCTGACTTTAAATAGGCAGTAAACAGCAGAGTTTGAAATATGTGGTTTCCCAGTTTGTTTAGTTCTGTGAGGACAGCTGATGTAGAAAAATCTTAATGGGACTGTGTATGCTTTGATTTTATTAAAAGGAGTCTGGTTTTGCCCAAAACTTCCCAGTATAACTGTTGTAGGTTCAGTTTTATTGTGGATGCAGAACTCTGTGTGCCATTATAAAGTCCAGGTGCTTTTGCCATTTAAACACTGTAATCTATTCCTACTCTTTGCTTTAGAAGCCTCTAAATTTGTTAGTATTAGTAATTCACTGAAAGGATGTTATTTGGGCTTGAGTTCTACTAGGAATGGTCAATTTTGAGAAATGAGTGTGTACTTTTCTCCCTACCCACCTCATTCTGATGTGTGACACCAAATGGACAGCTTATTTGCTGTGGCACAGCTGTGATTTGGGTCTTTCTGCTGAATGGAGTTGTCAGGTCTCTGTGTTAATGTTGTAAAGGTGGTCAAATAAGCTGTATGTGTGTGTTGGGTAAATCTTATTTTTATGCCTAAAGTAACGAGGGGTTATTCTTGTGATGGTGCCTTCAAAAGTGGGTGTTCCGGTGTTTCTAGAAAAGATCTACCAGTTGTTCTAGTAATTTCTAAATCTCTATGTATGGACAGGCATTCAGATTTTTAAAGTCAGAGGCTTTATCTATTCCAAGCAAAGCAGTATCAGATAACCCGTCCCTGTTTTGCTGGAGACTAAGATCAAAATTCTTTCTGAATTTGGCAAGCCACTCTTGCATTGTTTTGTGAAACTGACTTTTTTTTTTTTTAATTCCTTGATGCCTTCATCTCTGTGAAATAGCTTGTACATGGGCACAGGGGTTCTGCTGATGGGTGTCAGAGTGGGCTGCCTCAAAGTGAAGCGTGAGACTTGTGTTTAAGCATGGAGATAGTCCTACAGCTATACCTTAAGAAGACGGTTGCAGAGAAGTCTGAGCCTGGGGAAAGCTATAAATAATGGATGCCTTTGAGCACTGTTTAATACAAAGGAGGTGTTAGGGTAATGAAAGTGATTGATAATCCAAGTTATTTGCTGACATCCTCCCTCCTGAAATGTTTACTTATGTAACTCATTTAATTTTCTTAAATTATAGTGAGAATTAATTTGGTGACTTGCCTTCAGTCCAGCTAGGTTTATCCAACTTGTTTAATTCTGATAGCAGTTATTTCAGATTCTGACTTTGCAACTGTTCTGATGCAACTTCTCTCAGAAAAGCTCTTCACTATGAATGTGAACAGGTTTGTTTCAAAGGGAAGAGTTTAATAGAAATTGAACTAGGAAAAAAAGCTGAGAGTCTTCAAAGTGAGAATGCATATTAGCAGAAACATTGTGTGAGGCTTTTGGAGAGCAGTTTTTGTTTGATTCTGAAATAATCTGGATGAAGTCCACCTTTTTAAAGTTGATATTGAGAGGTTTTTTCCCCCCCTCTTCTACTCGTTTCATAAAACTTGATCATGAATAAAATTCATTTTCTTCTTGTCAAACCCAGTTTTCCATTATTCTTCAATGGGAAAGCTTAAAAGCTTAAAACTTTTAGAAGACTTAAAAGAGCAGATCTTATCCTGGAAAGGTCCATTTTCATACTGAGTAGATGAAACATTTCCTGCTTCTTCCTTGGTGAGCACTGCTTGCTCAGAACAGGCAAGCTTAAGAGGAAGCTTTTACCTGGATATGGTTTCCAGCTCTTGTCCCTTTACATCAGGACCCTTCCTTTCAATCCCACAAGTGCTTTCAGGAGGACTTGCTGCCTGCTGCTGCTGTAGGTCAAAGACCAGGTGCTGGTTTCAGAGTGATTGCTAACCTACAGGCTTTAGAGGCCTCTAAATTGTGCAAGTGAAAATCTTCCTGCAAAAGCATTGGAGGACTCGGTGCATGGTTGTTTTCCAGTGAAGTGATTTGTTTTGTTAGCACAGAGATAATGGTGTCTGCGCCAAAGAAGTACTAGCAACGTGAGTGGAGGAATGTGTTCCTTTAAAACTCTTGCTATTCAAGGTATGTTCTGCCTTGTGCCTCTTGGGTCCTACGCTAGGTTAACGTAAGCAATGATCCTGGAGTAGGCAAGTGTAAGACAAGCTTTTTCTTCCTCCCACGGTCTTACTTTAAGTTTGATCTTTTTTCATTTTCAGGGGTTAAAAAATACATTAGTTCCTGAAGATGAAAGGGTGTGTTCAAAAGACACTTCAAGGAGAAATCAAAAAGACAATAAATTAAGTAATTAGTGGTTGTAAGTACACAGGGAGGACTATCTCTTTAAATAGAGGCGACTTGCAAAGCTTGTGCGTTTTTTTTCTTTAGGGATACTGGAGCCACAAGGTCTACCATAATGCTTTTAAAATCAATTCTGGATACAGAAGTGAGGGAAGGATCTCAGTTATGATAGGTCACAAGTCTGTAACGTCATTTTGCAATTAGGTCAGTTATGCCAACTGAAGCTTTTCAGGGTCATAAATTTAGTAGTGTTCATGATTAACAATTAAAATTTGTGTTAAAATACGTAGACTTAAACACCAAGAAATCCCCTGTGACTGGCTTTGCTGAGAGTGAAGATATATCCACTGAAGCAGACAATGTGATTCTTAAATGCTGGGTAAGCTGGAAAATAACAGTGACTGAAAATGGGTAATGTTTTTCAACTAACAGGACTTAAAATATGAAGCCTTGTCTGTAGGAATCCTTCCTCTAAAGGCAATTTCAACCTGATTGCTAAGAGAATCTTGGGTGAGTGGGTAGCAGTAGAGATGGAAAAATGGCCATTTCCAGTTTCTCTCCGGAGTCTCAACTCTACAGGGACTATGGCAGTGTTAACCACAAATGCCAATCTACAATGCTCAAAAGGTATGTGGTAATTTTTAAATTCTGACTATAGAAGGCTAGATGCAAGCTGATACTCCCAAAAAAGAGTATTAGCAGCATTGAGAAAGAGTTAACTTATTAACAACTGATAACGTCGACTTTTAGGAAAAGGGCTTGCTTTTTGGATGGGTAAGATGATTTTAGAGATCATTATTTGTCTTAATACTGCTACCAAATAAACATGGAGTCTCCATCTCTAGATAAACTTTGTATTAGTCTTCTGTACTATTCTTTGTGCAGCTTTCAGTCACAAAATAGAACTTAAAAATAATAGCAATAGTGAAGAGAATATATATGTCTGGAAATTGGGTAATGTGCTGGTACTGAAGCAGTTTGGTATTTGCTATCCTTATATCTAGCACTGTTGGCAAAAGAAATTCTGCAAAAGGTAAACTTTATCAGTAGAATTTGAGTCTAAAACATGCAGACTTGCAATGGAGGATCTTCTTTTGGAATAACTGGTTGTGGAGACAGATTGTCCTTCCCAGAAAGATAATCTGTAAAAGCAGCTGAGACATACTTCGCAGGTAAGGTGCAAAACTACTTGTATTTATTCATTCTCTCTTCTGTTGTGCTCCTAAACTTGAAGGCAATTTAGGTGTCAAGAACAGAAAAGGCTGAATTTTTCACAGGTTTCCTTTGCTTTCTTAAGCTGGCCATTCTTGAGAATGTGTATTCAAATGAAGCAGGACTAGGATAAGGTCTAGTAATTGTTAATAACACAATAAAAAGTACCAGGTTCCAGTTACATACAAGTGTTTGCTTAAATCCATATTAAAGCAGTCTTTTCTGCTTTTCTTCCTTAATTATCTTAATGAAGGCAGACATCAGTTACTTTGAAACTCTCAGTATAATGGTTCAAGTCTTTCAAAGGTTTGCTCTAATAACGGGGGGAGAATGTTGCCAAAGTCCAAAAGAAATTGTGAAATGCAGTTTATAGTAATCGGTGTAATGTGTTTTAAATTTAGCCTGTGAAGTCTACCCGGTAGAAAAACTACCGGTATTAGGAAAAACTATTGATGTTAGTACAGTCAGAAACTAGACAAGTGAAGATAGATTTAATTTAGTACTTAACATTTGACTCCTGATAGTTTATATAGGCCTACTGAAACAATTCCTAGGATTGGCAAAATTGCAGTTTACCTCTTCTCAACGCTTTGTGTTACAGTGTGTTAATTATAGTTAACCATGAAGTTCCAAGCGGAACAGATTTTGTCAACTCTGAAAAACTGTAAAAACACAGATTTTTTTTTTTCTATACCAGATTTTTTTTTTTATACACTACATTGTGCAGATGGAGTAAAAGCCTGAACTTGCAGGTTGTAGGTTATCCTCTACTTTCTGAAAAGACCAACTATAAGTTGGTATTAGCTCAATCCTGATATGTTGAGCTACTAGTGGCTGTCATACTTCGAAATCTGCTGGTTATATCAAAGATAGCTTGCTGTTAGCTTAGGGTCCAAATCCAACCTTTAAGACTGATTTTTTTTGTTTTGTTTCTGACCCTTTGTAATGCCTAAATATAGTCAATACTTGCTTTTGTTTTGGGATTTTCTCTGGATTGCTGAGTAATAAATGCGTAGATGCAAAGTCAACTCGGATCCTGTAAGGTTTATTGGCTAGTGCTTATTACTGTGCATCCAAACCAGCAGTGTTGTCGAGTCCCAGCTGGACTGAGGAGGCCGTACAGCTGCAGCTCTCAAGCTCTATGCAGGATTACAATTTCCATGAACAGCTGTTTCTGCACTGAGCAGACCTGTGTGCTGCAGTACTGCTCTGGTCCTCTGTGGCTGCTGCACAGTGCTGGGTCTGTCTTGGAGATGCTGTCTTTTGTAGAGCTGCTCTGGCTGTGCCTTTTCACTGGGCTTCCCAATCTGCTTTTGCAGGTGTTAGGGGAAGTGAGAGGGGCTGCTCAGAGGAGAGCCATGCTGGGCGCCTGCTAGCCCTGCATTTCCCAGGGTGGTTCCAGTGGCGGGGAGTCGGCATAAGGTAGCTCTGTAGCTCCTTGGCTTTATGAGCAGTGAACCTGGGCTGACTCTACTTGGGTGGGTCCCAGGCTTTGTTGCAGGGGACAATATGTACGCTATAGCTCAGCCTGCCTTTATCCTAGATAATGAGAGTCTGTCTCTGTGTATTGATTCAATCCGCAAACAGTGTGCTGTGCAAAAGTGGGTCCCAAGTTTACAGTTGTCCACTCTTGGATAATGCAGCTGCTGTAACTTTTTTCCGCTCTCTGGAGGAAAAAAAACCAACAACAACAACAAACTTTGCCTTGTGGTATCTCTTCATCATGATAGAGTTAAAAGGAGTAATATTTCTTTAACATCAGAGCATAACATTCATTCCCATAGCTCTATAAAGCTCAGTGGTGTGGAATATGTGTTTTAGCACATCTCCAATTAAACTGCTCTGTTCCTAGTATACTCTGAGTAACTAAAACTTTAAAAAAAAAAAAACAAACCACAAACCAAAAAAACCCAAACAAACAAAACAACAGAAATAGAAAGTTTTGTGGGATCTGGAGTACTAATCTATCAAAATTTTATGTAACTGACCCCTCGCCTTATAGTTTTGTGATTCAGGTTAGGGTACAGGTATTGAGCTAGCTGCATGTTTGCCGAGCACACCCCAAGTGTTGGTCTTTATGAAATTCCCTACCAACATAAGGTACAGAGTTCCCTCTTTGTCTGGGTTAAGGACTCTGATACCCTATTGAGTATGTGGGCTTATCCAGGAGGTCCAGGTGTGTTTAGGCAGATGTCATTAATGAACTTGGCCAGTAGTAAGTACTGAAATTTTTGTCTCAAGAGAAGAATGCTTCTTAAGAAGCGCTTAGAGAAAAGAATTAGACAATGTGTGTTAGCTTGTATAAAGGCTTACCATGCGGAATGGTGAGCTCATTCAGCCTAGTGGTGTTAGGGACTGGGCATCTGGTATCTCAGCCTCAGCCTGGGCCTCCCCTTGCCCTCACCACCACAGCAGCTCTTTTTTTTTTTTAAGGCAGAAAGGTGACAGCTTTAAAATGCAAATGATCTCATGTCTGGCATGCAGACATCCACTCCTGTCCCTACATTTAACTTCTCAGTGTTTAGATAGGGCTTATGTTGAGTGTCTATTTTCCTCATTTTGTTTTCCTTCCTAGGGGCACCATTTTGAACTAAAACAATGTAGTCTAATTGCAGATCTTTTACTAGGTCAACCTATTTTGTAGTTAGAAATTAGATACAATACAGTTTCTTTTGGTGACCATCTGTGGTAAAAGCAAAACAAAGCAGACCTAAAGCAGCAAAGCCCTGTTTTGTTTGAACTATAGCTTATGCTGTAAATCACACTCTCCATACTTTTCTTAAACTTCAGATGTTGGATTCTCCTACTATGCCTTGGCAAATTATTCCAGTGGCTAAAAGTAAGCTACAAATATTAGTCTAGTATCAAATGCCAGCTACTTGATCTAGCAGGAAAAAGCAAAAGATGAAAAGAAGTTTGAAGTCTTTGTCATTTAGATTACGATCTAGTTGTTGCTTAATTTTCTGTTAGATATTTCAGAAGTCAATTAACCTGAGTATAAGAACTCAGTTTTCATGTGTGTGTGGGTGGGTGGGATGGGGACCTGATATTACAAAGCTTCTCTTAAAATGTGGGCACTTGAACTGTAGGCAGTACTTCAGTGATATATGTGAAGGAGACATGGTGAGTGGAGTGCCGATGGCACTTCCCCTGCCTACGCATTCTGAGGTAATTTCTTCTGTCTCTTGCAGCATCAAGTATTCACCTAGCCCTCACTTTCTTATTGGCATATCTAGAATCCAGGATAGTCCCTATGATGGAAATTTAGTCTTATATTACTTTTTGTGTATACGTGATCTTATGTTTGACTTGTCATAATCCATATTGAAATAAATTCACTGTGAGAAGGAACCTGTCGCCATAACTAGTCCTTTGTTGTTACCTCTGAATTTGTCAGTTTCTGATATTGGCAGATTTTACTGTTAAATATTCTTCTTCCCAGGCATAAGTACAATACAAGCAGTATTAAGCCTAACGGGAATCTCTGCTGGACACAAATAGAAGCACCTTCTTTTCCTTTCCCTGGTGGGCTCCTATTTACCTGTTAATCCGATTTAATTGATCACAAAGGTAAACATTTAACCCACTTGAATTTAAGATTATGCAGCTAAATTTTATGGGGTTCATATGCCTTTATTTAACTGTGTGAAACCATGATAATAGAGGTTAGTTTGTGATTATGGCGATTCTTGTGACAGAAGTTCGGAGCTTATGAGACACATAGTGAGATTGTACTTCATTATTTATTTGTTAAATATTTGTATTATGGAGATCTGGAGACTTCTGAGTAGAGAGAAAAGAAAGATTTCATTAGTGTATTACAATATGATCTGATTCATTCTCAAATTAGTAATTTAAGAAACGATGCATTACAAATGAGCTTAGAAGTACTTCCTTTATTTGCTGAATAGCTGGTATGGCTGTTGCAAGAGCTCCCAAGATGTGAAGCAAACATTAGAATTTGTGGAGTGTTCCTTCTAAAAGTATTTTATTTTCTGAACATAATAGGTTTTACATTAGAAAAAGCAGTGTGTATAATCAAATATTTCTATAGTGTGGTTATGGCTGAATTGTGCAATTCAAAACCTGTCCTTTCCTCTCTACCAGATATGAACTGATTTATACGTACTCCAGATAGTGTATAGGATATGCTCAAATTAGTCTATTTTAAGTTGTTTAGACGAACTTCTCTTAAAGTGGCTCTCAGGAAGATGGAGTTTAGTATTGCATTATGCTCATTTTTCCAAAGAAGTTGAAAAACCTATTGTACTTCACTGCTTTTTTTAGTGCAAAATGTTGTCCAAACTTTTGGAAATAAAGCCAGAAACAGCAAACCAGAGTCTTTAAAATAATATTTCGTTCCATACATCTGAAAGCAGTTTATGAAAAATGTTGTTAGAAACCTCAGATCGCACCCTTCAATTTAAAGGAATAGTAAAATGAGTCATTCTAAAAAAAAAAAAAAAAGTCTATAGCGGTTTTTGTCCAGTAATAGGAAAAGGGATTGACTCTGGATATAAAATGCTGACCTTTATTGCATTTGCATTCGGCAGAATTATTAGCAGTGTACTGTAGAGACTGTGGCACATTTTTGGCAAGCTGATACATTCCTCCCTTTCACTGTTGCTTCCTCCCACTCAAGAGCTTTTGTCTTTCTCCATCTGCTTTTTGGAGAGAGAAATGCGGTGTGCATAAAGACCTCTGAAACTGTAACTTGGGTTTGGATTTGACGTAAAGCTAAATTGTTACCATAAATTCAGACTACAGAAATACGCAAAATTAAAAAGCTCTGTTTTCTTATTTAAGTAAACGCAAATACAGTTAAACTGTAGAATCAGGCAGTAGGAAGTTAACTGCCCAGGCTTTTGTAACTAATACTTGGCAGAGCTGAGAAACATCTACTGTGTGAGTTAATTGTGCCTGTTCCACGTGTGTGTGTATCATCTTTTCTCTGTTGAGAGAAGGCTATTATGAGAGATGACAGTGAGTTAAATAAATACAAGAAAAAACCAACACTTGTCATATCAACACAAGAAGTGTATGATAGTATGATGCAAACTACTGTCATGCTCTATTTTTAGCAAATATGAACTTGGTCTGTGGTCTTACTCAGAAATCTTAGTCTATTGGATGAGTTTGTGTGGAAGAACAGCAGAACCTGTAATTTGTTTGTTAGTATGGTAAGAACTTAAATTTTCATTGTCAAACCTGTTGGATGCCCCATGTAATGTAGCTGAAAATAGTTACATGCCATGAGCTGATACTTTGGAGGATTCTTTTAAGCCTGTTGTATGCAAAACCCCATTAGCTAGGTCCAAAGGTGGCTCCATGTGCTGCACACACAGAAGATCTTTTATGAACAGCCTTGGAATGCTACATGTGTGGTTGTTTCTAAAACAAACGGCTAGTAACTCTTCCCCTCTCCCTCTGTATATAGACAGAGATGAATTAAAAAGCTTGATTCACCTTCAGGCTGCTTTTTGTTTGTTTATTTAATTTATTTTAATTTTTAAAAAGTCTGTAAAGTTCTACTTTAAATTAGTATTAAAGTAGTTTAGGACTAATATTTAAGCAAGCAAGTGTTTTTATAAAGCTAGTAACATTTTACTTTAAAGATATTTCCCTATGGTGTTTAACATCTAAGGCTGAAGAATTATGTCCCTGAGAAGAGAACAGAGAAATGTAGAGGAGAGGGGGGAGGGAAAAAAAAAAAGTTGAATTTTCATAGCCAAGGATGTCTAAAAATGGGGCATAAATAGTAATACTGATTTTCCTTTTTATGTCCTCTTCAGATTGTATGCAATACTAACAACAGAAAGTAGGTCTAATCCTTGTTAGGAGAAAACTGAAAATGTTCTGTATGAAACATGGAGAGGTGGCCTGTTCTTTTCTGAATGTTGCTGTTTCTCAAATTTTATAAGGTGCTGTGGTCTTAAGGGAGGATAGAAAAATGTTCTGTAACAGTATCCTGCAGGTCTTGTGCCTGTGTGTACACATGTCGTGGTTTAACCCCAGCCAGCAACTAAGCACCACACAGCCGCTCGCTCACTCCCCCCTTGGGATGGGGGAGAGAATCAGAAGGGTAAAAGGGAGAGAACTCGTGGGTTGAGATAAGAACAGTTTAATAATTGAAGTAAAATAAAAGAGAACAGTTAAATAGGTAAAGCAAAAGCTACGCACTCAAACAAAGCAAAACAAGGAATTAATTCGCTACTTCCCATCGGCAGGCGGGTGTTCGGCCATCCCCAGGAAAGCAGGGCTCCATCACGCGTAACGGTTACTTGGGAAGACAAACGCCATCACGCCAGATATCCCCCCCTTCCTCCTTCTTACCCCAGCTTATATACTGAGCATGACGTCATGTGGTATGGGATAACTCTTTGGCCAGTCTGGGTCAGCGCCCCTGGCTGTGCTCCCTCCCAGCCCCCCCCCCCCCCCGTGCACCGGGCAGAGCACGGGAAGCTGAAAAGTCCTTGACCAATGCAAGCGCTACTTAGCGACTATTTAGCGGTACTTAGCATCGACATTGTTCTCGTCCTGAACCCAAAACACAGCCCCATACCGGCTACCAAGAAGAAAATTAACTCTATCCCAGCTGAAACCAGGACAACACAGTAGCATTGAATCTTAGAAACAATTATTTTCAAACTGAGTAAACTAGGTGGTTGATTTTAAAAAAAAAAAAGTTTTTTTTTTAAAAATCTCTAATTCCATAGATTCTATATATCTCCTTGGAACAAGGTTTCTAGCTGTCACTGTTCTCTTAGTTACTGGAAATTCTCATCCATAATGCCTTTACAGGTATAGCTATTATCCTGAGCTACAAAATTTCTGAAAAAGCAGAATAGCTAATAATTTGATAATGGAAGACATCTGGATACTTCCAGATAAAGCTCTTCAAGTGATGGCAGATACCTAAAAAGAAAAAAAAAAAGGTGGGGGGGAGTATCTAAATATCTTCTCTAGCAGATTGTCATGAAAGTTCGAGAGGCTTAAGAAGGTGGGGTTCAGCTTTACTGGTGAAGTATTGCATCTTGACGGCTCTTGTTATTCTCAAAACTGTTGGTGATGTCAAAGGTTTTCAGATATTCAACCATTGTACACCTTTCAGCTGTGTTAAGTTCAAATCCTCTAGTGATATGCTGGCATTATGTTTTTGCTCCATCTCATCTGTCGTCTTAGTCTGCGCTGGCTAACCACTGTTGCCATTTTCTGCCCTTTGCATATTCAGAAAGGGAAACTGTAGATCGCTTGAAATGTTTTGATCTGTACAGTCATTGAGTTTTCCTCAAGAATAGGCTAAACATCATGTTCATTTTAGTAAAATTGAGTTGGGGAAACGTTGGCTGGACAAGTAATACTTTTCTTTTGTCCATGTGGGCAAACCAGTTTTTCTTGTTCAGTGGTAACTAGCATAATATAAAATATGTGTATTTGGGTTGTAGTTTCTTCGTTTCATTTGTAATCTAGTATTTTGGGGGGATCGTTTTAAGTTTTCCTGTGCTGCTTATATCAATCTTGACATTTCAAACTGTAAAACTGTAATGAAACCCGCAATATGCTTCAGGAAAGCTAGCAGAAAATTCCATTATTCAGCACCTGAAGACCTTTTATTTTGGTTTTTCCTCTTTATGAATGTCTTCTGGTTGTTTTCTCATCAGTTGTATGCATAGGTCACAGTATGCTTATGTGCAATTTAATGCAGACAGTGACCTGGTGGGGACTTAAATTGTAACATTTAGTAGCATTGTCCCGGTCGTATCAATGTTTCTGAAAACAGAATGTCCTTAAGCAAGTCCTTTGAGAAATCTGGCCTAGCAGAGCTCACTATTAGTGCTCCCAGTTAGTGCTCAGGAAAGCTGTGATGAGCTTGTTGCTAGCTTTCATATTGAAGACTGATCTATGATATTTCTAGCCCTGGAAAGAAACTCATTATTAAGGATATGTTTCCTCTTCTTATATATAGTGAAATCTGTAAGATAAAATAAGAAACTATTTCTACGGCCTTCAGCTGTTGAGTTCCATTTTGGGTTTTAGGCATACTGTAATAAAAAAACAGGTAACAGGAAAACCATTCCCCATACTAAAGGTACTTTGATTTTTTTTTTCCTGAATTTTTTCTCTTTTCTTCCAGACTCATCTAGCATAAACAGATACATTGTACAACAAATTTTATGTTTTGGTTGATGATTGTTAGCAGTGGCCGTTAATTAGGGTGAGATCTGGTAACACAGAAATTTTCTTTGGGAAAGAGAAGTAATGCTATGAAATGGTCTACAGCATGGAAATGACCATTCATACTAGTTAATCTAAGTTTCTCTGTTTTGTAAATTAAATTCCATTTCTTCAGAAGGCAAAGTAGTAAAAGACCAGGTAGAAGAATTGTCTGATGAGCCATGTCTGACCTGTGGTTCACCAGTAAGAACTTTCTGCTTCACTGTGCTGATGCTTTTTCCAAGTGCATGTTTTGCTGAGAAGCTAAATACTGCAACTCTAGTAGAGCTGTGTATCTGCTGATTACTGAATGCGACCAGTTTCTGGAGAAAAATGGTTCTTTTAAAATTTTTTAACAGAAGTGCTTCTTGTTAGTCGATCACGCTTTTTCCTTGCATGTGTGCAGAAAGAACTTGGAGAGGTACAAAGCAGTCTCTGCTTTCCATGCTCAGATGCCAATTTAGATATAAGAAATGCTGAGTGGTGTGATCCATAGTGGCGTTTCAAGTCAGGTTTTCAAACACTTGGTCAGATTTGTGTTGATGTGGACACAGCTTTGGGTGCGCTGGCCTTTAGGGAAGCTTGAGAGGTCATGGCTGTCATGTTAATACACAGATTTTAACTTTTCTATTGAGAACTAATACAATTTTGCTTTTTGAATGCATGGAGTTTAACAGTAAACTAGTATGTGAATACAATTTAAATAAGTGATACTAATTTTTGTAGAACTTTATTATTCTCCTTTACTCATTTATTTTGGTACCTGTTCCATGGAGTTTTGAATCTGATGGGTTAAAAAATACTGTTTTGTGGAGATGAGATGCATTTTTCACTGGTAAAAATACTTGCTCAAGCAGAACGTTGTTTTCAGTATCACACTTAAACAGACACAAAACCCCCTCACTAACATTGTTTCTGAAGGTACCACTCCCAATGTTTCTTTATCTCTCATTCTACTTTTGTTGATCTGGTTGTGGAAATTAGTAGAAGTTGATGAAACAGCTGCAAGCTGGCTGTTTGAGTTTGTGTGGTTTGGGGTCAAACAAAAATAGCAGTACTTATGTTGGAAAGAGGGAGGACTGTGCTGAACTGATTATACTTGTAAATGCACTGGAGTTTTACCTAGAGCACTGAGCCAAAATGGGTGCTTGTTTTGGAATAGACTTAATTAAAGTTTTGTTCAAAGGCTTTTTTGGTAAACCTGTTAACTCAGTTTGGGAGCACTGATTTGCAGGGAACTGGTTAAGGATGTACTGTTGTTTCTCTCTCTCTTTTTGTTGCTGTTTCTACAGTTGTTCAGACTCCTTGTGCCTTTAGCAGTTGCCTTATGTGAGACAGTGGCAGAGTGGCTGGGATGCCTCCAGCTGGAGAGGATTCTCTGAAAGAACAGCAACAGTGTGGCACACCGTATTACCTACGTATAGGAGGAAGAGGAATGGTAGGAAAGGAACATTCAAGCTGTATTAATTAGTGAAAGCCATGTACACACTTGTGTATAGGCTGATCACTTGTGAGCTTGAGGGAGGGAAGATGCTGGTGTGGAGTCCTCTAGCCGCTTTTGTTACCCTGAGAATTAGGTTCTGATAAATAACACTTCTTACCAACCTCTGTCAGATCTTTTCTGAAAATCCAAATAATGTTTTTCATCTTTAAACAACCCAGCTAAATGTAGTTGACAAGAATTTTGATGGACAGCTAAAGTATATCTGGGTTTCTACACAATTCAGTTTTGTTTGTCACACTTAGGAGGCTTGAAATAATTTATTATTTTGAGACAGGCTAAAGTTTGGGAACACATTGTTTTTTTTTATAAGCGTAAAGATGATCTCACTTTCATCTGTCTTGACAGATGTCGAGCTGTTAATATCAGCTATTCTATGCTTCTCTGGAGTTTTCACTGCTGCTGTTTGTTTGGGACATTTTGTTTAAACCAGCTTATCACCCTAAAGTACTGTTTGTAACTAATTCTCAGAACTGCTCCTGGCACCCTTTAAATGTGAGTGCAACATTTACTATCCTGTGGCATAAAAGCTGGCTTCAGTATGTGCATATTAGTAGCTGAGTCATTTGCTGTGTGCAGTCAGAGCTCTTTAATGCATACTATCCAGACCTAGTGAGTGGTTTAAATTATTTGTTCTAACACTTCACCTCTTGACAGATGTATGACAGTGCGGCGCCCTAGAAATGCAGGACAGGCTGTAAGGTATGGGTTGATACATAAGATGAAAGAGCTGTATGTTCTAAAACACCAGAATATATAACCATGGGGATACATCATTTCAGTTTCCTGAAAGTAACAATTACTTTCATCACCATTATAAACAGGGAAGTTGTGCTGCTGTTGAGGAGACAGCTGTCTTGCTACCTAATCACGTTCATTCCAGTGCATATCACATCTGTCAATCAGGCTCTCTATTTTTGACTTCAGGAGCAAACTTAGCCATCATTAGCATGATACATGTGTTGTAAGGTTAAGTGGGGTAGAGAGGCAATTCGGAGATAATTCTAACCAGTTGGTTAAGGTTTTCTTGATTTGTTTGTATTCTATTAAAATGGTTAAGTTGGAATAGGCCCAATAAGAAGTTTTTCAAGAAGTACCTTTTCCCTTATTTTGTACTTTTTTTGAATCTGAACTTAATTGCACCTCCTGCTTGTGTGTCTGGGAGGAATGACAGTAATGGAATGTAGAAAAGATAGGACTGGGAGTGGCTTTGGACCTCAGTTTTCAGGTATGTGTTCAGGGACATGAAGGGCTTCTGCAAGTATGTTGGCAGCCAAAGGAAGACTAGGGAAAACATGGAAAAAGCTGAGGTACTTGATGCCTTTTTTGCCTTGGTCTTCGGCAAGATTTGCCTTCTGGAGGCCTAGGCCTTGGAGACTAGTGGGAAAGTCTGGAGCAATGAAGACTTAGCCTTGGTAGGGAAGGACCAGGTAAAGGAACATTTAAACAAATTTGCTATAAGGAAGTCCATGGTACCTGACGGAATGGACCGATGAGCATTGAGGGAGCTGATGTCATAGCAAAGCCGCTCTCAATTATTTTTGAAAGACCATGACAATAGAAGAAGATTCCTGAGGACTGCAAGAAAGCAGATGTTGCTCTTGCCTCCAAGAAGGGCAAGAGCGTCTGGAGATTTACAGACAGATTAGCCTCACCTTGATCCCTGGGAAGATGATGGAGCAAATTCTCCTGTGAAGCCATTTTCAAACATATGAAGGACAAGAAGGTGATTAGCAATAGTCATCATGGATTTGTGAAGAGGAAATCATGCTTGACCAACCTGTGAGCCTTCTGTAACGAAATGACTAGGTTGGTGGATGAGAGAAGAGCAGCTGATATTGTTTGACTTTAACAGTGCTTTTGACATTTTCTCCCGTAACACCCTCATTGACAATCTAAATGATGACACATAGGCTAGATAAGTAGACAGGTGGATTGCAAACTGTCTGAAATGCTGGGCTCAAAGGATTGTGAGCAGTGGCACAAAGTCCAGCTGGAGGCCGATTACTAGTGGTGAACCCTAGGGGTTGATAGTAGGGCCTGGGCTGTTTAATGTCTTCATTAATGACCTGAATGATGGGACAGAATGCACTCTCAGCAAGTTTGCAGATGATACAAAATTGGGAGGAGTGGATGACACAACAGATGGTTGTGCTGCCATTCAGAGGGACCTTGACAAGCTGAAGAAATGGGCTGACAGGAATCTCATGTTCAAAAACGTTCAACAAGCAAATCCGCTAGAAGGGTGTCTGCATTCCAGCACCGTCATCCCTGTACTTCACTGTTTGTACCATTGCCAGCTGTTGGCAGACTGCTTGTACTCGGGCTTGGGCAGCATAGTGCCATTTAAGTGTGGTGATTAGACTAAAAATATGCAAAACTGTTTGGAGAGAGCTATCAAAGTCCTAGAGAAGAATGTGATAACAAAACTAAAACATTTATTTTAAGGGTACTTGAAGTGTCGAGGAGGCAATTTTCATGGTTATGGACCGTTATTTGATGTCAGAGTTCAATGAAGCAAGGAATGTGAAAGTGGTTTTAATCACAGCTTATGTAATGACTTGCCCCTTGAAAACTTACAGGGTTGCTGCTGTCTAGCCCTGTGTTGCTGAATGCTTGGTACAGTCAGCCCTGCTGCCACAAGTTGCATGCGGTTTGTAAGTTATTTCTTTGTGAAAGTGCAACATCTTGTCCAGCTGTCTTTAAGTCTTCAGAACTAGTGCTGCCACTTTATGTTATTGTTTCCTTAAGCACATCTTTTTCAAGATTTCAGATGTTTGTATAGTCTTGATTTGCAGTTCTCATCTTTAGAATTGTTTTAGCTGGAGTTAACGGTCGCACAAAAAGCAGATTGTGAAGAGACAAAGCCTTTGAGTATGAAGACTAAGAGTGCTAGGAACAGACTCCTTAAGTTGTCTGTGTTTATGGGTAACCAAAATAGCTTTAATAGAACTGTTGGGGTGTATGTTAAGCATCTTGTACGTAGCCATATAAAGCATAATACAAGAAATTGGAGTCCAAAAGAAGCACTTGACGAAGATGACCTGGATTGATTGTCACGCCCAGACTTGCACAGTAAGTAGAGGTTGTGTGAACTCTGGAAGGTTTTCATAAACCTTTTAAAGCAAAATTCTAATGTGACTACACTTGCTTGAAGGAGGGAGAAGCAACAGTTCTGTGGCGTCGGTGCTGCATCCAATCTTAGAAGCAGGTAATAGTTCATAAGCTTCAGGAGAAAACCTTGGAATAGCTATATGATACAAATGATGCTCTTTTCTGCTAAAAAGCCCCATGTATCAATTTCTGTTACTTAGGGGTTTGTGCTGGTCTGTTGTAGTACATCTTTATCATGGTCTGAAACGGTGACATCCTTCCATGGCTTTGTTCCTTCATGAATGGTGGTGTATGACTGAAAAAAGCCATCACAAGCTTCTAAGTTATAGGTAGTCTCCAGAATGGAGATTCTCATCAACACAGTTAAGCCAAAATAAAAAAAAAAATATAGCTTGATTAATGTGATTATGCAAAGAAAAATTTCAACTTGGTGCCACTAATACTTGACTGAGATGTTTATCTATACACACAACACCTTCATGGGCTTCTGTGGTTACCTTTTTACTTATGTTGGCTTGGCAGATTTGTCACAGCTAAGAGTGGATTTTATTAGTGCATCAGTGATAGATGTCCATGTGAATACATTTAGATAATGATGTTGCACAATTATCACAAGTTTGTATGAGAAGGCAGGCTGGTTGGCTGGAGGTTTAAAGGAAAAAAAAATCTCTCCTAGTGTACTGAATCTAGAAATATTGTTCCATATGCTCTATGGATTCCAAGGTACTGTTTTATAACCACTTTTAAAGGGGTATTCTCAAGCTTATTTATAAATCAAACTCCTGAAGACTTAAATTTGCTGCAGCATTTTCTGTTGACAAATGTACCTAAGTGCCTATGCATCGTCATACTGCAATCAATTGCAATCAGTTTGGCAATTGCTTAGATAATCCTTGTTGGAAGGAATATGCCAATGGAAAAAGGTTCCTGTTTTAATCCTAATAATGCAAGCTGGAATGTGTGTTGTCTGCTGGATTGTTATTTGAAGTGGATGCCAGAAATTCTTATGATAAAATCAGTGATAATCATTATGCCAATTTAAGGAGACACCAGCTCCACCCCAGAAGTTCATAGGAAACAAAATCTGGAAGATGTGATCTGAGATGAGACTGTGTGTTAGCCCTGGAATACCTCTCACTTACTTCAAATGTGGGTACCCAAATTCTAGAAGCCTGGCTGCCTGTGTGACCTTAGGTTTATTTCTTGTCTATGAAATTGATCTTAGAATTTTGAGATGCTCTTGGCAAGGAATTGATAAGAAAAATATTTATACAGTTGCAGCTGTATGGTTCTTCCTCATGTATATACTTGATTCCAGATGTCTAGATCCAAGCAGGAATTAAATGGGGTTGATTTTCTTTTTAAAGGGATAGTAGTCAGTCAGCTCCCTGATAGGTGCAGCAGAGTGACTACTATGTAGTTTGCTGAAGATTCTGAAGTGGCAATACAGTTAAGTGTTTTAACGGAGGTGTTTTCTTATTTAAAAGAGGAGTAATTATGGCACAGTGTAATATGCGAACCATAGCATAACAAGCAAGTAGGCAGTCCAGGAGGTGATAAAAACTCAGCCAAGGTTTTTTGATAAACTTCGCTCAATCTGAAATTGGACCTCAAGAGCAACTTTTGCACTTAGATCTTGCTCAGTGCAATTTAAGCTGAACCCTAAAAATACAGTGAAAGCAAAACAGTTTTGTAACAACTCTTTGAAGAAGTGAATTTTTCTTTGCTGCAAGTTTGTACAAAGCCCAAGTAGCAGCTCATAATATAGCTGTGCTTTCTAAAAATTTGTTTATGAATCTTTTCTATCTACTAACATATTTTATCGCTATTTAAAATAGCTTTTGTGAATTTAGCAATACTTTTAGTTCCTGAAAAATAGAGATCTCAATCTTACTTTGCTTTATATAGGAAAGGGTGTGTATATATTATAAGGAATGTAACCGGAATCTGTAAATCTTGACATCTGGTTTATTCAGTCTGGATTATGTGATATGTTTTGTCATTGTGTAAAAAGTACAGTATGTCAGTGTGCTTCGCTGTTTGCGTATATTAAATCCTAGTTCAAGTGCAAATTTTGACTCTGTGACTTGGCTCTGTGTTTTGCTATGTGTCGCTTGCACAATTCTCTTTGCTATTTGATAAAATGACATTCTGTGCCTCAAAACTCTTAGCTGTTATTTTAATCTGATGTTAAAAACTAAGGTAATGCTTTTTATCTAGCATATTAAGAGCTTGAACTGGAAAAAAATATTAACTGTTTGAGATCTCATCTGCCAGCTTTTTTTCTTCCCCATCTCAGTTTCAAATGTAAATATCTAGAAATGCAAACTGAGTGCTGACACTTGGTAACTGAACTAAACATGAGAGCAAGCTTGTCCAACTGTCTCATTCCGGTAAACATTTTTAAGGGTTTATAGCACTAAACCAAACCTCACTGAATGAAGCTTTTATGTAGTTTTCAGTAGACATTTTACTAAAAAAAAGATTGAAATACTGTTGCTTATTTGCTCAATGCTCTTCATTTGCACAAACTTCAAGAAAAATGCAGAGATCAGTGCTCCATCTTGGGGAGAAATGGTAACTAAATATAAAGGTCTAATATTAAAAACACAGTAAAATCACATTTGAAGTAGTCATTCAAGTGGTCTGGGTCAGTCTCTTTGTTAGTTGTGTACTTGAGAAGATAAGACTTCTTGACCAGTAAAGCAGTAATTTTACTTACGAGGGAAATTGGTAAAATATTACCAGTTCATTTAGGAGCCCTGCAGTTTATTATTGACCTAAACAGCTTGTTCTATAAGGACTTGGTGCCAGTACTAAGAAACAGGGAAAAGGAGCCTGATCAAAATACTTGTTGACCTTGTTCCTTACGTCATGAGCATCTCCTTGTAGGTTTGGGGATGTAGTCCTAAAAAAGGAAACACAGAAAAAGCCACAAAAGCAGAAAACATCCCATCTTTCCTAAACAGATGAATACAGTTCCCTTAGTGAACAGACGTGGACTATATTCTGATAAATTCCAAATCTCTATATTGGAAGAAATAGCAAATAAATATTTTGTTCTGCTAAACCAATTTCAGGAAACATGTAACTTCAAAACAGAATGGGTGTAACAAATGAAAGCTTTCACACAAGACCACCACATACAGAGCTTAACAAATATATTGTTCCTAGTTCTGTGCAGCTGCAGAAGTGGACGTGTTCACCAGGATTTCTGAAGTGGACAAGACTTGGTTAGAAAAGCCTCGATGTACTTAGACAATAATTTTTTTGGAAGCCGAAATAAGTAACTAGCAAAACTGTATTTATTATCCTAATCTCCAAATTTGCACGCTTGTTACTGCTTTCCTGACAGGATGTTTTGGAGGACAGTGTGTCCCTTCCTTGAGGTCAAGGCAGGACAGGGAATAGATCTTCATCCTTAAGAACTGGAGCCATTTTAAACAATGATGCACCTTTGATATGTGATTGTCTGCAGAGGAGAGGGGTATCAGCTACACCACTTCCTCATATTGTTGTGTACTCAGAAACACGTCACTACGAAAGTCTCAAATCTTTACAAAGTCCATGTTATAAACTGGAGTGTGTGCAAAGCCGTAATTTATGAAAGCTGAAGACCTTTGTACTCATCAGTTTAAAACTCTACCCTTGCTTTGTAGATATAGTTTAGCAGGTTGTTTTACTCCATGTGACACAGGTGTTTTAAACGTAGCAAGATAAATTTTGAGCTCGATTTTTTTGGTTTTTTGTTTGTTAGGTTTTTTCCTTTTTTCTCCCCCCCCCCCCCCCCCCCCATGATTCTTAATTTACATCCTTGACATCTATATAGACTGACTAGTAAACAACTTTATAGTAGAATTAGAGGGCTGGGTTGGTGGGGATTTTTTTGGTTTGTTTTTAAAGCTGTGTTTTCTACTGGAAGTCTCCTTGTGAACTTTCTTCTGTGGAGCACCTCCCTTCTGTCCTTATGGGGCTGTGAGTTAGTGTTAGGCGAGTGCTGCTTCAGGATTACTTGGATTAGTGCTGCTCATTGTGTAGGTTTCCCAATTTTGAAGGAGTGTCACTGGTTTAATTTCAGTGGCATAGATGTAACATTGCAAGAACCACTTGACACAAGGAATGCAGGAGGTATCATGTCAGCCCATGAAGATTGCGTTTATTTGCTCCCTGGCCTGCACACTAAATTCTGAAACAGCAGTTTAATGTGTTTTCCCAGGTGTAGCACTCTGCTTATGGGGGTGCTGCTCTAGAAAATTTGTCCTGAAAGTGTTCTCCAAAAAAGCTGGATCCCATTTTACTGATGACATATAACATGCTTTCAGATGAGTGCAAAGGAGCTGTCTTTGTAAAATAAAATGAAATCGTGAAGGGGGATGTGTGTGTCATGCTGCGTTGTTACTGTTTTTTTTCACCAAGATCTGAATGTAAATCTGATTACAACTAAAAGAGCTGCCAGAAGATCTAATGCAATGGTTTGATAAGTGGTTAGCTCTTTTGGGAGGAGGGTTGGGAATGAATATGAATTTTCATAAGATGTTTGATTTTTCATGTTTAAAAAAAAAAAAGCTACTGTATTCAGGTAGTAGATTCTACTGACCAGAATGTCCTTTGAAACAAAATCATTGATGATCATTGATACAAAGCTGTAGACTTGCTTCAAGGTAGAAGTTTTAAGTACTGATACTTGCTAGGAATTCAGGATTTAATTAAGAAGTCGCTGACTTGCAGAAAGCCACATGCCAACTTAAGCTAAATATGTAGAATTCTAATAGAAAAATGATACAGTAATTAATAGCACCTAGAAATTTCATCAGGGATTATAATTATTATAATTATTTTGTAATTCTAAGTAAACTAGACATAATTTTGGTGCACTCGTGGCAGCTGTAAAGCACGAGTTCTTCCCCTTTAAAGGGAAGAAAAAGATGGGAAAAGGAGAGGAAGCCATGGGAGGCAGGGTGGGTAGGCTATTTGGATTAGATTTAATATTCACAACATAGTGGTGTGTTGGCTACTGTGATGAAAACTTTCTATTAGTACCTTCAGGGAGATGGGGAAGAGGGGATTATAGCTGTGACTTTCCTACTGAGAGTCTTTAATTTTGGTTTGTACAGAAATGAAGAGGACAATTGTCCAGTCCTGAGCCTTCCTGAATATAAATGTGATGTTGCCTTTCACTTACTGGATTGATACTGTGGCTTGTGTGGTTTTTTTTTTTAGCTGAGAAGTGCTTTCTTTCCTCTGCTGTTTTTAATGCAATGGAAAATGGAGATGAAAAGGCGTGAATTCTCCTTGAGGCCAGAGTTTGCAGAGAGGCACTTTCGTCTGTCTCTCTTCTTTGCGTGAGTTGCTGAGGATTGAAATCGGTAGGGGCAGCGGGGCAGTCCACCTGGGAAGCCGTGACTGAAGGGCACAGTGGAGCGGTGCCGGGCTCTCTGAAGACCTTTGTCCTCCCTGTGCAAAGTACGTACAGTACTAGTCCAAGCTCTTCTTTAACCCATAATCCCAAGCATAGTAGTGATTTGGATTGATTTAATTCAGGAAGCATTTTTGTATGTGGATGAAGGGAATGAGATGAGACTCTGTAAAAGCCCAGCATTATTCTGCAGCGAAACTTTAAAAGTTTAGCAAGCTGGAAGTCTGGCTCTAACTTACTTTTTGCTGTTAATATTAGGACTTGATTTTGTACTTTGGTTACCTCAAGTCTGGTGGAAAGCTTATTTTTTCCCCTCACATTTGCCTATAGGATATTTTGTTATGAGTGAATGTGTTCAAAACATAACGCTTTGGTATATGTTTAAATAGTAATTGATGTTGGGGGTGGGTATTTCCTGATACTTAATGATGGTTTAGAGGAGTTAGTCATCATTGGCCAGGAAATACCAATTCCAGATTAGATCAAGTTCAGTTATCTAAAAGATATTTCAGTCTGCATCTGAATGTGGTACGTTGTCAGAGACACTGTGTTCATAATAGCATCTTGTTTTGGTGCTTAATTATAGAATAAGTAGTGGTATGTGGGTTCTGTGTGCTTATAAATATGTCGTCTTGGAGTTACTGCCTTTGCTGCCCCAGCTTTTGGGAAGTGGTCGGATGGTGTTGCCTAAATTCGACTTAAGTTCTGTAACTGTAAGAATTGCTTTTGGAATCTCAAATCAAATAATACTTGCTACTTCCTGTCCCCCCTGGCAGCCACAATTGCAGTCTATGTAAATTTTACAGTATACTTTAGTTTGGGACTAAAACTGCATCTTTTCAGGTTGATCAGGTTCCTTTCCACCTTCTGAATTGGAGTGATGATTTTGTGAATCCTCAGGAAGCATTTTTCCCTCAAGAGTCTTACAAATTGTTTTATTCCCCGATGATGTTTACATCAACCTACATCCTTCAGTTTACAGATTGACTTGGTGTGTGTATGTACTTTTTCCATGCAATTGACAGAAAGTTAAAGCACTGATATCAGAGAAAAGTGGTGTTTTATTCTCTCCCCTTCCCCGCCTCCACAACCTTTATGCATATTGAAGGAGGGGCTTGTTTTGCTTATTATATTCTTTTCTACCATAGCAAAAAGCATTTTAGACTTATGTTGGATTTTCACCGTAGCTCGTCAAACTTTCTTTCAAGGTGAATTACCAGTCTTTTCATATGGTTAAGCAGATGCTATGATAAACTTTAGATCAGTATTTAAGAGATATTGAGAGGTAAAATACCAGTAAAGCTGAGTAATGTTTCCTTTTTAATTTCATTCATCCTGCTTAGCTGGGTTTAGATAAAGATGTGCCTCCTCCTTGCAGAAAAGGGTGCAGATATGATAAAGCCTTTTGTACCAGCCAGTAAACTGAACTGGTCAAATAAACTAGATGTGGAGTATACAGTAGATAGTGCATAATGATCTTAATAGCTTTGGAGATATAAAAACAGAACAAAACAACCCCCAAATTGCTGATGAGCTCCTACATAATAAATGGTATCTTGCTACTGTATAGCTTGTGCATTTTTTCTGTGCTGTTTTTTCAATATTGAGAGCTCTCTCAAGGACCTGAAATTCCAGATGTAATTTATCACCTCGTGTAACGGTATTTGAAAGCACTTCCCCAGTTTTTTGTGTGTGGGTATAAATTCATCACGATGTTCCTCTTCTGTGGTTAGGTAGTCAGAATTTGGAACCTGTAAAATCCTTTTCCTAGTTTAATTAAAAAAACCCTAGAACATATGTTGGCAAAAATTCAGTGTTCAATGTTAAGATTGGACTCTGAATCTTTATCTTTAAATTCAATACCTCAATCTTATTTTAAGCTTCTTACAAAAGATTAGATTTGATGCAGTTAAAAGGCAAAATCACTTCTCCGGTTATAGCTATACTGTTCTGCTGATTTGGGGCTGCTTAATGCCTTAATGTGAGAAGAGAAGTAGTAATCTAGAGAAGTGCTCTTATCAAATAATTGCACATGCAGTTTGAAGGGGATGGGATATTTTACAGAAAATATCTAGAAAAAGAGGTATGTATATTATAGTGAACTTTTTTGTCATGCAGCAACGCGTTTCAGTAAGGGTGGTGCCTCTTTGTGGAGGGCAGCAGTATGTTACTTCCTACAGTAACAGAGCTGCTGCCTGGGAATCCTCACTTTTCTGCTCTCTTTGGTGAAGCAGGCTCTTTGCAGCTGGATGCTCTCTAATTTTCAGATGGATAATTAGTCCCTGCTCTTCTAGGGCATGTGCATCTTATTACTTGATCTCTCTAAACCCAGTAACAGCTCATACAGGGTTCTACTCCTGTGCTTTTTAATCCAGTGTACAAGCCTTAGCTTGTACCTGGCATGATTGAATAAGTAAGTTTATTGAAGAAAACTGGACAAAAATGCAGAGGCTGGCATATGCCAATATCAAACAATGCTGGTAGTTACAACCAAAAATTGTTTTTTGTTTTATGACATTAAAAAAAAAAAAGTATTTGTAAGTATTTGCAGACCTCTTTTCCAGAGATACTTAGTCCAGATATTTGCTCCAGTCTTTACTGTCTAGGTAAACCATTTTGACTGAATATTTTGAGGGGGCACAAAAACCAGCAGTGACTGTTGTAATTCAAGGCTGATGTGAGAAGTTCTGAGAATGTTTTCATGACTTCCTCAATATCTCTTCTACCTTTTGGCTTCTTTCCATCTCAGGACAGGTGAATTTTTCCAGCTGTAATCTTGTAAAAATGTATATTGGGACTTAACTGTGTAATTGTAGGCCTCTATGCTTCCATTAAGTATTATGCTGCTATGAAATAGGCTGAAACTTCCTGCTGTCTAGGCTCGTAACTGTCTTATTAGTACGCCTAGAGATCCTTTCTTCTGCACAGTTATTTTTATAGGAGCATGCTGAAGAGTAAAGTAGCTCTATCAGTCATATGACAAGCTTGGACACCACAGGTGGAAGCAGGATTCACGAATAACACTCGATTCAGTTTATAGAACTAAACATGCTACGTGGTTTACATACACGAGAGCTGATTTAAAATGTTCCACTCTGGATGTTACCTTGCTCCTTGCCAGTTGTTTTTGCAAGTTTTCTTAGGTTATCAGTGAGCACAGCTGGAGCTGGCTAAGCCTTGCACATGCCTTGAAGATGCAGAGGGAAATGAGACATCTCCTGTAGAGAGCAAGGAACCTGCAGTGGCCTGTCCCACTGATGCAGCTGCTCAGGCTTTGCAGAAAAGTTTTGGTGTCATTGAAGGTCTTGCTTATGTTGTTGTATCCAAGAGCAGGACTGTTATTGCCTGCTAAAAACCACTGGTTTCCCATTCTCTGTCACGGAAGGATGGAGTTTATGAGCACGTTAACTGCAGAACAAAAAAAAAAAAAAAGAGTTCAGTAGATTTTATTTTTAACTTCAAGTAGACAGTGTCAGTGCTGTTTCTGATGGAATGTAATAAATGGCAGTCACGGTAAGCTGCGCTAGTTTCTATAGCAGGATATAGCTACTGCTTCTAACAGAGATGTCCTAATGTATTATGATTGTAGTAGTCTCTTACAGAATGTTTGCTTGGGAGTCGGGTGTCTCAGAACTGATGCAGGTGCTACCAAAACCTGCGCAAAACCAGACAGTTAAAGGTGGCTTCGGTTTGTGTGCACCGCAGTGTCTTTCAGATCCAAGTTAGGTACCTCCGATGTAGCCTTTATTTTGACCCAAGGCCATGTCCAGTTTGTTTAGGTTTCCCAGAAGCATTTCAGTGCACCTGACCCAGAACAAAGGCTGTCCAGGCCCTTCCTGTTGCGTGTCGTGTCTGTGTACTGAAGTGCGTACCTAAGGCAAGGGGATGTGGGCGGTGAAGAGAATTGGCAGGGAGTGTCTCAGGGCAGCCTGGCCCATGAAGCCTGTCTCACAGCCGCATTCTCATCTTACGCTCTCGCAGAGCTTTACCTTTTCATGCTCTGAATTCTGGAGAATGATACCATCTGGATTTATTTGTGTGTAGTGTAACTGACCAAGTCTGTGTGTGTAGTAATTGGTGGACTTCTAAAAACAACAGACTTCCCCCCCCCCCCCCCCCCCCGAAATGGTAAGTTAAGTACTTATGGAAACCAACAACTTAATTCTATAGGTAAAAGTGAGTGTTTCATAGGAGGCTTTTCTTTTCAAATCCTCGGTGGACTGGATTCAAATTATTAAAGGAGGTACGTGTTAGCACTTCTGAATTAGGTACAACAGTGTACCCTCAGTTAGTTCTGCTTTTTTTGACCAGTTGAGTAATGTGTTTATTCCCTGAACTAAGCTTGTGAACTTCCCCTTCATTTCTTAAAAACTGAATACCGCATCTTTTTACCTTAAGATTTTGTGAGTTTTAGAATTTGAGAGATTCTATGAAAGATCGTAAGTGAATTGTGAGGCATCCTCAGGAAGTTTATTCCTTTTTTAAATGTACATCTGAATATAGCTGAGAACATTGTGTAGAAGTGCTTTTCAAGTTCTCTGAATTCACCTTTACCAAAACCTTTAAATTTAGTGAGATCTTTAAATATTTGTGGCTGTACTCATAGTGGGAATCTTTAACCACTTACAATAGATTCAGAAAATTAGTTACTGGTTACTCATATGTTGAAACAGTTTGAACCTTTGAAATGTATTAAATAAACACTGGGGGGTTTACTTTGTATTTAGTAGATAAATTTGAATGTTTCTCTCGTTTCAAGACTTGAGCCTTACTTGGATTTGCTTTTAAACATCATACTCAGTAAGCTGATCCATAATGCTGTTAATATTCAGATTTCTACTCAAAATCTATTTTTTTCTGTGATGGCTGTCAATATTAGCCACCTTAAAAGCTAGGTAAGGTGCCACTTAGCGATAGCTGTGCTAATGATGAAGTAATTTCTTTTTACTCACATTTTAATCCTTACTTCCTTAATTTTTTCCTCCTCAGACTGAGGACATAATGCATAGTCAGTAATACGGACACATGCTGCCTGCTCCCATATCTGTGAGTAACTATATCTTGAAAAAGCACATTGTTTCTTTTCTTCCCTATTCCCAAAATAATTGTGTGAAGGAGAATTAGAGCCAGAGGACTTGGTTCTGATTTTGCACGAGGGTGAGCATGGATTAACTTTACATAATGTGCATCAGCCTGGGATGCCTAGGTTTTACAGAGGTGTTTGGTCATCTGTCTTGCTGGTGTATTGCAATTCCCTTAGTCCTTTCCAGACCCTCCCTTCAGAGAGAAGGGGAGCTCTACTGAGAGCTTCATATGTTGTAGCTATTTTAATTTTACCAACATAACTGTTTGTGTGTAACATAATATTATTATCCAGCATGAAATATAGCCTCCTACTGTGAACCTCAAGACTATCCAATATTTTAGGAATGCTTTCTAACCTTCTTTCCAGCATCAGAGAAATCAGGAAAAAAAAATTACAGGTTTGCTTTAGATGTTCTGACTGTTGTGAAATGTAAGATTATTTTTTGATCTATTCAAATTTTAATTGTTTCATAAGTCCAGGGTGGCTTCCAGAAGAGGGCATTAACAGTAACAAGATTTACAAAAATCCTTCTTATGAGAAAAGTCACTTAACTACAGAGAATATTTTGAAAAGTAGAAATATTCTTAGTAGAACAACATCCCCCCCAAAAACAATTAAACAAACAAACCCTGGAGTAAAAACAACTAAACTGCCAAAACTGGAGCAGATCATATGTATGTTCATCTACGAATATAATCTTAAGCATGGGCAGATTTTAGGTATGTTCTGTGAAGTTAATTTACCTGGTCATTCAAATCTTTTTGGGTCTTTTGCCTTATTAGATAATAAGGAAGGATGGAATTGGCTTATCTGCTCAGCACTGGTGTCCAAGTTTTAACTCGTGCTGTTTGAAATACTGAAACTTTTAAAGATTAATCTCAATTATTCTGGAAATTACTACTTCATCAGGAATTATAGACGTTCATTTTAATAAAACATGTATTCAGTCTGAGTGCATTGTCACGTTGGTAACCTATATTATAATTTTTCACTGCAGAAGCAGGATAGGAATGAGGTGGAGCAACTCCAAGTCTTACAGCTCCCCTCTGAGACAGAAAACATGGAAATGCCTCTTGCTGCAGAGTTGGGTTTGGAGTACAAAACTCGGACCTCCAGGGAGGCTGCTGATGCAGTATGTCAAACACCTGTGTTTTGTCTTCATCCTTATGTCTTGTGTTACAAGGCAGTCTGCTACCAGTTAATGCATTTTTTTTCACACAAATTTTATTTGCTTTACCTAGAAAAGGTAAATGCAGTAACAGGATTGTATGCATCAGTATGTAATACACGGGGGAATTTGTCTGTAGCCCAAACCCCTGGTTTCTTCCACAACCTTATGTCTCAGTTGCTCTGTTTTCATGAGAGTTCAGAGTGTACAGGCCGTATGCCTTAAAGTAGGCCACCTCCTGAATCTGCTGCTCTTAATTTTATATTGCTGAAACTTTACTCGGTGTGTAATTAGTATTTGGCTCTCCTACATGTGGCTCCAATCTCCTCCTATATCTACAGAACTAGATATTTGTAGCAAACCCACCTAAATGTTTTATTCCAGCGGTGAGAAACTGATTCAGTGCGCATTGCGATTCCTCCTGCGCAGTGACCAGCTGTTGAGTTTTGGCATGTGTTGCATTCCTGGGTGTGGTTGTAGGACAATCCAAGATAGCCTCGGTTATCTTGGCTTTGTTACAACAGCCCATTGCAGTTCAGAGGTTCACGTTAGAGGCTATGAAAAGCATTTCATTCCAGACTGTGTGGCTCTTTTGTCACCTTCATCTTTAGTTCTTATTTTGTAAGATTTGAGGGAGAGAGAAGTTACATGAGTAATAAGAAAGGCCTGGTGTAGTTCACAAACTCAACACATTTTTTTAAAGTACTGTGAGTCATGGGAATAAAAATTTCTGTAGTTGTGGTTGCTTTTCAGCTTTGGGGTTTAGAATCCTGGGTATGCTGAATTTCATCCTATTCTTTCTGCTATAGATTCAGGGTTAAGGAGGTTTCATCTTGTAACGCTAGTAAGTCTACTTCCAGGCAACATGACTGTAATGTTTAATCTTGAGAAGCTTCTAAAATTCAGGTTGACTGACCAAGACAGGACTCAGCTGTGAGTTAAGGTTGAACACAGAAGGACTAAGTACAGGAAAGAAAATGAGGCCTGAACATGGAAAAAGAAAACCCATAGTAGCTGTCAGACATGATGCATGGACTGCAGCCCCTTCTCGTGACAAGGAACTCCCAACAGGCAACGTGAATATGAGAGTACTGGAAACTGTTGTCACTTAATAGTGTTGGCATCGCTCAAACTCAGGACTCAGACTTGGAAAGGCTAAGAAAGTTCTGTTGATTTGTATAGTCAGACACTGTGTACTTCATAGAAATGTTTCCATATAATCCCTGTATAAACAGTGCTGGAGGTCAACTTCCAGTGTCTGTGTTTCACAATAGAGAGAGGTGGAAAAGGAGAACCTGATTTTTTGCAGATGTGACCTCTTTCTTTATAGAGCGTTTTCTCATAGACAGTGAGGGAACGATAAGAATATAAAACTCATTAAGAACTCTGAACTTTTTCAAATACTTCAGCTCTCCTTAACAGGAAAGATTGAGTGACTAAACTAGTCTGCCCTTGCAAATTCTTACATTATTACTTCTGCAGCTTGATAAATTTCGTTGAAGAAGCCTTATTCATGTAAAATATTGAGTGTAAATAACTGAAGAATGTGTTATTGCATAGATGATTGATCTTTTTGGGTAATATTTGTGATTTTATCAACTTTGCCTAACCACTGGAAAAATCAATTTGGCATAACTCTTAAATATGCTTGGTGTAAAATTTGAGGAAAGGTGGTTTGTGGCTTTCAACAGTACTTTTTGAGGCATGTAATTCAAATGCCTGTAGGCACTTGCATAATTTTACTGTCATGAGGCTAAATTGGCCAGAGAAACATATGTAATAGCTACTTGGCTGCTTCTCTTCCTAATTTATAGAAGTTCTGTGATGCTGCTCTGTCTGAGTAGGAATCCAGCTTATCAAGTCTCGATGCTGTGATAAAATGCTTGTATTTAGAAGGGAAGGCTTTATAGAAATGCTTTCAGCATCTCTGTCTATGGTGGTAAGCTAGGCTGCTACAAATGTTAAAAGAAACCTCTTAGAGAGATGAGGAATTCTGTAGTTCTTGTCTGAGAACCCTTTCCTTTTCCAGAAAATAATACTACTGGAGGAGACCACTGCCTTTAATAGTGGTAGCTGTTTGTTTGGTGCGATGTGCGCTGCTCCAGAAAGCTTGCAGGTAAGATGCTGCTGTGTAGATGATCTCAGGAGGTGTAGTTTGAGCTGGGAAGATGCAGAACAAACTGTAAGCAGAGTAGAAGGATGGCACTGTAATATAGGTAAGTGGCACGTGATGGACAATCAGCCTTTGAAATGAAATCTGTCCTTTAAGAAGTGATGTGAGGTATTTGCATCCAGCAAGTGCTAGAAAACACACATAGGAAGACCCTACCCCTTCTGATGTAGACTCCCCTTGGTTTGTTAGTGCTTTGTTGATGTATGTTTGCAAGACACTAGTTGCCATCAGTTAACCATGGGTAAAGATTGCTAAAGCTGTTGGAACAACGGTGCAGTTTGAGTGGACTTTCTAAGTTCTGCCATGTGCACTAATGTGTTCTGGCCAAGTGAAACGTGGCTTTGGTAATCTCAAAGGGACATGAGGTGATGCCTGGTCCCCCAGGGATTGCGGTCAAGATCCATTCTTGTTGAACTTGCCAGCAAGAAGGGATATGCCAACTTCTTAGGGAGATCTGATTTTCTAGAGTGAAATAAACTGGCTTTCCATCTCAATTCAGTACCTATGTCACAGACTCGCTATTTGCAGCATAAGTTCCATTCCTGTGAATGTAGGAAATAAGGTGAAGTTTAATGTACGCAGAGGAATTGTAGGATAATTGAGGAACGTATAATTGATTCCCTGTGAAGGAAGGTGGTGTTGACTCCTGCATAATTTTAATGACATTCTAAATGGTGGTATCCATATTATCAATGTCCTATATGCTGCCTATTGTATAAGGGACAACTGCACACTCTGTAGGGAATAGACTATTTTCTTTTTTTTAATGGTTTCTGGACTTAGAAAGGGAAGGCAGAGGGCACTGTTAAGAATGGTGATCTATGAATGGAGTAGTTACAGTACAGTCACCTGCCAGAATAATTGAGTTTATTCAAGGTGCTGCTTGAATCAGTGGACCCTGTGACTAGTCACTGGTGAAGATAACACAGTTGTGACTTTTATGGTTGTGTGAATCTGGCAGCACAATATCCGGTAATCTTTGCACCGAGTCCCTATCATGCTTGCCCAGCTGCTAGATGCCAGCTGTTACATTGCAGGCATTTTTAGACTGCTTTCCTCTTCACCCTGTCTTCTGCTTCCAAGCTGAGTTGGCACCCCGGGAAGCAGCTGTCTTTTGTGGAAGTAAGGTGATGTGTTGCCATCTTGGTATGGAGAACAAGGCACATCATTTCATCTACCAGCCTGGGCAGCAGCAGCATGATTTCCTACTTGCCCAGGCTGTAGAGCTCATACTGCTTCTATGTCAAACTCATTCATGCCAGGAGTGAAATTTGTTGCTTGCCACTGTGGTCATCCATTGGCAGGCAATGCACAATATGGCAATGGTAGAATCTGAATATGTTATTCAGAGGAAACTCCTGCAAGTGATGACTTGGTTACTTTGATCTGCCGCTTGCTCTGTGCTGTGTCTGGTTTTGAGGAGTGACTGGTAGCAGTGCGCCGTGCTGCAGATGTGGAATGGCAGGTGCAGGATTTCAGGGTCGTTGGGTGATATTTCTGTCTGTGCTGAGCTTGAAGCTTCATTGATTGCTCTGATGAACATGAGGCCCAGTGAGAATGAAGACAATTTTCCTGGTTGTTTCCTGTTTGACTGTTCTTGTTCCTTTGCCAAGCAGTTTAAAGTTGGGAAGATGACAGCTAGTGTATGAGTAAGAGGCTACTGCAGCCTCATGGTTTTCCAGCATGTTACTTCTGGGCAATGCGCTTTTTTCACTCTCTCTTTCTGCCACCAAACTCCGTGTGTTGCAGTAGATTGTCATAGCTGCTTTACCGTAGTGGACAACAGCTGATGTAGAAAGGTGACAGACATCTGTGGAATTCACTGTTCCAGCCTGGCCGAGGTCATTCATTCAAGACTGGTGTGCTCATGAGGGCTGCTGGCATCAGTGGGGCTGCTGAGTTGCCACTGTTCTCAGCAGCCTTGCCCATACTCCGGTACTGACTCATGGGCAGCCTGATCTCCCTCTGGGAGAACATAACCTACTGCGTGGCTCTGGGATCTGTTTAACCATCTGAAAGAGATGGAAGCGTGATCCCATGTATGATAAACGGGATCCTATTTTGTTTAAGATCATGGCAGGAGTGAGGGAGGTAATGTCTATACTAGTAACATAACTAATGTGAGGGCAGCTTTAGGGATCTGTATTCTCTGTACTTGCCTTTGTAGTTCAGCGTGATGTTACTATTGGACTTTCTTCCTGGATTTGAACAACAAGAAAGCCAAGGGCTCAACTTCTTCGAATAATGAACATCTTTGTCTTTTTGTCAAGCTGGCAGCTTATTTTAAATAAAGTTAATAGATGCTCAGTTGCAGTACAATATGCAATATTTCTGTATGTCTTACCTGACTCTAGCTGACAAAATCGGCTTTACTGATGGCTTGAGATATTTCTGACTTAATTCAGCAGATATTGCTTGTAATTATCCTTTAATTTGAAGCTTTCGCTGAAATAGAAGGCACTTCTTCATGCTCTTCTGCTGTTTTTCTTAAATTGACCATTTATTTGCAGATCAGGGCTAAAATAAACACAGTAGTTTAGAATCTCTTAGGTGGGAGAACTGTTCATGAGTAACTGCGAAACAGGAGTTTTGTGAATGTGAGTATTTATGGGATTTCGTTATTCATGGAAGAAGGTGATAGTCTTAGCTCCTTGTATAGATAAACTGGGACCCTGAAAGGCAGCACTAGCATTTTGAGATGCATATCTTAAGTTTGTCTTTTCAATATATGATTGATCAACTGTTAAATTGGTGTTGGTTAAACTTTGTCTTACTAATAAGTGTTCTGTGTCTTGCTGGACTAAGAGTATGGGAACACTTTTGATCTTAATTTCTAGATTCTACAGACAATTTCAGTGGAGGTTGTTTATTATTATGTGAAGGTTATTCTAAACTGTTGGTATTAGGATGCACATTGTGGCCTTTTCTTAAAATCCATTTTGAGATGTGAGTACAACTTGTAAGGAAAACATACCTGCCAAGGCTTGTTCTGGCTTTTAATGCATGTTTGTTTATAGTACTTGTCTGTATTGTAGCAGAAGGTCCATGCTGATCTTGAAAGAGATAATAAAACCTGTATGCTAACAGTTGGAATTAATATGGCGAAGAGAAAGCTAACAGAAAAAAGTTGAATTAAGATCCCAGTATTTTATGACCGGGAAGGTGGTACAGTAAGGCTGAATCCATTATATTCTAAGCCAAAGACTTGGCTTGTGCACTACATTACCATAGATTTAATTTTGACTAGAAGCTGAAATGCTGATGTGAGTGCTTGCAGTGCAGTTAGTAGGTAAAGCAGTTTTACTAGTTTGGAACATCAGGTAATGAATTGAGATCCCCCCCCCCCCCATACTAGAGGATGTTATATTGGACTAACTGGTTTAAATGTTGTCTACAGGCTGGAATTAAGATCTCATTGTGGTGCTGGAAAGACCAAGTATTTTGACTATATTGTTAGAGAATTAAACATACTGCTTTTTCTTGATTAATGTTTTCTTAAAAAAAAAAAATCTTCATTATCATGGAGGAATTTTGTAATTATTAACTTGATATTAGGCAAAAAGGGTGAAAACCATCTGTTTGGATGTCTGAGTTATTTGTTTACAGAAACATATTTTCATTGTTAGGTATACTTAAAGTAGGTTTGTATAACTGAACTGTTTTTTCTCTCCACTGAGTCTAATGGGAGTATAAATAACCAGTTTGGATGTGGACCCCTGGATTTATAGACATCTCAAGTTGTATGTGATAATTTGTACTAAACATGTAATTGTGGATTCATAGTATATTATTGCTGATCAGCAATATTGTGTTACTAATTTTAGTGATCATAATGAAACCTGGTAACTTCTGTGAAAGGAAATGTCTGAAAGATTACTATCAGCATTTCAAAAAATAGCGCCTGTGAGATTTCATAGCAATAGCAGTTAAATTCCTATCTACTCCCTCCATAAAGACAAACATTACTATCCTTATAAGCAAAAGGCTTTAAATGCCGAGTGATAGGAAGAGGGAGGAGGGAGGGAAGTATGCATCTGTTTATAAGAGCTGATCTGAAAAACTTTACTTGGAGTTCTTCCAAAAAAACCCAAACCTTAAATGCAGTCTGATTGATTTGTCTTTTTGTCCCTTAATTTTTTTGGACCAGAAAAATCCCCCACCCCAAATCCTCCCCAGTTCTATTGAGATTCGCCCCTGCTGCTGTTACCCCTACTGATAATATACAAACATTGAAATTAGTAAGATAAAAGGTTTTGGCATAGGTCTGAGAAGCTTCAGGTCTGTTTCCACGAACAAAGGAAAATCCAGCCTTGACTGGAGTTGTGGCAAGTTGGTACAATGGTGTAACAATTTCAGATTGTGGGGTTGTTCTTTAAAAGAAGCACTTGAAATAATCTAAAAATCCTTTGGCTTTTGAGGTACAGGGATGAAAGGACGCAAGTTCTCAGATGAAACCTTTTTTAGCCCATATTGGACTTGAGTTTATCTTCTCGCTAATTTTTTTTTCAGCCCATAGGTCCATATTTTTTTGTATATCCATGGAGTCAAGGTTATAGCTTCAAGAGAGAGGGATTTTGAGAAAGGGATTTTTAAGAAAAGTACTATTGCAGAACCTGAGGAAAAACCGTAAGTCAATCAAGTCAACATATTCTTGCTACTGTCATATGAACATTATGTTCTGGTAACTGATTCTGTGACACTTGGGGTCAGGGAATTTTTTGCCACAAATTATGTAGATCAGGATTTTATGAAGTTAAATACTTTTAAAAGAGATCATCTCTTTAGTTGTGTTGCTATACCTAATTTTCAAAATCACTGAGTAAGCGTGCCACTGAAGTTGTGCTTGGATCTTCTTAAGGCTTCGCAGTAAGCAGACATGGGAAATGTTAGGCACAAAATGAGGTTTTATGTGCTGTGTAATCATAAAGAATACTAGTTGTGTATATACAAAATTGTACCAGAAAGCTGGAATTGCGTTAGAGTACCCTGTTTAGACACCTCTCATAGGGACTATGGTGACAGATTCCGTAAACATCTTGAGTTCTTCTGTGAGTGATGAAACATATGGCTTGCATTAGACTCTAGAGAGGATGCAGAGTATTTTTAAAGGTGTTTAACTGGTGGGGGAATTCAGAAGACATTGCATCCTGTGTGCTTAAAAGAGTTGGTAGTTTGTATCTGACTTCATTAAGCTAGCTTCTGATTTGATTACATTTATGTAAAGCAAAAAAGATTTGGGATATAATCCTGTTAGTTCCTGGTAATGTTTTGCATAGAGCTATTATGAGAAAAGAGTTACGGAACAGTTCAAAACTTGCACTGGACAGGTGTACAGATGTTAACATTAATTCCTAATATAATAAATAAGAATATTGCTGTAAAGAAAAATTTATATTCTTAGAAGTCAACCACATTTGCTGTGCTGGACACCAGAGCGAGTTCTCTCAGAAGATTCTGCACATCTTTTATGTGAAAGTGAACTTTTTTGTGTTGCTAGGCTTGTTGAGGGATGATCAAATGATTTTCCGATATTCTGACAGCCAGAAAAAGTTACTGTGTCTTTTCTCTAGGCTCATTTTCACTATCAAAACCTGACATTTTCACAAAAGCTTGATGCAAAGCCTTCACAATTTCACTTTGTGAGTTATAAATTAATATTAAAAATGTCTTTTGTGACACTCACCCTACTCTTTGCATTGCCTCAGTCAAAAGCGTGGCAGATTTAGTGTGAACAAGCTGAAGAAAAGGCACAGATAAAAGGACCTTAATTATATTTATCTAACTGTTGGAGGATGGGAGCGAGTGAAGTGTCTTGAACTGCCACATAACAGCTGCCAAGCAGTGACTGACTGAAGTGCTCGGGCCTACTGCAGTAATGCTATAACAGGGAGTCATCTGTTATCTTGTGAATGTATGAGCTAATTTTTCCTCACACATACTTCATGGCAGTTTAAGCTAACTTTCATTTTCTAATTGAGATTGACTAGTGCACACATGGCTTGTTGCCACAGTAATTCAAATTTTGTCAGCTATCCGGAATATACAAATTCATGTGCTGATTTTTATTTAAATGTCTTAAGCTATAGAAACTTCTGTTTCTGTGTGCTTGGGAAAGGGAGATCCTTACCACGTGTAGTGAGCCAGCTCTTGCTGGTCCTGGTGTAGCTGGGTGCTCATGACTCTGCCATGACAGCTGTAACACAGGGGTTTGGCCAGCTGACTTGGTGGTGAAGGGAGACCAGCCTGTAAGTTATGCTGGTTCGCAGCAAGGGCTCCGTGGCACAGTAATTCTCTCTGATACAGTCAGTGTTGGGTCCCAGGGAAGAATATAAGGTTAAGGCAGACATGAAATAGGCCTTCCCGGCTGGTCAGATTGGACTGGGTGATTTCCTGAATGGGAGGCTGCACCTCTGCTGTAATTTCTAATACCCTTAGGAAATTTTGATCAAATAATTAAACATCTTTCTTTTTTATTCTTTTATATTTTTGGTTTGCAGAATATCCTGAGGCAAGGAATTGTGCAAGTTGATTGCATATCATATGAGAAATACTCTTATATTTTGAAACCTGGACTGCTAGAGAGTTCCATTGTTTCTCCCCAATTTCTACAATTTAAGAATTGGAAAATCATCATTTCGTATTCATTTTCTGACACTTGTGATACTGTAATTTCTGTAGCTCTCCCCACCAGCAAATTGCTTTTCTGAGGTAAAGACCTTTGATGTATCTGATCTGTCCTTGAACAGAAGCTGTGATGTAGTCTTAATTATCCTTGTTACCCTTCTGCACCTTTTCCTTTCATTTCAGAACGGGTATGTTAACTACAAGAACTATGTGGTATTGAAGCTGAGTGCAGTCTAGTCTTACGTTGTGGCATCTTACTGGTTTTGCTCTGCTGCTTTGATAATAATTCTTACTACTGTTTGCTTATTTGACAGTTACATTTTTAGAGGACTAAACATCTGATTTATGAACTTTCCTAAACAATAGTAATAGTTGAATTCGTATTCATCATTATTTATAGTTAGGGTCATTCTCTTACCCTTCTTCCATGTGCTTTTCTCTGCTGTTTTTATCACAGAATCATTTCTTCTTGTGAGATCCTCTTGTATCTCTAAAATCAGTTTAATTTAATCTACTCCAGAACATTTTGCATCAGCTGTAAACAGGCACTTAACTGTTTGCTTTTGAGAGCATATATGAATAAAATAAAAATCAGCGTTTCCAGCAGAGAACCCTGTGTAACTCCCCGTTCTGCATCTGAGCATGCTACTATTCTTGTGGATTTACCTAATGTGATTCACCTAGTTTCTCTATACCTGAATCCTACTTGCTGACAGACTTGGCAGCACTACTATCCATTCCCACTGAAGACTTCTCATAAAGCTGATACAAATTTATAGTTTGTTGTTCCAAATGTTTCCGGGACGTGAGCCACGTGGATTGGTGGACTGGACTTTTAAGGCTGCTGTGTGCTGGTGCAGAGCACTGTTGCTGGCTTAGTTGTCCAAAATGCTGTGGCTTTCACTTTTGTGTTGAGCCTGACCATCGTATATGAAACACTGCGTAAAGCTTCAGTATGAATACATTTTTTTAATCTTGCTGAAGTGGATCCTCCAAGTAACCAGGTTTAGAGTGCATGTTGGTTCCTGAAACGCATGCTCTAGATCCATAGGTTTTGTCTGCTGTTTCTGCTCTCACTTAAGATCTAGAACCAAAAATGCAGTGTGTGTTCATATGTATCTGAACTCACAGTAAGTAGGTAATGATCAGGTCAATAGCATAAAGGCATGATTCATCGATTGATTTATGTTTGACCTTTTCCACTTCTAAGCAGCAGATGTTTGCTGTACTGGATACAATTCCTTGTCTGTTCAAACACTGATTATTTGGTTATAAAACACTCACAGGTCCTACTGAAGTCACTGCAGTGTAAAAAGCTTAGATTTGTGACTGATTTATCAATAAAATATGCTTATTTTACTTGTAAAAGTTATTTTAATTTTGAAAATGCATTTATTTTTGTGAGATTTGACATTTAACTTCACTCTTTGGTTCTTGGATTTGGGTGATTAACGGAAATTTTTTCCATTGTTTGAGCCCTTTCTGTACTTCGTTTAATACCTAATTTCTTTTCTAAATTCAACATGTATTTGTAAAGATACCTTTTAAACCCAAGATGTTCATGTTTGAAAACTGTTTAGTTGTCTGAGATTTAGCTGCCCTAAATGTAAATGATTCACTTGGAAATGTCATGACTTGGTTAGTTAAAATTCTTCACATGTGTGCAGATGAGCTGCAAAGCAGAATTGCTTGAACTGCTTTCCAGAAGGCACAGCTAGTGTTTCTTTAGAAAACTTCTGCTTATTTTCAGTTATTATAGGTAGTATAATTCAGCTCACTTTGTATCACATCGAGTGTTTCGGAGACCTGCTTTTCACTAGTGGCTGACAGTCATTGCAGGGTATTTTTAGAGTGAGCCTACAAAGCAAGGGAATTACTGCCTTGTATCTCTGCACTTAAACATTTTAGCATATTGTATAGGACCGTAGTCAGAGTTTGCAGTCGCTGTGGAGTCTGATGAATTGGGACATTTGCTTTAGAATAGTTATTGATGGAGAAAATGAGGCTTGCTTTCTTTTATTTGCTGAACTTCACAGGTTTGGGAGAGGCAAGTGATTTCTCTTATGACTGCTAGAAAGGGCATTGCATATCTTCAGGGATAACTTCTGCCTTGCAATGATCAAACTTGTATTTTTCTGACAGTTTAAGACTCTGAGTGTGGTTGCTGTGCTGGTACTTCTGTTATGTACTGTTGCGGAATACTGAATACTGTATTTAATTGCTGCAGTCTGGGGATATTTATGTTTGAAGATTCTGGTGTATTTTACAAAATTCTAAGCTTTCGGACAGGGCTTCTGGTAGCTGAATGTTTTAGCCACACAATTGTTAATGGTGTATTGGAGGTACAGTTCATTATTTCATTTCTTGATATTTCATAAGCTATCTGCAATTTTTGTTTAACTCTGTTTTTTGCCAGTAAGATGTTGCTGTTGTAACATTTTTTTTCCCCTTCCTCCACTCTCATCTGTGGTGCAAATAGAATTGTCAAGTGCCTTGGAAACAGCATGGAGTGCTCACATGATCAGCTACCTTAGCTCAGGTATGAGACAGCAAGAAATCTGATGGATTTGAGAGGATGGCTAGTACCTCACATCTTATGATGACAGTTCATCACAATTTCTAAGAACGCTGTCAGATAAATTTATATTATCGTTGCAGCTCTGACCTCTTTGGTCTTATACAAAGAGCTTGAGGTTGCCATTTCTGATGTATTTTCAAAGTATGATGTAAATATTACTTTCACTGCTGGAAGGTGAGTTTTCTACAGCTGATATGCTTGTTTCAGTAGTCTTCTTATTACGTATCCAACACTTTTATTTTTCTGTGACAAGGAAAGTCCCCTTAATCTGAACTCTAAATAATAACAGCAACAAAATGTATTTACTGGCTCAACAAATGAACTCATGCTTCACCTTTATGTGTATTTTGATGTCTTAGAATGCTTACTTGTAGTATTGTATTATTAGATCTTAATTGGGTAATGAAAGGGTAAATGGGTTGGAAAGCCATGTGGTGAATAATGTGGTTAGTCATACTGTATTGCATAAGCAGGACTGTTAACGTTTTAGTGAGAATGCTCATATGGTTACATGCCTTCATTTCCTTCAGTGTGACAGTGCTGGATTTAATTAGATTTTATGGGATCTAAACTTAAAAAAAGGCTCAAAGTTCTGTATTCAAAATCTGATACGTGGGGTGACCTTTTCTTCCTTAGAAGATAAGGGTACTCTGTGTTCTTGGGCTGGTGAATAATTGCAGAGGAGCTGTTGCAGGGCAATTGCAGCAAGTTTTGGCTAACCTTTACGGTAGGCTTGGAGAGATAGGGCATTACATGTTTTTGTACTGTGTAAGTGGGAGAGGAGGGGAGACTGTTTCACAGCAATGCTTAATAAGGATTTTTCAGAGAAGTAAAACTCCATTCTGGCAGCTTTGTAATAGACAGGGACAGACTATTTACCTTGGCAGCAATCAACTTGCTTTCCTAGCTTGCTTCTTTCTTATAAATGAAGTGTTCTTACCTTGTCATCTTAAATTCAGAGGTTCAAACTCTGCATTAGAAAGCAAAATAGATCTAAATGTTTTGAAACACTTCTTTATATTTGCGCTTGTACTGCAGGTAAGCCTGCCAAAACCAAATCTTGTCCCAAGAAAATGCCTTGAAACAAGCAAGTTTCCTCACTGATGTCCTAGTATCCTGGTTATAGCCAAGATTTACAATAATGTTGAAGCGTCAGCAGTGAACTGAATGTTATAGGAAAAAGCAATGTGGAATACTCTTATGAAATATTGAAGTGCGGGCTGTATGCATTTCTTGGTGTGGACCCTTCTGGATTTCATAACAAAATTCAAGTTTTGATAACACTAAAAAGATAAACTGTTAGACATGAGCCTTTGGACAGGTGTGACCAGGTTGTACTTGCACAAGAACTCAAAGCCACGGAGTTTTCTGAGGATACTGATCTTCACAGCCATGCAGAGGAATGTTTCTGGAGTGTTTTCCTAGCAAGTAGGTTAGGCAAACTTTTTTTTTTTTTTCAATGAGATTAAGATAATTTGCATGTCCTCTTAGGTCTGAAGTATCAGGTAACTTTGGCAGGAAAAACACATCCTTATTCAGAAAGCTTTGATGTCAAGAAATGCCTGGTATTTCTTAGGCAAAAAACATATTGAAGATGGATGAACCTGTTGTTGCTCTGGGTTTGGGGCTCCGTTTGGCTTGGTCCTTTTATTAGCAGCAATATTGGGTGCATTTCACTGGTAAAGAGCATGTAGGAGCTGATACATGTGCAGCTGCTCCTACCTCACCTGGGTGTGGCCAGCAGGCAACAGAGGTATGAATGAGACTTTTTTTTTTAAATTACTTAGTCTGATTGTAACATTTTAATTGAATTGGTTTTATGTGGAAGCTTGTAAATTTTAGAATGATCTCTATAACACATTGTTCTTAAACCTAGATTTCCCTGCTGTTTGAAATGCATACTTCTAGGAATTTTATTGATGTATCAATTTGGTCTACTCCTGATGGTTCACGCTTGCAGGGGTTCTTGCGCTGCAAAGCAGGAGGATGGCACCAGAGGGGGGTTCCCTCCCGTGCCCTGGCTACTCTGTATTTATTGCAGGCTGCAGAGAGTACTTTGCCCTTACTTGACCCATGACTTTTTTTCTAAATTGGTAAAGTTAAGTAGGAACCAGTATTCAAATCCGAGAGACAACAGAAAGTAATCCCAATCCCTCTGAATGGTTTTAAAAAAGTGGCTGAACTGAAGACTTAAAATCAGTTTTTATCCTTTTCCATTGCAAACAAAAAAGATACCACATACCTGAATGCAGATTAAATAATCTTTGTGAAGGCTAGAGTTCAGAAGAAAGATAAAAATGGGTTTGTGCTGTTTTTTGTCCTCAGTGTTGAAACTGTAAGTTGTTGCTTAGAAATGTGAAATTTGTAGTACCCCTAGCCTAAAATCTAACCACTTAAATTTGTGAATGCAATTCAGGTACCAATACTGTCCTTGTGCACTGCAGATTCTGTAGTTTGAATCACCTTGTAGCAGCAACTGCTATGCAAGAAACATTTATGCCAAATGTAAATGAACTGCTTATCTGAAGGTATTGGTACATGTGTAAACTCCTGCAAGGCAAGCTAAGCTCCAAATTTGCATCATCATCAGCTCCCACCTGATCTAACTTCAGTTAATGTGAAAGCTTACCTATCTCTCACTGAAGGATAAATTGCTGGCTTGTGTTCACTGAAGGGTAAAAGTGAACACATTCTTACAGCAGAGCAGCTAACAAGACATGAATTAACATGCTAGTTTATCTTGCAGTAATTTGTTCTGCAGCCATAACCTGATGATGCATAAGGCAATGAAGACAAGAGTGCTTCAACATGCACTTTTCTCCATGACAACGTTGTTTCTGTCTCTGCTGCCCCTGAGTTGTCAGTGAACTGATACAGGTTAAAATGATACCTTTTCAGGTGGTCAGAAGAATAATGGTGCCAAAGCTCTCCATAAATTGGCTTTGGAGCTGTGTTTTCAAAATATCCAAAATATATCAGTTTGCATAAAAATAAATGGCAACATAAATTTATAAATTCACTATGTGAATAACTTTTGTCTTTTCCATGCCTTTTGTAGATGCTTGTTGGGTGGTTTGGGAACTGGTCTAATGTTTAGTCTAATGTTGTAATCTCTTGGATTGCAAAAGTGGTGGAGGTTTTCTTGTTCGTGTGTGTGGGTTTGGTTTTTTTTTTTTTTTTCCCCCCCAATGGGCTTGACCATTCAGTTGTTGAGCTGTCTGCAGTTAGCTTTCTGATAGAGATAACCTTGAAATGTAACAGAACCCAAAGTGGCCCTGTTTCCTCTTTTCTCCAGAAGATCTCCGTGCTTTCAGCCTTGGTTACTGGTTTGTCTCTGATATAACACTATATTTTGTGAATTAATTAGATTTTGAATTTCCCATCTTGGCTTTTCACTAGGTTTGTCTTCAAATACTGTTTCTCCTTTGTCCTCTCTCAGGGCTCAAGCTGAATTTGAGGTTCAAAAAGTGAAACGGAAATAGTGTCATAGAATCATAGAATTGTTAAGGTTGGAAAAGACCCTTAAGATCATCAAGTCCAACCGTTAACCTAGCACTGCCAAGTCCACCACTAAACCATGTCCTCAAGCACCACATCTACCCGTCTTTTAAATACCTCCAGGGATGGAGACTCAACCACTGCCCTGCGCACCCTGTTCCAGTGCCTGACCACTTTTTCAGTGAAGAAGTTTTTCCTAAAATCCAACCTAAACTTTCCCTGGCGCAGCTTGAGGCCATTTCCTCTTGTCCTATCACTTGTTACTGGGGAGAAGAGACCGACCCCCACCTCTCTACAACCTCCTTTCAGGTAGTTGTAGAGAGCGATAAGGTCTCCCCTCAGCCTCCTCTTCTCCAAACTAAACAACCCCAGCTCCCTCAGCCGCTCCTCATCAGACTTGTTCTCTAGACCCTTCACCAACCTCGTTGCCCTTCTCTGGACACACTCCAGCACCTCGATGTCCTTCTTGTAGTGAGGGGCCCAAAACTGAACACAGTATTTGAGGTGCGGCCTCACCAGTGCCGAATACAGGGGCACTATCACCTCCCTGGTCCTGCTGGCCACGCTATTCCTGATACAAGCCAGGATGCCATTGGCCCTCTTGGCCACCTGGGCACACTGCTGGCTCATGTTTAGGCGGCTGTCAACCATCACTCCCAGGGCCTTTTCAGCCAGGCTGCTTTCCAGCCACTCCTCCCCAAGCCGGTAGCGTTGCCTGGGGTTGTTGTGACCCAAGTGCAGGACCCGGCACTTGGCCTTGTTGAACCTCATACAGTTGGCCCCGGCCCAACAATCCAGCCTGTCCAGGTCCCTCTGCAGGGCCTTCCTGCCCTCCAGCAGATCGACACTCCCACCCAACTTGGTGTCATCTGCAAACTTACTGAGGGTGCACTCAATCCCCTCATCCAGATCATCGATAAAGATATTAAATAGGACTGGTCTCAACACTGAGCCCACTTGTGACCAGCTGCCAACTGGATTTGGCTCCATTCACTACCACTCTCTGGGCTCGGCCATCCAGCCAGTTTTTAACCCAGCTCAGAGTGCACTTGTCCAAGCCAAGCCTTGTGCACGTGTCTTTGGTGGTTTGGTTTGTTTCTTCTTGGGGGTTTAAAATACTTTTAATTACAGGACAAAAATCAGTTGCTAAATATAGAAAAATCAGGGACAGATAACTTTCCACCCACATAATCCCAAGACAGAGTATAAAACTCTTTACAATATCAGTGATGCTGTCAGTTTAGTAGAAAATACCCTGCTAGCTTGTTGCAGCCTAGGTTGGTGTCTCTCACGTTGGCTGGCATGTTATGCTTGTATGGAAATCTGAAGTGCACCGCAAAGAATTCAAGTAGAAAATGCTCACTTGTTTTCCTCTAGAGCTCCTGCGCAGGGATTTTGAGGTCCAGACAAAATTAATAGAAATTTCAGCACTTAATTGCAGCAATTCATGTGCTTCTTGTTTGAATCCTCAAATATGCAGCCTATGTAAATTGTTTTACTTAACGCTTTCCCATCAGATGGCAGTTCTAGTTATATTGGGCTGACATGCATGTTACTAGCAAATTAGGTGTTTATAGGGCAAACTATTTTGCAACCTACTTGAAACAGTCTGACATCTCAGAAAATCCGAGTGTGACGGAGAAAACTCTCTGGTTGCCTGACCAGAAATTAATCTTGCTATTTGTCAGCATTTCTATTAAGTAGAATAAGCTATTTTTAAACTGCTTGTTGCCAACATGACCTTAAAATTAGAACATGTAAGAAAATGGGTTTTGTTTTCAGTGAAAAAGTAGTACTTTTGGGCAAAATGCCACTTCAGCTTCTCATAGGAAGTGTAGTTGAGGAACTTTTATTCTCATCCTTCCCTGTGGATTGAGATTCCTGATTGGAATAAATCTCTGATAAGGTGCCAGTCTCATGGGCAAAAGCAATGCTTCCTGGGAGAAGTCCAAGGAAATGCTCACATAAGCAAATATTAGGATAAGGCAATTAAACTGCAATTTCACAAGTGGTACAGTGGCTGTGTGCTATTCTTGGTTCTTGTTTTGTTACTTACTGAAGCTTTTGGGATTCAGAGTTACCTGGAAAAGTGTTCCACAGGTTGCTTTTACACATTTGTAGGTTTGAAATTTCTACAAAGCGTTTTTTAATTGGTCATACTCGGAATACTGGCACGTGAGCCTTACTGTACCTATTTGTACCAGTTTGAGTCTGGTGCTCTTTTTGGCAGAATGGGGTATCTGTGCCCATTTCTCAGTCACCCGACTGCAAGGTTGGGCAGCTGAGCTTTAAGCTACGCACTGACCAGGCTCCTGAGCTTTGCACCGAAGCAGCTGGAGCGGCGGTTTTGCTCATTGTGCTGTGGCACTGACAGTCTTCAGCAGGGACAAGAGTGGGTGTCTGTCCTCGTGAGCTGAGGTGCTGTGTGTCCATTTGCTGCAGTACAGCAAAAAAAAAAAAAAAAAAAAAAAAAAATCACCTGTCCGAGGTGGTTGAATGGCCCCCCTTGAAATTGTGGTTACTTTAGACTCGGTGATGTGTAGGCTCCTCTGTCTGCAGTTTGTAAAGCAAAATACGTAACTAATACTGCTCTAATGCATCCCTAAGCCTTAATGGAGAATAGAAGCCGTGCACTTCCTCTTAAAACTTCCAGGATTCCTTTTGCACATTCAAATATTTTTAAATGGCTTTTAGATTGTAAAATAAAGAAACTGTGTTTGTAGAGGAGCTGCTTCAGCTTGTTTAGTGGTAAGAAACGTGCATGTTTTTTATTTTGCACACGTGTTCTAATCTCTAAATCCTACCAAGTAATTCAAGAAAATATTTTGTTATTAGTTATGTCAGGCATTTTGCAGCTATGAAGGAATGAAGCTAACACTGCTTTCTAACTAGATAATTGTGACTGAGAATCCCAGAGCAATTTCCTATCCCTGCTCTTACACTATTTGTTAGAGCTCACAGCTATTCTAAGTACCTGCTCCGTCCCAGGGACAGTTGTGTAGCCTTTGCCGTACATCTAAACCCTTCACTTAATTTGCAAGAGAGATTTGGATTGCTTGGAGTGGCACACCTTATTGCTTTTAAATGCTCATCAAGTAGCTCTGAGCGCAGGTGTTCACTGCAAAAGTAGAGGTTGGTCTGGTTGTTTGCTTATGTAGAAATACTTCAGGAATTATCCCTTATGCTGAAAGAACGCCCCGCAATGCTACAAGACCAAGCAGCATTGCATTCATTTGTCACTGAACTCATGCACGTGAGTAGCATGCTTATTTGCACTTCAGCAAGTATTAACATCACCACACTTAAATTTCCCAGTTCTAGTGATATAGTGGTGTTTTCTTTATCCATGGGTATATCTGTAAATTATTACTTATTTTACAATATTGCTTTTAATAGATTTTTGGAAAGATGGAAGATTCTAGAGAAATGAGCCAATGCCATGCCTGTAAGATACAGTGGGAACTGACTTGCCTAATGACTTACAGCTTGAAGGAGGAACGTAACAGTTGTTGGAGGGTTTGGGGAGTCGGTGACAAAACTCACACCTTTTTGTTACTCGGAGTGGCTAAAGTGCATCATAAGATATAAAATAATTTAATATTTTTAATTTGGCTGATCAGAAGTAGTAGTGGGCAGTGATTTTCTGTAATGCTTTTGATTTCTGACTTTTGTTCAGCTTTGAAATTGTTGCATTTTGAATTTAAGCTTCTTAAGTGCCAGATACCACAAACATGAATGTGTTGATTTTTCTCACCTATGTCAAATAGTTTTAACTGGAAAACACTAGATTTTTTCAGGGTTTAAAGTAGTGTTCAAACTGCTTTTAAAGCTGCTTTCATTCAAAGGCTGCCTGTTGGCACCCATAAACATCTATGTTCTGTAGCTTTGTTCATCTAATGGGAAATAAGCATACATAATGCAGTTAGATTTTTATTGCCTTGCATTCTCCAGTGTCTTTTTTTCCTATCAAAATGAGATGGCATGTTTGTAAGCAGGTTTCTTTTTCAGGCAAGAGCAGCAATATCTCAAGAAGCCTGTCAGAATATTTTCTATATTCCCCACATTGTATCCCATATGATTTTACTTCTGTAGCTGAATATTGAGTCCTTTTATTAGTAGTACTTTCTCTAATAGCTTCTTGGCTAATTGCAGTTTGAATCTAGTAAAAGTGAGCATGTCTAAAGAGTAGTTTAGGTAGTATATAGAAAGCAATACATAAGAGAATAGTGTATAAAAAGCATCTAATTCTGGGCTTTGGAAGTGTAATTACAGAACTGTCTTCCCCTTCCAAATACATAAGAGTACATAATTTTTGAGATTTACCCAGGATGTGGAAGTCAATTCAGTGCATTTCTCATTTAAACCTATGAACTTCTACCAGTAGACTAAGCAAGGGCTGGACTCTGCCCCTCAGTAAAAGCATGAGCCTGTCACTCGGACTTAAAGAACACCACAAGCACCTAATTTTAGGAGCAGTCTTGGAGCTATGAATCCTTGCCTTGCATGGGTGCCTTGGAAGCTTGTGCTACTGGTGTCCTGCTTGGTTGCTCTAGGTAGGTGTTTAAATTCGTGGAGGCAGGATTTCATGTGCATCACTCTTCAGAGCTTCTCTGTCAGCTATTTTAGGTAACCTTATGCTCAGAGTAATAGTTATTCCTGGGTCTAATGCTTCAGTTGCTGTGGGAAGATATTAAAGAAGTAATGTGGATTTGTGTTTTCCACTTTGAAGAGAATATCCATCTTTCCCTGAATCTATGTCCAAAACTATTTTCCTTTTGCAGAGACCTCCATTCAAATTTGCAGAAGCTCAGATTTTTCGCAGGGACATTTGTCACGGTAGTGGTTGACCCAAAGTGGCTAAATGTGTGTTTTGGTGCCTATTAGCAATATTATTTTTTTTCTTCTTGTAGGACGTGAAAATCTGAGAAATGAACAAATTACGGCAAAGCTTTAGGAGAAAGAAAGATGTCTATGTGCCGGAGGCCAGTAGGCCTCATCAGTGGCAGACTGATGAAGAAGGCGTTCGTACTGGCAAGTGTAGCTTTCCTGTTAAGGTAAGAGTTTCTGCCTTTCTTTTGGATATCCATGAGGTACTCTTGCCATGAATTATTATTTGGGGTTTTCTTTGGCAAGCATAAGCCAGCGGCATGCTTCATTATACACTGACCTATTTTACAGTCAGCTCTCATTGCAAAGGATGTGGCTTTTTTTTTTTAAAGCCAGATGACTCATGTAACAAATGCCTTGGAAAATCACTGTCTGAGATATTCTACATTATTATCTAGTTGAAATAAATCAAGTAGCTAGGCAGGGGAGTAATATAATATTTGTCTTCATTTTTCTGGAAGAGCAGAAATGATAGACCTCTTGGATTGCATGGAAAGGTACTCGGTGTTCTCTGTTAAAAGTGGAGTTACAGTTACAGTTTGACTTGTAATGTAAGTGGTGGGTTGTGCTTGGAAAGGAATCCTTCCTCCCTTTTGATAATTGAAAACATTGCAAAGTAACACTGGGTTTCCTTCCAGTGCTTGAGGTTATAAGTGCTTGCTAACTTCCGAGAGTGTCTTCTGTGCTATGATTTTGTGTGTGTGTATGTTACAGACTATTAATGCATGTGAAACTGAAATTACCTTTTTGAATTCTGAGAACTCATTCCAGATTATTGGAGTATTATAAATAGGTATTTTCTTTTGTGTCACCATTTCCCCTTCCCCTTTATTTAAGAAACAATATTATTTTAATAGTTTAGAATAACATTTAATATTAATACTTAAGAAATATAATAATAAAAATAAATATGAAATTTAAGGTGTCACCTTGCATATGTTCCCTTGTAATCAAAAGCTTTCTTCCTCAAAGCACACTAATACTAACTCTACAATAGATTGTAAGCAGATGACACTTGCGGAAAGCTAACGAATTAGATATCTATGCACAAGGAAAACAGTCCATGGTTCTGACACTTTGAGGACCTTTTATTAGTTTTTATCTGTATTATACTTAAAGTAATTCTGTCCAATAGTTAAACAGGCAATGTTGCTAGGTGGAACTCTTGAAACAGGCTGTTAGAAATTTTTGTAATGCTGTGGGTATGTGCAGATATACAATAAATTTGAGATAACTTTCACACAAGGTTCATGCACTATTTTACCCTACTATAGTTCCTTATCTGTGCTTTTACATATACTCAGGTGTACATAACGTTTCTAGTTTGTTATGGTTGCTTGCTTATTTGTCTTGTGCTAGTTTTCTACTTAGAAGGAAGGAACTGTAATCCAATGCTAAACTGAGACGGTGTTTTGCCAGAGCTTTGAAAGTGAGTAACTGCTCTGTGAAAGCTCAAACTTAGATTAAGGTTTAACACTGTCTAGGAGAAAACAGAGCTATTAGCTTAAAGACTTGTTATTTTTTTAATAATTTAGTCATTACACAGGATAAAAAGCAAAATGCTCAATTTCTAGACATGTAGTTTTTCTCCAACTTTTTCAGTCCTTTACTGAACACAGAGTGTGAACCACTTCTTGCTGTGTAAAGACTGACTTTTTTAAACTCTCAGTCAGGACTTGCACTTAGGATGACAAATGCTTCCTGTATTTAAATGAAGCATTCATCTGTTCTGGGCACATGTACCCAAAGTCAGAAAAGGTTTTGGGCTATTCTGTGCTGAAGAGGCATAGAAATGGATGAGTCTTTGCATCCTGTCATCGTAATGGCACTTATTTACCCTTATTTGCCTGCTTTCTATTGGAATTCACTGAATTAATTTAATTTGTTCATTGGAAAAAATAGTCTGAAGTAAATACCTCTTTACATACATTTATTGATTTGGTCAGAATGGTAGACTATTAATATTTTAAAGAATTTGCAATTAGATGAAAACTTAAAATCAGAACAATGTGACATTAAGGGTGTTTTAGCTTACTTGATTAGAAAATACTGTGCCTTGAGATGGGCAGTAGTGGAAACTTTTATTAGGCTTGGGATGCAAAGTGGGTGTTAACTGGTGTTTAATAGATACAGACAGGAAGCATGCCATTGTGAGTGAACGAGATAAACCAGATGTAGAGTCATTGGTTTAGTGGGTGGTACTATATTTTGCTCACAAAAAGAATAGAACTTTGTGCTATTGAAGGAGAGTATCCTGTCACGCTGTTCTTGGGTATTATTCGGAAACTCATACATTCCAGGAAAAGTATGCTGTCGCCTATGTCCTTAAATATCTGATGAGGTGACTTTTCTTCCTGATGCTCCTCAATGGAGCAGAATAAACTGAGATATTTTGGGAAAAATGGTTAGTGAATAGGAATGCATTCAAGTCTGAAACATGGTGAAAATATCTTCATTTTCTTAAAGTTCCTAAATGGGAATTCCAGAGTGGCCCGTCACCTGTAGTAGAGCTGCTCAACCACAGTTTAATATGTGTGGGGGTGGTGTTAGTCTGTTCTTATTCTTTATGGTCTGTCTTGCCCACTCTCCAAAAATCATCAGCCGTAGTTCTTTGGAGCTCAAAGCATAGCTGAGTAGAAAGACTGGAGTCTGCCTTTTGCAGGGATGACAAAGATTTCACCTGTATAGCAGGTGAAGACCTGAGAATTGTTAACAAATGTCTCTACAGCTGTCTTTAAGGTTTTCTGTGTGAAAGTAAAATATGTGAAACTAATGTAGTAGCAGTCATGTTGAGGGCTTTGTTTCTTCTAATGCTTGCTATTTTATTTAGGTAAGACTCTAACATTCTTTTTTTGGAGAGGGGAGACTAGTGCAAATGCAGACTAGGGAACGTTTGCTCTCGGTTTCTCTTGTAAAAGAGAAAGATGAGTTTGATGGGTGAAAGATATGTCACTCTCTTAAAGTAGTGTTAAGTTTGTGTGTGTTTTAACTTCTTGCTGTTGGGCATTGTGTTGGGGTGTTTGTAGAGTGCTAGCACAGATTTATCCTTTTTTAGATATTACGGAACATGTGGAAGCACTTTGAAAGTCATGTTGCAAATAGGATTTCATCCTGCCTCCAGGCTTCGTTCTGTTAGTGTTGGACAGGGACTCTAGTAGCTGCTCGTTCATTGTGCTTTGAGGATGCTGTACTGCAAACAGATTTAATGTTATTGAAAGGTTTTCTACGTTGGCACAGTTCTTGAAGCTCTTCCTATGCTACATCTGCAGCTGATCCTTATTGTTAATTAAAGTCCATAAGTGTGCTGTTGGATTTTGAGCAAATCTGATGCATCTATGGACTGTCTTCATTTTGGTAGAGAAGATGCTCTGTGGAAAATATTGGCAAAATTCCTATTGCATTGTTGCTTTAAAATTCAGGGAAGTGGATCTGATGAACAGTTGGTTCTCTCCAGTGCTGTGCTCATAAATTTGGAGGTGGTGATAATCCTGGGCGCATACTGTTACTTTTAGGCAATAACACTTTTTTGGTTTTTGTTTTTTGTTTAACAGTCTGTGTTTTTCCACTATTTGGAGTGGTTGTGTTTATATGTAACCAGCTACTGATCATATTTTCTCAGTCATCTTAGTGTGTGTAGGATGTATTTACAGATAGCTCTTCACTGTGTTGGAAATCTAACCACGCTCACACATACAAAATAGAACCTTGGAATGGCTACTGACTTTCCTGCAGTGCTCTTCTGCATAAACTGCTGTGAATCCGCTAAAGTTGTATTGAAAGAAGAGCCAGGATGCTGCAGTGTATGACTGAATGTTTGTTTTTGCACCCTGCTGCATCAGCAGAGACAGGTGCCTGTCAGCGAAGGTATGAAAAGGATGTTAAAATTGTGTTTAGACAAGTGTGACTTGCAGACTTTTGCTGTTCCATTGGGGACATAATGGTATTGCTCTCCTAACTTTTGTGGTGTGGAGGCATGATACATTGCAGCTTTTATAGATGTACTCAGAGTTGCCCCATTATTAAATGTGGCACTGTTACAGCTGCTGGAAAATCTGTGCAGAAGTATATTTTCAGGGGCGAATTCTCTTCCACTGTCCTAACAGACTAAAAAGTAACTACCGTGTTTTAGTAGTGAATCCTCCCTCTGAGAGAAAAACTGTGCCAGATACATGTGATGTGTAAGAGACTTAGATGAAGACATTGTATTTAAAACTATTCAGAAGGAGATTATTGTAACAGACATTACAGCCGCGCTTATCAGTGCTATAATTTATCTTTACACAATCTTTATACATCATAATTGCAAAAAATGAAGTTCATTGACATACACATTTTCAAACTTGCTTTCTTGCTCCAGACGCTATCTCACTGAGAACATGCAGCTGTTCTATGTTTTAATGACTAAAATATTTGACACTAGGGCTTCTTTTGTCTGAAATTCTTTTTCGAATGTCCCTCTGGGTAAGTAGTTTTTATTCATACAAATGCACTTTAGAGTAACTGGCCTGTGAAATTTATATCAGAAAAATTAGGTCATTTCCCTCTACTTAACAGAACTAAACAAACCAAACATTTGTAAGTTTTTGGCGGTTCTAACCAACCGGGTGCGTTAAACAGAATATTAACAGCTGATTCCTACCTGTGGTTCTAGAAGATGCAACAGTCACATTTATCTTGGATTAATTTAATTAGTTTTATTCTGTTACTTTCATGGTTTTGGTGGTCAGTCTCTTTTGACCTTAATGCGTCTAAGGCTACTGTTGCCCATAGCCTGCAAGTTTACCTGTGTATTTTATTCTGTTTATTCCAACTGGGAGACTAAAGATATCAGTGAAAAAAGTCCACGTGGAAGAGCAACAAACCACATTTGTTTTTGAATTTGAAGTCCAGGATTTGCTGCTGTGTGCCTGGTATCATGTGAGTTAACCTTTCCACTGAATCTTGATTTCTGTGTTAGTGTTGACAAATAAAAATTGTATGGATACAGTTGTACATGCACACATAAAAGAACTGTCTTTTCAGAGTAAATACTCTACAACTGTTTCCTATCTAGCCATTGCTTTGGTGGGAGATGTTTGGAGGACACCGTATCGCTCTGTATTGAAGCAGAGACAGAAGGGAACAACCTGTGCTGAGCCCTGTAGAGTATCCTCACTGGAACCTGTGAGTGTCAGTTCTCATCCCTGCGGTCCCTGTGACCCGGCAGCGTGTTATGTCATGAGGCCATACGTGGCCCTGCTGAAACTGCTATCAGTAGGAAATAGACCATTTCTGTCACTTTGCTGTGTGCTCTCGCACCACTAGTATCTGCCCAGTTGTCCTCTTTAGTTTTGGAATTGACGTATTGACCTTTATTGCTTAATGTCAAATTTATAAATCTCATATTAAAAACAACTTCTTATTTTTAATCAGTTTATAAAGACAGCTTGCATGCCATTCTGTTCCTCCAGATTAGAAAAACTGCTACTCAGCACAGGTAACTGTGGCTTTTATGTCTTAAATGCACTTCTAGTTGGGAATAAGAGTAGCTGTGAAAGAGTTTACCAGCATGTTGATGCTGAAGTGCCTTTAAGTTAGGCATGTGATATTTTTGACTGTGAAAGCTTGAGATGCTTGAATAGTCTTTGAAAACTATGTTAAGTATTTTTAAGAAGTTAATGTGACAAATCTGCTGATTTCTGAAATGTTGCACAGCCTTACACATGAAACAATACAAATCCCTACCTATTAAGGAATGAACTGATGTTAGCAATGAATGATAACCATTCCTATTGAATGCTAACCCAGCAGCAAGCAAAGGTACGTTTTTAAAATCCTGCAGCGTTTAAGATCATAGGAAAAAAAGCTTGAAGACAGCTAATTATAAAAGAACGGTAATGGTAACAGAAGGTGTGAGACTTGCCTCCAATATGTTCCAATGCATTTTTGTCACGATTAAAAGGAATGTAATGCAATCCCTAATCTTTAAACTTTTCATGCTTGTGTCCAAGCCTTAGTTTTGTTTGAACAGCATTGCAAACAAGAAGTTTTAAATGAAGATTCTTACTCAGTTTTAAAACCCTCCTGTCTTTGGCTGAGGTCAAATTCTTAAATTGTTTAGTAAACTTCAAATTGTTTTAAAGATATGACTGTTGATGTTTAGAGCCATAAAAATGGTGTGGATGTCCTTGCAGAAATATTTCTTTTAAATGTAATTTAGGTGTTGGAAATCAAAAGGTTTTCACTGGGCTATATTTTTTAATTCTGTGTGTTTTGTTTTTTAAAACTAGGGGATTTCCAGTGTCATAAATAGAAACTGAATTTTTTGCAGGACTTGAAGAAAAGGTACAATGTGCACCTGTGCAGTGTCTTTATAAAACTTTGCTATCAACACTTGATTTTCTTTTTTTTTTTTTTTTTTCAAGAAAACTTTAAATTTATTTACTAACACTGAACTCCTGGAAGGGTAGGAATTGCACATCAGAACGAACAGTTGAAAACCTAAGTCTAACAGTGCATATGTGAAGCTGTAAAGGGGCTAGGAGAAATAGTGGGTTTAAGCCTCATCAAGGGAAATTTAGGATAGGCATTAACAACAGCTCAGCAAAATAACCTCCCTTTCTAACAGTGAGGCATGTAAGCTGCAGGGTGGAAGGTCTACCCTGTTGATCTCCAGTTACAGAAATGTCATAATACTTCCAGGCTGACTTCTCTGATGTAGATGTGGAAGTAGATCCTGCCTTGAGGCAAGTGCTGTCCTACATAACCGCCTGAGTTCCTTCTCTGCCTTGTTTTAGGGATTTGTGAGAATATGAAGAATATAGCATTTGTGTATCCTGTGTGGAGCTTTGCTACTTCATTCTTCCAGTCCTAACTGGAAACGTTTGTTTTCCCTCACAGTGTTGTTTCTGTTCACACTGATAAATATGATAGGAGAATCAGTAAGTGAAATGCACAGTATGCCTCTTAGGTGGGTGTGATGTGAAGGGACACGGAGAAGTACTGGTATAGATATTGCTTTGTTTTTAGAGTTAGATTCTTTTGACCCACGCTATTCAGAGACATGTAGCAGTCATAGGCTGTTACAGCTCCTGTTTTGGGGGCTTTAACAAGTTGATGAGACATTTTCATTTCTGGCGACTTAGGGAAGCGGAAGAAGTTGGACCCTAAGGACGTGTAGCATCGTAACTAACCTGTAGCTTTGACTAAGCAGAATAAAGCTTTGTTTGTTTGATGCTTAATCATGGAGTTTCTGTTGTCTGTGCTCCTACAGCTCTGTCTAAGCAAACATCTGTTTCAAACTGATAAATTAAAAAAGCAGGAGCATTGGTGTGAGAGTAGAGAAATAAAGTGTTGAACATTGGGATGTAAATCTTACACAAGTCAGTGGAAAAGTAGCTCAACTTTAAGACGTACCCAGGCTTTCTGGACTTAAGCTTACGTCTAGTTGCAAGATAGCATTTCACTGTGAAACTGTGGAGCTCAGGCTTCAATTCTTGAGGAATACTAATTCCAGAAGCATATCTACACATGCAGATGCCAAGTAGTCAGTCTTACTGTTAGAAATAATACCTCAGTTGTAGAGAGAATAGCACTTACACAGAGGAAGAAAGAGGAATGTTGCTGCCTCTACGAAAAATACCAAGGAAATGGTGGTGTGCTTTTCTCTATGGCAACTAGTTCCCTAGCATGGGACACCTTGGCCAAGACTTAGAGTAAGCTCATTTCCTGTAGGTGTCTAGTTTCGAATGTAATCTGAAGAACCTATCTGTTATTGCAAATAAAACAGCACATGTGAACATGGAATCATAGAATAGTTTGGGTTGGAAGGGACCTTTAAAGGTCATCTAGTCCAACCTCCCTGCAATGAGCAGGGACATCTTCAACTAGGTCAGATTGCTCAGAGTCACGTCCAGCCTGATCTTGAATGTTTCCAAGGATGGGGCATCTACCACCTCTCTGGGCAACCTGTGCCAGTGTTTCACCACGCTCATTGTAAAAAATTTCTTCCTTCTATCTAGTCTGAATCTACCCTCTTTTAGTTTAAAACCGTTGCCCCTTGTCCTATTGCAACAGGCCTTACTAAAAAGTTTGTCCCCATCTTTCTTATAAGCCCCCTTTTAGGTACTGAAAGGCCACAATAAGGTCTCCCCAGAGCCTTCTCTTCTCCAGGCTGAATAACCGTAACTCTCTCAGCCTTTCTTCGTAGCAGAGGTGTTCCATCCCTCTGATCATTTTTGTGGCTCTCTTCTGGACCCGCTCCAACAGGTCCACGTCTTTCCTGTGCTTGAGGGCTCCAGAGCTGAACACAGTACTCCAGGTGGGGTCTCACCAGAGCAGTGTAGAGGGGCAGAATTGCCTCCCTTGACCTGCTGGCCACGCTTCTTTTGATGCAGCCCAGGATATGGTTGGCCTTCTGGGCTGCGAGCACACATTGCCGGCTCATGTCCAGCTTTTCATCCACCAGTACCCCTCCTCGGCAGGGCTGCTCTCAATCCCTTCATCCCCCAGCCTGTGTTGATACCCGGGGTTGTCCCAACCCAGGTGTGGGACCCTGCACTTGGCCTTGTTGAACCTCATGAGGTTCACATGGGCCCACTTGTCAAGCTTGTCCAGGTCCCTCTGGATGGCATCCCATCCCTCAGGCAGGTCAGCTGCACCACTTAGCTTGGTGTCATCTGCAAACTTGCTGAGGCTGTACTTGATTCCACTGTCTGTCATTGATGAAGATATTAAACAGCACTGGTCCCAATACAGACCCCTGAGGGACACCACTTGTCACCGATCTCCATCTGGACATTGAGCTATTTACTGCTACCCTCTGGATGTGACCATCCAACCAATTCCTCATCCACTGAACAGTCCACCCATCAAATCCATATCTCTCCAATTTTGAGAGCAGGATGTTGTGGGGGACCATGTTGAAGGCCTTACAGAAGTCCAGATAGACAACATCTGTAGTTCTTCCCTTGTCCACTGATGCAGTCACTCCATCATAGAAGGCCACTGGGTTGGTCAGGCAGGACTTGCCCTTGGTGAAGCCGTGCTGGGTGTCTCAAATCTCCTCTCTGTCCTCCATGTGCCTTAGCATAGCTTCTAGGAGGATCTGTTCCATGATCTTCCCAGGCACAGAGGTGAGGCTGACATCTGCTGATACAGAGGGAACTTCAATGATTGGTGTAGCTTTGTCTGTTTGGAAGGAAGTCTGTAATAGCGTATTACCAGGCTTGAAGAAACAAAACTGGCCTGAGTGAGCTGTCCAGGTGGAAGGAGTTCTGGTGAAGGATCTTTCTTTTTGCTAGCTATTATTGTTGAACTTTGAAATTTTGGAAACTGAGTCAGCCAAGTATTTATGAAAGAAATGAAAACAAAGAAAGAAGATCAGGGCAGTATTTCTTGTACTAGGACACAGATGGTAGACCTGTTTTGTTTCTGACCAGCAATGTTACTGACCTGATAGATCAGCCCTTGATCATAGAATCATAGAATCGTTTAGGTTGGAAGAGACCCTTAAGATCATCAAGTCCAACCGTTAACCTAGCACTGCCAAGTCCACCACTAAACCATGTCCCTAAGCACCACATCTACATGTCTTTTAAATACCTCCAGGGATGGGGGCTCCACGACTTCCCTGGGCAGCCTGTTCCAGTGCCTGACAACCCTTTCAGTCAAGAAATTTTTCCTAATATCCAATCTAAACCTCCCCTGGTGCAACTTGAGGCTATTTCTTCTTGTCCTATCGCTTGTTACTTGGGAGAAGAGACCAACCCCCACCTCGCTACAACCTCCTTTCAGGTAGTTGTAGAGAATGATAAGGTCTCTCCTGAGCCTCCTTTTCTCTAGGCTAAACAACCCCAGCTCCCTCAGCCGCTCCTTATAAGACTTGTGCTCTAGACCCTTCACCAGCTTCATTGCCTTTCTTTGGACTCGCTCCAGCACCTCAATGTCCTTCTTGTAGTGAGGGGCCCAAAACTGAATACAGTATCTGAGGTTCAGCCTCACCTTAGGAGCAATTTCAATAGCATGTATTTGGGGGAAGGCAGTAGGAGAGCTTCACCAAAAAAACCGCTTGATATGTAACTTAAGTTGTTCGTTTTTAGATGAAGTTGGAAAAAGTTTAAAATGTTGAAAAAGAATAAAGTTTCTCAAGCACTTTTCAAGTTCTAAGGGTGTTTTGATACGTGCCAGTTTAACTTGTTCCTGTGTTGATTGCTTTCTGTTTGACTTGAGATTGATACTGAACACCATCATCTGTGAAAGAGAACATAAAGCCCAGAGGCAAAGAGGGAAAGTTTGTTTGTTTGGTTTTTATTACTTGCGTACCATCATATCATTTTTTTTTTCCCCTGAAAATGTTAATATAAGCAATACTTCTATTTAAAAATGTTTTTGCTAAGGGGTTCTCCAAAAGCCCCTGAAAGTATTTTATTTGGATTAGAGCTTTTGTTTTATGTTACTTTGTATGTGGACTCTGCCCACAAGGATTTTAGCTTTCTGTAACAGCATTGGTGGTTAATTTCTGGTATAATGATTAAATCTCTTTCAGAACACCTTATGGTTGGGAATTGCTGATGTCATGGCTATCATTCATTGGTTGCTATGGAAATTAAGTAGGAATGCATTTGATATTAATACTGCATTCCTACTATGTGCACTTTCATGATGGAAAAGTACTCGCTTTTTCCAGGAATGCTAGCTGCAGTGATCCTTGTGACAAGGAGTGCTCTTTGCAAATATGGCTGGGGTACCCCCTTCCTTACTGTTCTGCAGAGTCACCAGCCACCCTAGTACGGCTTACGCAGTTCACATCAATTTTGCGCACCCAGTAATTATGTGTCCCAGTCCTTGAGTGTGTTTGTGGTAATGTGCCATGATGGATTTGCATGAGATTTTACTTATATAGTACAAGTCACTGCCCAGGCACTTCACAGTGTTTCTTCTCCTTTAGTTTGAAAGGGAAGTTCCTTTCAGAGATCCTGAAAGGTTGTGTATAGAGGTGTGGGATTTGTGTATCTGCTTTTTAAAGTGGTTTCCATTCAGTCTCTTTCCTGTGGCAGGACAACAGAGTTTGGTGATGGTTTATTTTTGTTAAGTCCTGGATTCTGGTGTTTGCCTTCCGTTTCGGGCTGGAAGGAGCAGACCATGTCTTATTCTAACTAGCAGCTGTATTTTCTTTCTCTATTAAATTTTGACATTCATTCATAGAATGCTGTTGCACTAATAAGTTGAGCTGATATTTCAAATTTGAGGTTAGGTAGTGATATAATTACAATTTAACACTTCTGGTTAAATTGTAAGGCTACTAGAAAAGGTTTCAGTCTGTAGCAGAGCTGTTTGCCAAGTTTCTTGAAGAAATATTTATGTCTTTGATTACTACCCATTAAAAGTCAGATAGCAATTGTAGCACTGTTTAAGTACAGGAGCCATGTATATCTACTCTCAGCCTGGTGGGGGAAACAGTTTTTAGATATAAGCCTGAAGACTTGGAAGGGGACCTGCTGCTTAAGGGAGACTTGGCTAAAAAAAAGGAGGACCACAGCGCTCCAATTATACAGTTGAAATTTATTTTAACAAGAAAGAAACTTATAAATATATTGGTATCTATAAGGAATTAACACACCACCACCCCACCCCAGAAGAAAACCCAGGAAGAATTTTGAAACTGCCTGTAAAATGTACAAGGCCACTGGTACTGATAGCAATGAGCTGCTGGCTTCTGCAAAAATGGCGCAATGGGAAGAACAAGGGTGTGTGGGTTTTTTTTTTTTTTTTGATGAAGGGCTTAAAGTGTAAAGTGTAAGTGCAAACAAAGCACCTTTTGTCCTCTATATCATAAAGAATCATTGTGTGGCAGTGTAATTTCTTTTATAATTCAGAATTGATTGATGCTCAATGAGGTCTGTGGATTGTACCCTTTTGGTGTGGGTAGATGCACTTGATATGTGCAATAATGTCCCCATTCACTGGAGTGGAAGTAGTATTGAAAACTGCAGCTAAACTTGCTGTCTCTAGCAGCAGTGGCATGACTGATTGCTGAAAGTTGGAGCACGGAACTTGAATAGAGGTTTGGCAACACAGGGGAAAATGGTTGTCTGTTTTGGAGTGTGACATGAGGCAATATTTACCCTGCTCTGTTTCTCCCTTTTCCAAGCAAAAGGCAGGTTGCCAAGTACAGGGACTGAATGGTTTGGATCTTCAGTTGGAAACATTTTGCCTACACCGGGGTAAATGAGATGTGCAGATAGCTTAGGAAATCCGAAAGTTGTCCTCTATTTGTATGATACTTTACTTAATGGTCATGCAAACTAGATGGCTCATTCCATGCATATACCTTTTTATCTGTCCTCTGTAAACCTCAGCTTTGTTCCTGTCTATATCCCTCCCTTTTTAAAGAGAAGTTGACAAACTTACTTAAGTTACTAAACCCAAAACTTTTGTGTGACAAATATAAACAACCACAGAATTTCTGCATTTCTGGAACTTCCAGAGGAGTCATGGCAGAACCAAAGATCCATCTACAATAGCTGTCGATATAAATATTTACTTCCAGACACATAGTAAATGCATCTTTAGTTGTTACTATTTGTGTATTTTTAGGATTAAAATTTTCTAGTTAGTGTGTGTTCTGGAGAAATGAAGATCTTGCGCAAGTGTTCAGCAGGCTCAGCTGAGGGAGTACAGTTGCTGTTTTGGCAGCTCCAGCATTCAATTATGAGGCTTCAGCCTCACAGAGCTCATTTTGAAAAAGCTCTAAAGTGTCAGATCTCTTTTATTTACCTTGCAGTTTCTATGCAATTTATTTTTCAAGCTGTTCTCCAGCTGTGAGGGCTGGTTTAAATGAAATTCTTGCAGAATTGTTCCATCTAGATTTACTCTGTTTTAAAAATGCCACATAGTGAGATTTAATGTTAAAGCTCTCTGTCACTTAAGATCTTTTAAATCTTTCAGCAGTTTAATGATATGTAGGGTGATATGTAGAGTCTCCTCTTTTGGAGCATCTTGCCTTGTATGAAAAAACCCTCAACTTTCAAATTTCTATTAAATCTTTAAAACAGTCTGAGTTTGTCCATTTAGTTGAATCTGTTATGTTATTCTGATAGAGCGCTTCAATATGGTGCTAAGGAGTGAAATCGTTTTTTGTCCATCTAGTTAAGTGTGCTATCCTAATTAATGAAACAAAAACTAGGAGATTTCAGATAACTCATGACAGACTATTCTGTGATGGAGTGGGACGTCTCAATAGAGAAAATAGGTTTAATAATCTATTGAGATTATAGGCTTACCACTGCATTAAGTGACACAAGTATCAATTCTGATATTTTAAAACCATGTCTTCACTCTCTAGCTAGTCTAGAATATAAATGCTGAATTGCATGCAATTCTTACAATGCCATGTAAATCAGGGTAAGTTTTTGACTTATACTTCTTGTTACAAAACTTCAGAAAGCTTTCATTTAATAGTTTCTATGGTTTTCTTCAAGAGTTAAGTACTTTGAATAAGGATATGAAAGTTTCTGAGAGAACATTTCCTTCCCCTATCAAAAAGAACTATGGTTGGATAAGGTGGGGAGAAATTGGAAAACTTAAAACTCCCTCCCCCCGCCCAAGTAAAATGAATCTATTGACAGTACCTTGAGCACTACACTCCAATGTATTTCTTGAAATTGCTTTCTTTATAGGCTAATATTATTCTGGGTTATTAATTTAAAAGCTTTGAAACTTGCAGTTTCTGTTCACTGTTGTCTTGCTGTTTTTTTAAGTAGTGCTTGATAAGATGAATATACAGAAAACTGGTATTTTTTAAAAACTTTTTGTGAGAATGATGAATATTTCAGTGTCCACATAAGTGCCTGGTGTTGTAATGAAGATAAATTTCTGTTTACAATTTTGAAAAAAAAAAAGGGGGGGGAGAGGATGTTTTCTGTTTGCAACATTGAAATTTCTTGGTTTTGAACATGAACATTCAAATATATTTGGTTATCTTACTATGTAGTATAATTCAGTTTTCAATACTGAATATATTTATCATTATTCAAAAATAATTTATTTACAGTCATCTCTATATTGACTTAAGGTTTTCATGCTATGCTAGTAAAAAAAAAAGTGACTAAAGCTCATGCTGTGAATAAGTAGTAAAATACAGTTCTACTTTTCAATTTCTTTTTTTCCCCTGAGTAAGGAAAGTCTGTCTTTCCCTCCAAATTTCTAGATATATTATGCTTTTCTACTGATTCTGGTGCCCCATATAAATACAAAATCCAACCTCCAAATACAGGTCTCAAAAAAAAATTAGCAAAATGCTGTTACTGTCTGTCATCTCAGCTGTACTGAGATGAATTCAGAGATTGGATTTTTTAAACCTAGGGACTTTAAGGAGCAGCTATTAAGCTTTTCTCCCCGTACTCTCTTTCCTGCAGTACTTGGGACATGTCGAAGTGGATGAATCCAGAGGAATGCATATCTGTGAAGATGCTGTGAAGAGACTGAAATCTGTACGTATATTTGTTTCATAAAAAAAGTTGGCTTTGGGGCTGTGAGCATTACTGGAAAAGGTCCATTCGGCAGCAGTGCCCCAACTAAAGACTGAACTTTTGACCCATGTTAGGAGAACAGTTGGCCGGTTTGAGAGCACTGCTGTGGTTAGGGGGACATGCTAATCTGATGATGAGAGGGAGAGAGTTACAACTGTTCTTTCTACTTGCAGAAACTATTTGCAAAACAAATGTGTAAAAAATCCTCTGTGACCCTTGAGACTAAGTTGCTACCCACATGGGACTTCAACCATTGTTTTTTAACAGTTCTTTTTCCCTCTCTCTTTTCCTCTCCCTCTCTCTCCCTCTGTTGCCTGCCACTTTAATAGTGACTTAATTCACCGTTATTATACAAAATATTACTTGATGCAGGCTGCTTTTTTTCTAATGCACTGCAACATTGTAGTCACGCATGAAATAATCTGGCTTGCATCTGCTCAAAGTGGCCTGAAGGCTGCCTAATTCTGATATGTGATGAAGTGGGCTGCTCTTAGTTTGGCTTCTGTGAACGTTTGCTCCTGTAAATGGCACTCGTTCAAAGCTCTTTGTATTTCTGTGGCTCATTTGAAGAGGTCTTGTCCTCTCTTTCCTGCAATAGTAATATCACAAAATCCTGTGGAAATAGCAAACTTCAGAAAGGCAGTGATCAGTCTGTCAAGGAGCTGAGGCTAAAACAGCATTGAAGAGAACAGAAGGAGAAAGGACATTTAAATTTGAAGTTTGAATGGAGACAGAGAACTGCAGTCCTTTTCATCACTTCTCTTATGTGTTTTAGCTATACACATTCTTCAGTGATGCCTCTAGTGGAAGAAACTCTTGTATCCTTGTAGCTCAACAAAATTACTGAAAGTACATCAAACACTTCTTCTGCACCTTTGCTAACTTAAGTTACCTGCTACTGGACATTGCTTTTTTCCTCACCAAATGTGAGAGCTCAAATGGCTTCCAACTAAATCTCTTCTTCCCTTCTTCCTAGCACAAACAGAGGATTGTAGGTTATCCTTTCTTCCTTCAGTTGTGCTGTAAAGTTTCTGAATTGGTTTAGTGCTCTGATTAAAATCAAGTCTTTTCATTCTTTTCTCTCTCAGCTAATGTATAGCAACCTGTTAAAGCTGCATCCCATCTGTTCCCGTTCAGTCCAACAGTGATTGGTGATTGATTTTTATTAAAAAGGGCCACACAAAATATAAATGAGTTTCTTTGTTCTATGGATTTAGTTTACGTAGCTAAAAGTGCAAGTACTGACCACATAATGAATTGCATCCGTTTTTGTTCTATCAGAATGCTTTCTATTAGCACACCAAATAACCTTGCAGTATCTATTTTATGCAACTTCTCTCATTCTCTTCTCTGGGGAGCTATTCTGTAAAGTATTTGTGCTCTAGGTTTTTTTATAAACTTTAAGCCCACAAGCCAGTTAAGTGTAGCTAAGCTTATAAATAATGAGACACAGTAAAAGCATAGCGGCCAGTTTCTTCTGGAATCTGGATAATTCCAGGATTGTGATTCTTGATCACCTGAATTATTGATTCAAATGTCAGGCTTGGATACCTAACTTTTACAGTGCATTCTCTGGAAGTAAATAATTTCATTTCCCTATTGTATGCTATGTCATTGTTCCAAATTGTGAATGGCATCAATTTACCCATTCTCATAAATTCAACATTCTTCTTCAGATAATTTTGATTTCTTCTGCTGTTTGAAAGTTTTTGACATCTATATATAAATTAGACACAACCGCATGTCTCTCAAGATTGCTATTTGCATTGTCTCCTTTGTCAGTGTTGGAAGTTGAGAAGCAGGGGTGAAATTCTCATTGGGACCCAAGAGGAAGATTCAGATTACTGAAAGTACTTTGTGCGCTTTAGTTGCTAGACTCCGTCAGATCCAAGGTTCATTTGGAGCTGCTCACTGCAATTCAACCCCTGCCCCCCATGCCCAGCATGTAGGCTTTAAACTGGGGGCATTGCTTTAGGACTCGACTGTTACTGAAAGCTCTTTTCTGTACAATATGCTCTCTCTTAATTAGCAAAAGCCAAACCGCTGGATGATGTTTCAGCATGCAAGGAGTGTGATAAGAAAACAGTTTGTTCTTTTGGTAGTCTCTTGCTTCCACAGCGTTTGGTTACTTTGATGGGCTTTCTCTTTGTCTTGAAAGAATTACAAGTTTGAGTTGCAGTGCTCAAACTGGAAGACTAGCTTAAGGGAAATTGGACTTCACTTTTCATGTGGTTAAACTACATCGAAATGTATGTGGCCTATTTTAATCTTTACTGTTTTCTTTGCAGGTAATGTGTAGGTTTTATAAATCCAGTCAATAAATAATAGTTCTGTTCTCTTAGACAGAATTGTTGAATACTTGTATCTTGTAGCTTCTAAAAATTAAGTTCTGTCTGTCTTTACTTATATTTTTTTTCTCTTAATTCTTGTTCTCCAACGGTTGGCAATTCATTTGGGGAACTGAAGTCTGTTCTTTTTTAGGGTTGACTAATGGATTTTAAAACACTTTATGGGATTTGTCAAGAAGAATATAGGACAATGTTAATCTTGGTTTTAGGAATAGCTTAATTTCTGCTTTGCTTTTTGAAAGAAAAGATGCAAACAAATCTTTCTGTCTCTTTATTGTGGGAAATAATCTTTCAGGTTTTTTTTTTTAATTACCTGCTCGTTTAATGTGGTGTAATTGTTTTTGAGCTCTGCATCTTGCAGAACTTGAAACCAGATGATGGCGAGCATTTTATTCAGGTATTGTTTAATTGACAACTGAGTAAAAGAAGCCACTTTTAGCTAGACAGTCCCTCATCCATACTGTATTCTGTTGTTATAGCTTTATAGCTCTGAAATTGCACACCAACAATGCTATAATGTGCAGGTTACAATATTGTCTAGAATGAATGAAGACAAACTTGAGTTATGTCCCTATTTTCTGTCTGATGAAATGGCACCACAGTCTCATGAATAGATAGAAACCCAGGTATTCAGCTGTAAGTCTATTATTAACATGGGTTTATATTACCAATGGAGCTTGCATTTTTCCCTTAATAGGGCTATATTACTAACTGTGTATATACTTTGTATCTGGTAGGATCCTTGTATTTGGACACTAAGCACTAAATGGTTTCTTCAGAACCATTTCACTGAAGCTAAAATATTTAGTGCAAACTGGAAAATAACTTTGTAAGGGCCCTGTAAGTTTATTTCACTCAGGTGCGGGAACATCATATAAAGACAAAAGTATACTCTCTTATGTCATGTTTTGATTTTAAATCAGCTTTAGCGTGTAGTATTGGTTTCTAACTTGCCACTTTTTGTTTTAAATGATGCATTTGTTTTAATATATGTTCTTGTTTTAGCAGGTAAAGAGACATAATTTAATATTTTAAAACATGAATTAGTTATCTCTAAACTACATTAACTTAGTGTTGTTTAAAACCCATTTTGCATGATGCCTTTTCCATTAACCTTTTCTAGTTTATTAAAAAAAAAAAATCTTGTTTAACAAGCATTTTGCTGAGAGCAAAATTAACCATCACCTAAAAATGAGGTAGCTTCTGGTGAATCTCTTTAGCTTTTGCTATCTTTAAAAAGCTGTTATTTAGTGTAATGCAATAGTCATTGCTCAACTTGGCAGCAGCATCCAACCCCTTCTCATTATGTACACAACGCTGTGATTAATCCATTAGTTCCCCTCCTAGTGTTCAGCGTATCCTGTCCAAATACATAACCGTTCCTGCCTCTAAAAATTGTTAAGCTTTTCAGCTGACTGAACTTAGAGATGTTCTTTTATACAGTGTCTGAATTGACATAAATATGTTACAGATACTCAGTAAAAAGCTCTGTGGAAGGACGTCAGGCAGAGACGCACACAGCAGCAAAAGTCAGGAAATGCAAAGTCAAGATTGACACTCCCTTCTTAACTTTGTGTTTCCTGGCTTTTGTTGGCTTGCATCAGAACCATAGCTTTGTTTTAAATTCAACCTTGTTAATCAATTCTTGAGACACTGCCTCAGGATATTTGTAATAATATTTTTAATATAGTATTGTTACCAGTGATTAACATGTTGGAATTGCATGGTGTTGATTTGGGGTTGAGGGTAGTCACAAAGATGCTCACTCTCTCATCTGCAATTCTCCACCTCCTCCCCGTTACTGCTATACCACAGTTTTTTTCTTACAAGCGAAACAATTTGGAAAGATAGCAGGAACAGCGATACACTTCATGCCAATGTCCCCCAAATGTGGAGCAGCATGTGGCTGTGCTCGCAGGGCACCAGGCCTGGTGAAGTGTTCTCTCAGGAGAGCAGTTCAGATCTTGCAGTTTTCTTTTCACAGTCTGGTAACAAAATAAAGCCAGTAAACTAAACTGCCTGCAAATATGCTTAAAATCATGTGCTGCCTTTTTCTTAATGTGAATTGGGCAATCAATATAATTGGTTCCAGGCTGAAGAAATTTAGGAAGTTGTACTTCAGCTCTTGGTATCTTTGCACTTGCCTCACTGTCCGTCCCTGTCTGAGCTGACTTTAAAGGAGTCTTGTTCAACCTATCAATTCAGAGTTGTAGAATGAGTATCTAGTATTTGTATAAATATTGTATAAAGCCTTGGAAGGCCTTAGAGAGAGTGAAAGAGGAAGGGATGTCATTTGTGTTTTAGTTGTACCACAAGGTAAGATGAAATTTCTCCCTGTTCAGAGAAGACTGCATAAGATGTGAAGTGTAACAGTAGCAAGTAAACCAAAGCAACAAATAAACAGAATAAAATGAAGCAGTGTTTAACCCTGCTTTATACCAGCCACACATGCTTCTCTAGCTTACAAAGTATTTGCTTTGGGAAAGAGTGATCAATACAGAGCAAATTTGACTGTAATTCTGGAGACAGGACTTTGCATTTCACAAGAACCTGCAGAGTATTTTAGTTGTTTAACCACCATGTCTGCTGCCAAGTTTGATTTATAATCTAACTAAAAGGGACTAAACAAGGGAGAGTGAAAATAAAGTAACCACTTTGCATGAAATTGGGGCTGAGGTTCTCTTCTTTCCACCAATTTCAGGGCAGTAGCTTGTTAGAATTGTGTGCGTGCCCTTTGATCTGCATTTTCATGGGATTATTTTCACATTTGCCTGTCGCACCTTCTCATGGATAACTCTAAAACCCCCTTCCTTTCCCTCCAAACCCTATTCTTGTGTGTGCTTGTTGGTTTGAAACCCTGGGACATTTTAGCTACCTACAGTAATAGCGCTCGACTTGTCCCCCCTGTTCCTCCAGGAAAGGAAGTTCTTCAAAGGCTTCTTTGGAAAAGTAAGTTTAATGCCTCATTTGTGCTTGCACTATAAGGAGTTACATCCCTGGTATAGCACTGCCATAAAATCAGGGTGTTGAGAGTCCACTAATCCATTTCAGAGTATTTGCTTCTAAAACAGACTTGGAAATATGTTGATCAAACAACGAATATGGTTAAAAAAGCAACCTGAAACAGAAACTTAAATCTGTATGGACTGTATCGGAAATCCAGTGTTCTGAAGTGATTTGGTCTTCCTGAAAAAAATGTGAATTGTCCTTTTAAACACTTAAACTTGTGCTGGCCTACATCACCTGGGCAAATATCTACGGAGCAGTTGGGGTCTGTGCCTTGTAAGTGCTTCATGATCGGCTGCTTGGCACCATGAGTTGACCCAAATGCTAGCCTTGGGAGGAAGCAGTGTGCCTACGCATACTATCTCTTAAACCTTTCTGTTTTGAGCACAGTTCTGATTCAAAGGTATCTGAAGATGAGACCAGGCATTTACCTACTATGTTTTTCTATTTGCAACTCAACTGTATAACTGAAAAACTTACCGTTTCTATCATTGCTCTTGTTTTCATGAGGACAGTGTCTTAGGCGTGAAGGGAAGCAACTGTTAGTCCTTATTAAGAATGTGCTGTACTGACGGCTGGGTGGTTTTATTCCTGCTGTCTACATCTCTGCAAGGCAGTGCCTGTAGACCTCTGAAAGAGCTCTCTCTCTTTTACCTCTCATCTCTTCCCTACCTCTGCGTTTAAAATTCCTGTAAAACATTTTAATTTAGTTTTCATATGGAGTTAATCTAAGATATGGCTTCTGAAGTATCTTGTTATAAAGTGAATCTTGGTTCGAATAGAAAGTAACAGGTTTCTAACTTCCATACATACAAAAATAGGTTGGAGCAGATTATTCTCTGGTCACAGATTTGTTTTGGCTTTGCTTAGGGAGTAAATAAAGGTTTTTTTTTTTTTTTTCAGCTACTCCTTTTTCACCTTTCACTCAGATAGCGATGCATGTCACAGAGGGACAGCTGTTTCCCCAATTCAGGTTTCTTCCTATGATCTGGGAAAGCATACATCTAAACTGTAGTGATAATCAAGGCCCAAAATACCGTAGGCAGGAGATCTGACAGATTAATCAGATCATTTCTACGTGCTAACAAAATTTAAGAGCTGGAAACTACCAAGATTGGAGTGAAAACATGCTGTTTGCTTTACAATCGAAAATGCTAGCTACTACTTACAATTTGTTTAAAACAAACAAACAGAAACCCCCCCACCTCAACCTGATCAGATGTTAGATTTCTTTCTGCTTGCTGGTATTAACTTATGTTAGGATACATAAGAAAGTAACGATGTAAAAGGACAGAGCTTTGCATAGCACTTAACTAAAAAAGTCAAAGACCAATTTTTATCTATTAAATACGCCAGCTTCCCTATTACATCTTAGTAACTTTTTTATGAAGTCCAGTACTTTGCCACAGCCCTGTAGACTTGCTTTTCCTTTTATTATAACATTTTGCCAAAGAGGGACCTACTTCTACTTTAGCCTGTGCAGTTTCATTAGTTAGCACTGAAACCACTTAAATCCATAGTGTTTAGATATCCCCACAGTGTCAATATGGCAGTGCCTTTATTACAGCTTTGGCCTGCAACAGTAGGCCAAATCTAGGGGGAAAACTGCAAAAAAAGGGACAGTTGTTCTCTTATTAATATTTGAGACATACTAATAACTTCAATATCTTTTGGTTGTTTCATCTATAATTCCTCTGCAGCTACCTTGCATTGGGATTAATATAATATTACAAACTGCAGAGCTGCTTAAAACGCTCTACCAGCTTTTGAAAAGTCAGTCTAGACAGGTTTGCTTCTTTCCCTGTCCATATTTTCTCCCCCTAAAAGGTAAATCTGACGGATTTGTGTCCGGAAATGTTCAAGTGTTTAGTATTGAAAAATACTCTCTTTTCAGCTTTAAATAAAAATGAGTGTCTGGTGATAGCGCCAGGTTAGGCTTCTACAGTTTTATTTTGTGTAGCGTACACAACGTAACGGAATCAACTGCCTTTTTAGGCAGCTCTTCATATTTTAAAACTAAAGCTTTTCTATTGTAATGACTAGTAGTACAGATTCAGTGATCTTTCTCATGTTTTGCTTCCACCGAGTGCGTGTATCTCTCATCATGCAATGTTTTATACAGAGTCTGAAATGAAAAAATTCCTTTTTATATACCTCAGGCTCCAGATATATCTTACAGCTGTTTGTAAGTCCCAGGACAGAATAAAATAGGCAGAAAGACTAGAAACAATTTAGAAATATTGAAAAAATGCATTTTATGGGGCAACTTGAATTCTGCTCTGGTATCCTTAAAACTTTATTTTCCAGCTTACAATATAGCTGCTACTTATCTCCATATTCCTATCACTTCTAACAGTTAAATTGTCATGACCTGCACTGCTGATCAGGAAATGTGCATTTAAGATTTAGTCCACTTTTTTTTTTTTTTTTTTTTTTGGTGGATGCCCAAATCTGTTGGAGAGGTTTCCCTTGTGCCCAGCCTGCAGTGATCCTGCTTTGTCTTCGGGCCTCATTGTCTGTTAAGACGAATGCCTCGCCCTCCCTCCTGGAGACCTCTGAGGACTCTGAAATTAGTCCAGATAACGAATCTTGTATTGGAGCAGATTACTGACCTCCTAAGAAATGCTGAGCAGTGAGGTTTCTATCGGGGCTGACTCAGCACTGACAAATCAGGCTCCTGGGGGTTGGTGCCATGTGTGGCTCTTCTCCAGCAGTGCTGTCATCCAAAAGCTCTTGAATATGAAGACAAGCTGCTGATATGGATGTCTAGATGAGTCCCTTGGTAGCAACATTTAAGACCACACTGTTTCAGTGGATATTGGCCATTTGCTTTAAATAGTTTTGTTTGGAGTCACTTATACCTTTCAGTGTTTATTACACAAGGTTCATTTCTGCATTGGAGCTCACTTCCCATGCAGTATCTTGCATTTGGTTTGATCTTTATCCAGTGTTTGCCAGGAGTGCAAATGCTCAGATCTGCTTTCTAATCACGATATATTTGGCAATATCCCACCCATATTAGAGTAGTAGTTTGATTTGTATAGCCAATATAAATTGATTTGGAGAAGTATGTTCCTTCATACATTACTTGTAGGCCCAGATAAGCTGAGGATTCAGCAGATGGGAAAATCATGTTGCTCAACAGTAGTAGCTGTGGGTCTGGGATATAGACTGTAAGGACTTATCCCTTCTAAGCACTGCATCCACCGTAAATCTAGAAAAAGGAATTGGGAGATAAAAGTGTGTTTTCTTTTTCTCTTAGTGTAGCAAACCCACGTTTGGTTATCTTGCATGAGGAACCTTATGTTTCCAGTGACAGAGCAGGACTTAGACAGCGCTTTAATCTTTTCATTTTATTCTGAGAAACATGAAGTTCCATGTCCTAGCTATTTCTAAATCCTCGTTTAGTAAAATAGCCAGTGAGGAGTAGCTCTGCTGAAGATCAGTACTGCTTTATGAAGGACCCAGCTCAGTTAAACTTGACTTGTTTAATACAAACTTCAGGAACTGTTAAGCTGTTTCTGCAGAAACAAGGGTTTGATTGTTTGGTGGGGAAAGACATGTATCTCAGTTCTAATGATGGTAATCTAAACCAAACAGTTACCTGCAGGCATTGTCTTCTCTTGATCGTTTGCATTTGCTTGAAATAAAAGATTTTAAGACTGTTAACGGCTTATAAAAAACTGGTACTCCTTTTTAAAACAGTTCAAGGAGACAGACCTCTACAAACCATTTGTTTTTGGGATTAGTAGGGACTTTTAGGCTATGGAAGCTAGCTGAGCATTGAAAATATAGACTGTATTTTGTGGGTATCAATATTTACTGCCTTTTAAGACCAAATACTAGAAGTGACTTTTAAATGTGGCAATATTTTTTTAACACTATGATGGGAAATTTAAGTACATTATACTCTTTCCATTAGGCATTCCAGAATCTGGCAGTTTTACTTTAAACCTTCTCTGGGGTATCCAGCAGGCTGGATGGACATTTAGAAACTTGCTTCTGCAAGCACTTCCCTGTAGCTTGCTTTTCATGCTGTGCTTATTTTCCTCTCTTTTCTCTTTTAATCACTCTTCTGTACAAGTCAGTGCCATTCTCTGTTCTCACTTTTTGAAAATGCTTGGGTTGTCATTGCTGCTTCTGAAATTGGGACAGATAGTTCCCCCCCCAAAACAAACAGAAGTCCTGCCAGGCCTGTTTTCTTCACACTTGCTGCTTTCTCTGAAAATTAAACCAATGTGATCTAACAGGAGACTTTTCACTCCAAGATATTTCATCCGTACAGTGTTAAAGTCAGTGTTTCAGATTTGGAACGTGTGGTAGCTTATGCCAGAATGTGTCCTTGCTCCATTACTTGCCCTGTAAATATAAGTTTTATATACATCTGTAATGAACTATTAAAAAAAAATTGCAATTCTTGCATGAAGCCAGTAGCTGATACCCCCTCATCTTTTTTTTTTGTTGTTGTTGTTGTTACTCTCTTCGTTCCCTGCAGTGGTCTGTGGCGGGTGCCATTAGCAGCCACAAACTATGTAAACCCAGTGCTTCAAAAAAAGTTATAGGGAGAATAGTTGGCTTAAAGTATGGGGCTTGTGAATTAAAGTAACACATTAAAAAAAAAAAAAGATTATTTTTCTAGTAGTACTTCTCTGTAACAACCAGTAAGATTATCTTGACATCTTGTACCTATTTTCTGTTCAGTGAATTAGTTTCAGAAGAATATTGTGTCAAGTGTTTATACTGTTTTCTGTAACTTTCCCTTAAAAAGTAAACAGTCTAGAAAGAATCTGTAGTTTAAATGGCTCCTGAAGCCTTCCTGTGTTTCCCACTTTTACTTACCCTCAGCTTGCGGCTGCTGAAAGTTCCCACAGTCAGATCTTGGATAAAAGCCAGACCGCTCCACCGCTGCGTCAGCCTGCCACACACCATTGCTTTTTCAAGATACACACCAAATGGTTAAGAAATCATATTTTTCTACTTCTCTTCTGAGATTTGACATTTAGCTCTTAATAAATTAGCAAAACATGTTTGGATGATTGATCTTAGCTTTAAGCTCATAATACAGTAACTGATGATTTTTGGGTGCTTTTAGCACTGGTTTAAGGTGATGCCATGATTCTGCCATGCGACTATTGGGGCAGAGGGTAGGGCTGGTGGAAATATCAGGTAAGAATTTTCCTATTTTTAAACTTGTGCTAAAGAAGCTACCTGTGGTGTAACTCCTTATGAATTAGTGTTTTCTGACTCTTTAGTGGAATTCTTCACCCACTTGGTCAGTCTTGAATTCTTTACTGTCAGTGGACGTACACCCTATTTTTGCCTCCACCTGTCCTGTGCCCTCTCCCCATCCCCACAACGTGCTGTTTCTGAAATACTGGCTTTGGCTTGGTTCTCTGAATGTTTTGCAACTTGGATTGAATATCTGGCTTTGGGCACCCTACTGACCGTGGACTTCATCTACACTTAACGTTACGATTCTTGGAAAGGGGAAGCGGGTGGCAGTCTGATGCTGTTGGCATAAAACTGGTTCTTTTCTTTTTTTTTTTTTTCTTTTTTTTTTGAAAGTCTGGGAAGAAAGCCGTTAAAGCAGTCCTGTGGGTTTCGGCGGATGGACTCAGAGTTGTAGATGAGAAAACAAAGGTTAGATTTCCCTGGACTAAAGTTTTAAATCTCTTTATAATAATGTATGTGCTATAACTTTAAATGGACACCAATCTTTATCTTAATGCAAATGTTGGTATTTGAAAGGAAGACTGAAGTGTATAATTAGTTTAATAATTTCTTGCTTTGTACACATATGTGTGCCTGCTATTCCCCCCCCCCCCCCCCAGTTAATTCCACACTACTCTGAAGACACATTTCATAAAATGTGGCAGGTAGCACAAGCTTGGACTATTTTTTGTTGCATTTACCAGAAGAACCGTTTTTTTCCTGATAAGTTCTGTTGACAGTGAACTTGCACAGTCCCTTGACTTTGTTCTGCATCACTGCAGAAGGCTGCTATAGTAATACATGAGCAAACTCATGTTAATCAATATAATTTTCAGTGCATCCGAATCCTAGAATGGGTCTGAATGAACAAGAGCTAGCTTCTAAAAATGCAATGAAGAGAGTAAATGAAATAGGGGGGGTTGTGCATTCAGATTCAAGCTAAATAGTAACTGAATATCAAATTCAATAATTTCTAATTCTAATACCTAAGCTGTTGGTCTGAAGTGGAAGACTAATGTATTTGTGGCATCATTCTAGCTTGTTTTACTTTTTTTTTTTTTTTAAATTGTCAAATAGCACACTATGTACCACCAAGGCGCCTGTGTGCAAGTAACAGCTTGGCTTTATCTAGATGTAGGCAATTAGAAATAAGAGCTTTAGGCTTGCCTCTCTAAGCATACTAGTATTTAAAAAGATGGCATGGCTATTGGAAAAAATTTGAGTCTCATTAGTCTGAAATGAATTCGTTTCATATTGATACCATTAAACCCTTACTTTGTCAACCTAAAAGATGATTTCTGCAAGACAACACTGAGAAGCAGGTAGAGATAATTCATATCCCTCTGCAGGATGACTGCCTGTCAAATACCTGCTCTGTGGCTAGACTTCTCCAGGGCTGCTCTTATGGTATGGTTCATCAGCACTAAAGTTACTGTCTCATAAGAATTCAGTTTCTAATACAAACATAATGATGGAGGTGAATTCAGTCTACTGATTGCCTCATTTAAAAATAATAATACAGGTATTATTTTTAGAAATGTTACTGCATATATCTAATCTTTTAAAATTGAATTTTAATAAGTTGTGCAGACCCTGGAGGTGATTAAAAGTATAGGACTTAAAAAGAGAATATACTATTGCCTCCTGGTGGTTGAATACATTAGCACAGGTGCCAAGTACTAACCACCAACCGAAAGAAACAATTTTGGAAAAAAATGTTGCAAAAATAATTTTTGATGAAGATGGTATAGTTCTTAAACTATACTGTCTCCTTGTTAGAAACACTTCTCCCATCAATCCATGGGAACAAATCAGGGGTGTTTGAAACTACCAGTCCTGCTGGTGCTTTTCCATTGCATCCCTGCTTAGCTAATTGGCAGATCAGCTTTTGCTTTTCGTGTAGCAGCTGCTAGACCTTTTCACACTTGCAGACCTCTCCCATAAGTTTCAGCATTGTATTTTAACAACACTAAAGATTTTTTGATTGCAAGACTACTGGAGCTGTTGTAAAAATAAAATAAAACAGAAATGTGAGCTCCATAGTCTAGAGGAGAAATCTTAGGAATTGTTTGGGTCCCTAAATTCTTAAATGGTGCCTTGGCACACTTCTGCCAAAGGTGGCTGGTGGAAAATGTCATCTGTCCTTTTTGTTTCATACTGGGAATGGATTCTGAATGGTGAATTCATTAACAGATAATTGTAGCCACATCAGGTTATCCTCTTTTTAGTATAACTCCCTTTCTTGCAGTTAACACTGAAAATTACTTGTTCAAATGTTTCTCCATATTTCCTCACATTTCTTTTATTGTGGGGGGGGATTTTTTTCACTCTAGGATCTTATAGTTGATCAGACAATAGAGAAGGTTTCTTTCTGCGCACCAGACAGGAACTTTGACCGGGCATTCTCATACATCTGTCGAGATGGCACAACGAGACGCTGGATATGCCACTGCTTTATGGCTGTAAAGGACACGGTAAGTTTAATATGGTGTGTGTCCAACTCTTCCAGCTTCTAGCTGGAAGTTATGCTCAGAAAAATTAACTACCTAGAATACTGCAATATGTTTTGACTTCAGCTAAAATATTGCTTAGTCCTTGAAAATTATTTTACTTCTAGTTCTTTATATCTGAATTATTTGCCATCCCTCTGTGGTGTCGTCTTGTGGAGAAAAACGGTGCCCAGTATGTGTATAAAAGGAATGCAGTCAGCCTCAGATATCTCTAGCAGAAGGGAACTACTCTTCTAAAAATAGAAGATATTCTCATCTACAAATGTATACAGCCAAAAACCGAAACAGCAATGACACGTTTTTTCTAGGATAAAATCATAGTGAGTAAATACAGACTCGTTATGAATGCAGCCTCTTGTATGCGAATGTTATCTTGAATGGAAAATCATCTGGATGTTAAGGGATGGAGCTAAACTGAATTAAATTAGCATCCTGTTTGCTTTTAAGGGATGGAGATTTTTCCAGTAGAAGGTTTGAAAGTAAGTTACCTCTATCAGTCTCCTGCTGTGTAGACTTAAGTAAGTTATTTAACTCCCTGATCTGGCCTTTTCCTCTTTCTGCTTTTTGTTGAATCCCGCCTATATTATACAAAGCGCTTGAAACCTCATGTAAATTCATTGTGTGAGCTCCACATAGCTGCATGTTCAGAGCAATTGTACTTGACAATGTATCATTTTTCTTTAAAGAGAAACAATGAAGTTAGAAATTCCCAGTTAAACTTATGTTAGAGCTGGAGCATTTCTATTTTCCTCTCTGAATAACAGGTCAATTCACTTACTGATTATAACAGATGAGTTGAGCTACTGGTAGTAATGGTGCCTCTGACTCAGCTGCAGCCACCATATCAGCTGGATTGTTGGGCTTCCTCTGGCTTGAATTTCCTTTCCTTATCGCAGTTATTGGATAGTGGATCCTTTTGACCTCACTGGTTAATAATGGAAGTGCTTTTCAGAAGGCACTCTTAATACTAACTTGTGCATTTGGTCAGGGCCATTAAGAGGTGTAAGTAGTCACCAATGTATTTTTAATTTTCACACTTGCATACAATGGTAGTGTCTCCCTGAGCCCTCTGTAAACTTTCTCCGTCTGAGAATAGCGCTCATCTGTCCCTCAGGACTTACACCTGCTTAGGATGGCTTCACAAGAGTTTCTTTGTGCACAAATGTATCCAGAGGCAAGGGATCAGCGCAGGCACCTTATCGCACTAGCATCTTAGTAGCAGTTGAACTAAACAGATTATCTGACAATCTCTTTCATTTCTGGGTGGTCTTCTTGAACACTGCTTGTGCATTAGTAGCAGGGAGTCTTTATATACCAGGTTTAATTTTAGAGCCATACAAAAGGTGGCCAATTACAGGAGTTCTCTAATACCTTAATTAGATTCCTCTTGTAAAGGCAGGTTATCACTTTGCGATGCTTGAAGCACATGTATGTTTCTGTTCCAGTTACTGTATGATGCAATGTTGTCTTGTGCAGGGGGAAAGGTTGAGTCATGCCGTGGGCTGTGCATTTGCAGCATGCCTGGAGCGAAAGCAGAAGCGAGAGAAGGAGTGTGGAGTGACTGCCACCTTTGATGCCAGCAGAACCACATTCACTAGAGAGGGGTCATTCAGGGTCACTACAGCTACTGAACAAGCAGAGAGAGAGGAAATTATGAGACAGATGCCGGATGCTAAAGGTACGGGCTGCAACTTAAACAATCATCCACAGCGAGCAAAAGCAGCACTGAGGTGAATTGGAGCCTGTGCAAGGATTTTGAGGCTTAACGTCCTTGCAGCATTCCCTCTCTTGAACCGTATTATGTACGAATCATATTCCCAGACGCTTGTCACTTCACAAGATGAAAAATGCTCCCAGATTCGCTTGTAGCACGTTTTCCCACATCTCCTCTAGAAAAAGTACAAGTGGCTTCATATGTGAAAGCTGCTCCTGCTTTGTTTCGTCAGCCTGCTTTATGGCAGAGAACACCGTAGGTACCATACTAAAAGGCCTTGTCAGAAAAATGTTGTAAAAATAGAACAAATTTGCCAGACATGAAGTAGTCCTTTTTGTAGTCTAAAGCTTATGGTAAATGAACAGTAAATAATATGCATTTTTCTTAGAAAATAATGTTATTTTATTTTGATTTTTAAGGCAGATTACAAAGTGTATGTATAGAGTTATATTGCATGAGGGAAGAACAGATCAATCGCAGCGTGCTTTCTAAAAAACCCAAACCAAAACAACAACGCCCTCCTCATAAAACACATAACTGTTGCACTGCTAATTACATTAAAAACTAGTAACTAACTGATTTGAGAGGAGTTAGGTTTTAGTTTTTACTTTTTAGCCACTTAAAAGGCCATTTAAAGTGTTCTGAAATTCACGTGAAAGTAGAACTTCCTACTCGGATTTTATTACAAGTAGTGGAGTTCTACAGCTAACAAAAAAAATAAGTATTATAAATATTGTTCATAGCCCTCTTTACAGTGGAGCTGAACTTTTGTTTCAGAGGGTTCCACAGCAAGTTTTATGCTGCAACTCGATTGCAAAACTTTAATCTTCGTTTTCATCATCCATCTGCTTGTTCCCATACGTTAGTTTTAGAATGTGCTCAATGAAGCTTAAACACAAGGCCTTTGTTACTTGAGGGCATGAGTCAAAGTCTTGACTCAATGAAGGTGTGTGAAATCCTTTCCAAGAAAGACTGATTAGAAAAGTTTCACTTGAACGAGCAGCTGCAACTCATGGGTACTGAAGCTTGCAAGACAACATAATTAGTTCCTCCTACCATTCCAGCTCCTCGGAAATCTCTAGTGTGACTCCTCTCTCTATCAGCCTTCTAGTTACGCTGTTGATGTGTCAACAAAAAAGTCATTGTTTTTCCTAAAATATTTTGAAAGCAATATAGGTAAAATAAGAGTTCACACCAGGATAGTGAGATTTCCCGTTCTCCTGCTGTGTTGATGAGCTGTGTTTATTGCCCCCAAAGCCAATTCACTTATCACATGAGAGAGAGAGAGTTTTCCTAGAGATCGGAAAATCCCCATTACTATTCTAATTGTAAGTGTCATGATTTAAACTAGGCTTAATCCTACATTTTTACCATTAGGCCTGGTTGACAGAAGCATTGTGGTGCTATGCAAAATCCTGCAAAATGAAGCAGCTGACTTTAAGTTGGAGGAGCTTCCCATGCAACTAACCAGTGATTGGGTGGTAACATTACAGCTACATTCAGTTAAAGAAGTGACACAGGAATTCACTGTGAATGTGCCTGGCGTTAGCAAGGCCTGTCGGCTGGGAGGCTGGATCTGCCTTGCAGCACACTCCCATCTACTTGTAGATTTTCTGGAGGAGCTGGGGAGCTGCAGCCTGAGCACTGAATGCAGCCTAACCTGTTAAATGCTGCTGCTACCTTTGGCCTGCTGAAGCTTGTGCAGTGTGTTTGGCTACTGCTGCTGATTCTGCAGGTCTAGAAGGGTGGCTGTTAAAAGAAAGTCCTAGAGCTGGGTTCTGTTCCCTGCTGCTGCTGAGCTATGCCACCCTATGTCACTTAATACAGTTTGTAGTAGTATTTTGGCCATAGTTCTGTGTGAGGCAAAGTAAAGGTCTCAAACATGCAATACACTTTTTCAGTCTTAATCATAAATGAATTGCCAGTATTTCCAGAGCTGGGGTCTCAGGAATAACTAGAAAGAATACATATATCAGGCCAACATTTCTATGAAATGGCTAGCCTTAGTACACTTCGCTTTGGAGGCTGGATGTATGTAAAGTGACATGGTGAAGACAATGAAGGTATACAGAAATTATTTTCCTGATGTGGTATTAGAAACTCATTTGGAAGAGTACTAGTTATGCAAATTCCTGCAATTTCTCTTTTCAAAACAAATGGGAGTAGGGCCAGGCAGTTGAACGCTACTTTGCTTTACTCTTCTAACCTCACCCTATTTCCTCCAGCAGTTGAAACAGAAGTGAAAACAGTAGCACCAGGTGCTGCACCAAACAATACTGCCCCCTCTTCTGGCTCACCAACCTCTCCTACTGCTGAAGTTGCTGCCTCTCTGGATAAAGAAATGAGCAATCCCCACGCTATTCCACGGAGGCATGCCCCTATAGAACAGCTTGCCAGGCAAGGGTCTTTCAGGGGCTTCCCTGCCCTTAGCCAAAAGATGTCTCCTTTTAAACGCCAGTTGTCTTTGCGAATAAATGAGCTGCCTTCAACAGTGCAAAGGAAGACCGATTTCCCCGTGAAAAACTCAGGTAAAACCCAAATGGTTCCAGTGAAACATTATCTTAAATTGTCTCTTCCTTCTTTCCTTCTCTGTGGCTTCAAATAACTCCTTATTTGCTAGTAAATCCTTCTTCCTGCCTCATGTGGATCATTTCTCATGAACAAACACCACGTCAGAAAAGTTCTTCTTTGAGAATAGGCAAGAATTTCAAATGCAGTCTTCTCATGTAGAAGACAAACAGTTCTAATCACTATCTGAAATATTGGACCACAGCTTGAGTGCTCCAGGAATGGGTGTTGGTGAAATAGTAGGTGCTAGCTCTTCCCTCTGAGTCACTGAACCAGTTCCTCCACTTAATGCCAGGGCATCTTGAGAGACAAATCCCTTCAAGGCCTTAACCACTTGTCATGGGATCATGTGATGCTTTTCTGCAGTCTGTCCTTCTGCCTGTCTGAATTCTTCTTTTTGAGAGCAATGAAATGTCTTTTCATTTTGCATTAGAAGAAACTTTACTGTTTAGGTGGTACAACTGGCTGTATCAGTAATGCGTGGTACCGTTTTCACATGATGGTAGCAGGGTTTTCTAGAGTCATCCCAACATAAACCCCTGGGGCGCTCAGTACCTTGCATAATGTCCTAGAATCCCCTTAGCCAGGTTATCCTGCAGGCCAGCTGTACTCTCACTTGGCAACAGAGCTAGTTTTAGGGTTCTAAGCTTTAAAGTAACAATCACTGTGGCAAAGACAAAACCCAAGAAAAATACCTAGTCTGACTTCTCTTATAATTCTTATTTGGTGACCTGTGCTTTAAGACCAGCACTGAGTTTATCAGTTTTACAGTAATAGTGCACTGCTCACTAGTGATACTCACTGAGCATGCTACAGTCTTGAGTTTTTCATCATTCAGAACACTTCTGATGCATGTTCCCATGTCTGCCACTGCCGCTTACTGTCACACCATGTGCGCTGTATTGGAATATCCCTCAAAGAATCAATTTTTGGGCATGCCTCCCCCTGAATTTTAGATATGGTGCATGTTGTGTCCAGACCTCTTATGTTTTTTATACTATTTGTGCTTAATTATGCCTGCTCATGTCACTTCTGTGCAATGAAGGACTGATGATCAGTACTTTTGAAAAGCAGTGCAATTAGTAATAATGAGAACATCTGGTAAGTCACCAGTTTTACTCCAGATGTTACATTATCCATGTTATGCTGATACTTGGTTTAAAACTGAGTGTCCATTTTATTTGAGCATTCAGCTTTTGCTTTTCATAATTCTACCACAGGAGCTAGGGATTTCAGCTACCGCTGAACTGGAGCAATCAACACTCTAACTCTAGGCTTAACTTGCCACTGTGCATTGCTGTCAGCACATTTAAAAATCATCTAGTTACTGTGCAAGTATGTTGTTGGAATACTTAAATCTATCATAAGTATTTTCATTTCACAGAGTGCCAAATCCTTGATATGTTTAGCACTTTAATACTGAAAGATTTAGATCTCTACTAAAGCTATGGAAAACCCTTTTATTTTCTGAAATGAACATCCTCTTGCATTAACACAGAGAAGCAGGAATAACTGACTTTAAATCTGGAATGCTGATCTCCTTACCCTCTTGACTTCATCACAAAATACACTAATGTGGTGTTCTATTTCAGGTCAGGTCTTCAACACTAATTTTAAAAAAAGCTGTCATGCAAATCAGTAGCAGGAACATCTAGGACATAAGGGAACTAAATATATTTCAATTTCACATTGGTATTTGTAGATTGTTTCTGTATCCTGTAAACTTCCAATTTAATGAATTTTGTTTACATTTTAGTCCCTGAGGTAGAAGGGGAAACGGACAGCATTAGTGCCCTGTGCTCTCAGATCACTAGTGCTTTCAGCACACCATCAGAAGATCCTTTCTCTTCAGCCCCCATGACAAAACCAGTGACAGTAGTCGCACCACAGTCTCCTGCCTTTCAAGGTTTGTGATTTCTTTGTGTGCTGTGGTCATGCTGGATGAGGCTTGAATGCACATAATGTTGCTTTCTAGTAACACACGGTCTAAATTTCTTGTGCAAGTCCTGTTATCAGTATTTTGGGTGAATGCATCCTGCTTTATTCATCTTGTCTGTTTAGTTTTTCTGTGTTTTTGTTTTTAACAAAAAGTTCGTGCACCTACCACACGATAGTTACCTGCAAAAGGGACTGGCTTTGAGGTAATGGCTATTTTAACATTATGCCTCCTGAACTGCAAAAACCTTACCAACTGTGTGTCGCAGGAACCAAATCCTACAATGGAAGAGATTTTGTGCCACCATGATTACTGTTTTTCACACAAACTCTTAGATAAGTTGTGGAGAGATGCCAGCTATAGAACTCATAGCAGCCTCTAATCTTTGTTTCCCTGATATGCTTTTATACGAGTTGTGTGAAAAAAAGAACCTCTCTTTGTTAAATGTAGTTATTGTTACTTTGCATCTAAAATCTGTTCTTCTTTTGAATCTAAAATTAATCATACAGAAACTTCTGGTGAGCCATATCTCTTCTCTATAAAAACAACAAATTTAACTTCAGTTGGTCATCAGAACTCAAGGTCTCATCAAATAGATAAAAATCCACCATCCCACAATTCTGTTAATGAGCATTGGCTTGGCGAAATGGAATTTACCAGCTTTATCAACTGTCAGTCCCATTTGGCTAATTTACACAAACTGCTGTCATGTGGAAGTGTCTAAAGTTGTTGTATGTTGATAGGTATGACATGGCCCACTAATACTCCAGTCACGTGCATGCCTTGCATGAATTAATTGCACTGATGTTGTCTGCTCCCATTTTAGTTAATGGCACTGCCTCTGCCTTCTGTGTGCTTGCTGCTAAACCATCCCAAGCTGCTGTAGTCTCCACAGCTATGCCAGTTCGTGAAACCAATCCTTGGGCTCATGCTCCTGCTGCTAATACTGGAGCTGCAGCCATGGTCGCTGGTAAGATTGGAAGTAGATCCAGTACATTGCTATGAGAACTTGGATCAAAAGGATAATTGAGCCCTTGAGACAATTGTCAATGCCACTTAATGGCAAGTGGAAGGAACGCTAACAAAAGCCGGAAGTAGTAGCCTTTTGCAGAAGTGGATGGAGGGAAGCGATGAACTCACTGGTTCTGGGTCTATAAGCTGGACTGATTCTTATTTTGGCAGCATTTTAGAAAATCTGGTGCTTAAAAAGGAAGTAATGAAATAGTGTGTGTTCAGGGATGAAGGGGAAAATCTGTACGTGTAGCCAAAATAATTTTGGGGCGTTCTTTCCACTGATGTATGTAAGGAGAGATTAAGTTGGTTGCTTAAAGCCTTTAGAGGTTAATTTCTTCTGTTTAGTAAGTTTAGTCTGTCCCTTCAGTCCTTGTCTATAGTTACATACACTGCAAGGTGGTACTTCAAATGGCTGTCACCTGTGTGGGCGTGTATGCTAGAAGGCTACAATCAAACTAACATCATTTCCTGCTGTAAGGTCAGCTTGAAAAGAGAAACTTTGCTAGTGAAATAGTAGGTTCTACTTGGCCTTGTAAGAGTACCCGACCCATTTTCAGTAAGTCTTCCCCCATGAGAGAGAGACCCTAAGCTCTGCCTCCAACAGTTCCCACTGTAAAAACAACAGTAAACTGATCTTTAGATGGCGTTTAACTAGATCAGGCTGAATGAAGACTACTGAGCAGGAATGGCTTTCCACTTCCCCAAAACACCGAATAACACATGAATTGCAGAGCCATCTCTAGCATTCCTGGTTGCTTTTCTCATCACATTGGAAACCTGGCAAAGCCCTATGGGAGGGAAAGGGAATTTGAAACTGTAGGGAGAAGGAAAACCAGAATTAAGCTGGGAGATGGTTTTGAAACTGTGGGAGGAATGGAGATGATGATGATTTCCCCCCCCCCCCCCTTCATTGAAGATAAATGAGTTAAAATTAGAGCTGGTTTTGTAGAAGAAAAGTCTTAACATGCTAAGTGTTGAACATTTCAAAAGAGTTTGAGAGATTAACAGCCTGAATTATATATGAAGAGAGTAAGGGAAGAGTGAGTGGAGATGGAGGAAGAATATGAAGGAGGCATAGTAAGTACAGTTTACATATCCTATAATAATTTGATTAGATATGTTGCCTTAAATGGTCATGTATATCATAGTGAATACTCACACTTCAATGTGTACGGGACAGAAAAATGAATGTTGTCTTGAATTCCCAGTACCATTACATTACTGTCCTTTAGAGGGTAAAGCCTTAATTTAGGAAACAGAGCAAACGAGTCTTAAAAACAGTTTCTTACAGCTTTGTGTTCTAACAGTCCACCAGTCCTGAGCTGTACATTCAGAAACTGATACTCCCCAGCCAGAGGACTTAGTGGTTATGGACTAGATCATTGCCACTGTTATGAGTGCAGGCAGCAGCTCTCCTGCATGCCCTAAAGTCTCAGATGTCTGCTATGAAGAAAAACAACAACAACAAAAATCTGCATTTTAGTGAAGAAACTCTCCTCTATCCCTTCTTGACCAATGTCTTCCTATAACAGAACAGTACAGTGGGTGCATAAGGATGTTTCCAGTGTTGGTAGCAGTCTTTCAACCGTGGAGGGAGGAGGCCTGTCTGTTCTTGTGTACATCCTCCAGCCTTTCTAACTGATACAAGGGTGAGAAGTGGAAATATTAATGACTTCCCTGCGCTTTCCTTCCCAGGCACTGAATGGAGCAGCACCTCCTCAGATGCGGCCTCACCAAGTCTCTTCCAAGGAAATCACAGACGTACGCCCTCAGAGGCAGACCGCTGGTTGGAAGAGGTCTCAAAGACTGTCAGAGCCCAACAGCAGCCAGCCCCACAGCCACTACTACAGCCTCCTCCAGCAGCTTCCCAGTCAGCACCAGCCTTCCCAGTCAGCACCTTCATTGCGCCTCAGCCTGTGCCGGTGGGTGTGGTACCGCCCATGCAGCCAGCATTTATTCCAGCTCAGTCCTATGCTGTAGCAAATGGGATGACCTATGCAGCCCCAAGCGTACCTGTGGTTGGAATCACACCTTCCCAGATGGTAGCCAATGTCTTTGGCACTGCAAGCCACACTCCAGCAGCCCATCCGCATCAGTCACCCAGTCTTGTCAAACAGCAGACGTTCCCTCAGTATGAAAGCAACAGCGCTACGACCAGCCCTTTCTTCAGTCCACCCGCGCAGCACAACGGCTCTGCAGCTTTCAATGGAGTTGACGGTGGCAAATGGGCTGCAGAGGACAAGCATTCGCAGCCTCCTGCAGCTGCTCCGCAGGTAGACCCATTTGAAGCACAGTGGGCAGCACTCGAGAGCAAGGCAAAGCAGCGCACTAATCCTTCTCCAACCAACCCCTTCTCAAGTGATTTACAGAAGACATTTGAGATTGAACTTTAAGCAGTCCCGTGAGGGGTGGATAAATTGTACATTAGAATAGAGGGATAAAGGGAGCAGAGGGGACTGTTTCTGATCAGTTTGCTTTGATAATCCCAAAGGTCCCTTCAAACGAAAATGAGTTAGAAAGAGGGAGCAATTATGGGGAGGATGTAAACGTACAGAGAATTTAATGTGCAGTTCTTAAAAGGAATCCTGGAGCCACCAGTCTGTGTTCCCTCCTCACTTGGAAAGCTGGAAGTCAAACAGAGCAAAGGCAGGCACCCAGTCCCGAAGCCTGTTCTGCAGAAACATCAATTCTCTCACAGAAAGGAAGGCAGATTTTGTACCTGTGTCCTTCTGATGCCCTGTGAGTCCTGGACGTTCCCCCTCAGGGAAAAAAATGGGGTGGGGTGGGGGGTGGATGTGGGTGGGAGACTGTTGCCTGCTTAGTGAAAGCTAGGTCTGTGGAAAAAGTTGAGCTTCCATTTTGAGTAACAAAGTGAATATTATATGTAAAGAATAAAGTAAAGCCAAAATCTTTATTTTTATGCATTTAGAATATTTTAAATAGTTGGATATTAAAAGCTGTATGAGTTGTAAGTAATCTTGCCAAAGGTTAAAAAAAAGGGGGTTGGATGTAAGAAATTGTACATAAGATTGATTTATCTCTGATTCTTATTGTAAGTAATATTGGGGGGGGTGGAAAAAGGGGCTCTAGCTTGTTCTTGTATCTGTTCATTGTAAGTAGCATATTGCAACAACAATCACAACCAATAAGTCATCATATTGTAGTTTTAAATAAAGAAAATTAAAGAACAGTATTGTCATGGTTTGAAAACCATGGGGAAAAATTACTGGGTTTTTTTTATTGGAATCAAGCTACATATTATATATAGTATGGGTTTTTTCCTTTCATGTATTGCTGCAGTTTCTTTGTCTTAATCTATTGGTTCTAACACTACTGTGACAACTTACTGTAATCATATCTACATCCTGGGGCTACCTGGGAAACCATTTTATGTTTGTCTGTCAATAGATCTTAAGAGGTTTTTAACTTTTGGTTCTATTTTTTCCCACTGATTTGTGAAACCTTGTGGTTAAGGCTGCAGCTGGTCCAGGTTCTGCCTCTGGTGACTTGTGAAAACCATCTCATTTTAACTTTACTTTTAAACTTTGGCCTTACAAGCAAATGTAAGTTATATATATTTGTACTGATGATTTATAATCTGCTTTAACAGAAATAAATGTTGGTGGTAGAAGTGCTGTCTGTGAAAACTTTATTTCCCCCCACCCCATTCAGTTTTCAGGATTTGCCCTGCTGGGTGTCTTCTGTGCTATTGGGTGAATGGAGATGAGCCCTGCTTGCCAACCTAGAAGCTTAGTAATGGTATCTTAATACTTTGCATTTTGTACACCATGTTAGGTTACCTTGAACTTTAAGACTGAACTTGCAAATCTCCTTGTGACCCATAACTATTTCAAGCTCTGAAATGGAGGGCTTTACTGAAAACTGATCAGATTCTGGGTTTCATAGACTCATAGAATACCAGGTTGGAAGGGACCTCAAGGATCATCTGGTCCAACCTTTCTAGCACAATCTAGATGAGATGGCCCAGCACCATGTCCAGCTGAGTCTTAAACATGTTCAGCATAACAGTCAGCCACTTCCCTGGGGAGATTATTCCAATGATTGACTGTTCTCATTGTGAAAAATTTACCTCTCGTGTCCAATCGGGATCTCCCTGGGAGTAACTTGTACCTGTTACCCCTTGTCCTCACCATGTGACTCCTTGTAAAAAGGGAGTCTCCATCTTCTTTGTAGCTTCCCTTTAAGTGCTGGTACATGGTGATGAGATCACCTCTAAGCCTTCTTTTCTCAAGGCTGAACAAACCCAGCTCTCTCAGCCTGTCCCCATACGGCAGGCTTCCCAGACCCCTGATCATCTTGGTGGCCCTTTTCTGGACCCCCTCCAGCCTGTCCGTATCCTTTTTGTATAATGGGGAGCAGAACTGCACACAGTATTCCAGGTGTGGCCTGACAAGTGCCAAGTAGAGTGGGATAATGACGACTTTATCTCTGCTGGTGATGCCCTTTTTGATGCAACCCAGCATTCTATTGCATGCTAACATTGGATATTTACATACAGACAAATGTGAAGACACTAACATTCAAAAAGGAAAACTCAGTTTGGTTTTCTTTCCCCTGCTACTAAAAGAAGGAATGAAGAACCTAAGAGCCACATGATAAGACAGTGTATTTTCACTCCTTTTCTGTTTCCCCAAAGTTGATACCTACCCTGTTAGTATGACTGTTTCTTACTGCATTCTTATGTGCACCACGTTGTCCTAGACATAAGGAAAAGTCAGACTTTGTAAGCTGGATAGGAAGAAATGCTCCCTTTGGCCCTATTTCCCAGCAGTTCCCACTTCCAGGCAAGTACAGTGAGTCTCACAGGGATATGGTCTAGAAAACTGGGGCTTTTTTTCTTTACAGATTCTTACCTGTTTTCAATATGATATGAAAAGTAGTGGCCAACATTCCCTATGCTAATTGAGTTGGTACCAGTGCTTTTTTCAGCTTTCAAAAAGTAAGTAAGTAAATAGTTGTAGACATTTACAATAGAATAAGCTATACATGCTTTCTTTCCTATTAGTTCTGTATCTTTCACAGCAGTGCCCTAAGATCAGCTGAAAATAGCCCAGTATAGCTGCACCCTTCCCCTGCCCTGGAGATACCAGAAAGGCAATACAGCCTTCCTGCAATCCATTGTTTGGGGAAGAAAATGGACATCTTGATTCTCAAATCAAAAAAAAGTAAACATTCAGTTAGGCAGTTAAGTGGCACTACACAGAGGGGAAAGCTCAGCTTGCCAAACAGAAGAAATTTAAAGACCCTTAACTATTGCAGCAATGCCATTTAAAGCAGGGAGCTGCATGCCTTCAACTACCACCCTTACTACTGTGGTTATGCACCACGGAGGTTGGAGAATAAACAGTCACTCAACTGAAGCACCTTCAGTGCTGCAGTCCTGCCCATCAGACTACAGGTGGCTGTTACAGCCCTCATGAGTCTTGAGAAAGCGCTCCCTGGCCACAGCTTGTAGAACCCTACAACTTAAATGAAAGCTGACCACACAGAATATTTAAATATTCTAAAAAGAGAGCCTCTGACATAGAGAAAGGGATATTTACAGAACTGACTGCTTATTTATTTGGGACAGAAGGGTCTGATACAGCCACAATCAACTTCTAACCATACTCCTGAGCTGGTCCACAGATCTTGACGACCCTCTATGCCTGCTATGGGTGAACTGGGAGGTCTTCCCTGATGCTGGAATTTACACAGTCTGTGATTAGTATGCAGTAGGACTTTGCCTTTTGAGAGCAGGGACTAAAAAGTATCCTATACACACACACACAAAAAAAAAGTGCTGGTCTGAGATGTTAAATGCAAAATTATGTACAAACACAATTAGAAGTTCTCAGCACCATCTCATTGTTCTTAAATCCCCAATGATGGCAACGTCAAACCTTACACTGTAAGGCCTACCATGACTGACAGCAGAGGAAGTTTTCCCTAGTCAAATTACAGCATCCCAACTGCAAAAATAAGTATTTTTGTCTTTTCTAGCAAGCAGAATCTCTCAGACCACAGAAAGATCCACCCCCAAATAGCTGGTAACTGTCACCTCTTGCTCCTTTACTGGATTGCTTCTAGCCTTTTCAGTTTGTTCACATCTTAAAGCAGTGTGTCCAATCCTGAAGCCATACCTGTGCTGAAGAGGGTGCAATCATTAGGTTAATGATTCTTATTTTTATGTGCAGCTGAACTGATTTACTAGATTTAGAATCCAAACCAGCTTTAGGCTGTCAAGCTTGGGGATTTACACCTATGTATTACTGCTGCCCTGAGTACTGAGTCTGGACCAGCAGAGAGGAGAGTGGTATGAGCACAGTCCTGAATTAGCTGCCTGCTTTAAAGTAACAGAAGTGTGTGTGGGGGGGAAGCCATCCTCCACCCCCCAACCAAACCATCAACACTACACACCAGCCTGCTAGGTTATAGCTACATCTGTGCAAATAATCAATGGGTGATGGTGCTACTTAATATGGTTATATTGCTCCAATGCTCCAAGTCTCAGCAGGGAGTTTGGAATGAGGAAAAGGGGGACTGTTAGGGCTGATGCTCAGGTACAACAATACTGTGGAGGCTGTAAAAAAATGCTTTTGCTCAGAAGTTATAATTCCGTTTTGAGATACTGAAGACACCCGAGGCCCTTTCCTGGTTTAACAAATCATTACATACTCTCACCTCCCCCCTACACCCCTCAATGCCTGAACAGTTCTCTTTCAGAGCCTCATATGCACACTCGCTGCCACTTGCTGTTAGTCTTGAACTGAAGGCTGCTTTTCAGCTATAGCTGCTCTGCACCTGGAAGTCCTCCCTTGTTAGCCCCTAGCAGCAGGAATCAGCCCAGGCCACATGCAGAGCCAGGCTTTCTGGAGTTAACTGAGACTACAGCAGATCATTGGGAGGTTTATTCTGGCAAGCCAAATGCCCCTACACGTATTTCTATGTGTGTATTATTATATGTGTATACAGCGCGACGCTACCACAGAGCCCAGCTTCGCCATAAATTCAACAGCACAGTTCTGGCTCAGAAAAAAAATAAAACGATCTCCTGAGCCTTCCCAGAGCCAGTGATAGCTCCAAACAGATAACAGCGTTGGTATATTAATCTAAATTACCCCTAACATTCAGGAAGGGCTAAAAGTATTCTTGTATTTTGTCTTAAGCTTTCTATGAAGCATCGCTTCTGCATTTCACGCCAAAGCTGATTACAGTCAAGTAGAAACCAAACTGACCCAGCTAGAAATTTGTCTAAGGTCTACTGGAATAAAACAGCTATGGTAACATGACATTACAGCTGCACCCCTAGAGCTAGTAATTTCATAGGACCTGAACGCTCATTTTATATGCATCAAGCTCTTTCTCATGGCCAGAGTCCTTTGCATTTAGATGGAAAGTGCTCCCCAGGATTACAAATGTTCATTGCTTTTTAGTGCTTTGGTTAAGCCAGTTCAGGCCCATCTTCAAACACTTCTGAGATTTTTTTTTTTAAGACACTTCTCTCTCATGCTTGTATGAAGAATTGGTCTCTCCCTCTTTCATGCTGGTTATCTGCCTTCTCTAAAGTCACAGCATCCTTATGGTCCCAGTGTCATCTTGTTCTGTAAATGACAGCAACTACCCTTAAGTGAACAGATGGATTAGCTACAGCAAGGCATACGGGGTGGGGAAAAGAAGTTTGCAATAAACTCGAGGGTGGTAGGTCTCCCACCTTTGAGCAGTTACAGCCACTACACTCTGTTCAATTCACCCTCTTGAGCTTTCCAGCAGGACAGAGCTTCCAGAACAGTTTCATGCAGTAAAAGGACAGAGTTCAGACTTCCAGCCTTGTAATCAGTCACCTGTACTTTCACATGGAGGCATGTCACCCGCGGTGACGAGGAGGGCTGGCCTGCGGTTGGTAGCGAGAGCAGCTAGCGCAGCAGAAGCTGGAGTAGTATTCGTTACCGCAGAGCTGGGCCTGCAGGATCAGGTCACAGTTGGCGAGGTGCGGCTGGTCCACGCACTCCCTGCTCAGGTCCACGACGTGATTCACAGTAGCTGCAGCCAAGCAAAGGTTGAAGCAGCTGTAAATACACTGCCAGGGCTTATCCTCAGGTTTTGTTTCCCTCCCAAAAGACACAGCACGTTCCTGCTTTCTCCACCCTGCCAGTTCTAAGGGGATGGTTTTAAATATAGTCCAACATCAAGGATGAGAGAGAAACTGATATCTCTGGTGAGATACAGGAGGAGAATGCGGTTTCTGGGGCTGATCTCCTGAGGAGGGACCACTCTACACCTGTGTAGAGCCAGCTGGATGGTGTCCAGAGTCCCAATACAAATCTTGCAGCCAACTATTTGGTCAACCAACTATGGCATTTTGGCCTCGGGAAGTTAATTAGGCTCCCAGTGCCCTGGGGGGCGTGTGTGGGTGTGGGTCCTGCTTTTCTGCCCAGGGAAAGCAGGGCTCCTCGGGTAGCACAATGCAGGGGGGCTCCTGCTGCTCCCCAAAGCCTGAGGTGGGCGGTGGATGGGCACACGCAATGGGCAGACTTATAGCAGTGGCCAAGAGGCAGGCACTGTGCTGGGGGAGGCAGGGAGGACAGGTTGTACTCACTGCTAGGCCTGCTCCTCAGCACCTTCACCTCCGTGCTGGCACTGACGGAGTTGCTGCTGCTGTAGGCGCTGCATGTGTAGGATCCCTCATCAGCCTCTTGAACGTTGCTTATGATCAGGCTTCCATCCTGGGAGAGGTGGATGTGGTGGCCATCTGCCCGCATGGGGACTCCGTTCCTGTGGCAAAAACCATTTTGTGTCAGTATTCCCACCCATGGGGGCTAAAGGAGCTCTCTGTGCTCTTTGGGAACTGATGTTCTGTGAAAGGGGGGAATTTTTACAAATTCAGTAGAAAGGAAGAAGAAATCTTTTGCCATGACCTGGCTCTGCAATTGGGTAGTAACAGGAGCCTGAGCGAGTCTGCATCCGTTAGCCCACTGCCTGCGTGGGAGGTAGCTAGCTGCGTGCTCTGTAGAAAGACATTGCCCTTTCCGCTATTACACATTTTTGAGGTTTGAGGAACTAAGAGAAAATCCAGGGTGCCGTTCCCTCTCTCCAGGTTGTGGTCTGGCAGTGCTTGTTTGGCTGGCATCGATAGCAGTGCATATTGCTTGAGGAACATATGGGGTAGTGAGCAATGCGCCCTCTTTCCTCTCCCTTAAAAGTTTGTTGAAAAAAATGTTTAAAATACCAGCAAGATTATGTCTGTTCTGTTCCTTTTGGAATACTCTGTGCTCAACAGGAAAACTGCCTGAATTATGAACTCCTAGTTACCAAGGAAATGAAATTTGTTTCACTGAAAAGGGTTTCATTCAGACTCTGAAACTTGCATCATTTTGTCAACTCAAATACCAAACTTACATATGGAAGAAAAGCTCTCTTTGTGAGATGGCCCACTTCAGTCCTACCCCTTGGAGTAGAGGGATTGAAACAATTACCAGTCCATCTCTCTGGTTCTTTTGCAAGAAGGCTCCAAAACAGAACTGATTATTTTCAAATAGGAAACCCCCCCACACACACACCACCAAACACTTGCACAAATTCAGAGTTTCCCTGTAAACCATCAAGAGAAGAGGACAGAGCTTTTTCTTTACCTTTATTAAAACACTTCAAATTCTCCTTTGCTCCCACTTGACAGCAGAGGGAGAGAACTGTTGCAGCAGGAAGCTGGGAGAAGAGTCGCTGTTATTGTAGGGACTAAAATGTTTGCCAGGGAGAGTTTTGTAAAGGCCAACTAAAGGTCTTCCTCTGGTTACTCACTTTTAGTTTTTGCTATTGTAATGTCACCAGCTTTCCAGCATGGAGCCCTCCTGAACTCCATGAAATCTTAGCTTAAAGTCTGCTTTCCTCCTCATTTGGCTGGAACATGAACTTGGTGACCCCTACACCCCACAAGGATCTTGCCCAGGATTTTTAGGGTAACAGACAAGTCGATTAGAAAAGGGTAGGTGATGCTAGCTGGGGCTGAGAACTGTGGGTCTCTCTCTTACCTAGCAGGCATCCTGCATTATTATTTGGAGGGTAAGTGAGGAGGTTCAGGAAGAGAAGGAAAGGGAAGTTCTGTCTCGTTTTTGCTCACCTTGACCACCTTATATTCACATTGTTGCCAGTCACTGTACAATGAAGCTGAGCAGTCCCTCCCTCAGGTACCGTGATGCTTGGCAGAAGACCAGTGATCCTCAGCTCTCCTAAACGAGAAGGGAAATCATCGCTAGCAGGAAGACAATGCCACGCTGGCCCTGGTAGTAGGAGCATTCCCTCATGGGAAAAGTCCAATGTATGCTATGATGAGCTACAAGCCCCTAGGTCTTGAAACAGCATCTTTGGAGCTATGATGCTGTTGCTGTGGGGAATGTGGATTTCCTAAGGGCTTTGGCCCAAGCAAGGGCAAGTAGCAGAGGCCTTGAAGAGCTTTTTCCCTCAGCTGGACACAAGCACACCACATGCACTGAAGAACCGTCTCCTTAGTTCCTCTTGTTCCTATACCCATTCCACACCAGTGTCCCAGAAACAAGGCCCTCAGCATCACTCTTACTGTGCTATTAGTCCTTCTTCCCAGCTGCCTGGAGCACCATGATCTACTAGACACATGCAGATTACCACTGGGTAAAACAACTCACTCTTCCCTTGCCCTCAAGCTGCCTGTTAAACATCAGGTGTGAAGCCAAGAGGCGTGGCCAGCCAAGAAACCCACGGTGCCCAGCCCTCCGTTTCCTGCTTGTGTGCACATACATGCGTGTGTACAGACATGCCACGCATGCCTCCATCCGTCTAGTACCTAGAGGTCGGAACAGGACCTGGCGCTGGTCCTGGTCACGTCCATTCGAGGCAATGCAGGTAAAGAAGCCGATGTCTTCAGAGCTGACCCGGCTGATCACCAGGGCCCCGTCCGACTGCTGTCTGTGTCTGGGGAACAAAACCAGAAAGACCCTCAGCCTGTGCTTGCATCAGGATGGGACTCCAGCCACCAGAGCTGAAGCTGAGCCTCACACACAACTTTGTAGTAACACTGAGCAAAGGTTAAGCAGCAGCTCAGTTCAACCTGTAATGCAAGCCCTGGTCCTCAAATCCCAGCACTAGTGCTGTAGGCTCTGGAAAAGCTCGCTGCTAGAGCAGGCTTCCGGGAGCAGAGGGTGAGGGGAGCTGCAGGAGAGCAGCACTAGTAGCTATGGAAGTTCACTGCAGGCACGCTGATCTCTCTCTTTGCTGTGCACCTCTGCCCTGGCTCACAGCTGCTTTTTGGCAAATTTGCTTGCCATGTGTCCTCTTTCTGCTAATCTTGTAGATGAATAAATTTCAGCTTTGGCTCACTCGTAGACCCGGTGTCACAGCTGTTCACTCGACGGTTCGGTGTTCAGACTTTGATCTGTGGGTGAGGCTAGGGCAGTCAGGCAGTACGGTCTGGCCCTAATGGAAGAAGCTGGCCAGCATAAAGCGGGACGGGCCCTAGCTGCATGGCCAGAAGCTCCATTCTCTCAGGGAGGAGACAGGGAAGGCAAGGCAAGGAGGAGGCTCTCCTCCACAGGAACCTGCCTGTGGGTAGGGTGGAGCCGCCTGGGAGCTCACCTGGGAGAGAAGAGGGGCTGCCCGTCTTTCTGCCACTCAATGGTGAGAGCTGGCGATGCTTCCACTGTGCAGGGCAGTCTGACTCGCTCCCCAACGTTGGCCTCCACTACTGAGGGCTCACTCTTATCCATTCTCAATCTGCAAAGTCCACAAGCACAGCAAAAGATGCAGAAACTTCCTCGTTCAGCATTTGACCTTCAGCACAAGGCTTTTTTAATCACAAGCCTTATTTTTTGCCTCCAATGGGAAAGGGCGGTCTCTGCACTCCCATTACCAACATTCACACAAACATTCAGAAAAGAGCAGCCTCCATCCAGCCCTGCTCCAGTTCAGCACAGCTTGGTGCTGCACTGCTGCCAGCCAGCTTAACCCTTTAGAGACAGCAACCCTGTTTCTTATAGCATCCCTCTGGATAACAGCCTAGGAAGTGTTAACAACATAAGCATATGACAAATGGTACCAAGTCCTGAACAAGGCACCACGCAAGCTTCCCCCAAAGTGCTTGTCTGGCACACAAAAATGAGCAGATATTTTTTTGAGTGTGAAGAGCCCATTGCAATCACCTGACTGCACGCAAGGCCCAGGAGCTGGCCATCCGCTTCATGCAGCAGAAAGGTTGAGGTCAGGCTCTCACACCACTCATCTCCTCATGCTCTTTGCTCTCTTATAACTGCAGCTAAACACCATTTTAGAAGGGAACTAAACCATGATGTTCCCAGAGTCAAATAAACATCACCTCCCCCCACCCCCATTCTCTGACCTGAATTCTTGATCTCAAAAAAACAAAACCAAAGAGCCTTAATTCAATGCTCTTAATTCAATGAATCACTTCTTTCTGCTTTTAGGCAGAAGCAGCTAAGGAGGTTGCTGGGGAGTTCAGCAAATTGGCTGGGTTTTAGGTTGTAAACTCAAAAGAAGGGAGGGATCAGATCATGGTCCTGTTTAAGCTGGAGCCCCAACATGCTGCATTTAAGGCAAAAATAATTTGTACCCTTTTATTTCTGTGGGGCCTAGAAGCACCAAAGAAACATGCAAGAAGCTACAAAATATGCCACCCAGTACGTGAGGAGATAGTTTTGAGTCAAACTGGTTTGTTCACAAAATATTTAAATGGGTGGGGGCTAAAGTAACTGGAATTTTTTTTTTAAATATACATATGTCTATTTTGTACTAGTTAAGCAGTTCCTGTTTGCCTTGCTTTTTTCCAGAACAGGTTTATCTTTCTGCCCACACTAACCTGAACAGCTATGGATGCTGCCCCTGATATTTCTACTTTCATTTGAACTTAGCTCCTTTGCTGTCAGCCTCCCTGCGCGTCTTTGCTCAGAATATGCTTCTTTCAAGAGACCCTCGGGGAGGACAGAAGACAGCTTGTGACTGGGATCTTCGCCCATCCCTGTTGTCAGCAGTTCAGTACTGCTTGCTTCCCAACTGTGCCCCAGAACAGCTGACCCAGGACCTTTCCAATCTTCAGCTTTTCTACATGACGAGATGCCATATGGTTCATCAGCTGGGCAGGGTGGACAAACTGTTGCTGTATGTGAACTTACCTGTATGTGAATTGCTGATGCACAGAGGAACCGGCTGCCTGTATGACCTTCCTGCTTCTGGACAGCTCTCGATGCTGCTGATTTTCCTTGTGAAGGGCCTGACCTCTCTCACCCTCTGCCAGAACAGTGCTCTGGTACTCTATTCAAAATAAAATGCCGTATGTGAAAATAAAGGGACCCTTCTTACTGTGACCTCTCGCGTAGGGTTTCTATGAGCTTGGGAGAGCTTGCTGAACTGGAGCCAGAGAGCCCTTCAGCCATCTGTTTTCTGGCTGACTAGTGCAGTAAGCCTGCACTGTCTACTAATGGGAGTCACAGACCTGCAGGCAGGCAATTTTAGACTCCTTTCTCTCCTCTGTCAGTGAACATGTTGCAGCATCCCTTAGGCCACAATGCCTTCTGCCCCATGTGCCATTGCTGTGACAAAGTACACTTCAGAGATTGAAGGCTACAGGGTGCCTTCCTAGCCCATCTTTTGAGACTAGTCTTTCATATTTTTTTGCTTTTGTTTCTTAAATAAGGCACATTTTTCAGAACAGGGAATTGTTTGTTACTCAGCAGGACCTGTTTGGGCAAAACACAAAACATAAATGCACCAGCACAGACAGTTCTGTCAGACTGCTCACATTATAGTGTGAGATGGAGGACACAAGGCTGCAGAAAACCCCTCTTCTGGAGCCTCCTTTCTGGCATCAGCAGGCAGCCGATGGCTCTCGGGGAGGAAGACATGCTCGCTGTGCCAAAACCAGGGCAGGTTACAGGCAAGACACAGCTCCGGTTATGGGGTGGCACTGCAGGGGAAGAAGCGCTTTAGGGCTAAGGCTTTATCATGAGGCAACACCAAAAGAAGACTTGCTGCCTCCACACTCCTTCTTGGCACCCCTACAGCGGAGGAGACTGACTGTTTTGACTAGCTCTTGGGACACTGCTGCCATGGAGTGAAGGCAATGCTGCTAGCACCGTGTGGCAGCGGATGAAGTTTGCTCCTGCAGCTGGCTTTATTGCTCCTGTTGTCAACAACCATTAATGAGGAGCCCGGATCTACCTCTTTAGTCTTAAGTGGAAGGTAAGTCACCTATGATCTGTAACTGAATCTGTCGGCTCTCTGTCCTCCCATCAGAAATGAGGCATGTGTAAGTCCCGGCATCCTCCGGCTTGATGTGGCTGATCACTAAGGAGCTGTCGGACTGGTAGGTGTGCCTGCAACAGGAGCAAGGATTAACTGTCTCTGCCTGGCCATGGAGAGCAACTAGCCAAGGCAGAGCAGCCCTTCGTGCTGATGTTACATAAACCCTCCCCGGCTTAGAAAAAAACAAAACTCTGTTGACTACAGAGGGGTCACAGGCAGGGGAAATAACTGCAGCAGAAAGGAGGTCAAGAGAGGAAACTGAGATGGGAAAACAGGGAACTGCTTTCAGCAACCCTCTCCCACAAGGAGGCAAAACTGCCCTTCCAGGCAGGAGCTTGAGCCCCAGCAGTCATCTGCAAACAGAAAAGCAGAACTGGGCTTTTCTTAACCGTGATTTTCATAACACAGTGACTGACTGGCTCCAAACTGTTGCTGGAAACAGACTTCCCAGGAAAAACAGGCTTTAAAAGTAGTTTTTAAAAAAATTGTATCTCAGATGAGAATGCCAGAAACTTCCAGCCAGAGGAACTCTGAGTTACTTGGCTACAAGCTTCACCCTGGACTACTGACTTAGTGCTGCACCCTGGACTACTGACTTAGTGCTGCCCCAAGATGAATCCAACAGAGGCAACATTTTTTTTATATCATTACCCACATGTCAGCTTCCACCAGTGCCTTGTTACGAGACAGCACCTGCTCTGCCCCAGAACTAGCCAACACCTCAGTACTATTGCAGACTGTATCTGTTTCTGCTGTGTGCAGACCAGGTGGACAGTTCATGCTCTTAGGTCAATACCTGGGCTTGGTTGTTTGTTTGTTTGTTTATTAAGTATGTTAATAGTACGATTACAAAGAAAGCGGGCAAGCATACTTGGCACTCTGCCCAGCAAGGATCCCATCTGCTCTACAATGAAGGGAGCTGAGCTCACCTGTCAGAGGAGACTGGTCGGCCGTCCTTCATCCACTCCACTCTGGAGAAGGGGGACATGCCTGTCTTGCAGACCAGCTGGATGTTTTGTCCCACGACTGCTGTCACAAGAGAGGGCTTGGCTTCCTCCAGGATGGCTCTGAAAAAGAAAGAGATTCCATTGGCACCTCTGCTGCCCTCTGGGTCCTCTAATGTGACTCTGGATGAGTCACAACCATAGGGCAAAGTAGGACCGGCTGCCCATTTGGCTCTGAGCAGATGTCCTTTCCTACATGGCAAAGGGTGCTCTGGACAGACTGAATGCTACAATTCCTCCAGGAAGAGAGAGAGTCCTACAACCCCTCTCTTCTGAAGGAACTAGGTTCAGCTCAGCAGACAGACACAGATTCAGTGCAGACACATTTAGATCTAGCTCTACGCATTCCTGATTTTCAGGGTGACACTGTCTGGATCCTGACCCAAACTCTGCATCTTAAAAAGTCTTCCCTAGAACAACCCACTGCTGCTCCACACAGTGCTGACATAAAGGCTCTGAAGTCAGAAAGTCAGCTAAATTTGTTGGTCAGAACAAGAAAAACACCCATGGATTCTCATTTACAGTGTAAGAATGCCTCCCAGACAAAGACCCCAGGATCCTGCCGTCTTTTCACACACCATACTTCCAGTGCTGTAAGAGAGCAGGGACAGTGCAAGGAAAGCAGAGAGCTCCAGGGCCTGAATAACTTGATTTACCAAAGGGCCACATGTATAACCAATCCATTGCATGGTATTCCCAGTTAGCTGGTCCCAGCTGGGGCAACACTTTCACTCCAGAGGAAGTTGCACTGATGCTTCACAATGAGCTGGCAGAACAGGGGAAAAAAAAAAATCCTCACCTGTGCAGAGCCCGTGCTGGGAACAAGTCTGCAGACACCTGATGCCCAAATCCCTCCGTCATGGAAACATCTCCAAAAGCCTTATGCCACTGTTTGCCTTCATGGGGCAGCATCTGCTGGCCACTGCTACTCTGCCTCTCTGAGGGCCCAGGCACTGCTGTCTCCCACAAGTGCAGCTGGCTCAGGCTGTCCAATCTGCTTTGCTGAGTGCCCCAGCGCTGGCTCTCCAGCACGCTGGTCCTTGGCAAAGACTCTGGCAGCACCTCACTTCTCCAGCTGTCCTGTCTGTGGCTGTCTTGCATGGGGTGTGAAGCCCCATAGGCTCTTCCTTCTTGGCTGTGACTTGCAGACTCTCTCCGGGGTGGCTGCTGCTGACCCCGAGCATCCCCTGTACGAGAGTGGGAGCCAGTGTGCTGGCGTTGCAGGGCTCCTGTGCCAGAAGAGGGCTGGTGCTCCAGAGGACTGACCCCCACAGAGTTGTGGCATGCTCTCATGCACTCCTCCTCCGAGGCAAAGCTGTTTTTATTGCCATGACAGCCGCCATACCAAAACCGGTTGCACTTGCCAACAACAGTCACAAAGTACCAGCGAGTGGTCCAGTTTGTGCAGGGGCCATGGGCACTGGGCAGCAGGCATATGACAGGATATGCTACCAAAAAGAGCAGAACAGAGGGAGATGTGAGAGTTATGAAGCACAAAGGTCTGGGTGCTTCAAGCCACCTACCTAGATGATCTGATGGGTCTTGTGGGCAGAGGGCAGGTGGGAAAGTAGGACACCTGAGTTTTGCACCCAGCTCTGCTTTGAAATTGGGCAGCTGCTCAGTTGTTTCTTTCTGCCCCAGTTTTGCCACTGGTGGAAGGAGAATCAACCTCAGAGACATTTCTGAATCCAGATACTAGACAGGTGCTTTACAGCCTTTCTCGGGGAATTGTGCAGCTGCAAGGTTGGCTCTGGGGCTTCCTCTCCTGCAAGGGGCATGTGGCTGCCATTTGCACATTTCCATCCCACAAAGCAAGTGGATTAGACCCAGCTGTGAAGCCTCATGCATTACAGAATACCCCTCCACACATTGATATGAGGAGCACAGCCCAATGTGTCTACAAACCGAGCCCTGTGCTCTGAGTCACAGGTATCACAGCCACATGCTGACAAACACTGGATGCAGGGCTCCGACTGAGGGGTCCTTTGCCAAGCTGTGGTTGAGCAGAGAGGATCCAGAGAGCTTTCCCTTTCCCCAAGGCAGCCCCAGCGGGCTGGCCACCAAGCAATCTGTGCTGTGGCAAAAGGGCAAGGCAATGCAGCAGCAATCATAGGATCATAGAATGGTTTGGGTTGGAAGGGACCTTAAAGATCATCTAGTTCCAACCCCCCTGCCATGGACAGGGACACCTTCCACTAGACCAGGTTGCTCAAAGCCCCATCCAACCTGGCCTTGAACACTTCCAGGGATGGGGCATCCACAACTTCCCTGGGCAGCCTGTTCCAGTACCTCACCACCCTCATAGTGAAGAATTTCTTCCTTATATCTAATCTCAATCTACTCTCAGTTTAAAGCCATTACCCCTTGCCCTATTACTACAAGCCCTTGTAAAAAGTCCAATGTGCCTGCAGAGGATACAGCTGGGAACTAAAGAAACAGAGATACTTTTGCCCAACAGCTCTAGTGCCCTCATCGTACAGGAGGCACAGTATTGAACTCTGCTGGCTGAAAGCATCCATGCAGCCCTGAGCAACAACTCCATCGTTAGCTGTAGCTCTCATTCCACCCCTGTCCATGGGCTGTCTGAATGCTGAGCAGGGACTTGATTCCTCAGAGAGGCCCTACTTCTCTTAAACCGAGGTAATTAATTTGGAGCACTCCAGGCTGCATCATAGTGTCTTCTCAGGGGCAAACAGCTCCCCAGAAATCCTACAGACTGACAGAGATCACACAAACACACTTCTGTCCAACTATCAGCAGAGGACAACAAGAATTTCTGCGGTAGCTGACAGAACTGAACCATCTGGCTGCTTTTCTATACTGCCTCCAAGCTTCCCCTATCCCAGCCACCAGGCAGAATTTCTTTTCAAAGAGATAATTTACTACATTTTACAGAGAGCAGAGCCTCTACACAGGAAGCTTCCATATGCTACTGGATTCTGTAGGACTCTTCCTACATTTCTAAACCAAGAAGCCAAAGCATCACTTACGGTAGTTGGGCCTATTGAGACATCCTTCACCTTGAGGACCTGAAGCTGAAGCGACATTGTCAAAACAGCAGCCGTACATGGAACTGCGGCACTCGCCCAAGGGGTGCTGCTGGGACAAGGCTTGGCTCGCCTTAGAGACAGGAATTGAAAGCCAAAAGTTATCATGCATACACGAGGACAGTAGCACATGCAAGGCACCGTGTCCAAGCTGTTGGCTGTAGAAGGCCAGCTGTTAGAGGAACCACTATTTGTTTGCCTCCTAGAGGCTTCCATGCTGGGACGGGGTGGGAAACTTGGCTGTCAGCCATGGAGCCAGGGCTGCACTTCTCTGCAAGACAGACCTAACCAGCCCAGCAGCAGGCCAGTTTTTTCAGCTGGCCCCACCAAGCACCCCAAGCTATGAGGGGAATTACCTCCCTGACTATTTTGCCCTCAATTAATCTGCAGAGTTGACAACCAAAGGCAATTATTAGTGGCCATGTTTTTCCCATTTTTTCTCCTAGAAATTGGATGCCAAGTTCCTGACCAACAGAAATTTATTACTCACCATTATTCAATCAGTTCTACACAGGATGGTCGTCTACTCCTCGGACATCTCCCAACCACCCACTCTGTCCCCTGCTTACAGGGGATCACAGGTGGATGCCCCAGGCTGAACAGGAGTGAAGTGGCCCAAAGGGCTTGATGCCATGCCTGGAGTATTGGTTCTCCAGCCAAGATGAAGCACAACAGAAACCCACAGTCTGAGTCCCCAGGGTCAAATCTGAATCTTCCTATCTGATGGACAGCTAAAATGCAAAGGGGTTTTGTACTTACCGTTGCAGCAGCCACAGTGGGCCGATTTCTGCTCACTTGAACATCATGGGAATATTGTGGGCATCCCATGTTGTTTGGACCCTGGGCAGCCGATACTCCATCAGGACAGCATCCATACCTACAGGCAGAAGGCAGAAGGGCTGCAGCAATACCTGAACTGCCCAGCTCAACAGGCACAGGCTGTAAATTTCAGTAAGCCCCCAGGAAAGGCAATGCCTCCCTGCTCAGGCCTATCCACTTCCAGCTACCTGTTTCGGTGACAAGTGCTGAAGGGGCAACCTCTCCCCAAAGGGCCTGAAGCAGGAGTGTGCCCATCTGAACAGCAGCCACGTGGGCTCCGACGACAGTCCTGAGAGCTGGTCCCTGCAGTGGGGTCCTGGGAGAAGCTGAGCTGATGGGAACCTGAAGAGCGTGATTGGGGTTCCCAGCGAACAGGCAGCAAGTTGATGCCATGGTCCTTGGTGGACAGGATGTGGTGATTCCCAGAGGTACTATGGATAAGGGAGCTCCCAGGGAGCATCCTTTCATCACCAGAATCTGGGGAGAGAACTCCTTAAAGCATGCAGGTGAGCTTCAAAATCTGGTCAGTTTTCCTCATCTCTGCTCTCTTTCACCTGCTCAGGGCTACATGGCAGGCTTTTTCATATCAGGATTTCACCGGAATATGTGTCTTCTGGCCTACTCTTCTGGATTTGGTTGTCCTGAGGTTCTTTTGCTCACTGCCCTGACCATTCTTCCTGTTGTCCCATGAGAAACCACCTGCCACATTTCTGTGGTCCCCTCGCATGATCCTTTCTTCCTATGATCTGCTTTGGGCAGCATTTCTCTCAGCTAGCACTTAAGCCATGCTGCCAGAGCCTGGGATCTATATACTGTACAGTCTCTTCTGCATGGACAGATTCAGATACTGCTCGCTATCGTGTAAAAGAATCTACACTTTGTCCCTGGCTCCACAGATTTCTAGAAGCCCATGAAATGAACAAGAGAAATGAAGAAAAGGAGGAACCTTTCCCTTACCACACCCTGTTTCAAGTCCACCATCACCAAAAACCCAAACTAACAAAATTCTTCCAAACCTGTGGCAGGGCTGTTTGGGTTGTAACGTGTCAGCGAGGACTGGCGAGTGACGTCGTATCCCATAGTGTCCTGCATACTGGGGACCTCTACAAAGAGAGACATACACAAAATAAGTGCAGTTAGTCCAGCCCCTATGTTCTAGCAATTGCAAATGCACCCAGGAGCCAACAGGACAGTAAAGTTAATGGAAATGTTTCTCTTCTTCTGGAACAGCTGCTGAACAGCCATTGGATTCAATTGGATTGCTAGGACAGTGACCTGCAATGGGCAGGCTGACAAAAGTCAGCATTTCAGCTCTGTCATAAAGACTAGACACAGACAGCAAGCAAAATCTTCTGAGCAGTTGTGCCTCTTTTATAGCTGGTCCACAGAGGGATGAGAGTTGCTTATAGTTTTTAGCTACTGAGCCCGCCTGGGTTGCCATCCCTCTTGACTGGGAGTCCTGGGGTCAGTCTGCAGCACACACTGGGACAGAGCCATCACAGAACACTAAATTCAAAATGGACACACACCAATGTTGTTCCCAAGCCTGTTACACACATTTCAAACAGCACAGGTACTGGGACTCTGAAGATGCCATGGTTACGTGCACAAAACAAATGCATAGGATGGAGACAGGCAGGCAAGAAGCTGAGAACATAAGCTGGTGCAGGGCTGGGAATTTATACTCCTAACCAAAAGCATTTTAGGAAAAGCTACGTGTGCAGCAATACCACTCACGCTGTGGCAGGTAGCAGGGCTGCATGTTGCAGCTACCCAGGGTGGCTGGTTTCTGTGGCTGGATGGCCTTGCACGTCTCAGGACTGTAGAATCTGGAGTCGCCGTCAGCGCAGATGACTTGGCGTGTCCGGATGCCTGAATTGCAGCTCTTCGAACACTTGGGCACAGAGACAAGGCAAGTGAGCAGGCAGCAGAGGCCGAATGCAGAAACCCCACAGACCAGAAGTGTGGAACAGCTGCATGATTAGCTGCAGGCTGAGCACAGCTTCCTCCACCAAGACAAAGCAAACAATACTTCAGCTGGATTCATCTGAACAATTAGAAAACCATACTTTAAACCATTTTACCAAATGTCGCATCCAGCCCTGAAGCATTAGGCTCTGAGCTATGCTCAGCCTGTAACATCCAGATGAGCTGCTGGTACCCAGAGTGGCGTGGCAGGGAGCTGGAGTGAATTGTTTCAGCCTGACCTGAAGGCATCTCAATACTATGGGGATCCACCAGCTGTGAGAGGGTCAGTTTTGAACTACACATTCAAGAACAACAGTTTATGATGGGAAAGAAAACTGGTGGCTTTCTTGTAAGCAGCTACCTGGAGTTCCTCTCACTGGAAGCTGTGGATGAAGAGGGAGCAATGAGCAGCAGCTCAAGGGAGGGGAGAGGATGAGGTATCTGTGTAACCCACCTGCTCGGGGCAAGCTCTGCAAACACTGGGAGAGTATTTCTCTCTCATATTCAGATGCAGGTAGGAGGCCTTCTGATATCAGAAAGCCAGTGGCCAGGAAAGATCAGATTAAGGTACGAAACTGTTACTAAAACTTGGCCCACATCTCACGAAGAACCAGATGTAATATGTTTTAACTCAGAACAAGCTGGTCTGGCTAGCACGGAAGGGAAAAAGTGTGTTTGGAAGTCACCTGCTGCATTGGATCTACCCCTTTCTCCTTCCCTTAGCACTTTTCCCAGATTGAACACAGTCTAGCTCTCTCCACAAAGACAAGACTAATCCAGCTGAAGCACAGTTTATCTGAACAATTACAAAAATGTGCTTTAAACCATATCACCAAACGCAATGACCAGTCCTGAAGCCTGGAGCTCTAAGCCATAATCAGCCAGAGAGCTGTTCTGCTATTCACAGCGATGGGGCGAAGAATTGGGAATAAGCAGCGAGAGTGGATTGTTTCAGCTTATTGGCTGCATTTTGCCACTGTCACTGAAACTATAATCCCCCCCCTCAGAAGGATTTATTTTTGTAGCAGCTGCATACGAAGCAGGCAGCAGATTAACTGGAGCATTACTAGTGCCAGTTACAACACAACTGTGAGCCAAGGGACTGGTAATGAAGCAGTACATGCTCCCAGCCTCAGCCAACGTGCAGACTGCACAGATCAAAGCTTGTTTGCGAGGAGCACAGCAATATAATCGGTTCTTTCTGAACCATGAAAGTGCAATGCTTACCAGGCCCCAGTCTCCAACATGCCAGCCAATTTCCTGGATGCAGTTCTCCTTAAGGCAGGGCTGGGTGGCTGACGGCTTTGGCTCCATTAGGCAAGCGAAGTCCTGAGCCTGAGAGCCCTGCTGCGTTCTGCAGGTGATGGTCCGGGTCTGGACCCCTTCCCCACAGCTGGCTGAGCACTGCAGAAAGGGGGCCAACAATTACAAGGAAGCACCTGGTTTCCACTTGCAGTTCCAGGCTGTGCTCCCTAACGTTGGGGCAGAGAACCATTTTGAGATTACCTAAAACAACCAACCATCATTAAAATCATCTTCTGGGATGGGAATTAGCAGAGTAGTTGTTTATGCTGTAGAAGAAACAATAAGGCATGGTGGATAGGGTCTGGGAGATCTAGAGCTCACCAGATGATTTTGGCCTAGTCGTATCATTTCTCTTCATCTCTACCAAAGAAGACAGGGAGAATGCTTTTGGAAAAATATCAATACTGCAGAATACATTGAGGACAATAAATGGCAGGAAATGCCTGGAACCTCGTGTTATTTACTCCTGATTAAAATCAGCTCAAGGTAAAGAATTCAAGGGAAGATAAAAAGATTAGTTTCTTGTATTGCTCATGTCTTCTGCCTGGAGACCATTTGGTCCATTTTTATGGTGTGGAGCTGTGACACAACTTCTATACTAGTAACTGGTTTGTGACATTTTCAACACCCTCTTAAACTCACAGTGGTGTTTCCTGGAATCCAGCCTACTTCTCCGTGAATTATCAAGGCCTCTTACAGACAGCATTAACTTGGGGACAGTCTGAATTACTTTAGATAAGCTTCCCAGCTGAGTTTCAGCCACTCATTTACTAGAGTGACCTTCTATCTCTGAGAGTACATGAAACACAGTCACTTTTGAGAACCTTGGAATGAATCACTTAGGAATCAGTTTGTAAGAACATGACACTTGGTGCCTTCCCCAAACAGTGCTCTTACTCCACAACCCTGAAGTCATCTCAGTATTCACAGGTCACATCTCACAAGAGGGGAAAAAAAAGGAAAAAAAAAAAGGACTTTACAGTCTAGGTTATCATGCCTCAAAGTTGCATTTTATGCTGCCGCATCACTCAGACAAAGTACCACCACAAGATCATAAGTCAAATGTTGCAAGCACGCATGTACTTCTTTTAAAAGAGGAAAATTTGCTTGTGCTTTTTGTCACTCTCTAAGCCCTTGGAACGTAAGATGCCTTCTAAATGCCTGGCTGGCAGCAGTGAGCACATACAGTTTGAACAGTTATATCTCTCCCGGAGATACAAATGCACACAGGCATCAAAAATGCACCACAGAGCTGTGTTCAGAGAAGCCCTGCTCTGACACACAGCAATCAGCAGGTCACCAGTGTTTCAAGAGTATCTTGCTTACCGACCGTTGTGATTTTAGTACTGCTCTCCAGGGCTAGTAATGCTGAGGCAGCAATACGCATGGAAATAAACAGCACAGGCAGGAGCCGTGAGCTCCTGTTTTGCAGAGGAGGGAGTGTTACTGCACATCATCAGCTGATGGACAGCAGCTCTCATGCCTGCCCTCTGACTTCAGCAGGCCTGACTCAGAAACTCAGCCAGTGCCAGGTCTGGTGGATCTGATAAAAATACAGGAGTGGGGAAAGGACTGGGAGCCCAGAGAAGAGAAAACATGCAATGAGAGGAGAAGGGGTGCAGGGGCACACACAGTTTTGAGGAACGGGGATGTGTTTATAGGAGTGCATAGCTGCTAGCTAGCTGGAGAACTTGTTTGGAGGACTGCAGGGACAAGTCCTATATCTCTGCACGCCACCTATCCAGGAACACACACCTTTTACAGTCCCCAAAAAGGAGCCTGGCTTTTTATCCCCAAGCTTTGGCAGATCCTCCTTCAATATGTGCCAAGAGGCAATTGCCTCCCCCCCAACACTCACCTCTGACCAGGGCCCTGTGCTCCAGGTCGCGCACTGCCTCATGTTGCAGGGCTGACTGCTGCGAGGCTGCTGTGCGAAGGCCATGCACTCAGCGTTATCCACGACCCCTTGGGAGCTCTGACCGTCGAATGCCACACAGTAAACAGAGCGAGTCTGGGTGCCCCCACCACAGGTAGCTGAGCAGGATCCCCACTCCCCCGTTTTCCACCTGCAGGTCACAGAATCAAGCAAACAAATGTAAGCCCAGCTAAACTGCCCAGAGGCTCAGGGGAGGTCAGTGCCTCATCCCTGTTGTAATCAGACAGGGAAAATGTCCCTTTGTAGAACAGAGTCAGAGGTGAGTTCCCATTTGACCAAGTGCTGCCCAGCTTAAATGGCAATGCAGAGCATGAGTCCCACTCCAGAGACAAATCCCCAACTACAAAACACTTGTTTCTCTGGAAGTGCAGAGGCTCTCCCAGAGGGGGAAGATTTTTCTCCATGGCTTTTGGTCTCTTGATGTGTGCAAAGATGTCATGCCTGAATGGAACACCAAAGAAAAAAATAAAACAATCCAGATCAGCTAAAAGAAAAGCAACCCACACCAGCCTAACCACCCATTATACTCCAGCCATTATCAGAAACAGTAAAACCAAGCCAAGACCTCACTCTGCCTGCAAACCATGCCAGACACTCTCAGAAGTACTTGTGAATTTTTCGCTGACAGCCAGTAGAAAGCTGGTTTCCTCCTCCCTTTGGCCAAATTCTCTAATAGCAGCACACACAAAAAAGCCCCAAAAACTTTAAATACATTTTGCCCTGTGTTTGGTTGCTGAAGCTGTCATAGAAATGATACACCCTTGCTAATGGAAGGCAGAATGTCCACAAAACAATCTGACTGTTTGGATGCTAAAATCCCTGCCCTTGTCCACTCCTGTGTCTCAGAGCTGCCCAGGTAGCAGGAGCACAGCTTACATGGCCTGGCTTCAGGAACAACATGAAGTATCATTCCTGACTTCTTTACTGTTAAAGGTACAAATATCAGCCCAAACCTGAATGGCCTTTGCTATAAAATAAGATGTTCCCTTTGGAAAAGAAACAACTACAGCAAGTAGAAGCCACTTAGAGCAATGTGGTTGCAGGGTTCAAAACAAATTCGTTGATCAAGATTTTTCAGAAGCTCCAGTGGGGATTAAAAAAAAAAAAAAACCCAAACTGTATTCTGCCTACTGTAAAGCAAATGTACAGTTCTAGAAAGGCTGTATCAAGTGGATGGGCTCACATACAGCCTCCTTCAGTTGTGAGTCAAGACACCTTGTCTGACACTTGTTTCATTTCCTTTGTAAGACAAGGTCAACCATAAGGCTGGGATCCTCATCAGAGGGCAAAGCATTGCAAGTCCTAAGCTATTAACAGTTTGCTGAAGGACAACTGTGTTGGTTTTGATCTTTGTTACTTCTCATAACTCAGTGTACATTGTAAGTATTGTATCTGTCACATCCTTGTACTCATCACGGTATATAGGCACTTTTCTGCCTGCTGTAGGGTCCATGCCAAAGAAAGAAGATCTTTTGAGGAACTCTGAGGCTTTTGCTATGGCACTCAGCAATCCTGGCCAACGTTTCAATCTCCCAATCCATCATTCTTTCTTTTCCTTTCTGTTCTTTTATTTATCTTGATAAACCAAACAAAAATCTTCTAGAACGTACCATCACCTCTCTACTCTGATTCCAGAGAAAAAACAATTATCAGGATGAGCAGCCAAAAGCTATGAAAAAACATGTCCCCTTCTCAGTCCCATAAGAGCCAAGTTACCAGGAGCATGCACAACCACCTAAGCAAAGCTGCCAGCCAGCACCCTCCACCATCATTTTCGTTGGCAAGAATCAAAAGCAAAGCACCACCCACTGCTACCACCAGTGCCGAAGAGGAAAACCCCCACATCCCCACAGACTTCAGTGGGCAACTTGGTGGAGAGCAGAAGAGAGCAGCTGCCTTCCTGTGCTTTCTGTAACCTCCTTCTCCTCGTTACCTCTTTGTCTGAGAGCTCCGTGCTCCACTGTGACTCCAGGCTTGCGGCAGATAGATGTAAGAAGTCCTTTATACACAGAACAAAGGATTTAAAGAACTTAAAGCAAGTAGCTACAGGCTACCATGTATTCAGAAACAATCCCAGGTTTCCAAGTGCCCTCTCACCCACAACTGCACTCTCACAGGCCTCCACTGCACCCACCAGATACACAGCGAGATACACAGTTAAGGCTCTGGTTACAGCTATGGATGCCCACATAAGAGCCAAGTGAAGCTAACTGCAAGGCTATGTCAGCAAGGGACAAGGTGAAAATGGCTGGGTGTCCTGGTTTCAGCTGGGATAGAGTTAATTTTCTTCTTAGTAGCTAGTAGAGTGCTGTGTTTTGGATTTAGGATGAGAATAATGTTGATAACACACTGATGTTTTGGTTCTTGCTGAGTAGAGTTTACACTAGTCAAGGACTTTTCAGCTTCCCATGCTCTGCCAGGTGCACAAGAAGCTGGGAGGGGGCACAGCCAGGACAGCTGACCCAGACCAGCCAAAGGGCTATTCCATACCATATGACATCATGCTCAGTATATAAACTGGGGGAGTTGGCCGGGGGGAGCAGCGATCACTGCTCGGGGACGTGCTAGGCATCGGTCGGCGGGTGGTGAGCCAATTGTATAGTGTATCCCTTGCTCTGTATATTATTATTGTATTATTCTTATTATATTATTATTATTATTCTATTTCATTTTACTTCAATTATTAAACTGTTCTTATCTCAATCCACAAGTTTTCTGACTGTAACCCTCCCAATTCTCTTCCCCATCCCACTGGGGTGGGGGGAGTGAGCGAGCGGCTGCGTGGTGCTTAGCTGCTGGCTGGGGTTAAACCACGACACTGGGTAAAGGGGTTTGAAAATGCTGGAGAACAAAAAGATTCCAGGATTCAGCCCTTTCTAAGAGCAAGGACACTGGGAATGCAGAAATGACATAAACTGACACCAGCTCTGACCTACTCCTCCATTTTTGCTGGCTCCAGTTGAAGAGAAGAAAACCAAATAATCTGTTTCCTATCTCCTACATGGGCTAGAAGACTATCTTCCACAATCAGTTACTGAAAAGCAAGTTTAATTGGTCTATAAAATGAACATAGGACATATAAAGCCTTGTGCACACAGAAATGCTCATCACGGTGTTATCACCATCCTTTGTCTTGGGCTTTCTCTGAGAAGTGAAACATTTCTTTGGAGAACACCATGCTGGCAGGAAGGAGTAGTGAGAGAGTCATTCTTTTTCCTGGCTCCAAAAGCACCTAAGGAAGAAGTCAGAGTCAAGAAGACGAAAGGAAATCTTACCGTTTTGTCTGGGGACAAGCCTGACGGCCACATGTCCGGTTATTGTCTGGTTGTGGTTTATTCCTGCACATATAGTCTGGATAAATTTCATTGTCTATGGTACAAAACACCAAGCGGGACTGGAAACCTAAAGGAGAAGCAAGAGAGTACCTTGGTCAATGCAAGCCACTCAGGACTAGGTTTAAAACGCACTGGTGTTGGCAAGACAAGTTTCTAAAGTCATGCAGAATCCACACCTGCCCCAGCCAAGCTGGAAAAGTCAGGTGCAGTTCTTGGTCTGTCACTATATGTGCGAATGGTGCCTCCCTGCAGTACGAGTCCACTGGAAGGGCAAGAGAGACAGAACAGTTCCATGGAGCTGAGGGGCATTTTCCTGTTGAGTGGACTGTGACTCACAAGGGAAGCGCCATATCCATATATTGCTCATCAAGGAACCCTGCATGGTGTGTGCAGTATACAGCAGCAGAGCTGGGAGACTCCTGTTAGACCCAGAAGGTCAGTCTTGTGAAGAATGGACACCGGAGAAAAAACTTGCAACTCTTCATGCTTCCTACAGGATAAGAATGCTCAAAGACAATATCAGCTCCAACCACCACAATACGGCAAAAGCTATTGAAACGGCCATCAGCACCGAAGACCAGAAGAGGCTGCTAGAAATTCTACATACTATCAGCTGGAGGATTTTATTTATTTGATAGGGGGTTTTGGGGTTTTTTTGGGGGGTTTTTTTTGTTTTTTTTTTTAGCTTAAAAACCATAACTTTGCTCATGGAAGAATTTGTAAACTGAATGTGACGTGACACCCCAGGAGATCTGACAGTTCCCCTGCAGAGAGGGAATCTTCCAGGCTGTGGTAGAAGGGAATGATGCAACTCAGTTATGTAGGCCAGGTCAGCTTGGAGAGGATCTCTCAAGTGGTTGAAAAGGCCTGAGAAGGTCATAAAGAACTGAAGCAGAACAACATAAAACAAAGGCTACGTATGAAGAGCCTCAACAGATCCTAGTAACAAGTCTGAGGCCTAGGACATGGAAAATGAGACAGGACAAGGCACGGGACACAGTCCTGTTGTGACTCCATGTGTGACCCTCCCTCGACAGGACCTTAGCTGCCCCCTGTAGGTACCTGTGCTGCCTTCCAGCAGGAGACTGCTGGGAAGCAGCTGCAGAGGACAGCACGCAGTCACAGTGTCTTCAGGGTGTGGATATAAACCCCACACCAGCCCAGAGAGCAGGTCCTGTCCCCTTACCTCCTCCACACTCAGCGCTGCACTCGCTCCAGGAACCATAGCTCCAGCTGTAACCCGAGGTCTGTCCTTGCACGGGCAGGTAGTACTCATACTGTACCCCTGGGTTTGGCTCCTGGCTGATGAGCTGTGAAAGCATGGGATAAAGTCAGGGAAATAACAGCAGCAGCACTTTTCCCCTTCACAGCATTCCCCCACCATGTCTGAGGGTTCAAGCTGACCTGCTTCCCTGCCATTCAAGAAGCACTTATTCTCTATGCTGCATTTTCTCCTTGCCTTCTGTACTACTCTAGAGAGCATTATTTTTCAAAGAAGGGTGCATTCATCCCTCTCAGAGACAGAAGATCCAGCTGCTCCTATAACAGTAAGTACCCTTGCCTGGCCTGCAGCACACTATAACAAGCAGTGCCCTAGAGCCTCTCCTTGCCCCAACCCCATTTGGTGCTGACTCGACTCTCCCTTAAAGTCAGAGCCCAAGGGAACAAGCAGGAAGGCAACATCAAGCCTTGTCTTGCTCCTTTCTGGGCAACAGAACCAGAGCCCGCTGTGGACCCCGTCACTTCTCCAGTCTTCCCCGTGTGGTCCCCACCAATGCATTCCCACTGCACAAAGCGAGGGTTGCTACACAAAACAAGAGAGCGAGAGCATCAGTGGGGGGCAGGCAGAGCCGCTTACCTCAATGACGAGGGGTTCTGTGGTGGGGCCCTGGGCATGGAGGAGCTCTGGGGCCAGATCACCCTCCGAGCCACGGTCATAGTGCATAACCGTGCTAGCTACATGCAGTGCTCGGCTGAAGTCAATTGTCCAATGCCCATTCAGATAGTACTCCCCTCGCACGTTCTTGACAGCTGGACAAACCCATGCGCCAGAGAAGAAAAGGCAGTAAATTAACACACCTATAACCTGACACCTGGGTCCAGATACCAGAAGACAGGGCCTGCTCTAGACTTTCAGGGTATTGGCAATCCACAGAGCTCTCAGCTCCACCATTTGAACCCCAGCTCCTTTACATCAGTATTGTAACCTTTTAAGTGTGGCGACAATCTAATATGGCAGCATCTACCAACACGGCATAAACTCACACATTGAAAGAGGACCATAAGAACTCAATAGGGATGCTCCTGTTTCCACACTGCATTGCAGGTGCGGCAAAAAAATGAGCCCAACAGTGCTGTCCCCTCTGTAATGCTCTCTTGCCAGAATCTGCTCCACGTTCAGACAGTGGTTCTTGCCAGCTTTGCGGCAGACCAAGCACTTTTTTGCTGCACAACCAAATGCCTCCAGTATATTCCAGCCCTGTCTCTGCATTCCACACTGTCAGTCACTGAGGCACAGCCTATGTCAGCCTACGTCCCGCTTGCCGTTAAGATGTGGGATTCACACCCTACTGCCTCTACACCACTATCCTGTTCATCAGGCATTCTATTCAGAAGACAAAGACTTTGGTGCTGCATCCTCTTTTCTACAAAGGAAGACCACCAGACTAATTTGTCCAAAGCACTGGGTAATGGAAGAGTCAGAAAGCAGAGGAGTATTTGCTTTCTCCACTGGAATTTCCTCAGCCCTGCCCAGAAAGCTAGGTGAGGACATTTCCTCCTCCTTTTTGCCCTCTGCAGCATGACCAGAGTTTGAGGTTGTACAGACCCAAAAAGATACCTATGGGGAAAAGAAGCCCATCCCAGACTTTTGGGTGACAGGAGGAGTTAGGGTTTACATCCACCAAGCAAACAGCAGAACTCATAGCCAAATTTTGCTATTTCAACTAAACTGCATGTAAGTTCCAGGCAGGAAGTCTGAACATGGTTCAGGTCTTTTTATTCCCCACCCAACAGCAAGATCACCACAGGAGAGAAAATGAGGCAAACCTGAAGGCCAGAGTTGAGCATCACTAACGCTTCAAGGATACTCAGTATTCAGATCCTGATTTTCAGAGAGTTTTTCCCTCTGCCATATCAAGCCCTCAAGGTAAACATCCCAAAGCCCAGCATACCGAAAACCAAATTTTAACACAATGGCTGGAACCCAAATGGACTGAAACACAGGTTCTGACATCAGTCTTACCCAGAAAGTTCCTGCTGGGCATAACCTCCTTAATTTGGATGCTTGTGGCTCCCACAGGGATGATGAAGATTTGATTGTACCCTGAAAAAAAAGGAAGGGGATTATTCAATATCTGTCTGTGGGCGCCACACAGTCACTCTTCTGTGCGAAAGATGCTCCTGGTTTTATTGGTGCCTGAACAACTGGATGAGCTTTTTGATGGTGGCTTGAAGCATTTCAGCCATCACTTTACCAGCATTCACCCAAAACTATTTACAGGTCAGTCCATGTGTAAGGAGTTCCAACTACACCTCAGAAAAGTAAGCACGGCAGTCAGTGCAATGTCCATTTTTTAGATTTTAAAATCTTTGGAATTTCAGCAAGTATCATATTGGAGCTCAACACAGGGAGATTTGACCACAAGTGCAGTTGTTATTTTGAAATGACTCAAAATTGGCCAAATGCAGAAGATGCAGTCCCATTTCTAGCCTTGCACCAATCCCGGTGAGGCTGTCAAGACACTGGACAGGGGTGCAGTCTTATAAAGGAGGTATACAACTATATTCGTATGGTACATTTACAGCACCTGCTGGAGACTGAGCAGGGAAAAGACACCAGCAGCACGGCAAGTACATCCATCTGTACTGAGACTAAGGAAGTGATTCCCAGGATAAGGCCATCGATACAATACATTTTCTGATGCTAAAGCAGCTAAAGAGGCATAGACATTTCAAGTGAACATCCAAGCCTGCCTACAGCAATCACGTGACCAGGTGTCTCCACCAGCCCTTGCAGGATCTTGAGTTTAGGTTTAACTCTCCCCTTCTCATTTGCCCAAACTACCTAGATCATTTGTACCTTTGGGGAGGCCGCGCACATCAAAAGTGCCCTTTACACCATAGCAGGTGCTGCCATCTCCTCCACACTGCAGGCACTTGTCCTCCTTCTTGGCAGACTCCAGCATGTTATCACAGCCAACGGCCTGTCAGAGCACAGGAGCATTGATATGAATAAACCATAATGACAGAGGAAAGAAAGAAACAATGGCCAAATGCTGGACTCATCTAATGAGAAAGCCTGAATCTAAGGAGTCTGGGAAGTCAGGATAGGGCAGGGAAGAGTTGTCAGAGAAAAGGCAGAGCTGGCATCTTCTATTTCCCATTCGGAGACAGATAGGTGAATGCTGTCCACATGCTCCTCAGCACCTTGCAAATTGAATGACTCTCCTTTTCTGCTGCTATTATGACAGGCCAAGTAGAACAAAGAGAAGCAACAGAAAGACTGACAGTCATTATGGTAAATGAAGGAAGCAACAAGATGACTAACCTGACAAGCTCCCTCTACACAGATGTCCCGCTTGCCAGGTTCACAGGTAGTCCCATCTACCACTGCTTCCTTGTGCCTGTAGTAGAAGTTTTCTCCCTTGGGAATACAGTTTAACTCACACTTATTAGGTGCTGGTAGGAGAGAAAAAACAATCATTATATAGTATGGCTAATAGCTTGATAATGTATCAGGAGCCTGGTTTTAGATCACAGGAGCAGAAACAGAGGGGTGGACTGATATTAAGTGGCAGATATTGAAGAAATTTCTGGGTCACAGACTGCTGAGGGCTGGGAAAATACCCTGGTAAAGCCTCACTGTATGCAACCATTTCCTTGGGCACCTTGGCTGGCCAGTGGTGAGGGGGGGATGTTGGGCCAGGTGGATATTTGGTTATTCCTTAGTAGGACTCTTCTTATGCACCCTTTGGAGTACAAGGCTTTCTAGCATGAGAACAAGTCCTGGTACAGAACACAAGGGAGCTGTTATCTTAACAGCCAACAAATGAAACTTTAAATCCATCTTGAAATCCCTTGTAATTTGTTAAACCACTGTGAACGATAACATATCAAAGCTCAGAGCAAGGACCTCTGGTTCCTACACCTGCCTTCTGAGCTGGTTCCTCAAGAAAGCATGGGCCAATTGAAAAAGATGTCATATTTTCTGAAGCACTCATTAATTATATGCATTTGTTTCTCCTGTGCCCTGCTAGTATTCTTTTGCCAATATTGAAAAATACAGCAGAGCTTCTGCTTCTCTAATACTTTAGGACCTAGCTGTAACCAGTTCCAGCCTTCTTGAGCAATGTTTCTGAAAGAATAGCTGTTAAAAGAGACAACTATGTATTGCTGCAGTGGCAGCTGACTCTTGGCCCATGCATCCACTGTCTTCATGACAGCAATGCTTTACTGCTGGCAAAAAGATTTTTTCTCTGCCAGCCCCTGCACGCCCCCCCCCCCCTCCAGCTAAGGAAGTACCCTACGAGGATGTCAAAAACATTACAGTCACTTCAAAACATACTGCTGATAGGGATGAAGTGTAACCCTACATGTTTATCATTACCTCCATAATACGGAAGCCACTTGTATTTCTTTCCTTGGAATTCTGTCCCATCGAACTCTGCACATTGCTCTGCCCGGAAATCCTGGGAGCCTTCCGGGCAGCTCTGTTTGGAGGAGAAAATGTTCGTATTGGGCCATTATAAAAAGGAGGAAAATTAAGTGTACAACAAAAAATTGGTTTTTATTTGTTATTGCTCCCATATAAATTCAGGGGCATAGATTCAATATGGTTTTGAAGGGGTACTGTTGATGAACCACATTCACCAGAGATGCCAGAGAAAGAGAAACTAATAATGACATATTACTTCTGAACAAGAACGATGCTTGTCTGGGGAAAAGGAGCAATAGGCAAGCAAAAACAAAAAACGGAACACAAACAGAGCACTATACCTGAATGTTGCATGACCGATAGCTTCGAGTTGGTCCAACACAACTGGAAGTACCTTCTGTCCTGAAAGACAGAAAACCAACATGAAGCTCTGAAGAATACACACGCAAAAAATCATCTCATGGCAGACATTACAAATCACCTTCACATCGAGCATATCACCCTCACACAGTTTCCTGGAACAGCAAAATAACTAAAATGCACTTCCTTTCCACTAAAGCAAGCTGGCATCTTCTAGTGCCATTTTCTCCTATGGTTTGCCTTCTGGCATGAATGAGACATACAGCATGAACGATTGCAGTATAGCTCTTCAGGGTCATGTTTCAACCAAATTATAGAAGCAGAGCTTTTAGTCCTTTGTCCACCAGCAAACAGTCGAGGTGTCCATACCAGAACCATGTTATGAGCAGCAGGAGGGTAGTGGCCAATTCAGAATAGGTATGCACATCATCTATCATTGCTGTTTACATGTGCACTAGGTCCATTAGCAGGAAGAGCTAAACGTTCCTATGGAAAGTGTGCAACACCCTCATTCCAGTCAAATGACTTCAGCTGAGAATTAGGGAGAGTAACAGTGATGGAGGAAATTGATCTGAAAAGCCAACCAATGTCTAATATCTCAGCATTCCTAAAATGGAGAGACAGGCCCCCAGGGATTCTGGCAGGTGTCTACCATAACACACAGGTATATATCATAATGGGCAGCCTCCAAAAGAGGCCTTTCTTTATTCAGGGAGGGAAGAAACAGTGCTCTATAACTCTGGATTCTTCTATTAAAAAAACCCCTCTCGTTTCTCTAAACATAAAGAGGCTGGGTTTTTTTCAGGATATAATTGAGAGTCTGGCTTTTTTTTTTTTTCCCCTTTTCTTTGTTTTTATCCACAACAGGATCTCTCAGGTCCATCATTCCCAATAGGTTCTGTCCCTGTCATCGTCCTCACTGCATCTAACCCAGATGCAAATGAGATGGCACAGCATTATTGCTGGTTGAGCCAACTCCACTCTTCTGTTTCTTCTGGGGCAATTTACCTTCCTGGGAATCATAAGCCTGAGAAAATCTTGGCACAGTCACCGGCTCTCAGGAGAGAAACCTACTGCTCTGGACTGTTCTCCCTCTCCCCCAGGCCTGCCACGCTAGACCTGATTAAACAGTTGCTGCCATACCAATCACCTGATTGCACAGCCTCAGATCTCACAGAGACACCACTGTGCTCTAGCGAAGGAGCCAAAGCAAGGATGTGTTGAAGAGAGTGCTATTCAAAACAGCAGCGACGAGATTGCAGCTGAGGATCATCTCAAAGTGGACTCAGGTGACTTATTCCTGTGGAATCAAAAACTAGGTTGTTTTTGTTCTGGATGTGTATTAGAACATAAGCAGGAGCTCAGTAACAGAAAGCACATTTAAAGGAAGAAAAAGGAGGTTAGCCCTCACCTTTGGGAATAGCAGCGCCGCTGCCGAAAGCTGACTCCACCACCACAGCTCCGACTGCACTTGCCCCATTCACCCCAGCTCCCCCAGACATCAATCTGCCGTTTCATCCGGCGGCCCTGTGAATAAAAAACCCCACAGACATATCAAATGGACATGGCAACACAGGAATAAAACAACAAAAATGAAGCAGAGCTCCTATGTGTTCTCTTGCAAAAGAGACTGTCTTGCTGGGCTGTATTCCTAGCATGAAAAGTGGCAGAGAATAATATATCAGAAATGTCAAGCCTCTAATATCTCAGAGTATTGGCTTCCTGAAGCCATATAGCACATCCATCTTTATAATCTCCCTTAAACTGTTACTGTTTGCCTGTTCATGGAATCTCAGCACTTTTGAATAACCATCTGAAAGAGGATAACATCTCCCTCTCAGCACGGCAGCAAAGGCAAATCATTACTTCAGGGACTACGAGCACTCTCACTCCACACCAGATCAACAGAGCCACTTAATCCCAAATCCTTGGCTCCAAGCCAGATACTTAAGAGAAATAAAGGAAGCAGTAAGGAAACCCCTGGAACACACTTTTTACTGCAACAAAATTCCATGCATGGACCTTTTTTCCCCCTACCCAACTGTGTCCAATGATGAGGTCAAGGTCTGGGCCATCATTAGCTACAACCTTAATTAATATTGTGTTTAGAAAGTCTGAATGGATACTGACATTAAGAGAAATAAGCATGGTAATATAGACAAGAAGTTGCAAGTGCAATGGAACCAAACAAAATACAGTGTCTTAGAAGCACCTGAAATAGCATATTTTCAGGAAAAAAGGGCCTACTGCAGCTCATGGGATCCACATACAGCAGGACATGGGGGTTTAGAAGGAAGAACAGCAATATCCTGAGAAAAAAGAATAATTGCAAGATGGAACAGGACTAATTCAGCTTGGAAAAAGAAGGTAAATGCAGGGTTACACAGGGAGTGATGCTGTAAAAACAGGGTTTGCTCTGCAGCTGCACCTGTAGGGCAGTTTATGTATATATCATACAACTGAGAAAGTAATGTGTACCATGTGGGCACTGTGACATGTGGGGTAGTGAAGAGTGGTCAGGCAGAGAAACAAAAGGTAAAAGATTATTGAGATGTAGTCTAATTCCCTTCCACACACACAGTGTCCCACCAAATCTATATAACTCCTGGGTCTGGGTCCCAGTTCATCCACTAGTTTCACACAGCTGCTTTTGACTTGAACACAGCACCCTCTACATTTCCCTGCTCGTGCTCTCTTTCCATTCCTTCCTGTTGTTCCTCCTGCATCCTCGTGTAAGCTACTCCCTGATGATCACCCAGTTAGTAAGTGCCATGGTACAGGTTTTCTGCTGGAGTGGAGGAACATCCTAGAAATAGAGAATTTCACCATAGCAGGGATATTAAACCTACTCAGCAAGCACTTTCCACCCACCCAGGTCGCTTTCCAAGGCCTACAGTGAAGGCACAAGCTCCTCGCTTCAAGAGCCTAATTTTCACTTCAGTTAACTCATAACTGCTTTTACATAAGACATCCAGGTCTCTGCTAGAAATAGGAGCTAGCCCAATAAATTATCCAGTGAATCCAACTCAGGCAAGATGCATGGGTTAATCCTCCCTTGTCATTTAAACAGTTTTTGTAATTTTCTACACATACTCCCCGCCTGACCATAAGTCCCTGAGTTACAGTCGTGTTTCTCTCTTTCACCCTCTTTTAAAGAATAATTTCCTGTTGCTGGCAGAGCAACAGTCGGAGATACTAGCCGATCATATTTATGCACTTACTACCAAATTACCCACAACTATCTAGCTGCAGAGTCACCCCAAATTCTTCCTGCCTATTACCTATATTGCTCTAACGTGAAACGCTTCCTTCCTGGGCCATGCTATTTGATTTCTTCACACAAGTTTTGTGCAACTCTTTCTAATACCTCTGCGAGCAAAATCCTTCAGGACAAGTTTCCTGGTTCAGACTAACTCTGTTTGCCTTCACCCTGCTCACTCAATGGCACTACCCAGGTTACAGCCACTTCTACATACCTTCTCTCTGCCAAGTCAACATCTCCCTGACCCCTTGCCAAACCCTTCTCCCATTCTTCCATTCCAGATATTGAGCTCAGTGTTTGTCTTCTGCATTCTCATTTGCCTTTCCAGGAGTAATCCTATCAACAGAGTTTTAGCTTTCAGCAAGGCATCTTATTTTCCCAAGTTTTTCTTTCAGACACTTAATTCCTCTCCCTGTAATCCTTCCTCCCTTACTCTCAAGAGAATGAAACATGCTACCACTCTGTTTCTCTGCAGTCTTATTCCTCTATATCAACTGACTGATTTAGGAACAGTATTAGCTCACTCTGGAAACAAGGGACCTTTCAGTCAGCATAATGGAGAAAACATGTTGATAAAAATCCAAAGGAAGAGCATCTGAAAGTCAGATTACTGGAAGGCAATTAGGATAGAAAGCCCTTCCCTGACACACACCAACCTGATAAATATTCCAATATCCCTCCTACAGAAGTAGCATTCTATTCCTTCTATAGAGAGCAAAATCTGCAGGGACTCTTTGTCGTAAGGTTTATGCATCTGCAGAGTGCAGGAACAATCATTTTCTCTGTATCACTCCATTTATGTATACCCCAAAAGGAGCATCAGCCAGAAGAATCCTCCCAAAGCTGTACAGTGTTAGAGAAACATTTTAATAGGGGCCAAACTCCAGCATTAAGAAATCTGTGCACAGTCCTCGTTACTTCAGTAACTGCACGCATGTGTATGCGGGCAAATATAAAACTGCATATTTATAACAAATAAGAAATCTGTTATCACATAATCTGATAACAAGATGTTTTTAGATGCTATCAGCTAGTTTCTGTTCCAAAAGCCTCTTTCTGCTCTCTTCAGGCTCTGGAAGGCTTTTATCAGTTGTCAGCCAGGACGACTAATCCCAGTCCCTCCTGGACCCCAGAACTAAAAATCTACAAACTTCATCGCTGTTACCAGTTCATTCAGCTCCATTTCCCCCTTGCTTCAGCCTAGCACACACACAAGAACGCAGTTCCTTTATCTGCAATGGGTATGTATTTTCATGTTTCAGGAAAAGCCAGAGAACGCGTACAACCATCTTACTTGTCTTCTAAAAACTCCAGAATGGACAGTCAGTTAATGCCCAACTGCTCTATCTAGTTTTATTGCCTGTTAAGACAACACAAATGCATACCTTCTCGGGATATTGATGATGCATGTGACCCTGGCACCACGTGCTCTCAGTGCTCAGTGGTAAACAGGCTGCTGTGGTATGAAAGTTTAGAAGGCCAGTGATTTCATTTTTATGAACACTGCATTGCTTTCATCAGTTCCTAGAGAGATGCATTGCTGATGTAGCTGCAGCATCTGCTGTTATCAGGCCAACTGTATCTCATATAATTGGCAAGTAAGAAAGCTATGCCTCTGAGTCACTAGAGCTCCAGACTTTGCCTTTAAAGACAATTCCAGCATGCAGCAGACACAAACAGAAGAATTCTGGAAAAGGGCGCTAGATAGCGTAATATATACCATATAATATTTATTTTTATATATGAAACATGCACTGGAAGAGTAATTATGAATGGGACTCGACTCAGAAAGAAAATGTTGGCAGTACGTAGGAACACTTTAAAAAGGGTCCTTGAAAGACTTCTCAGTCAGTCTGATGAGACAGATAGGAAACTATGCATGGGAAGAGGACTGTGCTTCCCAGATGCATTGCAGGCATGCAGTGATCCACCAAGTTCATATAACCAAATGTGGACGAGCAATTCAGCATGAATAATTTCCTAGTGCTTTGTTGCAACTCAAATACTAGCAAGCTATCAAAGCAAACATCAATTTTACTATACAGTCCAAAGTGAGCAGCGAAGGTCTGCAGTCACAGGCCCAAACAACCTAAATGCCAGCCACGTTCTTAGCCCTAGTGTTTCCCTTACTCCTTGGGCACCTTTCAGGGCCTAGGGATAGTCAGTCTGAATTATTCTGTGATTCTTCATGCTGCCTTTCCAGACTGACAAGCAGCAGCAAAACATCATGTTACACCACTCCAACAGTCGTTGCTCAAAGCACGTGGTTACTGATATCCACGCTATGCCAGAAAGATTTTGGACAATGCTAGTGCTTGCTTTTAGCTGAGCAGGTCACATAGCTTTGGTCCATTGAGCTGCAATTGAAGCATCTTTTTGGACACTGAGAAGTTTTTACTGTGATTTCTTGAGCTGCATCACATAGTTACTAGACTCCATTCAGATCTCATACAAATCTCGGTGCCAACGCTGAGGACATGGTGGGAAATCCTTGACATTGGAAGCTGACTACAAAGCCCTATACAATTGTTACCCACCAAAAATAGATATTGCTGTCAATGATGAGTAATGTGAGGTGTCACTTATTTTATGCAGCATTTCTGTGGCTTAAAACTATAGTAAAAATCAGACTCTCTCTTTAACCTTTCTTAGTATTTCTCAAATAATACTACATTCTTTTATTTGATAAATATCTGCTTTCTGGGGTTTACAGTTTCTGATGTAAGGTTAATTTTTATTTTGACACACCCCTGAACTGTAGCCCCATTGATGAAACATGTATGAAAGAAGGGTGAAAACCAAACACTTTACAGAAGAAACTTATCACCACAGAACATTACATTTATTCTGTAATGGTTTCATTGCCAAAATCTTGGCAAGTAAGAAGTCTCCAGTGAAAAATTCAGCTTTGCTAAGTTTGAATTATAATTGCTTAGAGAAAAGTTAATTGCTTAGAGAAAAGTTAATTGCTTAGAGAAAAGTTAATAAGGGAGGGGGAAAAAAAAAGAAAACTGCCAAGGTGCCCTGAGGGCTGGCTGCTCCCTGTGGGCTGGGGGCCGGTAGCACGGGGCTCTTCCAGGGCGGCAGGGCAAGCCAGGGAGCGGGGCAGGCTGGGCGACAGCCCCAGCCCCAGGAATTGGGTACCTCCGGCCAAAGCCAGGCCAGGACGTGGGACTGCAGGTGGGCCTGGCTCCTCAGGGCTCATGGCCGGGCCAGGCAGGGCTGTGGGGAGCTGGAGACCAGCCCTGCTGCAGCATCACTGGGGCAGGGGCTGACAGCCCCGGGCAGCTGCAATGGGGTCCTGGGCTGTGGGCAGGGTGGGGTGAGGCCAGTCAAGGCCAGTAAAGCCTAGCAGTGCCATCAGGGCCCTAACAAAAACAACCCACGTGGAGCGTATTCTTAGACCATGTGCTTTTCAGGACATGAACCATTTCCTTCTCCTTTCTATATCCAGAACACCTACCCAGTACTACAATGATGATCACCTATAATGTTTCCATATAGCTAAGCCCTGCAAGACATATGGCATTCAACACTCACACTTAATTGAAAGGGAGTTGAAAACATTCAGTGTATCTCACACATCTATAATGTAGATAGATGCTACTATTCCAATAGATGCATTTTCAAGATAAATCCATCTGCAACCAGCTATGCTATTAGCCAAAAATGCAACAAAAAATAAGCGAATGAATCAGACCCACATCAGGAAAGCATTTTTTATAATTCTGTCTTAACCATTGATCTTGGCTGAGACACAGCAGGCTTGCAAAGAGCTTTGAAGGTGAAGAATGCCAAGTACCATTTTTATGAATAATGAATAAGCAATCAAAGAATTGCATTTGAGCAAAACTAGAAAAACAAGAATGAAAGCTAACAAGATGGTGACAGCAGGAAGCGAAATACAAAATGGTGCAGAAGAAGAGAGTATCTTATTAAGACAAACTGCTTCACAAAGAGAAGAAAAAACCCCAAGGCTTCATTAGTTTTAATGGCTTGTGGTTTTTACACTCACTGTGTATATCTCCTTTCATTCCCCTCTACCACCCTAGCCATGGCTTATTAGCATGGCTAACAAATCCACTAAAATCCATCATTTCCCTTACATCTTCAGCTCCCCCAAACACTTCAGGTTCTCCCTACATCACTTAACCCATAGTTCCCAACTCTTTTCCACATTCCCTTTGTTCACCTTCCCCCATCACTCCTCACTCTTCTGCCTCTTTATGGGCTGTCCCACCATATACCCGGCTCCTTCCACATCCCCTGCTTTCCTGTCAGCTGGGCAGGACACGGTGCATGCCTCACCTACTGCAGAACCAGGTACGTGCTGCCCCACGGGACTCTGCTGGCTTGCTGCCTAGCAGGCAGAGCAGGTAAGTTACTTTTCAGAAATGGAAAGCCTTCCAGAAACGCTGGGTGGCCTGGAGCTGCCGAGAGTATAAAAAGAGCTCTCTAAAAAGACACAGCCATTGCAGAGAAGTCAAAGGAATTCTTGGAATCCTTGTGGAAGAAACTGGGGACATTCAGAAAACTCCACAAAGAGGGGGATTGTGAGAAAACTTTATGACCCCAAACTTATTTGGAAAAGTGGACAAAACACACAGTATGAAGTCACCAGTTGTTGTTTATCCAAGGGATCTAACAGGAACTCAAGGCTGAAATGGATAAACTGTTACATACTAGCAGACAACCCTCAGCTAAAACCACTTTGGCATCTGATTATTGGAAAGTGGAAAATCTGACACCAGTTTACAAAAGGATCCCAGGGGAACCTAAGGAACTGTACACCCACATAGTGTAAAACTGACATCTACTGATAAATTAATGGAAATGATAACAAAGAACAGAAGTAGCAGGCACCTGCATAAATACAGTATATTTAGGAAAAAGTCAACAACGCTTTTTTAAAGGCAAATCCTTCTAAGACAATCTGGAAAGAAGGAATTCCAAATGCAAAAAACTGCCAACATGAAATCACACTTGTAGAAGAGAAATTGAGGCAGAGAGAAATCTGATCAATGTCATGTTTGCTAAATATAAGGCAACCCCAAAGCATACAATACATACACACAATCATGCCAAATACATGCACACAACAATAACAGAAGAGTTATTTGCATGGAAAACCTTCAGAATTTATTTTCTCTAAGTCACCAGAAGCACCGTTCTATCAGCCGTAGCACTAATGGACAGGGCTCAGGCAGTTTTACATCATTTCATCCTTCCCTGAAAACACAGGAAGAATCATGAAAAAAACACCTGAACCTGGCATTTTCCATTATTGCCACTGTTCACAACCTTCCTAGAAGTAATGACAGGATGGCCTGAAATTGCACTAGACTCTTGTGTCTCAGTTCTGCATTAACAGCTAGGGTATAAGATGGAGAGACATCCATATATAAGATGGAGAGACATCTTTGTTTTCTGTTTGTACAGCCCCTAAACACAACTCCTCCTGACCATCCAGCTGTAGTTTCTAGTACTACCACAGTCCAAACAATAACGGAGCTGCAAGTAATGGGTGACCTCCTTTTCCAGATCCTTCAAAGCCTGGTGAAAAGGGACAGACACTGCAGGTGCTGTATGGTAAGACCCTCTCCATATTCTAGCAGGAAAGAAGGGAAGAAGAGTCCAGTGGGTCCCACCAAGGATGGACCACTGGGCAGCAAATTCTCAGCAGCCAGTGGCTTTGCAAGCAGGAGTCCCTCTCTTGCACCTTGATGCTGCCTGCCATGTCTGGCAGATAAACCAACTGCTCTCAGACTGCGGGCAGAGAGAAGATGTAGGCAATAGTCTCAGCTGCTCTTAAAGTCTCAGCCCTGGCAACATTTCTGCCCTTATTCTGCTTGCTGCTTTCCCTAGCCTAACAATCAGTACTGTAAAAACAAGTTCAGCTACTCCATTCCAAAAGTAGGAGAAGAGGTGAAAAACAGCAGGCATCAATCTACACCCTTTAATCACAAGCAGACATGAATCCCTGTAGACCCATCTCCATCCTTGTGTAAGCCTGCAGTTCACACGTTTATAGCTGTACTCCCATTAGCACTATCAGTCTGTGTGTTTTCAAGTTCATGCTTTCCTGCTTCTGGGACAAAAGGTGTCCAATCATTGTTTGCATCAGTGGACAGGATGGATCTAAGAGGTAAGCGGTTCATTCTGGAATAAAACCCACGCATGCTAGTCTGTGCCTTTTCTGCTGTTTTTAGTTCTCCCACCACCACCCTCTTCTTCCTGGGGTGTATACTATTCACTGTATAGCTGGAGGTGACCCACCTTTCTACCCATGTGCTACTATACTGACAGCTCATTTGATACCAAAATCAAAACAATTGCTGCTGTCTCAGCTGCAAGGCTGCTCTGGATCTAATATTTAGCACAGTTAAAGTGACAGAGCCTCAATTTCTTAGTGATATGCTACCATACATGAAAGGAAGTGTTTCTCCTTCAGCATGGGGAAATGCACCGTGCCACCTGGCAATCTCTTATACCTCTGCCACTGGGAATTACAAAAGAACAGCACAGGGAAGGGACCTTTTCAATGCTATGTGACATGAATTAGCTATTTTTCAATAAGTCTGCCATCTCAGGTGAAGCCCTAAAGGACTGGAGAATGGTGTAGAACAGTAAGCAATTCTCCAACTTACTTTCCCACCGTGCAGTATTCCCTGCCTCAGTTTTCAGTCTCACCCTCTCCTTCCCTTCCTTTCTCCCACCACATATGTACAAAATTTCCATTGATACCAGCAGGGCTACCACTCCTCTTCTGCAGCAGGGAAACAGAGGCATGCAGGCACTGCTTTTCCAGAGCTGTCCCACCCGTGGGAGTTCAGGCAGCTCCACTACTCTTGTGGTGCATAGCCTGACCTAGCACAGACTTAAGTTGCCATCACTACAATCAGCCCTGCCAGCTCCAGCTCTCACAAGCTGACCGTCTCTTGCTATGGTTCAGCCTACTTGCATTAGCATCTGGTAGGGAATGGCCCATATGAAACTTGGTTGGTTTTGGCTGGGATAGCGTTAATTTTCTTCATAGTAGCTAGTATGGGGCTATGATTTAGACTTGTGCTGAAAACAGTGTTGATAATACAGGGATGTTTTACACAGAGTCAAGGCCTTTTCTGCTTCTCACCCCACTCCACCAGCGAGCAGGCCAGGGGTGCACAAGAAGCTGGGAGAGGACACAGCTGGGACAGCTGACCCCAACTGACCAAAGGGCTATTCCATACCATATGACATCATGCTCAGCATATAAAGCTGGGGGAAGAAGAAGGAAGGGGAGGAAGTTCAGAGTTATGGCATTTTGTCTTCCCAAGCAACCGTTACGTGTGATGGAGCCCTGCTTTCCTGGAGATGGCTGATGGCCTGCCGAGGGGAAGCAGTGAATGAATTCCTTGTTTTGCTTTGCTTGCACATGTGGCTTTTGCTTTACCTATTAAACTGTCTTATCTCAACCCACGAGTTTTCTCACTTTTCTGATTCTCCCCCAATCCCACTGGGGGGGGAGTGAGCAAGTGGCTGTGTGGTGCTTAGTTGCCAGCTGAGGTTAAACCATGACAGAAACAAACACCATTTCTCTCTTCCGCCCCAGAAAAAAAATGAAGAATTACCACAGCAGAGTGTCTCAGTGCTGCTGGATCTTCCTGCTTCCTCACGGCTTGGACAGATCCAGCACGTCAGGGAAACTGAAATTAAGTGGTGGCCAAGCAAAACCATCTCCCTTCATTCAGCATGCCTTCAAGAGGAGCTACTGATTGCACACAGGGGACAGAGTCTAACACTACAGAGAAATGTCAGTCTTCACAGTTCAGGGTGTTTCAGTCATTTCCCTTCCAAAAAATCACCAGGCTGGAGATAGGCAGGTGAACAGATGAACTGAGTATAGTATATTCTGTTTCTGGTTCTTTTAACATACAGCACCATCTTCTATTAGATGTGAGATAGCAAGATCTCATTTAAGCATATTTCCATCTGTACGATAGAAAATCTATGACGACTAACAAACTCTGCCTGATTTCTGGCCTCTCATCCCTGATCTTCAAAGAATGCGTAGAAAGCATTTGCAAATACTGAATCTGGGAACAGAAATTCATAATCGTACTAAAGATTAAAAGTTATGGACTCATTAATTTTAACGGCATATTTATAATTCCTCACTACTGCCACAAAACACTTACTCCAGGTGATAATTACCTCTTTTCTTCCCCCTCTCTGTTTCTTTACACCTAACAAACATATCACGTCTTCCTTTGCTAACACTTCCACTCTATTCAGCATGTCACCTTTTACCTCAGATGTCCAACTCATTAAAATAATTGAAGTTAAAGTCAGAGAAACTGTTCTCAAACTGCATTTACTTCAGAAAGACCCTACTTCTCTCTCAGAAAGGAAGAGGAGTCCCAGTTCCTAATGGCTGTGTTCTTTTTCTGACAATATCAAATTGGCTTAATGTAAAGATTACCTCCCCCTTTAGTAAAGCTAAACCATATGGCTTAGACCACTAAGACCAAAGAAAAGAGAAAAACCAGCTAACCAAAGATTCATTCTTTTTACTTCAAATGACAACTCTCTGTAGCTTTGAAGCAGGAGACAGCAATTACTGCTTTGCAGATAACACCCCTAGAGCCAAAGGCACTACCAGAATTTTGTTATTTAATTGCCATGTTAGACTTTTCATAACATGTACCACAGTAGGCCTGACAACCTGAACCCATTCGCTCTTTCAGCAATACTTTCTACGAAATACTTGAGTTACAGATCTTGACAGTCCTTAACAGAAATATCCTTCAATTCTCATAATGGTGTTCAGAAAAGCTTTTACTTACTGAAAATGCAGAAGGTGGCATCATTGCTAGCATGAGCAGAAGTAACAAGTTCTTCATCTCTGCCTGTGGGAACAGAAAGATTATTGATCAGAATTGCTTGCTTCTTTGCTGCTTGTATAGCAGAAAAGCTAAGATACTATACAGTAAAAATGGAGGTGGAACTAAAATCTTGAAGAAAAGAAGAAAAACCATTTTATCACTACACTCCCTGAATACGTGAAGGCAACTGCAAAGACTGAAATTACCCTGCACAGAAAGCCAAAATGTAATTACTGAGTGCAAATATTTCCCTGAACTTTCCTCTGGTATTATGAGAACATCATCCCCGGGCACAGTGGAAGATGCATGCTGTTGCATGTCTGCCCTCCCACCCTTTTACATATACTCATGATAAAATACTTGAAGATTGCAATGACTTCTACCAACTCAAAGTAAGAAATTCCACAGTTAACATTTCTGTACCCTATATTAATCCTGTGTGGCTTGGTGAAGCTTCATGTCTGTCTTTGTGTGATCTTGCTTGTTCAAAATCCAACACTTCATCATGGACAGCTATATAGATTCAACCATCAGTACTTATATCCCTTCTGCAGAGCTAGAAAAGAGATCAGGCCACACAGACTGGTATGGCAGCATACAACAGGATACAACAGTTCCTGAAAATCAGGGCATTATGCACATTTGGGACCATAATACTTCATTGGTGCATTGCCTGTTGCTACTTTATCCTTCCTCTTTCGAGTTGCAGCAACCAAGCCCACGCCAATCACCACTCACCAATGTTTACAGCTGTGACCACAGACACTTCAGCCACTAGAGACTGCCTGTTTCTCATGACCATTTTCTCGTGACCTCGTGACCAGTAGATCAAGCCCAGAAAGAAGAGATGGACTAGATATTCCTACCATAGTTTTATCTAGTCTAAGCTTCTTTCTAGCTTGGGAAAGGAAAGGGAAAAGGAATGATAGAGAAATCTTCCTTTCACAGTGCATAAAAGCATCAAGGAAGAAATGTTTATTTCATCAGTCATTGTAACAACATCTGTTTTAATATGAAAACTTCATATATAGCTCCTTTAGCCTGGCCTATTAAATCCAGATAAAATATAGAACATATATCACCATTAACAATTATAATATTGATATAAAATCATTGTTGCATGAGAATATCGAATCAGAAACAAAATATACCCAGAATGAAACCTGCTTGATCTAGCATTTGCATATTTCAGGTTACTTTATGATGGGCAACCATTTTTCTCATAGTGCTAGGCCTCACTGAATCACAGCTCATTACAACTCTGTAAGTCCATATATACCATGGATTTTGACACTCCCAACACTTGCAGTGCTGGGGATAAAAAGTTGTCCTTTAATGTTTTTCCTTTCAGATATAAAAACTACTAAAGCACCAAAAATCCAGTTGCGCCAAGTTCTGTGCACAAAATAGCAATGAACAGGGAAAATGTAATTGGGAAAACAAGCACTCATAAGCTTCTCTCCCTATACACTGAGTGCCAATCATATGATTCATAAGAAAATGAAGCTATAGGAGCTTTTTATATGAATAGACTTTCATTAGTTTTGGATTAGTCCTTCTTAAGAAACTGAGGGAAGACTATGTACCCTCCATTACCCATACATGCTACTACTCTTCCCATTCAAGTCAAGGAAGAAACAACCTGGAGATACCCTCCACAAGAGGTCAAGTACATTCTATGCTGTAGAGGCCAACAGCCAAAACATAGGCTAGATCTGTGTCACAACCCTATCCAACTGCCAAATCCTTTCAGAGGGGAAGGACATCCAGGAGAGGCCCTTTCGCTACAGGTTCCACGCACACAAACAGCAAAGCCTTCCTGAAGCCGCTTATAAGCGGCACTAGCAAAGGGCACTGTGAGAACAGCATCTTCCTTGAATCGTGTTGGTGTCAAACAGAGGCAAATCTTTGAGATTGATCAGCTCCTCTCCTACTGCCCAGAGAAAAAAAATTTCTCTTCCCCAGCACTCCTCTCTCACATCTTCCATTTCAGGCACCTTTCAGGTTTACAGAGATTGCTGTGGAAGTCACATCCCTTGCTCCAGCAGCCTTGCTCTGCTGCTAATGGACTGCCTGCTCAGTTCCTTCTGGCATCTGACCCAAGAGGCAGACAGGGAACTGGACCCAAACCATGTGAAGCTCCCGGAGAAGAGGCTAGAGAAGCAGCTCATCAGGGCTAGCAGTGCCCCCATTCCTCAAGTAGTATCTTGTAGGTTTTTAGCCAGATAAGATAAAAAGATACTGTGGGGAGACAACTAGAGACAGCACCCAATGTTTGGGACAATCCCGTGCATCAAAGCACCAAGAGGTTACAGCTCTGGTGCTTGCTTGTATTTTTGCGCCATTGCACTTGCATGGGAATTGCTGTCATATGGCCCAAATTTAGCATCAAAAAATTTGGACCATCCAGCCCTATTAAACTAGTCAACAAATTCCAGGAAGGATCGTCAGAAGGAAGAACAGGGCCTTCTGTATCCTATTAAATCCCCCACTGCAAAAAAAATCTTGTGTCTGATTCTCTGACCTTCAACAAACTTGTTAATTTAAAAGCTTCCTCATGTAGTATTCAGCATAGATCCCTTCTGCCTTATTTTCACCCGGAAACAACACAGATGGGACTAGGGAATCTGTCTGAAACCTTGGAAAAAAGGTCAAGTTCTGTTTCTGTATTTAACGGCTCTTTCACTCTTTGTAGGACCTGGGATACAGCAGCATATGTTTATTCTGCTTGTTTGCCATTCTTCTTACCAAAGGCTGGGTATGCGGGAGAAGGAATGAAAAGGACAGTGTTTTGCAGTGCTTTCACTTGTAACAGCAGCAGCTGCTGCTCCCTGTGCCTCCTGCTCTTCTTCAGTTCTCTTCAACCCTCCCCAGTTCCCTTTTCCCACTGTGTGCTAGAACAGCCTGTCCAGCCCTCTCCACCCCGAAACAGCAGTAGGGCCCGAGGGGGAATGGTGACTTTATGCTCAAGATATGGAACAGCTGCTGGAAAGCTTGCATGGAGGAATTCCTGCCATAGTGCTAAAATATGAAGTTATCTCAGTGAGAGGGATTATAAGAATCAGCTCACAGTAAGTAAGGAGCAATCAGAATCTTCAACCAGAACTAGAGGTGTGCCCAGCTAAAACCTCCATTCCATACACGAGAAGAGATTCAAATTGTCTAGCCAACCACATCTGGCATTAACTGCTCGGGTTAGATGAATAGAAGGGTTGACATGGTGACTGGTTCCAGCCATCTGTAAGCTTGGTCAAAAAGAGTCAGTCCAGACCTGAACCATGAAGCTGTTTTCTCTAAGAGACGCTGACCCAAGCTCCTCTGAACACTGGAGAAGTTCAAACTTGACTTTAGCAGCTCAGGACTCTTCTATTCCAAAACAGTAGGGATCAAATCATATTTTGTGGAAATTTCAGAAACTGCTAAAAGGATGTTCTGGTGCCCTCTCTGAACTGGCACTGTGGACAGGAGGGTCAGAGGGCCACAAAGGAAATGGCTGGAATTTCATAACTCTGGACAGAACACAAGATCTCCAGTACAACTGGAAAGTGGGATAAGCACCCTTATTTCAGGGCTTAACACTGAACCCACTCAGAAAAGAAGCTTTTGCCTTAACAAATAGAAGGTTTAGAAAAGACAGATGGGCAGTCCTGGAGATTTCTCCATAGCAGAGCCAGCAGTGAACTGCTGTAAAAATATTTTATTTAGTTACAAACTCTTATCCAGGGTCACGCAGGCTTAGCAAGATCAGTCAAATCTTCACTAAGACCAGGAGTATGTTTCAGAATCAAGGGTAGTTTTAATGACTCCTATATTTACTTTTTGTGTGCAAATGCTGCCTTCCAATGCACAAACAAAGTTCAAGATTGCTCACTTAAACTTTGCCTCTTTTCCAAATAACCTCTCAACATCCGTGTTCCTAGGGAAACAAGACCTACATTGCCTGTATATATATGTAAAAATAGCTTTGAATCAGCTGGCTAATTTCAGGGCTTCAAAAGCATAAAGTTAACTTTTGTTTGAGGGAAACTGGGCCAGGATGAAGAGACATATTGGACTTTTAACCCATTTAGATGATGACTTTTTCTTTTCAACAGGAGGGAATCCAAACTGGAAAGAGATGTTACAGATAGCTCAGCCTTGCTTAAACAAGAGATTAAGCTGTTTAGACACTACAGAATCAGATCACAGTATAAAACAAGTTTCATGAGTTCCATTGCTCACAGATTTATCGCTCTGAGTTTTTCTCTATTCATTTTGAAAATAACTGGACAGTGCTACGTGGTTCTTCTCTGTTTAGCACATAAGACAGACCAGTCTTCTTTTGCCTGTGAACCACATTTTTAAATCGTCCTTTGGCCAAAGACACATACCACATACGTGGGTCAGGGACTGTTCTCTGAGTCGTTCATAGGCAGAAGATAAAAAGTCCCCTTTGGGGTTGCCACTTTTCTATTGCCAAATGAGATTTAGCTGGGCATGCAGGTAAGTGGCAAAGCCACCCAGCAATACTAGCTTCAGCAGGTCCTTGCAGCTCATTTCATCTCCCGGCTGGGGATTTGAATTACCCAGTGTGGACCTATTATTCCCATCTGAGGTAGCCCTGACACGGAAGCTGCCATTGCACAGCTTGCAAGCCACAGGCTGGCCACTCCTGCAATAAATATTTGCCTGTTGCAATATAGATAGAAATTGGTTATTGTAAAGTTTAGCACATCCAGCACTAAAGCAGAAGTTCCCACTGTGATCCCGCTACTTGCACCTTTTCAGAATTTCCTTCCCTTTCCTCCACTCCCAACTCCACCCCCCTTTAACACATCATATCTCACTCAGTTGTTATATTTTTAGAAGTTTGGTTGAAGGAGGTGGGAAGCCAGAAAGGATGATGATTAACAAATCAGTTATCCACTGGCATAAATTTTTTTAGCCATTGACTTAGAGCAAAGTCTTTTAGCTTTTAGACTCATTACATTTTCTAAAGACATTATGATTTTTGTTTTGCTCTCAAAACATCCAGCATATCTTGGTTCCAGCTTGATTTTTTTGCCTTGTCTACTGAGAAGCACCTTTTACGTTTTTGGTGGAAGAGTTAAAAAGGGAAAATATACACATACAGCAAAAAGATGAGATGAAGGCAGGGAGAGAAAGAGGCTCCGTGGAGCAGGGATCAAGGGTAGGGAAAAAGCTCCTTTTACTTAGGCTGGGAGCAGAGCTGGGAGAGCATGAGGACCGCATCACCCAGCCCAGAGGAACCAAGAAACCAATCACCCCTTTAGGCAGAGGGTATCACATTCAAGATACTTCTTAATATGCCTGTTTTCTTCCCCGACTACAGTAAACCATCTTTTGTTTGGCATTTTTCCAAAGAAAATCCTGGGCCTGCTGTCCTTTGGGCTAGGGTAGATAAGCCAATTAACGTGCATGTGCATGTTAAAGCAGGAGGGTGCTGAATTTCCTTTGCCTTGACCACATGATGAGCCACATTCATAAAGAATTGTTTATATACAAAGCAAGGCATAAATGTTTATAAACATGTTTAAATACAAGACTGGTTGAAAGGGCTTAGTGGGAAAGGAGAGAGAGAGTAAAGAAAAACAAGACACAAGTTGTCTGAGTAAAAGTTTTATGGAGATATCTTTACCATTGGTATCCAGATTTATTAATTCACTCTAAATGCATGCTAGGAGTTGAAGAATCCTCATCAAGAAAGTAATCCTGCTGAGATATACTTTCAGCCATATCATGCATGAAAGATAAGCTTTCAGCTAGAATAACTTTGAAATTCACCTTGTTAAATGAAAAAAAAGTTACGAAAACTTACTAATGAGAAGAGCAGAGCACCAGCTGGCTGGACAACTGAGTAGTGGTAACATATCTCCTATAGAAAAGCATCTTCTAGACTGCTCTATCAATAGGCTTTCATCTCAGCCTTCAGCCTGATTCGTAACAGGCACATAAATCTGCACCGGGCCGTCGCTTAATGTGGCTGACTCAGACTGACAATGTTTTTACAGAAGACTTCTACATCAATGCCAAGTTCAGCAACACCTGGGGAAGCTATAGCCGCCTCTGTCAAACAGTTTTAATCTGAATACCAAAATCACACAAAACTGTAGCTGAAAAATCACCAGGTGCAAGAGCAAGATCAGACTGTGAAACACAGAGAAGTTCTAGTAAGACCTCACGCCATACCCTAAAGGGGGGTAGGTGAAGAGGCAGATCTGCTTCTTTCCCACTCTCCACAATCCACAATGAAGTATCTAAGGTTTAGGTCAGTGAAGCAGCATCTTCCAAGTAAATGTGGTTACTATGCCAGCCCTTTACAGGAGCTAATACAGTATTTCATGAGGACAACTTTCTGTCTACCTATTAATATTAGCTGAGATTCAATTTTCTGCAACCAGCCTTCTACTATTAGGTTTGCAGCTAGAGATTTATTATAAGGAGTAAAGATAGGATTCTGCCTTCTATTTTGGTAGTCTCACTGTGCTTAGCTGTTAATTAAATCTGGGAGCACGTAGGGATAACAACAAGTGCACACAGACTAATTTAGACAGTTAACATTGCAACAGGAAGCCACACACTGCCTATGGAAAAAACATGACAAGGATATAATATCCCAAACACTAACATAATTGAAGAGGAATGGCTAACAACCTTTTACATTTACTTGTATGAGTTATTTAGCCTGATCTGAAATATTACCTGACACTGAGCACTGTTGCTGTTTACAAGCATGTTAGCCAGCTGAGACTAATCCCTTCCAATTCAAATTTTGGAGAATTCTTTAGGAAAATAAAGGATTTCAATGCTAGAAAATTACTTCCAATTTTATTTAACTTCATTCCATCCTAAATATAAAAATGGCAATCTTCTGTGCTGTGCAAGGGGTTAAAAAATAAAAATAAAAAATGAGCGTTATCTCAAAAGGCAACTTTAAAACAACGCACAAATTGTTTTCTGTCTCTCTTTGCAAGATCTACATCTCTGTTCACTGAGAGGATGTTAGCACTACGTTCAACAGTATGCTTGTAGTATACATAGGGAACACCTGTGTTACCTTTAAATAAATTTGCTTGGGGCTAATAACATAGACAGGAAAACATGAGAGTATTTACCCTGAACCTCATGTGGGTTTTGATTGCTGCTGCCTCTATGCTGTTTCTGGAACCTAAGATACTTTATTTTTTTAAAGCTAACTCAGTTTTAACTATATATATATATATATATATATATATATATATATATATATATATAAAAACATGCCAAGCATGCCACACTTGCATGAGTACATCTCTTCCCTAAGGAATCACCCTTACTGACTGTGATGCAGACATACCTTCAGTGGTATGAAGCAGGAATTCCCCCAGAGAAGTCAGTGGGCTTACTCACATTACTTTGCAAGGGAAAGATGATGAACATGAGGAGAACTAAAAGAAATTAAAAGGGGGGAAAAAAACAAACCCAAACAAAACACAGAACTTTTGACTAACAAACTTAAGAGGCAGAACGTGTGCTAGTGGAATTAGGGCTGCAGTCTCTAAGGATACCAGCCCTAGCATCTTTCATCTGTCACTAAAAATTAACTTCATAAAAAATGATCTTAGGAGGGTGCGATCGCACTGCAGTGCCTGGAGAGATCTCAAAGGAAGCACATGCTCGACTGTGTGATCACAGCAAAAGGACAACAGTGTGATCTAAAAATAAATTGGTTCTTTGCTCTGAAGCTGGTTTCTCCCACAGATGCCTAAACCAGAGCCTCCAATTACTGCTTTAAGGGCTAGGCAGAGAAATAAACAAGCCGTGGATGGTACTTGTTTTCTATACATCATGACTGCATGTCAAGAAGGTGAGCTTATTGCTGTGTGAGAAAGCATAAACAAGTGGTTTGTACATAGACTATGCATATGAGTAGGTACCCACTCAAATCCTTTTATATTAAAGTCCCTTCTCAAACAGCTAGTAACCATTATTAGTCATCGTCCAAGACAAGACTGGACCACAACGAATCACATTTCAGATCCAAGAGTGTTAAAAAATGAGACAGTGAAACTGTATCCAGCAGAGTGTCATTTCCAGTGAAATAAGTTCTTTTGACAAGTCCATCATTCCATGGGCATAACTGCAAATGACTGTACTGCATCAGAGCAATCATCCGTCACTGTCTAGGCTCAGTAGCTATGCTAGGTACATTGAGGGGTTTATCATGAGTTTTGTATAATCCTTCCCACAGACCTAAAAGCAAAGTAACTTATGTCTTCTGTAGTTTACTGAGCATCAACATGACACTACGATAACATTTGCCCCTTCACTCAGTTAATGATGAGCCTATAACAAGAATTAGGACTATTGTAATTGCATCTTATGTATTCTAGGTGCTGTTCTTAGACAAAACAACAGCTCTTATCCTCTTATAAAAAAAGCTATTTGTTTGCTGTGTGTTGATGACTCACAAGGTACATACATGATCTAATAAAATGGTTAACATTTTATTAACATTTAAAGCCCCCCTCTAAACAAAGGGAAAGCCTTCTGGCAGCCTAAGCCCTACCTGTTCTGAGGCACAGAACAGTATTTTGCCTTATTTATATTGCATTCAGAAGAAGGGGCCCTCAGTCAAGATCAGAGTTTTTTTTCCCCAGGTTCCCCATTTTAACAGAACATCTGTGTTTCTTTAGAATAAAATTTGCTCTTTTAACTCAAACTCAAGTACCACCAGGAAAACCAGTTGCAACAACATAACTGCTTTCCCATTTCCTAAACCCTTTCAGCAAGTTAGGGCACAGCCGTTCACACAGACTCCAACTGAATCTTGGTGCCTGATTTGTGAGGCAAGTAATCCCTTAAGCAACTAGATTAGATGAGCTCTACTGGCATTCTCTTTTACCAAGCAGGTAAGTAGCTGGATCTGAGAGAGAGCCCAACCCAAAAACAGAGACGCAGATCTGCATCAAAAAGTACTGCACTTACTGAACATCAACATTTGAGACCACCGATTCTCCAACTTCTCTATAGCATTATAGTACCATAATGATTACTGCTTTGTCTTTAAAATTAAGACAACATAGTTTGTTTTATACATAACACTATTTTTATGTATATGCAGAGAGAGACCAGCAAACAAAAACCTACACCCTTGCTTGAAAATCACCTCAAATCATTTGCCACACACCTCTTCTCAAATGCGTGGACTTTTCTCAAATGCGTGGACTTTTCTCAAATGCGTGGACTTTTCTCAAATGCGTGGACTTTTCTCAAATGCGTGGACTTTTCTCAAATGCGTGGACTGTTTACTAGTAGACAGATTTGGAATATGCAAATACTACAGAGTGACTACCCCAACCCCAGCATTTCTGTGAAGCCATCAAGCATTTACACTCATGAGGCAAAATATTTTAAAAACGAACACCTCTGAGGCGTCAGGATGCTCCACAGCGTGCGAAAACCTGAAAATATGCTTGAAAAAGAAGTCTCAATTATCTCACACTGGAGATAAAGTGTGAGAAAGGAAAACATGCTAAAAGCAAAATTTCCAGAGACAGCAAATGTGCTCTACTTTTTTTTTTCCCCCCTTTATTAATCTTGGTATTTACTAACATTAACAAATATTAGTTTAAGCTAGTGCCATGCCAAAGATACATGGTCCTACCTACCTTTGCTGCACATCACAAACACCTCCCTTGCTCCCTGTAGCAGCAGAGCATTTGTCCTGAAAGTCCAGAATGAGGTTGTCCAACACACCTGTGGCTGTGTCGCACGTCAGCTCACCAACACGCTGCACGTCAGAAAGAATAGTTTTTCATGGCTGCTCTATCTACAGAGACTGGGAAATGCTCTGGCATTACAGAGGATGGTACATCTCTAAGAAGCCAGGAGAGAAATATTTAAGTGACAAGCCAGCTTACAGAGAAGCTGTTGAAGGGCCCTCATAAGTGCAATGCAGAAGGAATAGAACAAACTCCAAGTGTTGTGAAGATACTTCCAAAAGTAATAAGCCAAAGTGTTTACAAACCCTCTTTAGGGTCTCTAAAGACAGACCTAAAGAAACATACCATCTCCCTAACCTCCTGTACTAACACCAGTTATTCCTAGTCCTAGGAACTCCATTCAAGACGAACATTACCTTCGTCAAAGCTTTGAAACTCAGTTTTTAAATCAACTGCTCCTCTATATCCACCTGACCACCCACAAGGAACACCAGGGCATCAGGCAAATCCACAGCCCCGCCACATTGCTACCGGCCCATTACCATCTCCATGCCAGGACGGGTCCCTGAAGCTGCCTTCTTGGCCTGCCTCACACATCAGACTTCCTCAGGGATGAGAGATCCAGTTCTACAAACCTCCCCTCTCACAAACAGGTCCGTTGACTCTGACAACATCATTTGGCTGGGGGGAGCCTCCACAATGGGTCCTGTCTCACACAGCTGAAAGCAATGCAAGGCTGATTAGGAGACACTCCCTCCCCTCAGCACCTGCGAGCACATGAACAGAAGCACCTGAGCCCTCCAGGGGCAATAGTTAGGGGGTACAAGAGTCTTAGCACCTAGGCAGGCTTTTATTCCTATCAGCAAAAATTATGTTTCTCCAGTCAATATCCCTGCTACGTTTGTCTCGCTTTCTGCGTTCTTTCTGGCAGAGGACATATGTCTGACCCCAGCAGGCTCGTCCAGCATCCTATCAAACTGGTACCTTCCACTCCCCTGCTCCCCTCCAACAACACCATCAGGAACAGCAGTTTTGATTACATTAAGTCTCAGTGTAATTAACTGCAAGTGAAAGGCATTAATGTTCACCAAATACATAGAGTGTCTTCTTCCTTCCCTTCTAGGAAATAAAATTTTGCAGTCATAAGGACTCTGGTCTCTCCTCTCCCCTTACTCTTTTAACTGACAGAAAAAAATGGTGGGAAATAAAAAATAATTTTAAAAGCACAAACAGCACTGAAAAGACTAATAGAAAATAGATATCCAGGTAGAGGGATCAGGAGACAGCCCAGAACACAAAGTCAGTTCTTACCTTCTGCGTGTACCTGTGAAAGGTGAGTGCAAAAGTTGGAGACACTGACACCACTCTGCAGCCAAGCTCCAAAACCCACTTTCCTATCGTTCTGGTTCAAACAGTGGCTCTTAAGTGCTCTACTCTCCAGCTTCTGTTTGGTTACTCTTTGGTTAATCCTTACTGCACAGGAAAAGGAGAGTTGTATTTCATTTAACCCCTTCAGCCTCTAAGTTTCTTCACAAGAGTTTTCGCTTTTGCTTGGGAAAGCCAGAGTCGTAAGCATGAACGCAGGCACGCATGCTTTGGAATTGTTTCCAGCTCCTGTAGTCTGTGTGTGAGCACACACATTAGCTCTAAACTGTGCCTTAAGTTATTGCAGGGGTGGGGCCCTTTGTAACTAGCTTTATTTTAGCTGTAGGCGGCATATCAAAAGACAGTTATCCAGAGATCCCTTCAGTATTCATTTTCAGTAAGTTCCTAAATCTAAGAAAAAATTAACATTTACTTTAAAACTAAAACCCGAATCACGTTCACAGATATGCTTTTGACCAAAGAAAGTTTGAACTTAAATACAATTCACAGCTAGATCTGGCTCTAGGCAGAGTTAAGCAGATCCCTAAGGTCTGAAAATACCAGCACTTTGGATACAGATCTAAATTTAACGAAAGACAATGGCAGCCCAGGTTTCTCTATTTTTTCCTGTAACAAATGCCGTGCAATTCAGAAACTCTCTGAAAAATCCCATGAAGGAACAATTTAGCAATAGAAAAACTGTTAAGGGAAAAGGAATCTAGCTGGATGCATTACAAGGAAAAACTTGTGCTGTTAATCACATGGATACTAGAGAAATCATTGCATAACAACTTATGTGTTGCTGCTGTTGTTTTCTCTTGAAAAATATTGTCTTTCTCTCTCAGACAATTCCTTCCTCCCCCATTGATTTTGTCCTCTGCTTAGTATAAAACAAATAAATATTGAAACACAGAGACCACTAGTCTATAAAAATAGATTCTGGTCCAGCAATTATAACAGCTACCAGTATTTCAACCCTACTTAATATTATGACCGAGGTCTCAAAGATTATGAGAATAGCTTTAAAGTCTTAAGTTTGGGTTGGTCTTTTTGTTTGCCTTCCAGTTTTAGAGTCCTTTTTTATCAGTAGTTCGTCTGAAACCAAGAGAAACAGAACCTTGCTTTCAAAGGGAAAGATGAAGCTTCTGCCTTCAGGTAACTCCACGTGCTGGATCTTCCAAGGAAGACATCAAGATGTGCAATGAAACCTCCAGAACTGGTATCTACTCTCTTCTTGGCCACACTACTGCTTTAGATGATAGAGACAATATCCTTGGCAACTGTTGACAAGCCTAGACACACACAGCTCCAAACGGAAAAGAAAGTTTCTAGCAGCCTCATAAATGCACCAGGTGACACAGAAGCAATTTTATTCTAGGGCTACAGCTCTTTTCATCCCTGCTGGTCAATTCCCATCTGGCAACTAGCCATGAAAGGTACACATACTCAAATCCTACCCTTATACATCCCACAGGGGACAGAGTTCAAATAAAAGTCACATCTTTTCCACATGCAAAAGCAATCCTGTAATTTTCTGTCCAAGCTAACTCTGCCACAATAAACAAGGATAAACCCTAACAGGGAAACCAACACAAATGGCAACACCTCCACCAAGAAGCAGGGGAACCCCAAAAGGTTGAAAGATAGAACACACCCAGGAGAATGTCTAATGGTGGTGCTGACGCATGGCTACCTACGTTCCCCTTGTCAGGAGAGACAACAACTGGACATTGTTAATACCTAATTAAGAATATAGGCATTATAGTCTTGCCCCTTTAGATTCAAGTTTTCCTTTAAGAAAATAAATTCCAGCCTTGGGCCAAGCTGAGGGCCCTCCTTTTCCATGAGAAAGAAGTTACATCAGCGCATGCTTTTTCTTTTTCCTTCTGTACTCTCAACTGGCCATTGGCTACTGCCATCCTGCCAGCTGTCACAGTTACATCCTAAGCTTCAGGATATTTGATCAAACCAAAACCCGACCCCTTGGCCTTATATGAATAACCCACACTTTCAGATCGGTTTAAAGCTTTTAGCCTGCATCATTGGCTAGAAAAGGCTCGAAATCCAATCCCAAAGGTTCAAAAGCTAGTAGGCAAAAACCCCACAACTCTAGATGAATTTATAAATACCCGATTCTTAAAATTTTTTCTCACAGCAGCGGGACTCTCAATGAATGTTTTTTTTGGAAATACCAAGCTTAGTAATGTTTTTGTGGTTCTTCTGTTCTTGTTGATAGTTAAAAGTACAAGGGAGGTCAGGGACAGGGAAAATGTGACTGCTCATGCTGGAATCTAGACAGGATACATCCGAAAAACAGCTGTGCCTACTGCATTAAAGCAGATACTGCGTAAACACATCTGGATTCATTTTTAACCCCATAAAGACTTAATAGATAACCTCCTGAGATGCTGAAATAAAACAAGAAGTGACCAGACTTTTACCACAACTAAGCAACCTGAAACATTGATGACACTCCTTTTATTAACACAAGGAAAGAAAAATCTGCTCGTACTTCCTGGTTCCAGTAGAGACATTACAAAATCAGAAGCCGTTAGTGCGGGATTTGAACTCGAGGCCAGTCCTTACCACGAAAAACACAATGCAAATATGAAGTAAACCTTTGCCCTGTAGTTCCACAGGAAGTTTGGCCTGTGTACGTGTTCCCTGGGAGAAAGGACATGATCCCTGTGTTGAAATTGTTTTCAACATCTACTATTTAGCGAAAGTAAGATAATCCACTGATTCAAGACCATTCTCGTCTTTTGATAAGACACTCACAGTTCACTATGGAGTGAATACAGTCAGGACTCCCAGCATTTGCCTCTTGCCACTAGCTCTATCCAGTGGCTAGCCTGGAGACAACAGCATCTGTGTCACAGATGTGATCATCAAGAAGAAACAGTTGACATGAATGCATAGTAAATGGATACTGCTGAACAAGATACCCCTTCTAAACCCATCAGTGAAGTGCTTTTGGCAAGAAACAACCTCTATAGGAGCTGTGATACTGAGATTTCAACAGTTACATGGCCAGAGGTCAGTAGTAAGACTTCTGCTTTCTCTTTTCTTATACTCCAGAATTGCCTTTCATGAAAACAAACCGCCAGGATTCTTTACTGCCAGAGGCTGTTTTCAAAGACTAAAGATTTGCATGCTTTACTGGACACATCTCCAGTCTAACTAGTTATGGCTGTCTAACACTTATAGCATTGCGGTGGGTTGACCTTGGCTGGTCGCCAGATGCCCACCAAGCCGCTCTATTACTCCTCATCTTTAACAGGACAGGGGAAGAAAATATGATGGAAAAGGTTGTCAGTCACGATAAAGACAGGGAGATCACTCACTGGTTACTGTCATGGGCAAAACAGACTTGACTTCAGGGAAATTAATTAGTGAGAAATAAGAACAAAACTAAAACTACCTTCTCCCCACCCCTCCTTCTTCCCAGGGGGGAACTTCACTCCTAACTCTTCTACCTCCTCTCCCCTCTCCCTGAGTGGCATCCAAGAAATTCAGACAAGACCCACAAAGCCTCCAGAAGAGAAGCTGGTCTCAGTGGCTTGAGTATTCACCTAAGGAAGTGAAGGATCTGTGTTCAGTTTGTTTAGGAGATCTGAACCTCCCAGGAGATTATTGTGATCAGGAAACCATAGTGTAGAAACACATTACAAACTGGTGTTTTTGATCACTCCCTTAGTCATTTAGCCAAAGAGCAAGGATCTGTGATTTTATGGTTATGGTTGGGTCACATGCTTAAAAATGGGATGTATGCCTTGCTTTGCTTTCCGATTAATACCCAGTTTCTTAGATAAGTGCAGTAGCCTAATCAAGGGAAATGGACAGCCATTCACATATTTTAGCCTACTATTTGGGGCATTTTATTCAGGGGATATGCTCAAATTCTTCTGAGCACAGGATAACACTGAACAGTAATCTGACATCCCAGGTAAGTGTGCTGATGACTGAATGACAAGGTGAAGAAATAAGGGTCTCTGGGATGTCAAACCAAGTCCACTGCTACTGGGGACACTACAGCATATCACTTCTTCCATCTGCTGCACAAGCGTCTGAAAACAGGAGGCTTCAGCTCACTCAGAAAAGAATGCATCTTTTGACATACTGAATTTTGTCTTCTTATTTTTTAAAGAAAAGGCAGAAAAGTAAAATTTGATTCAATCTGAACTGACCTTTTTTCAAATTTGAATAGCACACCAATAACTCCATTCTTCCCAGACTCTCACTCACTATCGTAGGATAGGCATGTCGTTTAGCCCTCTGAATCACAGCCTCTCACTATATAAAACGAACCCTTGCCAATCCTTCAGGAAAAGAAACTCAATTTCATGTCCAGGAGACATTGCAAAATCCTTAGATGAAAGGTAGAAAGCATATTACACACCAATGAGCTCTGCTGTACAACTTAACTGCATCAAAGCCTGTTATCCTCTTGCAGTAACTCTTACGCTGGTCTATATCTGCTCCAGAGACCTGGCCACCCAGGAACTCTTTCAAGCGCTGAGGACTGTTGCAGAGGAGTTGACCCTGTACAACTTTTGTACAGATCCTGCTGCTAGCAGAGACAATTCTATTGTGGTTTGCCAGCATGCAGCCACTGAACTCAGAAACGCAAGAGAGCAAACTGGAGTAAGATATATGGAGAATAGACTCCAGTATTGATGGGGTTAGTGGTACATAACTCAAGGTGCCCTAAGCCAGGGCTTTGAGGACTGCAAAACTACACTACAGAGAACTAGACACATACAGACCTAGACCAGACTTCTGAAACAATCACCTTCTACATTGTATTCACATTTCCATATGATTTTTAGTCTAGAGGATCAGACTCCATTCACAAGGTCTCCTGGAGACACTGTATTTCTAAAATCTGGAGATCTTTCCAAAGGCAGGTTTTCATGAGCAGTGATAGATAATGAAATAAGTATCACATAGGGCTCTTTCACCTCTTCCATGCAGGGGCCTTAGAGCCATGCTTTCATGAAGTTTTGGGGACTTCTAGTCCACTTTAGGGAGGTTTTCCTCATGTTTTCCTGGCTGCACAGAAGCAGCCCACTTGTTCAATAAGCAAGTACTCCCCAACAAATTTGTGCTTCTCTTCACTTACACTCCTTATGAATCCCAAGATACTTCTAGCTTCTATGTCTGATTCACCAACATGGTTTCTTGTCCACTGCAAGCTACTAGCCCAGGACTCCCATCCATCAGCTCATATGCATCATTAAACTCCCTCCCCCTCACCCAAGCACATTCTTGCTGAATGTCAGAGAAAGAGAGGTATCAGCTTCATTCCTGTCCAGTCTTCCTTCCTGCACACTTCCATATAATGCAGCCCAGAACAGTGAAAACCAATGCAATCATCAGTATTTTGCTATAATCCACTCCAGGAACAGACCAACTCACAGGCATTTGGTCCAACTGGGTCCTCTTCTCTTAGTCTCTTCTTGACAACTGAGCCAATCCCTGTGCTGTGCTCTCCAAGAGAGCCTTCAAATAAATTGACTTTTTGTATTCAAAGAATTAGATACTTCTCTTCATCCTTTCCAACATGAGGGAAATGGTAAGCCCATCACTTCATATTTATTTTGATTCTTACCCAAATCAGGTGAGACTTTTATTCAGGCCAGCTTTTGGAACAAGCTGATGACACTACACACAAATTCCAGCTCTTCATCCTTAGGCCATTTAAAGAAGAAAAGCAGCATGCACCGATAATGTCACTGTTCAAAAAGCAAAAACAACTTCAAAGTGCTGTGACTAATTCCATGCAAACTTTGTTGTGAAAGGCATTCCAATACACTGCACCTCAGGATACAAGTGAAGGCACTAATCTATTGGTAAGACTATACTTGGATACACAAAGGTTTGCATATAGAAAACAGAGGACCTACATGTAATGGAATGTACATTGATTTTAAACAAGCCCAACTACTCCCAAGTTTAACCTGTGTAAGCAAAACCAGGACACTGCTGAGTCTATTGGAAGGGAAGGGGTATTATAATAATTTTTTCTAACTGTGGTGGGTTGACCCTGGCTGGATGCCAGGTGCCTACCAAAGCCACTCTGTCAGTCCCCTCCTCAGCAGGACAGGGGAGAGAAAATATAACAAAGAACTCATGGGTCAAGATAAGGACAGGGAGAGATCACTCACCAATTACCATCATGGGCAAAACAGACTTGACTTGGGGAAATTAGCTTAATTTATTACCAATCAAATCAGAGTAGGATAACGAGAAATAAACCCAAATCTTAAAAACACTTCCCCCTGCCCCTTTTTCCTGGGCTCAACTTTATTGCTGATTTCTCTGCCTCCTCCCCGCAAGCAGCGCAGGGGGACGGGGAATGGGGGTTGTGGTCAGTTCATCACACATTGTCTCTGCTGCTCCTTCCTCCTCAGGGGGAGGACTCCTCACGCTCTTCCCCAGCTCCAGCATGGGGTCCCTCCCACGGGAGACAGTCCTCCATGAACTTCTCCAACGTGGGTCCTTCCCACAGGCTGCAGTTCTTCACAAACTGCTCCAGCGTGGGTCCCTTCCACAGGCTGCAGTCCTTCAGGAACAGGCTGCTCCAGCGTGGGTCCCCCGTGGGGTCACAAGTCCTGCCAGCAAACCTGCTCCAGCGTGGGCTCTTCTGTCTCCATGGGTCCACAGGTCCTGCCAGGGGCCTGCTCTAGCAGGGGCTCTTCACAGGGTCACAACCTCCTTCAGGCACATCCACCTGCTCCAGCATGGGGTCCTCCATGTGCTGCAGGTGGGTATCTGCTCCACTGTTAACCTCCATGGGCTGCAGGAGGACAGCCTGCCTCACCATGGTCTTCACCAGGGCCTGCAGGGGAATCTCTGCTCCAGTGCCTGGAGCACCTCCTCCCCCTCCTTCTTCAGTGACCTTGGTGTCTGCAGGGCTGTTCCTCTTGCATATTCTCACTCCTCTCTCTGGCTGCAGTTGCACAGGTTTTTTTCCCCCTTCTAAATATGTTATCCCAGAGGCGCTACCACCGTTGCTGATGGGCTCGGCATTGGCCAGTGGCAGGTCCATCTTGGAGCCGGCTGGCATGGGCTCTATCGAACACAGGGGAAGCTTCTAGCAGCTTCTCACAGAAGCCACCCCTGTAGCCCCCCCTGCTACCAAAACTTTGCCATGCAAACCCAATACACTAGCATTGGATAACACATCCAGTTTTTCGAATGTCCCACCTCAAATCTTAGGATATTTACATGAAATCATTCTCTCAGCTTTCCTTAAAATTAGACACTTTTAATCCTGCTAATTATTAAGAAACTGATCATAAGGACACTGCAATCCCATTTTCTTTTTCTGTATCATGGATTTAAATATTGCGTAGGGTGAACTTGGCAGCCACACAGAGAATCTCATTTAGAGAGATTAACCTGGGAACACAGAGAGATCTGGAGGGTCTCAATTAGTTCATTCCTTGCTGCACAGGATTTAAACGGGAATAATTATATTTAGCAAGCATACACACATACACACTCAAAATATAATTTGTACATGCATTAAATGTACTTGCCTTATCCACAACAGACACTCAGCTGTTTGTTTTCCTTTTATTGTTGGTTTTACATTTTAATGATATATAAAAAGTAGGAGAAATCACAGGTGGTAAGCAGATTTGAGCTAGAGAATTAATTTCAAGAGAAAATATTTTTAGTTCTTATACAAACAAATATAATGATTAATGTTGATTTTTGTGCTCCCCAAGCTGTCACTGGTGAGCAAGGAGCAAAGGGTCAAGGCTGGTCATTTGTATTCAGATTACATTTGAAAACATAAAGGACAGTCTCTGATCTCCCAAATGTTTTCCAGATATTCCAATCTGCTCTACCCAAAATAGCAAAAAATAAAAATCTAGATCACACAAATTTAACAAAACATGTTGTCACAGCTCCCACTTGCAGCGATTCACAGAAAAAGCTGTTCCCCATGGATGTCCCAGTGCTTTGTTTGCCACACAAACAGCAGTCCTCTGCTCAGAAGGTCTGGCCCAGAGCTCAGTCAATTAATGCAAAGATTTTAATTTCCAAAGGCCTTGGATCAGGCCTAGACTGATGTGGCAGAGGGGAGGGCAGAGAAGGAACAATAACTAGCTAATTCTAGGCCTGATCTCAGTATTTTTATAATCAATGACAAAATTACAATTACTTTCACCAGCGCTGGACTGAGTCCTAAGAGAAGGTCTTGCTGAACTGTTCTGCCCCTGCCCGAATCTCTGTGGGGAAACCAAAGCAGCCAGGTTTCCCTTTCTCCCCAGGCTGACTCCCAGCTCTCCATGTGGTTAGTCCCCTCTGTCCCCACACAGTGTGTGCCTGGGCTCCTGATGTCACACAGACCCCGAGCCCATCAGGGATGGAAACAGCTTCCCCGCTTCTCCCAGACGTCAGCCCTCCCTGGGAAGGGGAAGCTTGCCGGGCAGAGATAACAATACAGCAAAGCTTGGGAGGGAAGAAGAAAGCTGGCTACATCACAGCCAACATGAAGAAAGATCCTCCTGGAACTATTCCAGCTATTCTCCATTTAAACATTCAGGCTTTTTCTCCATTTAAACATTCAGGATTTTTCTCTCGGCACTCTCTCCACACTCCCCCCAGAGATCTCCTGCTATTCACTGTGGAGTCAAAAGTCACCTGCTCTGAGCTGGGCTTGGCACTGACTACCCCAAATGCTGCTTAGGAGAGACAGGAGAAGAGAGAAGACTTGAAAGCAAAACCTCTGACAAGCAATTCTCAGCCCCATGCCCCACATACTTTTATCCCTCCTAATTCCTGGTCCATTTATACACATTACTTCTGCTTAAGAAAAGTAAATCCAGTGCCAAAACATAGCTCTCTGGTTAAAAAAGTGTTATATTCAGCAGAGGTTTAACTCTAGCATACTAAACATGGAGTCATTAGGATTTAATGCTATTGAAATGGAAATTGAGACAGAAACCTTTCCAGTTCTTATGCTTCATTTTGGAATTGGAAGAGGACAACACCGACTGTAATAGCATTAAAAGATCCTCTGGACCAACATGCCCTTGATAGCAAGTACTTGGAAGCATGAGGCACGACGTAAGCTCTTGCTGATGTCTTCCAGCGTCAGGCAGCAAGGAAGCTGACACCCTACTAAGGACAGCATCACAGCCTCGCTGTGCAACAGAGGAAAGTTAGCAACGAAAGAAAGCAACAGGGGCTGTCAAGACGATGGTCCTTCTCTCCATCTCGGCAGACTCTTGCGGCACAGGTCTCTCCAGTGGCTCAAGGCAGAGACAGTTCTTTTCCCGGGCTCTGTCCTTGTGCAGCCCCCACAGGGCATGAGAAGGTGCCCAGATCCTGGCAGCCGTTGCTGTATGCCTATGGCTCAGATCTCTGACAGGGATTCTGGAAGGAGTTTTCCCTCCCAGCATAATGAGGTATTTAGTCATTAACAAAGGAGCCTTCTAGGGCAGAATTCCAGCTGCGCCTGAGATCTTGCCTCCACAAAGAGACCTTTTTTTCCAGCACACAGGTTTAGTCTGAGGAGGAAGGGAAAGGGTTGCTTTAAAATACCAATCCAGGGATTTTCGGTTGCAGCGGTTGAAGGTTTCCGTTTACTCTTAGATTAGGTTAAGAAATCTCTTGCTTTTCTTTCCTGCTGCTTCACAGCTGCCGGTTGAGCTTCTGTGCTTGCCGCTCCTTTGCCTCAAAGGCAAACTTGGTGTCCTGCAGCTGGGCAATGGCCTCCTTGGCCTCCTTCAGGTCCTGACAGATGTGCTCGTACTTCTCTGTCAGCTCCCTGTTCTCTCGGCGCAGCTCCTGTACCACCTGGTTCACCTCTTCTGTCTGCTTGGTGCAGTGGATCTTCAGCTGCTCTACCTCAGAGAGCATGATCTCCATGTTCTTGACCAGTGACTCCAGTTTCTCTTTGGACATGGCGTCAGGATCGGTTCTATTCAGTCTGCCTAACCCAAACCCAAAAGGGACAAAGAAAGCCACCCTGTGTAACATGCACCAGGAAGCCTGGCACTCACAGTCTTATGGTCTCTTTTTATACTCCCTCCTGCTCATCCTCCTCCCTTCCCTTTCCTTCCCCAAAGTGTCTCTAATCTTCTTTGCTCTGTTAATCTACTTATTTTTATTGCACTGTAGAAATCTACTGAAGGGCTGACAACCCCGCAATAACATATGTGCTGTGCAGCAAAAGCCAGAGCAATAATGAGACTCTATGCAGCCTGCCCAGAGAAAAACAGCTTTCATCCGAAGAATTCTCTTGGGAACCCCTTACAGTGCCCATTAAAGTACAAAGAAACCTCTTCAAGCCAGACGCCTAGTCTTCTGCACCTAGTCCCAAGAGCACAGCCTGACTTTCAGCTTACATATATTGAGGTAATCAATCAAGCTTACAGCAATATAAGCCAAGTATAGGCAAAGAAGAGAATTAGCCTCAGTTTCTCTTCCTCTCTCCTAATCTTATGTTTGGGCAAGATGGAAGGAACATCTCTTCCTTTTTTTTTTCAGGAGAAGCTCTATCCAACAACTAACTCCACAACAGCCTGTACCCCATCTTCTACTGCAGGAGTTCACAATGGTTGTAACAATTGGTGGCAACCGCACTTAGTGGGCCATGTACCACTTGAAGGTGGCTTGTGTCCTGTTAGAGACATGCAGGCTAGAGATTTTAAACCCTGGTCACATTCCCCTCCTGAAGTCACTTCTGCTTTATGAGTAACATTGGCCCAAGAAGTTACACAAAAACTTCCTGGACATGCATGCCACCCACAACGGAGTCTCCAACTGCTGCTGAACACCACTGTGAACCTGCGAGAATCAGGACTGAGACATGCCAGTCTGACAATACACTGATTACTCAGGTCACACCAGGCAGCAGGATGATCCCAGCAGCCACAAGGGATTGAGAGAGTCTGGCCGACTTTCTGAAGTTTGACCCAGACTTTCTTATGTATCCAGTTAATTAATGCACTTGCCTAGACAATAAGAATCATTAATTAGCCAGGGATCTGATGTAACAATATCACCCTTGAGAAATTAATTTGGCTGAAAAGAAGGTGTTACTGCATGTGGCTCTCCAGGAAAGAACCCATGCAATTTAGCACTGATTATCTGGTCAGAGGGCATAGACCACAGCAGAGACAAGAATACGGGCTAGCCTTGGATAACTTGCAAGGTAAGGACAGAAAAGAGTGACTGTCTCCTTCCTCCCCACATCAGGAACCTTTCCTCCAGGCTGAGTCTGCACCTTTTCAAAAGCCCTCAGCCTGTTCTACACACCCACAGAAATGCACAGTCTCATTTGCCATATATCACATACCAACATGGATCTGTCCTCACTGTATTCACCTCACAGAATTATGTTCCAGTGCACAGTATTGCGTAATGGCCTTTATTCTTGCACGCTGTTTTGCAATTCCAGTTCCCTTAAAAAAGACACCTAGGTAAGATCCTGTAGTTCCATCACACACATTCAATACCAGGTTGAGAGAGAATACACGTATTCACATGCATAGCTCCCACAAACACATTTTTCCTCCATTTTCCTCCACAAAACATTGCTTTTTTTCAGCTATGGAGAGTTTCAGATGCTTCACCCCACAACTCATTCCCCCTTTTCCCCTGCTAGGCTCAGAGAAATGAAGCTCTTTCTTCCAGGGAATTTTACATCTCCTCCAGCACTGGATGAAAACACTGCTGGACACTGGCCAAGCTCTGACAGTGTTCAAAGGCCTGGGACTTCTCACAGCTGGAGGTTAAAGAGTCACTCACAAAGCCAGCCATCCCACTGCCTCTCACACAAGTGCACCAGTGGGCCCCTCGCATGCTGGCAGATGGAGCGCTTTGCACCGCACTTTGAAATGAGCAGAAAGAGTGACATCCTTCAGATGAAAAGAGAGTGGGAGAATCTAAACATAATCAGAATATGTCCTAAAGTCCTTGAAGAAACATTTGCACTGGCTGGCAGCCCAGATCCCACGTGATGCACATGGCACTGGAATAGGCTGGAACACGTCGCAGCATTACAAAACAGCAGGTCTTCATTAGTGAGGAATCTTCCCTGTCTCCACAACTGTACACACGGCACCCAAACATTTTAAATCAAGCAGAATTACAATGATGCATAAAGGGAGTGCCACAGAGGTCATTCACTTGGATATTAGTAATTGATACATCCCCTCTCACTATCTTACTCTCAAAATTATTTAAGTTGCCTTGGATACAGACAGAATCTTGGCAACAGAAACTGGGTAAGAGGACGCTACTGAAATAACAATGTAAAATGAAAACAGAGGAGCACGAGAGGAGTTTCTAACAAAGAAAGATGGGAACCATTACTAGGGTTGGCTTGATTCAAAATATTCTTTGGTGAAGTAACAAGTAGGAATTAAAAACATGCTCATGAAAATTGTAGTGGAAGAATGATGCAAAAATCACTAGAGCTAGAGAAATACAGCAATGAGACTCTAACGTGAACTGTAGTTTGTTACCTTTATTCAATGCTGGACTCTACTGATGCAGAAGAACTGGAGGCAGAGGCAAACACCGACAAGAGTGAATTCATCTGGGAAAAATGCAGAACAGCATACCTGAGAAAAACAATTCAAACCACAAGAATTCAGTGCACAAGGACACACAGCAAACAGCAGTGTTAGGAGTGTTGGGGAAATAGCATGTTAGACAGAAATTTGTGACACAACATATCAGGGGAAAATAATAAAGCACTGCTAGGCTGTATTACATAGAGGCATTGCACCGCGGGGGGATGAAGTACCTTCCGCTTCTCCCTCCCTCCCTCCACCCCACTGGAGGTGAAATGTAGTGTTTCGTTCTGGACATCTTGTTATAAAGGGGCCAAAAAGAAGTTTGAAACTTAGACAAGTGTCCAGAGAAGATGCTGATTTCAAAAAATGCGGACTCTAGGAATCAGTTTTAGGAAGAAGGATTGAAAACTGCATGGCAAGATATTTCTCAGACTGTTTTGCAGTCATGCCCAGGTCTTCTGCACATTCTAGGGAAGAAAGCTCAGCTGGAAGAATGGTTCTGTAATTATTAAGGGCCCAACTGTGCAATCATCATTTTGAAAACACCAGTGACTTCTATGCATTCAAATAAATGGTGCCTGTCTGGTCATTTCATATCCATATTAAATCAGGAAAACTTGGTGTTAAACCTCTCACTACAGTACACACTACACTGAGAGACACCATTGCTAAATCTATCAGCCCCCTCCTGTGTGTTCTTCCTCTATTCCACTCCTGCTTTTGTGGATGGCAGGAAAATTGTAGAAAGTGGCACAGGTGGAAGTGAAGCTTCTGGTGCTTTCCCATTAGGGCTGGCAGCTACCACACCTGACTGCAATACCATACTCAGCTATGCTGGTTTTAGCACTAGAAGCAAATGACAGTATGAGGCTGCCAAGCTGAGGATGGTTCTTGTGAGACATACTTACATCTTCTTCACAGGTCTCTGAGCCAAAGAGAATCAACTGCTCCTCTCACCGAGAGGCACACACAAGCCAGAAATGCAGGTTTCCTATCATGTGCCTACCTCTGAGAGTCTGAGGAGGAGATGCAAAAATCATACCCTTTAAGTACCCGTTTGAAAGCAGACCACAGGCATTCCAGTTTCTAGCTTATTTCAAAGGGGTCCTGGGAACATTTGTGGAATAAATCAGTAAGCTACCTCACTTTCTCTGGGGTTTTCTCAGCAACACAAGGGGGACAATTCACTAGCCTAGGTTTTTAAATGGGAAGAAAAAAACCTGCAAAGCCCAACAAGAATGGCTTTTAAATAACTGCTCAGGCTGACAAAGCAAACCACTCAGTATAAACCCTGCGGAATAAGAAGTAAAGCTACAAAAAACACACCTCATCTTCTCAGGCACACGTTTACAGTGCTATATCTATTTCTAGTGTTATCAGTCACAGACACCAATACCCAATGCAACATTCAGAGAACTGCAGCGTGAGGCAGCACTTTACTGTCTCACAGCAGCTACTTTAAGGTTATCATCCCCAGCTAGCAACGGTCACTATTTTAACACTATTTTTTAATACATTCAATGTGACACTAACTCTAGTGATAGAGTTATTGCTTTCCACACTGTTCTCATGCAGCCTTTTCACTTATCCCAGGTTTATCCCCAGCAGCACGTCTAGCAGCCAGCGCAGCATGCGCAAGCTCTGTGCTTCACCATCTAGGAAGTCCACTTGGGTAAATGCATTACACAAACAAACTCATTACAAGATTAAGCATAAAGAGCTCTCATCTCTATAATTATAGTAAAACCATTTGGGAAAAAAAAAAACCCCACACTAAAGACCAAGCAGCACCTGGAAGCACTGACCATTCCTGTAACAGAGAGTGGGAGATGTTTGTACTCAGCTGTTCAATTTGTTTCTATTAAAAGAAAAACACCATTACTACATGTGTCAAAATACTCAGCCCTGTGTAAGACATTGACAATGATCTCACCCTGCAGAGCTTAAGACGCTATTGATCAAATCTGCTTTCTTATTAAAACATGAAATTTAATTTTAGCTACTATTATAAGTATTAATCGTATCTTAGGCAATTTGGCAGAACTTGAGCTGGATGTAAAACTACATGATTTACAGGTTTTTATCTAAAATACTGCACCAAAAGGATACCCACCCAAAACTGAGATCAAAATCCTTGACAAAAATTAAAATAATATGCCTCAATATTGTGTCTACAGAGGTATTAATGAATATAGAGGTACTTTTTTTCCATTCAGCCTCCATCTACTCACCGGTCAGGTCAAAACATTTAAGAATTAATTTAGTATCATGCAGCTCAGTAAAGAAAAAATGATACCTTTAACAGAGTTATCCCCAAACTGGGCTGATTTCTTGCTAAGAAATAATAATAATAATTAAAAAAACCGAATAAACCCCCTTTACTAGCATTTTTGCCATCTAAGAAGAGGAAGAAACAGTTGCCTTATGCCATAAAATTACTGAAGATTTGTGGTGAAAAAACTTCCAAAGTGGGGCAAAGTGTTGAAACCTTCAGATTAAATAAAACAGTGAAAAATCTGAATTACTATTTTTAAATGTTAAGAATGTTTCAAAACAGAAACTGTTTTAAGATAAGAACTTTGTTTTGTTCACAGTATCAAACTGGAAAGTTTCCAAAACCCCTCCAAACAGCAACACAAACAGTTCTGCTGGGACGACATCCTCCATCCCACCTAACCAGTCTTCTGGAAAGGACCCTAGACAGGACACCTCCTGGGGACCACATGGGACAGGCTGAGGGGATTTCATCCCCACACCGGGCTCCTCGGCCTGTGCCCCATCTCGGGCGTGTTCACTGCTCCCTCCCCAGGGTGCCTGAAGCCAACACTGTGAAAAGCAAGGGGAAAGAGGAAGAAACCACCTTCCTCCATCCCTCAGTGCGGACGGGGGTCAGCCAGCATCTCCAAAGCCTGCAAGGGCAGATCAAAGGCACAGGACTCAAATGATGGTCCAGGTCACCCAGTGAGCAAGGCACCCTGCGGTGTAATTAGATCTGATGAAAAGGTTTAGTGGTAGCACCAGGCATCAAACAAAAGTCACTAAAGGGGTAGTTAGTTATTCAAAATTGCTAAAACTGCTATGGCATTTCATTCAAGAGAGTGCTGCAGAATTTTTGCAGTAACTGGCCAGCTCCCCTCTAATACCAGGAACTCATCCACAGACAGAGGGACAGGAATAATAGTCAATGGTTTGTCTAACAAATCTTTCCATGTCATGTTGAACTAAAGGCTGCTGGAAAGGAGGGGAAGGAGCAAAAAAACCATTACCAATGATCAAAACTTTATAGAGGGGCAATCAAATATATATTTGTTTTAAATTTGCAAATAAATAACTAACCTTGGAAACATTCTTTCATTTACTCTGTCATGTGATTTGTCCTAAAGACTGAGTTCCCATCTAGCCAGAACACATAGACTTCAGGAAAATAAACAAATAAAAATCCCCAAACTGTTGCTATTATTCAGTACCTATGAATCGAAATACTGGTTCAAAGAAAAGATGCATCTTGCTTATTTGCAGGACGTAAGGTTATGTAATCCGGTACTGTAACCAGACTACACCAAATTGGCAATGGCACAGATGTCAGTAATTACTGAGAAATCTGATCTGGTGAGAAGGAAGGTCTCTTTTAGTTCTAGATACACATGAATAAATGTTCATGTCATTTTTGGTTCAGGAAGCCAAATTCTATTATAATGATTATTTTGACATGACATTTAAAATCCTCCCTACTTAGCTAAACTGATCTCCAAAAAACAGTTGAAGAACCTATCGGTTTTCTGCAGATTTCTCTTGACTACTATTGTACATTTAAGAATAAGTCACCTGCATTATCCAAATACTTCAAGGCATTTTTAATTGCGTTAACTTTTCAGGGACTACAGACTTTACAGCAATATATAAATATGGCCCAACGCTGTTTGGGAAGGCTCAGAGACTCTAACAAATGGAAGCACTGAGGATGGAAGGACTTCCTCAAAAAGGATGCTTTGAAACTATGGGAGATCCACGATAGTGGCAAGCTCTTGCCCAGAACTACCTAGAAACAGTTTCATTTAACCATGACAACAAGTTGTCAATGCCAAAACACTGGTATAAATGAAGGCTCGCTTCCCAGGTGACTGTTCTCCTACTAGCTTGTCATAAAATCTGTCTCTCAGCAAATCCCAGTCAAACACTATCAAAGTAGACAAAAAGTACTAAACTTTCTGGGGGCAACAAGTAGCATCTTCTCGGTGCTGTACCCCTAGTTCCCTGTCACATAAACAGCCTTGATGATCTTTAAGCAGATTAAGTACACAACAGCTTCATCTCCACAGGAAGCGGGATTAAAAGGTTTATCGCTACTATGACAACAGCCAGGTTCTGCTGTTCTTAAAATAGTTTTGAAACCTTAGCAGTGACTGGAAATGCATACATGCCTCCCCTACAGGATTCATCATGTACTAAATACAGCCCTTCAAAAGGAAATCATATTTTATAACAGTCTACTTTTTTTAAGTGTATATTTTTATCACGCTCTTTAATCCCTTGTTACGAGCACTAAGAACAGAAAGCAGTAAAAAAGGCACAGTGTGCCATGTGGCTGTGATTACAGCTCTAGAAGTGATTATTGCCAGGACAGGCACTGCGCTCTCACTTCTGCTCCAAGGCAGTGCTTGTTTCTCGCCCCCAGACAGTAACCAACCCCCTTGCTGAAACGGGGCACGCCGGGCACTAACCAGCCCTCTAGCTGCTCTGTGCTGCCAGACACCAGCCATTTTCCATCTTCCAAATCTCCCCCTTGACACCCGCAGGTATTCTGTTGCATCGAAGTCTGAATTAATTCGTTCCTCATAGGTAACAACTGGAAGTAGAATTTGTCACACAGTTCATTACCAAAGAGTATCAGTTAAGTTTGTGCCCAGGGCGTAAGTCTGCGAAGAACTAGATGGTAGCAGGACGTTCTTCATTTGAGTATGCTATTGTAGCAGTGATTAGTATTTTATTGTTGAGAATGGCTAAATAAACAATTGATTCAATCGAATATGAAGCTACTACATTTGATGAACATCCAGCTGTGCTCTGAGGCATTCTCCAAGTACGTTCATGCTGACTTGTACCACAAAAACAGTAAGAAGTACAATGCTTAATTCTGACAGCAGCACTACCCAGATCAAAGAGGGTAATCCTTATCTAAAACTACTGAAATCAGAAAATTAATGTGAACACAGAAGTCTATTCATTACTCCAGTCAGTTTAGACTAAAAGCATATTTCAAAACAAAGAAAAAGCAAATCTAATCCAATTACACTGGTACTATCCATCAGCGTCTCTTGATGCCAAGCTGAAATCACCTTCTTGCAGCAAATCGGGCTTTAAAAAGAACAGAACCAAATTCAGGTTGTAAAACTCAGGAAGCAATTGGTTGTTTCTGTATCCAAACCCCAGTTCTGTTAGCTCCTGTCAATGCAGGCTGGTTCTGTTCTCTATAGACTTCACAAATTCCTGACATTTGCAGACCAGAATTTGGCCTTAAACATACCTTTCATCAAGATTTCTCAGTAATTTAAAAATACCTAGCAGTGACTGCTACAGACCAAGCCAAATTCTCCATGAGAGCTGATGCTGTCAATGAAAGAAACTTATTTACCTATCCCCAAAAGACTACATTGAAACCAGAATGAAGTAAGAAAACAAATGGGTAATTAAATTAGCATATTAGAATCATATCTCCAAGTTCAGTATTTAACCTCAGTAAGATAAAATACTACTAAGATGGAAATCAAATTAGGTCCCAAGTCTCACTTGTAGAGGAGGTTTTAGCTCCTAGTTCCAAAAACTATTTCTATTCCTGAAACATTTCATCATATCACACCTCAGAACTAGATCAGAATTAAGAAATCCATATATTCTGGCAGTTTTGTAGCCCTGCACTGAACTCGCTCCAGTAAGTCCCATTTTCCTTGTACTGGGGAGCCCAGAATTAGAGACAGCACTTCAGATGTGGCCTAACCAGTGCTGAGCAAAGAGGAAGCATCACCTCCCTTTACCTGCTGGCAACTCTTCTCCTGATGCAGCCCAGGATGCTGCTGACCTTCTTTGCTGTGAGGGTGCACTGCTGGCTCGTGGTCAGCTTGCTGTCCACCAGGACCCCAAGGTCCTTCTCTGCAGAGCTGCCTTCCAGCTGGTCAGACCCCAGCATGTACTGGGATTGCTCCTCCCCAGATGCAGGGCTTTGCGTTTCCCCTTGTTAAACTTAATGAGATTCCTTTCTGCCCAGTTCTCTAGCCTGTTGAGGTTCCTCTAAATGGCTGCACAGTCATCTGGTCTATCAGCCACTCCTTCCATTTTTGTATCATCTGCAAACCTGCTGAGGGTGCACTTCGTTCTGTCACCCAGATCATTAATGAGGAAGTTGAACAGTATTGACCCCGGTATTGAGCCCTGTGGTATACCACTAGTGACTTGCCTCCAACTGGACTTTGTGCTGCTGATCACAACCCTCTGGTCCCAAGCATCGTGCCAGTTTTCAGTCCTTCTCACTATCCACTTATCTAACCCATACTTTGTCTGCTTGTGTATGATGATATGGGAGATGGTGTGAAAAGCTTTACAAAAGTTGAAGTAAACAACATCAACTGCTCTCCCCTCATCCAGCAAGCCAGTCACCTCATTGCAGAAGGCAACGAGGTTGGTCAAGCATGATTTCCCTTTCATAAATCCATGCTAACTACTCCCAATCACCCTCTTGTCCCCCATGCATTCGGAAGTGCATTCCAGGATGATTTTCTGTGTCAGCTTCCCAGGAACTGAGGTGAGGCTGACTGGCCTGTAGCTCCCACATTCTTCTTTCCTGATCTTCTGGAGAATAGGAGAGAAATTTGCTCTCTTCCAGTCTTCAGGAACCTCTCCCAGCTGCCATGACCACTTGAAGACAATTGAGAGTGGCCTCGCAATGACATCAACCAGCTCCCTCAGCACTCAGAGGTGCAACCTGTCAGGCCTCACAGACTTAAGTGCATCCAGTTTGTTTATGTGCTCCCTAACCTGGCCTCTTCCACTTAACCAAGGTTAAGTCTACCTTGCTCCAGACTTTCTCTCTGGTCTCAGGGGTATGGGATTCCTTAAGGCCAGTCTTACCAATAAAGACTGAGGCAAGGAAGGCAACGAGTACCTCAGACTTCTCCATGTCATTTGTCACAAGTTCCCGTGCCCCATTCACCAGGGGAGGACGCCTTTTTTCCCTAGTCTTCCTCTTGCTGTTATATAGTTGTAGAATCCTTTCTTCTTGCCCTTCTCATCCCTTGCCAGATTCAACTCCAGAAGGACCTTGGTTTTCTTAACCCTACTCCTGCAAGATCACAAAGCAACTCTATGCTTCTTTTGGGTCATCTGCCCCTGCTTCTACCTCTTCTGCACTTCCTGTCTGGGTTCAGTTAGGAGCTCCTTGCTCATCCATGCAGGCCTCCTACCACCTGTGCTTGACTTCCGGCTTCTCAGGATGGACCTTTCTTTAGGTCTTCCATGCAGGCCTTCCATGCAGAGACAAGGCAATCCCCCAAAGAAACATCTTCAATAGCAGTCAGCCAACTCAGACAAAGTTGAACTTTGCGGTGAATGCTTCTCCAAAACAACAACAAAAAAATGCTGGTGGGAAAAGCTCTTTTTCAATCGTATTGATATGAAATCAACACAGAAATAACAATAGACACTATTGTTCATGAAGTGTTTTCTTTCTGAGCATCCCGTCTATTTTTCCTGGGTAACACTGATCTTCATTGTGCCAGCTGGTGTTTCAGTATAATCTCATATCGTTTTTTCATGCCTTAATTATACCCTATGGGTGCTTTGCAACAGGCTTTGACCAACTCTTTAAATGAACACAAAAAGTAGCTTTTAGAAGAAAGTACTTCTGCAGAAATCAGTTTGAAGCTCTTCTGCTAAGAAATAAAGCAGCTACTTAAGTGTCTTAAGACAGGAATCTTACTCATTATATGTTGAATAAAAACAACTACAGTGTTTAGGCCTCCAACAGCTTTAAGTGATGGCTTTAAAACAATATAGTAAAGGCAAGAAAAGTCAGGATCCATGCAATTTTTATTTTAATAATTAGACAAATACAGGAAAATTTGCAATAATCTATCAAAAACATATCTTATCAAGAACTGGAAAGGTGTTTAAAAAACATTCACATTAAATTCAGATTATGTACAAACCAGTGTTTGTAAAAAAGAAAACAGCAAATGCTTTGAGTGTAAAAGAATTCCATCCTAGTTCATGTTTCAGTGTTCCCAATGACCAAGTTACCACTGAGATGCAATCACAGTGCAGACATGTTCCACAGCCTATTAAACTCGTTTCAACAGCATCATTGCCAAAAGTAATTTTTTTTTAAAATAAAGCATTTTGAGAAGTTTCATCATACAGTACCATCCACCCAAAATGTACTTCTGCATATTTAATTCTTGACTGCACTAATGGCAGAACAGTTGTCATCTACAGGCTCAGAGTACAAATAATATATATCTACATCTCTATAGGTACAGATATATATCTATATATCCAAGAAGCACCAGTCTCCTATGCCTGAAATAGTCAGGGTCTGCTTTGTACATTGAGGAGATTAGCCATTTTTAGTGGAGCACAGCCCTTGATTATTTGCCTCAAAGAAGTCATCATCTGCCCAGTCAGAACTATTCTGAATGTGTTGCAGTATCACATGCGTACCTTCGAGACTCACCTCACACAGATGACATTTGAATTTGAGTGCCACCATAATAGCCATGCATAGACATGACAGCATCATACACCTTTGCTATAAGACCAGCTTCCAGGATCTCTCTTTTTTGCTCTGGATTAAATCCCCCAACAGAAAAAAAAAAAAAAGGAGAAATAAAGTGGCTGGCTTTTAGGCAAATCTGTAACTTGGTATTATGTTTTCTCATTTATTTACTTGAAGCTTAGCCAAAGAAGGAGACTAATCATTGATGTAAGCTGAAAAAGGAGAGAAAGCTATCATGATAACCAGTTTCAAAGTATGAATACTGAAACAGTCACACAACAGTTACCAGTCAGTCTGCTTGGGCACAAAAGAGATGAGTCTAGCTACAAGGGTTACACAATAGTTCTTTCAGAGCTACAGTCTAATGTGCTGTCATTAACATACTAATTTAATAATAACAAAAACTCTCTCAAAAATGCAGACTACATATAAGAAGTCTTTCAGTTATACCAAGCTAACCAAGCTGAAACAGTACATGATCTCAAATTAGACCAGTGTTTTAAGACAAAGAAAAGTGACACAACCTTCACGTTTATGTATTAACAACACAAATGCAAACAAAAACTATTCTCAACTGAACCTTATGGACCCAAGTACTGAGATGATCTTCAGTTGCAAGATCTCATTTGGAGCATACTATCATAACTTGGCGTAAGAGGGCAAACCTGGAAAATTTCATCTGGTTTTTGAAGGTGTATGTAAGACTTGGTAATAAGCAGTGTACTTTAACATATATTGGCCTGGGCTTGAAAAGCAATTTCCCTTCTGAATTTACTTTGAGATTCAAATACATGAACTTCAACAGTTTCTGTGAATATAAATTTTATAGTCTCCACACTAGCTCAGAAATTAAAACTTCAGGATAGCAGAAGCAGCTCTGGGGAGTGGAAGACCGGCAATTTAGTGTTTGAAGATTCTGAGCTCTTCCTTGGGTTGTACATCTAACACCCATTCAAGTACGTGGAAAGGCTTTTGTGCATTTCTATAGATTCTAAAGCAACTCTTATTGGAGCTAGTGCTCCCATGGTGCATATTTAAGCCCAAAACCAAACAATAAAGATGACTGCTGCATTTAAGTAACAACTCCTAACTGAAAGTCAGCTCAGATATGCAAATAGATGCTAGTGATGCCAACTCTTAGCAAACCTGTTCTATACAATGAAACAATAGTTAGGATGCCCAATAAAACACACAAGGGAATTTTCTTAGATATAATGCTCAGGAAAGGGACAAGTTACAATAGTATAAGAACAACTCAAAGTCTTGTAAAAAACAAAACAAAACAAAAAACCACCAACCTGTTTTAAGTCAGGCTTCATTGCAGCAAAATATGGAACAGTGATTTAAGGTAGAAAACACAAGCAAGTTTGACTGGAAAAGTCAGTGTAAGCAATTTTGATATGGTTAGTTTATTAATGCTATCCATGACGAATCGGCACACAAATGAGATGAATAAAAGTACTTTAGAGGAGACAAGACAATATATTTTATGAAAATGTAAATGCTAACACTACAGTTAGCAAGTCATACTGGAAGAGAGACAGACGTTTCCAAGGACAATCAAAGTAAGCCTTTCTTGGTTTTAAAGCAGATTTATACACCACAGCCTTTCTTCCCTTATTTGGGCAATGGTTGGGCAGCATCTGTGATGTCTCAGTCCTTTGAATCTATAGGCACCGAAACAAAGCCCGAGAAAAAAGGTAAAAGGAGCTTGCGTCAGGACTTTGACAGTTGTTCTGCTTGGCAAGGACTCCAGTATCAAGATGCAAGTAAAATGGAATGCCCATCAATAGTATCCACTCCCTATGCTTCCCTCAGAAAAAAGAAAAAAAAAAGACTTGTACAGAGTAAGAGCCTACAGCAAAAACAACTTCATCTCACACAAGTCTCATTTCCAAGCAATTATTCATAAACAAGTTCTTTCAAATGAAGAAGAAAAGAGAGTTTAGCAGTTTTAAGGTTTGAATCGATTCTTTTCCTTGTAAGTTCAAAATCTCGTATCTTCTTTTCAGTGATTTTGAGTTGTCTTTCATTTCTCCAGTCTTCGGTTCCTCACAGGAGAGGTAATTAAAGTGAAGAGAGCCACAGATTTTGCTCCTTGGTAACATTAAGTAATGTCTCACCTCACTTAAGTATCCCCACCAATAAAGATACTGCATGGAAAAAAAATCCCTGCCCAACCTGAGGTGTTAGATGGTTGAGTGACCAATACTTCAGGTCAACAGAACTGTAAACCACATTTTTGAAGAAGAAAAATTTCAATGATGCATTACAAGTGCTACTAACAGCACTTTGGCTGCTAGATCTGCCAAGCTAAACTCCATCTGCGATTGCTGCAAATGTCTACTTATTTCATAAGAATTTCAATAGAAGGAACATACACCAACAATGCAGTCTGTGCTGCTAGTGACTATTCTCAAACACAGAGTTTGAAATGGTGTTCTAGCAAAACGATTTGCAAGAGCACAAAGAGTAAGTCCTGAAATTGCTTTTTAATGTAGTTTATTAACCTTTTAGAATATAAGATCCAAATTAGGACCGTATGATCCACTAATGCCAAATAATTCAGTCCAAGTCTAAGTAGCTACATAAACTGGAGCAGGTGTACAGAAGGTGCACTCCATGCTTGAGGATACAAAGTATTAAAACTGAGAAGAAGCTCTAGTTCCAATGTGGGGGGTGGGGGGGGGAAAAGCTTTTAAATTTACTAAACCAAGCACACTCAGGCACAGAGGCTATGAAGTGGTGGAGCACTCTTAGAGTGACAGTACTTTCTCCCTTTGTCAAATCGCTGCGAAGTCCTTTCTCGTTACACAAAGCAGAGTCAGGACTCCACTGTTAAAAAATCACTGCTGAAGAAATCTGAATTGGGTTCTCTCTCTTCAAGCGGTTACAGGGACAAGTTCCATGGGATTTGTCAGCTTCCTCTGTTAACATCAAGGAAGTCCTGAGCACCCTTAATGCTGTGAAAATAATCAACCTGTGGTAAGAGATCACATTGCTGGTGGAAGCATTAGCAATTTTCGCAGAGGTGGTCCTTACCAGAGATATGTATACCAGATTACCTCTGATATAATAGCACCCGGTTTAGACCAGCCATCAGGAAGAAGCCACTTTCACACAGGAAAATTCATATGGTGCCCAGTGCAGCAGTTGTCTCAGGAAAAAAAAAACAAACCACCATCGGAGGAAGTTGTAATGATTCAGGCTTGGAATCTTGAGTATTAAACTTCAGTCTCACTTGAAAACTGAGGGAAAAACATTTTTCCTCCTCCCAGATTTGCTACAAATATCCATAGAATATCAGCATCGAGTGTGCTAGATATAAAACTGATGGAACGCTAGCTGGTCCATAAAGGGTTGCACCAAGTTATCTGTAGCAAAGTAAAAAACTAGCCCAAAGGTTATGGAGATTGGAAGAGCTGGTAAGGCCTTCTTAAAGATGGCAAGAAGCAGAAGTGTAAGGCACAGACCCTGAGGGGAAGGAAAAAAAAAATAAACAAAAAACACAGGGAGAAATTAGGGAACTCTGACAAGCAAAAGATTTATATATATAAACATTAATCCCACAGAAATACAAGATACAGTTCATGCCTTCCTAAACTAAAGGCTTACATGAAAGATGTACAGCCAATAAAGATCACAGCTAAAGCCCTCATCAGTTTTCAGTCTGGCCACCAAATAAAGGAATTTCAAAGAAAAAAATGTAGCAGTTATGACTTTGTCCCTGATGAACAATAGAAACCACCCCTATTATAATAATACATTATACTCACAATTAATATGGCTACAAAACATGCTAAAGTTGTATTCCAGTCCCCGCTTGCTGTTGCAGAGGCTTTGCCAACAAGAACACTGTAGAAAATGAAGTCTCCTAAACCTAGCTTTACTCCTCCTGCAAAAGTGAATATATGGCAGCATTAAGTATCAGACAGTCTACTAATATTACATATCAGTAATTGTCAGAGAATAATACAGATTTACATTAAGTATCAACAAGACTTGCTAATAAGAACATTTTCTTTTCAAAACTAGTACCACTCCTGAATCAAGTGATAAAAAAAACCTCTTGTGAAACAAGATGGCTTAGGAACGTTACACCACTCAATTCAATCCTATAATTAGAATTTTTCTATATACCTAGTCTCCTGTACAGACAAATGCAATATATACAAACTCAGATATTTGTAATTATATTTGTTGGGGAGGTGTCCACTTTTCTTTTTCATGTCATATTCAACAGAATACTGAAATACAATTCCTTTAAGCTGGCTGAGGGAAGGAGAAAACAAATAAGTCCCTTGCAGATGATGTTTTATTTGCCAGTTAGAAACCTATACCCAGCAAAATATTCCACTGCCCTCCCAATTTTCCTACAGAATTCTTACTAAGGTAGTTCTAAAAAGCACTTGTGCATATCATAGAGGCAAAAAACCCTATTTAGTCCAAGATGCGAGGTTTAGGAAAACTCATGAGTTAATGTCTTATTCTTTTAAATAGTAATTAACACCTTAGCAACAACTCTGGGAGCACAATACTCAATTATTTCTGCAAACAAAATAATGAAGATTTCCTGAACACCAGTTCACTTTCTGAGGTTTTAGTTCAAGATACTAAGACAGAGAGGCCAACATCAGGTCACCAGCTGTTTTTATCTGGCCTATTGTTTACTTTGTCACCTGATTACAGTCCAGCCCAAAACTCACTTTAGAGTTCTAAGAGCATTAAAACAGAGCTGTATGCCTGGTTGATCACTGGGGGAAAAAAAAAAAGGAAAAAAGAAAAAGAAAAAAGAGAAAAGAAAAAAGATAAAAGGCAACCCTACTCTCTTTCAGCAGGCCTCCGATATATGGTCTAGAACAGTGAATTCATGCAAAGCTCTTAAGCACTAAAACACCCTTTAACTGCTGAAACAAAACTTGGATGCTTGCTTTCAGCGTGACAGAACAGTAAGCAAAGGCAACTACTAGATAACTCTTTCCACACAAATGAACTCTCCAAATTTCTAATAAACTGCTCCAAACTTCTAGGAAGCTAATGCTGGCTGACAAGTCTGACTGGATCACTGCACATCTGTCATTACTATTCACTGCAGGAATACAGGAAGGAGAAAATTATTAGTCTGGCCAGACAAGAGTTTTAGTTAACTAGTTAACTAACTAAAATAGCCCAATTCCTAAAATATTTGCATCTTAATGTTATTTTTCTGAGCTCTAGAAATGAAAATAGATTTGCAACACACTCTGAATTTGGAATTTTGGGGACAAAGTAAATTCTAACATTGTTCTTAAAGTAGAAGTCTCTGTATTCTTAAACAGAGGAGCACCTGAAAATCAGAGGAAGCAGTTGCACCTGCTAAATATGGCAGCATCACATGGGGAGAGCAGTTTATTAGACAGGCAGACCCTAATTTATTTAGAGCTTTGCAAATCTAATAGCTTAAACTCCAACTGGAAATCACGAGTCTGTTAAAACAGATATCTGAGTATTGATGTCATATGCTCTCCAAAGATACGGCACCTCAGCAAGATGCTGGAGAAAACTAAGCAAGCCCACAGCATTCTGCATTCATTTCAGTCTCCAATTAGGTTTTAAACATTGCTTTCTACAGAGTGGATTACAGTAGTTTAATCTTGAGGCAAAAAAACGTTAATGACTGCATTTACAGGGCCTAAAATCCAGAAGAGGTGATACACAGCAGAACACTGTGTGAAAAAGACAGGAACTAATGCAACTGACTGTATAATGGTCTGAAAGCAGCTTGTGCTACTAAAGTTTTGAGTCTGTGTATCAAACCGAAGATCAGTTTGACCAATATTACTCAGTCCTGAAGCAAAACGAAAAGCTACCAAAAAGCAACTCCATCTATTTCTATGAGGCATGTCAGTATTGATCATGAGCAAGAGCAGCTCTTCAGCTTCCTATTAGCTCACAGCATACTTTATCTGTGCAGTCAGGATGACTAAGACTGACTAACTAGCTTCAGATTTACTAAGTCTTTCAGACACAGTACTCCATACTCACGTTCTTCGGGGTCTTCACTTGTTTGAGAGTTACTGGGTAGAGCCTGAACAGCAGCACGTGATTCAGGTGTTGATTCAATGGGTCCTATTCTATTGTCCCTTTGTTGCTGCCATTCCTGACTAAAGCCACCGTCATCTGCTTCAGCATCTTCATTCTGAGTCTGGTTTGCCGGAGCTCAAAGGAAGAAAGGCACTTAAGATCTCCTTCAAAAATGTACCTTCTAAAACATGACAATCTCTCCACATGTAAGATCATAGAAGAATGAGGGAAAAAGAGGTATTCCATAACATTTAGCAACATCTAACATTGGCACATGCCATTACAAGACATTCTCACTTAGGACGTTAATACTTATTTAAATAATCGGGAGTCAATGTGCACTCCGCAGTCACAGCATCTGCATGTTGCACTCAAGTCCTAGTATTCAGGAGTACTTCAACATAACAGAGTGGAAGTTCTGTGGTGATGTAATTTAAAGATCACTGTTTAAGGAATAAACTTTCATCGAATATTACATTAGCTTCTTTAGTCAACATCGACAGCTTAATTTTCCAGTGAAACAGAAAACTTTACTGAAAGTTACATACATACACCCCCTTCATGTTAAATTCAGAAACTCTGCTCTGCTTTACTAATACATGTAAACAACCCCCCCCCCATGTTTTTAGACACTAGTTGCATAGCCAAGAGGGCTAGACACATTTCTGTTTAATAGAAATATAAATGAGTTAGCATTACACTGTATCATCACAATTTGACAAGCAATTGAGCTCAGTCAATAGTTGTCTATTGAAAGTCATTTCACCACCAACATCTTGGAGCCCAGAAAAATGAATGCGAGAACATTAACTGCACAATAAGTAAGCAATTGTTGAAGTCTTGACAGATTCATCATTCCTAATAAGGCCTCCATGCTTTCACTCTTCTACAGCAACCAGGACACTTAAAAAGCTAAAAACCAAGTATCCATAAAGATGTATTCCAATAAAATGACAACTATAAAGGCTTGTCAAAGAAATATTCACCTTGTTTATGATAAGTGGAGTTTTTGGAAGCTTTCCGTTGGGCTTCTGGATCTTCCTCAGCCATGTTCACTAGCCATATCATTGTTGCTATTAAAAAAAAAAAAGCATAGCTAATAATACCTTCAGATGTATGCACTTCTGAGATAGTGCTGTCATCAATCTTTTTTTTTTTTTGATACAACTATCTTTTGCAACAGGCAATTTTACTCTCATTAAAGCACAGCAATATCTGGAACACAGCCAGTACCAGCTACAACACGCATTTACAGAATTTGGCAAATGAAAGTTTTATTCTTACTAGATGTTGAAAAAAAAAGGCAACAGCTGTTGCCAGAGAAATTACTTCTATATATGAGGCCCACTCTGAAAATCTGAATCAATGATTTCTTTATTTTTTTCCATTAATCAGTTCTTTTATCTGCAAGCAAAAAGGTCTATTAGAGACTGGTACTGAGGTACCTCAATTCAGAGGCAGTATCTGCATCAAAGTTAATTGTTCTCTGCCCCCACCATCACCAAGAATTCTCCAATCTGGTGGTAACAAAATGTTGTCACACTTAAATGGTGTATTTTAACGCAAGTTTGTGGTTTCTCAGTGCTAACCTCTCATCCGACAAAACAGAACAACAGGCAGCTATGAGTAGTATCAGTAAAACACAGCAAGAGTGACAGATAAAGAAACCCCTCCCTTTTCTCCACTGCAAACTTGTCCCTGAAGTAGCCAGTCAGTCTACAACACGCTTCCTGCTTCCAGATGCAGGCCTTTCTGGAGCACCAGTAGCATAATGATCTGTGATTAACCTGTTTCACTGTTTGTCCATATGATTATGACTAGCAACACGGAACTTCAGAAACAGTGGAATTATGTCCTAATTGATACACAGGTGATAACAGCAATTTGCATTCAGTAGGTTATTTTTGCAACTGCAGGGAGAAGCAATGTATCAAAAAAGACAAGTCCTGGAGAAAATAGTTCTGCAAACTAACTTCTTCCTGGCAATTTCTCCCTTGCCTTCCAGTAACACACAGGTTATTTAAGCACTGAAAGCTGATAAATATTTTCTGAAAACAAATACTCCCTTTGAATAGGCTTAATTCACAGCCCAATGACATACTTTTTTGGCCAAAACAAGGTGTGTTACCATTTTTCCTGTTTGTATTTTGTAAAAAAACATGCTGTTTTTTATCTTGAAAGATCTTGGCCAGAAGATGTTCAACATTTTTGAGTCAACAGTGAAAGGAAAACTGAGGCCCAAGTGAACAGACTAAGAATTCCAGCTGACAAGCATCATGTTAAAACACAGAAAAATGAGAAAATCACTTCAGCTCAGTGGGTGATTTAAGTTTAAAGTATTTAATGAAATGTACTTACAGGAGTAAATAAGTGCTGGGAAGAGAGTTTCGTTTCTCTCTTGAGCTGTTTCAACTAGCATACGAAGAGGACCTTTAGGACACAGGACAGCAACCAAATCTGAAAGAAGAGTGAACAGGTCTTATATCACTGCAGACATAAGAAAGTTTTTCTAGAACACTTGCAGAGACTGGTAATAAGATAAAATGCTACCCTGAACATAGACTTCTGAGAGCATCATTGGCCACAAGCCAGTATCCTACAGGAATACTTTTTAATTTTCTCAGCTATACAACCTATTTTACATATTACTGTAATATGTATACAAATATAAAAAATGTCATGTTCCTCACTTAAGATATTGTGCAACTCCAAATGTATCTGTCTCTGTATGTTGACTTGCAAGTTGAAAGCAAATAATTCACAAAAGCTACTATTCAACTAACATCTTGGAAATACTCAAGCTTGCTTTCTATTATCAAAGCTTTTCTTAACCCAAGTTTAATGCTAAAACAAATTTTAACACAACAGGTAAGTGAGGCTTACATAACTTCTGTGAAATAGGCGTGACTGCCAATTTATTTCCCACTTAAAGAGGAAAAAAAAGTGAATGTGCATGTGAAGAGGAAAAAAAACAGGTTTATTAAGCATTGCAGAAAAATGCTGTGTTTGCAAAGATTTGAGAGGTGTTCAAAGCATATTTAGCATAAAAAAAGAACAGCAGCTTTTTGTTGCTTCCCTCAATTCTTGTTCATGGGACAGTATGTGAAACTGGGTGAACAAGTAAAAAATAAGTGAAAAGCAATCATTTACAAAATACGATGACTGTACAAGTTACTCATACAGATCAAAGCACAACATTAAGAAAAACTGATCTATCAGATGCTTCATTTGCTTTCTCACCTGAACGTTGATGGTTTCTTAATGTAATTTGGAACTCCACAAACAACCTCAGCTACTTTTCTTTTGTCTCGCATATTTGGACCGAAAGCTGTAACATTTACATATTAACCTTGCTACTACCTTTTGCAGTTGTCCACTCACTGTATGTCTTTATATTCATTTGAAACAAAATCCGATACCGAAAGGAACAGCTTACTTGTCAGGAGCTGTATGTTGCACAGAGCAGGCCTTCTGCACCTGAGCTAACTGCCCTAGCAGTAGCTGGTCCTACTCAAGTAAAGACTTCTTAGCGTGGGGTCACAGGCTTCGAAACTTACCTCCCCTTTACTCAAAACAACCACATTACTGTCTTGGAATATGATCTGAAGAGTAATTTTGTTTTGCAATCACTGAATGAAGGCCAAATGCTTGGAATAGTCGGATTTGTTCCAGTCATACGAAGGGTGGAAGTGAGGAGGAGGGATGGGAAGGTTTTCTTAACGTGCCTTATGATCCATGAGCGTACACACGAGGGACATTTGTCCTCCCTCTAAAGGAAGAAGACACCTAAGAAGTACACTGACCTACCAGAGCAGATAAAATCTGATTAACCCTTGCACTTCTACAACTGGACAGATTCTCAGTCTTTATCATTATCAGTGACCTTCAGAGTACACATTCATCACACTTACATGCTTCCAAAAAATTCAAGTTATGAGAACATCTTCATGCATACACTTAGCTGTAATGTTTTAATTATGTCTAAGTAACTGGATTTTAGTCTTGCCTGGGAACTAAATCTGTATTTGGGATATAGAGTGATCTTCTTACCAAAAGTGTCCAGTGCCCTCTAAAGCTTTATGAAAAAACTACATCTAGGTATCTCTCAGTCATCATTCTGAAAAAGTGTAATATGCACCAATTCAAATGAATTCTCTTTTTATTTAAAAAAAATCAAGGAAACAGATGTCACTACTATATTCTTCTAAATGTAAAATGACTTCGAGCAATGAAAACTGCCTTTAATCCTTCCTTGCTTCCTTCTCATTATATTATTAGGCATGGATCAAGGTGTTGTTTCTATGTCCACAAATCTGAGCAATTCGTGGGTTGGGCAGATCTATACCTGTATGGGACTGTACCCAAACAAGCAGCTCCTAAATTCTGAACATACAATAGTTTCCAAGGATTCTTGGGGAAAATGAGAAGCCAAAAGCTCTCCACCTTCATAGAAGAGATCAAAATGGCAACACAGGTCTCTCATATCCTCCTCTCTTGAATTACTTCAATTCTCCTCCCCAAAGAATCTAGGAAGTCCAGAAAAAATGAAGGAAGATGTCACCACACAGTCACACAAAGCCCTTAGCTGCAGGGGACCTATCTCAGTTCAGATCATGATCTTATTTCTGAAGTGTATAATCACTTTATCCACTACTTTGGATGATTCCCCCACCTTTTTCTTTATTTAAGGTCTAGTCAGACAAATGGAAAAGTCAGGGAATTCCCACCATAATACCTGTTACTATGCCTTGCCCCAGACCTTACCATACACTGAAATGACAGCCAGGATAAGCCACGCGGTCCATTCAGGAAGGTACTTAATGAACACCAAGGCCATGAGAGCGCTTATCATAATGAGATATGCCTGCTGGAGCCGAAGCGGACCCTTCCAATGAATACAAATCATTCCCACAACACCGAAGTTCCAGATCATGAGTGCCACCGTAATGTAGTCCATGGCAACGTTATACGTCTTAAAAACCTCACTAAAAAAAAAGAATATGGAAAAGAATATGGACTGCATTTGCTTAAAACAATGGAAACAAGCTACAGATGCAAGCTTCAGAATATTTGGTTTTTAAAATGTTCATATTCTATGTAGTGACACAAATGTAAATTCTATCTCCAATTAGTACTTAACAAAGTACTTAACAAAGGGGATAATTTTACCAGTGTTTGCTTCACGCCATCTCCTTTACTTTTCTGAAAATTTTCATTAATGTTCTGTTTCCTTCTCAATTAAAGCAGAAACTGACAGGAAAGGACATTACTGCAAAACCAGCCATTTTGATTATACTCATGATTTTTAAAAATCAGAAGAATAAGAACGTGTGAGGTTATAATGGATCTTTAAAGGCGTGCAAACAGCTCTCTCTCTACTTAGCTGCTGCCCGTGGAATGGAAACACTTTGCTAACTTCACAGACAAACATACGTGGTTATTCTATTTTATTCTTTGTCACAAACACTAAAATAAAAAGCTTTCTTTTTGGATGAACCGTGTCACTCTGTCACACCAAATACTATAAACTAATTAAGACCCTCGATAAGTAAAACAAAAATAGACAAATATGTTGTCACCAAGCCACAGGTGATTTCCACTGGCCCAGGGAAGAAATCGTTGTGATAGCTTTTTGCAGATTCTGCTGCTACCAACTCAGCAAGCCACTAAGAATCTTATAATTTGCATGATACTTTCCTCCAGGAAATTTGTCTTCCCTAGTTGTTAGCAGGCCTTTGAGATGTACAGTGTTAACAGGACGCCCCTTACTGCCATCACATACAATTGGTCTACAAATTCCCTCCTCACTCACTGGACCTCTGCAAAAGGGAGGCAGCAGGGACAGGTGAAGGAAAGCCCAGTGTCAGGAAAGCCTTCAGTACCTCTCCTCACATATGCTCATGGAAGAGTGCCAGCTCCGATCCAAACCCTAAGGAAGTGAGCTTGGCAACTTGTCTGCATCCAGACTGCACTGCACTTGTGCGGCACACATTGCCTTGTATTTCAAAAGTCGTTATTAAAGTTAGAGAAAATACTGACCAAAAAAGGCATCACAGATCACTTTTGGCAAAAATTAGTGACTGAAGGAACACCATTTTCTCCCCCTAGAGACCAAATTAAATAAGCTTCTTCAGAGAGAAGTGTATCTGTCATGAAGTGGTACAAAAATATACACAGTATAATAATTTCATGGCATAACTCTAGTTACAAACCCATCAGGTTGCTCATTTTAGAGAATACCGAGTATTACGTACAACTTTGCTTGATGTCTGGATAAAGGCATGCTTCCAAATTTGAAAAGAAAACCACTGAATGTATTTTGATGAGAGAGTAGATTCTTTACAGCTGATTCTCTTCTTCTACTCCCATGCAAACAGCCTTTGCATATACAGCCCACCATCAAAGCCATGATGTAAACAACTGCCCTTGAGTCATATGGCTATGAAAAATTAAGTTATCAGAAGATATGCTAGCAAAATAAGCTATCCTGTCGAAGATAGCTCTTTCTGGTGATGCACGTGATGGACAGCTTCTGTACAATATTACATGCACTATAAACCCATAAATATCTCTTTTACGTGTACTCTATAAACCTATATAAAACTAAACATTTTATTGCAATAGCTTACTCATTATCATTCTTCTTAAGATTTAAGGGCTAGTTCTAAAATGAATACATACACAAAGCGATACATGAAAACCAGCATATTAATGCTTTAGTTCACTTACCCCAGGTAGATGAATGAGAAAAAGAAAAGCAGCAAAAGAGAAGAAATGATAAGCCAGCCATGGATCACCTGGAAAAAGCGATATCAGTACAGATGTTTTTTAGATTTGTTATTTTAAAGTTAATATCTACTTAAAAAATGCTTTTAAGGTTATTTTCCCTTTTGATTAAAGCAAGAAAATGATATTCAGATATGTCTCTCTTTGGTTGTTGCTAAATTCCTATTTAGTCTATATACATTACTGTATTTCAATTTACACTTACGAATTTTAAGTGCTTTGCAGTCTTTCAATAGAAGTTCTATGCAATGAAAACTACTGTTTGTATATTTTTAGGCCATTTTGATAACAGTGGCATATAACATAGCAGAAGTATCCAGCATTACACACATGGAAAACATGATTCATTTTTGCACAATTAAAAAGCCTGCTCTGATTCCAAATAATTTTCAGAATACAGTTATAGAATTAAATGCCGGAACACAGAAAAACCTTCAGTGCTTATCTGTTCTAATTCAGAATTAGCATGTCATCGATGAATGACTATATAAGGATTTCTGTATTTTCTATCAATCTTCTTATAGACATAATACCTAATTTTGATATGAGAGCAGTTATACATGCCCAACAATTTAACAAAAAACAGTTCAGGGTTGTACTCAGCGGGGACATGCACAGAATTAAACTTGGAAATGGCAGGCGCTCAGACTTTGCACTGACGGAAGTGCATACCACTCTTGTATATTACATATAACTATGCAAAATTAAAAATTAAGATTGAAGAGCCCTGTAACTCTGGTAATCTCTGAACTGAGAATGAAACATATATTTGTCAAATTCCCAGCACAGAACCTTATCTATAAAACCAGACCCAACATTACAAGTAGATAACCAGTCAGAAGCAATAATCTAGACATTCAAGCTGCATAAGAAATCCTGCTTCGAACAGACATGCTCAGTGGAAAATTAACTGGTTAAATTAGCTATATACGTACACCAGATCAAAGTATTCAGAAACTGTTTAGAAATTGTGCTATTTCTCTTCTTCTGAAAGATGCATAGTAGGATGCATCTTATGTTATAGTTTTTAAGATATATTGAAAAAATATTTTCTATTAAATATTTAAAATAAATAAATAATAAATATTAAATTAATTTTTATATGAAATATTGTAAAGCCCATATGCACACAGACTAAAGGAATCACATTTACATGAGGCAACCAGGACTTTTCAGCAAATTAAGAATCTAGCTATTACAATTAGTAATTTAGTACATTTAGTCTAATACTAAATTTTTCACAGGCATTTTTAAAATTCTCAGCAATTTTGGAAACATTCGTTCTCCTCCTTCACACTGTCTGTCTTTCAAAACAGGTTCAAATTTAACCTTCAACCTAATAAAACCTGTCATTTAACTTCCTAATCTAACAGATTGGCTTTCCATATTTGCTAGTGTATTCTCAAAAAGACTTAAGAATTTCCCACATGTAATAAGCATGGTGCCTGTAAAGATGCTGCAGGAAAACTGCCAAAGTATCTGTCTCAGTCCATCAAACTGTCAGCACTCATCGCAAGTGGGGGGGGGATAAACATACTAAAGCTGAAGACTGATAGGTACCTGAAACAGAATGCAACTTTTAAACAACTTGTAAAGCTACCTATATATCTAAGTAGCGACCTAGCAAGAGTAATTTTATTTCTCCATAAAACTAGTTGAAACCATTTTAAGAAAATGGCAAAGAAAGCTGTGCCATTTCTTTTAATAATAACATGACTTCTATCTGTAGTTCTGCTATTTGTAGTATAAGCTCTTAAACTTTCTTACCACTTAAGAAAATAACACGAATACTAATGTTTCATTCCAGTAAAGAGTAAAGTGCTAACAATGTCAAACACCAAGGCCATAGTCCAGTAAATGTTTACACACACTTTGCATAACTACTGTCAACAGTACTAAAGGAGGTAGTTTCAAGAACAGACACAAGTGGGCATTTTACACACAGATGTTTGTTTTATCCGCAGTATCTCATCTGCTATAGCATTTTCCAGATCATCAGCCTCTTTTCATACAAGTGATTTTTCCAAAGTATTTCTTCTAAGTTTTGGCCAGTGTTTTCCTAGCAGGATACCGTGACAGGTTTGTTGCCTTCTAATTAAAGAATTTTCATTTTTCATTTGACAACCACTTCAACACTAATTGATTGCTGGTACAGAGTCGGCTTTGCCGGCTACAACTTCAGTAAGAACTAAGGACTGCAGAATGCAGAGAATTAAAATGAGCTACAGCACCCAGATTTTGGTTAGGCAAACTAAAACAATGAAGAATGCAGACAATAATAAAATACGTTAAAAAGAAAAGCTAGTCAAATAGAATCACCTTTGAAGATGCTGTTTCTGGTTAGATTTAGGAGCTAGAATCAGGACGATGCTTCACTTATCACATACAGGAGAAACATAGGAAACTAACAGCAGTAAAGCTGAAACAGTATTTCCTTTCTTCAAAGGAGTTTTCAGATAAAAATCTTGTGAAGATAAGCAAGTTATCACTACCAGTTGGAGGCCTAACATTCTTTCATTTTAAGTTCCATTCCTGATAATTTAGACTACATTCTACATATAGAACTACATGTAAAATAGAATTCAATGGACAGGTAACTACATTTTACAGCATTCTGGTACAGCAGCATAGAAATACTCTGTTAGCAATTCTAAAAATAAGAAGCTAATTATTTCTTTTAATTAACATAAAATATAACTACAGGAAATTTCTGTTTTCTAATCATTCTAATTTTTTAGTACAACAATTATTTTTGTACGGAGAACATGCAGTGCTTTGTGAGGTCAAGAGGGAAGCCAGAAATGTGAAAAGCTTAGTAAAAACTAGTTGATGCCTTCAGCACCTGAGGAGAACTGACTGGCTGCCAAGGAACCTAGCTGAAGTACATCAGTTATTTGACTTCATTAGAATGAACAGAACTGACAGTTTAAAAAGAAAACTTTGTCAGTTCAGATTTAACACCACACTGTGATAAAAGAGAAGGTCCAGACTTTAAAAACCACTATTCCGAGCTGTATGCAGACCCAGGCAGAAATCATTTCCCCAGTCACTCCATAGACATTTTGTAAAGGGGTTTCACCCACAGCTGTGAAGATCAAAACCATTTTCCCTTCTTGAAAACAAAATAAAGCAGAGCAAAGCTATGCGCCAGTGCATGGATCCCACAGCCCGTTTTACAACTATGAAATGCTTTCAAGGTTCTGGTTGCACACTGGGAAGTTTTATTACGCCAAGCCTTGTCAAATGAGTCCTTAAGACCAAAAGACAACCAGGAATTTTCATGAACAACATCTCCCAGGCAGGTGATATTGCAATTATTTATGCTGAGCCTGGACTTGCCTAGATTACATCATTATATGATTGAAGTCTTTCACAAAAGAGCCTTAGAGCCTCCGTGTTTGCTGTAAGGATATTGCCTGGCGTGTACAGCCATGCACACATCACGCTGTTGGGAGACTTCTATACTGGGGGCAGGGTGGGGATAGGGGAGCCCTTGAAAAGCCCCTGAAGTCCCAAATAGCTTTCCAATTGTAGGACCAGGTTTGTACTTTGTCGTTCTTGACCAGAGGAAGATTTCAGTACATGGTACATTTCACAGGTATAGGAAGCAATGCCACCCTAATTGTAATGGACAAAACAGCCAGCAGTGTTAGCACCGGGCCTTTGCCCCCGCATTGTGTCAAAGGAACAGAAGCCACAAAATTGAAACAGTGAAGTGAATCCCCAATTCTGCTACTTTTGCTCACTCATCCTTGCTAACCCTTCATTTTCTTCATTCTTGATAATCTGTACTAATAAATAAAACTAGCACAATTATTCAAGTCAATTATATTTATACTCACCTTGTAGCACCTGTATTTGTAAAGCACGACCAGGAGTATGGTCATGACAATGATAACGCTGATCATGATAGCGGCGTTGAGAATTGAATTCAGGGCTCTCTGTCCTACTGTCTCTGTCTCTTCTGTGAAAGGAGTGTAGATGCTACAACAACAAAGAGTCAACTGAAATGCCACTGAATGCACAGATGTTTCCGATATGTGAGGCCAACATCAAATGAAATTGCAGTAATCTTTCAATTCAGAGCTGTAAAAGCAACAGCTATTTTCTACTTCGGCAAAATTTGAAAGGCAGCATAGTATCATATTAGGCAAACTTTAATTAAAAAATAAATCCTTAGAAGACTTGCCTTTCCTACATTCTTAGATTACTACTATTTTCTACTTTGTAAAACAAACAAAAAACAGAACTCCACCTTGTTTCATACAGTTACTCACATGCTATGAATCATTAGACTATTACTGCAGCTAGACGTTTATAAGCACACCATCTAGTGGATTTACAATGAAAGGTTCGCCGGTGACTTCAACAAAACAATGCATGGGCTCAACTCTCTTTTTCTTAAAGAAATACAACAATCTGGGGCAAAACCCACTTCATTATGGGGAGCGGGGGGTGAGAAAACACCATAAATAAAATCTTAAGAAAAATAATTCTTTGATCAACAATTTTGATAGTGAAAAAGAATACTGTGTTTTATTGAAACATTTTATAACATTCTTATACAAACATTTCAAAGTGAAACACACTTTGAATCATTTTATCTAAACGTTTTCACAGTGGAACATTTAGACTGATTTGCTGCAGGTTCTGACAGGCTCAGTGTTCTTCCTTTGTCTCCTTTCTCTCAAATCAGCTTTCACTGAAATTGCCTTTTTTTGGCAACATTAATACTTCACCAAAAAAAAAATTCTGTACAGGAAACCTGCCAGGAAAGTTTCTGTAACTGCAACAGAAGTGAACCTCATAAAACTATCTTCCTCTTGCATTTGAATTTCTTTATCAAACAGCATAGGCAAACCAGAACTTGGCATATATGTTACTTCATTTAAATAAGTAGGTTTTTTTCCTTTTCCAAAACCTTTGTATTCTAGCAGAGTACAACTGAAATGGCTTTGGCTCAGGATTGAGTTTATTTTATAAATACCACAGGGCACAACAAAGTATTAAAATGAGGACCTGGGATTTGAATCAAGCAGTAACAACGAAGATATTATCCCAACTGGTCACCAGACAGACAACAGATGTCAATAGTACCACGAATATAGAGTCTAGTTTCTGGACGGAATAAAATAAAACTATCTCTGGGCTGGTGGAGGGGAAAAGGGAGGCAAGAGGGAGTTCACTGCTTGAATTAGACTCCTGAAGAAATGAAGATTAAAGAAAATTATCTAAGTGAGTCCATTGAAAAGATAGGGGAAAAAACCTGATACATACAGCTGTCCATCCTTGCGTGTATAAAAGCTGACAGACTTGATGGTTGCAACAACGACCACCATGCAAAGTGTGACAGGTACAAACAACATAATCACATGTTTTGCCCCATATTTGAGTGTCAGCTCCTCATCTTCCTCTTCGTCTTGTTCCACCACTTGCTGAACGTTGTTTTGTGGCTGCCCATTGGTCTCAGACTCAGGATTGTCATTTCTTCTGCGCTCACTATTATCATGGCGACGTCTTTCACTGTTGTCATTCTGCAATACATAAAAAAAAGTTTCCTCAGCAATTATCCACAACCATATTCTTGTACACTAAGCTAAAGATGATCTCAAGAGGGAAACGTGTAAGGTAATATTTACTGTGAAGAATACTTGCCATAGCAAGGACTTAAACAGTAGTAATTAATTGCACCACATAGTTATCAAAAGAATGGGAGCACAAGGTTATGCTAGCAGCATTTATATTAAAAACAGCAGCAGCTGAAGGTAGCGCTGGTTGCATCTAACAGCCTATGTCGCCCTTCCTTTAAGCAGAATTTTAAAAGCTGAATAAAGATAGACAGCTTTTTCCCTTGGTCCAAACTACAATTGATACAAGGGTGCATGACAGTAGATTACTCACAGCTTGACAAGGATTAACTGTATCTGTTCCTAGAAATAATGCCAAACAGACATTTATGAACCTAACTCCACAAAAGTCCCAAGAAAATTTCTACTTTCCTTGCCATGTTACTCCCACTACAGTACACTAACTAGAATATAAATTAAAATGGAGTTTCATGAGGTACGGTGTTCCCACATTTTTAGTGAGAAGATTGACACAGAAACGGTGATCAAACTCAGGTAATTCTCAGTCTTTCCACTGAAATTTGATCCCAGAGTTTTCGTGTGATGAGCTAAGCACGCGGATTCTTTCGCTCCTTTCCCGAGGATACTACTGCCACGTCCTTTCACTGATACTGAAGAAATTCCACCACCCTTGTCAACAAATATGAAAGAGTCTCCTAGGCTTCCTGATACTGCTACATGAAACATCATGGGTATAATTCAAACACAAGGACAGAGGTAAACTTTCAAGGGAATTAAGATTAACCACAAGCAAAAGCACAAACTGGGAACACCACCTACAAGTAAATGATCAGGTCTGCACTCCTCCTGTTGTCACAAACCTTTTGCCCCCTCTCCAAGAAGCCCTGTCAGCAGGGGGCATTCAGCCTTTTATATGTGTGTGGTGTGCACATACAGAGAACACAACAGGAGAGTGAGCTACATTTCACCTGTTCTGGACTACAAAGAAACAAAAGCATTTTAGGTTTACCAGTCACTCTAAACAATCCCTAAAATGCAACAGTCTACTCTTTTTTTCTACTGTATTACCATGTCCAAAGTCAACGTTGTACTGTTCCCACTCCCTCCACTCAAGAGGTTTAACATAAGAGAGATGGAATACAAAGATTTTTGATTCCTTAAAAAATTAATCTCATGTCTTCAGAATTACTTAATTTACAAACAGTTCAGTTTGAGTAAGTGCACTAAAGCAGCTTTAGATTAAAATGTACAATAAACTGAAGGAAGATACCATTTGCAATACCTTTAAAATACCACTCAGTTTTAGTAAAATTGCTCTAGATGTAAGATAGGGCATTGAAAACAACCTAATGTATTTCTGCTTAAGTACTCTTATGCAGTTAATTTTTTCCTTAAACACGCAATGTTAAAGTCCTATTACCTGTTCTTAATAGCATTTGCAAACATAAGTGCTGACTTGTATCTCATCAACTCACTGCAGTTTTTTGATAAATCGATAGTAATTTTGGAGATTCTTTATAGAGAATTTTCCCAGCCCCACCCTCAGAAAAGATAAGATGTTAAGTACACACTCAGGAACTCATAGTGGGGTTTTGAAAAGCACTTAAGTGATTAAGGAGTACAAGGCAATGGACTTTGAACTGCAAACACTGACACTGCTAAAATCTTGGTTGAAGCTTTACAACTTCCCCAACTCATGAAAAATTAGCTTTTACAAAACGTTATGAAGTAACAATACACATCAAATGCTTTGCCTATTTACTCCTTTTTTGTGGTATCCTCAGGATCAAGTTCAGCAGGGTTTCAAGAACTGTCCTCTAAGAAAATTTACTTTATTTTTCAGAGAGGAAACTGAATATAAAAGGAGAAAAAAAAATCTAAAATTATCTTAATTAAGCTATTAAAACTAGCAAGCAACCAGATTTTTAGAATTAAGATTTTAACCTTACTTTAAGTTAATGATACTAAATTCAAATTATGTCCTGAAAAACATTTTGGGTTCAATATTATTTCTTACTAAACGAAAGATTCATTATAAATGACTTGGCATTTTGCATAAAGTCCTCACACACAATTATTGAAAGTCATACAGAAACAGGAGTATGAGAGAATGCAAATAAAGAGATTATGTTTAATTGTTCTGAAATGCTGGCTGCAACCTCCTTCTGTACAGATTATAGCTAAAATGTAGCATTTTTCACTTTGATAGTGAAAATACTCTGTTTCTCTCAGTCTACAACAAGACAACAATCAGCTTACCTGTCTAAATAAACTGCCTAAGATGATTGTAAGTAACACTACACTGGAGATGATCAGAGCCTTGGAACACTTCACAAAAAAAGCAGACCTAGTGTTTAGGTTTCTGCACACTTGCAGAATACATTGCTCTTTCTCTCTGCTTTAATAGCAGTCCTGCATGAGGCAGCACTTACCCTTATCTTAGGCACAGAAATATAAAAAGTACAATAAAGATCTACAGCTTTGCAAAGCAAACACAAAAACAGCCAAAGGAAAAGCCTGATTAACTTGCACACCACTACAAAAAACTGCAAAATCAAACATAAAGAGAAAAACTGAAGAAATTAGACCAATACATGCCATTTTATTCCCTCCACTAGTTAGGAACAAAGACACAATCACAAAATGCCTTCACATATTAAAACACAGTGCATGAAAACCAGATCAGCATCAAAAGAGTTATAAGAGTTACTCTCTCATTTGCTGGTAAAACTAGAAAAAAGTTGTCCTTTCAGGCCACTAAAGTGTAGCTATATGTGACATGCGTGTGCCCCACTGCTTAAAAGAACAAAGTGCACTCATATCCTACCTGATCAGTATTAAACAGAGCAGAGGCCATGGACTCTTGCTGAAGTGGAAGCAAAGGAACAGACTCTTCACTTTCCTCAGACATAGTTAAAAGTGAAAATTCTGAAGCTAAAAAGTCAGTAACACCTGTTGTAACACCGTAAGCAAACGTAAGTTACGAACTACGCGCTTTCAGGTGAATAAACAATATCAAAAGCAAATGATAGGGTTTTTTTTTCCTATCAGGAAAATAGTTAATAGCAAACCCAGAGCAATGCCCCTGAACCAAGAGATAAAAACCTAGTATATTTGATAAAAAGTTTTTATTTATTAAATCCAGATTTATACATCAGGAGCAGACCCCTTTGCCTGACAGCGGGCACAGACTTCATTAGTTCTCACATACACCATTTATGTTTAAAGGTCATTATACAGTGACAGATATTGAAGACTGGGCTGAACTCTTGGTGTGTGATTGGAAGAAGAGATGGCAAGTTATACTACTTAGTGGTTTCACACGCTGACTGCTAGCCACAGAAGCTAGATATACTTAAGCAGAAAAGGATTTTTGTACATATGTACAAAAACAAAGCAGATGTGTGTAGGGGAGAAAAATCATTACAACTAAGTATTGAAACTACACCTAGAGTTACACTTAAACATGGAAAGAAAAAGCACAAGTAGTAGTTATTCATCTGTACAGTCCGTCAGTGAGAAGTAAATAGAACCATCCGTGCCTCATTGCTGGGAAGGAGCATCACCAAGTTATCTGTAAGGATGGTAAGCCCACAGCTCTGCTGAGCTGAGCTCTGCCTTTTTAATCTGGCAGTAGCGTTCAATAAAAGTCAATCTCTCACCAGTCCAAGATGAAAACATTCTCTCTGAAGCAAAAGCACAAAGGATGCAGTAGGAAAGTTTCCACTTTTCTAGTTTTATTAACAGTTTCTATAATCAGTAAGGTCTTAAGTTAGGCTGACTTCTTAATTTAAAAATAAATTTTCAAATGCTTTGTATTTTTACTGATATAGCAGGATGCTGATCTGAGATAAAGACAAGGCTTTTTCAAAATTCTACTTAAACTGCTGGATCGTATAGAAGAGTTAGGGCAGGGATCAAAATATTCTCTTGAATCGCTGCCATAAACATGGCTACAAGTGGCCCAGCCTCACAAGAGCATTTCTGTGTCACAAGGAAACCTGATATTCAAGAGCTATAGCAGGAACAAAGAACTGAGCATGACAAATACAAAAGCCTGAGCACCACACCCAAGTACATCATCTAAACTTGGTTTTAGCAAAACACATGCAGTACGATGAGTACAGTTTTAGCAACAATTACATGCTTAGGTCTTTCAAAGCAATCATATAAAACTTTATGGTTTGAGTTCCCCCTCCCCCGCAAAACCTCAAGAACTCTGAGAGCATTGTGGACTGTCCCTCCATTCACAAGTGGGACAGTGCTGCTCTTCCTGCATAGGAGTAGTCCTCCAGCAGTAGCAACAACAAAACACAGGCTTCAAGCTCTACCTAGACTAAAATTAACTCTGTGACTGAGAAACCTGTGAATCACACAGACCACAGCCAGGCAAGATCAAGAGAGCTCACTAAATCCCCTAAGGGCCAATGTTTGACACGGGAGCATCCCACTCCATGTTCTTATTTTTCTTCAGGACTTGGTCACCCCAACACCACTTTAAACTGGGAGAAGTCTTACCTGTATATAAAAATGAGTTTAGAACATCAGATATTTTACAGAATATTTCTTTCAGCACTGCTTATCACCACAACAGTCCAGACAGAGAAAACTACTCCCAACAAACAGATTTCTAGAGTTCTGAACTGTATTTTCATCCACACTCATTATTCATCCGGATTTAACTGCTACCAGGTCATAAAATTGTTTGTTACATACGGTGTTGCTGAGGTGGTTATCAGGGAAGTTTTCTGTCAGCTGCCCATGCTGAAACTGGGGTAAATGTGCAGATAGTTCTGTCATTGGGGCTGTCCTCTGGAAATCGCTTATTTCTGCACAAAACGGATCTTTCCTCTTGAGATGCTGAAAGGAAAAAGATGTGTAAAAAGCCTTTGTTCTTATATGACTAAGTTCTCCATCTCCTCCCTACCCCAATTTTGAGAGTTCACACAGACCAAAGATAACCATTTTCTGTCTACACCATGATACTGAACTGTATCACGTCTTTACTAAGAGGTCATAATAGGGATTTTCCAGCATAAAAATAAGAGCATCTAGGTGTTATCAAATTAGTTCATCAGCCACGGAAGTAAGCCAGCAACAAGCTAATCATTCAAAACAATTCTCCATTCCTTCTTGTGCAATAAATGAGAAGTACTGAACGCTTGCTCAGAGCACAACTTGAATGTTTTTATCTCAGCAGAGTACAACTGCTCCAAGTTGTTTGGTTTTGGATTGCTGATAAGCTCAAGGGGAATCTTCAAGCAAGGATGACTGAGTTACACTTGATCATTTCAAATCTGGATGTTTCTTTAATACTGTAATGCCCTAAGAGCGACTTAGAGCTACACAAAACAGTATTTCAGCTGAGCCTCGAGAAGTAATGTGCATTCGTTTCCCCTAGTGGTCGGTTTTATGTATCAGCTAAACATACATAAACATGCCATATCCTTGTAACAGCTTTATACGTTCTTCCATAAAAAAGTCACATGCTAACGTTTTCCTATGCAAACATGAATAAACCATGTGCTCCATAACAAAGGAGGATAAAGCAATATAGGTGAAAGAGGAAGAAGGGTGACATCACTACTTAAGTTTCAGAAAAAACATAATTTTAAGAAACAATGAGTAGGCCTAGATAAATCACTGGCTTGGTTACACAAAACATAGGGAAGTGAAGAAATCACTGCCCGAAGGGTGGAGTGCCAGTCCCCACTTCCATCCCAAGTGGCTCCTGCTCCTACCTTGTGCCAACTCTAGCACTCATCTGTCCTCTTTACAGCAGATTTTACTCACTAAAACGGAAGAAAACAAATCCAGGATAAGAAAACAAGAACATTTTTCTGCTGTTTTAGTATAATCAACTGACGCACGGAGGGATCTCAAAAACCTCATACAAGGGAGGACACCACAAAGCAAGGCCTCTCACTTTTGGCAGCAGCAAGCCACAAGTGCTGCAAGACAGCATCTTAAAGAGGGAGTTAAGCCTGTTTTCAGACATACTAAGATGCAGGAGCTGTTTCTCTACTTACAAATAAATACATATCTTACAAGACTAGCGCATAGTGCTTACTAACTTCAACAGGGATGTAGCTTACACTAAAGAGCCATTAGGCAGCAACACCAATTTAACAAGCCTAGTGGGAGCATGCAAACTGTTTGGAAAAAGAAAGACATAATATTCACTAGAACGGCTCTCTTCCATGTTTATAATTAAAAATCAAGCGCATCTAATTTAAGATATAATGAAATGTAAGATTAGATGAAAATAAATAGGCATTACGTTGCTTTTACTTTTAAAGTTTTTGCTCTAATTCTTTGGTTGGGCTACAGAATACAAACAATGTTGTTTTAAGGCTGCTATTGGTAAAAATTCTCAGTGACAGGGCCACCACAGAGGAAAAAGTTGAGTATTTTTATCCAAATGTGGAGTATCAGAATGAGATTTTTCATATAGCAGCATGTCAAAATTCTAATTAAATTACAGGAGAAAAAAAAAAACACAAAAACCCACAAAAAACCAAAACACCAACTCACAAAATCCTATTTAAAGAATCCTGGTAAAGAAAACCACCACAAACTCACCAAACAAAAAAAAAAAAAAAAAACACCAGCTACTGAGGGGCAGAGAGAAACCAAAGCCAGGGAGGAGTAACTGACAGCAGAGCTGCACCACTGCTGAAATGACCGTGTCTAACAGACCTCAAAACTCACGGCTTGTTAAAACAATCCCTTTTGAAAACTCAAGAGCTCAGAAAATGGATTCAGGACATTTTCCAAAGCAACCTTATTTTCTATTTTGAAATTTAACTATGAATGAATGAAATCTGGAAATGAACTGTGCATAAACAGACACAAATTAAGTTTTCACTTGTACCTGAAAAGGGACTCACCGAAACATTTTTTCTAATTAAGCTGTTAATATTAAAATAGCCTATCTAAAAACGTTCTTCCTTGGGCGTTCCTTAGTAAGAACAACAGGAGTTACAACTGCAGTTTTCGTGCATTTACATTTACCCTAACGAGCAGAGGTAGCACACAAGTAAGCTCAGTAACGTTTTCTCTGCTCAGAGGAGAAAGCACAGCACGCACCGGTCAGCCACAGCAAACGCGGGGCGGCCCGGTTACCCCGTGCTTTCCCTCTCAAATAAGCACCGAGCAGCAGCCGCTGCGTTCCTGGGCGAACACCAGACGCCCCGCAGAGCCCGCCTCAGCCCCGGGCCGGAGCAGCCCCGCCACAGCCAGGGCCCCGCTCTTCCCCGGCCGCTGCCGAGCCGGCACGGGGTCCCGGGCGAGGCGAGCGGCTCGCAGGAAGGCGGCGAGGCCCCCGCCGGCGTCACCAGCCCCCCGGCCCGGAGCAGCCTGACCGACCGCGGCCCCGCTCGTGTCTACCCCGCCCACCCCAGCCCCGCTCCGCCCGGCCGGGGGAGCGGCCAGGGACCCCGCCCCGGCCCCGACGCCAGCCCGCGGGCGTGTGGCGCAGGGCTGTCACAAACACCGGCCCCGGCCGCCCCCAGCCCGCCCGGCTCCTCACGGCCCCGCCGCCGCCCGGCCTGCGGAGCGCCCCCGGCCCGGCTCCGGGTGGCGCAGGGCGCCCGCCCCGCGCCCCACGCCCGGCCCAGCCCGGCGGGCACCCGCGCCCCGCGCTCGCCCCCAGGGCGGCGGCGGGACCGGGGCTGCCCCGGGCCGCCAGTCGCGGCTGCTGCCAGACCGACCTGCAGGGCGCCCCTCCCGCGGGCTCCGCCACCGGCTCCTCGCCGCCCCGCAGCCCGGCCCCGCTCGCTTCCGGCCCGCGCCCCGCCCGCCGCGACCTCACTTCCGACGGTGGCGGCCGGGAGCCGCTGAGGAGCGGCAGCGCCAGCCCGGGGCGGCCGCCGCGGCCCGGCCGCCCAGCCCTGCGCAGGAGGCAGGAAGGAGCGGTTCTGAAGGAGCGGGCTGAGGGCTCGCCGTTAAGCAAAAGCATGAAATCGAGACGGCAACTGAAGGGGGGGGGGGGGGGAATCAGAGCTGCTGAGCAGGCGGGTGGGATGGGAAAATGAAGTGGCACAAAAGTATCACACATAAAAGTTAGGTTTTACACAAGCATTTTGACACAAATACCGAGTTTCAGTAGGTCATATGCATATGAAGTGCATTTAAAAGCAGCTGTTTTTAGACCAAAAGTGGTGCTATCCATTAACCAAATAGAACTATTATTTTAAGAGGAAAAAATCCCCCCAAACATGGACATACAGTTGTACCAGACTATTCTCTATTCATATTATTGGCATCAGTTTGATCCATGATGAAATGTCTATCAACAATACCTCATACTGCTCACACTGCATGACTGTGTACTAATTTGTAAGTCTGCATGTATGACACCCTATGTTCCTACTCGGGAAAATGTATGGAATATGAATAAGTGCGACCCCAGTGTAATATAAAAGCCAACAGCTTCCAGTTTTAAGTGTATCACCTTTCTAAAACACTGCTCCTGCAGGCAGCTATCTAGCAACGCCATTCAGTAAAAGCGTGAAAGGTCTAGCGCTTCCCTCTCGGTAACAGGAAAGCATTAATAGGAAGAAATACGAATTCAGTAAGAAACTAAACTTACTGCTTGGGGCCCTCCCCTGCCCACATTTAAAGCCACAATCATCTAGCTAGATGGTTATTTTTAGCACTGGCTCCTATGTAAAGAGGAGGAAGGAAACGCCCAAAATTAGAAAAAACAGATCAGTACATGAACAGGTTAAGTATTCTAAGAGCAAAAAAAGTCTCTTATCAAATTAACGGTAATATAAAAATATATCATTCTTGGTAATGGATCTTACTTGTTCATGGCTTCCCATTTCTTTTCAGTGCATACTAATAAAAACAATGATACTTTATATTTTGTACTTACATATTCCAAGTAACACTGAATGGCAGTTATGCAGAATGATTACCAGGAGACGAAGGGCACATGTTAAGGTGTAAAGCCGCATTCCACAGTAAAGTCCAGATCAATGACTATATCCAGTTCTGTTGTATAAATATTGATTTCCCCCCCCATGCACTATGTATAACTTTTGAAGTACCTTTTGTCACAGAATGGATCATACTATGGCATGCTGCACTGAACACCCCATGGCAACATACATCGTTTGCTAATTGATCTCATTCTCAGTATACTCTTTATCTGTGCATTCACTCACATAACACGCATACTGTGTATTAAATTGTATATTCAGACCGTAAAGTGTTGCAATGTTGGCAAAAAAGGCTTTTTCTACCCCAAATCTTCCAAGCTTATCTTGAAATAACTCTATTACTGCATGTTGAAAGAAAAACAGTTAAAAAAGGAAAGTTACTTTCTATATTAAGAACCTCTCAGGAGCATGTAATTTGAGTTTACACCCCAGCATCACAGACACAAAATATATTGTTATCACTGAGAAGTAATAACATGAATTTAATTAAGAGGTAAACACTAGAAGTGACTTTATAAAGCAACATTTTGCATTGTGAAAGAGGAAAATTTGTTGAAGTACTTGCATAAGCCAAGCCAGAGATGCTATAGTGAACATTCCTTCCTCCTTCCACTACTGAAGAAAACCTCAACTTCTACAAAATTATTTTTTTAACATCACAACTGCTTCTAAATACTTATTCACCTGGATATTTAACACTCCAGCTTAAATTTTAGGTGTCTTCCTCACCCAGATGCCTTCAGTCTCCTTAGGAAAGGAAGAGTACAAGCTTATGTCCAATGCATAAATAATGTAATAGATGAATATACAGCTTTAGTTTAGGGCAGAAGAAAATAAGCTGAAGTTTCACAACTTGAGCTTTCACTGAGGAATCTCAACAAGGAGGTTAGGCAATCTGTCACACAGTGGCATTACAAGGCATTTGTCTTGTTTAACTCCTGCTAATGACAGAGAGAGAATGCCATATTAGCAGGACAAAAAGCACTCATGAAGTTCACTCTCGCTCTTCTCTGTATTGTATACTGCAAGCAGAGCAAGTTTTGAATTTATTTAGAATTTGGAGAATTTTTGGTTAATGCTGATGCAAAACTGTAGGGGGAGAATGGAGAAGTAATTTCTTAGGGTAACATCAAGTTGCAGGAAAAAAAAAAGAGGAAGGTTGCAGCATATAAGTACGTAAAACAAAACATTCTCACGCAAACTCAAGCACAACATAAAAGTAACATCTGAGCATTACACTTTAAGTCAAAAAAGAACATTTTGTGGTGTGTAGTATTACAGGGATGAGAAAGAACATATTGGGATCACATCTGCATTTGCAGGCTTCTAGTCACCTGACATAAAGCAGGAGGTAGTTTTAAAAAAACCCACCCCTAATTTGTGAACACTTGATTCAGAAAGCAGGGTTAAATACAATTGCATGCTGCACAAGACTCCAAAAGAATGTCAGCCCTTAAATCAAATATATACATTTTTAATATCTGAAATATTTACATGGTGGAACCTTTACACGATCCCGTTTGTTAAGAACAGTGTTTTCAAGTGTCCTCTCCAGATACAAAGAACTAGTAACTCAAGGTCATAGTTATGTTTTCTGAAAAGGTCAACCTGTATCCTTCAGTTAAATACAATATAGAGATACTGGAACAACTTTACTTAATTTGTTTGCTATTAAGAATTGTGTTTAAAAATTAAAAATGTTTTTGAGACAGTTTGCTCCCTGGAACACAGTCCTCCTGCAATCAAAACAGCTCATAGCACATTATCGATTTGTCTTCTTACCCAGGTATGAGATAAAAAATGCAGTTTACAGTACATCTCATCATTTATACCATATCAGCCTATTTATAAAAACCCATACAAACAAGGCAGGAAAATATCACCCTCTTTTTGTGGACAACAGACTGCTTACAGTAGAAAACAAAAGCTGGGTCCAGTTTAACAGTATGGATAAAAACAAGACTTCAACATTGTTTGAAAACTTATGGTTCAGTTTTTGTCAACTGCTACAGTCAGTTACATCCAAACAGGTTTTTTTTTTTCTAAATACTAAAAAAATGTTTTTAAAAATAATTTCTTTAAAAAAAAATTCGTCTGATTATTCTGGAGACAGAAGGGATAATAGGGAAGGGCTAAAATGAAATTCAGCAGAAGATATGCTAGGTTTAAAAAAAAAAAATCATTAAATAGCACTTATTGAATTGAGGTCCTGCTCTTGTTTTAACTGAGCAAAGAATAAAAAAAAAAACTTTCTGCAATTTGCACTTTCTAGGAAAGACACAGAGCATCTGCAGGAGATTAAGCTCCCAGCTTCATTAGTAATTCTAAATGGGCAACAAAGTACCAAGACTGCTGCTGGTTCACATCAGAATGAAAAGTCTGAGGGAACTCCTTTTCCAGAGTCAAATAAGGGGACCGAATGAACACACAAAGCTGTTCTGTGCAAGCAGCTCAAGCCACTTACTTTTTAAATTGTATTCTGATTGTTCCTTAAGAAAAAGAGGGAGAGTATGCAAAAAAAAAAAAGGGGCACTGACAAATTTGCAGTAAAATAATTTGTCTTCATCTGTAACTGATACAGTTCCACACTAAGTGCAAATGTTTTGCAAAACAGGGGCTTTTTTTTTTCTTAATATTTACAAGAATCAGAGTAACATAACAAAATTACCAGAGAGCGTGTACAGTAGCTGCAGCTTGTAAAACATACCGGTAATTGTACCTTGTGAATTAGAAAGAGAACCAATGCAGGATTCAGATAACTAACTGAGAAGGGTAAAGGGGGCCTCAGAGCAGAGGACAAAAAAATTCACATTTTCTACATAAAAAAATACAGGTCTCAAGTCTCTGAGAACAGAGAAAATTCAAAGTCTTTGAATGATGGAAAAAAAAAGCCCAAAATTGAAATGGAACCCTAGAAGCAAGGAGAGTGCTTTATTTCACTAGACCAATCTTCTTCGCTTCTGTCTCATATATCAACAACCTCCACATTTTGACTATGAAAACTTCAGCTTCTTCATCTAGTACCTGTAGGAAATACACATTTTATAGATTAATTTTTAGGTTAGGCATTCCAGTTATAAAAACTAATTCTAGACACATCAAAACTACAAAGTGGAGGCAGTGTAATCCAAGTTAAGCCTTTGAGCGAGGCACTGGATAAAACTTCAGTGCATTTGTCTGTCCTGCACTTACCACCTCACTTGACAAGGCTTTAACGATATACTTGTATAATGCAGCTGCTGGGCACTAAGAGATTAAAAGTACCAGTACCCTAGTCTCCAAAAGTGGCTTGGGAAGAATGCAAGAACAGGACATACACATGTGGTATTCTCCCTTAATTCTCTCCTAGTCTCTGCTCATTTTCAGCTTGGAACTTCCTTGGATATTTATTAAGTAATCCCTCAATGGATTTCTCTTCCTTGAACTTATTATCCAGGCTGTTCTTGAATCCATGCAAACTTTTAGCATGCACAACATCTTTCAGGAAGTTCCCCAGGTCACCTACTAGTCACACCAAGAACAACCTACTAACTTCTGCTATGAATCTGGCTTCTATCAACTTTGCCTCCAAGTTTCCTTATTGGAAGAGAGTGAACAATGAGTTTTTATTCACCTTTCAGTGTATGAAAACATGGTGAAACAGTAGCATTATTTCATAAAGTTTCTATCTTCTAACACCAGGCAAAAAAGAGCTTTTACTCTTCTAGAGAAAAATCACCTTTTGCTCATTAATTAGGAATAGACCCATTAAACTACTAATTATAAAAATCTAGTTACAAGAATGAGACGGAATAAAAGTTTATATTTCTGATGCAGTTCTGTTATTGTTGATTCTTACCTCTACTGTTAGGGACAGAATCTTTGTTCCACATTTCTGAATACTGAGAAATTCTGAACAGAGATCAGTAATTTCTACCTAGATGCTGTAACTGCAAGATCATGCCTGTGCTAGCATGATCTATTTAATCCAAATGGCTTTCATATCTAATGCATGTTTTCCATGCATGTTCTATGAACGCCAAATATTTCTGTTATGGACTCCTACTATTTCACACAATTGACTATTTGCTTCAGTATAATATAGGAGGTGTATCAGTTACACAATTTCTGCTTACCATGGCAACATCATCCAGTATGCTCTGTGGCGAGCTGTGAGCCATAACCTGAAAGAAACAAACGGTTTTAGACTGAAAACTTGAAGTAAACCATATAAACATCTTTGGACAAAAACCAGTTACTTCTAAAGGATTCGGAATGCTTTGCACATGCAAAAAGTATTTCCTGTTAATTAGTTCCCAGTATTTGCCAGGGCAAAAATTACTATTAAACGACATCAGATTCCATCATAGTGAGTGCTAGTTTATGGCTAGTTACTGAGGAACAAGTTCCAGGAAGCTCCAGAGATTCAACAAGTTCTGTATTTGCTGGCTATTCTTGCATCTCTAATTAAGCTCTCCCAATTTCAGGAATAAGCTCTCCTTCCTTCAACAATGGAATACCAAGGCAAAATTCTCCCTGTATCACTCTTCATAACTGAATTTTCCATCTGCCTGTTTCAAATTATTTTTTTCAGAACCAAATAAGTTGTCTTTCAATACTAGAAAACGACAGTTATTTCTTATATATATAATTTAAGCTTGGCAAATATTCAACTTCTGCTTTTCACTTTCTACTAACCACCTGTGCCACAAAACTATCACTTGCTTTGCCTCTCATACAGGAGCCCTAAAAGATAAACTGAGACAAGCCATTATGAACTTGAGTACCATGAAAGCTGAAATGAGTTTTTGAAATTCTCTATTGATGAAAAGCCATAGAGTTGTCAGGACAGATTTAAAGGCAAGTTATTAGAATTTAGCAACAAGTCATGCAACGGCTAAAAGGTATAGCAGAATGACTTCTAGGGCTAACTCTAAAACCTTAGTATTTGCTTACTACTAAAGGAACAACAGCATCTAGAAAGCTTTTTAAAAAGTTAATCTAGTTAATCAAAAATGTATATAAAAATCAAGCTACTGGCTTTTTTTCCCCCTGATTTCACACAAATCCTATTTTTAAGTTAAAAATGTTAATGGTCAATGAGGTATTAACTCTGAAATCTAATGATAAAACTATCAGTTAAAACAGCTGCTCTTGTCAACTGCTCATTTCTTCAATCCAGTTCCATATGTTTATCTAACAGATAACAGAGAGCATCTAGCATGTACATATTGTGCGTAAGCATTAAAGGAGGTAACATTTAAAACATTAGGGTACATATTGATTCCAAATACACCAACTGTCTCTGCTGACCAATATCATTGATTACAGAGAAGCTAAGAACAGACTGCCTTCAAATACAGATACTGCAGTCATTGCTGCAGCTTAAATAGAGAGCAAAACCCAGACTTCACAAAGGAAGTGGAAGATATTAACCTTAGAACAAACAAAGTCAACTAGCGTGGCTTCTTCTTCACCAATATATTCTATTATTTTCTTGTTGATCCACGGTCTAATTCGACGTTCCATTAGTGTCTGGGGAGGAAAAAAAACAAAAAAAATCCCAACATAATTTCCATAAACTTTACTGTCTTGAAACAATACCGCCAGATAGGCAGCCAGAAGACCCAAACAACTATTTAACAGAAGATACATTTTGCTATCAATGAGATAACCCTTAGGGATTTGGCATCTGCAAGCATTTCTGACAGCCATTCAAACATGTTTTTACAGGACCTTTTTCCCCCTTCCATAAAACTCAGACAATTTGTAGCAACAATTCAGGAGACCAAACAAAAATAAGCAGGCATACTTCAGAATAAGTATTATATATGGACAAGAAATACAGTACTGAAGTTTGATTTCCATTTTATAATGATGCTTCAATCCACTGGGGTCCCAGGAACATTGGTTTTCTATTCAATTCCATGGTTTGTTTGGAAAAATTATGCTTTTTTGTGAATGGTTAAAAGAAATAAACTTACTGAATCCACAATTGACCAGTCAAGAGGATAAGCAAAGAGCTCTGGTTTTGCTGTGGGAATCTTCTCAATGAGACTCTTAATGTGTTTGCGTTTTTCTTCTGTATTGACACTGCCTTTGATATTGCTTTTATCTTCTTCTCCATAATCCAGAGGGACAAGTTTCCTTTTCCGGGGCACATCATCACTGTCTTCATCATCAAATTTATTGAAAACACTATCCACAGCAAGCTTCTTCCTTTTTACAGCATTGGGCTGATTGGGACTATTGCAGGCACCTACCACCCAAAAGACAGAATAACATATTCATAAACTGCAACTGAAGCTAGTTTGCTCTTCACACATTTCTTGAGGAATATCGGTTTATATGCTATATAAATGTCGGTGAATGCCTAACATCAGCATTTTAATCTCTCAAACTCGGTTATAAAAATAGCAAAAGAGGTAAAGATCTCAAACTGAATTTGTTCGAGATTTTTGAAAAATAGGGTCGTCTTTCTTTGTCCTGAAACCAATTAGCACCCTCACTGAGGGAGGACTACAGCATGAGTTCAAATCTTAGCAGAGGCAGAGCACAGAAATGAAAGGTTGCAATGAATCTAGCTGTAGGAAAAGTGTTAATCAGTTAGCCTAATACCATAAAGTCTCTCTCTCATTTGAGATCTAACACAGTGTGAGCTCAAACTGCAGCCCCAGTATAATTTAATCGAAATAATAAATGCACAAACCTTCTGGAATACAAATATCCTTAGTTCTGCTGCTCAGAATAAGTTTTTTTTAAAGACTCCAGAAAATTGCTAAAGTACTAAGGAACTCTACACTCATGTTCCATTTGCAATTGTCATCAATTCATTGTGCTACTCTAAGAGGAAGAAAAAAACCTAATATTCAGTTTTCTCCTTTTAAAAGGGTCTTTGTGAATAAATATAAGAAGTATCTAGGGCTTAAATCTAACACATACTTACATAAATGAAAAGTAGCAATGAGTTTTAAAAGAGATATTTAGAAATCTATTAAGCTGAAAAAGCATGTGGAAATAGTTAATACCAGCTCAGAGCACCCCTAAAAAAATTAAGCCTTGAGGATGCCAAAACTTTCCTCTGTTTTTCCCCTCCAGATTTTGGAAGAAGAGAGATCTATAAAAGGTATCTTCTGGATAGAAGAAATCAAGCAGAGCATCTGGATAGTAAGAATTTGATATAAGTATGTCAAAACATGCAATATATTTGGAAAACCTTGTGGCTACTCAGCTTGGCATTTTTTCATTCTGATCCCATATGGAACATTAAGATAAAATGTAAACTTGCCCAATTTGAGGCTAAGTCCTATTTTGGGCCGATGCTCCTCCGGCTGCTGTTGATCAGGTGAATTTTCATGAGGAATAATAATGCCACAGGGAGATTCATCACCAGGTGTGTTAGGGGTTGCATTTCCACTAGCAGAAGAAACAGACGGGGCAGAACTAATGGGTCGTAAAGTTGGTTTAAGGCAGGGCTTTTGTTCAGGCTCCTCCTCCTCTTCCTCCGGCTCTTCTCTTTTTTCCTCTTTTTCTGCCTTTTCTTCCTCCTCCTCCTCCGACTCTGGCTCTTGCTTTATTTGTGGCTGCCTACGCCGCTCAGCCTCCTGTTCCATCTACAATGAAACAGACAATTAGCAAAAAAGCAGCTTTCTCAAACAGTGCTGTTTGAAAAGAATCTAAAGATCCTTTGTTTCCTAAAGAAGTCTCTGTTAGTTAAGAACAAATACATGCAACTACTGCCATTACAATCAGAAATATTGATTAATCCAAATTTGGTTTTTGAACTCCATCCAAGCATAGATCTGGAAAGGTATTTGTTTCCCGTGTTTTTACTGCTTACCTGGACTTCTTTTTAAGAAAAAGTGAACAGAGCAAATATTAACTATCAGATCTCTTATACAATTTTGCTCAATACTACTAGAATACCAAGGGCTCTTTTCTTCATGTCAGACCAACGGCTACTTACCCTCTGGAGTTCTGCATCTGGATCTGGATGTCCTTCTGCGAGAAGGCGCTGCCTAATTTCTTCTAATTCTTCCTTTTCCCTTTTCCTATCCCGTTCATCTGCTTCCATCTCTTTCTCCCTGTCTCGTAGCCTCTTCTGAAGAGCACTACCCCTACAAAAGATATGGATTTTGTACTTCAAAGAACATTCCAATGAGAACCTTGTACCACAATACAAGAAATACCTGATACAGATGTATCTTCCACTAAATGAAAATAACATTCATAAGAGCATCTGGTGTCCTCTATTTTTGTAACAGAGAAATCCAAGATACCAGTTCCCTACATTACTATACAGAATTTACCCCATCACATTAAACAGATGTAGAGAATGTGACTGCCAATCATCTTAGAAAAAGAATCAAATTATTTTATAGGTTTTTCACTTGACAAGAACCAGTTCTGCTAAATTAGTTTGATACAAATTTTAGTTAGTCCCATGCTGAAGGATCTTCCCCATCCTTTACAGAGTTAATGAGCTTGCTCTTCATACAATTTACAGCTTCCTTGTAGTGAATTCTTTTAGACACATGCTTGATCCTTTCTCTCCGCCCCCACCACCGTATCTCAGCATTACACTGACCTCTGCTCCACCTCACCCACAAGTTAAGTGATAGGAAGGAGCAGCTACTCCCAAGCATTAACAGGTAGCAGTAAGGAATTTCCCTTTTCCCTCTGGCACTTACCAAGTAGCACCGAAATGATTTAGATAATTATATGACCCTTACATCGCCACATAATCACTCAAATATAAACTCCATAAGCCTCTGCCAACAAACCCCACAATTGTGTTAAAATGAACAGTGAAGATTTTATTGTTAGGAGTCAATACAAAGACATACCTGTAGTATTTTGGATCATCTCTGTCATCATCATAATCCTCTAAGAATTCTTTTAACCGTTTGGCTTCTTTTGCCTGCAAGAAATTGAAACATAAGTAATGTTATAGAATGATTTCTGGTTTTCTTTGTAAGAGTTTAAAATTTAGTAATATTATTAGTAAGTTAATTTAAAATCTGCTATGCTTCAAACTAAAAATACAGAGTTTTTCAGACAGAAAATTGAAAGGTTTAGAATTGCATCCTCTTCCAGGGATCTGTCACCTTGCTATCATATGTTCAATAGCAGACAGTACATCCACTAGGTCCACTGGGATCATGTCTCTGATTTGCAGACTACTGTTCTGTTATTAGCATTTCAAAGGGTGTTTAAATATACCCCACCCCCCTTTTTTTTACCTCACAAAAGAAGAGGATCAAAGTTCCTGTTCTTCAAATCCGTAAGTCTGGTATTGGATATTTTAACATGGCAGCTTAAGTGTATTTTATCAGTACTGTTTTGTTTCAAGAGCTGTGCTTTTTAAAAAAGTTTTAGTTATGCACAGAAACAAACCCAATGGATACTGCTAGAATAAGCACTCTCCTGCTGTGTTACTAATCCAAACCATGTGGCACTGTATTAATGCACAGGCCTAAAACTGAAGGGGGCAAGGGGGATAGAGAGGAGATTCCGCCCCCCCCCCCAATAAAATGAAAAAGAAAAAAACAAAAAAAATAAAGCAGTTCTTTAAGGAGAATATAAATGAGGACATTCTAACCTGTATCTAGGCAAAATCTTTAAACCAACAGTAAAGTATTTCTATGCTAATGACTTCAAGAAACAAATTATGATTACGGTTGTAAATTCAGCACGAAATTTAACACTGCTCTCTACAACTGCCATCCATAGCCAGCATCCAGGAGGATCACGAACAGAAAATATCCTTGAGTCATTCTCAAACATTTTTTCCCCTCTCAAGCATTTAGGGGCAAAAGTTAGATTTCACGTAAAACAATTCTATTCTTTTTTTCCTGTGTCTCTTATCATATTTTGCTTTGAAGCAATTCTCAATATATCTCCTACTTAGAACTCTCTCACATCTTCTCTCCTTCTCTGGGAGAATTATGAAGTGAAATAACACCACTGCAATTTAAAATAACTTCTTTATGCTTTAGCACAAAACTATGAGATTACAGTATCTATCTTCCAAATGTGTCTTTTCAGACAAAACTTCCAAGTGTTACATTGATAACTGTGATAATTTCACAACTAATGAACTAAAGACAGCAATTTACAAAGTGCTTAGATATATTATAGAATATTGTATCATATATTATAGAAGGTTCAGGCATATGAGCAGGTTGGAAGTAAAATGACTGGTCTAGTTCCATGATGTAGAACATATAGTCGGTTTTGCTACAAATCTGACACAAATACAGGTTACAGATGTAGTAGTGCATGATCAAACCACAGTATTTTGCACGTGCCTACTTCTCATTCTTTTGCCTTCATAAGACCAAGCCACTAGGCTTTGTTTTCCAGACTCTCAGTAGTACTCCCACTTATTAGATATCTTCTGTTTCAAGTCTACTAACTCTTTTTTTTTTTTATACACACATACATGGTGCTTATACAAAATGAGAGTTCTATCACTATCCATAAAGGTAGCAGTAGAATGTTCCATTCTAAATGGGACACAAAGAACAAGGGGGAAAAATTACAAGTAAAACTATAAGCCTTACCATTTCCCTTCTTCTTTCTTCTTCCCTTTCAGCCTCTTTTTCATATTCTCGACTTTTCTTCCGTTCTCTGATTTCCCAGTTTTTAAGACGCTACAACAGAAGAAAAAACACACACTCCAATTTCAAGAACGTTAAGAACGGTGGTACTACTTTGAAGTTAGTTTGTATTATTGTTTAAAACCAACTGCATTAAAATTAAGCAAATTACTCATTTATAATTTAAAATGCAGGAATAAGAAGTCCAAAGTTGTTCTGACAGTGACTTACATATTCTGCCCCAATTCATGTAGTCAAAGCATTAAAAACATATTTAGGAAAAGGAGAGGGAGAAGGAATGACATGTTTTATAGTGGAAGGCTTATTATAACAATTTTTTCCTTAAGGAACCTTAAAAATCCCAACTTACCTCTTGATACGCAGCTTCTTTTTCCCGCAGTTTCCTCTCTAGTTTTCGGCGTTCATAGGCATCTTCTTCATCTTCTTCTCGGTCTCTCTTCTTATCCTTCTCCCGTTCTCGTTCCCTCTCTCGTTCCCGTTCTCTTTCCCGTTCCCGTTCTCTTTCCCTCTCTCGTTCCCGTTCTCTTTCCCGTTCCCGTTCTCTTTCCCTATCTCTGCTTTTTTCTCTGAAGGAAGGAAAAAGTCCAAAGTTAAGTACAGAGCCTGCCTCTCCACTCAATCAAATGATTTAACTTCAAATGCATAATGCACTATTTATAGCACCTTGCAAGTTATTCTTCTGCAGTTGTACAAGATGATTAGCTGATATAGCAATGGGCATAAATCAATACTTCTAATATATTCAAAAACCCATTTATCTAAAAGTAGTTGTTTGAGCACTAACTGTTAAATAGTGATATTTACAGAAACTAAGCGTGAGCACATGACAATTCTTATCAGACTGTGTTAGTAGTTTCCCGTAAATAAGTGACAGCTAAAAACCCCACAGAGGAAGGGTATGCTTAATAAATCCTTCATGTTTACATGACTTACAGACAACTTGAACCCAACTGACAAGATGATTTAAAGTGTAACAGCTATTTTTTCTATGGTGCAGAGGGAAAAAGCAGCATCTAGAGCCTGACATGATTAGTCACAGTTTAAGACTGAAAGACGAATCCCCCTTGCTTTTATTACTAAAAAAACCCAAAAGAACCCAAAACCAAACCAAACCAAACCCCAAAAAAAAAAGCAACCAAAAAGCCCCCACATAACAAAGAAAAAGGTAAAACCTACTTAAGCTAAAAGATACTGCAGACATGATAGAACCTCAAGTAGGAATAAAGCTACCCATGAAAAAATAAAGAGAGATTTGAGATAAAACCAGTATGCTAAAGTCATGGTTGGGTGGTTGCTTACTGCATATTGCAGTCCTTATATTCCTGTGCTGTGGAGGGAATCAAATATTCTTCCAATTTCTGTAAATACAACATTTTCTAAAATTTTGATTTCCTGTTTTTTACTCTGATCTTCCAAAAGGACCATTCTCTTTTGAATAGCAGCTGATCTGCTGAACTATAGGCACTTAGTAAAAAGGACTAGGAAAAACTGAAACAAATAGCAACTCAAGTGCATTTACCTTGATCTGCTCCGATCCTTGTTGCGATCTGAACTCCTTTCACGATCTCTGTCACGATCGCGGTCTCGTTCGCGGTCTCTGTCTCGGTCCTTAGTTCGGTCACGATCCCTATCTCGCTCTCGTTCACGCTCCCGTTCCTTCTCCTTCTCTCGTTCACGCTCCCTCTCTCTTTCACGCTCCCTCCTTTCTCGTTCACGCTCCCGTTCCCTTTCTCTTTCTCTGCGTTCTTTTTCAATTTCCTGTCTTTCTTTCTCCTTTTTGCCTTTTTCCTCCTCCAGTTTCTAAAAACCAACAAGAGAACTTTCACAGTTAATTTTGTAGTTATAGAAACTGGATATTCCCGGCGCAACACACAAGGCTGGTAATGGAAATACCAAAACCGCCACTGATTTTAAAATATTAAATAGGGTTTGGTGGGTATTTTTTTGGAACTCATAAGTAAGAAATCAAAATGCAGCAATCACAAGACTAAGTTTCGTGCAAAAGCATAGATCTACACAGACCAGCAATCTCCAACCTTAGCAGAGCAGGGCTGGCCTCATATGATAAGCTGACTAAACTGCACATACACAGTGCACTGCCAGTCATGATTCAGGTGGGCCACAAATTCCATTGGCCCTATAAGCCACTTGGGTACAAGCAAAGTGAATTCTAGCTGATAAAATTAATTCTGTTCAAGTATGAAAATATATTTCAGTGGAATGCTTACTGGGACAGTGAGTTGTTACCCAAAAAGTCCTGGCAGACCAAAACCGTCCTGTATGAAAACTTGGGTAAAGAAATTTATCCACTTACACATGGTGCATGTGGTTAAACAGTGAAGAGAGCTGCAACCTTTCCCCTTTTCCCTCCCTAAAAAAGTTCTAACAGTTCATTGGTAAGCACTGGACTCTGCAGAATGGAATCCTTAACTTCCACCACTGCAAGATGGAGAGAGTTAAAAAAAGGTTGGAAATAGCTCTTTTGAAACACAGAAACTAAAGGGTTACCTGCTACAGTTTTACTAAAAATTGTACAAAATTGCCACTTTTTTTCAATTAGAAACAGTTCCTATGACCAGAATTCCTATAAGACAATAGAAAATACATCAACAGAATGATAGATAAATCCATCCTTGGAAGCAATTGTTATGTGTTAACTTACAGATGCTGTGCTAGGACATGGACCGCCAACACTGGATTAACCTTGCCTATAAGCTATGTTTCTGGGAGGAAGAGCAAGTACACGGTTCACAAATATACCAAATAACAACCAAATATACCAAGTTTCAACCTGATGGATGCCAGAATACCACTTTTTTGAACAAATATTGAGCAGAATAAACAGGTTTATCCCCTTTGGCTCCACATTTACCATCACTGAAATGAAATTAAAAACCGGAACAATGAAACAGCATTTTCTCTGGTTTGTGGTTTTTTTTTCTTTTCTTTTAAACAAAGCATTTAAGACAACTTTAAAAAGCAATCTTACCTGATAAGTGTTCTTCGCCATAGGCACAGGGACCAGAGAACCGACAAAAGGATTACAGAAATAAAGCTAATTCACTAGTGATTAATGTATCCAGTAAAACTACGCTGCACTGATAGCACAATACAGGCAAGCTAATGTTGGATACATTGAAATCACAAAAGGAAAAAGGGACTAAAAATGGTAGGAATTGGTAGAAAACTGATATGAAAAAAACAAAACTTAGATTCTGCAATATACACTGGGCTGAAAACCAATTTCTAAAGGACTGTATTTCACAGGAGCTTTACAGTGTTAAACCTCAGTACGGTCAGATGTTAAACTCGGTTGTCAACTTTTAAAAATCCAACTTACCTCAAATTTCATATACTTTTAAAGAAAAGTTTACATACTGAAGTGGTTGATACTTACAGGTTATCTTAGATGTTCCAATAGAAATTTCTTTGGTTGAACTCCTGCTTTTTTGCCACTCTCAAAAACTTTGTTAGTGGTAAGATTTCTCAAGAGAGTGGGTTTCTTTTTTTATTTTTTTTAATATGTTCACACAAGTGTAAATATACACACACAAGTCTTGGTGTATTGAAATCCATTTTGTAGGTCCGCTTTCGTAAAATCCAATTGAAAAAATAAATTGGTCTATTTTGTAATCAAAATCTGACCTCATCAACTTCTATCAGCCTAAATAAAAGGATCTGAAAGGGTAATGGGATGGGAACGGTATCAGATAAATTGAAGTAATGAACAGAAATGAACGGGTAGAAGAATTGTAAATTTTACCTTGAGCTCTCTTCAGACTCGTCCGTGCTGTAAATGGACGCCCCCTGCAATGCTGATACCCTGACAGTCTGTGGTTATTGTTTTATAAAACTCATACCAAAAACATGCAAAGGTTCACTGTGCTCACTAGCCAGCTGCTAAAGATTCAACAGCCCCTTTTAAACATATCCAATATACACGACTGCTTTCAGTTGACTTTTAATGTTAAGAAACCCAAAATAGACCCCCCCAATAATATAGATTAAAGGCAGTAAAATGCCCAACAGCTTCCAAAACAATGAAGCATGTTTTTTGTTTGTTTTGTTGGTTGTTTTGTCTTAAAAACTTATTCCTTGTTTGCATCTTAGTACCAGTGACAACTTGGGGCTCGGAATTGAACACAATTCTACTGAAGTTTCACCACTGACCAGTTTCACATTCAATTGCTGAACTTCTCCAGATGATTTCTTCTAGAATTTTTCCCCAGGTTTTTATCTCCAACAACTTCAGTCAAGAGAAAAACGGAATATGTGTACATACAACAATGTGTAGTCACTTGTGTTTACACTGATACAGTTGTGTGAAAACATGGCACCACCCCCAGTGACTGCATGTGATAAAGCTGAATAACATGGGCATACTTCACCTTGCTGTACCTTTAACATTTTCTTTAACATTGATTTGGGGGTATTTTGAAATAAAAGTGTGTGCTCAAAAGAGGAGCTTGCTGATACTTCCCTAGGCCAAGGACCATTCCAGTCTTGTTGGGGAAAAAATAATACCAACTTTAAGCTAAACATTAAAATAAGAACATTACATGCATAGTTGTGCTTTACTATCCACAAGTATCATTTTCCAAAGCAGAAACATTCACGGATGCGCTAGCATTAGTGGAAACTTCTGTAAGTGGGAACCCTGAGGTGGGACTTGATATGCACAAACATTTCCAAGCCAGTTACCCCTTTGCATATTTTTCTGAGGGGGCATCCATAAGTATAATAAAAAACAGAAGCTCATACTTACATCCTATTCCATGTTACTTTCCAAGCTGTGAGTTTCATCTTGCATTAGTCACCATATGATCTCTATCATAATGGTGGGGGTCAATGAATAGATTAGCTTTATGGGAATTTACAGTTCTTCCATGCATCTAAAGTTTGGTAAGTCTGGTAACCACTGACCTAGTTTTAATCTTCCCCCACTCTTAACTTAGAACTATTAAAATAAAAGACTTAAATTTAATTCAAGTTTCAACTCTTCATAAAATCTTGGATTATGTTACAAATCTACCTACAGAAACACACTCAAGTGTATGTCTTATACTGCAGCCCCGTTTAGCCTTTAGTTATAAATATCTTGACTTAATGTATGTGTAGAAACTTAAGTTGCCTTTATTCACGTTAAAGTGAGAAGACTGCAAAATACTCAGTAGCAATCAAAGTCTTAGCATAAAGATGTCAAGGGCCACTTTAACGTGGTAGTTGTCTTTTTTTGACTTGTAAAGAACTATATGTATATTAAACCTAATATAAACATCATTTTACGTGATATTGCAATGTAATGCTAAAATTTTATAATAGTGGATTTTTGGATTTTGAAAAAGCCTAATTTGTATCAAGTGCAAAAACAAGAATACTACCTTGTGTGTGTCTCTGAATTTACTGATCTCTCTTGATATCAGGTCTCTTTTGTCTTCCTCCATTTCTATAGCATTTATATCCTCCTAAAAAACAAGGGGGACAGGAGGAAAAACATTAAGAGCCATCTGTACAGACACAGGAGAACAAGAGAAAAGCTGAAGGTTAGAAGTTTTCAACCAGTCTTGCAAGAGATAAATAAAGTCCTTCTGCAGTACCAAACCTGACAGTCTGATGTTAATGAGTGAAAAAAAAAAAAAAAAATCAGATGGACAAGAGTCACAAATCTGGCAACTAGCAGTAAACATAGTCATTGTCAAAGCCTACAATGTAAACGAACCTTGGTGATGAGTGGATAAGGTATCAGTGGGGCCACTGGAAATCTGCGGAAAATCTGCGGAAAAATCCACGGAGATTTTTTTTTTTAAAAATAGATTGCACACTACTCTGAAAAACAATGTTTTGTATGTTCGTACTACAAAGCAATATTGTATTGCTGTGATCTCATTCCTTTGATTCAACAAAATTACAGAAGAACCTCGCTAATTCTCCCTTCTCTGAACTACTTAAAATACATAGTGAGGTCTCATATTAGTAAGACTTCACTGAATTGCAGGTATACTACAGGATATTAGTACACTATGGTAGCATCATAAACAAGACTAAGCTACACTTGCCAATATAAATGATCAGTATATTTGCGGTGGGTATGTCTTGATTTTATTTACTCGCTAATTCGCAGAATTTGGTAGATTGCACCTACTAATTAATAGTTAGTGCGAATTAGCGAGGTTCCCCCGTGCTTGAAATTGAAAACCAGATTCCACTCACTCTCAGTTCCCCGCACACATTTTCAACTCCCCCACATCAGTCATGCCTTCATCCAGAAGAACTAACAACAGACTCTGCTGCTAACACCAGCAGGGGTTTTCTTCACACCAAACCCTTCAGGGGACAACAGCCCCAAAGCTGGCGAGTTTCCCCGCCCCCCTGCCCCAACACATATATCTGCATCCATCTTCCCTTTCCCCCCACCCTCCACCGTCCTTCTCTCCCCTCTCCTTTAAGGAAAGGAGAGCAACGAGCTAGGACCATCTCTTCACTCCCACCTCTATCCACACAGGCCAAAGATGGCAACTTCCAAGTTTCTTTTCTTCCTTCCCAGTATGGGAGGGATGATGTGGTGTAATTTCAACCCACAAGTGCTATGAATTTAAAAAGAGCTTATTTGTCTACTTGACTAGCTCAAATTGCTCAAATTCTACATCATACAGAGCTAGCAGAATATCCCTCTGTCCCAGGGACATACTCAGCACCCAGCTCTTCCAAGACTGCAATAGTCTCTTACAATGTTTAGCTACCTGGCATTATTCATGGCCATATATATATGTACCCACAGGACAATATACATTGTAACAATGCTCGTAACAAAAAATACAGCTGATAGCATTAGACAGTGACTCATTTGTAAATTCTCATCCAAGAAAGCATCTTCTCCCAAAGGGAGGGAAAGAAAAACAAATTCTCAGCTCAGCACTCTTATACCTCGGGTCAGCCACGGCTAACAATGTTGTGGGGAAGACACACTTGCTCCCTGAGGGAGATGTTGCTTCTTGCACCACACTTAAACTCCATAAGTATTTGAAACTGCATTATTGCCTTGGAATAGGTACCTTGCAGAAGACTTAAGTGGGTAAAAATCTTGGTCAAACAATTTTCCAATCTTTTTCATATTAGGTGCAGAATGGTAGGTGTGAAAGCCCATTTTCCCATGGTTAGAAACTTGGCTGGAAAAGCTAAGTCTGAGTTTGCTCATTCTTATTCCCCCTTCTCCAGTTTGTTTTAATCCATAAAAAGGTCATCCACAGAAGCAGGTCTAAACCAGAACATTCATTCCTGCTTAACAGGGTTTTTTTGCATTATACAATATATGAAAACCAGCTGATCAAATCCAGCCGAAATTGAGACGTGCGTGAAAAAGTGATTTTGTAAGGCAGGAAGATTACAACATGCCTTTCATCCCTGAAGGATCCCTCCAAGGTTTGTGAGGTATACATATATACAACTAATGAAGTGCTTCCACATCTGAAGAGACAGCTGCAACCAGTTGGATCAAGGCACACTACAAGAATGCATACTATAAGCACAGAGAGAAGAATTTTGTCAAAAACTACCAGAGCAAATTCCTGCCATTACAAAAGCGCCCTGGCATCTTTCAATGGAAACAGACAGTATGCAGGAACTCTTTACAGTTGTTTTTTAAGTTCTCATCTGAAAAACCCTACATGCACATACAGATTCAACTGCACTAAATTCAGTATTTCCACCTTCAGAGGGATGAAAGGTTGGTTCAATCCTGCCCAGATTCAAACCTGTTGTTCCAAGAAGTCTAGGTGCTTAAGATGCCTAAACCATCCTGAAGGGATGGTGTCTATAACTGACTAGCTTTCAGCTTAAAAAAGTGAAACTGCTGCTGACATCAATGCTTGTTGATTTGTTTTCTCATCAGAAGTTTAAGTTTAAAGTATTTGTACAAGGTTTGGCCATTATATAAAGGTGAGTTGAAGAAAAATCTGTTTTGTCCAAAATCAAAACACATACGTCCTCCTTCTTTTCCTTTTTCTTCTTCCTGGGGTGAGAGTCAGATTCCTGGGAGGGGGCATTGAGCTCGCTGGAATATTCTCGTATTAAGACTTCAATGGCCCCTTTAATTATCTGATCTCTTCTCTTCGTTTCCTCATCCAGTGCTTCATCGTCATCATTTGTTGTCTCTGGTCTGGAGTTCTAAGGAAAAATTGCAAAGTAATAGGAATCAACAAATTGAGAATAATATTAGTTTTATTTCAGAAGTTCACCTTTGATCATCACATTCATGCCCCTACAGCATTTACTAAAAACAAACAAAAAAATCAAAACAAACAAACAAAAAAAAAAACAAAAAACCCCCACAAAACCCAAACCACCTACAAGTAGTTATCAATTGCAGTCAGATCTTTTCACACTGTAACACCATAGGGACGACATAGTTTTATGTGTGGAATGGCTGCAGAGAGCAAGTGTAGGATTGCATAATAAAATAGAACAGATAAATGGTGATTAAGGTGGTAGACAGGAAAAGAGAAAGTGCACGCACGCTCACAGAAAGGCAATCACTATAGTCCAGCTCTTGGTCAAAAGTTTCTGCCTTGTATCCTCCAGAACTTCAAGTCATTTCAACAGCAGTTCCTCAAAGCCTTCTATGTAAGTGCCATGCAATACAAATGCCTACCTATAGCTTTCAAGCTGCAACTTATAATGGGAGAACTATATTAAAGAAACATTGTTAGGGAAAACATTCCTTGCACAGCAAACATTTTCTTATTATCGTTGATCAATTACTTTGTAGTTCCTCATCTTTTTGCCCTTTCCACCTTGTAGGCAGGAAAGGGAACACACACAAAGAAGTGCATTTCACTAAATGTTACATGAAAGGGTAGAACAATGATCTGCATACTGAGCAAGGTAGCCCACCTCTTGATCCCCTGAATCTTTTAATAAAAATGGAATCTCACCTGAGAATCCAGCTGGGTATCCCGTCAAGCGATAGGTGGTGGGTGGAGTGAGGGGGGAGGGAAGGGTCTGATGGAGCAGCAGCTAAGAATGAGGGGGAAGGGAGGATTCAGTTGGAGCTGAAGAGGCTGCCAGGCCAAGGAGGAGCAGGCTGAAAAGAGCTAGAAGGCAGTGACAGGGAGCGGAATTTAAGGGGTCCAGGGAGAAGAAGTGATCAGGGAGAGGAGCTAATTAGATAAAGGTTTGCTTGGTGTGCCTCTGTAAGAAATTGTGTTGTAGTGTACACGTTTGATTTCTTAATAAAAAAGATGAAAGAAAAAAGTTGCGACTTTTGGATCTGAGTGCATCAGCACACCAATGATGGCATGAAAGGAATCACAAACAGTATGATTACGATATGCTTCATCAATATTCTTCGGCAATTCGCAGCCTTTCTTTGCACCACCACAGACAAAAAAAAGAAACAAACGTTTGGAGCTAATATCATTCTACAGTTCAATGGAATCGGCACATACTGTTGTCTTCACCAAAGCCACAAACAGTACCCTCTGCTTTATTACAATCAATCCCCCAGGATTGATTGTAACCCACAGGAGCTCCCAGAAAACAAAATTCATGAGAGACATGTGCAAGAACTCCACTGATACTTTAAGCTTGTTTATAGTATCAGCTGTGAAGCACAGTATTACAGGCGATGCCAACAGGAAACAAGGAAGTATGGAATGGAAGGGGCTGTCAAATCAAACCCTTACCTAGGTTAACAGCTAGTACATTACTCCATTCAAAACCCATGAAGTTAGCACTCTGCTTTACTGAGCCATTGCATTTAATCCCATACACTGGGTACACAGTCAAAAATGCATCAAGTACTTCAAGTCAGCATTTGCCTCTGGTTCTGGTTAAATAAAATGAAATAAAAGTACTTGTGTTCCCACTGTATTTTACATACCTTTAAGAACAATTCCAAATAGGAATTTTAAAAATTTGCCCACTACAGTGTGATTAGTATTTTTGGTTTTCTGAACAAGAGCCTCTCTCGCCTTCATTTTACAGAAAAAAAAATTTTAAAGTAATACCTTAAGGCATACGCAGAACCTTAAAATAACTAGAGACTAAGCCCAACAACTTGACTGTGAAATATATTATTCATTTTAATGCAAATTTGTCAGTTAAGTATCTTTGTATCTCACAGGAATTCAACATACCAAATATCTGCAATTATTCCAGAACAGATCCTTCGCTCTAGAAAGGAATGGTACAAAACCAATTTCCCCATCTACTAAATGCCTGTAAGCTGCCCACTGCCTGATAACTGCATCATCTACTGAATTATCTACTTTTCCTTGTCATTAGTTTGTTCTAGAAGATCATCAGTGGAGGGGAAAGCAACTCCAATTCTCCTCAGGCAGCTCATTTACAGACTCTGACAGAGTAACAATTACTTCTAGAGTTTGTTTACTTTCAAGAGTTTCTAAACAAAAATGAAGCAACAGAATCATAAGGTACAGCACGTATTACTACACTTTAGAATGAATTACAGAATTAATTCTACAGATTCAGTTGTAGCTTACAAATAAGTTTGAATGCTGGTGAATTAAGAGCTTACACTTCACTGCCTTTCAACATATCTTCTGACTTATTAATGTGATTCTGGCGAAATCCTAAAATGAACTAAGGGCAGAGACAAGAATAGAAACTGAGACACGCTCACAATCTGATCTCGCAAGTACATTCCATTGCCCTCCTGTCAAAATAACACAAGTCACACATTATATACCTACCCCATTAGAAGCCTTTTTCTTTGCTTTCCATTCATCTAGCTGAGCCTTTGTCTTTGCATCAACTTTGACTAGCAGCTTCTTCTCTCCAATCTGGAGGTCATGGAGTAGTCTCAGTGCTCGTAGTGTGGATTCTGGTTCTTTGTACTCACAAAATCCAAAGGCTGAAATGGACGATTGACATGAAAAGTAAAAGCGGTAAAGTTCTTCAGGTACAATTTACTTTGTGTAAAAACCATGTTTTGAATCAATAGACCTGGAACATATGCGCTTCTTTTTTTAAAACCAGGACACCACATCATAAAAAGTCAGAAAGATCATTCACTGCATTAGTCTTTGATATAACTAATGACCCAGTGACTAAGGTGAAAGCAATACATACATTGTAGATGCCCCATCCCTGGAAACATTCAAGGACAGGCTGGATGGGGCTCTGAGCAACCTGATCTAGCTGAAGATGTCCCTGCCCATTGCAGGAGGGTTGGGCTAGATGACCTTTAAAGGTCTCTTCCAACCCAAACTATTCTATGATTCTATGACTGTGTTTGTAAAGCTTTTGACACATCTGTCTTAACTAAGGAATGCAGTCTATATGAAGACATGTCTCAGATGGATTTGCAATTGTCTGAAGACCAAGGACATCAATGAACAGCTCACTGTTAACCTAGAGGGAGAGGTATTTCGAACTAGATTCTTCACAACAGTTACAGAAAGTTGTAAATGAGAAAAACACCTTATGAGAGCAAAATAAACGAAGTATGACATATAAGAAAGCTGAAGAAACTGAACTACATATTAAAAAAGAAAAAAACAGCCTAGAGAAGATATGAAAACACTAACAGCAAAAAATAGTAACTGAAATTGTTTCCTGTATCCACTGGGGAAAGGTCACAAGAAAAAAAATAAATCAGTTCAATTTGACGATAGGGAAGGAAGATAAATTTTACAACAGGAAAACCTCCTTAACAGAGAATTATAATACATAGTAACGGAAGAGACTATTAACAGTGTTGCAAATACGCTCCTTTGGAGGCTAAACGCAAACTGGTAAACCTTTCTCAGGGATGGTCTATGAACTCCTGATTCAGTCTCAGAACAGAAACGTGAGCAAAATTAGGTCCCCAAGACATTCTCCCATTTAACCTTTCTCAATTTTATTTTTCTCATTCTGTCTTGATTCCACGGACAGAAATACTAGCCCTTTACTAGGAAGTATTTAGCAGTTAAGTATCATATACAATATCTTAAACTGTAAAAGTATTAATAGCAATGTGTCAGGCATTTGAAAAGCTGCCAGGTAATAAAAACAAGAGTCTGCCAGAGATTTTGAAAAGTATGAACAATTACCTTGAAGTTTTCCAGATGCCCCTTGTACTCTCTTCCAACTCAAAACCAAGCCACATTTCTGCATTAAAGATAAATATTATTAATTGTTTATGTTCAAAACATTACAAAAACTTAACCACTTTTTTCAAAAGACGACATGTAAAAAGGGTAAATTTTACTAAAAATAGAATATGTCTATGTTCACTGACATCTACAGCTTAAAAAAACTGTACTCTTCACTTTGATTTTAAACTCAAGCTTACAAAAGCTGTACTCTTCACTTACTGATTTTAAACTCAAGCGTAATGGACTGCTATTCCAGTTAGTGGGACTAACTCTACTTTCAGTTTCAATCCACTGCTTGTGGGTCATTACTTCTATCAGCCAGGGATGAAATTTAACAAGCAGTCTACTGTACTTACTGCTAGAAGCTGCCGTATGAGCATGTCCGAGGCCTTCTCAGAAATGTTGCCTACAAAAACGGTGGTAGTGGGACCGCTGTTTTCATCATTTTCTTTGTTCTTTAAGCCAGGATGTTCTTTTCTGGCTCCCAAATGTTTTCCAACCATAGACACTGTGGTAGGAACTAATACCTAGAAAGAGGAGAATAGGGTGTAAAATAAAGTGTTGGGTTGGTTTTGTTTTTATTTATATCTGTAAGATGGAAGAGTTGGGGATGTATACATATTTCAAAATTAAATTTTCATACAAACCTTACTTAGGCTTACAGAGTGAGACACCAGTAAATGATTCAGGCTTTAACACTTTATACAACACAAAAAAGACTGCCATTTTCTGGCAAAGACAGACAGGAAAAAAAAGTGTACCTGAACATGGCTACTGGAAGGTCTCAAGGTGAGCATACAGTAACATTAGGTATTATTTCTTCTACAAATAACTAATATGCAACATTTGAGTCACTGGAAGTTGAAGTATCTTACCTAACAGTGTAAAAAGCAAGCTGCAAATAGAAAAGTAACTCTGACTCAAAAGGCTTCAATGGACACATGACAGGTCTTAAAGCTTTCACAGAGTGAATAAACACTATTGCTTTATTTAATCAATACACAACCCAAAGCCTCTTTGGGTCAAGAAGCAAACATTTGTAAAATAAACCATACAGATATAGGCATGATCATCTGTTCCATTTCACTGCACCTCTCTCCTTCCACCTAAGATTTAACGGTACATATGCACAGAGTCCCTTTTCTCAAAACACCATTCTAGAAGTGTCACTTAATAAAAATCATTTTAATCAGAAAACTGACTAATGCATTTGTTCCAGTATCTTTGTCTTAAATACATCGCTTACCATGAACATATCCTCCTGTAACAGATAATATAAGCTACCAAAAAATTCAGTATTTTGGGGAGATTTCACTTATGCAAAATCATAAAATGGTAATTCGCCTTGAAGCCAAGAAGTAACCTTTGTATTTTAAAGAGCGCTTTTTTCCACCCCGTAAATCATAAACCTTCCTTCCAACTAGAAATTAGTAAGACAAACAAAGAGACCTTTCTCTCATATACTCTTCCATAGATGCATATTACATGCAACTATTCCTTCCCCTGCAACATGGGGAAAGAGAGCTTGTTTATAAGCTTGTCAACGCACATCTTTCTGGCCAACTCAGTAGTGCTGTGTGATGGCCTTATAAACCTGGATGAGGTGATGCCTCCAGAGCACTCTGTTAGGCCAACAAACTCAAAAGCAAGAGACCTGGAATCTAACTGTATTGCATAGGAAGATCACACATGACCCGAAGGCAAAACCTAAATCATTTTATTTGAGAGAAGTACATCTTCTTGCAAGAACAGTAACTGCTTCGCCTTTGCAGCTAGCAGCTCCAAACATTATTTCAAACTTTGTCTAGATCAGAAATTAGCATAATATTTGCATAATAGTTGCATTTAAAGTGAAGCATTTCCTTTCATGGTATGAATTCTGATGGAGTAGAGCAAAACAAAAATACTGCTGACATCTACTAAGTTTTACTCTCCATTTTATTTTGCTATCATCTCATCCCCACTGTAATACTTACAGTCGGAGCAGGAGCCATAATGCCCATTGGTACAGGAATCATAGGGGTCCCTGAGAAAGACAAGACATTAATATTAATCTGCCCTGTCGAGATTACTGATGAATACAAATGAACTGATCGCAGACATCATTTCCAAACCAGACAGCAATTTTGGTCAAATAAGAATTTCACAGTACTGATTACCAGTAATTCCTTAAGCACCCAAGCATAGCCTGAGTACACTAACATACCATGTGCATCCTGGTCACTTTTATCATATTACCATTTCAACTTTGCTCATCACAAACAAATCTATTTTTAAAGCACATTCAAATGACAGTATTGTTCTAGAAAAGATAGCCGTGTGATGAATGAGGCAGGGAATTCCACAGAGAGCAAAAGCAACTGAAATCCTACAGATGATAATCTCATTCTTGACTTGCTCAATTCACATAGCACAATCGATTCTGCATACAGCTTAGGGATGAGGTGCTATAGAGAATGCCACCAGGCTTCACGCTACTATTTATGGAATAGCTTAATAAAGGTGGCATAGAAAACCTCAATCCAGAAGCTCCCTCCCTGCTGAATACTTGACTTCACAGTCTCTAAAACTCAATTTAAAACAATATTTAATCAGGTGAAACCATGCAATACCCTCTGTCCCACTATCAAATTCACCAGCAGCTTTAAGTACTATCATGCGAGTCAATATCTGATTGTCATAAAGGCTCTTTATCTTTCCATGCCAGCTTCTAGAGGAGGTTAAAGCTATTAAGCGAATGGATTTCAAAAGTACTTGCTGGCCAGTAAAGACATTGAGACTCAAGAACAATTAAGTCACTCTCATGTTCTTCAGAGAAATACCCTCTAGGGATCCTAGATCTTTTTTCATTCTACAAAAAACTTTCTTTGTCTTTCACTCTCAATCCTTCCCTTTTGATCCTTCCTTTCTCCAGCTCTCTTACTGCTGTATTCATAAAATCCTAGCCAAGCTTCTGCAACCTACTGTTCCTGGACTTGTTCCCCCACTTTCTCCAGTGCTTAGTCCTGAAACAACACTACTTCTCAGACAGCCTCTCCAGCTTTCTCCTCATCCACTCTGGTTTTGCTTTGATTCCGTCATTTATTTTCTCCATCACTCTATCCTCTTCCTCAGTCCCTTCATATTAAAGTCATACTACCTCCTATCCCTCCAAACTGTTCAGAGAATCAAAAGGCATATTGCTCTCCCATGCTCTCAGTTTTAATGCACCATGGCATCTCACAGACTGGAGGAACTACTCCAAGACAAGACTCTGGTTGTGCAGCCCTATAACTATTATAACTATAATTATCATGATGCTCAACTTGGATTTTAAAGTTACAACTCCGTAAAGATACTTGTGTTATCATGGACAGTTCTCTGAAACTATCAGCCCAATGCTCAGCAGAAGCAAAAAAAAAAAAATCCACTAAAGTGTTGGGCATCATCAGCAAACACCTGATGATCAAGATCACAGGCATCATTTAGCTGCTATACAAAAACCTGGTGCACCTATACCTTGACTACTGCTGCCTACAGACCTGGTCTCTGCAACCCAAGGACAACATGCAGCCTTAGAGAAGAGCAACTACATGACTCAAGTGTTGAAGCAGCTGCTAGGAAAGACTCTACACTCCGAGACTCTTCAAGTGTGGAAGTTTGCAAGGCATGGAACACGATTGAGGTGTACCAAACCACAAAATGCAGCTCACCAAACTCCAACATCAGAACTGGGCCAGGAGGGGGACACTAAGTAGGCAATGCCTTGAAAGACTGACATAATGAAAGTAGCACTTTACACAGTGGTTAATGAACTACTTAAATTTGGTGCAAGAGGTGACAGTGGAGATGGACAGTATCAGCAGGTTCAAAAAGTATCAAAATGTTCATGAATGACAGGTCCAGAAAAAGACAAGAAAAATGGAAGATCATACTCTAACATCCCTAACGCTACAGTTGTATGAGGGAACAGACTCAGAAAGCAGATACATGCCCACCCTAAATACCATCTTGTATTCCCACTGCCCAGACAATGCATCAGGCTATATGGACTGCTGGTCTGACCCACTACAGCATTTCTTACATACAAACTGTAATTTTTTACATCTTAATGGTATCCGATAATCTTCAGAGATTACAAGACTCATAAGAATCACCTCCTTATCAAATCTTTCACACTTAGAGATGGAAAGGCTAGACCTTCTTATTTTTAACAGCTATATTTTTAAGCAAAGCAAAACACTTTTCCTAATTTCATTCTTAAACAAACAGCTCTAGCTTTTCAAAAAACTAGAGGCTGAATAAGATAATTAGAATGTGAAATTTTGGCCAAACAGCTAGCTAAAGATAATATTATAAGCCACTAAAATTGTGATCTTACTTATGGAATAACTTCAGAGTAGACTTATCATAAAGTCACTGTAGCATTTTCGGCATTTTCAACTCTATTGATACACTTGTGCTAAGAAGTGAGAGATCCATATCCTCTACATGTCGAAATATGTTACGTGCACAGTTAAGCAAATCATGCTTGCAATGTGCAGAGAAAAATTTAATTCTCACCTAATACCAGGCTCCTCCACTCTACATACTGTTTGGATTATAATACTGAAACAAGACTATTTATATAAGAAGTCAAACATAACAAGAACAAAAAGATCTTTGTTGCACATGTTAAGAAGCAAGTGTTCAGAGCAGAAACTTATATCAGGCATTTAAAAATATTCTTCAGAAAGTTATTTTTTGAAGTATCTGGTGTTTCTCACACCAGTATATATAAAGTGGAGCTACTAAAGATAAGAGGTATGGTTTTAAAATTTAACCTGAAATTTTTGATGGCAGAATGCCTAGTCAAGAACTCTGCCTTTAGCAGAAAATAGATAGCATCTCATGGATCTCAGGAAAAAAAGTTTAGAAAAATTAATGCAAGTAAGGATTAGCCTGATGAATGGATGGGCACAAATCACTCCTGAGTTCAGCCATCTGATTTTTGAATGCCTTTATTGTCTACAAAACACTTGTGTACAACGCAGCTTAAGACAGAGAGCAGTTATTTTCTGCAGCCCTTGTGATTAATTTTAAAGGAGTATTTCTTTTATGTATTCCTCTCTCCCACTCTGTGGTCTCCTGCCTTCAGTCACTGTTATCTATACTGGCAATGTACAGAAAGAAGGTGGTTCCAGACCAATGAATTAAAGTCTCAATGCAAAAAACAGAGGCTGATCTTACAGATGAACAAAGGAAAAAAGGTGGGATTAATTTTGGGAAGATTAGAAGGAATGAGGAATGTAACAGTAAGTTTGCAAGATGTGTGGAGGAAAGTATGTAAGAAGCAGAATAAAAGAAAGAGGGACTTATAAAAAAGTGGAGAAAAAAGTTGGACCTTCTCTGAAAGTTACTCCTATATTTTCACACCACACATACTCAGTGTTTCCAAAGTCTATTACAATGGCTTATTTGAAAGAAATTGAAAATCATAGTCAACTGTCAAAACAGCGGCTCTTAGAATACCTAATGTTAATAAAAATCACCACATAGCTTCAGGCTTGAAAAAAAAGGTTCAAGACAAGGTCCAGTATTGTCTCTAATGGTTTGATTTCTGGTAAGAAGTAAGCAGCTTTTGGTAGACCGAAAGGAGCTTGCTCACATGACATGATCTGTGGGTAAACTAGAAACTCAATTGCAAAGTACATGAATCAGAGTTATTGAAATACATTAAAAGGCAGTAACTTTTGTAAATACTACAATTCATAATAACAAAAGGAAATTTATTTCTACACCACTTCCATATACTAACATAACTTACCAGGAGGTACAGGTGGAGGAAAGCCAGGAAACTGTGGAGGTGGGATCCCGGGGGGAAGTGTTGGGATTCCCATAGGAGGGCGATTCAAATGAGGTGGAAAAGACATTCTTCCAGTCACAATCTGACAAAAAGATAGAAAAGGAAGCTTGCGCTAGTCAGTTCCCAAACATGAATTACAAAAGCAGTGCAAGTTATAAGTGTCCATAATGATTTTAAATCTTTATATGGACATTCAACTACAAACTAAAACTATTTTTAACTCTTTTTCCCCAGCTGTTAAGTTACAAACATAGTAGAAGTCTTCTTTCACAATGAAAAACAGCACTTCTAGGAAAGTGTTTCAGAATGAAGTGAAAGAGAAATCTACATCTGACTCCTCATACTAATGGTTTACAAGGAGTGCGAATTAAACAGCATTTAACAGTTTGTACAGTTTCTTTGAAATAAAGCTATCTTTTGCAGCATCTGAAAACAGAAGTAATCTTGTAATACATTTTCAATAAGACAAGTAGCTCTCTTGTACAAGAAATGATCACACACAATACAACTGTGGAACAAGATGAGAGAAAGAGCTGGGCCATCCCAATGCTCAGCAGTAATGGAAATTGTACTTAAGACGACACTGGGGAGATCCCCAAATTCCAGCACAGAGACAGTTAAAAGCTTGGAAGAGGGTTCACTGATCTATTTTTAACCTTCCAGTTCACACATTTCTAGAGCTCAACTTGGACGATAGCCCATGAGCTGAGAGTCAATATGCTACCATGGAGAGTAAAGACTGTTTTAACATCATTTGCTATTCAGATGGTTATTATTACGTGCACATTACTGACCCTGTAACAGACACCACCCGATAACAAAAAACTCAAGATCACTCTTAACACAACTAACAAGGCATGTACTCCTGCTTCCAGTATTATCTTAGCAACCCTACATGGTAAGTCTTCAAAAAAGGTTGGCCCTGAGTTCTAAAAAAACCCAAAATGCGTCACCAATATTCCTGCTGAGCATACAGGTACATTCATGTTGCAGTGAGGAAGCACCAGAGGAACTTCAAACACACTGGACTGTGTGGAAACGAATCATGAAGACACCATATCACAAGTGACAAGAGTCCAGTTAGCTGTCCGCGCAAACATTTGCACTTTTCAATGGGACTGTACAGGTTGCTTTACAGCCTACAGTACCATATCCTCACGGTAACTGTTTTCCAAACAGGCAACCACGAGTCAAAACCAAAGCAGGCAGCCTTGAGAAAAAGGGTTATGATAAGCAAAATTTTGATACATACAACAGATCTGTCGATGATAAGATGCTTTCCCCAGTTTCCTGGTACTGAATGCACAAGAAACAGGAAACCGGCTTTGCTGGAGACAGATGTGCCTTCCAGTAGTGAAACAACAGTCTTAAATACTAGAAGTAAGGGCTAATATCAGTACTCTACCATAATAGCAGATACATTTGAAAGAGCTAAAAAATGATAATAAGAGAATCACGTAGCAAAACTTTATTCCCACAGAGTCTGGAAACAACTATGAGAGACAAATGTATATACAGGACCGGAGAGGATGAAAGGGAAACCCAAATGTATTTGGTAATACCTTTGAACATCAGAACTTACTTATTCTGTTATAAGAACACATGTATGACCCTATAGCATAATCCACCCAAAGACACAATTACAACTACATCAAGAGGTTCGTGATAAGGCATTCATTAACTGGCCCCAAAGGGCATTCATCAACATCTTACCAGAAGAAAAGATAAATGCTCCTGTGACACAAGGTCTAAGATGGTAGAAGAAACAAGACAGCAAACGCAAGCATTCCTCCAACAGTTCAATAAAGATTATTTTATACAATATAATAAACATAACACCACCACCCCCTTAGAATCCATATGCCTAAGAACACACTTCCTTTCTGTCATTCTTGACTTTTTAAAACTGAATGGGCAAAGAAAAGCAGCAAAGGTGTACTGCCAAAACATTTTATTTGGAAGAACATTGTTTATTGTCTCTTCAGACTATGTGCACATCGGCTGACATTCCTCTAGAATCTGAAACTTGGGTGGTATGGAAGGGAAAAGAACTCCATTATTCACCTTGATATCACTATTTGAAACTTTTTCACAAAAAAAAAAACCCAGCCAAGGGTCCCAGGAAAGGCAGAAAATTAAGATCTTTAATGCTCTCAGTCCTTACCTATATTGCAAGCTGATAGACAATTGGACAAAATTCAAAGCTTTGGGGCAGGATGGTAGAGCAATAAGCTCTGAGGTGGTTCTAAACAGCCTGCAATAGCATTACACCATCTGAGGTCCACAAGACATTAGTGAGTGATCTGTTAAACAAAAAAAGATCAATTGGGGAAGTAATTTTCCAAGCTGCCTGTAGGTGCAGTCCCTTCTCTTGCTCTGATAAGCACTTTATCTTAGACACCATTTTGGAGAAGCTAAAAAAAAAAAGCCTATGGACTAAGAGGTGAAACAGTTCTTTGAAATAAAAGATGCTGAAACATACTGTACTCAAGGGATGTTACATATGGACACAGGCAAAGTTAGGGTTTTTTTAATTTAAATTAAAAAAGCAGAGATTTAACAGTCAATGAAGTAACTCTTACTGCATAAAAGGAACAAGAATGGATCAAATTTAGTCTTTCAATCTTCTAGTCACTTGGACATGAAACACATCGTTATCTGTAACAATCCATTTTACTTGAAGCACTCTCTTCTTATTTCTTCCATATTTGTACAGTTATTTTCACAGCAGCCAGAAAGCTGCCCTGTTACTGACTTAATTCTTGCACAGACCAATCCTAGCACCTCTGCTGCCTGTGACACTGAAGATCAACATTAGAATTAAAGCAAGCTTTGGTTTCTTTCTCGCTACTATGTGTAACTACCAATGTGAAACCAGCAAAGAGAACAGTCTAATTCTGTTTCTGTTACGAAAACTGTGGGGATCAACAGATACCAAGATTGAAACTGCTCACTGGAGAAGTGAGAGATCTGGATGAGAGAAGATGCATCCAGTTCCTTGCAGCAGCCAAGATGCTACAATGAAGGGAACTGCATAGCACATTTTTTCTCTCAGCAGCTAGAGAACACACAAAAAACGTACATGCTCTTCCAGCGGTCAGAGGGGCCTCTGACATCAAATTTATAAGCAACTAGAAACCAAGAGCTAGGTATGAAAAGTTAAGAGATGCTAAGCTAGGTCTAGGTAGAATACACTTGTAGAAATCACAGGAATAGTATCTTGAACTTCTCTGCAAACTGTCTTACTACCCTGTCAGTACAGTTCAGTGATCACTGTCAGATATATTTACTGTGGTCTCAGTATTGTATATGGTGATCTTCAAATTTCCCCAATATATTCAAATGTGTAAGTAAGGAACTAAACAGTCCTGAGATATTTTGAAAACCTAAGCTGACTTATGAAAGTATTACCTCAAGTGAAATTGGATGTAAGCAGCATTCCTGAAAGCTGCATTTTAACTAGCAGCTCTTTAAGTGAGAGATTAGTTTGTGTGAAAGCTACAGGGGCAAGAAAAGCAGTGAGCATCTGGCCTGACACCATTCAAAATACCGAAATAATGGCATCTTCAGCCCTCAAAATGATGGATTTGTGTCAGGTTTCTCTCAATTTAGCCTATGTCCGTGCCAGCAAGCAGGGCGTACAACAGGAGCGGGTCTGTTAAACAAAACAGATGAAGCTGAGACCCTAGTGTCCACACTACACAATTTGGGGAGGTTCACCCCACTGGAAAGAATGCCCATTTGCAGGTAAGAGTGCATTTTTCAATATATTTTCATCCAAAGGGAATCCAGTTCAGCCACTGGAATAGTGCAAACCAATGTAAAAAAAAGGTTTCCCAGGTGAGGATGACTGTGAGACTTCCTTCAAAAGCACACTCCTGATCTGAGTTAACACAGTAATGTAGGTGCACACTTTATTAGCCTTAGGCAATTTTTGTAAGCTGAAGATTAATGATGTCATGGATGGCAAAACATCTAAGCTTACCCTAAGCAGACCCAGCTCAAATCCAGCCTGAGCTATTAACTAAAGCAAGTGCTACACAAACACAGCTATAATATTCCATGTTCAACTTTGGCCTAGAAAGAGTTCAGTTGCTTTCATACATGGCTCTTCTGAGTTAATAGGTCCTGGTGGAACCAAACACCACGCAGAGCCAGCTGCACCAATCTTCTGAAACTTGGAGAGAATACAGGAATACGCACATGGCTCTAAGGTTTGGTAAAATCCACTGAGACTTGTTAATTCTGACTCGGTGCTATCCCTGCTGGGCCGGAGCTCTGTCTGTTAGAAGCACGCTAGCTCTGATGCACAACTAAACAAGTGCACAGGGCTGGCCCCAGGGCATGCTGGACTCAAGTGTCTGAAACCACACAGAACTCAGAATTACTATGAAACAAGGGTCGCCACCATTCAGACATTGCTGCCCCATGCTTCTTTATTATCTCCGACTCCCAAAAGTCCCAACAAGAGGGGACTGACTATATGAGAAGATTGTACTGGTCTGGCTGCACTGTTGATGTAATCTTTTTAAAATCATAGTATTCTTTAAACCTATTTTTTTATTTATTCCATTTTTTCATAGAGGGGTGAAGAGATATGTCATAAACAGAAAGTAAGGTTATTAAAAATCACTGGTAACTAATGTATTTTAAACTGACAATTATATCACCTACTCAGGGCAGCATCATAATTCTACCAGTGTCACAGGATTAATCTCCTTAGTATCTCTGTGTTTACACATCATAACTTTTTTTTAAACACCTGCAAAACATTTTAACCATTTTCAAAACAGTTAAGTTCTCCATGAAACAAACAATTGCAATACTTACTGTTGAGCTGCTGTTATACTAAACAAAGTTAAAATTAACTATAAAAATCCTGAAATCTTAATCATAAACAAACTTAATGTGTTTTAAGAATACATACACGTAGTGTCATAACTGCAGTGACAGTATGGCTGATCTAACCTGATTTCATTTTGTCTGATTTTAACTTCTCTTCAACCTTTTCACAATACAACTCTTCTGCACCACAAAAAAATCTGTACACTTAGTCTAGACTAAGCTGCACAAAATAGCTGTGCAAGCTAGTCCCTCAAATACAGGAGCAGTAAGTGCAAAACTTGTTTGGAATTTTTTTTTTAATTAACTACAATTCAGCTTTGATTATAATCTTAATATTTAGATTATTACAAGAGTGCCTGACAAAATCCACACCTATGGTAAGTGTGTAACACTATGCTATTTAGTAACACCCTGGTTAAAGAGATGTTATACCAAGACATTTGATTTATATATCCATGTTATTACGTTTCACTGAAATGTCCCTATAAAAAAAGCTTTCACACGTAAAAATGTTTCTAATGCTTTTTAAGAATTAGAGTAATTCCTATTAAGAACCATACAATGTTTTGGTATTTGATTCTAATGTCAATACTTGGCAAGAACAGAGAGTGAATAATATTTTCCTCTAATTTGTGACAAAGTATTTTTTATATTTTGTGCCACATGACGGGTGCAGCTGAGCAACAAAAGCATTCTCAGAAACAACTGAAGAAAACGTGCGGTAAACCAACCTATTAAAGTCAGTACTATCACATGGGCTTTTACATCAGTCTCTACAGGATGCATGGATTTTTAAGCTGTTCCATTATAAAAATAACTAACCCCATAGTTTGTCAACGATTGGAGATGCTGTTTATATTATTGCTTCTCACAAGAAAAAGCTCCCTAAAAGAAAAATCTGCTATTTCAAGTCTGCTGATTCTCTAAGTGAAAATATCCACTTTCTACAGTTTTCTCCAAAATTGCCTGCAAGCTAAACAAGGCATCAATGTCAAACACAACAGACACAGGGAGAGATAAAACAGATTATACATTTTCTAAGTATATTTATTTCTGAAGAAACAAAACTAGTATTTGCTCAAGCCCGTTTTTCAGAGGTGATCTAGAAAGTGTTCACTAACTGCCATGAAATAAGTTGAATCCCAAAATATTATTATGGAGCTACCCAAAAAGCAACATGCTTATCCGAAACAAGGCCTCAATCTGAAAGCCCGAGCCCTTTAACTAGGGCTCCATTAAACATGTCACCAGAACTTCACGATCTGTGATTTAGCTCCTAATTTAATTCTGTGTCTCTGCACCCACATAAAGCCCTAGTCAGTCAAATAAATGACTGTCCACTCCGACTTTGCTATTAACTCTTCCCAAAATGCAAACACGGCCGTGGCATTACGTTTATGTGATTGGGCACTCGAGAGACAGAAGCAGAGAAATGTGAAGCGCTATGTACAATGCCACCCCTTTACAGGGCAAGTAAGAAACCATCCTGTTCTTCCTTCTTCGAGTTTGTTCTGGACCATCTTCCACAAACGCTGATGCAATACCTGAAGCAATGCTTTCCTGCCCCACAAAAAATTACTAAAAATCCGTGTGCGTGCATTTTAATCGGAATAGACTGAGAACTATAGAACTTTAAGACTTCACTTCCTGTAAGACCTATTACAAAAAAAAGTTAGTTGTGCTCGGGATGTTCGCTGTACTTAAACAAAAAAAAAACTCTTTTCCTTCAGGCAGACAAAGGTCTTTTTCTATAATGGAAAAAGACATCACGAGAAAAACATGCGAAAATACGCATCACAGCTGTTACCGACACGGATGAATCACTCTGATTCTTTTATGCACAAGCTGCTGACACGTGTTTTAAGATGAGCACCCCAGTCCACACTAAGGACATTAACTTCCCTGCCGCGACACCGTCGAAAGACGTTTCCTCGCAAGACCCGTTTCCCCGGCATCGAAAAGTGAAATCCCACCCGCAGCCAGAGGCGGCCCGGCCCGGCCCAGGCTGGGCAGCAGCTCCGGGCGCCGGCAGACGCTCCGCCAGGGGCTCGTCCGCTCCCACCCGAGAGCCGCAGGGCCTCGTCCCGGCCGTGAGATGGGCTCCTCTCGCCTTCCGCGGAGCCGCCCGCCGCGCCTCCGGGAGGCGGAAGGGGCTCCCACGCCTCCTGGGCGGGAGAGGAAGCGAAAGGCCCCCGCCGCCCGCCGCCGCTCTCCCGCGAGCGCCTCCCCGAGGCCGCCCTCCCCTCCCACCCCGCCACCAGGCCCGCGCCGCCTCCCCGCCGAGGCGCGGGCCGCGGCCGGCGAGAGGCCGCCGGCGCCTGCCGCGGCCCGGGGTGCGGGGCGCGGCAGAGCGGCCTCGGCCCGGCCCCGGCCGCGCCTCCTCTCAGCAGGCGGCTGAAGCGCCGCCGCCTTCCCTCCCCCCTCTCATCCCCCCGCCGCCCCTCGCTTCTCACCCCTTCGCTGCGGAGCAGGAGCCGCGTCCGGAGCGCCGCCGCAGCCCCTCCGAGCCGCGCGGGTCGGGGGTGGTGCAGGGGGACGCCTCTCGGCCGCCTGAGGCCCGGCTGGGAGGCCGCGGGGCGCCACTAGGCCGCGAACACACCGCGCCGAGCCGCCGCCGCCGCGCTGCGCGGGGTCATGTGACCCGCCCCTTCCGTCGGCGGCCCGACCTGCACCGCGCCGCGCGACCATAGAGGCGGCCGTGCCAGAGCGCCCTCCCGCGCCGCACCTGGACCATAACGTGGCCAACCATAGAGCAGCAGCGGCCAGAAGGGCGGGGGGGGCGGGAGAGAGGGAGATAGAGAGAGAGAGAAGGCGTCCGGGCTGCTGCCATCTTTGCTGGGGGCGGGCGATGGGGCCCCTTGACCCAGCCCGGAGCTTCGCCATCTTTGAGGTCAAACACCGTCGCTCGGGGCTGGTGGCGGCTACGGCGCCAGGGTGAAGGCCCTGGAAGGCCGCCCGCGTTGGCCTGGCACCGGCTCCTGCCCCGGCTGCTGGCGTGCGCCCCTCACCTGCCCGCGCCCCCTCGGTTACTCCGGGGCGCCCTCCCTGCTGCCATGCTCTGCGGCCAGGCTTCGCTGCGGCCCAGCTGTGAGGGTGGTAGGTGCTGGCGACGCCCGTGGGCGCAGCCGCGTGGGAAATACGCCTCTTGCTTTGGACAGCCTGTTGATAAGGAGGGAACATGTGTTGTAGCTGCGTTTAGCAAATTCTAAGGGCCTAGAAAGCTAAACCAAAAAGCAATCGTACAGTCAGGAGATGTAAAGATACAGAATCACAGAACGCTTTGGGATGGAAGGGACCTTTAAAGGTCATCTAGTCCAACCCCCCTGCAATGAGCAGGGACATCCTCAACTAGATGAGGTTGCTCAGAGCCCCGTCCAACTTGACCTTGAATGTCTCCAGGAATGGAGCATCTACCACCTCTCTGGGCAACCTGTGCCAGTGTTTCACCACCCTCATTGTAAAAAATTTCTTCCTTATGTCTAGTCTAAATCTACCCTCTTCTAGTTTAAAACCATTACTTCTTGTCCTATCACAACAGGCCCTGCTAAAAAAGTTTGTCCCCATCTTTCTTATAAGCCCCCTGTAAGCACTGAAAGGCCACAGTAAGGTCTCCCCGCAGCCTTCTCTTCTCCAGGCTGAATCACCCCAACTCTCTCAACCTTTCCTCACAGGGGAGGTGCTCCATCCCTCTGATCATTTTTGTGGCCCTCCTCTGGACCCGGTCCAACAGGTCCACATCTTTCCTGTGCTTGAGGGCTCCAGAGCTGGACGCAGCACTCCAGGTGGGGTCTTACCAGAGCAGAGGGGCAGAATCACCTCCCTTGACCTGCTGGCCACGCTTCTTTTGATGCAGCCCAGGATGCAGTTGGCTTTTGTGGAAGGCTGTATCTCTGCTGAAAAAAACTAAGGATTTACAGGGCAAAAAGAGCAAACACCAGTGTCTTAGGCAGCCATATGCTCAGCAAAAAGATCTTACTGTGCTATAAAGCAGTTGGGCCTAGCCATGGTCTACAACTGGTAGTTTCCCTGACCTACTTCCAGCATTTAGACTGCATTAAAAGACAATTTTAAATGTACAATTCCCCCCAACATTACATGAGAGACAGTAATTGCTGTAGTTACCACAATGATGGCAAGCAATTGCAAATGGAAAGAGGAAGTGACTGTGAATGGAAGGAAGGTGGTCTTACAGATGATTATGAGGTAGACAACAACATGAGCATATGTGCACAAAACCGTTCAAAACACTTTGGATCAGCTAGGGAAAAAAAGTCTTACTATCTCTATATTACATTTTCCACTGTTTATAGACACTGTTTAAGGAAAAGTGCTCAAAAGACCAGAGTCTAATGACAAACAATACCCTCCACCTGTAATGGCTAGAAAAACTTGTGAGGCAGACACTGTTGACTTTTTCAGTACAAAACAGATTAAATCTACCTGACTGATGTCATACATGCTATTCAACAGTCAACAACTGAGCTGGAAGTAAGGTCCTGTTCATCACCCTGCTTTACGTGATGATGTGCGAAGGTAAATCTTTTAGCAGTAGCAGATTTAATGCAATTCCTTCCCCTTTCAGAAACAGCATTTTTGCTTTTTATTAATTATAACTCATTCCATGCAGCCTGCATATCTCCCTTCAACTAATACGAATTTAGTAACTGCAATACTGCCTACTGTTAATATTTCAAGTAATTTATAAACATACCTAGGCAGGTAAAAGTGGTACTCATTTTGCAGCTTGCAGGAAAACCAAGGAAAAGAGAAAGGGCATAAAAAGAATCTTCTGAGTTTCCTGTTTCTATGCTGCTGTCTCAGATTGAAACTGTTATCTGCTTGAAAAAGAAATGTGAAGTTGGAATTCACTCATACTGTTGTAACAAGCCCTTTTGTTTACAGGAAACATTGCAAAGGCTTTCCTGATTTAGATGTTCATCTGTTTTGTTTAGCCAAAGAAATAGACCATTTTGCATTTACTCCCCTTGTACAAGTCATGAACTTTAGCCTCCAGTATCCTTCCTAATCAAGGAAGAATAGCATCAGAAGCATCCAGTAAAAATAGCTACTTCCACGTCTCTACTCTTGCTACTATTGAATTTTAGAATTACCTACCCCTCAACCTATCTATGTTATCTTCTTACCCTTCAGTTGTGAACCTGAGATCCCACTTTCCAGAGACTGACCACAGTTCCCTTTAGTCAGTTCCTTGCTGCGGACTCCAGAGTTTCATGCTCAAGCCAATCAAGAAGAGTGCAGTAGATAGCTTTTAAAATTAAGGCCAAAATTAAAAGAAGTGCTTTTTATGCTTGAAGATTGTTTTGCATTTCAGGCCTGAGAAATCATTCTAAACATGCTAGGCAGCATCTCGGGGTACGGAGGTCAGATTGTTTCTAGACTATGCACTATGTTAAATGTTTAATGGGTGGAACAGAGTTCTAGTCCACAGCTCCAGAATCACTGGGTAAAAATGATCTACTACAGTGGTGAAGGAGTACAGTCTTTATAAAACCGTGACTAATCAATGGGATCCTGGATCCTTACTGCCTATCTGCTCTATCCAATGCAGGTTTCTGTCTTGTCAGTATATGCTATGTTACTCCCATGGAAATCAGTAAAACTTGTTTTCAAGGAGCAGCTGGAATTGATTTTTTACATATAGCACAACCAAATCTGTGGTTATAAGCAGGGCATTTAAAAGAGGAATTAAATCTACACTTCCTATTCCAGGAGGAACAGTGCTGCACTTTTTCTAAGAGAGAGAAGCAGTAAACAGTGGGGGATGAAAGTTTAGGCTTTATGCAGAAAGTAATAACTAGTGCAACTTTGTATATTTTGTAATACTTTAAATAAAAGTAGCCTTCAAGTGTACTTTTTTAACACCACAAAACGAATAATTACATTTTGTCTTCTGTTCCTCATACCCTTTAATCATTCCCTCTATCGCATTACCAGTCTAAATACAGCCACTTAGGGGAAGATCCCTTAGATTTGATTTGATTCCTTGGCTCCCCATGAATAGCACTGTGTGATTTAAAAGTTTCTACCTTGTATGTATTAAATATATACACTACCCAGGATTTTTTTACTCTGAAGACATTTGGTTCAGCAAAAGTTTATTGCTATAGATGTCAGTCTACTTAGTTAATCTTTTTGATTAATCTTTTCTGCAAAATACTGAGTGAAAATACATTATCCTAATAGTATGAAAGAGAACAGGGAAGACAGTTACTCTGCCAATCTTCAGTCATTCGTCATCACTAAACTGCATAAAAGAGAAACAGATAAACCATGTATATGGCTAGTTACACAAATATATATAGTAGAATCTGGTAGAACAGAAGTACTTCAGCAATACACTTGAATTCTGACAGGGCCTCGGTCACTCCTAGTGTTAGGAACTTCACGGACACCTCGTTTTTGTGGTAACTGGACCTGCTGACTCAGTTTTGTGAAATGATGATACTTCACCTTACAAAAGGTAAACTCGCAATCACTGCTGTCTACATGAATATCCGGTTATCTAATTTGGCTCCCTCTTGGAGTTATTTGTATACAACCAAACAACGGTCTACTTTATAGCTGCCCTCCTATGGTATGTAAAGTCCACTGAATCTGCCTTTTTTTGGCAGTTGTGTGCCTCTATTTCAGATCTGTAGCCTCTTTCAGCCAAACGAATGGTGGCGGTTCACCCGTTGGCTGTAGCTACCGTCACGAAGAAAAAAGGGCAATAATTACAGCGACTGGTGGCACTGCTTGTTGAGGCTTCGTTTAAGCGCGCGCGTGGCCCCCGCGAGCTGGGCGACTCGATCGATCGCTCGCTCTCAGGCGACCACCGTCACCCACTGACTTGCCAGGCCCGGAGGCCTGGGAGCGGCTGCCCGGTTGCTCTCCAGGAGATGGAAGGAGGGAGCTTCGCTACCAGTTCCTTCCCTCAGACACCTTCCCGGGGCCAGTGCCGCTCCTCCGGGGCAGGGTGGCCCACAGGTCTGCCCGCCCTCAGGGGAGCCCGGCGGCGCCACCGAGAGCCGCCAGCCGCGGGGCAGGGGACAAGAACAGAGCAAGGGGAAAAGCAAACCCCGGGGGGCGGCGAAAGGGCCGGGAGCCCCGCCCCTCCCCACGGACGCCCTCGGGGGCGGGCGGCGGCAGCGCCGCCTCAGGGCACGGCCGCCGGGGCAGCGGCCCCCTCGCCCCGCCCCGCCCTCGTAACGCCCCCGGAGGCGCAGCGCCCTCAGCCCCGCCGCGGTCACCCGCCGCCACCGCTGCCCCGCTAACCTCCCGGCTCCGCCCCGGGGACAACATGTCGGGCCCCGCCGCCCCTGCCCGCCCCGCCGGGAACTACACCTCCCAGCAGGCGCCGGGGCGGGCCCCGCCGCGACTCGCCGTCCGCCGGCGGCTCTCCGTGAGGCAGCGCCGGGCCCCCGGACTACGGCTCCCGGCGTGCCAGCGCCGCCCCGCCCCCCGCTTTCCCGTCTCGGCGGTGAGAAAATCACCCCGGAGTTCCCCACGATCAGCTGATCCCGGCCGGCGGGGAGCGGAGCGGGTGGAGGGCGGCGGGGGGCGCGGGTCCGGCCCTGCCCTGCCCAGCCCTCCCGGGCGCCTCGCCTGCATGGTCGGGTCGCTGCCCCGGCCGCTGGGGGAGGAGAACCGGGACACCCCCCCCGGGCGCGGAGGGGGCGGGGAGGAGGAGGAAGCCGCGACCGGGACCCGACTCCTTAGTCACCGGCTGCCGGCGGGAGGAAGGGGAAGAGAGGTGGCCGCCGGCTTGTAAACAATAGCCCGGCTCGCGGCGCCCGGTGCCGCGCCGCCTTTGTTCCCCGCCCCGGCCCCGCCGCAGCTCCGCGCCCGCTGCCGCCGCTCGGCGGGAGGCAGCCGGGGGTTGCCCCCTTCCTCCCCGGCCGCTGCCCGCAGCAGGACGGCGCCGCGCGGGGCGCAGCCCCAGGTAGGTGCGGGGCGCGGGAGCGGGGCGCCGGCTGGCACCGGCGTTGCGTAACGGCGGCCGGCTGGCGGGGGGCGCCCGCCGCCCTCGCCAGGCCCCGGGGCGGCCGAGCCACAAGTGCCGGCGGGCAGCGCGGCGTCCCGGCCGGTTGCCCGGCGCCCGCCGCGGGCGGTCGCTGCCAGCCGGGTCCGCGGAAGCGGGCGCAGGGTCAGGGCGGAGCGGGGGTGTGCGGGCTGGGGGGGCGGCCGGGGGCCGGCGCGGGGAGGCAGGGCCGGGGCCCCGCGCAGCCGGCAGGCAGCGGGTCGAGACAAAGGCGGCTCGGTGCGCAGCCCGCCCGTAGCGGGCGCTGGTTTCGGCAGCCTGCCTGGGCAGCTTGGGTCGGAGAGGGGGAGAATCCGTCAGCGCGGCGGCGGCGGCGATCGTTACCCAGCGTTGCTAGAAGGAGCGCACAAAGAGAGCGGATTTCTGTTTATCTGGCGGAGCACGTCAGGAAATTCCCCGCAAATAAATACTGTGAACTCCGAAGGAGGAGCTTAGCTGGGGAGCGAAAGCAGAGAATTTTCTAGTATTGACACAGTCCTCTCTCTGTCTGTGTACGTGTATGTGCACTTGTGCGTTTCTAGTGCCTTTTTTGCCTCTGTGTCACCAACTGTCTCCCTCCGTTCTCTGCTTCAGGGACATACTTGCCCTATCTGCTGAAGTGCACCAGACTGGGTTTTTTTTCCTCATCGCTGAAAATATGTTATACAGCTAAGCAGAGGAAGAATGTGTACTAGCATTTGGGTATAATGATACGTGAAACCAGCCACGTTGTTTAAGTTTATTTTGGAGAAAGAAACCTTTGTCTGCGCTTAACAAGACTCTTCCTGGGAGGCAGGTCAGTGTATGAAACTTACAGAAACATCTATTAATTATGTAAAATTAAGTGCCGACAGAATTCCTGTTGTGTTTCTTTTCCCTGAGAAAATAGTAAATTTGCAAATGACTCTTAAACATATCATTGTTCCAAACAGAAACAGGAGGGAAAAGCATTGCTTTAAAGAAATCTGAAGATGAGCGCCCACACACAAACTGCAGAGAAAGGGCAGAACACGACACTCCTGTGCCAGGAAAGCTATGTTTGCAGTGGGACAGATGAAGCAATCTTTGAGTGTGACGAGTGCAGGAGCCTACAGTGCCAGCGTTGTGAAGAAGAGCTGCATCAGCCGGAAAGGTTACGGAACCACGAACGGACCCGTATAAGACCCGGCCATGTCCCGTACTGTGACTCCTGCAAAGGTGCCAATGGGAACATAATGCACGCCAGTATGACGGGCTCGAGGCAGATAGCAGCAGTGAGGTGCCAGGTGTGCAAAATCAACCTCTGTGTGGAGTGTCAGAAGAGAACACATGCTGGGGGGAACAGAAGGAAGCACCCTGTCACCGTGTACCATGCTGGCAAAGCCCAAGACCAGGAAGAGGAGGAGGGGATGGATGAGGAGACCAAGAGAAGGAAGATGACAGAGAAAGTTGTGAGTTTCCTCTTGGTGGATGAAACTGAGGAGATTCAGGTAAGAACTGCTGTGACTTGTTTGAATGTGCGAGGTCCTTTAGTTTCTATCTTAATCTAACAGGCTGCTGTGATGCATGATTAATACTTGAAGTGTAACTGGCAGCAACGGTAACAAAATGAGGATAGCCAGTTAGTTAAGTGGCACTAAGTGAGTATCTTGGACCAAAAAGACACACTGCCTTGGAGTGGCCTTGCTCACAAGTTCCTCAAAAGGTCAAGTCCATTAAAACCTTATGTGTGGCAAGAGCCTCCTCTAAGAGGATTGGTAAGCGAAGCTGGTGAAAGAATTGACTCTGTACTGAGACGTACACAACTAAGATAAGAGCTCTCTGTGCAGGATGCTGATCATTCCTGAACAAAACTGAACTGAGAGGATTGCAGTAGATACCCTGCAAATGGGAGTGCTGGCAGCCAATCTCCTACCGTATGACTAGGAGTAGGCACTGTACCAAGAAGTGCTAATGCAAGACTACAGCCCCCTGCTACCCTCCTTTAGCATCGGTAAATCCATCTGTTTTTTAGGTATAGGATAAAGTAAAAAGAAGGGTCCAGAGTGTGCCATCCAAGTCCTACAGACACCATGGTTAAGCTATACTGCTTGTCACAAATATTATTCCATGTTCGGCTTTTGCTGGAAGAGGGCAAAATTGGCCATCAATTTGGAGTAGGCCTGCTGGTAATAATGATACAAATACTGGTTGACAAGGAACAGCCTCTCCAGAGGCATTATTTTAGAGAGCCTAGCATTCAATATATGCAGTTAATTAACTCTTCTGTTGGCCTTTACATTTGGTGAGTGTAAGCACTTTACAATGCAAAAATACTTTACAAATGTAAAAACAGCAATGTGTGAAAGTCGCAGAGCAGGTTAGTTACACAACTAAAAACTTAGCTTTGTCTTCTGGTTTCCAGTTTGCATCCTGCATGTTAAACCTCATTCAGGTGACACTGAAAGAAAATGTGTAGTCACCTGATAACTCAGTACCTGGTTGCTCTAATTTAACATATTCATGCTACCAGTGGTAAAAAGAATTGCGATGATATTCTGACTGTTAGTAGATTAGTTATTTGTGTCCATCATAGTAACAGTCTATGTGTCTGCCATGCATTGCAAGGAAACATGACTTAAGTGTCTTGTATCTATTCTATACCATAGAATAGTGTGTGTATGTATATATATGTACACTGTAATTATACTATAGCATAGAATAGATGCAAGGAACTTGGGTCACATTTTGGGCAGTTCAGGTGTACTGATAGACACATTCTTGTGGCTTTTGGAGGGGAAAGGGAGGAAAGGATGACAGTCTTTATGATGCACTGACACAGAAAACACACTATGCAGGACACCAGTGACTGTAAATTGAGTGATTGAGTTTCAGGTGTAGTGGCAGTCTTAAGTTTGTATGCCTCTCCCAAGCGCACACACGTTTTCTTGTAATGCATGGCAGATGCAACTATTACTTTAAGATGCAGACTTTTCAATAATCTTCATCTAGCCACTAGAACAAGCTCTGAAGTGCCTTGGAACAGGGCTGTCCTGGAAAGCTGCTCACAAGCTGTGGCTGTGTGTGGTTGTACCGGTTTAAGTTATCTCTGTACTCATGAATCTGTAAGCCTTATTGAGGCAGACTTTTGGCTGCCTCTTGCAAGCAAGTGCATTGCTGTTTAAATGTCATGGGCAATAAAGCCAACTTCCTTATTGAGACAGCCGCGGTCCTTTATCAGATCATAGCAATTTGATCAGAACAGGGTTGAAAAAGCTCTCAAAAAATGATCTTGCTTCACTATCAAGATGTTGAATCAGAGCTCTTCCATCTGGAGTGATCTTCTCTTTCTCATAGCTCAATACTTACGTGACATCTCCCAGCCAGTCTCAAAGCAGTTTGAGAGTTTTCAATTAAAATATTTTCTGGCAGCTGGAACTTAAAGAGTGCTTGCTATTATAGTGATGTTTCTGCTAATGAGCATGAGGACCTTTATTTAGAGAGGGCTGTCAGATGACTAGCTAGCTCTGGAGACATCTTCTGTAGCATCTTTTGCTCTTGATAATACTGTACAGCCAATTGAGCTATAGGAAAGTGATCCTCAGTCTTTTGTACTTGTCATTAGCAAGATTTTTGCTGATTACCTGGGGAGAAATCCTTAGAATGTTCTTTTTAAGCCAACTTTTTGTCCAAAAATGCCAAAACAGTAATAGCACAGTTTGCGGGTGTGTGGTTTTTTAAGCTTGAGCAGACAGAAGGATTTGTCAGAATTATGGAGTCCAGCTACCTTTAACCACCTGTTTTCTGACCTTTGGAACTTGAAGATTGTTGCATTAGTTAGGAAATAAGAGAGGAAACTGCTGGTTTGCTATCAGTGGTAGATTCTGCTGTAGCAATGTTAAATGCTAGTCCTACAAAATTAGGCAGAACTAGTTATGCTGCTGAGCAAACACAATGGATTGAGATACTTGCTGATATATACATGTTTACAAACCTCTAACTTGAAAGTAGTTCAATGAGATGGGAACACAAGGCAAAAAGATTTCTTTTTTAGTTTCCTTTGGAACTTGGAGGAGTTAAGCTGAAGTGGTTATGTTTCATCTCGTTGTTCCTGTTGGCTTCTTGGAGGTGGTAGCTCTGAAACTGAAGGACATTTACAGTGTGTAAGCAATGGCTGAGCTAGCTCCAGATCCAGCAGCAATGTAGATTAATCCATAAGGAGCTGTGCCTGAGCAAATTAGTTTAGCTGAGAGGTGGAAATTCTCAGCTTGGGCTCGGCACTGCACTGACACAGCTATGATAATTCTGGGATCTGTGTAATTGTTTTTGTGCCATGTTGCACAGATGTGCTGGCCTGCTCAGAGCTAGTTTGGAGCTTTTTGTGCTTTGCAGACATAACCATAAGCTCAGAAAGCTGAGGACTTCTTGTGCTTGTTTTGAATCCACTTAGTCTGGAAAGGTCTCATTTTAAACCAGTGCTTGTAAAGCAGTTGTTTGTAGAGAACTGATGGTAGCTTAAGTTTGTATCTGTGAAATACAGGCTTCTCTGTGATGTTCATCATAACAGCACTATATTTGAGCACCTCAAAAAGAGATTGGTTATCTCGTGTTAAGAAAATGCTGTTAAAGGTTAAATCCAAGTTTGCACTGCAAGTCTGTGGAAGAAACAGAGAGAAACGTTGTTCATTAAGGAGGCCAACCCCAGCTGTCTCACACACCACGCAGCATGATGCTTTGTGACTCTTGTAAGTTAGTCCCCAGCCATCTTGAGCTACACCACAAATTTTCCTTTCCTTCTTCCAGGACTTATTGCCCCTCATAAGACCATATTGACTTATTCTATAAGAAAATAAATCTTGTCCATGTTTTACAGATTGGCATCACCTGCAGCTTAGACTCCGTTCTAGATCCTTTTTCTCAGGCTGTAGTATGCAGTTTCTCTTTACACTGTATTAAACTTCTGGCCTTATCTAGCGCATATCTAAAACTGAGACTTCAATCAAATTGTTCTTGATAACTGCAGCATCTGTTTGTTAATTGGCTCTGACATAGTCTATCTTCCTTGCTCATCTCTACTCAGAATGATATTGTGGGGATTACTTCCTCAGTCAATTGCTTCAGTCTTGTCGCTGCTCTCGTTAAATCTTCTACACCTCCTCTTTGCTGTGTTAGACTCAAACTGCATGCCTTCTCTTATGTGTGCAAATCCCCCAACTGAGTCTCCTGAACTGCTCTGTCAGGATGTCAGCTTTCCTTTCTTATCTCTAACTTGCTGAATTTTCAAACAAGCATAATTTTCATCACAAGCATCACTAGGGCGGCCCCTTGCACACAGGAGGCACTTCCCTTAAGAACTTATAGAATCAATTCATTGATCTTGTGTAAAAACTCCCCTATACTCGTGGATCTATTAAGAAAAGCACAGCAAAATACAACGATAAAAACACAACTCAGGTTAGGATAGTTGTTTTGAGTCCTGATACTATCTCACTGTCTCTTGAACTTTTCCACTGGTCTGTATCTGTCTTTGTCTCTTGTACTTATGTTTATGCAGTTTCTGGAACAGTATCCATTTTTTGCTTTGTCTCTACACAACACCTTTGCAATAGACCTATTTATTTCATGTAAAGCAGAGCACTGTGTATCAGTTGTACAGGGAGCTTTATTTACTACTGCTACTGAGGTAGGGGAGAAGAAATGCTTAACTACACATAACAATTTGATATTTTTATCTTGGGGAACAGATGTTGAGAGTTCTTACCACAGGATCAGATCTTGGTTGCAGTGTCAGTAGTGGCTGCTATGATAACACTTTGTCCAAAGCCCTAATTAAAGACTCGGGACATATACTTTATAGAAGCAGAGAAAGTCTTTCATTGACCCCAGAAGATAAGAGACATGCTTGACTGTTATTAATCTGCCTTAAAGAGTTCACTGATCTTTGACCAGAAACTAGCTCTGTCACAAGAAATTACCCAGGCTCTGGGTTGCAAAGAAAAATAGAAAGTACTGACTTTGTAGCCTGCCTTACGAAGGAGACAGGAAACAAACTAAGTTTTTCCTCTAGCTAGTCACAAAAATAATATCCCCAGCAGTATAATTTTATGTGGGAGAAGGAGCATACATTTATTACTGTCTCCCCTGAGACACCCACTATGAGCTCGCTTTCTTCAGTTAGCAGGGTCTTTTTGTTTTGCTAATAGACATCTCAATTTCCTAAATCCAGCCCCATTCCTTGAGTTCTTTTTATTCCTGCTAGCAGAGTTAGACACCTAAAGGATTAAGCTCTTTCCCTCAGCAAATACTGAGCAGGATCTATATAATGCTTTGCAGTCAGTTTAGATGATGCAGAATGACCTGTAACCCTTATTTAAATGCAGACCATTTTATAAAGTCATTAAATAACCAGCCTCTGACAGCATAACAGTCCATGTGTCCTCCTCTGTCCCTTCTTGTTAAAAAGTTACAGATACAGAGTGATAGCTCTTTAGGGGTGCTAGCTGCTTTGCTTTTCTCACTCCCACTGTAAAGCTGATGAAAGTATTGTGATTTTTTTTTTTTTCCTTATTACCTACTGATTTGAGCCTGGCTAAAGTCTAGGGATGAGAGAATGGAGAGTCACTAGGAATGCTTTTTCTAGTCCAGTATTCTTTGTCAGACAATGCAAGCTAATGATGTCTTCTCTCCTAAGAGATCACAATCTCTTAAGTCTTATTGCTTGCCATTGTAGTAGAAAAGCATTTGTATAGCAAATAGTACTAGTTCCTATGACACTCTTGCTTGATATGCTGTTGGGGGAATGTTTTTGTTTTGTGCTTTGGGGTAGCATAGTCAGCTGTAAGTTTCTGGGAATTTTGGTCCATATCCTGTAAACTGAAGAGTCACAGCTGGTATATTTTCCATGGATGTAAAGGAGGAAGAAGTGTAGAAGGATCCAAGTTTTTTAGGTCAGTGAGATCTGTCAGATCAGGATATATAATTTCTAGTCCCTCATCACTGTTGCTATACTATTGATGAGTTTTCCTCCTTCGTGCTTCAGAGAGGTTTTCTTGCCAAAGTATTTTTGGGAGTTTGCTGTCCTACACTCCAGGAATTTTTCTCTTATTACTTTGCTATTTTTCAGTATTCCTCCCATCCCAGTCTGTTATCAGTTTTGCAGTTCCCTCTCCTACACTAAAGTGCACTGTTTTTCTGTCCTTGGAATAAAGTAGCAGCAAAACTACTTAGCAATTGCTGGTTAGGAGTGTTCTTTCTTCCACTGGATATATACCAGTATTTTGAAGAGTATTTTTAGAAGATGGGAGAGGAGCCATCCATTCAACAAATGCACAGCTCCTTTAACAGTCTCAGGCTGACTCCTAGCTAATTTAAACATAGCCACTTACAAATATTGCTTTTCCCTGGAACTGCTCTTGCACCTTCTTCATGATGCAGCTGTCCTGGGCCATAATTAAAATCAAATCACTTGCTTCCTGTCTATTTTGTCCATATACTGACATGAGTGCAGGTGCAGAAGCAGAGGAGAGCACATCACAGGTGAGACAGACTGGTAGCAAGCCACTCTGGAATTACCCACTGTTTGATTTGAGGTGTTCCTGAACTTAGTTCAGTTCCCGAACTAAGTAGGATTGGTGGGGGGAAGGGGGTGTTTTAGTGCTTCCTCTGCTGTACCCCTCTTTCCACTTATCCAGTGAATCCTTTTGGGCTCTTGGGTGCTGCAAGAAGGAGCAGGATGTGAGTGCTTAGCAGCGCCTTCGAGAAAGAAAAGGGAACTTGCAGCTTGCTGTCCTTCAGCCCTTCTGTCCTTTCCATCTCCTCCACTTTCTCACTTCTGCGGGGGTCACCAGGAGGCAGATATTGCTGCAGTATACCTTTTACTTTTTTACCTGTGTTGTTAATGCCTTGCTTTAGGATTGCATAAAGGCAGAAGTTTGACAGTCCTTTGGCCTGCCTGTCAAAACACCCTGCATTTGGGAAAATAACCAGAGTAACTACTTTTTGGGAAGAGTGGAACTGTAATACAAATAAGTTTATAAATGCCCCTCTTAACAAGGACTGTGGTATAAAGTAGTGTCCACGCAGGTAATCTAGTTACCCTTGTGTTGAGGAAGACTAATAGTTACAGCATGAACTCGCTCACTGACTTGCTGTCTTCTGGGCAAGTCTCTTCACCTGGATGTGGTCTCTGCTGCTTACAGCTGTGGTATTGGGGTGGTAATTGGTAGCTATGGGGCCAAATTAACATCCGTGGAGAGCTTGAAAAGTACTTAGGATAGAGAGTAATGATTTCTGCTTCACTGTTTACTGTTCTCTTAAAGAGTTAGATGACACTCTTAAATTAGTGTTATTTCTGCAGCAGTTGCATTTATGTTGAAGTCTTCATTAGTTTTGAGTTCTTGCAAAAGTAGTTTTTCAGCTAGCAAACAGGTTAGTGGGCTGTCTAGTCTTCCGCTTTCAGCAGTTTCATATAACTCAGCTGTCATCTACAAGGGTAACTTATCTGGTAATAGCAATATTTTGGTCAATATTGCCTCTTGGTTTAGGGAGGGGTCCAATCAAATTGAATTACCTCCCATGTGCTTATGTTTTTTCCACCACTGTCTTAAAACCTTCAAAATTGGGCCTCTCTCTTTGAGTAGGGTTGTTAAGCAGGATTTAACTCCTACCTCTTTGTCTCTTTCAGGAAAGAGTCCTGTAATAGACAGACATGGGCTTTAGACATGGACAGCCTCCACCCTTCATTGCAGGGACCTGTAGGTCCTGTTGAGACTCATTCTGTTAGGTTCTGTACAAACCCAAGAAAATACTGTCCCTGAATTCCTTTGCCAGAGCTGTTGGAAGGAACAGGATAACTTTGGTCTGAAAAAGATATTCAGTTCAGGGACACTATTTTCATGGGTGTGTACAGAGCCTAATAGAACAAATCTCAACCAAACCCATAGGTGGTACTGCAGTGAAGGCAAATAAGCAGGTACAAAAAACCTTCAGCTTAGAAAACACCCCTAATACAAATGCTTCCCTTTGGTTGAGCCAGACCTGCACCCAGCATGGGGAATAAGACCAAAACTAGCTGAAGAGGAGTGTTGGAATCTAGCCTTAAATCCTCAGTGTGTGTCTGTCCCCTCCTTTATTTTCCCCTCCCCACATCTGGTGTCAGTCACTCAGTTTGGACTTGAGGGTTTGTAGGACTCCATTCATGAAAATGCTGATGTCCACTGTCAGCTTGGCTGAAGTTTAGGAGGTTACTGAGGACAATAATGATAAATATATTTAAGTGTGTGCTGGGTGGATGATTAATTATTTACTTCTGAATACCAGATTGTAACTACTGGTATGACATACACAATTTTATACACTAATCCATTGACACAGTCCTCTTGGGAAAACTCTTCCAAGCTACCATAAAATGTTTACATTACAGTAAGGGTTACAAGTAACTCTTTTAGGAGTAGAATTAATTAAGTCTGATTTCTGAGATGTCTGCCTCCCATTATCCAGTGCTTATCCATGTCTTCTGTCTTTTGGGTAAGAAGCAATATGTGTGCTATCATGCACCAGCCAGCATGCTTACTGGCGAGCAAGTATGGGCATGACTGCTAAGCTTAGTACTATATCTTGGTGGCTGTATGGAGTGGACAAGAGACAAGCTTTTTCCTCAGAAAGGTTATTAGAGTCAGTCTTTTCTACTCTGCTGTTTATTTTCATCAAACTTTTAGGAAACTTATGTTTTAGAGACACTTGTTTCTCTATTAAATAAGTCTAAGTAATTGGATTATGGATTTTAAGTTATATGTGGAAGACTCACGTAATGGCATAAATGACATTTTCCATGGGAAGTCATGCAGAAGAAAAGCTATAGGAGACAAACTAAGGTAGGAAACTAGAGCTGCTTGGACTTTTAAGTCAGCCTTGATTCTTCTTGAGCACCTGCTTATGATCAAAATCGTCTCTCCTGTTTGGAGGCCTTTAAAAGCTGGAAGGGAGTAATGACCTTCTGAAGTCCCTTCCAGCCTGAATTAGTCCATGATCTTAGCAGAAACAGGGTTTGAATTATGATAGTCTAGAGCCCCTCTCATGGCTCTACTGATGTCATGGGTTTCATAGCAGAAAGTTTCTCTTCCTCGCGGGGAGCCACCCGATCCTTTTTCTCACTTGGTAGCAAGAAACATTTGGGAATATCAGCAAAAGTTTTTCCTGGGGCAAAAGCAGGGAGTTTCCAGCTGCTTTTTTAATAGCCTGTTGCACTTGAGTTGCTGGGGTAAGCCAGCTGCGCTTCTTTGCATTCATGCACTGCCTTTCTGGGAGTGGTTGCGAGGAGCTCTGCAGAGATGTGAATTTTGGTCACAGGACTGTACTGTGGTGCAGGTTGTTATTCTCAGATTTGTCTTATAGGCTTTATAGATTTCTCTCTTGTTTGTTTTCAATGTACACTGAAATTCTGATGTAATGACCTAATGACAGGATCTGGGGCTGCACCCATAAGACTTTCGTGTTAATCTACCTCTGGATAGGAAATCAGGTTTTTTAGAGTTAAAACACAACTGCCAAAATTTAGAAGCTGTGTCATAAAGAACTGGTCTGTGTTGAGGTGGGCTGATCTGGCAGGTCTGTTCTGTTTCCAGGTTTAATGCTTGGTATGATACTCTGTCCTTAAGATCAATTACCTAAAATTGTCTCAGTTTTGTGTGTTAGAAGTTCAGGGCTGCTTTAAAAGGTTGCAGATCTTGTTTTAGCTTGCTTTTCTGTTTCTCCCTCTGATTTCAGGTGTTAGTTTGGATTCTTATAAGCATTATCTTTTTAAAAAGTTTTCTGAACTGTGAGCAGAATTGCTTGTATTGCCAGTGTTAAGTAATGCTTTAAGGGAAATAGTATTTTTTTTCCACTTGATTGTTTTGACCGCTTGTACTTGAAGACTGATTTGTTCCAGATGTTTGCAATTTTATGCTGGTATATATTTAGACATGCTGTTACAAATCTTGTAGCTTATTTTTCCATTCATTGAAAAGTGTGTTAAATTTATATCCTCTTTATTGATTTAGTGGTTGTGTATCAGAAGATATCGTCATGTGCTGGTTGTCAGACAAGTCTAATGACTCATAAACTTAATTATTTATATGATGGTATTCTTTCTTGATTGCAGAAAATGTATTTTAGTTATTAAAAATACTCTTGTTAAAATCAGGTCAAGCAAAGAGTAAGATTTCAAAATGCAACAACAAAAGTACCAATGTAAGTCAAAATGACAGCGTAAGACTAGCAAATGAAGGCGCTCTGAATATATGCCAAGTACTCTTGATTTTTTTTGTTTGTTTGTTTTGAGCTATTGTGTCGTCGTGGCACAGCTCTGGCTTTGTGCACTGCTTCCATGAATATTAGCAAGCCTTAAAGGGTTCATAAAGAGTTTTAAAAGGAGAAAACTGTGGTAAAAATGTCTGATTCACTTAACGTGTTTGTTTTGCCTGGAGACAGAGTTAAAGTTGTATGAGTACAGGTCATTGGAAACTCCATTCTATTTTATGGATTTTGTTTCTAAGCTTTTAACATGTTATTGTTTTAATAACATTGTTTCCAAGAAATTCATAGACAGGAATGTCGTTTTAGTAGTTCTTTTTTCTTGTCTCTTCCTAAACAGTTCTACTTTTGTTATGGCTCAGATCTAGGAAACTTATGTTAGGTGTAATAGATTCCCAAGTATGGGTGACAAGGAGGCTTCAGATCTAAATGTGTTCCATGGCAGCGTGGTATGAGTTTTTGTGTCTTTCTTAGAGAGGACTTTAGCTGTAAAGTTCTCTGTCTTTTCCTGCTGAAGACCTTCACTTTCAGTTCAGCTCAGCTTGGATGGAGCGACTGCATGGGGGGCTGGATGACAGTTGCTAACAGAAATGTAGTTAAAACTATAAAAGAAGGCTAACCATGATTCTAACCTATGATGGAGTAAAAACTATTCTTTCTAGAAGAGAATCTTCTTCTAAGATCTATAACAAAAGTGTAAATGAGTCTCTGATACTAGAAATGGTAAAAAAAAGAGAAGGGGCTGGAGAGATATACCTCTTGTCTTAGGTTAGACATACAAAGTTTTCATTCTTAATTGACATTGCTGTGCAATTTAAGGAAAGTTTCATATTTACCCTCTACTGTTCATGTCAGAGATGTGGAGCTCTTGGGCAACGTGGGAGTGGACACAGCTATGGAAACATGAATCCTTTGCACATGCAGCAGAAGGCGGTACCATTCAAACTTCTTTAGACATGAGAAGCAAAACAGAGAAGCGGGACTTCAGCCCAATAGGGATTAGTCTTCGACACACTTATTACACCCACACTGACTTTAAATGTCTTAAAGGAACTTGCTCAAGGGAAATAAATTTGGCTACTGATATGAGGATTGTTGTGGATGGTTCTTTGAGAGTATCATCCCTGTGCTCAGCAGCTGTTAAAGAAGATGGGTGCACAAGAGCAAGGAACACCCGTGACATACAAGCATATTCAACAAAAGGAAGGTGTTGGGTGTTTTTGTTCTATTGGTTTGTTTTTTTGGTTTGTTCCCCTCTCCCCACATGGAATTTATTGTAACAGGATGTTGCAGGATCCAAAACTACGACTAGGTTCGCAAAGGGGTTAGACAACCTTCTAGAGGATAGATCTACTGGTTCTCTACCAAACATGAGCGTCTAGATGCAACCACTGCTCAGGAGGTTCTTTGACATCTGACTACTGAAAGCTGGTAAAACATGCTAGGAAATGTTTACACGCTTCATGTCTAAGTTCTTTCTCACCCATTACTGAGTCCTGTGAAACACAACATTGGATTAGCTGGACTTTGGTACATTCTTGTGCTCCTGGGTGTCTCGCTTGGCCGAATCACTCCTGAGTTCTGTCCTGCAAGGAAACCTGAAAGAGCCTAGAGCCTTAGAAGTGAGTAACAGCTCAGTGTTTTGGGTGTCTGATTTGATTTTTCAGAGTAACTTTTTCTGCTGGAGTGATCTGGATTATTGATCTGGAACCAACTTTTCTTCTGTCTGGCTCAGCAGTCCAACTCTTCTTCCCACAATAAGTTGCCCTGGCATCAGCAGTTGTTTAAAGTACATTGAATGTGAAAGAAGGCTGGTGGTGTGGACATTTGCATTAGCTCAGCTTGGGACAGTTTCAACTGCAGTGTAGTTTGTGTGAGTTGACTCCCGTTTCTTACTGGTGGGAATGCATTGCAGAGCTACTCTTATCCCTGTGGTCCCTATTGTCCTTTGTCTTCTGACATTACTGACTCAGCCCCTTCCACATACTCTCCCAAACTGATACCAGAATAATAACCAGTGCTGCTGAAAGATGTTAGTTATTAATTGTCCTGCCAATACTTAAGCAGCTGTTTGAAGACTGGTATTTCTTTGGGCTGTCCAGGGAGTCCATAACCAGAATGATCAGGTCTGGTCAGGCACTGACTCTGGCAAAAAGGGTCTGCCACCCTTATGGTAAGAAGTCTGGGAGGTGGGAGTTAATTTCTTCTCCAGATTGTTTTGGTTTTATCACATTCATTTTTTCTTACATACACATAACATATCAAATCTGTGAATGTTTTTAGGAGCTACCCTATGAACCAACCACGAACTTCCTTTAATCCACAGAGACATTTCCAGAGACACTAAGAGAAACTTCATCTGCCATCTAAATTACCTTCCTGATGACAAGCTAATACTCAGAGCTACCAAGAAAGCAGACCCTCTCTTGTGCACATGTAACTTGAGTGTATCTTGATGGTCTCCCATGGACACCAGAAAAGATTCTGTTGAGAGCATTTTGATTTCTCTGTTTCCTGTTTTCTTGTGAAGCTGTCTTGAGTCCATGAGAAGCTACTACAGCCCCAAAGTCCACAGTTTTTCTTTCTGAACACTGTTCCCAACCACAATCTGGCACACTGGTCATTTTTTTATTTTTTGGCACACTGGTTGTTTTTTATTCTCCTTCAAAGTCTGGATGCTGCTGATAGATTTGACCAAAGCAAATGGGGCTAGCTGAGCCTTAAACTAATTTGCTGATCTAAGAATAAACTTGTTCAAAGCAACCATTTATTACCTCATGGCCTCTGTGGATTGTGTATCATGAGATCTTCCAACTGTACTTGTGGGGGGGAAGTAGCCAAGGAGCTTCCAGAAGTTGAGAGGCTGGCAAGAGGGGATGGAAGCCCTGCTCCTTTCAGCTGACGGGGATTCCTTGGGGAGGGAATTGTGATGGAGGAGGTGAATTTAATCCTCCTCACAAAGTGCTTCTGTCATATTCTTCTTTGTCACATGGATAACACCTTTTGGAAGAAGAAAAAGCAAAAGACAAACCACCATAGCCAGAAGCATGAAACCTTTGAAAGCCAAGGCCGTATTCTGCAATGAAAACAAGGCAGGCTCTTGTACAGAGCCCTAACCTGTTTTATTGCTTGTTTATCTGTTCCCTGTTGCTGTAGTATCTGAACAGTAAATGCCCTATTCTCTAACCTAAATAGATTAAATGACAAGTGTCATGCTCTGTGAAGCCAAAGAGAAATTACCTGCTGAAGGCTGTCTACCCCCTTTTGGTTTTGTGTTTGTGTGTGTTTTATTTGTTTTTTGTTTTTTTTTTTCCTAAATGAAAGCACAATACAGTAAATTATGAAATGGATCATTGAGATAGCTGTGGCACTTCTGTAAAAGCCAGTTTGACCTGCTTCGACCACCTGACTCTGGTGCACAACTTCACTTTCTTCTTCTCTGCCCCTTCTTCCAGCTGAAGGACCTATCAGCTGGAGAGCAGCGTGAGTGGGACAGGCTGTGCCTGAGAGCCCCCGGCTGTGGATAGATGGCAGCACAGCGGAGCTTTTTCTCCCTAAACAGGTGCTCAGCCTCTGCGGATGAGGCAAGTTAAGGTGGCAAAAGCACTCCACTGTTTTGCACCTGAATTTGGATGCTTGCCAGGAGACCAATGCTACTGAGAGTGTCTGCCATGCTCCAAGTAGCTGTTCTGGCAGACTTGGAAGTAGAGTTGTGCTCCCTTTTCTGAAAGGACCTCCTCAGGGAATGGGGTGAGGTACAAGAGGTTTCACTAGACAGGTAATCACAGTGAGGCATCACTTCCAAAACAGCTACGTGATGGGACAGCCTAAATCCCATTGATATGTCCATGCTACAAAACTGCTTTCTAATATTTTGCTTTGGACTTCTTGATGTTTCAGAAACTTATGATGAAATCTGAACAGGCAGTAATCACTCTCGTTAATCTTATGAATCCTGAAACCAGCTGTGTTTTCAGTGTTGTCTACTCCAGTTGCATAGATATAAGATTTCTCTCTTTTTTTTTTTTTTTTTTTTGAAGGTAAGGAATGAAGAAGACTTTATTAAGAAACTGGACTGCAGTCCTGACCAGCATCTAAAGGTAGTGTCCATCTTTGGGAACACAGGGGATGGCAAGTCTCACACCCTTAACCACACTTTCTTCTATGGCCGGGAAGTCTTCAAGACGTCTCCAGCCCAAGAGTCTTGCACAGTTGGAGTCTGGGCAGCCTATGACCCTGTCCGCAAAGTGGTGGTAATTGATACAGAAGGCCTCCTGGGGGCCACTGTGAACCTGAGCCAGAGAACACGGCTGCTGCTGAAGGTCCTGGCCATCTCTGACCTTGTCATCTACCGTACTCGTGCTGACAGGCTCCACAATGATCTCTTCAAATTCCTTGGTGATGCCTCGGAGGCTTATTTAAAACATTTCACCAAGGAGCTAAAAGCTACCACAGCCCGCTGTGGCCTAGATGTTCCTCTGTCAACTTTGGGTCCAGGTGTCATCATCTTTCACGAGACTGTGTACACCAAGCTACTGGGCTCTGGTGAGTAGGCAGTAAGAAACTGAATTACAGTGTGCTAAATGTTATCTATAAATTATCAGGTTGCATTGAATATTCAGTGTTCCTTACTACCATGTAGAAGATGTGGTTTGGGTTTTGCTCTCGCTTGTTCCAGTCTGGGAGCCAGGCTATGGAAATAGCAGAGCATTCGCTGATGGCAATCTGACTACCCCAGATCAGCTAGAATAATCCTCTTAGCCAGCTGGACATCGGTACTGACTAGTCATGATGTGACTTCTGCCAGCCGTAGGAGGGGTCATCGTGCAAGATCATGAGCATGGGTGATATGGCAGGCGAAGGTGAAAACTGAGACACCCTGTGATTTTGGCAGGGATATACGGGATCCTGTTGCAAAAAAATAAAATAAAACTGTATGTAGAAAGTAGGATGGGCAAGAATAATGAAACTGATGAACTTGAATACTCACAGTACCCTCATTCTACTATTTTAAATTCTGTGGACCAATGTCGCTCTGAGGCTGGTGTGAAGTTGGGACTGAAGTTGTGGTGGCACAGGGCTGATGGTTTAACACCACTTTTCTCTGTGCAAGTATCCGATACGGCCAAAGCACCAGGCCCGGTACACTATTATTTCCATTGCTTTCAGTGTTCTTCACTTTCAAGTCTTTCAACTTGGCTCGTGTTGTACTGGATTATGGATATTTAAATTGTGTACTTTATTTGTATGTCTGAGTGAAATGCACTGTCCTATGGAAGTCGAGGCACATTTTGGTTTTGACTATAAAGGGATGTGATTTTCTTCTCCTGGCCCTATTTTTTTCCATATTTCAAAAGGCATGATGAAACCTTTCTTCATTCTGTCAATTTCTGATGCTTTGATCAGCAAGAGCCCTAACGAATTGGGCTGCAGCGGCTGAGGCTCAGTCCTGCTGTCTGTGAACATCCGAGAGTCTTCTGCTGTGTAATACCACAGCAGCTCCCTGCTGGCCCACATTCTCATTTTGACTTTTCTAACCAGTGAGGTCTTGAGCTAGTAGAAGAACTTGGCATTCTTTCTGGTTATTATTAGAGTGCTGCCTTAATTACTTTTAACTTACCTGCCAAGGCAGTTCCTTTTCTTACATACCAATTTGCTCATCAGCAATTTAGAGTTTCATATAGTTGTTGAAATTTGCTGTTTCAGCAGGTCAGATTTAGTGACCCATAATGGTAGTTGCACCTGTGTGCAAAGTCAGGGTAGTAAAAAAATTATATTTTTATGATCGCTTCTGATCATGGTAGGAATAGGAAAGAAACCTCTTAGCAGGTGGATTTGCAGCAAGCTGTAACCACCTGTCTCGATGGATAATTGAGATAAGTGAGTTTAGGGCAAGGAAGAAGGGGCCTGCCTTATTCTGAAATGTACAGCAGGTACTTGGAAGCAGGCAGAAGAATGTGGTCAGCTCTGTGGAGTTTGACCTGATGTGGCCAGTGCTGAAGTGCTTCGCTGTGTACAAAGGGTTGATAGAGGCTTGGTCTTCCTTGCTACAGGGTTGGCATGGAGAATAAGTAGCCCATGTAAAGTTCACGTCCTCCACTTATCAGGTGCTACAACCAAGTTATGGTCTGGTGAGAAGAGCTAGCAAGTGTGCTGACATGGAGTTTCCTTATATTATGTCACAAATTGCTTCTTATTCTGAGTATCTGTATTTCCAAATCTAGATGTTTCTGGTTTTACCTGTCGTACTTGGTTTTAGAATCTAAAGCTGCGTATCAAAAAACAGAGGCTGCTTTTGGGAACAGTTTATTTCTTTTCCTACTCGTGAAATATAATAAGTGCATTCCCGATGTATTAGAAGTTTTAATTAGAAAAACTAGCACTGTGTTGCATGTGAAAGCACTGTGCAATTTAAATATTATTTTAAACAATCAGTTGTTTATATACTTGCTGATACTCTTATATATAGATCATCCTTCTGAGGTTCCTGAGAAGCTCATTCAGGATCGGTTTCGGAAGCTAAGCTGTTTTCCTGAGGCTTTCAGCTCAATCCATTACAAGGGAACAAGGACATACAATCCTCCAACAGATTTCTCTGGACTTAGGCGAGCTGTGGAGCAGCAGCTGGAGAACAATACCACTCGGTCACCTAGACAGCCTGGGGTTATCTACAAAGCACTAAAAGTAAGTGGAGATGAATTAATTACAATCTTTATTTGTATCGCTGTTGCTAGTAACTGTCAGTTGCAGCTAATAAAGGTAGAGCACGTGAACCAGTGATGAACACTTGCAGATATCTGGAGATTAAGCAAGTCTTCCATGAAGACGACGATTTTTGTGTAACAGCCAGGTAGGCTGGGTAGTTTTTTTACTTTAAAACAAACAAACACCTTAGCAAAGACCCCGAAAGGTCAAGAAAAGTTGAAGAGCAGAACAGAGCAAAATCAAAAAACTGAGCCAGGAAGAAACTGGGGAAGACTGGGGAAGAAAAAAATAACTGATGTTGTGACTGACAAGCACTTAATGACAGTGATTTATGAAGAGGAGGCCCAGGAGGAGTTATTGGTGAAATTCCTAAGGGTGGCCTCAGCACAAGGGGAGGGGAATGCGAGAGACTTGGAGGGAGTTAATGGTTGGCAAAACCTAGCACTGAGTGTAGTGTAACCCAAGGGCTAGGAGGCAAAAAAGAGGAAGGAGATGTGTTGGTAAGCTAGCAAACAAGATGGGATCAAGCCAAATGATGTATCATTTCGGAGGTGCAGCATCAGATCAGAAGGCTGATGAAAAGGAATTAGAGAGAGCCACTGGTGATTTTCTTAAAGGTTCACCTTGTGAGGATGTCAGAGGGATTTTCTGGTCTTCAAATTTGCAGCCTATCCTACAAGTTTCCACACATTGCTACCACTACATGATTAGCACCATATTTTCATTGGCCTGAAGAGCACGCTGTCATCAGGGAGGGGCAGGCAGAGCTGGGGCATATCTTCAGAAGAAGGTAGTGTTAGCAGTCTTTTCTGATGGTAGTCACAGCTGTTGGAACAGATAATTCCAGCTACTCTGTATTTGGGGTAGCTGAAGCTCAGAAGGAAGTGCCAGGGTGGCATGTACACAGTTCCTTGCATTAGGGAACAGACGGGCAGCAAGGAGAAAACAGCTAGAGTGGTTAATTCAAGTTTAATTTCTAGGACTTTATTGCAATAATCAGGTAATGCAGTTTCAGATATAGCTGCTAGTATACTTAAATTCATGTCCAGTAAAGTGGTTGCTGTGTTCAGATCACTACTGACTACAAATTAACATTTTTTGCTTCACTTCCTAGAAGCCTAGGGGCTTGCTAAAGATCTATGTCCATCTCCTCTAACTTTTGAATCCATTAGCCAGTATCAGTCAAGCTTGAAAGAGATCTTAAAGATAATTTCTTTGAAATTCTGTGAAATCAGATGTTTATGTAGAGATCTTATCTGAGAGAAGCTGTGGTGAGAGATATACCTGTCTGTGTATATGCAGTCAACCCTTGTTAGACAGCAGAGATGCTCCCCTCTCTACTCCCTGGGAGGGGAGAGGGAGGAAGAGAAAGAAAGGCAGCCACTATAGTTACCTCAGCTGTAGGAAGAGTTTCAGTTAGACCTTATGCCTTCAAAGATGTCCATCAAGAAAATCCCTAACCATCTGCTTTGTTCCGGTGCTTACTCTTTTTTTTTTTTTTTAACGTAACACCCAAAAGAGCTAAGAAGTTAAGTGTACCAAGGCTAAGGACTGACTTGATATGAGAACAGATGCTCCCAGGAAAGGGAACAAATCCCTTTGTGTCAGTCTTGCAGTTTCACCAGAGAAGAGCAATTGTTCAAAGGGCCAGAGGAAAGCTCGGGGCAGCACTTTCTGAGCTGAGGGGTAAAGAATGTGTCCTCACGTACTGTGAGAAATGACTCTTTGAGTTTTCTTCTAGAGGTTTCTAGAATGCAAAGTCCTTTTAGCAAGCACCCTGCTATTTTGGGTGTGGGTTGTATGCACAGAGGTGGATGCAATCTTCTACCAGCCATTTCTGCTATAAAATTCAAAGTACGGGCAGGAGGAGAGGAGAAGAGTTAAGTATCTTGTAAGTATTCAGGTCACTTCCATACAAGTGCAAGATTGTATTCTTGCTTGGTTTCTAATCCTTGTCTTGGTTTCCAGGTTAATAAGACATTATTTGTTAGCTGTATACTCTCTCTCTGCCTCTCCCTCCAGTAGAGGAACCCATGCTTTTGCTTGCAAAAGCTTTCGTAAAATGTTTACATTGCTCTCAGTCCCTTACCAGTTCATTCTTTTCTGTTTGACAGGCTCTAAGTGACCGGTTCAGTGGGGAGATCCCTGATGATCAGATGGCTCACAGCTCTTTCTTTCCAGATGAATATTTCACATGCTCCTCTGTGTGCCTCAGCTGTGGGTAAGTAGATGAGAAATGCACCCTCATCGTTCTAGCAGATAGTGCTGCCCTGGTCTGCAGCCATAGAACGTAAAGTTTCTGTGACATCTTGACACCTGACATCACCTGTCATCATCTAGTACTTCCAGGCAGAATTTGCTTGAAATTCAACTCTTAAGTGAATTGGGTGGCTGTTATTGCTGCATCCCAGCTGGATGCATGGTCTTTGCCTACTCTATTTTTGTGTATGGCTACAAACCTGTTATGCTCATATCTTCTCCCTGATGCACACAGGGCAGGAAGAAAGGAGTGTCTAAAGAAATCCCCCAAAATTTCCTATGATGATTTTTTCTGCCATTTTTATTACCTAAACAGTATAAACAATCCTAAAGCGCACATCATCATGGGCCTGGGCTGTGTTCAGTGACTAGATCTAAGTGGAGCCCCAGGTTTGATTAGAGGCTCGCCTCATAGCTCTCTGGGAAGAGCCCAAAGATTGAGCCTGGAAGGGCAGTAGGTGGCAGTCAGTGCTTTGAGTCTGCGAGGTACAATAGCAGCATGATGTTATGGTTGATTATGCTTCTGGAAACATTTTCTCTCAAATGTGATACAGTGCTATGTTCCTGCTCTTTTATGCTCTAGAGACTTTCACTGCAGCCCCTTGCAAAGGCTGCAGTGTTAACTCTGTCCTGGTCAATTTCCAAACTTGGTTAGTCCTTCCTAAAATTCTCTGTGAAATTTAAATTGTCTACAGTGATCATTTCCCGCACTGAACTGTGGTGTGTTGCTGCTTTGTACTGTGAAACAGTTGCTACACCTCCTTCCAAAGAGCCTGCTTTTCAGTGATAAATGATGTCGTTGCTGTACGTACAGTTGTGAAAATGGTTTGGGGTTACAATGCCTATACAAATGCAAGATAGTAACATCAGTGAACTCTTGGTGACGTCTGTCCTGTATCTAACAGCATCAGCTCATCGTTTGCTTTTGCATACTCAGGTGTGGCTGTAAGAAGAGCATGAACCATGCAAAGGAAGGAGTCCCTCATGAATCCAAAAGTCGATGCAGATATTCTCACCAGTATGATAACAGAGTCTACACTTGCAAGGTGAGTAGTGACACAAGGACAAGGTCTGAAGAATGGAGAAGGAAAGGATGGCCCAATAAATGAGGAATATCATAGGCATGTGCCTGTTTTCTTGCATTTTTTCAAATGGCGGAGGTGCTCATGGCCTTGACAGGAAAAATTGATCCCTACTGAACTTGTATTTTTGCTTGGAGAGGTCATCAGCTCTGTGTGCTCTGTGTCATTTGCTAGCTAAATTGTGAACCCAGCTGCTCTCAACCTGGGTGATGTTGACCTTCTGCACACTTGATGTGGTTACTCTTCTTATTTGATTATGCCCATTGCTTGGTATTAGCCAATTTTTCTGAAGGATGTGTGCAGGAGACAGGAAAATTTTCAGCTACCATCATGGTTTTTATTGTTGTAGAAATATTTCCCTGATGTCATTACTGATAGTGGGTTTGGTTTTGTGTTATTTTTAAATCAGTTCTGATGAGTGCTCTCCTTTGCTGTGGAGACCACTGTATGCCAATTATATGCATTATGTGGCCAAACAGGTGCAAGACCTGGAGTCTGGGATTCCCAAGAATGGAGTTTTAATTGAGCCTTTGTGTTACAGGCCTGTTACGAACGAGGGATGGAGGTCAGTGTCGTGCCAAAAACCTCTGCTTCCACTGACTCCCCTTGGCTGGGCCTTGCCAAGTATGCCTGGTCAGGGTGAGTACTGCAGCTAAGATATCTCTGCTCTCTGTTGCCTCTACGCTGCCTGGTGCACTGGACTTCCAGTATCTCACTGAGGTAACCCATCTTCCTCTTCTGCAGATACGTGATTGAGTGTCCCAACTGTGGGGTGGTGTACCGCAGCCGACAGTACTGGTTTGGCAACCAAGATCCTGTGAACACTGTAGTGAGGACAGAAATTGAGCATGTCTGGCCAGGGGTAAGTCTGGTTGCTGGATAGTCTTTGTGTATGTGTGCAGCCATCCACATGTTTATGTTGGTTCTTCTGGACATTGATGGAGAAAATGGGTTGACTTTCATTAGAGCTGGTCTCTATCTCTGCTGTTTAAAAGAACCTTTGCAAGGGCTTTCAGTCATCTTTTGGCTATCTCTGAAATGGCTAAGTTGCCAGTTTATGAACACTTTCTGTGAATGATACACCATTAAAACCTACCTGTGTTTCAAAGCAGGGCTGGTGAATTTTTTCTCATGCTTGCCCTCCAGTTTAACAGGAGCAGTGGGTTGCAGAGCCATCTGCTTCTAAAAAAATGAGGTTTCCCTGTTTTTATTCTCAAATGAATATCCATTTCATTCCAGACTGATGGATTTCTGAAAGACAACAACAATGCAGCCCAGCGTTTGTTGGATGGGATGAATTTTATGGCACAATCAGTATCTGAACTTAGCCTGGGACCCACAAAAGCTGTGACCTCCTGGTTGACAGACCAGATTGCCCCAGCTTACTGGAGACCCAACTCTCAGATCCTGGTAAATAGCAGCTGCTGTAGAGAAAAGCTTTGCATAGCTAAGAACCCTTTCCCTCACCTTTTAAGTAATATAGTATTTTGCAGATTCCAAATGCTTCTTGTCTTATTTCAGCAAGCCCTTCTGCTATTTTGAGAAAACTGAAATGCTTTCAGCTCTTCCCATTCTTGACTCAGCCAGAGATTCTGCCCAGCCCTGCTAAAGAGACTGTTTCCTCTCTACTTTTCGTGACCTCCTCTCTCAGCAGTATCACAGAAAATCCTGGCTTGCATGAACTTGCTCTTCAAAGCAAAGAATCAACATCTTAAATCTGGCTACTGCAGTTGATAATACTGTTTTTATAGGTGCAGAGATTAAACTCTGGTTTCATACCTGATGCAAAAAGCTGGCCCCAACAATTCAGCTAGAAAAGGATTCACTGTGTCTTGCAGCAAACAGATACTTCTTCAATGATAACTGCCTTCTGAATTCATACCCCCCACAGAGATCAAATAGCCACCGTTCAGCCCTGCATGATGTGGCTGTAATTATTTGAGATTGTGAATGAAGGGATCATAGCAATCTATTGGCTTAACCACTGTCCATCTACCTGTCTCAATCACTTCCCTAGGGTAAAGTTATGGGACTGGTAGCACCCAAGTCTTGGGTGCAACTATATTTTTCACAATTTCAGTCTGAGTCTTGCCATCCTGGGATTCTGCGCTCTATTTTTCTATTCAGGAAGATCAAACTAACAGTTTTTCTTTCTTTGTTGTTCTGATTAGAGTTGTAATAAGTGCAACACGCCTTTTAAAGATAACGACACTAAACATCACTGCCGGGCCTGTGGAGAGGGCTTCTGTGACGGCTGTTCTTCCAAGACCCGTCCAGTGCCGGAGCGAGGCTGGGGACCAGCACCAGTGCGTGTGTGTGACAACTGCTATGAAAACAGGGGCATCCAGTTAGGTAATTTTGAGTTGATTGTGACAGAATTATCCCTGGGCAATAGTCTGAAGCCTTAGTCCCTGGCTTCTGGATCACAACCATTCCCACTGGGTGTAGACATTGTTCAAACTGGGCTTTGCACAGAGTTTTTAGTAGGGAAGCTCAAGAGCTCAATGTCTTTTGGCAGGAGGATGACTCTTGAAATGAGCTACCAGATATCTGACACGCTGACAAAATTATTTTCTAACTGGATCTTTATTTTTCCAGCACCTGCTGATGGTGTGGAGCTAGCATCAGAGCAGGGATGCTGCTGTTTCAGCAGACTGGGTATTTTGTCCATTATTGCTGAAATGGAAGTAAAAACTCTGCAATCCAAGATTGGAGATGTGGGAGATAAAGGCTGAGGAGAGGCTCCAAGCTGCCTTTTGGGTTTGCTGCTGGTTTTTGCTAATGTGAATTAACTGAAACTTGGCAGAAATTGTGCTGGACTTAAGTGTTGAAACCTTTACTCTTGTGTCACGCAGATGTGGCTGAGCTGCCTTCAGATGAGGAAGGGGGGACACTTATTGCCAGGAAGGTGGGGGAAGCTGTGCAGAACACTCTTGGAGCAGTGGTGACAGCCATGGACATTCCCTTAGGTGAGCTCTGTTCTCTTCCGATGGAATTTTTTTGTTTAGAGGCATTTATGTTTTCACAGAGCAAAACCTCTGATTAAACTTCAAGAATTTTTGTGACAGGCTGGCACCTCCGCTATGATACCACTGTTGGTTGAGCATTCTACAGCTCCCTGCACCTCTCTCACTTGATGTTTCCTTGGTTTTCAGCACATTGTTTCTGCAGTTCATACCTTCTTTTTTCTCCCTGTCATGCAAATCTGTGTGCACCAAGCTGTGGGTGATTCACGCTCCCCTGATGCATCACTGCAGTGACCTGCCAGATGGAGTTCCCTAAAGACTGGCCAATTAGGAAGCATTTTATCAGGTCTGGTTTTCTTCCAGAGATGCTGAGTGCCTTTTAAGTGTGTTCATGGATACTGCTGGCACTTGGTACTTCTGCAAGGGAGGGCTGAGAATCTGAAGCTGTCCAGGTTGGTAATGACAGGAAAGTAGTCAGTAATGTGATCTTTAATGGTGAGCTTAGTACAGTGAAAGTTTGCTGCTCTTTCATGTGCTGGGTAGTAGTTCAGATATGTCAGCAAACACTTTGCATTTGAATCGTCTGTTATTGGACCTGACTTCCTACTCATTGCCCAGATCATCGTTCCACTGCTTTGCCTACAGCATGTCCTGCCATCACCCTTTGTGGGTGTTGTTGTCTGACTCAATGAAAGGAAGAATAAATCCCTTTCTCAGTTCAGACAGTACATGTGTTTTTGAATGTTTGGTTTGGTGACTGTGGTTTTTTTGGCCACAGTTGAAACTGAATGTAGGGAAAGGCAAGTGTCTCAGCCTCTGGAAGAGTCTGAGTAACGGAAGATGCCACCATTTAAGGAGAAACAATCTGTCCCTTTGAAGAGAGGCAGAATGTGGGAGAATGGCAGAATGGCCTAAATGGCTACCCGTTGCACTGAAGTATTCTGTCAGTAGATCTTCTTCCCTTTAGTGGCAGTGGTGTGACTTGCAGTGTGTACTTCCACTGGAGTACATTCTTGACATGCTCATGTTCACAGATTATTTTCTTCTCCCTCTTTCTCATCCCCCCACCTCACTTCCTCCATAGGTCTGGTAAAAGATGCTGCCCGACCTGCATACTGGGTACCAGACCATGAAATCCTGCACTGCCACAACTGCCGGAAAGAATTCAGTATCAAACTCTCCAAACATCACTGTCGGGCCTGTGGCCAGGGATTCTGTGATGAATGCTCACACGACCGCAGAGCGGTTCCCTCTCGTGGATGGGATCACCCAGTCCGAGTTTGCTTTAACTGCAATAAAAAGCCTGGTGACCTTTAACCCCAGGCTCTTCTCCAGATCTCTGCAATTCCTTATGTTCTCAGGGTTACAAATGAAAATATCTGGTCTCCCTTTCACCTCTTAACCTGTTGCAGCCAGAGTGCATGCTTCCAGTTTCTGGCCTCCTCTTGTGTTATATCCATCTTGGAACACTGGGAATGAGCTTACATTCAGCCTCTAGGTTTTAATTTCAAAATAACTGGGGAAGGGAGGGAGCTCCCTTGTAAATGAGCAAACCAAAATCCAGTGTATTTTATTCCAATTAAAAAAAAAATATATCTATATATATATCTATGTATAATTTAGTATATTAACAACGCGGTTGGCTAATGAAGCTTTGAGTATTCCTAGTTCAAATGATGGATGGTGTTGTTCCTTACTATATTGGATCAGACTTATGGCCTTCTGATTCTTCTTTTGGAATGTCTTGCTGATCACGATGTCCTGTGAGGAAGGTTGGGACTCTGTGTTGCCAGGAAATCTCCAATGTTGATGTATGAATTACACCTGGTAATTCAACCAACCCTACATCTGGAGGTGCTGTACTTCTGGCCGTGGAAAATTAAACTCAGATTCATTAGCAAGTTTGTTTGAACTGTGATATGAGCAGTGGTCTTGCGGTGCAAGAGCTATCAAGTTGAAACAGACCGCCTGGTAGAGACCAGTAGCTCTCTGAAAGGTAAAGCAAATCATATGGCACAAGGCAAAGCATTCTGATTTTGCCGTTTCGACTTCAATACCAGATCAAAAGGTAGCAGGGTCTTGCTTTCCCTGACAATGTTCTCGTGTACTCAGGTTTTCTTCAAGTTTCTCTGCCAGCTTGTTTCAGTTAGAAGTCTTGTCCAGAGCAGAACAAGAGAACACATTATGTAGGCAATTCTGAAATATGAAGTTTGAGTTGTTTGGGTTGTGATGACTTTTCTTTTCCCCCCACTTTTTAAGTGATCTCGGAGTCTCTGGAGCCTCTGTGTTCTCAGACGTGGTTGCATAGAAACTGCACAGATTTGACTTATGTTTTTTCTAATAATATGAACTTAAAAATCCACCTGGAAAATGGGAACCTTTCTTCTTTGCTCCTAGCAACTGGCACTCGCTGGACTTCATCCTTTTATTAAAGGACCGCAATGAATTCACTGATTTTATTATCAAAACCACCACTTAACCTAACTAATACTGTCTTGTACTGTGGATTTGTGGTTCCAGTTATAAGAAGTAAGAGACCATTGTGGATTGAACTGCCTAAAATTCTCCCTTCTTGGCTTACATAGACAAGAATTCTTCCACCATATGAGAGTTGTCTCCTCTTGGAGTGGCTGGACTTTGATTCAATGTCCTGGAACTGTGGTATTTTTTTCCCCAGCTTATTAAATGTGCTCTTGTGTAGATGAGTGCCCAACACCCTGTTTCTGGACTGTATTATTAAATTAACTGCTATAAAAAAAACTATCTTCTGAACAAGTGTACTGACTTTTTCCTTGTAGCAAGCGGTTCTCACTTTGTCTCTGAAAGAACATACTCACAAAGTGATTGCCCCTTCGCAACTACATCCAGCCTACACACGGAAATAGACTTGGAAGACGTTCCAGGACACCTTCGGTACTGGCTGAGTTTACCAGGGACTGTCTAATGTTTTTGTAAGCAAAGTCTGCCATAAACTGACAGTTGCCCAAGGGAGGGCACAAGTAGGTAGAAATCCTCTCTTAAAAGACATTGTGCACATCCAGCATAATTCTGTGCTTCAAAGTATTTTTATTTTTTTAATGAGTGAGCAATGTGTTCTTGGTTTGTAGGCTGTGCCCTGTGTGCTGTTTATGCATGTAGCTTTACTACCATGTTAATGCACAAAGAGAAAGCAGCCATGACATTCCTTGTATAAAATCTTTGGCATCTGTTTCAACAACTTGTCTGATTTTTTTTTCCTTGTCACAGCCAAAATTACTACTCAGTCAAAGAGAAAATATTGTCTAAACATTTTTGGTATATATGTGATCTTAGTAACTTAGCAACCCGTCAATATGCAGAGTCCATTCTTGATTGATTATCCTGGAGCTGAATCGTTTATGCTGTTGCTCAACAAAGCAAAATCTTATGTGATGCTTAAAGTGCAGCAGGCTTGGCGTTACTCTTTCTGGACAACGTTGAGAGGATTATTTGAGTTCTCTGTTTTCCAAACTGGAAAAAATATCTGTAAGGTTTAAGTTCACTGCTGTTTTCTGTATGCAAGAACTTTTGTTTTTTTCTGATGGTATTGGGTGCTGTGAGTTCGCAGAGTATAGAATATGGTTATTAAATGGATTAGCTATTTAAAGGGGATAGATGCCTATTTTAGCAGAGCCCAATGCTGTTTGGTATTAACACATTAGGATTCAGTAAACAAAAGGGCTCTGAACAATGTCTGTGGACAGAAAGCTCTACAGGAAACTTAAATGAAGGAAATAGAAATCCTGAAAAAAATCATTAGAGCAAGTAACATGGGAGCATCTTGTGCTTGGGGTGGGACTGTCAGCCTGAAGACAAGGGTTAATCCTAGCAGTAGAAACCTGTGAGAGTTTTATTCCTAAACTCTTAGGAGAGATGCTTCACATGTGGAGGTATTGGTAGCATCTAACCAGAGGGAGTCTTTGCAAAACCTGTCAGCAGTTAACAGCAACCTCGCTGGAGCTCTGCAAAAGCCCAAACTGTGTTTCCTAATGACAGGTCTGACACTCTAATGCAACTCCTGTGCGAAGAAGTCTTGTTTATCTACAAGGGCAGGGATAGGAGGGGACTGTTTTCCAGGAAATTTCCAGAAGATCACTATGTGTGTTTTATTGAAGACAAATTACTTACCAACTGGTCTCAGATGTGGCACGATAAAAGCATGTTCTGAGTTGCAGAATGAATCATAGAATCATAGAATCATAGAATTGTTAAGGTTGGAAAAGACCCTTAGGATCATCAGGTCCAACCATTAACCTACCACCGCCAAGTCCACCACTAAACCATGTCCTCAAGTACTGCATCTACCCGTCTTTTAAATACCTCCAGGGATGGGGACTCAACCGCTTCCCTGGGCAACCTGTTCCAGTGCCTGACCACTCTTTCAGTGAAGAAGTTTTTCCTAAAATCCAACCTAAACTTTCCCTGGCGCAGCTTGAGGCCATTTCCTCTCATCCTATCGCTTGTTACTGGGGTGAAGAGACCGACCCCCACCTCTCTACAACCTCCTTTCAGGTAGTTGTAGAGGGCAATAAGGTCTACCCTCAGCCTCCTCTTCTCCAAACTAAACAACCCCAGCTCCCTCAGCCGCTCCTCAGAAGACTTGTTCTCTAGACCCTTCACCAACCTCGTTGCCCTTCTCTGGACACGCTCCAGCACCTCGATGTCCTTCTTGAAGTGAGGGGCCCAAAACTGGACACGGTACTCGAGGTGCGGCCTCACCAGTGCCGAATACAGGGGCACTATCACCTCCCTGGTCCTGCTGGCCACGCTATTCCTGATACAAGCCAGGATGCCATTGGCCCTCTTGGCCACCTGGGCACACTGCTGGCTCATGTTTAGGCGGCTGTCAACCATTACCCCCAGGTCCTTTTCAGCCAGGCTGCTTTCCAGCCACTCCTCCCCAAGCCGGTAGCGTTGCCTGGGGTTGTTGTGACCCAAGTGCAGGACCCGGCACTTGGCCTTGTTGAACCTCATACAGTTGGCCCCAGCCCAACAATCCAGCCTGTCCAGGTCCCTCTGCAGGGCCTTCCTACCCTCCAGCAGATCGACACTCCCACCCAACTTGGTGTCATCTGCAAACTTACTGAGGGTGCACTCAATCCCCTCATCCAGATCGTCGATAAAGATATTGAACAGGACCAGCCCCAACACTGAGCCCTGGGGAACACCACTCATGACCGGTCACCAGCTGGATTTGGCTCCATTCACCACAACTCTCTGGGCTCGGCCATCCAGCCAGTTTTTAACCCAGCGCAGAGTGCACTTGTCCAAGCCGTGAGCAGCCAGCTTCTGCAGGAGAATGCTGTGGGAGACGGTGTCAAAGGCCTTACTGAAGTCCAAGTAGACAACATCCACAGCCTTCCCCTCATCCACTAAGCGGGTCACCTTGTCATAGAAGGAGACCAGGTTAGTGAAGCAGGACCTGCCTTTCATAAACCCATGCTGGCTGAGCCTGATCCCCCGGTTGTCCCGCACATGACGCAAAATGGCACTCAGGATGATCTGTTCCATGACCTTCCCCGGCACCGAGGTCAGGCTGACAGGCCTGTAGTTCCCTGGATCCTCCTTCCGACCCTTCTTGTAGATGGGTGTCACGTTAGCTAGCTTCCAGTCATCTGGGACCTCCCCGGTTGACCAGGACTGCTGGTAAATGATGGAGAGTGGCTTGGCAAGCTCCTCCGCCAGCTCCCTCAGTATCCTCGGGTGGATCCCGTCTGGCCCCATAGACTTGTGGGCATCCAGGTGGAGGAGCAGGTCGGTGACTGCCACCTCTTCGACAGTTGGGACTACATTCTGTGTCCTATCTCCATCTCCCAGCTCAGGGGCATGAAAACCTTGAGGATGATCAGTCTGACTATTAAAGACTGAGGCAAAGAAGGCATTAAGTACCTCAGCCTTCTCCTCATCCTTCGTGGCCAGGTTTCCCTCTGCATCCAACAAAGGAGGGAGATTCTCCTTAGCCCTCCTTTTGTCGCTGATATACTTGTAGAAACATTTTTTGTTGTCCTTGACAGCAGTGGCCAGTTTAAGTTCTAGCTGGGCCTTCACCTTTCTAATCTTTTCCCTGCATAACCTCACCACATCCTTATAGTCCCCCTGAGTCACCTGCCCCTTCTTCTAAAGGTGGTAGGTTCTCCTTTTCTTCCTGAGCTCCAGACAGAGCTCTCTGTTCAGCCAGGCTGGTCTTCTCCCCGACCTGCTTGACTTGCGGCACATGGGGACAGCCTGCTCCTGTGCCTTTAAGACTTCCCTCTTGAATAACATCCAGCCTTCCTGGACTCCTTTGCCCTTCAGGACTGCCTCCCAAGGGACTCTGTCAACCAGACTCCTAAACAGGCCAAAGTCTGCTCTTCTGAAGTTTAGAGTTGTGGTTTTGCTGGCCCCCCTCCTTATTTCTCCACGAATCGAAAACTCTACCATTTCGTGATCGCTGTGCCCAAGACAGCCTCCGACCACCACATCACCCACCAGGCCTTCTCTGTTCGTGAACAGCAGGTCCAGCGGGGCACCTCCCCTGGTTGGCTCGCTTACCAGCTGCGTCAGGAAGTTATCCTCCACGCACTCCAGGAACCTCCTAGACTGCTTTCTCTCTGCCGTGTTGTATTTCCAGCAGATATCTGGTAAGTTGAAGTCTCCCACAAGAACAAGGGTTAGAGACTCTGAGACTTCAGCCAGCCGCTTGTAAAAAACTTCATCTGCTTCCTCATCCTGGTTGGGTGGTCTATAACAGACTCCCATCAGGATATCTCCCTTGTTGGCCTTTCCCCTGATCTTTACCCATAAGCACTCAACCTTGTCGTTACCTTTGTTAAGCTCAAGACAGTCAAAACACTCTCTGACGTACAAGGCTACCCTGCCACCTCGCCTTCCTTGCCTGTCCCATCTAAAGAGCTTGTAGCCATCCATTACAGCACTCCAGTTGTGCGAGTCGTCCCACCATGTTTCCGTAATGGCAACCACGTCATAGTTTCCCTGCCGCGCAATGGCTTCCAGCTCCTCCTGCTTATTGCCCAAGCTGCGTGCATTGGTGTAAATGCACTTGAGTTGGGCTATCGATCTCTTCTCCGACACAGGCGTGCCACCCCTGGGCTCGTCCCTAGCAGGACTGGTTTTATCCCCTTCCCCCTTCGAGTCTAGTTTAAAGCTCTCTCAATGAGGCCTGCTAACTCCTGAGCCATAATCCTTTTCCCCTTTGGTGACAGGTGAACCCCATCTGCCTCCAGCAGGCCTGGTGCCATGTAAACTTCCCCATGGTTGAAAAACCCAAAGTTCCACCTCTGGCACCAGCCTCGAAGCCATGTGTTGATGAGGTGGGTCTTCCTGTTCCTTTCTATATGCTTCCCAGCTACTGACGGGATGGAGGAGAACACCACCTGTGCTCCTGATCCTACAAGTAATGGCCCCAGTTCTCTAAAATCTCTTTTGATCGACTTTACACCTCTATCGGCTACCTCGTCACTGCCAACCTGTACAACCAGTAACGGATAATAATCAGATGATTTGACCAGCTTAGGGAGCTCCCTAGTAATGTTTCTTATCCTCGCCCCAGGGAGGCAGCAGACTTCCCTATGGGATGGGTCTGGTCGGCATATCGGGCCCTCTGTTCCCCTCAGAAGGGAGTCTCCTATGACAATTACCCTTCTTTTTTTCTTACTAGTTGTTGTTGTGATGCGTGGGGCTGACTGGCTCCCCCTAGTCAATTCCCTGGATGTTTTACTATCAGCTTCTTCGTCCTCCCGGCCCTCAAGGTCCAGAGCCTCATACCTATTGTGTACGGGCACCTGGGGGCGTGAGGTAGGCTGGGAGAGGACTCGCCTGCTGCACCGAGCAGGGATCTGTTTCCATCCCCCTCCATCTCTTAGGTCCCCTCCTTTTGCCTGGTGGCAAGAGGGTAGGGGAGCCTCTCCTTCTCTTGGTGGTTCCATCTGGTGTGCTGGTCTCAGGGATGGTAGGGAGTGGCTCCACCAGTCTATCTCCCTCTCGCACTCCCTGATACTCCTCAGCCTTGCAACTTCCTCTTTCAGCTCAGCCACCATGCTGAGCAGATCGTCCACCTGCTCGCACCTCACGCAGGTGTTCTCTCGGCTACCCTCTGTTACCATAGCAAAGCTCTGGCACTCCCTGCAGCCAGAGACCTGGGTGGCCGCATGTTTTAGCGGGAGCTCTGTCTGCGTCGCCACGTTCCTTCTGGCAATGGCTCTTGTCCGACTGGAAACCATGGCTTGAGTCTCTTCCGAGAGGGCGCAGACGACAAGGAGAGCTCACCGGCTGCCTGCTCGCTCTGCCTGCGCGAACTGCCGCGCAAACTGCCGCGCCATGCCCTTTCGGATGCGCCACACCCTGTTTGCCCGTCCTGTTTGCCTGATGAAGTTGACTGATGTAAATCTCTTGCCAGAAAAATTATGTCAGATTGATTATTGGCAGATCAAGCAGCCTCTTCACCTCTTCTGATTAGGAAATGCTATGAAAAACATCAAGTAAAATAAGAATCACGTGAACTAACTGATGTGCAAAGATGTGCCCCAGTGAAAAACTAATTCCTCACCCAAAGCACCACAAAACAAGCCTAGATTTGCAGAGGAAAAGACATCTGATATGATTGCTCTATTCCGATGGATTTATTTCCGTTGTGGGTACATATGCCAATTCAGCATAACGATTCATCTTCAGATAGGTGATGTGATTCCTCTCCTTCTGTGAAGCAGATATATGTGAGCTTCATATAGATGTGCACACTTTTAGTTAGACTCCTTACCCAAAACCTTTAGGCCAAACTTGGCTTAAGCGTATACCAGGTGCACATTGCACCTGAGACTTGCAGCTAGGGAAACAGATGGCAGAACAGCACGGCTGTAACACATAGCTATTGTCAGGGTAGCAGCAGGCTGTAACATGTAGCTGCTTGCACAAGAAAACCTGCTTTGTCTTTCACTTCCCCATCCCCCCGCTGGTTCTCCTGCTCATTCATCCTCCTGCCCAGTTCCTCACAGGTGAAGTTGCACCTGCTGAAGCTGGCCAAGGTATCCCGTATGTTCCTGTCTGTGTCACTTCTGAATTGGGCCTTTGGTTGTGTTCTGGAAAACATGACAAGCCTCACTAGCTTTTGATGTCAACAAGAGTTTATTTGTTGAAATAAACACCATCATTATGTTACATCTGCCTTGCATTTATGCTAGGTGTCTACCTGCTGTGGCTGTGCTGAGACATTCACAAATGCCCTGTTGCTTTGGGTAGCCTGGGCTGTACCATTACAGGACTCTGGCTTCCCACCTGGTCATGCAGATTTGCTCTTCATCTTTTTCATTCCAGCATAGCCAGCCCAATGAAGTTTAAGTACTACTATCTCACTTCATTTTGCAGCCTCTCGTTGTCCATGTTTCATTGTCAACTGATGCTGTCAGTCACCATAGCTCCACATATTGTGGCATTGTCCTTGCATTTGGTTTATTGCTGATGGCTGTAATATAATTTGGCATCAACAGATATGTCTTCACCTGCCAGTAATTTGAGAACAGAGAGTGATTTGGACAAGCGATAGAACTGTCTGGTTTTTGTCATCTGAGTCCTGTCCACACCCCCCAGGTCAGCTTGAGCACTCATTCTTGGTAAAGCAGTGTTGATGTGTATATTCTGTCAGTCACAGCACATAGTATGTCATAAAAATTTTTGTTTGTAGTGCAGGCACATCAACAATGAAATCATGGCAATGCCAAAAGAAATAAAAACTTACTATGAGGGCTTTCAAAATCAACAGTATAATGTGACAAAGACAAAGCTAAGTAGAATGGCAGCTAGTCAGTTATCTTAGGCCAAAATTAACCTGCATTCAGCTTTTTAACTTAATTTTTATTGGATATAACTCAAGCAAAAAATAAAGCAATACAGATACAAGGTTTTTTTACATATATATATATATATGTAAAAGAAGTCCTCATGTAGGATATGTCTCAATTGTGGCATTACAGAAATCCTGTCAAGAATGCCTGCAGATTTTGAAACACTGATTTCTGACATTTTGAAAAGCTGGCTAAATCTTTCTGGTTCTGCTTAAAAGGCAGTTTTGCAGCAGCACTGGAGAGAAGCAGTAATGTGTATATGATGATGTACAGATGATGACTTGTCAGGAAGGCATCAGGAGTGCTTCACAGCTACCATGATATTAATAGAACTGCAGATAGGAAAGAAGTTGTCTGAACAAGAAAAGGCAGGTGATCTTGATTATATTTTCAGACATTACCTAAAACAGTTTATCAACTTTGTGCCTTGGCTTCCATTTTTGAAACACGAAACGAATTCGTAAAGTGCTTTAAACACTCAGGTCAAGCATCTTTTAACCCCCAGCCCCTCTCTCCAGAACCCCTGTCTAGAAAGTACTTTGGGTGGGTATTGACTGCTTGATTCAGCTCACAGTATATGTAGTATACATAGTATATACAAGCAGCCACTGGCAACTGAAGGTTTGGGGACCAAAGCTGAATTGTCCACTGCCAAATTATAGCTTTTCTGAAAGCAGCTACTGTAAGGGGACATCTCAAGACTATGTACGCATTGTGGTTTGAATTCTCACTTCCTCGCAACGAATGCTGAATTTTCTAGTACTGTTAGAATAGGTCCCTATTAAGCTCGAAAATGTAAAAATGCCAGAGTGAAATTGTGACTAGTAAATTGATTTTTTTTTAACCTCTTAGTTTCAGTATTCATCAGGATAATAGAGGAGGAATGACCATGAAGCCATGCACAGCAATAAATCATGGTCAACAGAAAGACATAACCCCCACCACCTCAGAAGACCCAAAAGCAAATCCCCTCCCTGCTTTAGACACTTGAAGGTAGAACTGTAGAAGTTTAAGTTTCTACCTGTTATGTCTAAGAACCTCATGTGGCCTAAAGGCTTATATGTGGAAACAGGCTTTTTAATCAGGGTTGAGAGATGACTAATAGAAGCAGGGTATATGGAACAGAACTCTGCGGCTTCTGAAACGATCATGTTGATGGGAGGGACTGGCAGTTTGGTCAGTGAGGAGAGCCTGGTGGTCCACCCTGAGCCTTGCTCCAGTGAGCAAAAGGGACCAAACAAATTGTGTCTGCTGGATGAGGGGTACTGCAGCCTATCTTGGAGGGCAGGTTTGGCCTTTGTGAAGTTTCCTACTAGATTCAGTACTTGCTGAGAAGCTGAGGCAAAGAAATACCATATTTTGATGCTGTAGCAGAGGGGAAGAGTGCTGCAGTTCCTTACTTTTTAGCTGCCTTAGGGTCCTAGCTATTGCTGCATAATGAAATGGTTGCTTTAATATACTTTGGCCACTGCCTGCAGGCTGTTTGCTGTTCGTCACTGAAGCCAAATTGCCTCTTTTCTTGCCCTGCTTCCCCTCTCCTTTCATACTGCTCTTGCAGGCTTAATTAGAAGTGTTGGCTGCCAAAGCCCTTGTTGGGTGAATGGGTTTGCAGGGACATGTGTGTGCATTTGGCTCCTGGAAACAACAGAAAGCAAATGAGTATCTTCTTTTGTTTTATGAGTTTTGCCTAAAAGGGAACAAAGAAAAGAAACTATCTTCAGTTATGTAAGGTGCCTTTCCGCCACAATTCCTAGCTTGTGCTTCCCACGGTAACTGGGCACAATTGTTGCACGGCTGTGTTCTTGCAGAACAGACATTACTGGAGTTAAAAGCGCTGAAAAGAGTTTAAATACTAATTCAAATTTTGGAATTAATGCTGATTTAAGGGAGTTCATGATCCTTGTGGTTTGCTATCTGCAAGTGTTTGAACCACACATGTTTACTAGCGAGAATATCAATATAAAGTATGTTCCAACTCAGCTCTGAGTTGGTTATCAATCAGATGTAACATCAGGAGTTTGCAGTGGGATGGGGCTAGCTACGTTTCTATTTCCTGAACAGATGCTTAGTTGCAGTATGCATTATTAACTAAGTCAATGCAAATGCTTTTCAAAGTTGTGCTGCATCTATTAATCATTGTGCCTGCAACAGAAAATGTCCCAAATTAACATAACTAATCAAGACAAATTGCAGAGTGTTTTCTCAAATTGAAAAGAAAAGCAAGCCAGGAATCAGTGACCATACTAGCCAAACTGGTCTCTTAGTTATCCAAGGGTAGTAGGGGGAATGGGAGGAGCCTGCAAGACTTAGCATCTGAGGAGAACAGAGGACCCTTGGCCTTATAAGCAAGTTCTGTAGAAAGAAGGGGCAGCACAGTGTGCTGTGAGCAGCATCCACTCCGCTTTGTGTGAGAAAGAAGGCTCTGCAGAGAAACGCTAAAGCCAGATGCATCGGGGGAGCCGTAGTTGTAAGGAATTCACAGCTCGATCTGCCTATGGGGAAATGGGAGACGGCTGTTAATGGGATACAAGAAAGATTTGGGGGTTTTGAATGTATACTCAAGACAAGGAAGAAACCGTTCTGAATATGTGCTGGGATTCATTTTTCATCTTCACTACTCTTGCAACAGCTATTTCATACAGAATATACTCACACTGTAAAGTTATTACATTGCTCCCAAGAGGAGAGTTTTCCTACTCTATTGTCTTCTATATAGGTTAATGGGTAAAAGAAATACAAAGAAAGGGAAGGAGATCAGCACACATAACATTGCAGTGTGGTGAGCAATAAGAGCTGCTGAGAAGAAAGACAGTTTCCTAGAACAGCACATTGCTTAGGCCTGACGGTTGTGAGAGGACGGGAGAAATGAGTGTGGAGTCCTGCAGGACAAAGAGGATTTTTAGTAGGGCCAACCCTTCCTGGCACCTCTATTTGTATAATTCCCTCTTATCCAAAGTCACTTGAAATATGGGAGGAAAGGGGAGAGGAGTGCGTTGGAAACAAACAAGAAAACCACAGGATATGCTGAGGTTTGCATTGGTCTTGTGAAGGGAATCTCCCTGTGTCGGACTTGCAATGCAGGGCACTTGTGATGCTTCCTTTTGGAGGAAGCCAAGCCAGAGACACAGTCATGAAGCGTTGCTCGATGAGCTCAGGCCACTAGCAGGAGTGCAAAAAGGGGTGAACTGGCTACACCACCAGCAAGTCCTTGATGTGCTTGTAGAGAGCTCACGCCACAACCATGACTCTCTCATCCCCGTTAACAGCGCTGTGCTCATGATGCTGCTGCTCACACTCTTCTCTCAGAAAAACATTTTGTGACTGATTGAACAGTTTTGCCAACCTGCTTGTTTAGCTGCAAATACTCCTGCTCAGTTACAGCCTAAGAGCTCTCCCTGCACATGCACTAGCGTGAGGTGGAAGGGAGCCGATGGCACATCATGATGAAGGTGGTGGGGTGCAATCCCTCCATAAATAGGTTGCTCTGACGAAAAGCTTTAGGTGCAAAATAATAATAATATCTGCTGTAAGAGACTGAAGTGTTAAGAACAATTGTCTCAAAGCTTGCTTGGGTGTGTTTATCTGATAAGACCGGACAGCAGACCACTCCTCTGTCTGATAAGACCCAAGGGCGGACCATTCTTTGGCTTATCAGGTGCCATTAGCTTGCAAGGGAATGTGCAAACTTGCTGAAGCAACAGGCCATTCTTTGGCTTATCAAGCACCACCAAGAATAGGACACCAACTGGTATCTGGGCCAGGCCGCTTGCCCACCAACAATGCATATTGTGTGATTAGATGTGCGGGTGTGGCATACGCGATGTTGCCCTGGGTAACCAAACCGAAACGAGAGGGAAAACTCCCTCTCCAACACGGGATAAAAGACGGCACAATGAAACCCGAGTGGAGAGCCACCCACCGTGGAAGAACTAAAGACTAAAAGCTTTTCCACCACCGAAGAACTGAAGACTGTGGCCATCCACCACCGAAGAACTGAAGACTGAGGACCAACGGGACACCGCTGGATCCATGGTGGTGACTATCCTTTGCTTACTTCTCTGAACACTTGCTTAATTTCCTCCTAATATTTCCTGCCTTTCCTATCGCTTTACTCTTTTATATTTACCTAATAAAACATACGATTGGCGGCATATGACCTCGTTTGTGTCTTAATTTCGCCCTTGGGATCATTATGAACCTTCCCCAAGCCTGACAATCAGACCGGGTCGTAACATCTGCTGAGAAATAAAAGAGCTAGAAACCTTTGTGGCATGCCTAGGAGGGTAGTGGTGAAGGTTTTCTCTGAGGCAGGAACAGGATTGCTTGGTACCCTGCTGTACCTGATAAACCAACAGAGCATCCCTCACCTCCTTTGGGCTGTAGCACTACTACAATAGCTCTTCAACATACCTACAATTACCCCTACCCTCTGCATCTACACAGAGAGCACATACTCTGCTGGAGTACTGCTGCTCTACTTCTGCTGCTGGAAAATGTGCTTCTGCTACTTGATGCCTTCCCTGCCCCTTTGGGCAGGCCACTTAGCCCTAAACCCTGGAAGGATTTTAGAGACAGCATTACAGGCAAAGCCACAAGGGCCTTGGAAAACAAATTATGCCTGCTCAAAAAATATGGTGGAGTGAATGGGGTAAGCCGTCAAGAGACAGGTATTAGCCCTGTTTCTTTTTATTCCTGGAATGCAATTTACTGAAGTAGAAAAGCTTTGATGGGAACTTGCAAACCCCTTCCTTCCCAGGATACTCAGTACTGTTGCACCCCTCTGCAATGAAGATGCAGATGCTGTCTCAGACATGAGCGCTGTGCTGAGTACTCCCAACTGTGGCCACACCTATAGTCACTAGCAACACTTGCCTTTGTGCGCCTGTGCAGCCTGTACCCGATTCCAGAAGGCACTTGGAACACAGACACCCAGCCTAGCTCTCAGACTCAGCCATCTCACTGAGCCAGCCGGACACAGACTCCTTCCTAATGTGCTGTGCAGCAAGGATGCGATTGTAGCCTGTCTGTATGCTTGCCTGCTGACCTGGCAGGACCCCATGGGAAGTAGCATCTCCGATAACATGGTTCTACATCTGAATGCTCTAAGCAGATCCCAGGATGGAAAGGCGGTTCCTGCATTGCTTTTCCAAGAATTCTGGAAAACTTGAGCGCAGCATGTCTTTCCTGTGAAGCCCCTCAGTAGCCCCACCTAGTTCATGAGTGCCTTCAGCCCCTGTAGGCTCCTGATCTTGTCAGCGCGTCCTACGTATGCTAGCTGCAGGATGGTCTTGCCCAACCCAGACTGGTTACCAGCAAGGAGCTGGAGGTGATAAGGCTCCATGGGATGATACTTGTTCTCAAATACAGGTACAGGCTCCTGAAGCGTCATCCAATTACCATGAGCTGGTGCTACAACTTTGCAGCTGAGGGCCGAGTTGTACCTCTGTATGCAAAAGCCCTGACTGCACGGGTGATCTCATATCCCAGGCAGGATGTGGTCTGTCCAGGCTGGGCTCCTCTCCTGCCACAGCTGCCTAAGCAAGCCCACCTTTCCAGGCTGCTGACCGAACTCCAAGTTAGGGGTGTGGACTTGGTTAGGAAACACCTAATAAATTAACAGGGACGTTCAGCCTGGGTACTGCACCAGGAAAGGGGCTTTGTTCTACGCATGCTGCCTCGTAAAGAGAGTGGTGGCAGGGCAGTGGCATGCTACTATCATCTGAAAAGGACAAAGTTTAGCATGGCCCAGCTCAAAGGACTGACAGTGAGTGGGGAAACAGCTGTTCCTCAGACTGCTTCCAACCATAGATGTAGTAGAGACAGCTGATGCAGGGACCCAGACCAAAGCTTCTCCAAACACAGCCCCAGAACCCCTCTAGTGTCAGCTCAACACCAGCTACTTCACTCTGCTAATCCACTCTGGTGCACCAGCCTACTTCTAATGTAGATGTAACCACAGCTAAGGGGTTATATGACCAAACTAGGATTAAGTTAGAGCAGCCTTTTGACAGCAAATTCAGCTAGCACGAGTCAGGCCCTTACTGCACGTTACCAGCTTTTCAAAGCTTACAGCTAGATTTCAAAGTGGCTGAATATTGTCCAAGAAGTTAATCAGCATTCAGCTTTTATTTACAAGATGTCTCAGATGTATACAGCAAGATTTGCTGAACCTGCTGAAGGAGGTTCAGAATTTCATGGGTATAAAGCAGATGCAACAGCAGCACTTAGTGACTCAACAGCATGGTGACTGGTGCAAAAATTCTGAAGTCATGTATAGTCTGGCAGCTTTGTAGACCAGGTCTGAGGAGAATATTGCATCAGTTATAGGAGAAGTGGTAGAGATCCTGTTTGACAGCCATGAGTAAGCCAGGGACTCCTCGGCTACCCCCAAGTCTTGAAGAAAACACCACACTGGGAATGGCATCTTTAGAGGATGGATGGGGAGAAGGGATGGTTCTAAGCAGATGGGCATCTTGGATACTCCAAATTCTGGTGTAGCAATCCTGACCAACTGGAAAGGAAAGGACACCAAAATTCAGCATTGCACAAAAAGTACTTCACACAGCTCTGCAAGATTATCATCACAGAAGGTCTATGGGGAAAAAACCCTGACCATTTCTACACACACTAGAGGCAAAGTGCTTATCAGTACTTTATGAAACAGAAATTCTGCACTGAATACTGCAAAAGTGGGAAAAGTGTGCATTTCCTATTAGGCAATAAAAGGTATGATAAATCAGTATTCTGAGTGCTTTCCTCATTATCAAGCTCCTAAGCCAAAAAACGGGAGAAAAACTCACTGTCAAATTAACAAGTATTCTTCTCATTGTTCCGTCACTTATTGACAAATCCAAGGAGAGGAGGTCACTATGTTTACAGTGACACTGTGAAACTTGGCTATACTTTGCTTCATTTATTGTTACCGTTCTTCCCCTGACACCCTCCCCGCCCCGCCAAAAGTCTCAGACTGTAGCCAAGTATATTCAAAATGAATCTGAGTGGTATAGACAGTTTACAAGGAATTATGCTTACACACCAATGCTTCAGTCCATCACCGCACTACCCACTTAAGCACCAAATAAACATATACACGGTCGTTAGTCTCTATAATAAAGTTATCACCAAGTCTCCCATGTAACATGTTGTTTCCCTGGATTCCAAAATCAAGTGTTTTCTGCTCTACTCTTGAGACACACTGTAGAAAGGATAATGGGACTTTTGCAGCACACAGCAGATAAAGCCGTTAAGTGCTACACAGGAGTGATTACAGTAGGTGTGCATCCATAACATTATTTCTTAATTTTCATAGCATATTACAGTATGTCTAAGGCTAAATTTCTTCTGAATTTTAAAGAATTTACAGCTTCCAACAGCTGTAGCTAAGAAACGCTCCTCAGGTCTAAGAAAATCACTGCCATGCACTCTACAAGTAGAGGGAAAACAAGTCAACCCACCTGCTGTAAGAAGTCCTTCCTCCTCATTTACATGCAAAGGGAGAACAGCATATTCATTGTGATGTCCTTTGTACTGTTTCACACACTTTGCCGTTCTCAGGTCCCACAGTTTTATCTGCAAGTTGAAGTAATTGTTTGAAAGAGGATATATTAACAAAGCAGAGAGCACTTGATGGTTGATAAATAAGTGGATCTGGAAGAGGACCCATATATGGGACTACCACCCAGTTCCACACTACGCACCCTAAAGAACAGGCATCCGCCCTCAGGACTGGGATAAGCACCTGTCAATGCCCGGACACTAAAAGGAACAGAATACCCTAAACGCAACAAAACCGTACCTTTCCAGCCATATCTGCTGCCATGACATAATGTTCAGCCTCAAGAAGGCGAATAGATGTAACTGCTGAGTCATGGAAGAAACGAATTGCTTTCCAGCTCTGGCCCTTTCGGTTGCGTTGACGCACATCAATGCTGAAAATCTCACCTGAACGGCAGCCATTGTACAGCACTGGGGTCTGGAAGAATCCAAGAGAAAGAAGCGTACTATGTAACATCTGAAAGGATGTTACAGGTTATACAGACAGAAGCTATGTCAAGCTTTTGAGCTCTCTGGTGCAGTTGTCAAATTATTTTATTAACAGGGGCATTAAGAACGACAATTTTTATTACACACTGCAACATTTTTCATCAACCAGCTCATTAGTTCCATTCAAACCTCAACTATTTACTTTAGCTGTAAAAAGTTCTGCTACGTAAGTACGAACTTAAGTCTAACGTAACAGTAAACCAGAACTGGAATTCTCATATTCTGATTTCACCCCTCTTACTAGATCTTTGTGAACAAGTTCATTAGTATTATATAGGGGTCATCATCTTCTTGATGGAGACAATACACTGAGCGTTAACAAAATGATGTCATTTGCCAAAAACAAAACAATTTTACAATGCATTATTACTGTGCTCTTTGTACTTCCTTCATTTCCTTTTTACCTCCGTACAATTAACAAAAATTACCCCTGTTGCCAGAGAGTTTGCAATCAGTTAATTTTTTGTTGCTATTCAGTTGTGTGCAAGCACCAGACCACATCAGCTCTGTCATGGAGCAGCTATCCAACAGTAACTGTAATCACCACCCTATGCGCAGCATGATGAGTCCCATCGCAAACAGAACAAAATGCCCACCAATGAGGCAGCGCTCTGAAATAATGAAGGGCGTATGGTTCTTTTTACCTGTGTGGCAAACTGTTGTGCCAATACATCGCTACTGGTTCCAAATGTCTGTCGATGCCCTGTCACTACGTTGGTCACAAGAACTCGTCGTGTCAGGCCTAAGGAAGACAGATGATGTTCTTTTAGCTGCAATTTGGGTAGCAGCTGGGAGATAAATGCAAGAAGTCTTTCTCACTGAGACAGAAGGGGTTGCTACCCTTGCAGATCACCTGTGCTGAAGCAGTTATCTGCTTGGGGATTCAGGCACCAAGCACAGGACCAGGCAGTGGATATCTTGAAGCTGCACAGCATTCCAGGTCGATCTCCTAGGAGACAGGAACAACACATTAAGTGTCCATAAAATGTTAGGACAGGATGGTAACTCAAAAAGCTTCTCTAGATTTCCATACTTCTTTCAACATTACAATCTGAAGCAGAGAAAATGTTACCCAATTAGCATCCCTGTGCTACTCAACAGACAGCAAACAACAGTGGCACTTCATGACCGTAAGCTGAAGACTTATAGTCTATATAGATAGACAATTGTGAGAGACTGAAATTTATTCAGTAGTCAGAAGGCTGACCATGGCAGGAAAGAGAAAAATAACACTTGCCTACAGCACTAAGTAAGCCATTTTTTAAAAATAAGTGGGCTAGAAACACAAAACATTTACTTTATAAGCTGTAGATTAGCCAAAGCCTAACCTGTAAATTCTTAGCCTGCCTATTTTAAAAAAATGGCTTAAGTAACAATACCCTAGATTTGACCCTTACTCATGTAGATCCTGCACAAAGTCTACTAATTGACATAACTTTTAAGTCCTCAGTTTTCACTTCCTTCATGGCACATCCACCATGATCATACCTATGTCAGGCAGCACAGGTGACATGTCTAAAACATGGTTTTAGACAGGTTAAGTTCCACTTTTCTCCCAGCATCTACTTAGCAAGGTTCCCTCAAACCAACAACTTACGAGAGTGAAGTAAGTCAAGAAACTTGGAAATACCTAAAACAGTCAATAGGATATACTAGGCAGGAGGACTCTGGTGGAACTCGGAGCATCTGATTATGGTGAAGGGCTTAAAATGTTCTACAGAGCAATTGGGCCACTGGCCTAGTGGCCATCCGTCTTCAGTGACTCTTCCAAGTTCATGCTAATGTTATGCATTTTTTTTTAATGGCTGCATAAATAGCATGACATTAAAAATTTAAAATAGGTCCATAACTCTTCTCTATCACAGATTTCCTCTGTATAAACTTAACTGATCATATCTGAATGGAAACCAGGTTAGAGGACTATACTGTGTGACCTGAAGAAGCATGGTTCTGACATATATCAAGAAAGTCCAATTAATAAAGTTCTGACCCAAAGAACATTGAACAAACAAATATATAGATACACCTACTGCCATCAGACACAGGATTCTCTAAATCAATCATGCTTACACACAACTGAACATGAACTTGTACAAGGAGCTATAGGCTGAGACATTTACCAGCTTTCCACCTTTGATTAATCCACTGAGCATACTTGAGTAGCTGCTATGAGAAGGGATTCTGCAATGGTTCTAGACAGTCTATAAGGAAATTTGAGTACTTCTTGTGTGCAACTTGAGTATTAGTTACAAGCCAAGCTACTCATGAAAAATCCCAAACACTTACGAGTGAGGTGTTCTCCTGCCAAAGTCAAGTACTACATCAGCAGCAGCTAAAAATAAACTAGTGCTTTGAATACTGCTTGTTAATTAATTCTTAAGGTAAGTTCTTTTATCTGTTCACTTCTTAAACTGTTTCAGGCTTTCTAAATTTTACAAGAATACAACAGTCTCACCAACTACTGAAGGAAAGTGCGGAAATAATCCTTCCTTTGTGCTCTTTTCATACCATAACTGGTATCGAAAATTGGAGGGGGAAAAAGAAAAAAAAAAAAACAAACAACAAAACCACCCTACCTGGGTTAGCACTGCTGAACAATGATGCTGGAAGAAGACTGGCACAGCCTGGTGTTTCTGCAATTCCCATGAGACACAGCTTGCTGAAGTGAGTTAAGGAAAACAAAGATTTCTCCCTAGAATGGAACAGGCTGCCTAACATTTATAGCTGGGAAAAGCAAGGTGCTCTGACACAGCTACAGCTCACAATACTTTCCCTTTGAGACCTCTGATGTGCCTTACAGTTTACAATTAAGTCTTGGCTCTTCCTTTTCTTTCATAGGAAAGGGCTAGAAAAAACTCCCATTCTTGTTTGTGTATTTTCATTACCAGAAAGACAAGATAAAAGGAATACTAAGGCATCTTTCTAGTGACAGGAAAAAAACCACACATGGCCTACATGGATCATTCTTCTCATCTTTACATGCTGCTGATGCTGCATTAATATAGATCTGTCTTTCATGGAGGTAAGTTGGAAAAATGGGAGCACACATTGGGGAGGCAAGGAAGACTCACTTTAGATTACATTAAAATACTTTCTAGAGATTATACCAGGTATAAATAGGATTAGAAAGCTGCATTTCAAGTTCAGTGGGGTAAATCTGTGACATGACTAGAGGAAAGCACAAAATAACCAAACCAAACAATCCCCAATTCCTAACCAGCTGTGAACAAGCCTGATGAACGCCTGCCACCTTCTGGATCAGTCCTGAATTGCTTGGCTTTTCCCATGAGCCATTACATACACTTCTATGTAATTTCCTCTCTTTTAGCACCTTACTAGCACATCTGTTGCCTGCCATCTCCCACGTTAGAATCCCCTTTTCTTCCTCTCTTCTGGATTCGGCATTGTCCATTACTGCTTCCTCTACTATACCATCAACCTTCCTCTTCTTCTGAGACAGATCTGCAGAACATGCTCCGAAAGCTGCAGAGCATGATGCCAGTGAATTGCTCCCATTCTCCTCTTGCCCCAACCAATATAGGGATGGTTTACAACAGAAACCAACCAACCCACTTTCAAAGAGGTCCACTTCAAAGAGGAAGTTAGTTGCCTTAACCCTCTCTCTTGTTCTTTTGCCCCAGCCAGTTTCTAAACATCAGATAATTTTGGATATGGCATCTACACTATTAATGAAGTGGGAAATCTCCAGGGCAAGAAACATGGTCTTTCACCTACTATTACATTGGAACAATTCTACATATATCTATAACAGAACCACACATCTGTTTCACTAGCTCCAACACCTTCCAACTTTTATAATTTTCTCTGTTTTCCAGAAAACTTAATTTCTGGGGCAACTACATGAGATGTCTTCCTGGAAGTTAGATGTTCTGTGCAGCATGATGCAGACTTGTGAAAGCTGAGCTGAAGTTTCGCTTTTTTTAAAAGGATATAAAACATGAGAATCTGGATGAGTCAATGATGCCCAGCACACAGAATTCACCTTCAGACACAAGAAGACATACTATTTTTGTGATCTCTTATTCAATTCATGAAAGGGTATTTCCATGCAAAGATGACATAAAACTATGCGCTGGGCACACTTCCTTAGGCTGCTAAATAGCCCAGTAATGGGTCACGAGCATTTTAGCCTTATACTCCTCTTAAATGTACGAGACAGAGCAGCATTGAGAAGTCTGTCCAAACACGGATTGAGGCACCAAGCATGTCCTATTATTTAAGAGATCATCCTTAAAAGGATCTGAGCATGACGAGATTATGAAAGCCTGTTTTCAATATTCTTCATGTTCAAGGATAAAAATAATTTTGGGAAAATGTGTTTAAGAAAGAAGCATGCAAATCTTAGTAATTTCTGGCTCTCAACATCAGTTTTGTCAGCTATGGCCAAGTGCAACTCTGAAGTAAGGACTATCCTTGGAAGCTGGTACTTCTACATAGTCTTCTGTTCCAATTGTAGCATAACGTTCCTGAGAACTCACACTGGTACTGAGGACTTTCAGAAACAATTTTCCTGTGATTCTGCATTTATCCAAGCTTCACATTGCTAGATTCTTCCATTCTCTCTTCCTAACCCCTTCCCCAACCCTCATGCAGTTCCACCTGTGCCTCCCAAGGAACAGCGTTCTGAGAATGCAATAACTGAAGGAAGCAGGAACAGAACACAGTACTTTGCGGTTTGTGAAGTAGAGGTTGTCATACATCTCCACAGCGAGAGACTCCTTCCCCAAACCACTGAGGTTGATGATACCGTATTTACATCCTCCATGCTCTACATCGTTCACAGTGAATATCCGTTCACAAGCAACATCTGCCTGTAAAATAAAAGCTTACTGGTCACACTTACTGGAAACTTAGAGGAAAAACCAGCTTGAGGGAGCTGCATTAGGTCTAAAATGAAACAACACATTAATTCTGATCCCTTTAACACCATCTGCTTTCCATTCATCTCAAAAAACAGTGGCCAACCCCTCTTTATATGCATGCATAGAAAAAACATGAGTAAGAAAAGGATTGAGCCCTTGAGTAACAATAAATACTCTTTCCAATTACATCAGTTCTAGACACTTATTCTGGCTGATTAGTAAACACAGACTGGTGTTGGCAGATGACTCAAAACAAAAATTTAAATCTTATCAAAAGTGAATGTGGAATTCTCCTGCTGTTGGATCACAGCAAAAAGGCCGGTCCTACATTTCAGCGTTTCTTTTACGACACTAAGTTTCTGAATCCCTTCTGGCTCCAGCTACCTATGCAGTGCTCTGTGTACAAGCCCAGGAGCTGGTCCTGGAGAGCTTCCTACATAGACTATGGAAGATATTTGCTCCAGAGACCTCTCCTGCACATGCAGTACCATCAAAACCAGTAGAAACTGCCATCACATCATGAGATGCAAGACGATTACTGATGTTTACATAGACTCTCTGGACCAGACTTTGCCACTCCCCAAATTCTTCTCTTCCATTTTCTTCTTCTCTCTCTTAATCCTCTCCACTCCCTGTTGCCCCCCCCCGCCCCACGCTAATTATCTACTCAACTCCTGTTTATTTCCAAGAGAACATGTTGATCAGCTTAAAAAAAACAAACAAACACTTTCATATCCAACCTTTTCATCATTTTCCTTTCTAAGAAAGGAACAGCCTCCTCCTACCTGTTTAAAATTACCAAGCACAGATTTTGAGAACTGACACAACAGGTATAACACATCTTTGAAAGCAAAATTTGACCTATGGGATTTAATTACAAGATCCTGAACTTTCACTGAAGATTGTCTCTCTTTATCCTAAAGACTTAACAGTTCTTATAACATACCACAATTATTTTAAAATTGTTGGTTCCAGCAACTGAGGAATCTGGACTGTGAATTTCTATCTTCCTCCTCTGCATGCAGTTCACTTTTAGTTCATGGACCAGCCTGTAAAAAAAGGGGAGGGAGTGGGGAGAAGAGACAATTCAGGTAAGCCTAGGTTTAATGCCAATGAAAAGAATTCTGGATAGGATATCCAGAACTGCTTTTCAATCACAGAAGATAAAGTACCTGAACAACTAGCATACTGCAATTTCACTTATATAACCCATGAACATGTGCATCTTCCACATTCGTGGAATTTCATTGCGTTATTTTGAACCCCAGCACATCTTTGTAGCAGAAACAACAACATAGCAAGTCACTAACTTGCCTTCTGCACTGTTACTGAATCTGAGCATAGCAATTCTGATGGGGGGCAGGGGGAACGTTCGCATCAGTTGAAGCGCATTCATCCAGAGAAAAGCTGCACTGTATTCATAAAGCACAATGTGGCAAAACAGCATACATTGAAAAAAAGTGAAGTTTTAAACTCCAGTTATCTGCATTGGGAAACCTTTTCTTCATTCGAACTCTCATCAGTTTAGTACTCTGATTATAAAAGAATATAACTATTTTTTTATTATAATTAATATGTTCCTCTTTGTCCTAAGTGGAACAGTAAGAAATACAAAAAACCTGACAGGAACAGTTGCACTAATAGCAGAACTTGGTATTGCAAACAGAAGACAAATCAAATAATTGTACCTGCAATAACTTGCGGAGCTGAGCAAACCCAGCTGCCTTTTCTGTAACAGCATAGATGAGTTCAGTCCAGCCCTTGTTGTTTTCTGGAAGAGAATAACATCAAAGTGTACTCAGTTATTTGCTTGTTTACGAGTCAAACATCTCTGTGCACCTTAGATGTTTGGGATATTTAGGTAACTTTTTGCTCTAGCCTACTGTCGTGGTTTAACCCCAGCCAGCAACTAAGCACCACGCAGCCGCTCGCTCACCCCCCACCGGTGGGATGGGGGAGAGGATCAGAAGGGCAAAAGGGGAAAACTCGTGGGTTGAGATAAAAACAGTTTAATAACTAAAGTAAAATAAAAAAAGAACAGTAGTAATACAAAGCAAGCGGTACACTGTACAATTGCTCACCACCCGCCGACCGACGCCCAGCACGTCCCCCAAGCAGCGATCGAACCCCTCCCCGGCCAACTCCCCTGCTTATATACTGAGCATGACGTCACGTGGTATGGAATAGCCCCCGCCCAGTCTGAGTCAGCTGCCCCGGCTGTGCCCCCTCCCAGCCTCCCGTGCCCCTGGCAGAGCATGGGAAGCTGAAAGGTCCTTGACCAGTGTGAGCACCACTTAGCAAGTACTTAGCACTACTTAGCAAGAACCAAAACGTCAGTGTATCATCGACATTGTTCTCAACCTAAACCCAAAACACAGCCCCATACCGGCTACCAGGAAGAAAACCAACTCCATCCCAGCCGAAACCAGGACACCTACATACATTAAAATTTTCAGAATGTCTATAAAACACACTCCAGCACCATCTCCCTGGTCTACTACAGTAAGCAGACAAGAAAGAGACAAGAATATACTCCTGTGAGATGCGGGGTGTTTCTATAAATACAAAAACTGGAGGGAAAAAAACCAAACAAAAACCAACAGCAATTATTTTCACTTGATATAATCAGCAGTACCACCTTGAGGTGTGAAGTCACCTTCTGGTTTCACTATAACACCTTAAATTCTTATTATGCAGCAAAACCTACTGTCACAACAAGACTGCTATTAACTATGCAGTCCTACTGCTGGCACTAAACTACTTTTCCAGTCATCATTTTTTAAAATTTCATGCAAACGCTTTCTGGGGAGACCAAAGGATAGAGTACTTTGCAGAGTTACAGAGTAAGAAATCTTTCTGATAATGCTCTGACAAAGAAAGTATTTAAGAGTCAAAATGTTCTTATCTGGGAGCCCAATTCAGATGTCTGATTCAATAGCCAGATTTTGAGAAGAGATGTGTATCCACAGTTCCCATTAACAGCAATGTGGCCAGCAGCTGTTAGGTATCTATGAAACCTAAACTGCCCATGGAAACAGATAAAACAACCAAAAAAAAAAAAAAAGCCCAACCCAACAGCAGCACTTTCACAGTGAAGACTGAAGAGCTGAATAGCTGGTTAAATTGAGAACTTCATTACCTAAGTAGAAAAATACTGCTTGCTTCTTCCAAATGACAGCACATTTAAGCTGAGCTGTGATTTGTAAAGTTATAAGACGTGGCTTTCAGGTAATTAAAAAACATCCTTCTTAGGTATTTTACCCAGATTACCAATACGCAGTATCAGCATTAACTCTGCTGTAACACTTCATGATGAAAAGCATACAGGCTTTCCAGGCATAAACATAGGACCCGCCTTGATTTTACCTGTCCAAAAAAAATTCTTCATGAAAAAGCTGTTTCCACAAAATATCATTAGTATTGTTTCTTCAGGGTCCAGGAATATGATCAATACATTTATAAAACATGTGTAAAACTTAAAATCAAGACCCCACTTTGCCAATTCAAGGCAGGCATTTGAAACCTGGCATCCAATGTCCTGACTCAAGTGGAACTGTTGGACAGTCTGCAATTCTGAGCACAGTTCCTGTCTCTTTACAAGTTTTTTGTCTGTAATGACTTGCTTTCATTCCTGTGTGGAACAGCCATACAAAAGGCTTCAAGGACTATAAATTCTCAGCAAAAAGAAATTTTCGTTTCTTCAGACAGCTTAGGGAACTGTACCACAGGCAGAACTGAAAGGCTTTAGGTTATAATTTGTCCTGGGCCAGAGTACAATAAAGCCTAATTGCAATCTTTTTCAGAATGTACCTTCTTCTGTTTTTCTTCCTCTTCTAAGAGTCTCAGTCTTTTGCATTCCATTGCCTTGTACTGAATGCTCTCCTTGGTGAGTGGGTTGTAGTTATTATGTCCAGGCAGTAGGCGAAAATAGCGGTTCTTTTCTGAGTCATAGTAAAATCCCGGCAGTTCTTAACAAAAAAAAAAAAAAGTGTCAAAACCCAGGCGAAGTCGGATGGATAACTAAGTTTCTTTATTGCTCTTTGACATCTCACATCTTTATGGGAATGTCAGAGTCACGAGACTCAAAGCTCTTGCACCTCGCAGGTCCCAGGCTTGATACACAGACTAGCAATAGATGACAGCCACTTAAAAGAAAAAAAAGATTATTTATAGTTTTCAAATGCAGTGCCATTATACAGGTACAGAAGGGATGCCACCACTGATCAAGATGAAATTCAGACAGATAAGCAGAGAGGAAAGGTTTTGCTGCAGAACAAAAATTACCTTTCTTTATAAATCAATCATGAGGGGACATTCTTGGTTAAAAGACTAGGTAGGGCAGTCCCAAAAAACCAAAAAAACCCCACCAAACCCCATTGACAATGAGGTATCACCCAAACCAAAATAAAGTGATCCACTTCTCAGAACAAGCCACTTTTTCTTCAACACATAGGAGAGATTTAGATACAATCAAGAGTACATTTGGACAATACACAGAGGCTCCTTCCAAAGATAAACAGGGATGAGAGAAATATTCAATTTTAGTGCTTCACTGACTGGGTAAATTCAGAGAGACAGACAGGCAAAATGCTTTGACAGATTCGTAACGGTACACTGTCTCAAGACAAGGGATTTTATTCAGAAGAGGTGAGTGCTAACATCTTCATTTCAAGAGTTTTTATTTAAACCTTTATCTACTACCAGAAATTGCATTTGAAGTAACATCTTTTTGCTGCTGCTTACAATTCAGCTCCTTGTCAGCATCTTTTAGGTTTCAGCTTAGCAACAAGTGACCAAGATTTATGCAGGTCAACAACAATACGAAGTTAGTGAATGAATCAGTAAGGTTCATAAAAAGCACACTGCATTTAGTATACAGAATCTAATTACACAGCAATAAATGTTTTGCAGGATACATCTCCTAACATGCTTACAACCTCTTAGGCACAAAAGGGTGATCTACCAAAAAGGTCTCTTTAAACTCTGGCTTTGTCTGTTATTAAGAGGTTCCAGAGTCAGTCATGTTTCAGGACTCTCCTGTTGTGGAAAAATATACGTTCCCACAGGCTTAGCTTTTGCTAGGGTTGTTTAATGAGTCAGGAAACCAGAAGGCAAACGGGACATCTTCCTCAATAGCACTGCTACTGCATCAAGTCTGGTTTCACCAGTCGACTCCCTGGTAATGAACAAACATTTAGCCAGAGTGTATTTCTTACAGACTACAAAATACACTGAAGGCATAAAAGAGATGATTTCCCCCGCCTCCACGAAGTGGTGGATTGTTTTATCTTTTAAAAGACTGAATAACTGGATACAAGTTATAATTTTTTACATGCTCTCTTATTTTCTTTGCTTATTTGATGTTTCTATTGAAAGATGTATTTTATAACATCTTCAGCACATATGAGAAAATAAACAAAGTTCATTTTCTTCCCAAAGCAACATTTCTGGAGGGAGAAACAGAATTCTATTTTTTCAGCTTATATTAGCTTGGCTAAGCACACAAGTTTTCAAACATGAGAAGCACTTGGGGACTGAAAGTTTATTTGGCCCTGCTTTCTAGATCCTCCCTTACTACATCTTTTTACATCACCCGACATTACTTTTATCTACAAACTTTACTGCTTATATCCTTTCTTTAACACCGTACTATTAATGCAGCTACTACTACTTTTTTCATACAGTCAGGACATAGACATTAATTTTTGACCCGTAAACATGGTCTCTTACCTGGTACTACAGAGTTCTGTGTTAAATTGGATGAAGAAGGATCTCCACTGCTGCTGGGGCCTGCATTCACTGGAGCCTGTGGTTCTTCCTGTTCCAGCCTGAAAAAATAGCGTTGCCTTCAAGACAGGCTCACAATTGTCCTACACATCTTTCCCACAAAGAATCTAGAAAGCAGCTTGTTACTGACACTAATGGAGTACATTTTTGCAGGGCTGTGATAAGTACACTGTGTATATCACCATACACTAAACTATGAAAATAAAACAGTGAAAATATTCAGCTTTAAAACCTCTCAATAACACTAGAGATACCAACAACTTAAAAGCCTTAATTACTTGCTAAAACATTAGAGGTGGCTGCTGATTCTGCAAGTGCCTTTAACTCTTTTCAGTGAAAGATTAATTCTGGGCATTTTACCATATCCCCTGATTAAAAGACAAGCCCACCCTTGAAAGAATGGAAGTCTTCACAGCATAAAGCGAGAGACAGTGTGGGTAAAACACTGATGTCACGTCAAAAATATTTTGCCATTCTCTTCATGACAAGAATTTCATTGATAAGGTTCACAAACATGCAAAATAAACAAAAGCTTAATGAAAACTCCAAGAAAGAAAATCTCTGCTTTTGTAATAAACATTGCAGTCAACAGGGTACCTGCAACCTTCTTCTTTTTGAAGTAATTTAAATGAAGTAATTTAAAGTAATTTTGAAGTAATTTAAATTCCACTGGCATGTTTTCTGAATCACCCGTACAATTCTCTCTTTTTTAAGACAAGTCTTATTACATGTCATCTTAAAAGCATTAGGCCAAGATGTTTTGCAAGAGTCGTAATTTATTGAAAACAAAGTGACAAAGAAATTCTAGTTCTAATACCAGCTCTATTGCTGTTTGATTATGCAACTTTGAAAATAGTTAAAGAACATAACTGATCTACAAGGGGAAAAACACCTCACACCAAACCCAAGCATTTCAATTTAAAGCTTTTTAATAAAATCCTTTTTTAATTCTATATTCACTAAATTAAGGCCCATTTGCATTTCTAACTTTTCTTACACAAATACAACTAACAGGGCAATTCATATATATGTATCTATCTCTTTCTCTAAAAATACATTTAAAAAATGCTTAGACTGTTAAAGCAAAGGATTGGCCTCTTTTATTCCTGCAAGAGGCACTAAGGAAAGAACACGGGAAAGAGCCATAAAAATAGCTCAAACACAGGCAAGTATAAGTTCTAAAGTTTAAAATGTACTTTCCTGAAAGAATCAGTTTTCAAGGCAGCGGATTATTCCTGAGACTTTGTTTCAGTTTCCTGACCTGCTAGATGTGGTATTATTACCATATTACTTAACATGCTTTTAAACTTTCAGGAAGATCCTTTAATGACAGTTTTTACACTAGTAGACACTGAGACATACAATAATGGGCAGGTGCAATGAAGTACTTACAAACATTTTTCTTCCCTGAACTATCTTTGCATATTGATGAAGAGTTTATGGACAATCAGGCACACCTGAAAGGACTAGCTCATGGAACCAGATCTCAGTTTAAAATCAATATACAGTTGTGAACATATGATAAACTTAAAGAAATCAATGCAATTCCACTCCCACTAGGGGTGACAGATATACCAGAAGTACTGTCCACTAGATTTTTAGATAGCAATGCTACCAGTTCTAGATAGCCACCATTCTGCAAATTTAATTAGGCATAACATCTAACAGCTTAACCCATGCTACGCACAAGCTGCATATACTTGCCTTTCAGTATAGTTATTGGGTCTTCTGTGCCGATGGGGACGGCAGCTGTGCTTGCGATTGCTCCATCCATGCTTTTCTTTGCCTCTCCAGTAATTTCTCTTCATTTCCCCCTATAAAGCAAACATACACACGTACTTCAATGCTATTTGCCTGGAACGGTCCAACATACAAGACAGCCTCTTACCACAGTCTCTTTTCAACCAGTTTCAAATAGCTTCGTGGTGGCGTAAAGATCAAAACCAGGGAGGCACACTGAAGCAAATAATTTAAAAAGAAACACTTTCAAGTCCAAGCAGCATCAGATCTTAAAGGAAAGAAAGGCAGAAGAGCACCGTGGTCAGGCTGAAGGGAAGCTGCAGCAAGCACGGTGCGGCGCTGACCGCCTCCTGCAGGGAGCACCAACAAACGTCCTTTTGCTCAGTTCTTACGGGTGCCGGGCGGAGAAGTCCCACAGCCCAGCTGAAGCCGGATGTTACCAACCGCCAGCTTTCCAGCGCAATACGCGTCCTTCTAAGCAGAGGGGCTCCCTCAGCACCGGGACAAACCGAAGCGACCAACAGCGGCCTGCCCGCCTTCCGCCGCGGGCTTGCCTGTGGGCCTGCCTGCCGCCCCGGGCCCAGGCACCGCGGGGACACGGCGGTACGAGCAGGCGGCCGGCAGCAGCCGGCCGGAGGGGGCCTCCCCTCCACACGGCAGCCAGGCCGGACCGGCGGGCCCACACCGCCGGCCACGGTTTTGTAAGCGACCAGGCCCGCTGACCGCCCGCCCCACCGGCGCTTCCTCACCGCTGCTGACTATTGCCTTCCCTGCTGGGCCGGGACCAGCTCCACAGCTCGCCCCGCCGCGCTGAAGCTAGAAGCCCCTGAGGCGGAGGCGCGGAGGCGCAACAGCGGCCAGACGCCCCCCGCCACCTCGCGCGGACCGCTCACCGCTGCCGTCCCCCACGCCGGGCCTCGCCGCTTCCACCCTGCCACCAAGGCTCCGCCCACGCCCCGACGGGCGCGCCTGATTGGCCCCCACCCGCGCCGGCCGCTCGACGGACGGCTCACTCACCGTACCGCGGAAGGCCGAGCCGGCGTGTGCGCCCCGCGGAAGGGCGGGGCCAACAGCGGCGGCGGGGCGGGGGCGGGTCCCGGGCGGCGCGGGCGCTGCGGCTGCTGCGGGACGGGGCGGGCGGGCCCGGCAAATAAAACCCGGGTGGGGGAGGAGAAATGGGATTTTTGGTGAAAAGGTGGTGTTTAGCAGGGTAGGGAAGCAATGCCGAGCAGAGAGGCGGCAGCCTTCAGGTGGCTGAGGGGCGGGGAGTGCCTGAGGGGAGCTGCGGGCTGGCGCTTCGGGGCGCGTTGCTGTGTGAGGGGCGGCCTCGGGCCCCGCGTGTGGGGCGGGAAGCGCTGGCGTGAGGGAGCGAACTGGCGAGGCCCCGCTGCTGCTGGTCAGTGCGTGGGGCGTCGGGGCAGCGGCGATGAGGGTCAGTAGTTGAGCTTTCTGAGGAGAAGCGCTTGTTTCCTCCGCGAGCTGGGATCGGAGGCAGTGGCTTTGCAGGGCGTGGTGCGGACAGGAGCAGAGAGGTGTGTTTGTGAGGGGTGGGGTCGCTGAAAGGGCGCCACTGCTGCCTTCTCCGGGTCTCCCTAAAGGATTAAAGGCCATCCTTTGGCGAGCTACGAGCTGTTGCAACCTCTCCCAGTTTCTCAAGAATTTAGAAAAGAGAGTGGTGACTCTAAAGTGACCCTCCCAGCTGAGGGCTCTTGATGCTTAAATGTTTTTTGAGCCTTCTACTGCTGGGCAACGAACAGTAAGATGGATGATACAGAGGCATTAGCACTAGGCCAGCTTTGGGAAGCATGCAGCAAATGGACAAGGTGGGAGAAAAAATGTGGTGCTGCAGCAGTCAGTAGTGGGAAAAGCTCAGCACTCCTCAGTTGGTCAGAAAAATCTGAAAAAGCAGCAAAAGGATGTAGTGGTTAACTACCACGTCTTTGCAGTCATTGTAAGAAAGCCCTTCTCTTTTTGCTCTTTTACTGAAGATGTCCTTAAGCTGGTTTTGTATTGTGGCCTTCCTCCTCGTCTTTCTGCTTATACAGCATCTAGGAGTTAAAAAATGAAATCCAGTATGGTGCAAATGTTAATTCCTGTAATGGATGATTAAGGTTACAGGAAAACATAAGCTATAGTTCACAAAAAAATGTGGAAAAGCAGGGTTTTAGCCTTTTTCCTTCCAAAAAGTTAGGGATTTTTTTGTCACTTTAATTTTAAATAAGAGAATGCCAGTACTGGGAAAATAGGCAATGGATTTTTACTTGGTCCTCTGAATGTTTAGACTCTGCACAAGTTTGTGATGAGTACTTGGCAGGAGAGTAATTTTTGGGAGATATTCTTTTGTTCTGTCTCTCACTTGGTCTGTGTTTTAAGTTCAAAATGCATAGAGTTAAAAATAGCCCAGGAAAGTATGCCTTAAGGATATGAACAGCTGGAGAATTCACCTGCAGCTTGTATAGTTTGTGAGCTCTATTTCTTTGCATTTTCAAGGCAGACCACCAGCATAGTCTAATTCTAAGGCATTTTTTGTTGATTCGGCCTGCATCTCATAGTGGTTTAGTGATACTGATCTTTAGCTTCCACAAGATAATTTGAACTTTAATACAGTAACAGGAGAAGAATAAAAGTGCCTATAGAAAGCTTCATCAGCAGCCCTTTGTGTGAACTGTTGTTAGTACTGTCACTGGTGTAGACTGGATTCAAAATGATGGTTTATGTGTGATGGTGCAGCTGCCTGGGCCACCCTGAGATCTCAGGCTAAGCCCTGTTGTGCTGTTATCTTGGTCACAAGTGCAGTGACTTGGGCTCAGGCACTCTCTGGCCACACCTGGGCCATCTGCTGCCTGAATGGTACACTAGGACCACCCTGAGATGTCAGGATAAGCCATAAGCATGCTTTGGGAAGAACTTCCATTGTGCTGTTATTTTGGTTGCAAGTGCAGTAGCCTGGGGCTGGGGTGGCCAGGCACCCCCTGGTCACACCTGGGCCACCTGCTGCCTGAACTGTATGCCAGAATGACTAGCACGAATTGTGGCCAGAATGGAAAACACTTTGACCAAAGCCAATCATCTCCAGACGCTATAAATAGCGATCCAAAAGTGAGCCCTTTTGAGCTCTCCGGGACCACAGTGGGCTGTGTGACCCAGTATCTCCCCCTGAGCTGGGATGCCTCTCGGGGTAGGTTTCGCGAGGATCGAAGGATTGTCCGTCAAGGATTTCGCGAGGACTCGAAGGCCTGATTTTGCGAGGTTTGCTGACTGTCCGTTGATGAATGCCAGCACTTAAAAGTGAGTAATTCATGAAACTCTCAAAAAGGGAAATTTTAATGACAGGTTAACCTCTGCATGTGTGTGCATCCACACACAATTTGATTCAGAACTGTTTGTCTGTGCGTGATTTGATTTACGCCCCCTCTGTGTGTACAACCCTGCTGTAAGTTTCCGGTGAGCCTTGCCACTCTTGAATCTCTACCTAAGTCGCGATTTTGATGGTAACAAATTCCATTGAACTGCTCTGTTAAATTGGCTGATGCTTAAGTGCTGTTAAGAATTACACAACCTAATTTTGTGATCCATCTCAAAAATATTAACAAATCCTAAATTGCTGCTAAACCAAAGCCATGTGAAAAATCCTGTTCTTGACAGTGATATAAAGGACGGATTACACGTATGTAATCCTTTAGACATGAACCATTGACCAAGTCTGGGACTAGGATTGGATCCAGCTGCACCTAGACTCCTCTCTGAGGAAGGAGTTTAGAAAGCAAGGGGGTCCTTTCTGAACCTCCTGACTGAACGGGAGGGTCTCCCAGACAGTTTTGTCTGACCCTGTCCTCTATGCAGTAAATAATTGAGTGTACCTTGCCATGGAATCTTGTTAAACTGCTGTCACATTTACTGTTGAACCTTGTTAACTCACTGGTTTATGTCAATGAAGTGTATTTTTGCTTCCCTCACTCCGTCCGTGACAAATTGGCATAGTCAGCAGGATGGCAAGTAGTGTCACTGATTACTTACAAAAGCATGGTATTAATCCGAACCCTGGCTTCTCAGGAGAATGGACCTGTGATAACTGGTATAATTGCGAAGCTGTAGAGAAGCAGCTAAGTGCTGCAAGGGGTTTGACTAAAGATGGGAAAGATAAGGGTATAATCTGCAAAATGTTGGGAACACGCTTAGAAGCTGCATGTAGAGAAAGAAGGGAAACAACCCTTAATGCAAGATCTGCAGGATGAAATAGAGGGATGTAAAACTACCAAACTGCTACTACCTGTAATAATAGAACATCTGCAAAAAACAGCTTAAGGAAGCTCAATTGAAAGAACAAAAATTAGGAGAATGTGTTGAAATGATGTTAATGCAAGCTCCGAAACCTCCTGACATAGTTCAAATCAGAAAACTGATAGTATCCCCTGAGAGCTGGGATGGTAATATTTGGAATAATTCTGATAATTACAGCTCAGATGCGGATGACCCCCTGTATCCTCCTGAACCTCCTCAGTTTATGGCCAGACCCATTACAAAAACTGAACTGCAGACAGGTCCACAGGGAGAGTGAGGTCCAAGTACTTGCAAAGCAATCCCATTCAGCCTGATTCAGTTGTCTAAATTTGCAAGAATGTAATGGCTGTAAGCCGGTAGAAACTGAAACTGAATACCTATGGAGAGTGTGTCTTACCAGGGGAGGCAGAATTTTACGGAACGCTGATGAGACTAATGTCTACTGGGACCCCGGTGTTTTTCTGAATGCTGGGTCGTGACACCCCCCCCCCCCCCCCCCCGAATGATCCCCATTCAATAACAAGTAGGGTGGCATACTGGGCTGGTAGAATAGATAGATTGGAGAGAGGAGAACCTTTTTTTAATACCAGTTACATCTTTGGATGAGCTCTCCACAGTTACTACAAAAGCTGCCTGTATTCAGGCTATGCACAAGTGTGGTTCCCTTGATGTTCTCATCTCGGCAACTCTAGACCACCCTATGCTAAACCCGTTAATAAAGGGAGCCCCTGCCATGCTCAAACCTTATTGCAAAACAAGATGAGTTCAAGAGGGACACAGATTTTAATGCCCTGTTAGCCTTAAGGGATGTTGTCAGTGATGAAGATGACCAGGAAGCAACCTTACTCCAAAGAAACCTCCCCACTTGGGCAGGTTTAATGCATGACATCATAAATCATGGATGAGAAATGGGATGATGTGTCCAGTGGAATAAAAAAAATATAGGTCAAAATGTTAGACAGGTTAAGCAAACACCTCAGAGTGACTCTTGAGAACCAGGACCCATTAATCAGCAATAAAGGGCCCAGGAAGAGAGAAATGAATTGTGGAAACAAACCCCAGCAATGGGTATTCCCAGAGCTGCTATTCATAGACAACTGGCTAGAGTTATTCTAGGCTTGATAGAAGCTTTTTGAAAGTGAGGTATAGCACTGTCACCTGCCCCCAACCACCTTCTGCAGGACCTCCTAATCCTTTCTGCCCTCTGGGAAGGGAGTTGAGGGAATCACAGAAACAGGAACCAAAAACCAGGTAAACCTCAGACAGTTATTGGGCCTGCCTGTCCAGAAAATTGATATTCATCAATGGATAAGCAATGATGGCCCTTATATTATGCTTCCTATAGGTCCTCACCAAAAACCAGCTAAATTTCTGATAGATACAGGAGCACAAATATCTATACTTACCCAAACTGATGCGATCACCTTAGGATTATGACCAGGCTGACCTAAAGTTAAATTAACTGGCGTTAATGGTGGCAGCAAACTATGCCCCACTGTTAAAGTAAAAATTTGGCTTCCTGACAAAAAATGAATAACCTCAGTTTGCTTTGCAGTAAAAGATCACTATGAAAACATATTGAGGTTTGATGTTTTAATGGGATGAACCTGGCAGCTACCAAATGGTAGTATATGGTCATTTGGATCTGGAAGTCTTGGGGTGTAATCTGCTGACAGCTGCCTTTTGTGAGCGGTGCCTGCAGTCCCTGACTCCAGTCTCACTAATGTTGCCCGTTATTCAGTGTCAGCTGCCGCCAAAGATGGATTTTTGGCCGTTATTGTGGACTGGAGTCTCAGCAAATTATTTTTAGGATGGCTCCTTTAGATAAGCCTCTAGATAATGGGCATATCTGGCCTTCAGTGTCCTACCAGGGCAACCTGTCATGGTAAAACTGCCATACGTTGGTACTGTGCCTGTGACTGACTAAATCTCGTGGTCCGCTTGCCTGGGAAGCTACTGATAGCAGTGGTGCAAAACATAGAATTAGTGTACAATGGATTTTTTCCTTCTTTTTAGTGGGGTAACTTGTTCAGATTCTCCCTGCCAAAACAAGTCTCCCTTTCTCTTACAGCACCTTGCAGGATGACAAAAAAAATGCTGTGTTCATGTTATCATTCCAAACCCTAACAACGCTGCTTACACCCATTGTGGTCTTCTCTGTTAGCATTGGGAACTAGCCAATGGCTCTTATCTGATATATTACTTCAGTGGGAAAGAATTAATAGAGACCACCAGTTGATTGTAGACACACTTGGTGCAGCCCAAAATAATGTTTCTCTAGCTCTTAGTTGTATCCAAGCTCAACTGTGGATGTAATCTGTGGTAGCAGCTATTATAAGAGACGGTGAAGAGGGCACCTTACCCACTGAAATTCTAAAGATAGTTTGGGATAATGCAACCAAATTCAAGAAGGAATTCCAATCCTGGTGGTATTTAGTCAATTGCACTTATGACCCCATCAACAATAAGGCCACAGCTTTTGTCTTAACCATATGCAATGCTTCGGTATGTACCATATACCCAATCATTGTGTTAGGATTAAATCACAATGGAACTATACTCTGTCCATTAGAACATAGAGTGTGGGCCCAACAACATGGAAACAAATGGAAAACTGCAACGCATACATTGTACGGGAACAACAAGGATTTATTTGTGAGAGTAACAACATGAAAGCCCAAGATGTTTGTCTTGACTCTGAACAAAATTCTTGTCACTCTGAAATACATCTCAACAAGGTTCCTAAAACTATAGTTATATATATTGGAAAGGGATGTGTATGTATGAGAACATTGTGTGAATCCCTGTTAATAGGTTATTTTGTTCACAATGTAACCAACCACTCTAATTTATGTGGGTGTAACTTTTCTATGGTCATTGGTTGTGATTTCATTTTTTCTGTACCCATAACTACTTCACAAAAATTTCTTTTGATTGCATGCTGTATCATGGGCTGCAACCAATGCCTATTGGAATAAATCTGACTTTAGTCAAGCGACTCCTCCACCATCCTGATTTGATAAACCTCCTGCAACAAGCACAGAAAATGAGACAAAAACCCCTCTTGTTACAGTCCATCATGATGGGGAAGAAATACATTGAGTATTGGAAAGAGTTAAAAGGGATGGAGAACATCAATGGTGGGAAGCCCTGTTTGGATGGTATCCAACAGCAACTGGAGCGCTGAACCTGATGCTGCACCCCATCGTGATTTTACTGACTCATGCTATATTATGCTTATTGTTAAACATTGTTTTATACATCAGAGTTTGGAGAATGGCTAAACAAGTTATACTAAGGCAAGGACCCCATTGCATATATAATGTTGTCTAACCACATTTAACGAAGCTTTAATAGTTATGGAGGTTGATGAAATGTAAGAAAAGTTTCCCTCAAATTATGATTGGAATGTGGCATTGTCTATTTATAGGCACAGAGGCAAGAGGTGACCACACCACCACTTTGTGGAGAGATAGATTGACTTTGGTCACCGGGTGGAATGTGTGATGCAGCTGCCTGGGCCACCCTGAGATCTCAGGCTAAGCCCTGTTGTGCTGTTATCTTGGTCACAAGTGCAGTGACTTGGGCTCAGGCACTCTCTGGCCACACCTGGGCCATCTGCTGCCTGAATGGTACACTAGGACCACCCTGAGATGTCAGGATAAGCCATAAGCATGCTTTGGGAAGAACTTCCATTGTGCTGTTATTTTGGTTGCAAGTGCAGTAGCCTGGGGCTGGGGTGGCCAGGCACCCCCTGGTCACACCTGGGCCACCTGCTGCCTGAACTGTATGCCAGAATGACTAGCACGAATTGTGGCCAGAATGGAAAACACTTTGACCAAAGCCAATCATCTCCAGACGCTATAAATAGCGATCCAAAAGTGAGCCCTTTTGAGCTCTCCGGGACCACAGTGGGCTGTGTGACCCAGTATCTCCCCCTGAGCTGGGATGCCTCTCGGGGTAGGTTTCGCGAGGATCGAAGGATTGTCCGTCAAGGATTTCGCGAGGACTCGAAGGCCTGATTTTGCGAGGTTTGCTGACTGTCCGTTGATGAATGCCAGCACTTAAAAGTGAGTAATTCATGAAACTCTCAAAAAGGGAAATTTTAATGACAGGTTAACCTCTGCATGTGTGTGCATCCACACACAATTTGATTCAGAACTGTTTGTCTGTGCGTGATTTGATTTACGCCCCCTCTGTGTGTACAACCCTGCTGTAAGTTTCCGGTGAGCCTTGCCACTCTTGAATCTCTACCTAAGTCGCGATTTTGATGGTAACAAATTCCATTGAACTGCTCTGTTAAATTGGCTGATGCTTAAGTGCTGTTAAGAATTACACAACCTAATTTTGTGATCCATCTCAAAAATATTAACAAATCCTAAATTGCTGCTAAACCAAAGCCATGTGAAAAATCCTGTTCTTGACAGTGATATAAAGGACGGATTACACGTATGTAATCCTTTAGACATGAACCATTGACCAAGTCTGGGACTAGGATTGGATCCAGCTGCACCTAGACTCCTCTCTGAGGAAGGAGTTTAGAAAGCAAGGGGGTCCTTTCTGAACCTCCTGACTGAACGGGAGGGTCTCCCAGACAGTTTTGTCTGACCCTGTCCTCTATGCAGTAAATAATTGAGTGTACCTTGCCATGGAATCTTGTTAAACTGCTGTCACATTTACTGTTGAACCTTGTTAACTCACTGGTTTATGTCAATGAAATGTATTTTTGCTTCTCTCACTCCATCTGCAACAACATGGTATTGGTACTTGATCATCTGTATGTAAATTTGATGCTGATGCACCCATGGACAGGATTTAGGCAATGGTGTTTTTCCTGTTGTTTGCTGGTTGGGGGGTAGTAATTCAGAATGTCTAACGTTTTACATGTAACATTATACTCTGCTTCTTTTGTTGGCTTTGTTTCATCTTTTTAATTTCTGATGCTGGTGAGCAATGTTTCGGGTTCTGTGAGCAACATGCTGCTGGTAAGCTGTGGGTTTGACTCAACTGAAACAGAATTACCATTGGGGCAGAAGTATGTTAAGTGATGCTTTTTCTCACTTGTATTGCATATACTTACTATGGAAATTCATAGACAAGAGTAGACTGAAAGATATTTCAGAGATCGCTGGTTTTCTGTGTGTATATATGTATATATTTAAATGAAATATACAAATATATAAATAAAATACACACACCACCCCTACATTGTTCCTTAGCAATTGTTTGTCTAACCTCTTCAAGCTTTTTGGTGTGGTTTATTCTGATTATTATATCTCTCACTGGAAGATTTTCTGATGTGTTACCTGAATGCTTATTGCTGCAATTTAAAACCATTACTGCTATTTCTTCTGCCTTCTGTGGATCTAGAAAACAACTTACTACCTTGCTCTCTGCAACCACATTACATATTTGAAAACTGGTAATGCTGTCCCACTTGAGTCCTTTTCTCTAGATTAAAGAGTAGCTAAAGAATGCCAATTCACCTGGATATTACAGATGACAGCTTTTAGCTTTGATCATTCTTGCTTCCTTTTTGGACACTTTCCCTGGGGAACACTTCTTTCCTTGAAATGTGTTCCCAAAAACTGGATATACCACCACTACTTAGCTGAGGCCTTCCTAGTGCTGAGTGCTTTTGCAGGCTGTACTCACGTTTGAGAGTTGCATGATGTTTTACAGCTGCACAACAGTGTTAACTTCTGTGAAGCTTACGGTCAAAAGGGATGGGGGAGTTTCAGTTTGGGAACTGCTATGTGATCAGTTGTTTTCAGTCTGGGTTTGTGGAGTGGGCTGTGCCAGGGCTGATTGCAACTGAATGCTGCTCTTCTCAGGCTGGTTCTTGGACTGGTCAAGGCCATCCTGACCTGCAGAATGCACTCTGCCATCACATTGTGTCCTTCATTTGCTCTGCCTGTTTTTCTGCTTATTTGGCTTGAGGGACTGGGTTTATTATACCTGTATAGTCCATTAAATGCATATGTTCAGGCTGTATTTACTTAGTTTGTTAGTGAAGTTTAAAATATAATTGTAAATTGCATTAAAACATTCTGTAAAGACCAAACTTCAATAACATTAGAATTTGTGGTTCGGGCTTAGGTTTAGGATTATTGCAGTTCAGTGAGTTGCCTTTCAGCTGAACTGCAGTACCTGAACCTCTGTTCACTCTTAACAGTCGCATCTGAAAACTAAAATTAGTTTGCTTAAACTCTTTTTGTTTAAGCTTAAGCTATGTATTTTATCTTGTGCTTGTTGGGGGCTAAAACTGTGCATTCTGCCAGTTGAAGCTTACCTTACATAAGGCAACTCATTAAACTTTGGTAAAGGCTGGGCCCATGAATTACGCTGGCCTTCTGCAGGGTAATCAAAAGTAGGATTTTGTCTGACAGTAAAGTTTATCCTTGTTCTAGTGCCACTGAAATCAAAGCAATTGCGTTAAGAGTCTGTGTAACTTTGTATGCTTATTCTTTGCATTACGAGCTGCAGTAGTCCTGCAGTAGTAATGTCAAAGCTTTTACGTATTTTTAACTGTGAAAGCTGCTGTGTGACTTTTTGTCTTAGTTCTCTGGATATTCTGCTGTCCCACAGGCTAGCTCTGCTGTTGATGGTGAAAATCACTTTTGGCTTCTCCTGCATCAGGTCATGGAGGAAGGAACAAACTGCTGTAGCCTTTAAGGTGATGAATTATCACGGTTTAATAATGATAAATAACTTGCTGCATTTATTCTGTATGTGTGTGTGGTTTACTTTTTTAATTTTCTTTTTTCGTTTTAACTCTCGAGCTCCCAAAGCAGTCCTGATGGTCTTGGAGCTGCAGCTCCTTTCAGGGTCTGCTGGGTGGTGTAAATACGGGAGCAGATCTGATCCACCCCAGGAGAGGGCAGCAGTGCACTTGCACAAAAACGCTGTCTCTTGGCTCTGTAGGATATTTCTTTTGGATCTCTTTAGCACCACGTATAGAATTCCTATAAAAATCAATTTAAAAAGCAGAAGTACACCAACGAATCCCTTTGCAACACTACTTAAAGTGTATTTATTTGTATTTATAGCTCAAAGGTCCAGGGGCACTGATGTTACATATTTTAACCAGACTTCTCTCCAAGTAAGAAGGTGAAGCTTCTTTCTCCTGATATATCAGCTTTGTCTCCCCTGTAGGTCGGAGGTCATGAAAAAACCCTGAAAAGTTGACAAATGAAACTGAACTTTCATAGTTTATATCATTGGATTAGCTAAGAGTGTGGGTTTTGTGTTTTGTTTTTTTTTTTTTTTTTTAAATCCAGTACTTCCAGCTGTTCATATGGCAAGGAGTACTTGTATGCTAATAAGTGACTCCTGGAAATGTTGTCATAGGTTCTGTATAAATCAGCTCTTAGTATTTTATATATATGCATATGTATTTTTTTAATTTATCAGTTGATGTAAATTCAAATTGTGTTCTGAGACTACGTCTGCAGTCTTTTCAGGTATCCTTAGCAGTGAGAAATATTGTGGTCAAACCTTGCCTTCTCTTCAGTGCTGCTGTTCTTAATGGAAGTGTTCAGATATGATTTACTGAATATTCTGCTGATTAATGAATTAATCTTATCTTTTCTTTTTCCTGTGGGATCAAAAGGAATAAAAAGTCTCAACAATTTGTATGTAAAACTTCCCAGAATTAAGTCCCACTTTGAAATTATTTAGGTGCTTAGGAAGTTTTTAAAATTATTTAGGTGCTTAGGAAGTTTTCACTAAAACGGAGTAATAAAGATATTTAGGCTATACTTTTGCTGGCACTGGTGGAAGGACTTCATGGCTTCTGATTATAATCAGAAGACTGACTGCAGAATATGCAGACATAAGTAGGTGCCACCAATTTAGTGGTTTGTATATTGGTAGAAATGGAGCTGTGGTATTATGGGTCTCATTAGATAGGCTGGCACATTCCAGGAGATAGTCTCTGGTAAAAACCCATCTCTGAGACCTTCTACTTGTCATCTTCTACTCTCTCCCATGGGAGGCACAGGCAACTGGGCTGTGACTGCTACCTCAGAGACTGCATGTTGCTTCCTGTGGCTGCAGTGGCCCAGCGCTGAGCTGTGTTCCTGCTGCTGCTGCTTGGAGCTGACTGGGGGAAACAAAACAAACAAAACCCCCAAAACACAACAACAACCAAACAAAAAACCCAGCCCCGAATCCTATTAGACTTTAAGGGAACAGTTGCAGGGAAACTCCTAATCCGTGTAGCAGCAACCTAGTGAGTACAGAATGGCAAGTCTGGTGGCTGCTGTTGCCAATTTGTTAGAGAAATGCAAGTGTTTATCACGGGAGCTTTTGCTGCTGTAGCTTCTATGGGTACTAGAACCCAAGAATCCAAGGTATATTATTACTAGGCTGCTATACTTGTGTATAAAATCTGTTATTGCAGGACAGGCATGGTCTTAGATATATGGAAAAGATGTACCTGTACTTGCTAACATCAACAGGTTGGCTCTGCTGTGTATAGTCAAATGACTGAAGCGATATGTCTACTGAGTTACCTTCTAGAGTGAAAAAATAGTCTAAGATTGGGAATTCAGAAGATAGTTTTCTACTGTGACAGTAACTCACTTCCATTGTGCATATGTGGATTTATATTTGAAATTTCTCTCCCTAGAAAGACAAGCTGAAATCCAAACTCTGGTGCTAAATTTCATGCAGGTTACTGTGTATATCTTAAAGTAGCTCCTGTTAACTCTGATTCTGAAGGGATGTTAAAGAACCTTTAGTTTTTACTGTAAAAAGAAGGGTTTACTTTGCTGTTCTGGTTCAGACTTGCTACTCCTGTGATGCAGCACAGGCTTCTGTGCCCCAGCCAGTTTTTCTAAGTCTCTGTTCCAGAAATAGCTGCACTTTAATACCACGTTTTTCTTTCAAAATAGCATGCTGTCTTTTAGATGGCAAAGTGCTAGATATCTGTGAAGTCCTTTTGAACATTTTTGATGTTTTAGCTAAATATCTTAAATATTATTTATGTGCAGTATGAACAGTTACCTAACACTTTAAAATGCCTCGCTGATTTTTTGACTTCTGCCATTATTACTTGTGGGCCCAATCGAAGAACTATTAAATAATGTAACAATATTCACCTCTCCTGCTGGTGGTGTAGGTATACATAAATTACGTGTGTATAGACATAGATAAACATATCTCAGTCTACAAAACCAGGACTTCGTTACCACGTATTTCTGTGTATGGGTGGAGAGAATGCTAATTTGAAGGCATGAGATTTGCAAATTATTTTAACCACAGAGGTGTCTGTGCTCTGCCATGTTTCCTGTGGTGCTGTAGGTCTGACATCTGTCAGTTCAAAACAAAAACTGGCTCCTTTGTTAATAATTTTGGTGCTTTTGTGAAATCTTTTTTTTTGGTGAAAGATCATGTCTGCAGATGGTAAAATGATCTGTCAAACAGGTAGGGATGGTAACAAGGCTTTACACTGCCAGAACACAGAACTGGACCTGGACCTTATATTCCTTGCAGAGCCATTGTAGAGTAGAATATCCTGATGGTGTGGTCTTTGAAGAAACCTGTGTTGAATAATGCTGTCCTGCCTCTTCATAGGGGGAAAACTTAGGATCTGCATTGGAAGGTTAAGTTCATGATATAAATAATGTTGTCTTTAGAGTAGTGGCAGCTGGCAGCTTTTTCATTTCTTTCTCCAGACTCATTTGTTCAGCTTATGGGTCTCTAATACACAAAGTGCTTGTAGTTACAAGATTGATTTCTAGCCTCATATTTAAAAATTGCCTGTGAAAAGAACTGGTCAGCATCTCCAAGGAAGTATTTTCTTTTGGGGTCAAAATCTTGTGTGCTGCTTCATATTCTCTCTTGTCTGCTTTGGATGTAAGGTTGTACTTTTATACAGAGGGAGGTGAACTGTTTTGCTTTTACATATCAATAGCAGATGTCAGGGCTCTGACAGTTGATTTCCCACTGGAAGAAAAATTGGTGACATAGACCATAGGAATCATATTTTTAGTAGATTTTTTTTTTATATTAAATACACAAGGCTTTGAACAGATGTAGAGACGAATGATAATGCAGGGAAAAAACCCTTCTCCAGAAATGTCAATCTGGAAATCAGTGTTTTGCTTTCAGGAAGCAACACTTTATCTTTGAAGTTTATAGCAACTTAACTAAAGACAGTGTCACAGGGCTACTAACACCTCATTTCTCAAAGTCTATATCCTGCTCACATCCAAAGGAAAGTAATTGGTGAGACTTGTGTGCAGGAAGCATTATAATCATGTGAGTGTGGTTCTCAGAAATGCACTGTAAATGAACACAGTGCTGTCCTGGAGCATGAGCTTCCTCAATTATCTTGTATGCATTGTGTGCTGTAGATGTACCCTTTGTAAAAGTACTGTTTGAATGATGCAAGAGTGACTTGCTTAGTCTCCTTCCCCCCCACCTCGTCGTCTTTGAAGATGTGTGGTGGAATTTCTTGTTTCAAGTGTTGTTCTTTTTTTTTTTTAAGAAAATGGAATGAAAGTTTTATGAGATAAGAATTCTTCCTTCTGAATCCTCTCTCAGGGAGAACACGGCAGGAGGAGGAGGAGGAAGCTCAGCCCAGTGTATGCAGCCTAGTGTGGGAGGCTTCCTGTTATTGAGGTGTAAAGTATCAAGAGTAAGTTTCTTTCGAGGTCTTTCAGGGAGCACATCCTGAAGGAAGAAGGGTGGGAGGAGGGAAGGTTACCATGGGAAAGCAGTCTCCATATATCAGTACCTTCTGTGTGGGTTTTGATTTGTTTGGTGGCGGGGGAAGGATTTGAAGGAAAGTTAAAGATACCAATTTACAGATACCTAGTCTCATAATGATACTGTATATCATTTACTCATGTCTTGATTACTATTTATATGCTGTTTCATATTCTGGATACTTCCAGATGTATTACTGTGGCCTCAGTCTTAAATTTTATTCTTAGACTACTGTGCCTTTGGTCATTCCAATTGCATGCGTATACTGATATTTATGATTGACCTTGGCATTGCCTTCAGTCCTCTGGAATGCCTGCTTCACATCTCATAGATGGCTCCATAGATGCTCTGCTTCATGGAGCCCTTCTTGGACCTGGTTTTCAGTCTGCTTCTCTTCTGGGCACTGAATAGAAGCCAGGAACAGTGAACTGTGGTCAGTCGTAATTACCAGTACAGACATCAGCCTGTAGATTGCAGTATATGTGCCTAGTGCAGGGCAGTTTATGATCTGTCATTTCTGTGTACCTGCAGGAAAAAAAATGAAATTAAAAGGTATTTTAGACCAAGACATACAACACTTACATGGAAACAATGAACTCTTTCTGGAAAGAAATATTAGATAAATCACTAAATTAAAACAAAACTGCGGATAGGGTAGACTTATTCTTAGCAGTATTTTGTAAGAAGGTCTTCAAAAGTCTAAAGACTACTGAAACTGCTTTGTGGAACTGAAGCAGTAATTGTTTCACATACAAGATGTAATATATCAGTTTGCAGTTCCAGAAAAAAAAAAAAACAACCCAACAAAACTTTAGCTCTCAGCTTAATTGGGTGGAAATCGAAAGAGGAGGTAGGATATAGAAGATGGTTTATGGATTTGGTTGAGCTACCATTTCCCTGAGCAAAGCACTTTCTAATTGGGAGCTGGAAAGCTCCGCAGGTCCCAGGGAAAGAAGAATAGCTAAAGTAACTGGATGGATGATAATACAAATTCTGTACTATAACCTTGTGGGAAATCAGGAAGGATGACAGAACTCTGTATGAAATGGTGAAGAGCTTCCAGAGGCTTTAAGAGGCTACCAGACCATGGGGTTTAAGCTGTATTAATTACCCAGCAAGATGTAAATGTGCATGGTATGTAGTTTTTGGTTTGGTTGTTTTGGTGTTTGGGTTTTTTTTTCCCTACCCAGGTAACAATTGAGTGTATATTGACTAATAGCATTTACTTAATTTACTAATAGCATTTTATTTATAAAACATTCCTCCTTTCCTAAAGCTAACAGACAGTGCAGTTATGTCAGCTGGTAGAGCATCCTCACCTTGAATACTGAACATACTTTATCACCTCGGTTCAGAATGCCAAGTGTGAAAGAAAAGGAAAATACAGATGATCACCAAGTGTGTGTAAGGTCAAAGTCTAGGAGAACTTCTGTGAGAGAAGTAACATAGTGTGAGCGTTGTACAGTGACAAGTCAGTGAAGTAAAACTTCTCCCACAGGTTCTGGATAAAATTAAAATAGCAGATGAATGTCTATACAGTGTAGCTCTGCATGTATACTGTGTCCAGCAGAGAAGTACTTCTGACTTGAGAAGATTGTCCTCTAAAATCTTCTTCTAAGAGGAATACAAGTAACCTTTCTCACAGGCAGTTGCATCCATTCATGCAGTCATCAGTCTCAGCCCTGTGAAAGGAGGGAGGATCCTTTTTGGTAGAAATTTTAAGAACTCCTCTTTTGACAAGTTTCTTTCTCAAAAAAAAAAAAGTTAAATGGAGGTGAAAGAAATAGGGAAAAATATTTTGAGGGTCATCTGTATTTTGTTTTGGAATTTTTTGACCTTTGTGTCTATGGATCTTTCAATTTGAAATAGCAGGGATTGATTAAATCAGTAGGTGGTGGGTTGCAAAGTAGACATTTGTCTCTGAAAAAGTCTTAGGTTCTAGAAATGAAATTAAAATTTTAAATTTATTAAAATTATGTGCCTTGCCTTTACAGTATAGCATATTATGGTACCTAAGCGTACAGTTGCATCTAGGCCAGTATGTTGTTTCTACCTGTTACCAGTACAGGGAAGACAGTGATGTTCTGAATGTGAACTGGTATCTTCTGTCTTATGCATCTAGTGGCCCAGGGTCTCATCCAGAAAGATTTAAAAATTTTTCATCCAGGAAGATTTAAAAAGTCATTGATGTATTTTTACTGCATGAAACCATTTTATTTTTTTTAGTGCGTGCATATTTTTTGCAGGCACAGTACCTTCTGGCATGGAATTCCATAATTTAATTGTTAACTATGTGAAGAAGTACTGCCTGTGTTAATTTTGAACCTGCCTTTTAGAAATTTTGACACACAAAATCCTTGTTTTAGCACAGACTGCAAATGCTATGCCCCTTCTGGCAGTCATGACATTATAGACTTCTAATATAACCCACCTCAGCCATCTCTTCCAGCCTGAGGAGTCAACATCTTTTTTTTTTTTAACTTTTGTTTGTACAAATTGACTGTACAGAAACTGTTCTGTACCTTTGACCATCCTTGTCATCCTTCTTTGTGCCTTTTCTAGCTGTAATAAACTGTACAGAATATTGAGGAATTAGGCACACTATAGCTTCTTATGTTGTAGCACAGTGCCCAGAGTGCGCTGTCTTTTGACTTATGGCTAAATAGTGAGCTGCTCTCAAATAATTCCTGGTTATACCTCAAGATCTTGTTCTTGACTGATAATAAGTAGTTAGAATTTTTTAACGTATGCCACTTTGTCACAGATTTTACCTGCAATTTCATGTCTTATGAGTCAGTTTCTCTCCCCTCCCCTCCTTCTGAAAACCTCAAAAACAAAAAATGGGAAAGGCGACTCCTACTGAGTTCAGTTATGTGGGAAGAATAAAGTTCAGTTCCCAAGCTTCTGTGCAAGCCAATTGGAAATTGTCGCTAAGACCCTCTACCACCTTACAATGCCCTTTCAATAGGTGGATTGTGGGCAGCTTGCTTCAGGGGAGAGCTTGGGAAAAAATCCATTGCTTCCAGGTTCCCAGTTCTAGTGCTGATGAAATAACTTGGCATGCACTAGAAATGTAATATGACTGATATTAAATGGTTACAGGATTTCTGAATTAGTGCAAAATGGTTTGATGGAAAGAAAAAGTTTCCCTGGAAAGAGGTTACTAAGTGGCCCTGACTTCTTTCTGACTGTTGCTGGTAGTGAGAAGCAGTGCTACAGGAACTGGAAAAGATGTTATTAAAAGTTTTGTATGCAGCACATCCACGAAGAATGTGGCTGTCCCTGAGGAGGATGAGCTTGGTGCATGCAGTTAAAAATAATCTATTCAGGCTTAGCTAATGCTGTAGAATCTGGGGGTCTGTTGTGCTGCTGGCCTGTGGTGAGCTGCAGTACGCAAGGTGTGGTGTAGAAGAAATGCATAGCTTTCCGATTGCTTGCTGAATGTGTGCCATGAATACATTCTATTAGTTGTGTTATAGTAGATACAATCTAAGGATATAAGCAATGCCATAAAGGTATTGTTTTATCTAAACTGTACTAGTCTTAACATGTTAGATGTATCCTACCCATTAGGAGGAGTGAACTCATCAATGTTCCAATTTAAAGTCACCTCTGTAGTATTTCTTAAAACATTATTAACAAGCTATGCTGGCTTGTGAAACCAGCTGTTTCCTCTTCCATTTTCTAAGTTCAGAGATATGACCAGCATTTATGTTGTGTTTGCTTGAAAGCTTTGGGATGATGGCACCAGTGGAAGGGTAGCTAAGTCAGCATCAACCTCTGGCTCCATAACTAACACTGCTATACGTGCATGGAACAGTGCCTGAGACAACAAATCCTGTTCTGGCGCAACAGCTCCTTTCTTGTGCTGAGTTATGTGCAGCTTTGTTCACCTGTAAAGCTTACAGTAAGCATGACACTTGGCCAGCATAGTTTGTTGTGGTAACTTGGGCCAGCTTGCTCAGCTGGCCAACCAAGCAAGCCGTAGACAGCTCCAGATTTGCTATGCGTCATGGTGTGGCTAACGAGTAGGCAAGACTGGCCGTGGAGTAGGAAAACACACCTTGATAGATCTGATGCAAAGCCTATCTAATTCTCTAGAATTATTTTTATGGAATGTGGATTAGGTGCTAAATCCTGGAATGGCATTTAAAGGTTTCTTATCTAAGAACATTCAAATCTCCTGAGACATACAAAGTGCACCTCTTCAGTTATTTTGATGAGCCAAACCAAACTCATGGACTTAAAATATCAAAATAATATGCATGTTACAATTTTTGGTAACTTATAAGTATTCTGGGTCAGACTTGTGATGTGACTACCTAAGTTAATGAGGGATGAATCAGGCACTGTCTTGTTATTTTTGGGCGTAGTAACTTGACTATGTCCTTTAACATTCCTGATGTTAATGGACAAATCACAAGGCTTCGTTTATTTGGTTTTTCCATTGCATTTTGTTTCAACCTGCCGTGCCACCTGCTTTCTGGTAGGAGACCTTTTGCATGCACATTGCTTTTCGTGGACAGTGGTCTGGGTTGGTTACTGCCACTGGCTTTTTGTCAGGCTGGATGACAGGTAGGACGTCACCCTACCCTGCCACCCATCGGTGGCTGGCTGTGGTGTGAAGGGTTGGGAGCATTGAGTGGAAAAGCAGGAATTTGCTCTGTATTAGCGTGACAGCAGAAGTGTCCTGCCCAGCTTCCAGAATGCTTGAAAGTAGTGCCAGGTGCGTTAATGCCAAGGCCAGTGACAAACTGTTTCACCACGGTATCCTTTTCACAGGGCCATCCTTCAAGCTATGTCCACTTCAGTAGAAGTTGGGCCAAGTGGAAGGACTTGAGATCTTTAGACTACTAAAGAATTCCAGAGACAACTGGTTGGGCTGAATGTTTTGTTTACCCTTTGTTCTCGGAGGAAGAGGTTTTTGTAGTCTGGAGATGAGAAGAAAAAAAAAAAGCATTAACTGTTGATGGTGTGTGTTGGGTTTTTTTTCCCCTGCTTTAAGGAAAGATCTGTCCATAATAAGCTTTGACGGCTGGAAACAGTGGCATAATGTATGGACTCTTAAGAAATGTCTGATTTTGAAATCATTAGTTTGCATTTGTCAAGGATTTCCACTGGCTGATATTGTTGGTTTTGGCTTGGTTTTGGCTTTTTGGGGAGTGCTTTAAACTGAGTGATGCTTTCTCATGTTTGTGAAATAAATCAGTTTAAATACTGTAGCTGGCTTCTTTGTGATGTAAGACTTCAACTAACTGTCTTGTATGCTTCTTTGGCTCTATAGGCTGTGACTAACAAGTCCCCTGTTATTTGAGAGACATACATAGTAAATCCTGAGTGACCCCAACTACAGGTTGTTAATCTTTCTTTAAAGATCATTGTATGGTGAAAAAATATTGAGCTTTATAGAGACAACGTCTTGTATGTTTTTTGTCCTTCTCTTACCTGATTTTTCCTGACTAAAAATTTTGGCATGAAAATGCTACTTTCTGTGTAGATGTTCCTCTGATCCTTCTGTTTCGTTCTTCACCTGAAGAATCATCATCATCCTTATAAAAATCAGAGTTGGCTGCTGTATGAATAATTAAAGTGTTACAAATAGAACTATGATTTCAAGTGAACAGAGCAAAAGCAGATAAAACACTTCAAAAAGTGGCTTTACTAGTATAGAGATTCCTTGAAAGCCAAAGTGAAAAGAAAAAAAATGAATGCTGTGTATATAGCACTGATTATTTCTTTTTTTAAAGTTGTTTTCAGATGTAGTTTTGAGATTGTCCCAAGGCTTCCAGCCTGACTTCAAAGGTTAAATGAGACTCTCTAGATCTGTGTTTATGCTTGCATGTGCATGCCCAAATGCTGGAGAGAGACCGTGTGTATATGTACAAAGAATGGCCAAAATAGAAGTCTTGAGGTGTAACTTGGTGCTAGTATGTGCATTCAGTGTTGTGGGGAAAAGCAGAATGGTACACAATAGTCCATCACAGCTATATATAGATATAATACCATATATATGATCTATTAAAAAATAAAAGTAGCATTAAGGTTGCAAAGTCAAGCCCTCAAAAAATTTAGGAGATGCCAGAACAAAGGTTTTATTCAGTGTTTTAATTCAGCTTCGTTATGTGGATTGCATTATAATACGATTTTCAGTTGTGGGGCTGAGTCCTGTCTCCCACTCGCCTCTCCTCTGCCCTGCTGCCCTGGTACGTTAGCAGAGGAAATACAGAGAGCAGAAGTGCGCTGGTCTTCCCTCCCTGCTGCCTGATGCAACAGTAACTCCTGGGTGAGGAACAAATACTGCAAAAATACAGATGGAATCCTTGGCAATCTAGTTGCCACATCCCAACAGGCTTCTGATGGTATTTTTTGTGACTTAGGCAGTTGTGGGTGGTTTTTTTCCACTGAAAATTGGTAAAGCCAAAATACTTGACACCAAATTCACTGAGTTGTTTGAATTTAAAAGCCATTAATTGTATTTCAACTGTATTATTGTTAAATTTAAGATACCTCGTTTGCTCTCACTGTTGGAAATGCTTAAATTGTTCAAATGCCAGAACTTTAGAAACTCCTTTATCCTGTTTCCCCTCTCCCATCTTTAAAAAAACAAACAAACAAACAAAAAAAACCAAACAAAAAACCCCACCAAACCCCACCTGCTACAGCTGAGAGGGAGCTTTGTCGTGCGGGGCGCGGCTGCTGCTTTACCTACTTGCTCGGCTTGCAGCCCGCGGGCGCTTCCCCCCGACCCGCGGCGAGCCGCCAGGGGGCGGCCCAGGGCCCGCGCCGCGGTGGCAGGGTGGCGCGGGGAGGAATGCGCCGGAGAGCGTTCTCTGTGACCTTCGACGATTCACGCCCATAGGTAGTCGCTGCACGTAATACACATCGAGTTTTAATTCTGACACACCCACTTGTGTCGTGTATTTGGGTAGTTGGCAGGTAAATCCAGTAATTGCTGTGTAGTACCACAGAATTGCATGTGTGCTGCTGTCAACAGATTTCTTTCGGAGTATCTTTTTTTATTAAGACCATGCTTTCATAAAGAAATACCATATATAGGCCAAATTCTGCACTTATGGATATAAATAAATGCTAATTCTTTTCAGGTCAGGACTTTTAACCCTGACTTTAGACAGTACCAATTTCTCTGCTGGGATGACTTTATGAAAACAGTATATGAAGATTTGCACAGAAGATTTCAACGGCAGCATACATATATTTTAAAACTTCTATATAAACATAGACGATGTTCTGCTTTAGTTCACACCACTATAAATGCAGAATAAATCTTACTGGCAGTATAAACTGGGTTTGATTGTGACAATGTTGGACAACCCTTCTTCCTGTTGAAGCCAACTTTGGCAGAACCAAGCCTTTAGGTTAGAATTGCATATTACAAATGGGAACAGAATCTGACTGGCAGGGATTTTTCTGTTTGCTTGTTTTTAACGTCTGTAGCCCAAACATTCAGCCTTAAGGAGACTAAAGCTAGGCCCTTGAATCCAATAACTCCCAGAGTTACCGAATAGGAAATGCTAGGCACAGGGACCCATGTGGAATTTAGGCTATGTGAATCTAGGCTTACACAGCTATATTGCAGCACTCAAAAATACTCCAGTCTGCTTTTTCAAGGTGTCCTATAGTTATAGGCTCTTAGCCCTTAGTGACCCTGCATTAGCTATATAATCCTACTCTGATTCTAGATCCTTTCTTGACAATATCCAAGTCTCAGCAGCTATTGCTTCCTAAATTATTTTCCAGTTCTGTCTGATACCTGTGTTGCTTCTCTTCCCAGTCTTGTTTCCACAAGGTATTTAATAGTATAACTGTCCTTTCGTAAATGATGGTATTGATGATTATGCATAGACAAATGTTTTACTGTCTTGCTGAACTAGCACCTAATTTTCTTGATGGGATTTTTGAAAACAGCATAGGGCTTCCATAAGCCTTTAAGCAGAGGTATTAGGATATTTGTGTAAGAATATGGCCTGGAAACAAAGCTTTGCTGGTGGGTTAGACTATATATTCAGGGGGAAAAAAATTAAACATGCAGTAACTGCAAAGTGAACGCTATTGTCTTAACATTCTTGATGCTGTGCTAACAAGTAGGCCAGACTTGGATGTCCCCAGCAGTCCAGTTTGGAATAGCGCCCAGCTTTGGAATATAACATGCTTACGTTTGTATCTGGAATACAAGTGGGATTCTCATGTTCAATAATCAGGAGGGAGTGTGAGTGAGGGAAACAGCTGCATGTCTCTGGCACCAGGCTTTGCATACTGACCCTTGTTGTGTAACCTCCGTGCTCCAGAAGTTTGAATCCATTTCAGGGGGTGGGCATTTATTTAGCTGGGAAAAGTGTTAGCTAGTGAATTATTCCAAGTATATAAATAGAGTAAGGGACTCCATTGCTTGTATGATAGGAGAGCGATCTTAAGCAATAAGCACCTCTCGCCCACAACAAATGCAAGTACATTTCAGATTGTTCTGTGCTATCCTTCCCCCTAAGTGGATTTGGCCAATGCCTATGTCTAGAAGAATGGTGAGAGTGGATGGTCTGACTGCTGGGAGAAATTATTTTAATAAAATGAACTTGGAGAAGAACTAGCCAATGGCTAGAACAGTAAGAAGCTCTTGCAGGGCCAAAGGGGAGAGTTATGCTTGCTGATACCATTTCTGAAGAGTTCTAAACTGGGTAAGGATCAATCGTAAGGCTTTATTTTGTGGCCACTGGCTGCACAGGGTTTCTGAAAGCTGAATTCCCACTGCTTGCGTTTTGTAGTGAGATGCTGATGCTTGCAGGAGCCAGGCAGGGAGAATCTCCCCTAAGAAAATAATTTGGTAAGCTATTCTACTTTGTGCAAGCTGGAGCATTGCAGCAGCAGCTGCAATATTGTTCTTCGTAGATGTTTTTATTCTGTCAAAGTTGTTCTAATGCCTTTAAATCATGTTTCATAAGGGCTTTAGCCATAGACACCAGATGGGAGGGAGCATTCTGCTATGTGTGAGATCGGCAGACCTTTTGGGTTTTGTAAGTGAGTGCAGAATTCAACAAATATAAGTCTGTCCTTAGTAGGTGACTGATCTTACACCTAGTTTTACAAAGTTTTGCTCAGTTTAAAAACTGCTTGATCACTCCTGAGCATGACGGGTGCCAAAACATTCTAAACACTACAAGTTTTCCTCGGGTATGTTTGGTGGGAATTTTTCTGATGTTGAAGATGCCTGTGCCTTCTTTTTTCAAACGTACAGGATGGCATGCCCCTAGCTGGCTGCTGACCTTTCAAACAAACAAAAAGCCAAACCTCGCAAGCAGGAACTGGAAGGAATAGTGAGGCAGGGAACTTGGATTTTCTGCATGTGGCACAGATGGCATGATGGAGAGCATAAGCTTTATGTGACGATGTTGTATTTAGACTTGTATTCTGCTCTCAGCTCTTGGGTAGCAATCCTTTCTGTCCTGCCAGCCTGAGATCTGAAGATGGGGTAAATAGGTAGTACATACTAGTGCTACTTGTAGCAATATGGGGCAAAGAGTGTGTGGTTCATGGGCATACCAGGTAGAAAGCTTGAGCCTTTGTAGCCCACTTGAGCTCACTGGTGACAGCCGTTAACTGTGGGTTTTGGACTGATGCCTGTATAAACCTACTCTTGTGGATATTGGGGTAAATAGTAGCAGTAGTACTGCTAAAGTCAGCAGGGCTATATTAGTAATACACATGAAAGATCTGGCCTTATGTGTATGCCTGGTAAATCCTGCACTAGGCAGTCTTTCTTGGAATGGCACAAGGACTCTACAGGATAGTCCTAGAAGTAGCCTAATAAGCAGCATCAGTGGTAGCAAAAATATGGGCCTTGCATCAAGCAATGTCCCATCAGCCTTTTTCTTTGCTTGGAATTTCATAATAAACTTTGACAAGTTCTTCTTAGCTGCTTTCTGTTGAGGCAGCACAGAATAACAGTGTCAGCAAAGGCCTGTCAACTCAAGCAAAAGCCTGAGCTTTTGTAGAAGACTTGACACCAGGGCTTAGATGTGCGAGAAGAATGGCTGGGACAAGAGTTGTGTGGCAGAGCTTCCGGCTGGAGAGGCGGCCTCTGCATTAAAAAGAGATGTCCTGACAGCAAAGCTGCTCCACCCTTGTTTAAAAAAAAATGAACAAGAAAACAAACAAAAAAACCCCCAACAAATAACGCACCACCCTTGGCAGCGCTGTTTCTATGTCAGGGATTTTACCAGTGTGGCTATCTCTGTTAAAAAGTATCAGTGGAATTATTCTGAAGGGGAGAATTCTGGCCTGAGAGCCCATTTGGATTGGGGAAATTTGTATCAGATCAGCTCCACAGGCACAAGTTGTTGGGGAGATTTGGGGGCAAGTAAATGGGAGCTGGCTCTGCTGTGACATTGACTGCCATAACTTACTCTAATACAGAGTCAGTTTGTGTTATACCAGTACCGCATGTGTCCACTGAAATTTGCAGTCATCAACTTTTAAAGTTAGGCTTGACCTATACTGATATTTTAGGCAGGTCAGTCCGTACCTTTCTGTTGTTTCCCTCCTCTACCAAAGTGAAGTTGGATGGGAAATGGAAAAACAATTTCGTGACACTTTTAAAGCTGTTTCTATTTAGCAGGATTTAAAGCACAGCTAAACAAAAGGAGTCTTATTTCCCCCTTACTTGCATTTTCTTCTGGTGTTTGGCCAATCAATGCAATAAAATGAGCTAGTGCCTTCTTATTCTCTCACTAATTCCAAACTGCTGTTTATGTGGATGTTTTCCTTTCCACCTCAACCACCCCATCGGGTTTTATTTTTCTTACTCTGAACTTTTACAAAGTGGAAGATATTTTAAGTTACAGATTGTTTTGAAAATCATGGAACAAAACAGAAGGAAAGAAAAAAATTAAAAGCCGCAACACTGAAATTCATTTGTATTTATATGGAAGAGGGGGTGAAACCAGATGAAGATGTTATTTCACAAATAATACTAAAAAACCTCAAAAAAAGTTAGCAGGTGAGACATTTTCTGGCTAAATCTAATTTTCAGTGTAGTTAAAAAAAATAGACTGGTTTTGTTGTAAGCTGTATAACTCCTGTATGTGCTACAAAAGTAGCCTACTTATGATAGTGTTTGTTCCCTTGGCCTTATAAAAAACAAAATACATTTTATAAACAAGGAAGCTTGAATACTGAAAGAAAACAAGTTACTCTCAAGCTGTGTCTGGACAGCTCACTTCTGCCTAATCTATTAAGAAGAAAGTCTCCATAGTGGAGTCAGCAGATAGTCACAGTGAAACATTCATTCCTTTCTTTGAGGTGGTCTCATCAGTAATGAAGGAAAGGTGAAGCTGTTCAAATCAACAGCAAAATTCAAAGTTAACACTCTCTTTGGATGAATGTGGCAGTTTGTTTTTCTCAGAGTTGTTAATTTTCTCTGGTAGAGTGCTATTCATTATGCTCAATCCAAATGTTAAAGCTGTCTTAGAATCATAATTACAGTGTGTGTTCTGTGCTTATTAGAGATAAGATTGATTAGCAAGGTATTACATTGTTTTCTATTCACAGGCAAGAGGAAGTCATGTTGCAGCACTCTTAGGCCACATTTGAAATTTGTGTTTAAAGGTGGTTAAAACTGTGGGTAGTTAGAATCCCCAGACTCCACCCACAGTGGTGACAAGGAACTTTTTTGGTCAAACCTGTCCATGCAATTATGCCCTAATCTATACAATCTGCTCCCTCCAAGATTGAAGGCACCTTAGAAAGTCCCTTTCAGGCTGCAGTAGGAATAGATGGAGACAGGAGACATGGCATTATTGCAGATGAATCAGGGTACCACCATTGATGGATATAGATGCAGAAGTACTTTTCCCTACCTTTAATGCAGGGAAGAGTGAAAAGGAGTCCTAAAGGGTTCACTTTTTTCTTTTTTTTTTTTCCCCTTCTTTTTTCCCCAGCTAGTTACTCACTTAAGAAATAAGGCAGGCAGACCTGTGACTCTAGATGTGTCAATCTTGTGCTTCATGATGGGAACTCAGTTTTGTCCCATCTAAACTGTAACAATGACTCCCTTCATGGAGAGGACAACCACAGTTACCGTATGTGTGTTCTTCAGAGCATGTGTCTATCTGTATTACTAGATTCCTTTTCCTGCTATTACTGTGGTACTGCCGTGGCTACCATACAGATTTGTATTCTCCTTTTGAGGCAGTTTGTGCGTAATGTTATTTTCTGGTGTTGGGGAAATTTAAGAACAATCTATGGTAACATAAAGAATTTTCTATCAACCACACTAAATAGATTTTTCAGCAGTTTGTTAAATTGGGGACAGTCTTGAACCAGAATCTGGAACCTTAAACAACTTCTGTCTCCCCAAACTTTTGAAAACTTCAGATCAAGGCCTCAATGTACTCCTTAATAGTAGAGACTCCTCTCTAGTGTTAAAATATATTTATTTTATCAGAACATCCCATTAAAAAATAAAGGGGCTTGAGTCCAGACCTCAGCATAGATGTAATTCAGGTGTAACATGATAGAAAACTGAATAGTGAATACAAAATTAAAACTTTGGGAAGTCAGAATCAGGCCTGAAATCAAGATAGCCTAAAGGCATCCAAAAATTGTTGCTATAGCTATAGAGGGGAATTTTGCTTAAAAAAATAAAAAAAAAAAGTAATTGAGGTCACCTTTTAAGAATGTGGTTCCCAAAGTTGCAAAGAATGAATCAGTGGCGCCAATTGTTACGCTGTGTAGCTCCATAGTTATCTTTGTTATGCTGACTGCATAAAATTTTTGGTGATGTGTCTGTAGAGGGCTGGTGTTGAGTCTGTAACATTGACACTCTGATATCTTTCCCTCCTCTTTCAGCTAACCAACTATTGGTAAAGATCAAAGAAAGTGAGGAGGAGGGCTGACAAGAAGCAGTGTATGAGAGATGCCTGCGCAGCTTTAAATAAATAAAAAGGGGTTAAGACTTCAAATCTGTTGCAGGATATCTGTGCATGTGGGGCCCTGTTTTGCTGTAACAAGCTATGTTAACAGCACACAGAGCATGCTGTCATATTTAGACCTGTATGAATCTGGTCCTTTGAATATTAATGTATTTGAAGAAAATAAAGTTGTATATCACTAGAAATATCTGGGAATATTAAAGCTGAAAAAAACCCACGTGGCTTCTGGTAGACTAACATCTCTTTGTCTTTTACTTTTCCCTCCATAGCAAAATTAGATTTGTGGCTTTCAATGTCAGTGTCTAGTTTGTTTCACTTTCCAATTCACAAGAGTTGAGGAATGTATAAGTAAGAGCCTAACTTTCCCTCCCTCCAGAAAAGAACAACTCTACATTAAAGCTTAACAAGATAAAAAGGAAAGCAGGAGACAATAAATACAGGGTAAAAACTCTTCCACAGTGAAAGATCGTCAGCCAAAATAAGGCTTTGCAGGGTGAGCAGGAGTATTTTTGACACCTCACAGAAAGTATTGATGCACTTGCATTATGTAAATAGTAAAAATGTTTGAAATAGAGGTGGATCAGGAGGGCAGCAATATGATCGATGAGACATGACACTTCCCAATAGAGTGAAAAGAAATGACACTGTTTTTCTTCTACTTGTGCAGAGACCAGCTGCAGTTCCGTATAGGGGACTGGAGGTGAGGCAGTAGATTCTGCCTTCTAAAGCCCTACTCACTCTAACCCCATAGAGGCAGCATGCTTAGGCCTTGTGTTAATGCTATAGATTTTACCCCAACAGTTTTATGTCAAAACTTACCTTCCTTTTTTAAATTTAAATGCTGGCTGTCCAAACAGTTGGCAACCTCTCATTAAAAATATGCCCACCTAGGTTTTTTTATGCCAAATGTTTTTACAGTATGTACATTTTCTTGCAGCCTCCTTGTTATGTTTCAGGTGGGTCTGAATAAAACTATCAGAAGCTAAGTAGGAATGTAAAAATCTTGAAGTTGGAACTTAGTGTATATGTAACTGAGTGTGTTTCAGACATGTTGGTCTTGTGTTGGAGTGTAAAATAACAGTAACACTACTGATGAGTGACTTTTTAGTAGCCTAAAACCAGAAGAAAAACTGGTTCTAAATCTAAAATCTAGAATCTCAAAATTTAGTTCATAAATGATCGGTTGATGATGGACTGGTATGTATGTGAAAATGGACATAACTATGGTGTGGCATAAAAGTTTTATTAACATAGGCTTGTGAAGGTCCCCTTACTTGCAAATAGTGAATATATGAATAAGTTATGTAGTTCGTTCCAGGTGAAATGCCACTCAGTGCTCTGTGCCTTTTTTCCAGCTAAAATGGTAATCTAACTGTTGTGGAATTCTACATGAAACACACTATAGGAAAATTGCATGGACACATGAGAGCGAAGCCTGATGTCTTTGTTACCACGGGTGAGACTTCCCACAGTTGTGATACGGCAGCTCTGTCCTTGGGCGTCCTGGAGATTCCTCTGAGCGAGGCAGTGCTGTTGACTGGTTCTCCTGGCCAGTAATGCGGGGTCTGACTGGGAAAAGGGCTATCAACAATCCAAGGCCATCTGTGGCTGTTCTCACTGCTTGTTGCTGTTGCTGGTAGCTGATAAAGGCCCAACGTCTGAATAACGGGAGCAGCAAGGGAAGCACATGTGTGGCTTAATCCCATTTTTGCAATGCACTCCCTGCCAAGCTGCGCCAAGAGCTCTTTGCCTGCAGAGCAGGAATGGGCTTATATATCCAACCAAACAGGACCAGAGGGACTTATTAAACTCCTAAAAATGACCTCAAACGTTTTTTTTTAAATTCTCTGAAAATGTCACCAGTTTGCATTAGAATATCTCAGGGCTTTCTAGAGCTTGGCTGAATTTTGGTGCCTTTTCTCTCAGTGGCACAGATCTGCTTTGAGTTCTGCAGTGCGATACAGCTCTAGGCTATTTTTTCTTTCATGTAAGGCAAAGTCGTTGTTACCCCACGAGTCAATATTGCCTATCCTAGGGTAAATGCTAAAATTTGATTGATGTGTTTACCATTAGGTGAATAGCATGGCAATAAGAAAAGTCAACCAGAAATCCTCATAATAGCGAGACGTGATATAGGTCACTAGTTCAGAGTCACCCATTCAGGTGCGTGCTGAGCCGTTCGTTTCTTTGCAGCGTGTACATCAACCGCGTGCTTATGAACACTCGGCAGTTTGTGGTTAGCTTTTCCTGTGAACAGTGAGAGAGTGCTGAACAGGAGGGTCTGAAGTCACAGTCAATGTCACCTGGGCTACTACTGTATTAAATAATATAATGTAATATGATAATGGAAACATTCTTAAAGATTGCTTCCCAGAACTGTTTTGGGATAGATCTCAGCATCTTGGCAACTCTCCAGCTAACAGAAAGCTTATTTCTCCTAAGCAGTGCCTGTAACCAAATGGCTTAGATTGCTTTGATGGAAGAGACGATTCCCTCCAGGGATGTACGCTTGGCACAGTACCTAGGTTGACCTAGTAGCTGGAGTAGGCAGTGTTGTGGAAAAAGGGACCCTAGACAGATCTTAGGAAGTTTAACTTTCTGCAAACTTCCGATGAATCCTTAATGAAGGGGAAAGTGATGCGTTTTTCTCTTCTCCCCTCTTCTCTGCAGGTAATAATTTCTCTGTCTTTCTGTTCTCCATCCCCCTTCCTTTTCTCTTCTGCCTCAGTATTGGAAAGTTTTATTTTGTCTAACAGTTAAAAGAGAGAGAGATTTTGGTTGTCTTCGCCTTTTAAAGTTCAGCCCACTAGCTCAGAGAGATTGCTATTTCTACTTCTGTTAACACCTGAATATCTCACAAACATCATTACTTCCATTCTTTTATTCATTAAGTTGTGAATCAAGTTGGTTCTGTAGTCTTCTCTCATTTGCCAGTTTCACAGCAGCGTATTTTAACTGCCTTTAGCTGAGTTTCTTCTGGTTATATAAATGCAAAGAATGGCGAAGCAGGCTTGGTTTTGGTGGTGGTGGTTCTGTTTTTTACAGGGACAGAGGATGCCCGAAGGGAGGCAAGACCTTTCAGAGAGAAGCATTAGATGACGAAGCTTACGTTAATATCAGACAAGAAGAAAATTTCTTGGTCTGGCTCTGCTCCTGTTGACACCTGATTTACACGGGTGTAAATTCGCGAACTTCACCGGATTTACTTCAGAGTTCGAGCGAGATCAGGGCTCGCTGAGGTCACGCTCCACAGCTCCTTTGCGAGCTCCTGTCGGCAGCGGCAGGTGAGCCCAGGCTTCCTGGAGTTTGCTGCCCGCCCGAAGCGGGCTCTGCCGCGGCGCCCCGCCGCGCCCCCGGGCCCGGCCCCCGCTCGCTGCCTCACCGCCCCGCTGCGCGGCCGGGGAAAGGCGGCTCGGGGCTCTGCCCCCGCCTCTGCCGAGAGCTGCGGAGCGGGCGGCCGGCTCCGGGCGCGACAGAAGTCGCTCTGTGGGAGAGCCGCGCAGGGCAAAGCCGGTCGGTCAGTCTGTCGGCCGGTCGGTCGGTCCGGCCGCCGCGCGTTATGTAAGGGCGCAGGGGCTGCGGGCCGGGATGACTGACGGGGAGAGGGAAATTCCTGGGGGAGGGGGAGCGGGAGCCCAGCGCCGGCAGCGCCCGGAGACCTGGCGGGGCGAGCGGCTTTGGAGGAAAGGAAACGGCCCGGGAAGGGCGCTCCCGGGGAGCGGGAGGGGCGAGCGGGGTGCGCGGGCTTCGTTCCCCGGTGGGGCACGCCGCCTGGGGAACGAGGGGCAGCGACGGCGGCGCGAAGGGACGAGGAGCGAGGCCGGCTCTCCCTCTCCCGGCGCGGTGCGCTAGAGGCGGAGAGCTGCGGGGCAGCCTCCCGCCGCCCGCCCTCGATCCCCGCGGCGCGGCGGCGGCGCGGCCGCCGGGCGCTGCCCCTTTAAGACCTGCGCGCCGCCAGTTCCAGGGAGAGGGAGTGACCTCGGGGCTTTGACAGCTCCCCTAATAACTAGCAGCGCCCCGGCCCCGCCCGCGGCGTCGGATTGGCCGGCGGGCCGGTATGCCGCGCCCTGATTGGCTGGCCGCTTCCCCTCAGCGAACCTTTAGAACTCCGAGACACAATATTCTGTTACATTGTAGCAAAATGGCGACTGTCATTCACAACCCCCTGAAAGCGTAAGTAGGAATCAAAAAATGTACATATTCCGCGTGGTTTAAATATGAAAAAAGGCGCCTTTCCGGCGCCGGCTGCCAGCCTGAGCCGGGTGCCGGCAGCCTCCCGGCGGGTCCCTCCTCCCGCCCTCCTTTCTGCCCCAGCGGCTCGCTGCTTTTTTGTGCAACCCATCCCCGCGGCTCGCGCCGAAATTAACGAGGAGAAATTGCTCGGCTCGCGCGCCGGTTAATTGGCGCCCGGGCGCGGGGGGGGGGGCGGCGGCGGCGGCGGCGGGGCTGCCCGCGGCTCCCGGAGCGCGGCGCGGGGCCGGGGCCGGCGGCGTCCCGCGGGGGCCCCGCCGGGGTGCGCGCACTTGACAGCCGCCTGCCCCCGCGGTCCGGGCGGGCTCGCCCCGCCGGGGTCCGGCGGCGGGAGGAGCGGGCCAGGCCGGGGCGGCGCGGGGGGAGTCCGGTGCGCCCTGCCTCCGCGCTCCGGCCGCGGCTCGGAGTTGCCTCCGCAAATCTTTGCGGAGTTAGGACGACTTGAGGAGGGGGAGCCGAGCCGCCCCCTCGCTTCTCGGCTGAGCGGCGGGGGGGTGGCACGGGCGGGCGGGGAGCGGGGCAGCCGGGGCGCTGCCGGCGCACCTCGGCTCTGTGCGGGAGGGAGGGAGGGAGGGAGGCGGGCGGGCTCGCGTGAAATGAATGACTCGGGACTGCTGGTCGTTGATGTGGGGCAGGAAGTGCGGAGCTCTGTTTTGCATATGACAGGCTTTCGCTTTTCAAAGTGGCAAAGAGAGTTGATTGTGCTTCCATCGTGAGAGCGGGCAGACGCAGCCGAGGGCTGCTCGGACGGGATCTGCCCCGCCGGCGGCGGGGAGGCGCGGGGAGGGAGGGGGCAGGTGCTTCCGCTGCGGAGACGTTCCGGGGTTCCCGGGCTGCAGACGAGGCCGCCTGAGGAGGGGGGACCGCCGGAGCCGGTTGTCGTCCGCTGGATCGCGTCCTTTATTTTCCTTGTGGTCTGCAGCGAACGCCGCTAATCCCTGAAGGCATTAGGGAGAGTGGGATTTGGCACCGTGTGCGGGAGAGGAGCTGTTTTAACCTTTTTAAAACGACTTCTCTGCTAACGGGGGCAGCGCTCCTGCTATTAAAGCAGGGAAGCAGAGGAAGCAGAGTACCTGGCGGTGACGCTTCGTTTGCACTTTCTGGCTGCGCTGAGTGGGTGTTTTTATACGTTTGAGTTTTCAGAGATGAAATTAGGGCTGCGAGGTTTTTCTTTTTCTTTTTTTTTTTTCCTCTCTCTCTCTTCCCGCCCCCCCCCCCCCCCGACTCAAGTCTCTCCGGCTGGAGAGTTGGAAAAACACTTGAAGGTTTTTCCAGGGATTCCTGTCGCTGTCTCTCTGCGATACGGAGGGAAAGGAAAGCCTCGAGCCGGGAAGGGGTGCTGACATGTTTATCAGCCCTCCTGCTCCGTCCTGGCAGAAAAACTTCGCTTTCATTTCCCCGTCCTCCCGGTAGCACCTTAGAAAAATCCGCGGGGAGAGCGGAGCGCAGCTGTCTGGGGGTTAGTCAGAGAAGTCCGAGTACCCTCACGGGGCGGGGTGGGCTCTGACAACGGCGGGGAAGAGACGGCGTGCCCCCCGTCTGACGGCAGGGTTAACGCTTGTGCGGGCGAGAGCAACTTCTCCCCGTGCCCCCGCGTGCCGCCGGGCGCTGCTCAGGCGCAGGCAGCGCACCCTGCGCAACACGCGCACCCCGCGCAGCGCACGGAGGGAGCCGCGCCGCCCGGCTCCTCACCTGGGCCGGGAGCAGCCACCTGCGGTCGTGCCATTCGCGGGTATTGGCGGTAGCGAGGAAGCCCGGGCTCGGTGGCCGCTGGGGAGGGCGGGTGAGAGGCGGGGAGCTCCCGGGGAAGCGGCCCGAGGAGCCGGGATCCCCGCCGGGGGACGGGACCGCGCCTCGCACTTGGCGACACCGTGGGGCTCCCGGCAGTCGCGGTCGGGTCTCCGGAGAGGGCGGATCCTGCCGAAGGGCTGCCTGTGCCGAAATGAATCGGGGTCCCGGTCCCGCTGCTGCTAAAGTCGGGGCGGGCAGGATTAGGCCCCTGATAATTAGCTCCCTTCTCCTCCCCTTGCCCCTGGGGGGTGTGAGAGGAGGAAACAATAGACATCAAGTGCTGGGCTCGCTTTTCCCTGTGTGCCTTTTAAAGTACTAGTGCTATGTGGGGGAAACAGAACTGGTACTGGCTGTCTGACACCATCTGCGTTTTTTATTAACAACTTGTTTAATAAAACATTTTATAATTTTCACTTATTCTTTAAAGTTGCTGATCGGGAAACAATACACATGTAAATAAATTATGCATGGGATAAATTAGGACAAAAGCAGTAGGACACATAATAGGGGAAGGGATGCAGTGCACAGTATTTTATCCTCATGTGTCCTTCCTGACAATGAAAGGGAGCTGAATGACATTTGCATTTCCTCTGTCTGCGTTTTGATTGTATCTCAAAACCCACAAACGCCCCCTACAGAAACTGGCCACACAAAGGTTTTGCTCTGAGATGGGGGACAATGTAGAGACCGAGAAATCGTAGCTCAGGTATCGAGCAGCTCCCTGTGTGTGCCTGTGCATTTGAGTATGTCCAATATTCAGTTTATCTCCAGCACTTGGACACATATGCGGCCTTGTTCATGCTAGACTAGTCTCTCGGGATAATGTATTCCAGTGTACCTGAGCATCTGTGGGAATACATTACATAGAATAGCTCAGTGCGCGGAGTCCCTTATTAATGATTGGCACCTCCTCACACTCAGCTGGCCTCTTTCTCCGTCTAGCGCTCTCTTCTCACTTTCTGGTTCTCTTTTGGTGCTTTCATCCCTTTGCTCTTCTCCCCTTCACTTCCTCTGGTGATCCAATCAACCTGACACGACTGCCTATTATTTCTGCCATTTAATACCTTGTTGTTTACCAACATGGTGCTACAGGCAAAAATACCAGAGATCTAAGTTTAACAGATCTGCAAGGGAAAGGCGGCAGGTGTCTGGATAAACGCATTCTTCTTCATCTGCAGAAAAGGCAATATTCAGAGAGCTTTGATGGGACAGCGGTGGATTTGAAGTGCTGGATTTGCTGGGTTGTTTTTTTCCACTAGCGTGTGTACCCATCTCCATAGCTTTTCTTTCCATCTTCTTGTCCTTTGGATGTCTTAATATGGAGACATTTGAGCGGTGCAGTAGGAGAAACAAATGCAGTTAGAAAGTATTCTGAATTACTTCAAATGTCAGTCAGAAATCTCAACGGACTTTGTAAACATTCATTAATTAAACCTCTCAACACCCCTGTGAAGAAAGGATTATTGCCTTTGTTTTATGGATGGCTAAACTAGGACAAAGTGGTTCAGAAACTTTCTAATTCAAAGATTGTCTAGAATGCAGCCGTTCAACTTCCAGTCTTAGCACCTAGTCCCATTTCCTCCATCTCTGACTTATTAGCCATGTGCATATGGTACCATAATGCATCTAATGTAATTAAGACCTTGTAGTTTACAAAGTCTTATCTAGAAGCAGAGCTGGTTTCCCCCCACCCCTTCTCTGTCTTTACTCCCACAGCTGACTTTTATTTCAGGTTGTCAATTAAACATACTCACTGGAACATATGTTAGGCTATTGCCTTTTCTGCATGTGAGATTCCCTTGTGCCGTATAGCTCTCTGCCTGGATGCTCACCAGAGGAACCGTTGCCTTCCAGTAGTTTGGCCTTGGAGTAGCAGTGCTGGTGCTCTCCCTTTCTTTTGCTCAAGGCAGCCTCTGGGACAAAAGAGGCTAACTCAGGCTCAAATGCTAGGCTAGGTCACTTGCATGCTGGCTGTATTGTCAGATAACTTCGATGTGCTTGGGGACACTTATTCCCTGCCAGGTGTTTGGGGACCAGATCATTGCAGACTTGTGTGCACAGTGCTAGAGCTGACCCTATAAACCCTACCAGCCCTCTTCTGTCTCTGCGTTCCTGCTGCAAACACACAGCAGTGGTCGTGACGTTTTCCGATCGCTCTACCTTCTCAGATAAAATTGCCTTGACAGCCAGCTCCGACCCCTGGGCTGCCAAATGGCCATCCTTGTGATGATGAATTCTGTGGCATGTGACACCTGTGAAGAAATGCTTGCATCCCTGTTTCATGTCGGCAACAGACCAGCGTAGGTCCTGGGGTCTTGTATGGCAAGAGTATTTCATTAACGATAACTCAGGCTTGAATTCAAGCTGCGGACTCTTGACTGGAAGGTCCCATATCCCGTTACCCGTCCCTGAAACAGCCCTACATTCTGATTAAGTGTTGATGAAGACTGATTTTTTTTTTTTTATGTTGTTGCATAAGCATCTGGTTGCTGATTTTTAATATTAAAGTGAAAGTATAATGTGCAGTGCTGCTTTCAGCAGGTGGAAGCAATAAAATAGACGGACAGTTAGGTTGGCAGTTCAGTGTTTACAAGTGATGTGGAGGTGATTTTAATGTGGCTTTGCAGAAGGGAATTTTCTTCTGCTTGACAGAACAGGGTTGTTGGGCACATTAAGTTGTGTACCAAAATCTCTACAGCATTTCCAAGGTGGCTCTGAAGTCACTTAAAACCACAAATGAGCCCACATTTCAAACCAAAACTGTTGTCCACATGAAAACTATATTTTCTGTATCTCAGCAAGAGCCTTCAGAGAAAATGAGGGATGAATGTTGTTGTATTTACGTAAGGAAACATAGGTAAGGAGCATAAAAACAAAGTCTTTGGGGGGCAGAGAAGCCAGGTTAAGAAGACCCGAGGATACACTGGTTTGAATATGAAAGAGTCTAATAAATGACATGTTACTAGTTAAAGTGTTATGTCTGGGCCCATGAGTTGCTTGTGCATGATTAGTTGTTGCACTGCTTTTGTAATTTTGTTTTGTTGGTGTTCTAGCCTTTCACAGTCTGTCCGGTTGTGTGGATGGATGGAGGTTGTATCACAAAATTGTCTTCGAAGAAAAAATTTTTAAAACATTATTTGTGGTGTGCGAAAGCAATATTGAACTATCTGGGTTGGGCTACAGAGGCCCAAAGGTAGGATTTTTTTGGAGGGTATAATAATTTCAAGGTAAGCACATGTCCAATGGGCTGGGTGCATAATGCCTGTTAGATTGGATTCGCAGTATCCGAGTGGGAGTAGTTTATCCAGACCATGCAGAAGTCCAGTACACAAAGCAAAATGGGGCTCTGTCTTCAGTCTGAGTCACGGTGGAGGTAATGTGTGGCTCATCCTTTGTGTAGCCTAATGAAAACTGATTTCTTCCTCTGCTTTCCTAAAACTGGAAGCGTGGTATTTGGAGGTGGATCTCAAGAGCAGACTTTGTCCATCTTGTGTATCTGTCTTCTGCAATTTCTGACAGTTGGCTGTACCTCTTCTGTCCCGAAATGAGGCATTCCAATGCCCCCATTGGCTGCGAATAAACCACCTTTTAGGATTATCATTTGCCGAGTCTGGTGTTTTCTCACTCTGTTTTGTCTTTCATGTCAGAGCTGAATTTCTTTGCTTGGTAGATCAATTTTACAATCTTGGTATTTATTCTGGGCTCATCACTGTGTTGTCTGTATGTGGTGTTGCCTTGAGCAAGAACCATTCCTGTATTGTTTATCCCCGAGGACTTGTAGGAGTGGAATGAATCTGTTTCGGGAGTTGACGTTTTTCTCCCTTGGACAGACCGATCTCTGATCTGAGGATTCCCAGTCTGGGGTGACACACTCCCACGTGCAGAGAAGCAGCACCGAGGCAACATCGCTTAAGGCCTGTTCTGAGGGCTTCATTAGGACTGTACTGCTCTTCTGGCTTTGCCTGGCAGTTTTGCCCAGGATGCAGAGGCTGAGGTGCGTCAATCGCTTCCTTAGCATAGGTCCCAGTTTTAGCACTGGTTTGTTACTTTGAAGGAAAGTTATTTCATCAATGCAATCTAAAAGAAAGCATACTTTTAAAATCCTTCTTTTTTAAACAATTTTTTTTTCAGATGGAAGTGCTTCTTTCTTGTCTTTAAAAACTTCTCTACAATTTGTGGAACAAACCCAAATACACTGGACTAGTGTGTGAGAAGCAGAAAGTGATTTTCCTTTCTTCTTTCTTATTTCAAAAGAAAGAAAACCGCCCAGTGTATTTTCACTGAGTGACTGAGTGACATATAACACAAATATCATAAGTGAGTGCTTGAATACTAAATGTTTAAAATTCTTATTTATCTTTACTAGCCTAAATTATTAGAAGTATGATACTATTTTTTTTTAAATTGTTATATATGGTTTATTTCCCAGCAGAACATATTTTAACCACAGATTCCCAGCAGATGTCTCAGAGAAGAATAATACAGTGTCTCAACGGCTGCTGGCAAATATCCTTCTCACACCCCCATCTCTTCCAGTATGGGAACAGCAGGAGTATGTCAGCATGTGTCTCAGTTTTCAGGTTACCTGCCTGAGCCGGGTGCGGTCAGAGAGTTGCAATTCCTGCCGCATGGAAGGTTTTACCGGCACCCCAGCACTGTCTGAGGGGAGGCTTCACAGGGAGTCAGTGGAGCAGCGAGAGCAGGGCAGGGACGGGTACTGATGAGTGTGTGCTAGGTGGCTGTGATCAGCAGCGTGTGCTTGCCAAAGCCTGAGTCATTAATTTCGTGTTCTGCTGAGCTGTAGCTGGGAGAGAGTCCCCTGCTCAGGTGTTGATGGGGACACCGACTACATCAATGTTGCTCTTCTGGTGAGAAAGGCTGGAAGTGATATCTAACATTGCAGTCCCTTGTGACAGAACTGATCCAACCTAACTGAGGATCATCTCCATTCATACAACACCATGCGTTTTATCAGTCTTTGACATCTGGTAATACTGTCCTTGCTTTCTGATAATTTTTATAAATGAATATAAAATGCCAACTGGAACATGCGTATGAAATCTTAGTATGCAAAAGAAAGGAACTCCATATAACTTATAGTTTCTCCCCCTTGTTTCTTCTCAGATTCACCCTTGTGATACAAGATACAAGGCCTTGGTTAAGACGTTGTGCCAAATTCTCTACAAACACATGGCTTAATGCTTCCTGCCTTGTAGGTCTCAAAAATCTAAATAAGTCAGACAGTGCAAAGAAAATCAGGTGCAGTGCAGTGAAATTAGGCCATGTCCCGAGTTGGTTAATTCCGGTCTGCCCTACCGCATCAGCTGGCAGGGCTGATTTGATCTGATCAGATGTGGGCATGCTACTCCTGCCAAAACACAAAGTACAGTGCTTATGCTGCTTTTATGCTTTGAGTTGGCTTCATGCTAGCCACAGGAAGATGGATTACGCCTGTTGGAACAAAATTTCCTCTTGAAAACGTTTTGGGTGCTTTTCATGTTTTGGAAGAGTAAGTGAACACCAGTTCAGTGCTTTGTGTCACGTGGCTGTGAAATTTTTGGTCTGGTTCTAGGAACTTTGCAGTTTCTCATGTTCCTGTGGATCCACAGCCTAATGTGATTAGTCACAGAGCTGGGAGAAAAATTGAAATGACCAGAGTTATAGCTCAGATAGTTCCCTATCCAATGAACAGTGCTATAAGGAAACTTATAATGCAGACACAAAGTTAGTATTATTTCTTCAAGGGAGAAATAATGTCCATATTTCCATTGCCTTCAAGAACAGTTCTGAAGAAAGTCATCCATGGATTTGTGACTGTTCAAGTATTTTGGCCTCAATATTGTTTCCTGAGAGACTGTGTTTAGTCAATGACGGGGACAAATATATTTTATGTTTATGACTACTTTAAAACCTACGCAATCTGAATAAGGAATAATGGGAACAGTGGTTCAAAAAGCTCTTTTACTGCTAAACTCCTTTGGTCTTGACCATGAATATAAACTGCATCATGTTTGAGGCTGCTATCCTATTGAGTGTTCAGATAAATCACTCACCAGTGTCCAATATTGGAAATTATAACACGAGCCCACTTGTATCTACAAGCTTACCTCAATTGCTTTTGCTTTTTTGTTTTCAAACTACCAAAGGGTGTTTTGAAGACTGTAGGTTTTTGTGTTTTCTGTGGACTCTTTATCCTTGAAGTTTTCAGTTCATTAGGATATACCTGTTGATGTGAAATATGGAATAAATCAGGAACACAATTTTAATTCAGAGATTAGTACTTTTTAAAGTTGGGGTAGTGCAGGTTAAGAGGCATGTGAGATGTGATGGGCAAGGGTTGGTGATGGGAAGACTCTGCAGTGAGCTCTTTCTCCGCAGGTGTGGTTCAGTTGCAGCATTGAGATACTTCTTCTATTGCTTCATCATATCTGACTGACCCTTTAATTTTTAGGATGCACTTCTCCAAAAAGGATGTGGCCCTCTGTTAATTTTGGTGATGTTAGTCCTCAGTGATCAAATGGCATGTGGATGAAAGCGATGTTAATACCTCCCCAGGTAGAACGGGGTCCCAAAGACTCCTCACTTCTCTCTCTTCTGTGCCAACACAAATGAATGGGAGCTTGGTCAGGTTAGCTGGTGTTATGCTGACAGCAAACAGGCATTCCTGAGGTTGAAATCTAACCAAAAAATGTTGATGGGGGAAATATGTGGAAAACCTGCCTCAATTTTCTGTCACCAGATCTGATTTGTTTCTGTCAATAATCTCAGCTAAATGTTTTATCTTCTCCTACCTTTCCTCTCTTCCGCCTCCCAACCTCTTTCCCCCATTGACCTCTACTAGCGCAGTCCTAGCTGTTGATTTATCAGGGCAGGCTAGCTCAGCACTGTGTGGAGATTGCTTTTAATTAACTCTCTTCATTTTTTCCAACCTTCAGGGAGCAGCAACCCTTTAATGATTTTAATATTTTATCTGGATTTATATCCACCTTATGTGTTGTTTGTTGCTCTGCTTCCTCACATGTTCTTCCTGAGTCATTTCCCAAAATGAAAGGTTTGTTTCAGGCCCCTCATACAGGATGAGGAGGAGAGTTTTTAATGGCTTCTGGACTGGGAGGATGGACTCTCTATGACCTACTCTGGTGTTTTGGAGGAGGATGGGGAGTGTGAGGTGATGCATTTTGGTGCTGTCTTGGAGCAAGACTCGTTTCAGTGTTCTGCCTCCGTGTGCAGGGAGAGGCAGCTTTGTTTCGTGGTTGCAGCATGGCAGATCAGAGCCTACTGAATTAAATCTGACTCCTGACTTGTTGTATGGCATAGATAAGTCATGAGCTTATTTTCACCATCAGGTATGACTCTCATGCTAGTCAGGCTGAGTAGAGGAGGCAGTAATATAATTACCTGTTGCTAAAATGTAGCTAGCTTCCTCTGCATGAATACAGGTCTAAACAAGAGTCCCTCTTCACCTGCAAAAGACTACCTTTGCCTACTGTGAGTAGCTCTACCAAGTGAGATTTCTTCAGACTGAGCAGAAAGCAGCTATATAAAATTTCTCCCACATGGAATTTTCTCTTTACATATCCTACAATGAGGATTTCAGGAGGTTCCAGCATGAAAGAATTAGGAAAAATATATGTTATTTGTAATGTAAAGTGTGTGGCACTTTCATGCCAGAGCAGGAAAATGCTTTATAATCATGCTTAAAGTAAGCATCACAGTCCCTTTTGTGGGATTATTTTCTCCATTCTTCTGATGGGAGGAATGGCATGCACTCACTGACTTGGTGATGGTCATACTAGTCACACTGTCAATCAGTGACAGAAGGAGGTTTAGAAGCCACATTGCTTTGCTTTTGGTGTTGAGTGTTAGACAGTATATGAGTGATGTGTTGAAAGTGAATGGGAATCCTTCCTTGGTATCACTTCCATGGCTGAGCTGAAATTAGGGGCATGGAGTAAGAGTGGGAAAGTGAGTTAAGACTGTCTCCCTGGTTCTGATGGAAGAAGTTCACTGATAAATATCACTAAACCATCCTTAATGGCAGTGGTTTATGTGTAGAGCTGATAAAGGCACTGTTGGGGTGCAAAGGTTTTACCACGGAAATGAACTGGATTACACCAAGTGGCAAGTAGTTTTGCATTTCAAAATATACATGCTGCACACCAGTCTGTTCAGTACAATTCATGCATTGAATTCAAAGTCATTGGTGTGAGAACAGTTTGACTCAATTTATTTTACAAGGCTACTTGTAAGTATGTGTAAGTGTATTTAAAGCCCCTTTGTTAAAATGGGAGAAGAAATGAAGAAGTTCCCAGATCTAGTCCTCCCTTACTGAGGAAAGTGACTCTGAGATACTAGCTGAAAGGAACACAGTCGTGGGTGCTACTTATCAAAATATTGGCAGCGTATCACTGCATAAGATCATCTATGTCATCTGGTCTGTGGTTTGTGTTTGTGTCTTTCCTGTCTTCCTCTGCAGTCCGCTTTACTTGAAAAAAAAATAATTGTTTGGGTGTATTTTTTGCCATGTTGTTGCTGCGATTCCACAGTAGCTAACTCCTGGCATTCTCATCTGACCAGATTGCAAATGTGTCTGGTTCAGGTATTCATTCTGCTGAGTAGATGTGAAAGTAAATTCCCTCCTCCCCTATTATTAACTTTCTAGTTTTGTTTCCACAACTAACTTATCCACAAAGTCCTAGGGTTAGGAGAGGCTGTCTCAACTGACACGTCTTCCGAATTCCTCACTGCTAAACACACACCATTCAAAGTCGAAACCTGGCTGGGCCTCAAAGGACAGTCTATTTCCCAGGCTGCTGTTTCCAGCTACCTTCTCCTCCATGCACCCCTCAGAGGGGAAGAGGAGGAACAGATGAGGGGTGAGCACTCTGCCTTTGGGAAAGGCTCTGACCTGAAAATGGATTGCAATTCCAGCCGAATGGTTCCTTCCCTTGGTAACAGAATTGCACGCCTAGGCTCTGAGCTCTTTGCATTAATTCTATCTCTGCTAAACTTTCCCAGTCAATTAACCATGTCCATCTCCTGCTCTAGCAGCCACATGTACCTTTTCTGCCGCAGCAGGGTTTTGGAACAGTAACTCCCTGCAGCCTTTGCTGCAGCAGTTTTCCTCCAGCAGATTCCCTCAAGCATGGTTATCAATCAGGACCTGTCAGGTTTTTCCCTCCAACACATCTATTTTCAGGGCTGTAGGACTTTGACCTTTTGCTTTTGTCTTTTTAAGTACTATTTTTTCCAATAGGGGCCAGCTCAAATGCTGAGTGTTAGATCTTTACGATGATAGAAAAGCTGCATGGCAAATTTCAGTTTTAGTGTGAGGAGATTCTGCTAAACCTGGATATTTCTTTTGGTTTCTGTCATTTTGCCTCCCCTGGGTTTTAATTTTGCTTGTCAAAAAGGCCTTGTTAAGCTGGCCAGTAGTTCTCGTGTGGTGTTCCAGGCAGCACCCGCAGTGCAGAGGTCTCCTCTGAGTAGGTGGCTAACACGACTGGATAAAAGAATAGTGAGTTCTTGGAGGCTGAAGTGTCTGGGAGATGCTCACCCATGGGGTTTGATGTAGACTGCCTTTGAAGGGAATTCTGCACACGCCTCTGCAGCTGGAAGAATGGTTTGGACGCTGGCACTAGTGGTCTCTTGGCAACGCACTTAAGGGACCATGACAGTGTCTTGAACATGATTTCCTTGCATGTTGTACTACCATCAAAGGTCAAGTTGGGTTAGAGTGCCTATTAGAGCAAGAGGCTATGCTTAATATCTTGTCTTGAACATGTGGGTGAGCCTGGTCCTGTTTCTAGTGGGTAGGTACCTATATCGTAAAGGCTGCCAGCCCAGTTGGCACTAATTGGTTCCTCTGTGGGTACTTTCAGGTGAGAAGACAAAGACCAAATTGGCCACAGAGGCTCAATTAATAGAAGTGTAGGTTTAAAAGAGGGTTCCTGGGTCTTATGTCCAGTCCCCTGGTACCATGTCAGATAATCCCTTTCATAAACTGAAAAGTCCTTGTCTTAAATCCCCACTTGGACTGTTTGTTCCCATTACTCCTCTTGGGAGGGTTCCAGAACCCACTGCTCTGATGGCTGGAAATAGCATTTTAATCCCTAGCCTAGTCCTATGTGTGACCAGTTTATACCCATTTGTGCTGGTGCCAGCATGGAGTTGTTAGTTTAAATACTATTGCTCCCTCCATGTCTTCCTCTCCACTATCATGCATTTGTATGACACTATTATAAGCCCTCTTCAGTCTTTGTTTTGATATACTAAACTGTCTGTGCTATCTTTTCCTTTCCTTTGATCGCTGGAGTATTTATTGTCTTTGCCTTCTCTACTCCAGCTTGGATTACTCACATTCAACTTTCTTGAGTGTGAGTACACAGAATTGTACTCTGTTCCAGGTGAGGTTTTGCCCTCTACAATAACTTTATTTTTAATCCCTTCTGGGAGCACCTTGTGTTCACATTTGCTTGTGGTTGTATTGTGCTGGTGGCTCATAGTCATCCTGTGGTAGACTGATACTGTTATGTTTCTTCTCCTCTCCTTTCAGCTGTTGTTGTTATTGAGATGATGATCTCCAGGGTATTAAGTGAAATTTATACAGAATTCACTCAATCAAATTCTTCTTGCCTGATATTCTTAATTTCCTTGATATCCGTTCAACTTTTGTAAGTGGCTAACTTTTATCAGCACACATACTTTTTGTGCCAAGGTCATTAATGGAAATATTGAATAAGATCAGTCCCCAGACCAATCCTTTCTGGAACTCCAGAAGTAACCTCCCATCAGCCAATTACTGTCTCTGTTAGGACTTTACCAACCTTCTTTGGTAAAGAAGGTCCAACCTTCTTTCAGTAGTTTTTCAGTCATATCACCATTCTTGTACTAATCCTCATCTTCTCCATTTTCAGTAATTTCTCATATAGTACTGCATGAAACATTTTCTGAAAGTCCAAATAGCGAAGAAGTTATCTAGAATATCAGTATCTTTTGAAAGCAAGATGTCAAGTTACTCTGGCACAAGGTATGGATCTTGCATCTTAGTTGTTTCCTTGTTCAAGAGCATCTTTGATTATTTTGCACTTAAAAAACTGCATGTGAGTAAACTCTGGCTCAGTTAGCCTTTCTGCAGTAATTTGCAAGGTTTGTGTTCTAAAACAATTCACAAAGAGTATTTTATTTTGCTTGCTATACTTCAGTAATATAGTAGTAACCATGACTTGCAGTATCTGTTGAAACAACTTGCAAGTAGACGTATGGTTTCATGTCACAGTTCTCAGGCAGAGATTATTCAGAATTTATGCCTTGACTGCACAAACGTCTTTGTGGCTTCCACCTCAGTCATCCCACTGAAGCACATCATTCCTTTAGTTCTTGGCCTATACCTACATTATGTTTAATCTATGTACCATTCTAACTGCAAAACAGCTGAACTGTCTTTGATTGCTTTTATTTTGATGTCTGAAGAATATTACTATTTTTTAATAGCTTTTGCAAGTTCTAACTCTAGACTTTGGCAATTCTCCCTATGCTTCCTGACCTTTAAGATACAATTTTTTCTTCTGTTACTACTGATTTCTGTTCCTGAAGGGTGTCTGTTTAATTCTGATGTCCTTTTTCAAGGTAATTACTCAGCCAATAACTTCTCCAGTCTTTCCATAGGAGTTTCAAACAATTCTTGCATTTTTCTCTTAAAGAAATTCCCCACGTTCTGCTGTATTCCACTCCTCCCACGCTTAAGGAGCAGGTTTGAAGCACTCAGGAACAGGTTTGAAGCACTTTGTGATGGTGATGGGAATTGTACAATTTTGTACCTGTTCTTGGACTGCAGGAGACTTAGGCCATGTTGATCTAGGGCAAGCAGGGGCAATTCTGCTTAATATTAAGTTGTTTTACTTAATTAGATCATGCCTAAATGTGGCTTTTAAAAGTTCATCAATGTAAAACAATGTTGCATCTTTCACCAGAATTGCAACCATTAAGTAAAAATCCAAATGAGCAACATAAAGTTGATTTTTTCTTAAATGACCTTGTTCTATTTTTCTCTGATGTTTATTGGTGTTATTCAGAGAAAACTGTGTATATACATAATATATGTATTTTTGTGTGCGTGTATAATATAGGAAAGAAAGAATGTATTTACAGATGGTGTTTAGGAAAACATGGTATTGTTCGTTAATCAATGTCTTGGCATTTTAAACATTTCTGTATACTTCTTACTGATTTATCGCAGTATGTGATTCAACTCTTTCCTACTGGTAGTTTCAAAAACTCATATAAATAGGAAAAAATGATACATATATACATTTTTTTTTTTCCTTACTGGAGGGCTCTGGGAACTTTTAAAATATTACAGCACTCTTTGGATCAATGCATATCCCAGCAATCCCTTGCATAAGTGACCTAAAATCGTGTGATCAAACCTCTTCTCCCCTCCCTATCCCTAGAGAGATATTTGTAATTAGATAGAATGAGGACAGAATATGCATAAGTATCTGTTATGCTGGGATTCCTGCCCAGAAAGGAAACTAATGGCCTGAGCTGGCCATAATCTTTTGCACCCTGTGTACTATTGACAAGGCTACAGCTTGAGATGTTGGGAGTTCAGGAGCAGATTTTTGCTGCTGTCTTATGGTAACCTTTCTAAACTGACTTTTTTCCAAAACAAGTGGAATTACACAGCCTATATTTTACTCATCATTCATTGTCGGGGACATGTAAGAGGGGGCCTGATTCTTCAGTCTCATGCCTAATGCAGTGGAAGTGAGTGTAAATTACTGCTCCTGTGGTTTGGAAGTGTTTCACATTCACTTTGCCCAGATGTAACTGCCCACATGAAGTGCAAGACAGTGGAGAACTGGGCCTGGAGTTGTTGGTTATTTTTTTTTCCATTTCATCTAGCAATTACTGCTTGTCTCTGGTTCTTCAGAAGAAGGGATGGGGGAATTCTGTGGGCAAATTCAGCTCTCTCTAATCCAACTAAGTAGCCCCTTTGAAGTCTGTGTGACATGTTGTCTAGTACTGTGATACTACACAATGCAAGAGGATCAGATAGATGGCACTTCAGAAATCCGGAGGCTGCTTTATATACTGTCACCATTTTCTTCTTTCTCCCAATGCATATGGTAGGTGTCAGCTCACCCCTCACAAAATTCTAGTTTTTTAGTTCTCTGCTAGATTTGTGGTTTTTTGTCTTGTGACTTGGCAACAGTGAAATGCAATCCCTGGGCACTTAGGAATCTGTTGGTCTTCCTCAGATATCCCAGTTGTCAGTAAATCCACGGATGAAAAGCTTTTCTTGGAGCAGGCCGGCAGTCTGCATGCTAGTCTTCCTCTCTTGCTTTGCTTCAATGTCCTTGGGGTAAATGTCAGTGGAAGTAAGAGAAGTGTTTTGACAAAAGGAGGGGCAAGGTCACCTAAAAAGCATGCCCTCCTGCACATTCCCAAGGAAGGTATCTATCCAGCATTTCCATTGCTCTGCCTGGTGTAGCTATAATCAGGAAGTAAGAGAGCCAAGGCCATGCTGAAATGTGATTCTTTTTTTTGAAATTATGTCCAGTTTGGCATCTTTTTGAGCTGAGGAAGTTTGGCTCGTTCTCCTTCTCCACTCACAGTCATTTGCAGAGTGGGAGATTTGGGGTGAATCTGTTTTCTGTGCTTACAAGGCAGCAGGAGCTTCTATGGCTGGGCTGGAATGTGTTGTTTCAACACACTGAATGTGAAAAAAAAACTTTAGCTTCATACAGACTGTGGTTTTTGTTTGTACTCAGTCAGTGTGATTTTACTGAAGTCCAAAAGGTAATGCCAGTCTGAGAGACAAACAAAGTCTATGTTATTTCAAGACAACTGTACTACCAGAGAAAATTCCTTTTATTCTCCCCCTTAAATTTTCAGAATCTCTCCACCTCAGATATTCAGTAGCACCCGATGCTTATTATTTGGCAGCAAATGTTGACATCAGCAGCCACCTATGAGATCCTTAGCAGAAGTCTATAGCTTAATGTGCAGAACAGGCAGCAGATGACTTCTTAGTAAGAGGGATGGGTCAGAAGAAAATCCTGGATCTCAGCACTTCTTGCGAGCTTCAAAGATTGAACCTGGATCTGAAGTTAAATGTCTTTAATGGGCAGGATCCAAACACCCACATGCTTTGGCAGAGCTCAGATCCAAATTTTGACTACCTAAAGAATCAAGGTTCTGTTTTCATGTAGATTCTTCTACTAGTGAGAAGCAAGGGAAGGGATAAGACAGAAAATATGACACATTGGCAAAATTGTTTTTCAATACTATGTTTTTCAAAGTTTTTTCCATGAGGCGTCAGCAGCTCTTAAAAATCACAAGGAGAGAGTACAGTTGTCAATGAGCCAGAACGGTTAAATGCTTTTAAATATTTGAGTTGGGTTATTCCTTCACCTTTCTTTCTCACAAACATGTCTGGTAAAACTCCAGTAATGAAAACAGTTGCTTGGGGAGGGGGGAATAAAATCCTTTTCAGCAAGTAATGATGGTGACATTTTAATCACATCATAACCACACTGTTAGCAACAGTTTAGGTTTGGCATTGAACATATACACAACATTTGTTCTTTTATACAGTATTGGTATTACATAGTAAAAATAGCACAATTGCAAAACTCATTTGTTACCCTTGTGCCAACTTTGTTCAGCTGACAGTTGCTGTTTGAACTTTTAAAGCAACGTTTCATCCATATGTTAATACCAACTGTACAATTAATTATCTCTGCTTTCAAATGATCCTCTTGTGCCCTACAACCCTATGCGGTAGTTACTTCCCAGTTTGAGATACCTGCAAAACTGTTTCTGTCAGATAAGCTGTGCTTACCCTGAGTGGTTCCATACTTTGAGATGGTAAATAGCCTCAGGACAGTAGCTGAAGAAAGATGCCCACAGCCTTTAAATTTCCCAGTACATTCCTACCCAGAAGTTTGTTGTAGGCACTTAACGTCACTGAGCCATTTCAGGATGGTGCTATTCAGAAATTTTCATCTTTCTCATAAGAAATGTTTTGGATGCCGTATATTCTCTCTGATTATTTGCTGTCTGTGAAGGATGCTTATTGTATAATTTCTTAGTTTAGTTTAATAGCAGGCTTTTGATTTTGGAAAACAAAGAAACAAAACCAAGGGGGCAAAACCAAGATCAAGAGCATCCATAAATGAACTCTACAAGTGGTGTTATGTAGTAACAGGTGGTATGCAGCTGGCATGGAAGTCTCCACTGGATCACACTAAACTAGTTTTGGATTAACAAAGTCAAAAAAAAGCCCAGGAAATGGGAAGGGGGAAGAACTCTCCCCAGGTGAAATGGTGCTCCCTTGAGTAGTTACTAGCAGGGAACAGGCTGACACACAGCTAGACCTGCTGCTGCATCCTCCCAGAAGGTCAGAATTCAGCCACAGAAGGCACAAATAGATTTTATTTTAAAACCTTTTGAATTCTTCCTTTTTCCTATTGTTACAGTTAAACCACACTTTATTTTAGGAAGGTTGTTATTGTGTTCTGTATTTACTTCTTAACAGTTTCTTGGGTGGGGAACTTAAAATGGGTAAGAAAGAATCAATATGCAAGAATTTTTGTGTAGACTAGAACCTGATCCCAGAGCAGGGAATCAATGGGCTTTCACGCTGGGGAGGGCATCAGAGGGGATACAGTTGGAGAGACCAGAGAGGAGCCAAAAGTGCCGTTGATCCCTAAGAAGTACTACTTACCTAGGAGTTATGTGGAGTGGTTTTGTTTTCTGACAGGCCTGCTCAGAGTTTCACTCAATGTTTCCTTTTACATATTTATAAACATATAAAATATGATAGTGAACTTGATTGTCATGACTGATATTAGACCCAATCCTTGTTTGTTCCAAGATACCACTAAAGAGCCTGCGGTCGGCGGACCTTTGCTTAGTTGGAGATTGTTTGAAGGGTGATGAAATTTACTTCATAATAAAATTGTAGCTACACAGTAGGGGACAGTGCTTGTATGAGACATTTGTTTTTCTGCTTTAAGTTGGCAGCACACTTACATAGCAATAATTCTTACAAAATCACTCTTCAGCATGCTTACGCAGGGTATCACCTACTCTAGTTGCACTGGTGCTCCCTGGGACTGCAGACGCCTGCGCTCTAAAGAGACTTGAGTCTTCCTGGCAGTTTGCCTCTCCAAGGATGAGGGGCCAAGGCCAGTACTATTCCGGCTACGGGGAAGGACGAAGTAGGAAGAACTGGAATGGAGAACTGGGGGAGGACGAGGCCTGCTTCTCCTTTTGCTGCCGGGAGGGTAGGAGAGAAAGGAATGGCACCTGCAGCTGGGGAGCAGAGCTTTCCTCCAGTGGCAGCCACTCCCACTCAGCAGCCACAGCGACACTTAGCCTGGTTTCCAAATGGCTTTGATAATGCTCTTCTCTAGAAGCTTTTAAAGAAAGTAAGCTGCCTTGGGAAGTCCTCCAGAGGCACAGTTGGTTAAAACCCTGGAAACACAGGCTAGGAACAACTGGGTCACCTGTGGTCACCTGTGGTCACCTGGATCAGTAATTGGGCCTGTGCTACCTGATATTTGCACATGATCTGGAAAAGAAAGTGGAGAGGGAGGTGGCAAACTTAGCTGATAATACTAAGTATATTCCAGGTGAGAAAAACACAAGGCTGCTGCGAAGTATTGAAGAAGGACCTCATGAAACTGAATGATTGGGCTCATTAAAATGGCTGATTATGTTCAGTTTAGATAAATGTAAATTAATGCATATGGGGAAAAATAATCCCAAATTAATGTATACAGCAATGGGGGCAGAACTAGTTACTGCCACTGAAGAGAAAAGTTTTGGAGTTATAACAGATAGTTCTACCAAAATATGAGCTTTGTGCTCAATAACTGGGAAACAGAATAATAGGGCAATAATATGAAGAAAGAAGGGGAGGCAGGCTGAATGTTAGGAGTTACTATGAAAGGAAAGAAAACAAACATCATTACTATGACACTACATAAATCCAAGGTTTGCTGCATGTTGAATACTGTGAGAAGTTTGGTCTCCTTGTCTTGAAAAGGATAAAATAAGCTCAAAGATGTACTGAGAAGGAAACAAGGATGATCAAAAGGAACAACTTCTGTATGAGGAATTACTAAATTGATTTGGGTTTTCCAGCCTGTAAAAAGATTTCTGAGGGATATATGGGAGAGGTTCATGAGATCAGGAGCATCATGGAAGGGGCAAATAGGGGATGGATGTTCATTCTCTCTCTTGAAGCCAGAAGTTAGGACTTCAAATGAGATTATCAAGAGGCAGGTTCAAAATGAACAAAAGAGGATACAGGATACTTTTTCATAAAATAGTAAATAAAGCTGTGGTACTCTTTACAATGGGATGTACGGGATATTAAAGTTTACCTGGGTTCAAAAAGCGTCAGCTTCACAAAATGAAAATCCTTCAACAGTTATTGAATACCAAGATATCTGAATCACAGTTTACCAGAGGTTGAGAGAATATATCACTATATTTCCTGCAGAACATCACTATATCCTGTCCGTATTTTGTGTGCCTCCTTAGGGATTCCTTATTGGCTGAAGTTTGGGACAGAGTCCTGGGTTAGATGGACCTTTGATCTGACCTGGTATGGCCGTTTTTGTGTTTCAAGGGCTCTGGCAGTCGCATAGTACTTAGCAGTGTTGCAAGAAAGGCTTTGAGAAGTTTCAAAATAAGATACCCAGAAATGCAAGATGGAATTATGATTACTGGCTAAATAACCAGAGCTTTATTTTGTTCTTTGCAACATTTGCTCCTTCATGTCAACCCTAGGGGGAAATCTGTGTGCCAGTTCACCCAGGTCTTGCAACAACCTGAGACAACCTGTTTATTAAACATACTCTTTGGCTGCTATACAGAGGAAATGGCATGATCCAGACTGGTAATGCAGAGACTTGCATTTAGTTTCTGCCTACACTGTTGACTTTCTGTATATTTCCAGCCAAGTCCTGTGCCTTATTGTCCCTCTGTTACCCTATGCAAAGAATAGATAAAATCCTTTATACCTCTCCTTGAAGAGCAGTTTGAGATTAGTGGTTGTAAAGTGCTAAAAAAGTGCTAAAAGTTGTGAGTGAATGCAAAGTTTGTTTGGTGCTGATTTGTTTAATGGACATTGCAGTTAAGAAATTTGCTATCTTCAATGCCTGTTCATAGGCCTCTCGTTCAGACTGGATAAGAAGTAAAACCTATATTCAGATTCATTGATTCATTCTAGAGGGAAAAAATCTGAATTAGTTGGTTCCATACTTACTAGTTATTAATTGGTTTGGGCTGTGTATGGCAGAACTGGCAGGGTGAACCCCTGGGAAATCTGCAGTGGTCTGATCTGACTAGAGGAAACGTTATTTTTTTGTCCTTTCTTTTTGTTTTTGTGCTCTCACTAGGTCACTGTTTATGGGATGAATTTTCTAGTCGTGTCTCAGATTCACAATCATAGGTGACCTTTGCTCTTCCATGTGGCTCCTTTTCTGCTCCTGTGGCCATTTGCAGACATGTCTTATAAGTTATTATTTATAATGAAAGGCAGCTGATGGCACTTGCACATAAGGTGGTTGTCCTCTCCTCATGCTGTGCAGTAGCATGCCTGAATCCTGATGAGAAGACAAAGAGATGCTCTTGTTCAAAATTAAATGTATCGGAGGCCTCAGAACTTGCCTTAGCATTTGCTGCTGAGCTAGATGGTATCAAATTTCAGGGAGACATGGAAAAAATTCTTGGTGTCCAGCTATTGTGTCCCAGGTAGCTGCTACTTGCTGCTTAAATCAAGTTTCAGCAGGGAGGTATATAGCCATGAGCATAATAAATTCTGTTCCCAGCCTTCTCTACACACATTGTAAAAATGGAATGGATTATTTAAGGCTTTCCTTCCTTTGGACCGACTAAAATCTGTCAGGAGAGATGACTTGAATCTGCTTGATTCCTGAATTTCTGGGAAGTGGTTTGGTTCCTGGCTTTTGTTGCTATTACATCTGATTGCTGTTGTCCTTATGCTGTTCTGGTATAGTTGGGGTATATGGGTATTTCAGCTCCACCTTCTCTCTTTCCCCGCTCATAAGCCCTGTTTCACTCCCTTTTCTAGGGAAGTAGGCCTTCTAATTTGCTGTGTTCCCACATTGGGGCTCCTCCACAGGAGACCTGTCTTTTACACAGGAGTGGCTGCTGCTGTAAGTCGGCAGAATGATTAACAGTTGCATATTAGGCACTTGATCAGGCATCTGTAGATGTTTCCAGGATACTGTACACATTGGGTAAAAGACATTAAAAAAAAAATCCATCTTTTTCAGTGTGCTAGCTAGGTATTAACACACCGTTCTACAGTCAGGAGGGAGCTCCAGGGTGCTGCTTTTATATATCAGCATTTGAGTTCCTAAACATCATGTTTTTGAGAAATCTGTGGGGATGAAACACAAACTTTGGCGGCATGACCAAGAAGACCTACATGATTGCCTTTACTACTGGGATTTAAGTGCGGGGATTACATCAGTCCTCTGCCATAAAGCTGTTATGGGTCAGGAAGTGTTAAGTTTCACTAATAAAATTCCAGACACTTTTCAAATGAAATAGCTGAGACTGTGAGATTCCCATGGAGAACTTCACTGCAGCAAAAGAAATTAGCAGCTCCTGTACAGTGCTTGTACATAGAATATGTACAATAGTGCATAGTTGGGTATGGGGGTAGTCACAATGTGAATGCAAGTCTCCATCCCAAATGTGAAGGCAAAAGATGTGCAATTGCCTCTTTATATTATTGCATGTTTCCAACACTTGCTGATGGGTTCACAGGTGGCTGCTAGGAAGATGTGGATTGTGAGGAGAGGCTTGCAGTAACAGAAGAAACAGCATCCACCAGTTAGGGTAGGACTGTCTGCAGGCATGACCTGTAGGGCCACACTGAGTGACCTGGCAAAGAGAACGGATGCCGCACTAAGTGGTGTTAATTGGCAGTCCCTAAAGGCCATCCTTTTCCCCCAGTAAGCTCTGCCCATGTGAAGGTAATGCTCGAATGAATTCTGCCAGTGCTCTGCACCTAAGATTGCAATAGTAAGCTGTCCAGATTTAATATAGTACCTTACCCCATAGTTTTTATTTCGTTCATGCAATTCACCCTGGAATTTGTTTCCACTTACACTCTAAGTCACTTGTGTGCCAGTTACAGCTACTTTTTGATTTGGAAAAAATGATTATTTGAACGACAACTGTCTCTCTCTCAATTTTATATAGTTTCCCCTCTCCCCACACGTAAATTCTGTGTGAAGGCCACCATGCCCTTTTGCTCTTTGCATAAGTATAGAGAGGTACCTAAACGTGACTTAGCAAATGGTTATTTTATGCTATGCAAACAGTAACTCTGTGCAAAGGGCATTCACCCCAGCCTATGCTGCCAGTGATGATGCTCAGAGGGTGGTCCGCTCTCAGGCTTTCCTTGTTAACTTTACTTCTGATTCTCTGTGTACCTTGCACTGCCACACTATCTGCCCAGTGACCAAAGGCATCCAGTTACGAAGCAGAAGAACTGATTAAACAAAAAACACACAAGGAAACACCCAGTATAGTTTAAGAGATGCCACCTTTTGAGCCAGGTACTGAGGGGTGTATTGAACACTTGAAGTGCCCATGAAAATGGAGCAAAATATGTTATACTAACCCAGAAAAACGAACTCTAATTCAGTATCAATATTTCAGTTTATGGGAGTATTGTACCTTAGTTTCACTTTCTACCTTCTCTGTGTGTAATCCCAGTTCTGGTTTTAGTTAAAGATTTTCTCTTCCTTTTGGGTGTCTGAAAACTATCTTCTGGCAGTTTTAAGGTAGTTGATAACACTGTGAAAATGTTAACTTTAAGAGTCCCCTCCTGCAGTTTAACCCTTCTTTTTAAGGGGCCAAGGGACAGTCTGCCAGTGACTTGCTAATTTTCCAGGCTCAATCCTGGTTTTGCTCACCTGATGTTATTTTTAGTGGAAGAAAATAGAAATATTTCTAGTTCTTAGGATATTCTATTTCTTTAATTCCTGGAAAGGCCAAAGTGAGATGGGGGAAGCTAAGCAAACCCCCAACAAAGTGAAGTGATGAGTTACCACTGTTGAAGCAGGGCAAGAGGTCAGGATTGAGAGAAGAATTGGAAAGAAAATCTGTGTGTGTGTGGGTGTGTGTGCATACATCTGTGTGCTGCTTTGCTTTGAGAACAAGTCAGAGGAATGGACTGCAAGTATGAAGGCATCTGATCCTTTAAAAGGTTTGCAGCATTTTGGTTTGAAGAAACTGATATTCCCATGGGACAGGGGGATGTATGCAGGTTTTTTTCCTCACTAAACTCTTGGTTTTACTGTAATTGTAATAGGGACTCTTCCAAAACATAAGTTCATGTGTCAGTGCTCTCCTCATATACTAATAAGAGTAAGGTAGTGGTGGTGGGGGCAATCTTTCAAGTCCTGTGGATGGTGTGAAAACAGATATAAAGGCTGGCTACAAGGTGTGGTGACACAAGGAGACTCAGAGAGGACCACTGCCTGGATTCTAAGGCAGAAGTGTTTTACTGGAGGAGGGCTGATAGGGAAGGCTCTGCATGGGGAAGTGACTGGCAAAAGGACATTGGGGAATGAATAGGAAGCATGGTAGAGACATGGTAAGGTAGGAAAAGAGATTTTGTAGGCCAGAAGGGAAATGGAGACACAAAAAGACAGACTGTAATACAAATTAAAGACATTTCCTTTAATTAATTCCTTTAAAAATCACTATTAACTAGAAATCAGTATTGTAAGTAGGTCCCACTAGGCTGTGATTTCATTGCACTAATTGAGCAGTTTCTGACCCAAAGAACTTACAGCTGGCAGTTACCACTGCTCCTGGTCCCTGCTAAGTAACAGGATGGGCATACATTAGCAAATGAAGAGCATGAGAGCAATTAGCTATCCACAGTGTTCCTTGGAGAGGATAGCTTGTGGGGCCTGGTGTGATATCCTTGGGTGTAGTGTTGGGATTTTGGATGAGAAGGCTCAGATCTGGAAGAACAGCAGCAAGACCTCTTTTCCAGGCCCAATGTGAAAAACTGGCAAGGGAGAGTTTGGGAAGGGTTGCAGCGGGAACAGTGGGAGAGCACTCATGGAAAAGGGGAATAAAACACAGCTTTGGCAGTAGGTGCCAAAGTTGGTGGTAATTGTATCCCTGTTCCTGAGGGGAGGTGTGAGGTGGAGACCCCTTTGTGCATTTGGGGTTTTAGAGACTAAATGGGTACCCCAGCTCAGGGGATCTGATCGCTTTTCCTCCTACTGGTAATGGAAGGAAATCCCATTTCCTCTTATTCCTCCCACTGAAGAGTGGAGGCAGCAAATGCAGTGGCAGCCTTGCTGGAAATGGCAAGAAACAATGTCAGGGAAACCTCTGCACAAGTGCATTGCAACGTGGAAAAAAATTGCACAACTGTCACATTGAAGCTTGTGGGTTACTGTTCTGGGAGGAAGCAGAAGCAAGGATGCTTTTGCTCCGGTTCATAGACTTAACCCTTGGGTTGCTAAGCAGGATTTGTCATGCCAGATCAGACCTGTTATCTGCCTCATCCAGAATCCTATTCTGGCAACAGCTTTTGGAGCTGGATTTTTAGTGTCTTCTAGGGGTCTTCAGCGAAACCTTTACCGTGACAGCCAAACTGCTTAGGCTAAAGAGACAGTGTATGCTGTCTTCAGAGGTGCTGTTTGCTTCAACAGATTCCCTCTCCAGAGCCATTCCCACCCCCACTTCCTTCTCTCGGGAATCTGTAGGGACTGAGAAAATGTAATTGTTCATGGGTACAGAACGGATTCTGTGCCCACTGAATTTGGCAAGGAGGTCCCAACGGGAAGCCTGTGAGGGTAACTCCCTCTGGGCCTGCCTGCGTATGAGCAGCTAAACTGATGTGACCACCTCTTCTCCCTCCCTACTCCTCTCAGACAGACTTTCTCCTCAAGTTCCTGCAGCCCTTGCGTGACCTGAAAGCATTCAGTCATTACTGCCCAACAGCAGGTCTCAACGTACAGCATCACCAAATACAACAAAGGCAGTTTCCTACCCTTACCATCAATCTGCGCTAGAGTAATCGGAGCAGTTCCCTATTTTGTGCTTTTTTTCCTGAATTGATCAGTATAAATGAGGACTCGGTAAGTGAGCTTCAGCCTCTGTTGTTTTCCTGACATGGTGGTTTGTTCACCAAGAGAGCATGTAAAATACTTCAGTTTGAAACCTGTCACATTTTGACCAGGTGTTAACAATAGGACAAGGTGTGCCAAGAGGGGTGAGACGGGCCTCGGGCTCTGTTGGTATATAAAATATTGGCTTAAGAATCAACTCTTTCATGTTGTCCTAAATGGCTGTTTCACCCTTGCATTCTCATTTGTGCAGCAGTGAGTAGCACGTACAAGGCAAACATAGTATTTTCTTTCACACCATAGATATGAGACAAAGGGATACAGAAGCCCAGCCCATGACTCACAAGTGCATAAAAGTGGAGTGTAGGCATCATCCTGTTCATCTTCAGGGGGGAAGAATAAAAGCAGTTCAATATCAGGAAAGGTTTTCTAGCATTTGCAATCAGTGTTGCAGTAGTCCTAAGGACATCCTCTTCCAGTTATGGTTTGGAGTCGTGCTCATCTATTGTGTGCAAAATACATACAAGAAGATGCTATGTAGTTTCTTGTAGAAATTTGATGGATGACTTTACTGCCCTGCTTTGTTCTGTCCCCTGTTCAGGATAGGGCTTCAAAACTGGCATGGGACATTGTGCTGAGAGCCAGGGCAGTTCTGCAGTAGGAGACCTCTGTATCCTGTGCGATGTGCCTCAGATACTCTTTCCTCTGCTGCCACTATCCTAACACACCTCCTTAAGAAAGGAGTCACAACCTGCCCTATATTTGCCTCTGTTCATTACATACTTGGTGGTAAGGAAACACACCTCCTTACAGTCACTGCTTAAATACTACTGGGAGTTTCACTACACGCACTGGAACTATGGGTGGGAGAGTAGTTTCATGAAAGCAGTTCTATTTTCAAGAACTGTGCTGAGGAATTTTGTGCAGCCCATGAAGAGACTTACCAGGCTTTATACTGAATCCAGTGAGTGCTGGACAGGATTTTGCATGTCTCATCACTGCTGTGTGACCGTGCGTGCAGTGCAGAAATAGTCAAAAAAGTGTGTAATTATGATACCACTCATTGTCCACTCTTCATGCCTTGAATTAAGGTGCTCAGAGTAGCAGTTCACGTCTTCAAAGCACCTCACCAGTTCTAATACTGGAAATTCCTGTGATGGGGCCAAGCGATGCTATTCCCATTTTTTAAATCAGGGAGATGAAAGAGAGAGAGGAGCGAGAAGGAGGGAAAGAGAGGTGAAGTCACAGGCCTGGGACTTTAGAAAGATTTAAGTAACATTAAGGAGTTGCTGGCCCCTATGCTTGTGTTAAGCATGACAAAACATGCCTCTGTCAGGATATTATTTATGTAATCTTATATATATATGTATATTACAATTCCTCATGACTGTCAGTCATCTTGGAGACGGAGAACCTACCACCTTTGGAAGAAGGGGCAGGTGACTCAGGGGGACTATAAGGATGTGGTGAGGATATGCAGGGAAAAGATTAGAAAGGCGAAGGCCCAGCTAGAACTTAAACTGGCCACTGCTGTCAAGGACAACAAAAAATGTTTCTACAAGTATATCAGCGACAAAAGGAGGGCTAAGGAGAATCTCCCTCCTTTGTTGGATGCAGAGGGAAACCTGGCCACGAAGGATGAGGAGAAGGCTGAGGTACTTAATGCCTTCTTTGCCTCAGTCTTTAATAGTCAGACTGATCATCCTCAAGGTTTTCATGCCCCTGAGCTGGGAGATGGAGATAGGACACAGAATGTAGTCCCAACTGTCGAAGAGGTGGCAGTCACCGACCTGCTCCTCCACCTGGATGCCCACAAGTCTATGGGGCCAGACGGGATCCACCCGAGGATACTGAGGGAGCTGGCGGAGGAGCTTGCCAAGCCACTCTCCATCATTTACCAGCAGTCCTGGTCAACCGGGGAGGTCCCAGATGACTGGAAGCTAGCTAACGTGACACCCATCTACAAGAAGGGTCGGAAGGAGGATCCAGGGAACTACAGGCCTGTCAGCCTGACCTCGGTGCCGGGGAAGGTCATGGAACAGATCATCCTGAGTGCCATTTTGCGTCATGTGCGGGACAACCGGGGGATCAGGCTCAGCCAGCATGGGTTTATGAAAGGCAGGTCCTGCTTCACTAACCTGGTCTCCTTCTATGACAAGGTGACCCGCTTAGTGGATGAGGGGAAGGCTGTGGATGTTGTCTACTTGGACTTCAGTAAGGCCTTTGACACTGTCTCCCACAGCATTCTCCTGCAGAAACTGGCTGCTCACGGCTTGGACAAGTGCACTCTGCGCTGGGTTAAAAACTGGCTGGATGGCCGAGCCCAGAGAGTTGTGGTGAATGGAGCCAAATCCAGTTGGTGACCGGTCATGAGTGGTGTTCCCCAAGGATCAGTGTTGGGGCCGGTCCTGTTCAATATCTTTATCGACGATCTGGATGAGGGGATTGAGTGCACCCTCAGTAAGTTTGCAGATGACACCAAGTTGGGTGGGAGTGTCGATCTGCTGGAGGGTAGGAAGGCCCTGCAGAGGGACCTGGACAGGCTGGATTGTTGGGCCAGGGCCAACTGTATGAGGTTCAACAAGGCCAAGTGCCGGGTCCTGCACTTCAGTCACAACCACCCCAGGCAATGCTACCGGCTTGGGGAGGAGTGGCTGGAAAGCAGCCTGGCTGAAAAGGACCTGGGGGTAATGGTTGACAGCCGCCTAAACATGAGCCAGCAGTGTGCCCAGGTGGCCAAGAGGGCCAATGGCATCCTGGCTTGTATCAGGAATAGCATGGCCAGCAGGACCAGGGAGGTGATAGTGCCCCTGTATTCGGCACTGGTGAGGCCGCACCTCGAGTACCGTGTCCAGTTTTGGGCCCCTCACTTCAAGAAGGACATCGAGGTGCTGGAGCGTGTCCAGAGAAGGGCAACGAGGTTGGTGAAGGGTCTAGAGAACAAGTCTTCTGAGGAGCGGCTGAGGGAGCTGGGGTTGTTTAGTTTGGAGAAGAGGAGGCTGAGGGTAGACCTTATTGCCCTCTACAACTATCTGAAAGGAGGTTGTAGAGAGGTGGGGGTCGGTCTCTTCACCCCAGTAACAAGCGATAGGATGAGAGGAAATGGCCTCAAGCTGCGCCAGGGAAAGTTTAGGTTGGATTTTAGGAAAAACTTCTTCACTGAAAGAGTGGTCAGGCACTGGAACAGGTTGCCCAGGGAAGTGGCTGAGTCCCCATCCCTGGAGGTATTTAAAAGATGGGTAGATGCAGTACTTGAGGACATGGTTTAGTGGTGGACTTGGCAGTGGTAGGTTAACGGTTGGACCTGATGATCTTAAGGGTCTTTTCCAACCTTAACAATTCTATGATTCTATGATTCTAAGAGCCATACTGAGGTGCTCCTGATACAGATTCACCTGCTTGCATCATTTCATCAGACCCTCTCTGTGACCCTTGTCACAGGTGGCTCTTGCCCCGACCTGAGCAACCTAGGAAATACAAGAGTTTACCACAGTCTGAAAGGTGATGTTATTGACATTCTGTCTCTTCAGTTTCTTCTACATAACAATGTTGAACATGAGAAACAATTAAAATAACTTTTTCTTAATGTTCTGAGAAATAACAATCTAATGTCATTAGATCAGAAAGATGAAGCCCTTCTGTGAGGATCGGCTGAGGGAACGGGGCAAGTTCAGGCTGGAGAAGAGACAGCTTTGCAGGAACGTAATAGCAGCCTTCCAATACTTAGAGAGAGGTCTTCAGGGAGATGGAGCCAGGCTCTTTGCAGCACTGCATGGTTGGAGGATGAGAGACAACGAGTATAAGTTGAAACAAGAGATTCAGAATGGGTGTAAGGAAAAGCTTTTTCACCCTGAGGACAGTCAAGCAGTGAGAGAGGCTGCCCAGAGAGGTTGTGCAACCTCTGTCCTTTGAGTTCTTCAAGACCAAACTGGACAAAGCTCTGAGAAACCTGGTCTGACCTCACAGCTGACCCTGGTTTGAGCAGGAGGTTGGAGTGGAGACCTTTGGAGGTCTCATCCAACCTGAATTATCCTTGGATTATTCTGCAATATTTTGCCTCATGTGCTGCAAATCAGTGTTCACATTGAATTTCCAGAAGGCTATGTATGCTATGGAAAGGAATCTGAATGGAACAAACATGACAGCAGGGATGGTAGAGTAAAATGTTGCCTGTTTCTGAAAAGTTTCTGTCTCTCTGCTGTTGTAATGGAGGTACACACTTAAAAAACACAAGAACTTGATGGAAAGGCTTGGTGACAATCTTGTGCCCTGGAACTAGCAGTGGGAAGAGCTCCTTTCAGCTTTCCACAGCTATAAAGAAGTAATCTCTTTCAGATGGCACACATAATTCCTGCTAACATTAAAGGGATGTAGCTCATTCTTCTCCCCTTCTCGCGCCTTCCCACCAGAAGCATTGCCTTGGGGTGACTCTCTTTTACAGTTCGTGGATGTGAGAAGAGGTGGAGGAAAGTCCTCACAGCTCCTTTCTCTGGGTGGAGCACAACAGTGTTTACTTACAACCCATGTTATCTCCAGTGACCATTGTTTGTGGTGTATAACATACACATTTTCAAGAAATAATTTCTTTCCTAAACTGTATTTTTGACTAGGGTAAATGAAGACTGTCTAGGCCACAAGTATTTGGTTTGGGGAATTTTTAATACACTCTGGAGAGACATTTAATGGGAAAAATAATGGAATTTTTGCAAATCTTACATTTTGGGAACAGACTAGTATTAATCACTTAATACGCTTTCCTTAGAAAGAAGAACACATGCAGTATGTTTACCTTTGTTAGATTTTCTTTGCTCAAAACTGTAGACTGTACTTTTGTTGATTTATTGGCACTATACTGTGTCAATACAGCTACTTTACGTGAGTGCTGGAAGCAGTAGGTTTTGCATGGGATAGGATGCTGTATTTTTCATTTTTGATCATGTATTCTGAAGTGCCAAGACTTGAGTTTGAAACGGTTGTCCTTGGAAAAACTGCACTGTATGGAGAAATAAAAAGTCATAATCTAAGAAAAACATAATGCCAGGAAAAAAAGGGTACAGGTACAGAGTAATAACAGTTGAGCTGGATACACTGTAGGTAGCGATGCAATGGTGGTTTCTGCCTGGAGTTCCTAATTTGGAAAGAACTTTATGAAGTCCTTACCACACTTCCCTTCACCCTTCTCTGCCCCACTTGGTGTCACTTTTTGAACATGTAGCCTAACTGTTCCCATTTTCTGTGAAAGCAAGGCTTTTAAACTGAAACAGAACCTCTGACCCCCTCACCTGACACCTGGTAAGGGTAGATAGCATGAGGCTCTCCACTTATCACTGAACACCTGAAGCTGTTAAGAAGACACCTCTCCTTTGCTAGGTTGAGGCTCCAAAAACCTTAGCAATCTGTCCCTCTCTCCTTGAACTCAGAGAATACCATTAGGACAGGAAAATTGAGGCTGAGATATAAGTATATAAAAGAAGAGCCTCCTTCCTCTCCTCTGTCTAGTCAAGCTGGGCAGGAAAATCCTTTTGACAATTCAGATTATGTGTTTCCTGAAAATGTTAATGAACTCTGCAAGCTGCCTGGAGAAACTAGCATGAGAAGCATGCCTAGTAGTTAGATTTCAGGCATAGTGAGTCAGAACATCCAACTTGTATTTGTTGCATCCTTAGTGTCCTTGGACAGGTTGTTTAACTACTCAGCGACTCAGTTTCCTTTCCTATATAAGGAGAACAATAAACCTCACATGCACTAAAGGAGTGTTTAAGGGTTAGTTTATGCATACTTGTAAAAAGCCTTAAAAGGGCCTATTGAGAGACAAATTGTCATTATCATGTGCATCATGATTACCTGAGGTTGCTTCTATGTGTGCACATGTATGCACACAATTGATTCAGGTACACAGTCTGCTGAGGGCGCCTGACCAGTAGCGGATTCAAAAAAGAGTTCTTAGATTTGGAAGGTGGAGGAGAAGTCTTCTGCTAATGTTAAACTACTTGCTTCAGTGGGAGTTGACATTTACTGAGGTATTAAATTTAGGCAAGGAGGGGGTGATGAAGGAGGAAAATAAGTACTCCCTATATTTTGGTGGTTGCAGGTTCTTTCCTTTATCTACAGCATGCTTACAGGCAAGATCTTACAAGACTCCCTCATTTTGCCTTAAAAAGATCAAGGGATCCTTCATTCAAAGGAATGAGAAGATATTTTATGCTCCACAACTCTTTTAAGCCTATGGCTTCTCTCCAAGGGAGGTAATTCTAATGGTGTTTCTAGTGATGTGCCTGCTCGTCCACAGGAAACTAAATTGAAACACCTCTCCCCGCCAGTTCACAAATGCCGTGCACACCATACATGTAAGAGTAGGTCACTGTCATGAAGAGCTGTCTGGAAAAGGCAAAGATGAATTTTGGTGACTGTAGTTTTACAATAGGTGTTTAAGAGAGAAGTGTGGACTTTGCTTCAGTTCAGTGGTATTCAGTGGATCTTGGATGGGCAGACAAGATGTACAGAGAAATGAAAGGTGTGGTTGAAGGTGGAGTCTTCTAGTAGGGCAGCTTCTTCCTTCTCTGGATTTCCCATGTATTTTTAGTTTTCTTGTTTCCGAGACCTTGAAAGGAAATGGAAGCCCTCAATGAAATACTGCTTTATTTTTTAACTGAATTTTTTAGCATTCACATGTCTATAGTCAGAGAATGTCTAAGACCCATATAAATGCAGGACTGGCCCTTCTAATTGAAGAAAGAGTTATCTGAACTCTCTTTAAATTGTTGCTTGAGCAGAATGCTGTGTGCTCAACTTGTGAGGTGGGTAGAGGGAGCAGGGAGTTTCTGGGGCAATTATTTGAAAACTAGAGAAGACTGGGGAATTTTTTCACTGTCTGTTTTGGAGTGAAGTATGCCAATTCATCAAAACCAATCCAGTTCACAGAACACAGCTGATTTTTGATTAATTTCCTAAATCAAAGAATTGAAGTGGTTTTTCCAAAAAGTTTTAGAACACATAGGAACATTCCATTTTGATATTTTCTGATTTATTTCTTTTTAAGTGGAAATTACTTAATAATTCAAAAGGCCTGAAAGATTAAAATCAAAGTGAAGCACTGTAATTGACTTAAATACTTTTTTTATGTATTGTCAGTTTATGCACTTTTCCGAGATTTAAAATTTTTATGCTGTTGTGGGAGAAGGCAACAAATCTCCAGATCACCAAAGATGAGAAAATAATTTCACAATCAGATTTAGTAAATAAGAGATGTGAATCCAACAAGTTCTAATCACAGTTCTCTGAATGTCTGTGCTGTGTTGAACAAACCAGAAGCCTATACTATAACTGGGACTACTGCTGCTTAGGGACACTGTATAGGGTTGCAGTACTGCTAATCTGAAAATTGTGACACAGACAGTTGCTTTTCTTCTCTTCAGGAAGGTTAAAAATTATTAATTTTTTTTAATGCCTTTTTGAATGCCTATCTTTACATTTTGGGTTTTGAGCCTTTAGGGTACAAGTCCAAGGTATTCCCTGCAAATCCAAGAGTTAGAAACACTTTTATACGTGTGAAAGCTGTGATTGTGTAAATCATATGGCTGTGGAGTTGAACTTTGAGGAAGAACACCACATTGCACAAAATGCGAAATCAATCCATGGGAACTGGTAAGAGCTGCTTTACACTTTTTGTGATATTGCAAGTGAGTTGAGAACTAGTGGCAGCTTCTGAGAATCAAGATAGGAACTTGGCCATTCCTGATTCCTGTTTACGGACTGACTGACTGCATAGCAGGCATATGAAAATGAATTCTTGCTTATAAAGTTCCCTGAGTTGCAAAGAGAACGTGATTCGTGCAGATTTTATTAGCTGGCCTTTTTTTCCCTGTGATGACAGCCTATCTCAAACTGGAACAAAGTGAGGCTCTTTCTTGTTTGCCAGAATATATTTAACTTCTCATAGCTTATTCACCTGGTTTGGAAGCTAGCTTATTTGTTTTTTCAGGAAAGGTGCCTGCTTTTGCCCCACTTTATGATGGGTAAACAAAAATGCAAGGAAGATGAGTGGCTGATACAAGGTCACCCACTGAATTATCTGCTTAGCTGAGTTTAGCACTATAGACCAGTCTGACTCATGGTCAGGTGAATGAGGACCAGCAGTATTTATCTTCTTCTTCTTCCTCCCTTTCCCCATTCCTTGCATGCAAATCAGTTCTCTCCGTAGGCAGGGATCTCTTGCAGAATGGGGGCATTAAGTCATGGGGTGTTTCCTGAGATTTGTGACAGGCCTACTTCCAAACCCAAATGAGTGAATGAACAAAAACTAGATTGAAGACTGTATGAGGGACAGAGAGTCAGTCGTAGGGAGACCATGACTGGGCAGAGAACGACTGTCTTCAGCTAAATCATTCATGAATCAACAAATCAGTTATATCTTCATCACAGGGTCTGGGCTTATTGAAGCTTTTCAGTAGTCATGGAAGTAAAGCCTTTAGATAAGCTTGGCAGGACAGAGGGAGGATCTGTGGACACTCTGAAGACAGCCCTTTCCCTTTTTTACAGTTGTGTCTAAGCGCAAATGATTAACGTTTGCAAGGTTCTCTTAAAAACATATATACTTCATTGTGTGCAACTTAGTTTACAGAGTGGCTGTTAAACATTAGGTTCACTGTGGAGGCTGAAGTGGGGAACTGCTGTCGATGTAGAGTGAATAAAGTCCCTGGGCCCTTTGGAGGGGCAATTTGGATCTTCTCACTTGGTGTTTTTGCAGCGTGCTGTTGGAATGGCACCTGCCTGACTGCTGCTCTCCTAGCCTGATCCCTGCTCCTTCAGCTAGGTCGCCGTTCCAGCTGGTGTTTTCTGTTGGGCAGATCAAACAGTATCCTGTTTTATCTGCTGTGCTTTATCTCCTGTCATGAAAATCAATTCTCCCCTCCCTGTCTGAGAATAGACTATTCCCATGTGAAATGCCTCATGCCTTTCTCCCTCAAACTCTTACTTTAACTTGTTTATGGTTTGACCAGGTAGTTTGTTATATTACCATATGTGGTTTATACAGCTGGGCCTCTGAGAGGGAAAGAACCCCCCCAAAACCTGCAGCTTACGTATTTTTTCTCCACCTTCTCTTCCTTCTCTCCTCCCTGCCCCCCACACCGGAAAAAAAATTCAACTAATCAACCGTTGCATCTATTAAAATATTAGTCTGTGGGATACTACATGCAAGAGCAAATCCTACAGAAACTTCTTGCACCTGCAGGGGAAATGTTCCATATACGGTATGGTGGCTGGCAGTCTCGATTCGGAATACAATTTAAATGATTCTGGTCGTTTTGCCACATCCTGTTTCTCTCATTTATGCATGCACTATTTTGATAACCAGCAAATAGTTCTCAGTTTGCTGTAGCTAAAGATAGCCTTGAATCGTAGCACTAGTATCCAGCTCCTTTAGAAGTGCTTGGTTTCTCTCCCCTGCAGAGATTGGGGCGGCCTCGAAAACTGAGGCCAGCCTTAAGTTTCCTTTCTGGCGTTTCTTTAGGTTTAGCATGATTTCATAACTGCTTTTGAAGTGTTTCAGAGTAACCCAAACATGACAAGCTGTAGAGTTTCATTCTCTGGTTAGTCAAATGACCAGTATCATCTCTCTCTGTTTCTTCAGTTCTGAGCCTTTGCTTTGTGTGACGTATGAAGTAGCAGGAGAAAAGCAGTTGGTATGCTTCAATTTCCTGACTCTGCCCGAGGGCCTTCCCTTGTTAACTCTGTTTCTAGCATTAGGGCTTTTTTGGCACATGAACCATTCTGTAGATCCCTTGGATGATTTCGGCACATCTTGTATTTACATCCTGTTTTACTCCCCTTAGAGCATAGATGTTTTAATACCAGAGAGAAAACTTGATCTTAAGAACACCGTCAGTGGCCACAGGAGCAATCCCCATGTGGACACCTTGACTAACATGGCAGCTACACCACTTCCAGCAGTCTTCCTGCTGCTATCCCTGAGTACTGCGGCTCGCTCTGTAGCAACCTGTAGTGGTTCAGGGTGCTCCTTTAACCTTTGACCATGTTTGAATGGCCATGTTGTCTCCTCCACCTCTTCTGCAGACTCCAGTGGTAGTTGGATTTAGAATTCAAATAGCCAAGACATGTACGTCTCCACCTACATCTTTCAAATTTGTAATGAAGAAGGGACACGTCAAGAAGATGCATCAAAGCCCACTACTTGTTTGTAATTTTATTTATTTGACTTCCAAAATTGTTTGGTTTAAGTATATTTTGTACTGAAAAAGTGCATGCAGTCTGCTTTGGAAAAGCAATGTTGCTATCTGCATTGGAAAGAGTGACGCGGTTTTACCTTCAGTTAGTAAACCCATGCAGAGCTCAAATATGAGGAAAAATCTTGATGAAAATGTGTGGTTTTCTATCCCACTAGCTGTTCAAGTGAAGTGGTGAGTAGAACTTAGAGTTTTACCTTGATCTGATAATGTGTCTTAATAGTGTAAATGCTTTGTATAGAGCTTTGCCTTGGAATAGTGTTTTCCTAATGAAGAAAAGAGGTAGAAGATTACAAATCCAGTTGAATAACTGGCAGGGATTAAAGTGGGAAATTGGTGGCTTAACAGTGCTCCCCTGCTGGAAAATCCCAGTCTGGGCTCCATGCACCGTGCAGTTGGTGTGCACGCTCAGGAGCTTATGCGCGCCATTGGATCCAGCCTTTGTGGATACAGGCCTTCTCTTGAAACTGAGATCTAGTTAAAATTAATACTTCGTTACTTTCAAATTCAAAGAATGACCAGGCTGATACTTTGTGCAGTTCTGTCGAGCTTTTGAAAACAAAGTTCTTCCTGACATTTGACATTTTCTGGGCCTTTCATATAATGTATGTTAAGCTGAATCAGACTTTGGTCTATGCAGGCTGGTGTGCTTCCCGAGACAAATGGAAAAGATGTATATTTTAACTAGATACTTATGGAAAGATTTTCAGAAGACAAAAGTGATAAGCGGCTCCTTCTAGAGGCTTTCTTTTCCTTGGTCTATCTGGAGATGCTAACTGTCCTAATACACTACAACCATTTAAAATTGCACACAAAAATACTTGGCTGTCCAATGCCAATGCAGAATGCCGCAGCTCCCATGTGGCAGCTGGGAGCCCAGCACCAGGCACACTAACCATTATCATCAGTTATTTGCTATTTGTAGATAAGTAGCATCCAAAGTAAGGATGAACTCAGTGAGACTGCTCAGGTGAGCAGGACTAGTACGTTGGGGTGCCTTGCTCTCATCAGCAATCCTGGAACTACTCAACTAAACAAGGCTAATAACATTTGGCTGTGTGTGTGGAGAGTTGTGTTCTTTCCATTAAACAAAACGTGACCTCTACAGGTTCTCCTTTTCTGGTGTAAACACGAAGTCTACACCAACCAGGGAAGCTCTGTACTAGTGCTGCTGATTCCAAATAAAGTAACGGTGACAGGACCCTTCCTGGGAACTTACTCTGCCAAATTCATAATGCAGCAATGTAAGAAAATGAACTCATTGGACCAGAGCCTCACAACTGTTGTAAATCTCGGTCACCTTATGGACTTTGCTGGAAGTGTGCCAGTGTACACCAGGAAACAAATGGGATTGTTCTCCTTCTTTATTCCCTACCACCACCATGTATATTTTATTTTACTTTTAGTATTTATATGCGACTGATACTCTTTCTTGGAGGAAATCCTTTGCTTGCCTATTTCTTTCCTCAGTGGTGCTGCTGACCTTCTGCAAGCAGTTCTGCAGGGTAGAGATGTAGTTTGTTACCAAGTTTCAGCACACGTTGCCCATCCCTTCCCCCTCCTTCTCCGCTTTGTGGAGCAGATGGTGCTAATTCCCATGGTGGCTCTTGATGCAGCTGAGGTCTCTTCCCTGATGCCTCTACTGTATCATGGAAACTCCCTGTGGTCTTTTTGGAGAAGAGAACACAGAGCTGATTATTGTCTTTTGTTTATGACTTTTAAGATCCTATTAGGATTATATTTCTTTTTGCTGTTCTCTTCCACCTCCCCTTCCAACCTGTCCCAAAGAACTTTGGTCTGAAAATCCCTGCAACTTGGGGAATATTGCTTTTCATAGTTATATTATTTTGCATTCCTACAGACACCTACCCACCACATGTTTACCTTTGTAAACATTCTCCCATTTTGATTGTATTTACATTTTTTCAGGCAGAAATGCTGACTCTTTACATATAACAAAGGTCATTCTATTGTTTTCTGTTTCAATTTACAGGCTGAAGCACCACTAATTGCCATTTTTAATTAGCCCGTTCTTTAGTGCCCCTTTTCTCATCCTTTGGGCCTCCCCCTCTCTTTTATTATACAACAGGATGATTGCTAAAAACCCATCTTCCTCTCCACTGGGCCACCAATGTATCCTGCCCACCCCTCTCAGACTCCCTGTGATGTTTTTTGGTCTCCTCATCTGACTGTAGCACCACGTCCCTGTCTTCAGTGCGCTGCATTGCTCTCTCCAGAACTTTCTGATTCTTTTCGACCATATTCTCTCCTCTTTACAATTAAGTCAGGAGTTTTATATCTGATCGCTTCATTTCTTGTGCCAGCTTCTCTCCTAATTCAGCTTGCTGTGTTGCTCCAGTGTTTGCCTGCCATAAATGTCTCTGTGCATTTTCGTGTATCATATAATGATGCCTCCCTGACCCTGTGCATTGTGCTACTCAACTTTTCTCCAAACCACTCACAAAATCCACTCCTTTTAGGCTAGCCTTCCTTTGCTGTTCTCCACCCTTGCCTTTTATGCCAGATATGAAGCCAAATCCTGACGCTACTGAAGTAATTTGAAATGTTGCCATTTGCTTCACTGAGATGAAGACTGAGTTCACTGTCTACAGATTTAAATATTATGAATGGGGGGGAAGTGGGGAATGACGTGACATGAGAAAAAGAATCATTAAGTTCATTAAGCCTGCTGAACAGATCCTGTGAGCTCTCGCTGTTGTGGTATGTGTCCTCCTGTGCCGCTGTTTTTTGTCACCCTTGCTGTGCTATGCTTAATTTAGATTGTAAATTCCTCACATCAGACTCTGTTTCATTTCTCCGTAATGTGGCATGCCCACCTATGGCATTGTGGAAATGTAGTAACTCAAGGAGAAGATGTAGTCTTCTGAAAATTTTAGCCAGTTTAAGTAATTTAGAAAAATAATAATAAATAAATCACCTTTTCATAGTACCAAACAGGAAACCTCTGAGCAGTGGTCAGGATCTCAGTGGAAAGTCTAGCTTCACTGTGTGACGGGACATGCAATGACCACAGTGAGGGGCAGGACAGAAGCCTGTGGAGGAACATTTTGTTCGTCAGCTTTGTATCTGTGCCAGGCTGAGGGGTATAAAGCCTTAAAATTCTTTGTATGGGCAGGTGTAGTTTTCTTTTGAAAGTATGCACACAGAAATAACCTCTGTAGGGTCTTCAGCAAGTACTCGCCCTGGTTCTGTATTATGAGAGAGCACAAGCAGTGATCCTGTGTTTTTTCTTAGGGTACTATGTGCAGTCTCCTATATCCTGTCAGCCTCTCAGGTGAATCCTTAAAGGCCTGAGCTGTCCCAGTGACGTAATGTTTTAGAGTAGCTGTTGTTTTGTAGAGAGCATTGGGTTTGGTCCAGGCAGTCCTAATGAAGTGCTGAGTGGTGGCTATGTCCGAAATGAAACAGGCAAGAAGTGCTCTGTACAGCTGCAGCTCGGACTGGAGGTGGGGGAGCGAAGCAGGCTGTTTCTGGGGAGCTGCGTGACCCCACTGTTCACTCCCTTGTTCGTTAGTAAGTGGCCTGTGGCCTTTGTGAGATACAGAGCGATGTATTTCAGCTGCATCAAACTCTGATACTGCCTGATAGCAATGGCACAATGGATTCAACTTTATTTTGCAGATACCACAAGCTAATTTCATTCTTACTGAAGTCACTGGCTAAACAAAGCCAACATTCCTCTCTGATATGTGTGAGATGATTACTTTTTTCCCCCTCCTTTTTCTTTCTCTGCTTAAGGTTCACTTTAAAACACCGAATACCTGATTCTCCTCTTGCTCCTGGATTTCACTGGTTTAGTTCCTACAACTTGCACAGTTCTCTTAGTTCGGAGAGGTGATAAAAGAAAAACTCCCTTTCATGTCATGTGACAAGCCAGTGGTGGCATGGTGCAGCAGGAAAGAGCTGCTCTGGGCATCAGCTAGCAGTGAAGGTCTGTCTGTCTTGCTGCATCTGTTTCTTTGATATTTGAACAGGACTCTTCTGAGACAATCTCTGTCACTCCTTAATTAACCTGTCACTCCAGGGAGCAAAAAAAAACTCAACAAAAAAAACCTGGGACGGGAGTCTAATCTGGCTTTCCTGGATGACAGAACACAGCACAAGGCTGGCCAAAGAAATATGTATTTAAACAAATTGCTTCACATTTACACATTAACCCTTGAGTGAGCATCTTGCATTTCTTAAAAAAATCTACTTTGTAATTGACTAATTGCCTATCTTTTGCTAAGGCCAATGAAGGAGCATATCTGGGAGTCCAATCAATCACCTGTTTCTGCAATTATTCCTCCTATCCTGTCTTTCCTGTGCTAGAAATCCTCCTCTATCCCACTCCCAGACAAGTCTCTCAGAGTAGAAACCTTCTGTTCATCAATTCTTAGACCATTCTTGGTGTCCTGTAGTCCAAGAAGTGATGATGGGAAGTGGTTTCAGGCAGGAATCTCAGAACAGCTCTCATAAGCATAAAGATGCTCCTGACAATAGTGGGGAAGGGAGACTGCAGTTGGGGATCTACAGCAGGAAGACCCTCTGCCATATGCTGTCCTCTAAGGACACTGGTGAAAGCACTAGATGTCTGTTTGGGAATTCGTGCATCTCCATGTGATGGGCTCACATGTACCTGAGAAACAGCTTCGCTCACTGTCCTTAGGATCTCCACTGGAACAAAAGGTATCACAGGAGTAAGTAAAAATATTAAACGAGGCTGGGATGTCCTGATGTGTGGGAGACAAGAGTTTTAGCCGGAGCCAGTCACAAGCTCCAGAACGTGTTTGAGCCACCGATAAGAATGGCCATTGTGGGAATTACAGCAAATGCAAAGCACAGGCTTGGTTATTATTTCAGTCACTTCTGAACAGTCAGTAGTCCATTCATTTAACTCTTATGAACAGGTGTCTCTTTTTTTTGCAAGAGACAAGAATTCATGCTCTCAAGTACATAGCTCTGTTACAGTGCTTTCACCTAGTATTTTTAGCTAACACAAATACAACTCCTCTGATACTCTGCAAAATAAGTGCTGAAGTCTTAACATGTATGTTGATTTTCTTCCTAAAGTCAGCTGCCACTTTAATTTCTCTACAACCTTGTTTTTCCTGCTAGAAAAGATATCTAACAGTTACACTGTGTGAAATTTCTTTTTGTTTTGTTCCTGTAACATGGTATTTTCTCCAAAAAATATTTAACTAGAGAGTTCATCTCTGTCATAACTCTGATTTCACTGGAGTTACAGCAGAAACAAATTTTGTCTCTAGAAACCAAGTAATGGATCAAAGATTTATGATTAGAATCTGTTTTACCTGGTGGTCCTGTAAACATTTTCCACATCAGAGACAAGGTCTTCATGAGGATAAATGAGATAACACACTTTACTTCAGGCTTGTAGTAGCCATGTAAGCTTTTTTCTCTCCCCATTTAAACAGATTTAACTGAAGTTAGTTCTTGTTGCTGGATTTCCAGATCTGTTGACTTAAATCTCCTTCCTGATGAGCCTGTCCAATATTGTCAGCAGGAATGGAAACTTCCCCACAGGCTGTCCTGCCCATCTACACCAATACTAGGCCTTGACTATGTGAGATAACTGGATCCTTCTTTCAGTTAGGAAGTAAATTGGTAAGCAGTTAATTTAAGGTAAATCAATATATTACTTATCTAAAGCAAAATAAAGCCATCTAGAAAGACATTGACTTAAACACATACATGTTTTAACTAGTGTAGTTAGTCCAAAAATGGACATCTTTTGATGGGAGATGTTGCAATTATAAGCTGCTTGTGACTTCCCTGCTTCCAGAAATTACTGCTGCCCCATCCTCCTAGCAGAGCAGTTTGTGTGCAACTGCTTTCATTTCAGGTGAAATCAATTGGTTTAGTTCTGACTGCCAGTTTAAACTATTTAAGCTAACTCAGTTTGTTTTGCTTGATGCAAATTAGGAACATCCTTCAACAAAACTGGGGCAGTAACCTCTGATATGGTGCTGCTGTAACCATTCCAGCTGAAGCTAGATGAGGGCTTATAGGCACAGCAGAAGTTGGTATGATTTCCTTAGGTAACTTGCTCTTCAGGAAAGTTCTTGGCACATGTGGTCCTGAAGAAATAGGTTCACCGTGGTACAGGTGCTCATGGTATCATTTCTCTGGTTTCCCCCCTGGCCCTCTTTATTTCAAAATGTGGCTGAAAACCGCAAATTTTGTTAGTCTTCACTGCAGATCTAAATGCTTCAGAACTGTTTGTACTTCACAAGGATGATATTACTTGCCAGTAACTCTTTTTGTTGATGGATCTTCATAGTTATCTATGAACCTCATAGAGAAAATATAATGGTCAAGGTATAGATTGACCTGTACCAACTGATGGTACTCCAGCATCTAACAGATTAAGTATAACTCCACATTCACTCCTCACTTGTCCCATTGGTATGAAGAACAAAAGTTACATTCAGAGGCAGTTGTACAACTTGTCATTATTGCACTCTACATCAGGAGAACCCTTAGAATAGTACAAACAAGTTCAGATTTAATAAGAAGCAACCTGAGCCTTTACTAGAATTGAACCATCTTGGATGGCAAATTTCTGAAAAGTAAAAATTCCCTCCTCTATCACTTTCACGTTCCAGCTTGCAAAAAGGAGTGGAAAAGCCAAAATAGCGGGAAAGTGCTCTTGTGGGATAGTGAGCCTGCTGGAAAGGCAGACATTTCTGTTGTCCCGGAGGAGGGCTGTGCTCAAGTGGAATCTTAGCTCAGTTGTGCCAGACCAGGCAGCTTGTGGCCAAATCGAAACTGAACTGATTTGCTAGTGAGATTCCAAGGTGGCTGGCTAGAGAGCTGTAATAAAATTTCCCAAAGCAGTGAATTAGTCCTGAAACAATTAGCCAGCTTTGCATGCCTGCCCCAAATGCAGGTGTTTGAGAGGAGGCTGTTTATTTTAGTTCACAGAGATGTCTATAGACTAAAATTTAGTTATGGATTTCCTATATAGGGCTTATTCAAGCATGAGTATATGTACATTATGAAATATTTATAAAGATGGTTACAACATGGAAACATGTTGTCTGTTTCTGGCTGTACAAGTTTTGGAGGAAGAAGATGGAAAAGTACTCTGAATTGGAGGAATTAAAGGGATTACTAGCATGAAACTCAAATTCAGTAGAAGATTCAGACATTAGATTTGCCTTATACTAGTTTTTTAAATGTTTTTCTATTTTTCATATACGTTTTTCTCATCTGTTCTGTATGAAAGATGTGAAAAACAGCGAGATCCAAGTGTAAGAAAGGAATAGTCAAAACTGCAGTGTAAGCAGAGGAGCATTAGCTTTTCTTTTTTTTTCCTAGTGTCTTCTTTACAGTGACCTTCAGTATGACTTATGTTAACAGGAGGTTAAAAACCTTCTGATAGGAATGTGACTTTGAAGTTGGTCGTGTTCCTTTTACTGACAGCTTTGTTACAAGAGACCCCCAGCCTTCCCACTCCACTGTAGAGGGGCCTGGCACTGCTGTGAGGTTTTTCTTGTGGATGGAACAGAAGGTGAGTGCTTTTCCCAAGAGAGTTCATAGCCTAGTGTGAGCATTACAAAATCGCCACACAACTCCTCTTCTTTCTCCCCCTAGGAATAAGTTTCTCTTTTGTTTTCATGAGGTCAAATTCACTGCTGAGTTTTAGTGGAGTGTGGTCTGCCCCTGATGTGGATTTTACTCATATGATAAATTCTATAAGGTCTCCAGCAATTATGGTGTGTCAGGACCTCCACCTCAGAGCTGATTTGGGCATCCGCACAGTGTTCCATTAACATCGAGTTTGGGCTTTGATTCAACAGTGACTCACTGAGGGCAGAACATTGCTTCATGAAGTACCAGCTATGCACTCCGTACTGCCTGGGGTTTCAAACTAACTCATAGAAACACAGCCCTCCTTTGAAATATGTGCCCAAGTAGTTCATAATACAGCAGTGTAAGGAGGGCAAATATTGGGGACTAGTAACCATACTGGTGAGAAATCTTTTATAAGTGCGGAGCATCCCAGGAGATTCTGATTTATTTCTGGAGCCAATGGCGCTTTGGCAGACAGGGGCTTGTTCTGAGACCCTCCTCCTACCAGTGACATACTTGAGACCTCACTGATGGTACTTGGTGGTTGTATTGGATGCAGTGTGAGCTGATCCAGAAGTTAAGGTTCTGTCTGTTTGTTTGAATATGTCACAGAAGATGGTTGAGGCTACCAAGAGCATTGGAGAAGAATATTTATTTATTTATAGACACACTGTTTACATATCATAGCTTGATGAAAGGCTGAACTCGTTACACTTGAACTGAACGTGTGACTCTGTAGTTATCTGCATCACGCTGGATGGCTGTAGGCCAAGGCAATATACGTATGTACTCTGAGCTGCAGTTGTGCAGCTGAAGCAGTTGCTCTCTTTCAGCTTGTCTTTGCCTCTCTGCTGAAAGTTAATGTCCCTTCGGTGTGCCAGCTAAGCTCCTCCTTTTAGATGTCTCTTTAAAAAATAATTTAGATTAGCATAAACAAATAATTTAAGCAGTAGGTCTCTTCACTTGAGTTTATCTCAACTGGTGAAGGTTACGGAATGCTTGCACAAGCTCTTTGACTAGCAGCAAGGGTGGTAACTTCTGGCTGAGGCCTTGGGGATTAAGTGGGAAACAGCAGGCTCTATGTACCATGCTGGCACTTAGAGGACATGTGACAAAGGCATTTCCCTTCATAGTTCTTTATTTGAGTCCTGTTTTGCCTAAGTAGTCTCCACTGGCAGCAACGTTAATGGAAATGGAATACACTGTTCCTAAAGTTTTCTTTCTGAATCACCATTGCAATTTAGTATAATGAATTTCTGTAGTATGTGAAGGAGGAGAGAGGGGGTAAAAAGTCAAAGCAGATGCATTTCTGTTTCTAAGCAAAGTGAAGCTCCATCATATTCTGCTATGATGTATCCAGTGTGAATAATATCACAAGGGTTATACCTGCTGCTTATGAACAGTTCTTTTTGAGAGACACTTTTTTGCTGATATGTTATGTTGACAAATGCACAAGAGTAACTGTGCTCCCTGTTGACAGGGTGGCTTATGAGTAGCACGCAGACTCTCCATTTGGAAAGAATTTCTGTGCTGTCTCTCAAGTGGTGCTGTCTCACTAACCACTGCCTCTTTCTTCTTTGGAGGCTTTTCTATTGGTGCGCCTTCACAATATCATCTAGGTGAACAGGGAACCACATCTGGGCTTATGTCAAGGGTGATCTCTTATTGAGAGATCTAGTCATGTTTTTTATTATCTTTGCACTTGAAAGGACGTTAATGACTTGCTTGCATACCAAGCAGAGAAACTGGACAGAGTGGGTAGAAGGATGTATGATTGGTAGTGAAGGATGAGAGAAGAAAGTGGTAGAGTAACAGTGCTGCAAGAAGAAATAGCAGGAAAGTTGAACTTTGTGGCCTCGTGGAAAGCCCAAGGTGGCAGGCACAGTAATATTGACTCATCTGTTCCTGGGAAAACTGTCTTGTCCTCTTCAGAGTGTCTGTATGATCACACTTAATTTGCAGCATGGATGGCAGAAACTTTGAAGGTGCTAACAGAGTAAAATGAGATTGAAATAACAAGTTCATGACTTCTGAGGGTGAGGATGAAGGTCCTTCAGATATGTTAAAACAACAGAGACAACTCCTATAACCTCCTTGCTTCCATCTCTTTCAAAATATGAAAAAAATGACTGGATAAGTGAAGGATGAGTAGGACTTGCTGACTGATGGTGTAGGTCCGTAATTGGTTTAAGCCAGTGCTGCAGTCTTGTCCTCCAGCTGTCCCTGACTATATGTCCCAACCCTGACACTACCTTTTCTTGTACCAGCCATGGAGTAGTTCAGGCCAGAGAACCGATGGCACTTAAAACATTTTTTTTTTACATCATTGTTTTCATTTAGTGATTATGCAAGAGCTTGTGCTGGCATTAGGGGGAGAGCAGTGTGAGGGTGGGAACAGAGGCAAGAGAAGGGTAGAGGACATTTATTTTAAGGTCAGTGCTAGCTATTGCTGGCTTAAACTGATTGTGGGACTATGGCATAGAGTGTGTAGTAGGCAGGGAAGGAGATAAAGCATGTCTGGTTGATTAAAATAGTGCAGGTGTTAAAGCTAATGTAGCAGGTCCTGTGCTTGGAGACGGTTCACGTCCTCTCTGTGCCTTTAGCTCCTCTATCAGCAAAAGTGCAGATAACTCCCTCAAGGGGCTCCTGTGGGGTGTAATTCAGTAAAGCCTTCGGGAGGGAGGTTTATAGAGATAGGCAGTGTTTGTAGATTGTAACCAGGTGCCTGTGCTGACCAAGAAAGTTTGCAGTTTACACTTGGCGTAAGTAATATACTATGACGTACTTTACTATGACGTACTTTTACAACCAGGTTCTCTATCCGGGCAGCAATATCTTGCCACAGTGCGGCAGCCCAGATGGGTTTGCCTCTGCGCTGCCAATTGCTCTGCTTCCATTGCCGTAACCACCCCCACAGAGCATTTGCCACCATCCATGAGTCAGTATAGAGATAGAGCATTGGCCACTTTTCTCGTTCAGCAATATCTAAAGCAAGCTGGATGGCTTTCACCTCTGCAAACTGACTCGATTCACCTTCTCCTTCAGCAGTTTCTGCAACCTGTCGTACAGGACTCCATACAGCAGCTTTCCACCTCCGATGCTTCCCCACAAGACGACAGGACCCATCAGTGAACAGGGCATATTGCCTCTCATTTTCTGGTAGTTTATTATACAGTGGGGCCTCCTCAGCATTACACCAAGCATTTACACTTGGCTGGGGAGCATGCAAGTTTCTCTGGCCTGATGCAGACCTTCCTTCAGAAATGGGGATTCTGGCTTTGTAATGCTGGGTTTGTGCTGTATGTTCTGGCCTGAAGTGATGAAAAATAGGGCTAAGGTAGTGTGTGTTCAGAGGGACAATGCTTGCAAGGAAGGAAGTGCCGCCTTGTCCTCAGTGATGTTTGCTGGTTGCAAATTTGTCCCTATGTAAGTGGTGGAGTATCAACTTTCACTGAGACTCTACCCTTAAGTAGATTATATCAGGTAGCACCTGCACCTGCATGATAGGGGAGATGGTATAAAGCAATTGATCTAGCAGCCTCTCAGCTGGGAGAACAAGAGCAGGATGTTGTTTGAAAGGTGTCTACTAGTGAAATTTGCTACTGGTTGCTTCCTTTTAGTATATAACCCTAGGCCCTGTCTAGTCTCCAGACTCTCCAGAAGGGGAAGAATAAGCCACAGTGACAGCAGGGAAAATTTGCTGATGATGCTGAGGGGTATGAAGAGGTAGTGTTTAATTTGATTTTGAATGGAGACTATTGCAACATTAATGAAAGTGCACAGAGGTCTGGAAAAGGGACCTACCTGCTTCTCGCTTGCTTCCTTGTAGCTCTGCTAAGCAGACATCTTTCTGATTACTCTTGGCTTTCCCCACTAAAAGTTCACATGTACAATAATTTTCTTTAGATCTGTTTCTGTTGAAGAGGGCAAAGAAAGAGAGACCATTAGGTCCCCTAGAACATGCTAGGTATAGAGCAAAAGCTGAGGTCTTGGTTTAAAAGAAGATTGATTCTTCAGTTTGCTTCTCTGTATTTCCAATGCTACTGATCAGTTATATGTCTCAAGTCATGTGACATTTTACTATTTTAACATATTCTCAGGTCAAAAACTGCTCTTCAACATAATGTTGACTATCGCAGAATCATAGAATCATTTAGGTTGGAAAAGACCCTTAAGATCATTGAGTCCAACCATAAACGTAACACTGCCAAGTCCACCACTAAACCATAGAATCATAGAATTGTTATTGTTGGAAAAGACCCTTAAGATCATTGAGTCCAACCGTTAACCTATCACTGCCAAGTCCGCCACTAAACCATGTCCTCAAGTACTGCATCTACCCATCTTTTAAATACCTCCAGGGATGGGGACTCAACCGCTTCCCTGGGCAGCCTGTTCCAATGCCTGATAACCCTTTTGGTGAAGAAATTTTTCCTAATATCCAATCTAAACCTCCACTGGCAGAACTTGAGGCCGTTTCCTCTTGTCCTATCACTTGTTACTTGGGAAAAGAGACCAACACCATAAACTAGCTTCCTCATGGAAGATTCCTTTTGTCTCCTTTTATCTACCAGTCATGCAACAAATGCACTTTTACCTTCCCTTGGCCAAGTAGATGGGCCATAACAATATTGTAAGCATGAAATTGTTTTTGCAAAAATGTCCTGCTCACTAGTGTAACTTGAATGAGCTCTGACTTTGTATCTGCATCTCTTTTTTTCTGGAGATGTTCCTGTCTTCCAGCACTATGCATGTGTGAGTGGAGGGGATGTCAAATACCATAGTATTTGGTGTACTTTTATTTCTGGCTGTTCTTTGACTCTACATTTTAGTGCTTTTTCTTTAATGTTCTGATTCTTATAAGAACATCAACTGAAGTCATAGTTCTGTCTCAGAACAGCTTGTTACCACTATTTTAAAATAGTTCCCGAGATGGCCTTACCTCAGAAAAAATTATTTTAGTATTTTCCCCTACAGGTTGTTAACCTAACAGATCTAGACAGCACTTACTCTAATGGCATTCTTTGAGCAAGTTTTGAGTGTGTGCTGGAACAGTGGGCGAGAAGTAAATGCACAAAATTTCTTGCAAGAGGAGATGGGATGAGAAGTGTGGGGCATCCTGCATGAGGTGCCTGCCTGGGGCTCTGCTGGACTCCCCGTGCCTTACTGTGCTTCTTGGCCAAACCTGCCTGGCCCCCAGTTTAGTAGGAATGACGAGCAGTTCATCAGCACTTTCACTCCTGGAGGTTTTCCACATAACAAAGCCTGTGGTGCTTCTGGGTCGACTTCCTCTCTGTTTCTCATCTGATTTAGGTCAAAAAAGGATAAAAGGACAGAGTGATTTCTGCTGAAAAAAAATGGAAAGCATGAGAATAAACCTACCAGACATTGCTTTGACCAAAGCCAGAACAGGGGCAAGAGGAAGGGAAACTGCTACTTCTTCTAGGAAATCAAAAGACATTAATCAAAAGGCAGTCCTGTGCATCCACCTGGCAGGAACACACAAGTTTATTTTTGTCCTGGGAAGCTGTTTTTGGATCTTTGAAATGTAACCCTTGTTATGGCAAGTTTGAGGAGTTTGCTGAGTATCAGAATGCTGCGGAATTTGCTTTGTTACATTTTTGTCTCCTTCCTTCTGCTCCTCCCCAAGGAAGACATCTTTTTAAGCTCCTGCCCCCTCCCAAAATACCATAGTAATCCACCAACCTTGCCAGAAAATGCTTAGCACATTAGCGGGTTTAAGTGTCATAGTTGTAATCGCTCAGAAGGCCACAGAGCTGCATAGATTTCATTCCAGTATCCTTTCCAGCTGGTGGCTTTTTGACAGCACTCGGTGGGCAGAGTTACAAACTCATGAAGTCCGTGGTACAGATGAAATATGAGTTGCTGCACTGCACGGAGAGGATAGTCATATATGTGTGGATGTGGCAGGGGGAGGAGGGTTATGAGATCAGCTGGGTGTCTGTAGTGAGAGAAGTGTGAAATGGCAAGGGTAAGTTTTCCATTACATAGTGTCCAAATGAAAATGGTTGTTATTATTGAGGTTATCTGTTCTAGGGTAAGAAAAAGGGTCAGCACTGCTCTATCCAGCATTCTCTGTAAACAGGCTGTATTTATGCCTTGTTGTTTTGGCTGTCTTGGATGACTCCTGTCTCCTCTAACTTACTTCTGTAATTGCCTGTGGTCCAGATTCTGCTCACAGCTTCAGGAGCATGACATCAGGAACTGTTCTTCCCGCGTCAGTGGAGTTATGCCCATGTTTTTCTTTTTAACCTGGTGCAACTGAGAGCACTTCTTGGTCACTGTCTGTATTAACACCTGTCAGCAAGACCAGAGAGGCCCCCATGCTGCTGAATGGAGCCAGACAGCTGCTTATCTCTCTTGCAGATGTTCCTGTCTTTTTGTCTGTTTGGTGTGAGGAGGCATGATGGAGCACAGGAATGTGTCATATCCTTTCCATTCCCCTCCCTGCTGGTTTGGGGCAGCCAAAAATGAGAGGGGACTAGGGATCCATTACCAAAGTGAGTCGGGGAATGCTTAATAATCTCCTATTTTCTTGAGCATGGAATCTGACTTTTTGGCTGTGGCTGCAGGCAGGGCTGCGAGTGGGGATAGAGGCAGAGCAAACGTGTACCTCTACTTTCTTTTCCCAAAATTACCATACTGCAGGCTTTTGGTGTGCAAAAGCTGCTTTCAGGCTGCCTGCTGGCTTCAGGCAGAGCCCAGCTCTCACCTTCCCCTCACAGGACCTTGTAGCAGGCTGGCTCAGGAGCTGCTATGTGATTGCAAAGGCAGACTGCTGATGGTCACACAGCTGATGGGCAGCACCTCGCTTCTTCAGAGCCAGTGGCCCAGTCCCAAGTTGTTTCCAGCCTGGGAGTTCCTCCCTTGAACAGGGCAAATTGAACTTTTGCCTCCATGCAAAGCAGTCCCTTCCAGCTCCCTTTGCCTTTTGAGCTCTGCAGGAACCTGGATTCCTTCTCTCGCAAAGGTGAGATATTGCTGATCCTTTCCTGCACTCAGCAGTGCCACGTGCAAAGTTCAGCACTCACCCCAGCCTGTAACAGTGGTTTCTGGGCCTACGCTAACTTAGCAACAGCTCTGAGCTCTCCCACAGAGGTTAAATGCTACCAACTAGGTGATCAGAGATATCCTGCCTTGTGTAAAGTAGGGACTCCTGGATTCCCTTTCCAACTTTGAACAGTAGATGAGGTCTGAATCCCATTAGGGAACAGTGCTCCAAGTGCTGGCCTGCAACAGAGCCAGTCACTGCTGGGCTGTAAATACCTTTAATAACTCTTCACATCAGGATTTCCTAGCTACAGAGCACAACCAGCTTGTAGCTCAGAGAAAGCATGTCTGACCACACTGCAGGCAGGGAGGCTTTGCTAGAAACACACAGGCTTGAGCACAGCTGCACACAAGTGACATGGCAAGATCCCGCCAGGGATGCTTTGTTTTGTTAAGAGTTTTTTTTAATCTTTGCTCATCACTTGGAGACACAGTGTGCAGGAGTGGCTGGATATCCTCTGTGGAAGAAAAGGGGCTCAATCAGTCATGTCTACAGGGAGGAGCAGAGTCCACCTAGAACGAGCAAAGGAAGAGGTGATTATGTCAGTCTGCTTTTTCGCATACTCCTACCTGGTCCACTCTGTGGCCCAAGCGATACCATTGCTTACACCAGGTTGTCGTAGTTACCTACTGTATTAAAAAAAAAAATCAAGGAGGAACATTTAGATTTTGCAGAATAGGCTACTCCACTCCTTTTTGTTACTGTGGGACAAGAGCGAAGTGTCTGGTCCAATGTACCATCTCTTAAAAGCAAACAGAAGAAGCAAAAAACCACAACTCCAGGTCTGTCTTCCAGTATTTCCCCGACATTGCATAACACTACAAATGCAAGCGGCATGTTTTAAACAGGTGTTGAGTTGTGCCTCACTGCTTCCTGTACTTCAGTACCTGCTATCTGATTGGAATGAGAGCGCAGGTATTGAGTGCCTGTGTGCCCTGTGTCTTGGTAACACTTGATTATGCATTCACTGAATTGCCAGCCCTTTGCTTTTCTTTGTCCAGTGCTGGAGTACGTCTCCATCCACCGTTGTCTCCAACTGCTTACACACATGGTGCAGTCATGCACTGGGCTGAGCTCCTGCTTGTGCCAAATCCACCATGCCGTCGAAGGAGGATGTTACAGTGCTGGAACCAATTGCAGCATAAAGAAGCCAAGAAATGCACGAAAAAGGGAATTGTGTTTAAATCAACACATCAAATAAAAGAAAAACCCAAATAAATGTGAAGAGAACGTGAAATTTCCTTTTTGATGTTCTGCGCTGGGAAGGTTTCAATCTTTTTTAAAGCTCCTCCTCCACCCCTTTCCTTCTTATGGGATTGTATCCAATATTCCAATGTTCATGTAATGCCTTGACTTTGCTATCATTCTTCTCGGGATAATTATAGGTTAGTATAATGTACCTATTGTTCTGTTCCACAAAGCAGCACTGTCATACGGATGGCAGGGGTGGTGTGGGGGGGATCTCTGTGTGTTCTCCTGCATCCACACTGTGTCTTTAATTAGTGTTCTTCCTCATCTTTCCTTTTTTATTTATTTTTTTTTTCCCTTCCCATGGTGAATGCTGAGCACTTCCCCTTCTCAGACTGTTGGTCTCTTTTTCCAGTTACACTGGTGCCCTGTTTTTTGGTTTTGGCTGAGTTCATTCCCATCATAGCAGGTTTGCCTTTCAGACAAAAATAACATAAAACCCAAGGAATGAGCTATTGGTATTTACAGAGAAAGCAGATAAGTGATTCTTAACCAAACCTTATCAGTTGAGTCTCTTGTATTATCTTGCATGATTTTTCCTAAATTCAGAAAGAAGACAAAACCTACCCTGTGCCCAGGGGCTCCACTTTGCATTTGGGCCCTGCTGCACAAGGCACCGCATAAACATGTACTAACACAGTCCCTGACTCTGAGTGCTCACATGTTTTTTTGTAACAGCATTCGTCTTTGCCCTCCAGGTGCAGGTGGGGAGACTGCTGTTGAGTGTTGTAAAGCGTTTTTGGTGCTGGGCCTTCGCTTGTGTTCGCTAGACAAGATGCCGAGTATACTACTGGGTGCTTGAGAAATATTAAGGAAAGCCTGAAGAGCCCAGTTAAATGTCCGTGTTGTACACAGGAGATAAATGTTGGCTCGTAATTGGTGGAGAAGCTGTGTAATCAGTTGCTCACTTTCTATTGTTGCCACCTCCAAGATAAATAATATTCAGGGCTGGTGCTGTATTTTAGCCAGTAAGGCTGTATAAGCAAATAGGTTCATCTTGATTAGCTGCTGTTTATTTCACTGTAAACTACTTTTTGCCTTTGAGTCAAACAAGTGGTCTGGAGAGATGGTTCCTGACTAGCCCATCAAAGGAAAACAGTAGTGGGGTGGGTTTTTATTTTTCAGGACTTCACACAACTTCCTCCTCTTTGAATGTAGGTTTACCAGAATGATGAAATGGGAAACCTCCAAACTATTGCATTTTTAAAACCTGTTGTTATGAAGGGGGGAATTACAGATTTTGGAAGAATCTGGATTAAACCCCCTCTGCTAGCAATGAGTGTGTCTCAAGTACATGCAACTTCCCCGCCAGAGAATTGGACAAAAGCATGTTCAGAGGTCAGAACTCTGCCTCCTCTTCTGCAATCCCTGGGCTTCCTCTTGCTTCTGATGCACAAAGCCAAAGCACACAGTTTTCACTTAAATGTCTCTTTTAAAATGCCTTACATGAATCTTGGAAAGATAGGAAGGTTCATCCAACGCTGTCATTGCTAGGTTGTTCTGCCACAGGAAATGACTTCTAATGTGAACCCTTTAAAATCGTCAGTGTCTCTGTACATCTTTGCAGATTTGCAAATCTGAAAAAGTGTAGTGTCCATCTGTGGGTGTGCGGAATGGAGGAAAAGGGACTTGGTGGATGGAAGTGGACTTCTTTCTGTGCCCTGAGAATGTGATCTTTTTAAAACAAAAATTAATCTCTCATAATGATAATTTGTAGAACCGTGTCTCCAAAACAAAAGAACCAACACAGATGCATAATTTGGCAAGCCGCAAATATTAAACAGCCAACCTCTTTCTCCCTGGTGTGATTCCATGGACTTCAAGGGAATTACACCAGTGGCAGTGAATCTGGCCTAAAATGCGTTTGACTAAAATCTGGTGTCCTGAGTAATGCTGAATGTGGTTTGATGTTTTAGAAATGGATGAAATCTCGTGTGTTCAGTGCAGCATGCTGAGAAACACACCCACGCGTGAGCACACACGCGGCCGCGCACGCGCGTGCGAATTGATTGCTTTCTGGGGATGTTCCCAGAACTGAGAGGCGCTTGCCAGGTGTGTTTGCAAGCCAGCTCTGGCTGTGGTGTGTGTGCTGGAGAAGCACAGGGATGTTCCTTACAACTGCTGCTTGCCTTGCGCTTGCTTATTGTATTTCTCCTTTGTATCCTGAAGTGGAAACCACAGGTTAATCCCAGTCAAATCCTGTAAATGATTGCCCCTGTTGGACCAGACCCAGAAAAATTCCTCCTGCTGGCTTAAGCGTATTTACATACCACAGGTCATTACAAGTTGGCGCTCACCTTTGTATTCATTCCCATGTGTCAAAAGCAGAGATATTGGTTCATTTTTCTTTTTTTCTCCAATATTTCTTCTATTTTCTAGGTTACCTTTTTGCAGAAATAAGAAAGCCAAAGGAGTGATCCCCACGGGTCCTGACATCTGCTGCAGTCATGCTTACTGACTCAAAGGAGACCTAGGGAAGGAGAGGGAACAGTCTGGCTGCAGTCTCTTGTTGTTTCTCTTTTGTGGGCCCCCACCCTGCACCCTCCTGGGCCTGCGATCCACTAACTAGCTCCTCCTGACTCCAGCTGTCATTTTTCCTTTTTATCTACTCCTCTCTCAAAGAACCAAATGTCATCTCTTGTTGTTCCCTTAGCTGGGGTCAGAGACTCCTTTATGTGCCTTACGTTGATCAAGGATTTTTAACTGGGAATGAGAGTGGTAATCAACTGCATGGTTGGGGAAGGGGAGAGATTAAATCCGAGAATTGCCAGTGATTGCCCCACGTGAAGAACAGCAGCTAGCAAAACACATGCTATCATTATACTCTTATGATTATTTTATTCCCTTAGTGACAGTAAAATGCTATCTGTAGCAGAAAGGTAGGACAAAGTCCATCCCTGTTTAGCCTTGTGGTATTCAATGGATTTTCAGTGGGGTAGAATTGGGAAAATTTAGATTTACAGTGAGGAGTGACTCATATTTTCAGACCCTCTCCCTTGGAGATTTCAAGAAAGGAAGAAGGCAAATCAAAGACATGTTTGTGTTCTAAATTAAGGAGCCATTTTTGTTCAAAAAAGGGGCAGCCATTTTTATTTCTAGTCTTGACTCTGTAGCTATGGGGAAGTCATTGGAGGGTGTAGTGGGATGTGATTTCTGCTGTGTCCTGACACTTCCACTTCATCAGCCAGTTTTGGGGCATGCTGGCTGAATAAAAGTAGGGACAGGAAGGGTTCCTGGTGCTGCTTCAGTCTCTGCCCAGGGTTTATTTTTCTGGTTTATTCAAGACAGAATCAAGCTCCAGGGACTGCAACAGATTGCAAACTGTTAAGTTTCATAGTCAAACCTAGGAAGGCAAAACAGTTAACAAACAGGCTAAATGATAAGAATTACCTTTGGAGTGATTAATTACTTTAACTTTAATAGCCTAAACTGTCTCCTTCAATACGCTCTTTTTAAAGTCTTGTCAGTCCATTTAAAATGCCTTCTGTTGTTACAGAGCTATAGGAAGAACAGTACAAAGTGTCCTGATTCTCCTTTTGCACTGATGGAAGTCAAAAGTACTCTGAAGTACGCAGGAACTGAGTCAGCCCTCTTCCAGAAAAGCATTTTCTCCACAAGAGAAAAACAGGCTGTATTTAGAGTTTGTCTAATTAAGGGGGACCTGGCTGGTGGAGAAAGAGCTTTCACTGAACTCAAATTGCCAACTTTTGCTAAGATGTGTGTTAGGGACTAACATGCTGATACCATTCTGTGTTTATTCTCTAGGCATTTGACAGTGATTTTGTTAGTGCTTTCAAAATTTGTTACTTTCTTAGCAACTACAGCTCCTAGAAGCCAGGGACTGCTTGAAAATTTCAGTTTTATAGCTGAAATTTCTGGCTCTGCTGGTTGTAGAAATATCTACATCTAAAATAACCTACCTGTTCAGAAGCAGGACCCAACTCATGATTTTTTGGGTGGTTTGATTTGGAAATACTGTAAGTACCACGTGCAGGTGATAGCTGGAATACAGGAAGAAAGATGGGAATATCAGGATAAAAAAGACTTCTCTACCATAAGTCCAGGGTTAAGCTTCTTGAACTTGGACTTCATCCCCTTCCTGGCTATTTTTCCAGTTAAAATAGGAGATGTGCCTGAATCTCAAGTTTAAGTTGGAACCTATTGGTAAAGTTTCAGTCAAATACTACATTGTGAAACTCACGAATCTGGGGAGATGTGGAGTTGTGCCTGACCTCACTTTTCCTACTTCCCTCTACTATGATGTTTCAGCTCTAGGATTTGGAATGGGCCTTTTTATACAATTTTGAGGTCTGATCATCCCTTGTATGTGTTGTGATATGAAAAGAAGGATGGATAGGAGGAGTCCACAGTCCTAGAGATGCTTGTCAACTGTCTTCTTGGTCTCCTCCTTTGCCTTTCTCTGTAGTATGGGGTATGGATCCCCTCCTGGGACCACCCAAGCACATTCATCCCACAAATCCCTTGGAATTGTGCATGCCGTAGAACACTGATGATGCCCTTTTTCTCTTTCTGGGGAAGATTATAGTACTTGAGAGGCCTGGACTTTTTTACTATAGATCTTAAGGATTTTTAGAATACTGAGAATTTGTACCCAGTATTTTGTGGACCTCTATGTGCTAAATACCTTGTACATTATTTTCTGGGGTTGCTGGAGACTGGGCTCCATCTTTCAGTTTGTAATTTCCAGTCCTTTGTTGTTCAAAGACACACAGTCCCTGCTGTGTGCTGTTCCATTTACCACTCCCTTTTCACTCTTTCCTTGCCATTTTTCCTTCCGTATGCAAATTTGTCATTCCCAGTGCTATTGCTGTTTTTTTCAGTGGGAGCCATGATTAACAGTTTCCCCACTGGACTGATTTGGATTGACACCTGTCTTTTCAACCCAGCAGTCTTTGAACAAATCCCTCAGTACATAGGCAAATAGCAACACCGAAGCCGTGGCCTCATTCTTCTTCCATCTTGTGCAGTCTTTTTACCTTAGCAAAGTGAGTGTAAAATACTAGGAGAAATCAGAATGGAGTGCTCAGTCTATGCAAGCTTTAATGGCAACCAAGTGTACAATCACATGGGGAAATGATGTTTCTGAAGTTCAGATTTAGGCCTTAAATCCAAGCCAAAGTTAAAATGTAATTTGTCATAATTTACCTGTCACTGCAATATTAAATGTTTTAAAAAATCAAATTTTTTCTGCTTCCACATTTTTTGCTGTACTGTTGCTGTACTCAAATGTATTGACAGTTACAGTCACATGGAAAGATATCACTACAGTAGCCAGTTTAGTCCTTTGCGACATAACATAAACATGTTCCTCAAGTAACTATAGAACATACAACCCTAAAGGAAGCAGATAATTGCATAAACGAAGTACTATATTTTTACTGCCATTTTTGGAACACTAACAACTTTCTAAAAGGTGGATATTGCTAGAACTTAGTCGTCTTTCTGCAGAACCATGTGTTCTGGGATTCTTCTCCAGTATTTTATCAAGATTTTCTCTTTTATGTAGGTAGAATTAACAGAAAACAGACAAGCAAACAAACATAAGCAAAAACATGCACCATAAAGATTCTGAAAAGTGTCAGATTTTGGATATTAAAAACAATCTCAAAAATATGTCAGCCTATAGTAAATTGTAACCATACCTGCTATCACCTCAAATCCTCTAGGAATTTTTACCACAGATGCTTCCCAGATGCTGCAGCAGTTTCCAGCTGTTTCTCCCCTTTTGGATGCACCATGCGAAACTGAGAAACCCCATCAACTGATGGACAAACTTATGAAGGGTAAAATGGAGTAGGAGCTGCTTAGTGGGACCAGACAGAATTTCATCTAAGATGATGCTCACTGAAGACATAGATGCCAGCTGTTTATCAGCTGGCTTCATACTGAAGGTTCATTTTCCTTTAGCATGCTCTGTATTTATACTTCCCCTCCTTCCTTCAGTCTTTTGGCTTGCTAGACACAAAGAAGGAGTATGAGAAAGAAAGCCATGCACTTATTCATATAAGTGTATCATTTTCTTATAACTGAACTTCTTTCTGGCAAGAAGTCACATGGAAAGCAAGAGAAGAGATCCTCCAGCTCTTCATTGTGCAGCAACAAGAATGACCTGGAAGGGATCGTATCTAACCACATAAAATGTCAAATAAACACCAGGCATTCTTTGCATTCAAAAACCAAATATGAGTTGCTCCAAAGTAAAATATTCAAAGTAATTCATGGCAGACTTACTTACAAACAAGAATCTCCATGTGGCAGTGATTCATTTGTAAGTATATGCAATCTGTCTGTGTACAGGCAACACTATAGATCAGTGACAGTCAAACCTGAAAAGTTTGGTTGTTGAATGGACTGAGAGGAAGCGACATAATCACCAGGGTGTGGTAACCTGATGCTATGCTGTGCTGTGATGTGCTGGTTTTGATGCTTTGTCATCATTGTTGCATATTGATGGTAAGCTGGGAGCAGATGCCTTAGTGCAGTGTCAGATCATCACACCATGATTAGCTTGTGGAACTCTGCAGTTGTGTTTTCTTCCTGACTGCTGGTGGAAAGAGTTGCTTCCCATCTCTCTGTCTTTCTGCCTCTCTCTTTGACTACATCAAAGAGTAAAGAACAATCTCAAATGCTTTGCCGTCTTGTTTCTTGAGCAAAGAGAGGCTCTGACTAAGCCTACAGATTCCTCCAGAACCCACATGTGATGTTTTAAGGAGCTCAAGTGGAGCATTGTTGAGCTATGTAATACATCATTAGATTATTTTCTGACTTCTGCAAAAATGTCCTGTGTTTCACTGAGTGACATGGTGCTATCTCCTAGTCTTTCTCTTTATGCTGAGAAAGATTCAGTGTGTAACTGTTTAGTGTATGCAAAAAGGCCAAAGAAAGAATCTCTGAAGGGCTTTTCTCTCATAAGTCCCACCAAAGATGATGAGATTTTTTTAGTACTCAATGCATATGGCTTGCGGTTCTCTTTGGGGAGAAGAGGGGAGAGTGTACATTTGGAGAGAAAGGAGATAATCATTCTGTTGTGCATGTGATAGAGCCAACACTGTTGCTGTCAAATAGTAGTGGTTCCTAAGCTAACCACAATGGAGAACCCCCAGTTGAGGGCAGAGGAGACATTTTACCTGCCTGCTTTGTGCTCAGTAGCAGCTACACCAAGATGATTTCATCTGCGTGTGATGGTCCTCAGAAGCAGAAGGCTTCCATACCCTCCTTATGTTGCGATCTTTTTGCAGATCCTTCCATTTTCTTCCCTTCTCAACTCCTGCCAGTGGAGGGTCTCTTCCCTTCCCCCTTCCATTGCCTTGGAGCTGTTTTGCTTCTTCTGATGAATGTCAAGTGCTTTGGGCCTTCAGCCCTAATGAGTGGGGGCTAAGACTTGGATCTACCCCTGAGAAAGAGTGGAGCCAGCAAAGATGGGTTATTTTAAATTGTGTGGTGACAAGCCTTTTTTTTCCTTTCCTTTTTGTTCCCAGAGGATAGCTGGGGAAGTTTGTTGTGCCAAATGCTTGGAATGTGGTTTTTCTCCTCTTCTTCCCCCTTCAAAACAGAAAGAGAAAACTTTATGCTGTGAATTGTGTTAATTGGGGAACATAAATCCAAACTGTAGTGCAGCATTGCTAGGCCTAGCCACCTATTGAAGTTTAATGAGGGAAGAACAGATTTCTCTTGCCCTCCCCTCTTATGCTTTCCCCACATCAAACTCTTTCTTGTGGTACAGTCCTGCTCAGATGGGAGTATGGGAATGCCAGGGAGAGCGTGTGCTTTGGTCCAGAGTTCTCATGGGTCTGAAAGCAATATGTGACTCCTTTAAAATAATGCAACCAGAGTGAGGCATGGCCCTTCTCCCAGGCTAAAGTTAGTTACTTTGCCAGTGCAGAAGAAAGAGAGAGAGATTCCTCTGGCTACCTGTCAGAAGTGGCTGCAAGCCACTACAATTTGAGGCAAATCCATGTTTCAACAGAGATTTGGTGGTCCATGTGCCCTGAGCATACATTTCTGGACTGATGACAGGGTCCCATGTGGGATGTTATATGACTTTTTACTCCTTGTGTCAGGTCTGATACTTTCTCAGAACTTCATGATGAAGTATTTCCTTACGATTACTGACTGACTGAAGAGATGTCTCATTAAATCCAGAATAGAAAATAAGAATCCTTTGCCCTGTCCCAGCCATGGTACTGGGAATAAATTGGTGCCCATCAGCTTGTATAGGATGTAATGGAGTCCCTTGCACAAAAAGCCAGCCTGGGAGGGCCTTGATCAGAGCAGGAATGGGAGTGTGACAACGCACTGAGTGTGATAAGATATACTTTAGCAGAGATGGACAAGTTCATCTGAAATGACTCTGGAGTGAATGTCAAAAGCAAAAGCTTCTCTTTGGCACTGATATTTCAAGAAGAACAATTCACATAGTGGAAGATAGGTAGATTGGGAGACTAACAGGAAGAGAGCTTAAATAGAGGGCCCTATGAGTCCCAAAATTTATTAAAACCAATACTGACTGGCTCTGAGGTCTGCTGCAATAAAATAATAAAACTTACTCTCAGGTAAAAATGCTTCTCATGGTGGTGCAAGACCAGCATTCATCCTTCAGTTCTGGATAATGTAACATTACTACAGGAGGTATTTTAACCTACTCATAATATTTTGCTGCTTTTGCCCACAAAGTCATCAATGTTTGTGTAGCATTAAGCATTAAAACTCTTATTTTTATCAGCTTCACCAGCCCTTGCTGATGCAGCACTGGAAGTCTGGGAAGAACCGCTTGCTTTTGCTTTGAGAGATGGGATGAAAGGTTAGAGGGGGTGGATGGCGATTGCATGAGCAATGCAGGTCAGGTTACTGGTGGATTCCTCTTGCAAGATAAGTGAGAGCCCTCTGAAAGGTAATTATTGGAAAGCATAAATTCCTGAGATAACCTGTCCAAGAAGAAATACTGACAGGAGTAGGGGCCATGTGTTAAAGGCTAGCCATTACTCCAGGGCAGTGGGTTAACCTCTCTCTCTTGTTTTTTGTGTAACCTCTCCTTGCTCTGACAATTGACTCCCTCGGTTCTTTTCCTTCAGTTACTTGTCAATCTTTTTCTGGTCCTGTTTATAGACCACTGTGACGCTCATCTCCATTCTGCACTAATTGGGGTGCAGACAAGTGGAGACTCAGTATGCAGTTTAGTTCCATGTCCAAATTCTTGTTTCGTCTTTGCTTGTCATTGTCATTGTCACTGCAGTGTTCAGGTAGCTTTTACAGCATGTCTGGAAAAAAGAAAGTTTGCTCTTGTGTTTCTTTAACTGATTTTTGTATAGAAGAGCTTCAGCTAGCTTTCAGGGATGACATGGAGTCAGCTTTGCCTCTGAATGAAGAAAATTGCTGGATTGCAGTTGGGGAAGGAAGTCTGGAAGAGTGTGAAAACGAATTTCAGAAGGAAAGATGGAGCAAAACTGGGAAATAAGAAAAAGTGCCTTCTCTTTCTCTATGGCTTTGTTATGTAAACTCTCTGTGTCTCATCTGTAATGTAGAGATAATGATATCTACCCAGCCCCTGTTTCCACTGGTTGATTGATTAATGACTGTCTCATGATCCCTAGATTACACTTCTGTGACCTACAGCTTTAACTACTGCAGTGTGTTACATCCCAGAAAGAAAATGGAAGTAATGTGTTAGCTCTGGCTAGTTCCAGCTAGGAAAACATGATAAACTGACCTGAACAGGCTTGCCCACATGTACCTGCTTCTAAGACCTCATTCTAAAAGTGCACTGAAGCATGTGCTGTCTGTTCAGCTGCCATTGCTGTTCAGCAAGACATTCAAGTATCTGCCTAACTTTGAATTGAAGGGGACCTGCAGACTCAATGAGATGCTTTGCTGAACTGGGATCTGATGCTTGGTCACAGGCAGAGTTTCATCATGTCTTTGAAGACTTCAGTGAACACACAGGGCCAAAGATGGATCTGAGATCTGCCCTAGCATGATTAGGATAGGCGTTAAACAACTGGAGTCTTTAAGAATAGTGAAACTTGACAAAACAGTAAGTTGTTTGAGCAGCAGAGAGGATCTTTATTGTGGAGTGATAGCAGCAACACACTTCTGCAAGCTTTGCTAATTGCTAAGTGAATTACAAGGCTTTTCTATTTGCTTTAACTGTTCTACAGTAATAACCACCTCAATCTGATACTTGAGTTAAGGTGGTGCTGAGAACAGGCGGCAAGCCAGAAGAAAAACACGTGCAAGGAAGGTTGGTATATAGGGGAACAACCATCAGATATCTGAGTTTCTGAAAGCTAGTTGTGGCAAGTGCTTTTTCTTGACTTTATCAAACAGTTCCTCTTATATGCTGTGTAAGTATCTATAGAAACAAGGGCACAGGTGTTTGAAACATCACTTTTCAGAGTTAAAGCAATGTGTGTGTTTGCAATGATGGGTTTCTCTGCTCCCATGGGATGTGCTCCAGGTGCAGAAGATCCTGTGCCTAGACCTTTGAGTTAGTTCAAGTGTGCTCTCAATACAGGGCATTCTTTATGCTGAGGGAACTGTGAGATTATGTGTTGGAGGACACAGTGCATCTGTTTCACCTCTTACTTCTAACTTCTACTGTTTCTTTTTGAGGAGTAATAATGATACTTCAGCAGAGGAATGCCCGTAATCGGCCCTACTTCCATTTGCGGGTAGAACTGGGGGAAGGAGGTGAGAAAAGGAAATCTAATTCACAGTCCTCTTGGGAATTCCCCTATGTAGCATGAGTCAAGTATATCCCTGCTGTACACCTGCTGAGGTCAGTAGATTTATACAAGTAACAGAATGATTGTTCCTGTGTATTCAAGAGAAATAATAACGCAAAGAAACATAACCTTAATTATCTAGGCTTAAGATGACTTTGTAGACAACAGAAAATATTATTTCCTATTGTAAGTGTTTTGTGTGGTTAATAATTATTGACTGGGTAGAGCAGATTTTTGTGTTTTCTTACATGTGTTTTCTATTTGTCATACGTATCGTGACTGAGGAACTGAAAGTGCTACCCATTCAAGATTAGTAACTTTATCTTTAAAGTATTGGCTATAGGTGATTTTTTTTTTCCCAAGGCTGACCTCAGAGGCAAAGTAAACTCTAATAATTATGTGGTTTTATTTAGATCTATATAAATCTCTGCTTTGCTACTTGTGTGATCGTTTTCACCTGAGCAAAATGGATTGTTTCCTGTAGTGGGATTTCCTTTGCAGCAGGAGATACAAGGTTCCTACAAAAGAGGCAAGTCAGCAGAAAAATGTGAGCTCACTAACTCTTTCTAGTCAAAGGACAGGAAGTACCTAAAATATTAATGTAATTACAGTTCTGCGTGGTGGGGAAGCTTGCCTGCCATTTAGGAACATTTCTACTACTCTTCTATTTGCATGTTTGTTTCAATCTCTTCTAAATTCTGCCATCTGGATTGAATGGCGCTGTATATTTGTCTACTAAATAACTGTATAAGGTGCAGGGGAAATCCCAGCCTGGGAACTTCCAAGAGGGCTAACAGAGGTCATTCAGAACAGGACCATGCTGTAGAGCTTGGACAGTTGTGACTCTGACATGGCTAAAAGCATGCAAAACCCTCATGCTCTTTCCTGGCATCTCACTGCCTGTTGAGATCTGATGGAGATACATGGCTTCATGAAAGTTGAGATACACAGAGACACGTGAAAAGGAATGCTCTTGTCAGCTTAGCTGATGTCATTTGGGCTGATGATGTAACTGTGGTGGTAGGGAAAAACTCCTTCCATTTGTATATGCTGTGTCTCCCAAGAGGGCTGTGCTGACTGAGTGACAAAGCTGTTGCCACTGATGGTGTGGACAGGCTTTTTCCCATTGCAAGCAAACAAGTGTGCTACTTCAAGACTAACCCAAGCTGGTTGTACTGCTGGAGACTACCTCTGGTGGCAGGAGGGGTTTTGTGAGCTTGCCCTCAGCTTCTTCAGGCAGTGTCAGCTGGGTTTGCTCAAACAGATCAGATGGCCGTGCCTGAAGTAGATCAGGGAGCACTCATGCAAGTATTGCTACTGGCGGGAGGTGCGGGAGCAGTAAGCTGTAGGAGACAAGCAGTGAAAAGCAGCAGGGTAGGAGGGAACGGGTGATATTTTTAGCCAGCACAGCTAGAGCTAGGAGAGGTTGTCTGTTTGTAATCTGAGCATCTTTTAGTATAGACAGTGCCTAAAGTAATGTACACGATTTATTAGTGAGGTAAGGGTAGGGTGTTACCCGTGTTCTGCAGGGGAACTGTTAAAGCTACAAAGGAAGTCGCAGCAGTCATTTGTAGAACTCTGGTTTGCTGGCTTCCTGGTGCCAGCTCAAGTGATAGATTACATTTTGTACTAATCTACCTTTCTCCTGGATGTAGGAATGCAAAAGATAGGTCCACTGTGGGAAATCAGGACTGAAGGAGTTGAATGGATAGACTTTGTCTTTGACTACATCTGGCCCCTAAGGCTATGATTGCACTAAGCCAAACAGACTTCTGGTGATCCCAAGCCCCAGTAGCTTGAGATGCTTCTTTAAAAATATATATCAAAAAATCTCTTCGATTTTGTCATGTCCAATCTAATATTGTTGCTGAAGTTTTCATTAGTTCATTCCTTCAGTAATTGGAGAGAATTTTTGACCTTTTGTGGGAGGTTAGGACCAAGCAGAATTCTGACTGCTGTCTTCAGATACAAAAGAGGTCTAGGTTATTACCTTTCGCACCTGTTGTTCATTTAATTGGATGCTGCTGCATCTCTTTAAAACAGAAATGCTGGCCTGAGAAAGAATAGATGCTCTGAGATATCCCCAAGGAGTCTGCCTCTGAGATTAACCTAATTGGTCACTGTGCTGAACCTAATGGAGATTGTATGCAATGTCTGTCTATGGAAACACCTTAGAAAGCCTGGTGTGTGGCATGGAAACTGCTGCTGTTACCTCTCCATGGAAGTGGAGGAAAAGTAAGAGGAGAAGTGGACAAATTACTACAAGCACCATAGTATAATTGTTCACAGTCCAGTATATTTGAATGGGGCTGAGGAATTAGTCTTCTGAAATACCTCATCTAAGCACACATCATCTTGAACCATACACAGATACCTGTTGTATATAGCCAACAACTCTGTATGTTAACTGCTGAGTAAGGTGGGCATAGTGATCCCACCTTTTTGGCTTTGAGAGCCAGAAATGTTGCTGCAGGCCTTGTGCGGGCCCATGTGCAGCTGTGGGAAGACAAACACCTCCAGCTCACGTCCTTCTCTTCCTGCACGAAGATGGCAGCAGCTCTTGACCCTGAAAGCCAGATTTTGCCTGCAGGCTGCTGTCAGCAAAATACCCTGATGTACCACACTCTTCTTGGCAGTATTAACTTGTGCTGCTGTTTCTTTTCTTTAAATGGAAATGCTGGCAGAGCTCTCATACTTCCACAATACTTGTGAGGATGGGGCTAATCAGATCAATTTTTCCCAAATTGTAAGCTATGCCTACCTTTTGTTGTTTTTCTTCAGAGACGGATTTTTTGCATGAGATGATACCTGTAGTTTCACGCTGGATTAAATTACAGTCTAAGACTGTTTCCAGAGTAGGGAATTTAGCTCACTCTGATGCCAAATTCCCTGGTATGATTCAGCATCACACCATGATTCAAGCAGTGAGAAGCCTGTCGATTCTGGCCGCAAATAGCCAGTAGAGATTTTCCAACCCACCAGGGGAAATCTGCTAATAAATACGTGGCAAAAAGGGATTCCTTTGCCCTTCTGCACATAGGAGATGGGCTAATGCTGGGTGCTCAGAGGAGGGTGCTGGAAAATCTCGCATTGCTCTTTCACTGATCTAGGATTCAACCTAGTCTCATAACTCAGGGCATCTTCTTGACTGCTGTAATGTCTGGGCTGTGCCAGTGCTGACTTAGGAACTTGTCATCAGCTCTCTGATGGCTCCTAATCTCTTGCACCACATACAGTCTATGCACCTGGCACAGTACTTTTGAACAAATGCTTGAAAGCTTGTCTGTTTTGACCCAGCTCTATGAGTTCTTCCAATGAAAGGTATTAACTCTCCTTGCAAGCTCTTCCTTTCATTTACCCTTTGATCATTGCTGCTCCAGCAACACTATCTGTACTTGCAACTGTATACTGCTCTGTGGTCTGATTTGTGTATTCTATCTACTACTGAAAAGTTTTGCTAGCCTTTTTTTTTTCTTGGACTCCCATGCTGGGGAAAGTTACACAGGCCTCTTTCTGTGCATCAGGTGAAATTGTTCAATATGTATAGAAATGAAATAGATGTCTCAATGATTCTGGCTCTTGGAGAGTCTAGGATAGACATGTGTTTGTGGGTCTTTACAAAGCTGCCAAGTTTATGTTAAAAAACTGAAATCCCAGAAAGTTTGAGTCATTCTGTAGCCCATCTGGAAATCCTGTTTTGCCTTCACTCACGTTCACACCCCTTACATCATTAGAAGATGTTGTGCAGGGACAGACGCAACTGACCATTACGAGAAAACTGAATCTGCACATTCCTGCACTTTCTGGCTTGCCCTCAGAGTTTGTGGTAGGATTTTGAGCAATCTGTTACGCTTCACCTAACGTCAGGAAAGCCATTGTGTATTTCTGTTGAGTCTTGGTATCCTACCTCTCTGCAGTTGCAAAGGGCTCATGATTGTAGCATTTGGGAGCTGCCTATAGACTGGAAGTTCCAGAGAGTACAGCCAAAGGAGAGGCCCAGCCAGTCCTTTGTTGCTCAGTGCTTAATCGTGGTCTGATACTCTTGAATATGTCATATTTTCTTTTGCTTGGATCTTTTGATGAATGTTGTGTTAGTATCTTGCAATGTAATGTGAGGATGAGCAGAGCAGAATACTTTAACTCTTCCGGGAAGATGCTCTGGAGCTGGGGGTCTGCTGTCCAAAGGCGCTGCGGGAGTCTGGTGATACTGGGCTCTGTTAAGCACAGGTTTCCAGTTGCATCTGCTGTTCTGGGTCTAGAAAGGAGAACCAGTTGTTCAAGTGGCTTGAACTTAGCCCACTGTGCCCTTTGTGAAAACCAGTGGTGTTTCAGAGTGTATGAGGAAAAGGCAGGAGGACAGGCTGGGGACTCCTGATCTCCTTGGCTTGCTCTGTGATAGGGTAGGTACCACAGTTTTGCAACTAGCTCTGTCTTCGTTGCTTATCTAGTCTAAGGTAGAGACTCATAGTAGGCCAGCCCAGATATGAAAAACACACATAAGCATGGCCAGGCCACTGCTTGAAAAGAGAATTATGCTGACTGGAGAGAGAGAGAGAGAGAGAGAGAGAGAGAGGAAGGCCCTTTTGATGATTGTGTCTATTAGATTGTCCACATTAGTGTCTGTCTTTGAATCATAAACAATGTTAGCTCATAGTTTGTAACATTTCCCACTCCCAGCCAGCCTCACTACTGTCTCTTCTGACCTCAGCCTCTGCCAGCCATGCTACCCTTGCTTTCAACACTAAGAGATTTGGGAGAGTGCTGTCTGCCTGAGAGGGGAAAAGATACATAAAACTGCGTGTCATCAGCGTAATGGCTGGCATTGCTGCCCATATACTTCATCATATTCCTTGGAGGTTTTGCATAGATATTAAATAGAAGTGGTGGAAGAATTGAGCCCTGTGGCATTCTTCATGTCAAGGCTCATGGCGTGGAGAAGCAGCCGCCTGCCAGGGGCCTCCTGGGACCTGCTGGAAAGGAACAAGTGGAGCCAGTTCAGTGCAGTTCTCTGAGCACTTGCCAAGACATGCAGTTGGTCAAGCTGTATCTCTTGGTCTACAGTGTCACAGGCAGCTGATAGCTCAGGTAGCATCTGCATGATTTCTTAGTCTCTGTCCATCTTTGTGAGAAGGCCCGAGACCCCACTGGTGCTTCCTTTTCAGACTCGTTCATGAATGTCTTCAAAAGGAGAGTGCAGTGTATTTTCTGAAGCCACGTTGCATCACTTGTTTCCCACCACTTCTCAGATCTTGCCCAGTTTGAAACTGGATGGCAGTGCTGCTGAAGAGCAATTTCTGAGTAAAAATGTCTTTTTCAGTTGTCCTCAGTGTTCCTCACAGTATCACATTATCTAAAATATAAGACTAGAGGCCAAAAGTATGGCAAATGAAAACTCTATGGTCTTGAGGAGAGCAAGTCCTACATTTTCGATCATGGCTGGGGACCATTGCAAACTTCAGAAGGAAAAGTCTGTTGCTTTCTGTTACGTGATTAGTCATTTCTTTCTGTGCTATCAGCTTTTTACTTGTCTAGTCATGTAGTGAGCATAGTTTTAGTGGGAAATGACTAGAAAGGAGCCCGGCCTCAGGAACTGGAGACAATCTGGATTCATACTCAAAGGATCTGGTGGAAATTTAAGAGCTGCACTTAAGGGGGACTGATTCTTTGCTATAGAATTTTTCCAGGGGCAATGTGGACCTGTAATCATGGCTGAGCTTGGCTGGTTATATGTCTTCAGTGAGTACTCTCCTTCTCTGGATCCTAACCTGAGATGTGATAGGCACTGCAGGAGGGGTGCACTAGATTCTGCCCATTTTGTAGCTTTTGTAAAAATTGTAGTGCACTCAAATAGCTGGGACTTTGCAGGATGGGCTGGAAAGTAGTGATGGAGAGCTGCTCTGCTGCTTTCAGGGCCCATCAGGATCTCTTGTCAGCAGAGAAACGAATGTCCTGAAGCAGCTGGAGGGAAGCCAGGCTCTTGGTCCTTGTTGCTAACTTACGGGCTTATAAGCCAGGCCAGTTCTTGTTGGTTTTTTTTTGTTTAAGGCATGCCTAGACAGAGGAGTCATGGCACTAGGTACTGTACAGAAAAGTAGTAAGTCGGAGTCTGCTCAGAAATCTTATGGTCTAGTTAGAGCAGGCAGGCAAAGGTTGAGAGAAGGGAAGGGTTGTTCTTCGCTGACTTTGTTATTAGTGACATGATTCAATGATAGAAAAACTCAGTTTCTTAACGCTTAAAAGAACAGTGACCTCGTGAAAGTCACAGGGTCTGATCCTCCATCCTGGTGTATGCTCTCCTGCCAGTGCCTACCTGCAAGGCTGCATAGTATTGCACCAGCCTCACATCGCTGTCTCAGCACTCACGGGGCTGGTGGTGCTTTCAGAGTGCTCACCTCCCTGTTCACGCTGCACTTCCGCTGCTCTGAGCCTGCTGTTTAGTTTTAGTCCCACCCTTTTTCACCAAAAAAGAACCCCTAACTGCTACTAGGCATATACCCCCCCGCCCATGCAGCCTTGCAGAATATTGTAATAGCATAGATTGTTCTTTTCCAAGCCAGGGAGCTTTTATTAGTCAGCCAGAACTGGGTTATTTTAGTATCCTTGGGCTGGAATGTAAATGCAAAGCCTACGCGTATGCCAGCAGTGTCACCGGCCCGCCTGTCCCAAGCATCTGGGATTTCACCTGTGGCCCTGCACTGAGTGGCTGTGTGCTTTTTGCAGTGTGCTGACAACTTTTTTCTGTATTTCCAGTTATGCTGCTTTCAGTATGATTTGCCTTCCTTGGCCAGCAGTTGTTCATGTCTGCTGCTTGGTTTTTTTTTTTCCCCAGCATCTTTGAAATCTATGCATATGCTGATGATTTTGTGTCATTAATATCAATCTAGACAAGTCTGTGTGACCTTTCACTCCTGTGTCCAAAGGGAAGAATCGACCCTTGCAGTCAGTCACAGCACAGCACTGACTCATACATACTTTTCATAAAAATAATGCAGAAATTCCCTATAGTTTTTACAGATATTTTTTCAGGAGATGAAGTGTAAGTCTTCCATAGCAACACAGCTTGGGAAAACTATGAAGCATGTAACATCAAATAATTAATCTTTCTGACAAATGACACACTTTTTACTATTAATGTGGTCCATTTATTTTTTTCTCTTCGTGTATCTCGCTTGCTCAAACTCAGCCAATCTGTTTGAGCTTCATTTGAGCTCATGTGCTCTCCAGTCTTATTCCCACCCTTGTCTGTTCTCCGGCTGCATTGTAAACCTCCTGGGAGGGGGCTGGGATTTGTCCCACCTCCATGACTCCACAGTGACGAGCACAATAGGACCGTACTTTCCCTTTTTTGCCCTGATTCTAATAATACTTTCTGGTTTTCCTGCATAAGATAAAATATGCTGTGTTTAGATATGTAGCACTGAAAACAAAGAAAAAAAAATCTCTAAGTTTAAAGTTCCTTAAAAAAACCTAGCTGAAATTTGGAACGAGTCAGAGTCACTCCAGTGAAGACTAATGGTAAAACAAAACAACCAACCACCCAAAAGTAATTGCAGGGAAGCTGTTTTCCACTGAGATATGACTGTCATAAGGAAATACTGTTTCTTTTCTTTCCTATATTTGATTATTTGTTACTTTTTAAAATTCCATGTATAATTAAAGTCAGGGCAAGTCCTCAAGGTCCCAGTATCTGAATACCTTTCCAGTTAATACTTAGGGGCTGGGGTTTTTGATCATGCTTGCTGTAGTGGAGCCAAGGCAAGCTTTCTTAAAGTGTGGAGGGGACTAAATGCTTCTCCTAAATTATTATTTTTCTTTAAGGCAAAAGATGCACATTTAAAATCTTTAAAATAAATGTAATGAAGCAGCTAGACTACAGGATTGTGTCAAGAGTGAATTTGACCCGTTAACTTGGTAGCTTCTCTGCCATTAGGATCTCAAAACCCCTTTTCTTCCTCTTAGAAAAATCTGAAATTTAATCTTACACCCTACTTGACAGTGTCATTTCAAGCCAAATATTTAACATTCTAAGATTTATAGTTATTTTCAGTTTTAGAAGTTGATGGAAACTGAGGTCATTTCCAGATGGGGTTGCTGAAACATATTGCTTTTGTTAATATGTATGCTTTGTGGTGTGCATGTTCTGATGACTGAAGTAATTTTTAGCATAAAGAAAACCTATGCAGTGGTGGCAGTTTGTTGTCACACAGCTGTGCTCTTCCAGTAAACTCCTTGGAGTTAGTGAGCATCCCTGGCTTAATATAGGGGGAACCTGACATAGCTCTGTGGAAGCTCAAGTGTTTGTGGAAAGAGCTGTTAATCTTTGATCAACTGGAGTCTCCTTGTTACTGACTTTGATTACACAAGTGTACAACTTTAATTACAGCTTTTAATAAGCTTTCATTTCTTCCTAGTCACATTCTTTGTATAGTAGTGCAGCTTATCTTTTCCTTTCTCCTCTGCTTCCCTTCCCTCCCCCCCTGCCTATTTATGGAAAAAGAGGTTTGAGGTCATTGCGGGGGATTCAGTGTCCGGAGGGATCCTGCTGTTCACGCTCTGCCCACGGCTCTGCCCTCCACTTGCTTGTACAGTCCGGAGAGCTCTCTCCTTCAGCTGCCACGCAAAGATCCCCACACCAGCTGCTGCCCACAAGCTGGTGGTCAGCGGGGGGTGGACAGGGCTGTGAGGCACCACATTCACACAGACGTTTACTGCCGCACGAAACCACTGAACAACCCTTAGAAAGTCTCTGTAGCCAAAGGATGTGACTGACAATTCCTGCTTGTGGAGGACTGCCCCCTTCTCTCCCTTTGGGGACACTCTGAAATGCGGCAGCTGAAGTCAAAGTGGCAGAGGGCAGCAGGAGGCTGGTGGGCTCCAGCATCCAGCCACAGTGCTCGTTCCACATCCAGGGGCTCAATGTGCTGGATACCCTCTGCTCATTAGAGAAATGACCTGGTGGAAGCTTTGTGAGAGACTTAGAGATTAGTAATTGTAAACAATTGAGATATGGCTTAAAACAAGCATAAGGAAATGATTTTTCCATGTGACTCATATTTCAGCTGTGGAACTCATCACCCCACAACATTTTAGGTATGAAAAAGATAAGTGGGTTGAGGAGTTGGTTGGATAAATTAATGGAAGAAAGATTGATGAAGGTCTATTAAACATAATATCCCCACCATTGGGTAACCTGAGACTTGGGGAAGTTAAGTTCCGATCATCAGAAGTGAGAAGGGGGAACTAAAGGTGCCTCCCTCTGTGTTTGCCCTGCTTTTATGATCTTCCCTGAGCCTCTGCTGTTGGCCCCTGTCAGCGAGAGGATATTGGGCCAGTACAGCCCAGGGGAAAAGAGTATGGCTCCCATGGAAGTCATAAGGTGCAACCGAGGAGTGACTTAAAAGACGTGAGTCAGAAAAAAGTCACAGATGGTAAAACAGTGCAATTTGCACTGATTTGACATTCAGAGGTGTGCAAAAGGAGTATACTTTTAAAATGCCAATTGTGCCTATGGACAAGGGTAGCGGGGAAAACAACTAATAGAAAAGGAAAGGGAGCCTCTTTTATCTCTGCGCATGCATCCCTTCAGCTCCCTTGCTGTGCATGCTATACTCTTTTTGCACACTAATGAATATCAGAGTCAGAGCAAGTTATGCTATATATCACTCTACTCCTATTTTCTAATGAACTTACCCCTAATGGGTAGCTTTCCTAGCTATTCACGTCACGACTGAATTTCACCTTGACAATAGATCAAGAATGAGGTTCAGCAGTGTGGCCCACCTACTTTGCAATGCTCCAGCATGACAGCTGCTTTGTGTCCTCAGGGTAGCTTTACTTTGATGCTTTTCCCTGTTTAGAAAAATTTGGAGGGAGGATTTTGGTAATCTCCAGCAGGCAGAGTTTTTAAACCTTTCTCAAGGGAAGATGAAGATTCTACAGAATTTTTGAACAAATAGTTATTTATGAAATAAGTGACATTGTCTTTAGAACTGTTCCTCCCACTGGGCTCCAGAGGAAAGCAGCATTTGCCATGCTGGATCTTACCAGTCGCTGTTGTAGCCTGCTGCTCTTGGTGCCTCAGGCTCGACTGTGGAAAACTCTGGAAGGGTTATGACAAAATGTCTAGTCTGACCATTGAAGACATGGCCCTAGTTGTTGAAAGGGGTGTGTTTTCATGCCTCAGAAGCACAAAATATGAGGACTATGTCCTTTGCTCTTGTGGGCTCTCTGACACCAGGAACGCTGGAGTGAACTTCTTCTAAACGTGGCTGGCTTTCTGGTTGCTCAAACTATACTGCAGGAGTTGCTGTAACATGGGATTGAAATGACTGGTTTGCTCAGTTGGCTGGACAAACTATGGGGGAAGAGAAACAATAGAATGAGTTCACCGTGGTGTATATGTTGCCTGACCCAGGGTCATGGGCCAGTGTGGTTGCATCATTTGCTCATTCAGTAGCTATGCCACTACTGAAAAGATCTGTGTCAGGTTCCTAAGAGTCTGATCTTTTGGTGGCACTTTCTGCATGATCTGCTTCAGCAGTGTCTCATGTCAGCAAGCTTTGCATGTGTTCATGGAAAGTTTTTCTGCTTGTCCATTTTTAAACCAACCTTACATCCCCTTTTTCCTAGTCTCGTTTGAGGGGGCAGTGCAATCTTTCTTACTCTCTGCCCTGTCTCTTTTGGCAGACTCGGGGACCAGTTCTACAAAGAAGCAATTGAGCACTGTCGCAGCTATAACTCTCGGCTGTGTGCTGAGCGAAGCGTCCGCCTTCCCTTCCTGGATTCGCAAACTGGGGTAGCTCAGAACAACTGCTACATCTGGATGGAGAAGAGGCATAGGGGACCAGGTTGGTAGCATTGTGTCTGTGTATGCATGTGCATGTATGGAGTGCTGGCCACTGAGCCCTCATGGGGTTTAATTAATAGGAGCTCAAACCTGCTACAGGCCACACAGAAGAGAAGCTGCCTAAACCTCTGTGCCTGCAGGGGATTTCCTTTGGTAACTGCAGAGAGCTCATCCTAATTATTCTGTCTCTACCCAAAGAAGTACCTGACATGGTAGTTTCTAAGGCCGCATCATTGTAGCTCTTTTAATGCTATTGATCCCAGGCTGTAGCAGAAGACACAATGCTCTGCTCTAAGCAGGATTGGAGTTGTCTTCAGGGTGGAGAGATGGAGGTGGGAGTTTCTCAGATGAATGCTGAAAATCAGGAATTATATTGGGAAGGATTTAAAGCTGAGGTAAAATATAGAAGAGTCCAGTTACTGGAATGAATGTTGTTCTGATGCTTAGAAATACACCTATAACTCCTGGTTCTGCTTTGGACAAGTTACTTGGATGTCAGTTCTGGAGCTGCAGTTTCCTCAGGTGCAGAAAGAAGTTGATATATGTCCTTAAAGAGCTTTGGCTAATGCCTGTTCCAAAGCTCAGTGAAGCTCAAGGGAAAACAGCACTGTTATTTTTGTAGCCTTTGGTCAGTCTTTCCTTCGTTAGAGTAAATCCATCTGAAATGCTTGTTTGAAAGGCAAAGGACAGTCACCAGTTCAAAGACTGGAGATGTTACTTGGACGGAAGTCCTCCTGAACCCCAGGGGGAATTTCGCTAGAGTACGGCTCAGAATCTGACCCACCATTAGCTCAGGGAACAGAACCCAGCACCAAACTCGGTTTGTATTTTTTTGGTTTTTTTTTTCAGTGCAGACCAGAGAATCCAGGCAGGGAGGCGAGTAGGGTGCATGGGCACTGGAAGGATGACATGCACACGTGTGCATATACACATGCCAGTTCCTGTAAACCATACTGAAAAAAAACCCAAAACTCCAGATCTGGAACTATGGGAAGGTGGAGCCTGCTCTTACCTCCTCCACTGGCCAGTTGGTGGTGGAGTGGGAGGAGGAGTGGGAGGAACACATAGGATATTTTCCTCCCCTCCTGGGAGCAGACTAAGAAAGAAATTGCTGCCTCTGAAGAGTGCTTAGCTGAAACTTTCTCTCTCCCTTTCCTAGGATATACTGAGGGAAGGATCCTTGCACTGCTCCTGTTCCTAAATACCCAAAGTAGATTTAGTATTGTCTTGCAGTACTATCAGAAAACTCTTTCTATAGTAAAATGCAGCCACTTCTGGTGCAGGAGACAACAGGTGTTTTACCAGTATTAAAAATACCCCGAGAATGTTTCAGCTGCCAAAACTGCTGGGGTAATCTGGGACCGCTGCATGTGGTTTACAAGCTAAGAGTTATCTGAGGTTCTGGGCTAACCCTTCTTTTGTAGGTTGCTTCATGACCACAGTTGGGTTTTTGTTTCAGCTGAAAATTCCCCATTCGTAAGAGATTATGCTTTGGCAAAACTAGCTTTCCTTTTTTTTTGCTAATCCGTTTACCCAAGGAATTTCTGTTCTTGTAGCATCTCATTATGAGTAAGGTGCTGCTATTTTTATCCTTTTGAACACAGTCATAAGCAGGTATACATCCACTGTATCCACAAGTAATGTTTTGGCAAGAGCATCTCCTACGAAGATAGACACAGATAGTCTTGTATGGGTTTCATTGGTGTCTCCGCACTTACAGAAGAAGTCATCATAACAGTGTTATGGCATCACACCAGGAAACAAGAGGTCTTAACGCTTTGCCTTTCTCAGCTACAAGCCCTCTGCACTACCTTGAGCAAATTCACTGTGCAAATGTTTCTTTCCTTACTTCTGATAGTGAACTGTTCAGCAGCTTACCCTGCAAAAGAGGATCAGTGGCAGTTCTCCTGCAGGGCTGCAGGGGGGACTAACGGTGGAACATTCTTCACAGAGAGTCTTAAGTGAAACAAGCTTCCTGCATCTGCATCAGCCACCAAATCTGATGCCTTTGTTATTCTGAATTAGAATAATCAGTGCGAAATGAAGCAGCCCTCCTCCCCTATATTTGCTCTCCTCTTTCTTGATTTTTATTAGCCCATTTAGTGCTCCCTTGGGTCTCTTTGCATCATCTATTTCTTGTAGTATTATGGTGGGTCAAAGCATCCCTCTACAGTTCTAGCATGCCTGTTTTCAGGCTGTACACAATGCGCTTATGTCCATACTGAAGGGCTCTGAAAATTCTCTGCCAACCACCCTGGTGTCTGTCTTGTGTGCTGTGTTCACTGCCATTTACTATCCCTAACCTGAAAAACTGTATAAAGACAAATGGCAAAGCTCCAGGACCTCTTTTAACTTACAGAGGGCTTGAAAAACAGAGAGGAGAACCAGGATGTCAGTATATTAACCTGGTTTCTTGCTGTCCTCTTTGTTAAAGGAGTCAGAAAACTGCATCTCATGATAAACAGTTCAGGGTTAATTTCACACAATACTGCACATAACTCCCTCCTTCTTTTCCCCTCCTCCCCCGGCCTTTCACACAAGCTTTGAGTTATGACTCTCCTACACTAATGAGATAAACAACATAACTCACTGCAGGTTCTGCTATTTCCTCTATAAGCAAATGGTTGGAACCTTCTCTGGTTGCCCTATAAGGCACCAGAGGGAGAGACAACTGAGCCACGACTGAAGACAGCAAGACCTGTGTATGCATGATTTCCGTATGCACTGCAAGACTGCCCGTGGAGGGGCTAGATTCAAAGCATTCAGAACTGACCCTTTCCTTGTTGCCCCTCCTTTGTGTAAACAATCAAAGATCCACACTTCATGTGAGCCAGCACAGTGACAGATGGGGGTCAGGGTAGAGAACTGAACGTAGCATTTGATGGGTTTGGATCAAGTGAAGGTCTTGTATGTATGTTAAGTTCATTGGATGGCTGTGTATTAATGAGCAAGGGTATTGTGAATAGGAACAGAGAGCTTACCTCAAGGGGTGCAGAGCTGGATGTTGGATCATCCATCTCTTATTGATCTATCTGCCACCTGGGGTGGGCTGTATGTCCTCTAAGGAAAAGGCTTTCACACCTCTGTCTTTTCAAGGATACTTGCTTTGTTTCTTGTTGGGCTTTCAGCATTTCTGGTTGGCTTTCACTGTCCTGGCTGAATCCAGAACTGCTAATTCGTATTAGACAGCTCAATAATTGAACCCCCATTAACAGATACTCCCCCAAGACTGCAGTAGATCCTTGCTCCTCTCTGTCTGGGACAAATGCTCAAAGCTGTGGTGCTCATTTCATTCAAATGACTCCTCTGTGGAGGCCTGTGCAATGAAGGGCTGATTCTCTGTCCTATTGCTGTTGCGGTCCAGCAGCCACCATTTCAATGTCGTGAGCAAGTTCTTGCACAGTACAGGCTGTGAAAGGGTGACGCTTCTTGCCTCCGCCTTTTTAATGACTCACATCAGAGCCAGGCACAATCCACCTCATCATAATAGCAATTGTTTGCAGTAGTTAATGTTTGCAAAGTGCCATGAAGAAGTGTGTCCAAACACTGTAGAAGTGCTAGTTATTCACATTTTTATTCCCGAACCAGTCCTGAGCGCCCCGCTCTGAAGTGTGTCCTTCTTGGGTGGGCATAATGCCCAGCAAGCTGTGCAGCAGTGAAAGAAGGATGTGAAATGCCCCAGTTCAGTAGCACTCTGTGCCCTGGAACAACCAGGACCTCTGTGAATACTCCATTGCTCAGCCATACCCAGGCAGTGTGCTGTAGATGCTCTGTTTATGCACCAAGGCCTTGGAAGTAGGTGGAAAGTGCTGGGATCTGAACTGGCATTCCCAACAGCTGAAATATTTCAAACCAGGAGCTTAGGCTTCACTTGCAGAATTTGATTAGCCCATTTTCTTGAGGTGAATAATTTTGTTGTGTCGTCCCCCCTCCAAGTAAAAGGATATTGGTTTTTTCATTATCTTCATTGGTTCAGTGAGTCAGTTTTGTTCCCAAGCTGGTACACTTTCCTGGCTGCTTCAGAGGGGGTGGCTGAGAACTCTTGGGCCATCCTGCTGCCCTGCTTTACTGGCACTGCCATGGTGGTGTCCAGCTGTTCACTGTTGGTACAGTTTCAGATATGGTAACTCCACTCCTGTCCTCTCTCTTATGTGGTCTTACCTGTTTTCTAAGGGCCATGAGTCTGGAATTGCAGTCGCGCTCTGTAGCCCCTTCAAGACTAACAGCAACAGCAGAAGGACAGAATAGCTGTGGCAGAATTGGTGGATGGTGAGGGCAGGGGAAGCAGGGGAGAGAATGAATTCTTCCAACTTTTCTGTATCTTGCTGGGTATTTCTGTGTGTCATGAGTATCTGGGGCTGTTGAGGATACTTTGAAGCACTTGGCAGTGTGCTTCTGTGCCCCTAGTAGTGACGCATTCACGAAGGCCTGCTGTGTTCTGAATACAAGAAAGCAAAGCATAGCTTGAACGTTGGCTAAAGTATGTCTGTCAGGAGAGCCAGGGCAGCTCAGAAGCCAGCGATGCCAAATGTGATTCAATGGAGCAGGCAGTAACATAAACATTACTGCTGTATCTCCTCCCTCATTCAGGATGTTGGCATGAGGAGGTAATAACCAGAATGAAGAATCTGTCTTCAAATAAAAGTCCAGAATTTAAGCAAAAATACAGAGTCCAAATAACCAGACTTCATGGATCTTGGTTTGTTCCCACTCGGAAGACACAAATTTCCTGAGCTGCTCTGTGCATCAGGGCCTTATGATTTGCGTGTCGGAACTTCATCTCTTCTCTCCCAAGGGGCTTTCTCTGCCCGTGGAGGAGGCATCACCCCTGTGACCCAGGAGAGTCTGAAATTCTATTTACCCTGAAGAAATCACAAATTATTTATGTGCAGCTCTGGTTTCAGTGAGCTGAGTGAAGTGTATAAGTGAGACCTAGATTCTCTGTAGGCCTGATCCCAAGAGGTGCTGAGGAGCCTCAGGAGCACTGGATGCCTTGAGTCCGTAGTTCTGCCTCATGATTTGCAGGACTGAACCCTCCAACAGGGAGACGCTGGAAGAGCAAGAACAAAGATGCTAGAGACAGTGCTTGTGGTTTACAAACTGAAATGTGATTATATTTATTTTTTGCCTTTAATCTTCAGGCCTGGCCCCAGGTCAGCTGTACACGTACCCAGCACGTTGCTGGCGCAAAAAGAGGCGTTTGCATCCCCCTGAGGATTCCAGGCTGAAGCTGCTGGAAATTAAACCTGGTAAGTATTTGTTTGCCTGCCTCTCTCTCTCCTGTGCTGCAGAGCAGCTGGCATACATGCAAACCTGGCATTTAGACCTTGGACTTTATCTTTGCCCTTCTCCAACCATTTCTCTTTGCATCTGTTACATCTTACTTGATTTGCTGTAACAATAACCACCAAACCCTCTGCACTCAACTCATCCCTTACAGAAATGTGTACAACTTGTATTGAATACAATGGGAGCTGAATTTGCCTTCCATAGGGGTGAATCCTGGCCTCTATTAGCAAATTCATAAGGATGTAAAGGATCAATGTATTACTAATTACTGCCTCAGTGTGTTATTAATACAAAAATCTCTCTCTAGCATCTGCTGCCTAATCTTTGTGAAGAAGACCTCTGTGTGCATGGAACAGTACACTGATAAGATTTTTCATAATGGGACTGGGGACCACGGGTGTGACCAGATTATAAATAGCAAATAATAAAAATTAGTAAGCATATGCCACATTTGTATATGTGTGTATGCCTGTATGTGTACCTTAGTCCATTCTTCTTTCATTCTTGTTGTCCTTGGTACTCTTCCCCCACAATTAAACTATATGTGAAGTGATGAGTCTGGATGCTGAAGGAGTGACTGTAAAGCAGATGCAGGGGAGCTACAGCTGTGTCAGGTAGAGCACAGTGTTGTGCATTCTTCCCTGCAGTTAGTAATAAAGGCTTGCTGTCTTTGGGGTCAGCTATTATGAGAAAGAGGGAACACACATACTCACAGCTGTATGTGGTTTTTAAGAGGTGGGACACTGCCAGTATTAAAAGTACAGGAGAAAACCCCAAAATGTAAATTAAGAATATTTAAATAGCCTGTTTAACAGAATAAGGTGTCTGGGAACTGAGCTATGCTCAGCAATACTGATGGCTTTGCTTCTATGCAGCAGGAGGTGAAGAGAGAGGAAAGGGCGATAGAGACAAGTTCTAAACCCAGTAAAATCAGAGGCAAAATTTGTGTTGATTTTGGCAGAAACAGTTTTTGAAGGTTCCCTACCTTCAATATAGGAGATGTCAGCAGACAGTTGGACAAGAGGAAGAAATGCCTGTAACCACTCAGTTGGAGTTCAAACCAAGGGCAAAATCTCTGTCAGCAAATAGAACCAGACCTCACGGCAGAGCTGATCCGAAAGAACTGGTGAAATCAGTGAGGTTTCACTGATGGAAATGAGACTAGACTCTAGGAAGAGGATGATGTTGGCCCATAGAAACATCTGCCTCAGACTTTGTGATGATGCAAACACTGCTGTGCCTTGGTAATTTAGTAAGGTAAAGCAGTAGTGTAGAGTTTGACTCTTCTTTGTTTGCATTATGTTTACTTGCTGTACTCACTGAATGCCAAATTAGTGCATCCTACATGCCACAGGGCATGAAAGGCAATTGCCACAAAGTTATCAGATAAAGAGACCTCAGCATGTCTGTCTCTGTGTTGTTTTCCCTACTATAAAGATCTCTTCTGCATCTCAGGAGTGCTACTTTCGTTGCATTGCCGGTGGCAGCCAAATAAGGCAAGTTATATTGCTCTGCCATTTAAATCTATTTTCCAACCAATTTCTATCTAGTGATTAACTTTCCTTATCAGTTACACCACAAAATAATTTCACTCCATCTGTGCATATCCAGAATAGACTCACTAGCCAAAAATGGGATTTTTCCCTTCTCTGATTTAAAAGTATAAAACCTATGGAAAACATTGGATCTCCATTTAAAGGTAGCTTTTGACAATTTGAGAAAAAGATAGTGTGATTTATTTTCAACATGGACAGCAGAAGTACTGTACATTTTGGAGTGGGACACTGTGGTAAAGCCTAATGATGAACCTAGGAAGCTACCTTATGCTGGCCTCTTTATTCCTTAGTTAAACATTAGATGACTGTGTGGGGCAAAGATGTGGCAATTTAAGATCCCTTAAGAAGCACAGAGATGACATGTGCAGGACATCTAAAATAAATTTGGAAGAAATCTAATCTAAATGTTCCATAGTTTCACTCCACCTAGGGCTTGGCCATCCTAGTCATGGCTTAGAGCTGTTCTCAGCAGTTAGAGAGTAGCTTGTGCTGGGTTAATATGCGAGTAGCTGATTTTTATACAGGAGGCTGTTTAATTGGTTATATGTTATATAACATACGCAAGCAATGCAATTCTACAACATCAAATTAGGGCTAAACCTTAGTTTTATTATGTTTTACATTTGTTAACTGTTTAGGAGTACTTCTAGTAAGACTGCCACTGTAACAAACACAGAAGGGGATGTTAGCTCCAAAAGCTGTCAATCCAGCAGCCAATGGGATCAGCATCAAGGCGTGTGAATACTTGCTTGGACTGCATCTGGGCTTTTGGAGTGGCTCATTATAGCGATAAGTCGTATCTAGAAGTTCAAGACTTCTACATAACTCGGGAGGTACATAGACCTAGGATTTTTGTTTTGTTCGGTAAACCAATTCAACAGCCAGTCAGTAAGTAGAGTCAAGCTATTGTCTTGCTAGCAGTGCAGTGGTATAATAAATCATTTAGTAATAATATGGTATTTATAGTTACAACTGACTTTTGCAGGGTTGGTACCTTGCAGGTTTAGGTAGTGCATGGCCCAGCTCAGTGAGTGAAAGTTTCATATTTGGTAATACCAAAACCTAATGAAGAAAACAATCATGCTCCAACAATCTCCTGTTTTTTGTAGAATGCAAGTGCACTATAACGTTTTTCTTGGGGTCAGTTGCTGCTTGCTTCTTAATAGGACATGGTGCTTTTATTGTCCTGGTCTGTTGCTTTTATTTGGTTTCAAGTAGAAGTGTTACAGCCAAAGCTGTAAAGATCAGAACACTGGAATAGGTGTTGCTGATGCAGCCTTTAGATGTATATTTTCGTCTGCCACTGTACTCAGTTATGTGCATGGATTGCCCTAGTAAAGTTGTTTGATCAAGGGTCTAGCAATGTTCCTGTTAATACTATTTCTAAGCATCCTCCATCCTATCCAGTAGCCTATCCAATAGATACGCGGTAGAAATAAAGTATTGCCAAAACTTACTTATGATAACTGCTTCAGTGACAATACAGTCAATATTATTACCAGACCTTTAGGAATTACACTAAGTATTCCTGACATTTACTTTCCCGTGGGTTGGGCTTCATCTTTCAGTGGTACAGTCATATCATCAGAACCAAGCATTATGGCTCAAGTGCAGCCAAGTTTTCATCGTAATGGATATGAGCTGTTATGTGAGTCATTACAGTGTAGCAGTCAAGACTCCTATGAACAGTGGTATAGATTTGAAACAAATCCCCAGTCATGGGCAATATATTGACATGTTGCTAATACTGTGATTTTCTAGGTACAGACTGCTAAAGCTATTAGATGTTGATACTCTCATAATATTAATGAAACTAGACTTCCGTTCAACCAAGTATGGGCAAACCTGATTCTCTGCAGAACTGGGCAGTGATATTTGCATGGCACTTCAACGCAGAGCAGTGGGAGTGCTGGAAGCAGCTCGTGCTTCCACACTCACTCCTCAGCTGGCTGTTCTCCTACTCAGTAAAAGAACAAGAGCAGAGCTCCGGTGCATGGGAGGTCTGTGAGTCTGGGAATGGGTGAAGGAGAGGGTTGGGCTGGTAGCCTGTTCTTCCAGAGGAAGGGGAGAAGAAGGAGAATTTCCAACTCTCTTACCACCACCTTGAACTGCAGGTGCCGCAAAGGCAAGTAGTAAGATGAGGGTTAGAAATGGGAGAGAGATCCCTGATTACACCCAAGGCCCCTTGAAATCTTAATTGCTCCTTGTCCTATATACTTAGTCATTTTGTGGTACTGGGTGGTATCATGATTCTGTGTTGGGTCAGGTATCAATATTGTGAAAGTAGTATTACCTACAGTAAACCCTGCTGACAGTCAGGTATTACCCAAGCTTTGCAGCTATGCAGATGAGAACAGATAGGGTGTGTATGGCCAAAAACTCTGGTGGAATTTAAATTGATAGTGTCCTACTTCAGTTTTACAAGATGGCTAAATATAGATACGTACATACATACACACAGAGCTTTCATTTCACGTGCCATGTAAGTGTAAAGAATATGACTGGAAAGATTTTGTCTCAATTCACTGCTGTCCTTTGGTTTTGGACTGAAAGCCAACAGTGAGGTCTCACAGTGGGCAGCCTTCCCACCCACTTGGAGGGTGTGGACTAGAGTTTGTGTGTGCTGCTACTCCGGTGAGAATGAGCTGGTGTCCTGTGCTAGTGCCTGTCCTGTTACTTCTCTCTGGGCAGTCTAGTGTTCAGCTGAACTACAGAAATGGCTTTTTTTTTTTTTTTTTTTAACCAGCTGTTGAAGAGGTAAAAGTAAACAAAAGTATTTTTCATTTGCTATGATGAACCATGGTAGAATTGTTTGAGGCAAGTACTGATAACAGATTTTTAGATGCCACTTAAACAATACCTCATCTGTTTTTAGTCTGACATATAGGATATAGCTATGTGAGTATGCTTGTGGATGAATGAATGGAATCCTTACCGATAAGCTATTATGTCTTTCAACCATCTCAATTTACCTTGTAGAGACTGTGTCTGATTGTACAAGGTACTGTGTTTCTCCTGGGAAGTGATGAGTGCCCCCAACTCTTGTGGAAGATGCTTAGCATGTCTGTGGAGGTCCGTGCTCTTTAAGATGGGGCGCTTCACCAAGATAAAGTTAAGATGAAATTACAAAGCAAAGGACAGAATTAGCATTAGTATCACTTACATGATAGCATCTAGAGACTCAAGCAGCATGTTAGACCACCATCCTGGGGATCGTTGTGAAGGCTTCTTATACTCTCTGCTGTAGTCGTATACTATAGCAGATCTTACAGTCCGAATATACAAAATATAGTAAAGAAAGTACTTTGATTCCAAAATGGAGAAATGAGTGACAAAGATGATAAACTATTTGTATGAAGGTTTAATGGGAGGTTTGTGGTAGAGCTGGAAATCAAACCCAAGAACACACAAAAAGCTCAGTTCTCCCGAGTTCCATATTCTTTTTTCTTTCCCTGATTGCTATGTCTGGTGTCACCCAAAGATATTACAGCCTAAAAATAATGCAAAACACTAGCTTCATGAGAATTTCCTTTTATAATTTTTCTCAGATAGGCCAATTAATGTTCTCTAGTTTCACTTTCGATTTCAACAATTTCTACACAGTCACATGTTCATTCTTTTTCAGTACTACAAGACAGCAGTGTTGTTTCGCTATGAACGCTGTAAGGAAAGGCGCATTTTTTCTTAACAAAAAGTTTTGGTACTATTTAACATAAATGGAAACTTCTCTGCGATTAAAGGTTAGGTTCCTCTTATATTATAAAACCTGCCTATGGCTCCTCTTCAAGATCCGTTAAAACTGTCTTAGGATCACAACTGGCGGAATAATTCTGGTGCCAAATAAGAGTACTTCTGTAAAATTCAGATGAATTGGATACAATATTCCTGAAGAGGGCTATAATATCAATGTAGCGATTGTTCAGACTTATGACAGGTTTCTGCAGATGTGAATTTACCAAAGATATGTTTGTGTAGAGCTGATTTTAGTTTTTTTAATTGTTCATGGCTTTTATAAACATTTGCTGTCATGAAACCTAACTTCAGGGCAGATATGACATGACAACCAGCAGATAGGAGCAACTTTTGTTCTCTGATGACATGGTCTAGATTCCTCATGTAAGATGGAGCTTAATAGCCTGTTATCAACTTTTGTGACTTTTATTGTCTTCCCTCCAAAATCTTGAAATTAAAATGTTGTTTAAAATCTGCTTTTTATTCAAGTCCTTCTGCATTCTTAAGTACTTTGGCTTTTAAAATAACTCACCTCATCTTTTATTATATATTCTTTAGTACTTTAAAATATCACTGATTTTAGGATTTTTTTTTTAATTTTTTTTTTTCTGTTCACATGCCTGATTCCACCTGCCAGGCGTTTAGTTGCAGTAGGATTGGAAGAAGTGGGCTCTGCGTATGCCTGCTTCTGTACTCGGGCAGCTGCAGGAGCCGGCGGTGCTGGGAGGCCAGCAGAGGGAGCAGTGAATAGTGCGTTTTCTGCAAGAGCAGGGCCTGACTCTGCTTCACATAAACTGAAGTAAGCCAGGAGTTACCTCTGCAGAAATGAATGGAGCTCTGTGGGTGTAAACCTAGGGTAGGAGAGGGACTGAGCCTACTCCATGCGTCAACTTGTTAACAGATTTTCTTCTGTGGCAGGAATGGCCTGTTTTTAAATTATTATTTGTTAGAAACAGGATTTGATTTTGGTAAGTGGTGCCAAAGCGACAGTCCTGCAGTGTATTTAGGTCAAGTGTTAGGCAAATATTAGGTCAAATGTCAAATAACGCAACGTCGCAGAGTGTGGACGATGATGAGCTTCATATTTGAAGAAGCTGCATGACCCATGTCAAACAATTTTACTGAGCAGTTCCACATGGATCCTGTAGTTTCTGGTTGAGCTAGAGCAGATTTCATTTTCACCCATTCCCATCAATCTTAATTTTTGGCACCTCATGTAGAAGAAAACAAAAAAATACTTAACTCTCTGTGACAGGGAGCGTGGATAATTTTCAGTTCTCATTTGATGTGTTACAGTTCACATCTGCATGCTGGCCATGCTGAATCCTGGGGTTGGTCTATCATGTACCTATATATGTCACATTTCTGTAGCACTTTGGAATAAAATGAAGCTTTATATTGTGAATCCAAATCTGGGAGCAGGAATGCTGGAAGGTGTTGAGGTTTTGGTTTGGGTTTTTTTTTTAGCGCTAGATAGGAAATTTCAATGTGTAAGAAGAAGGAAACATTCACCATGGCTGTAGGGATCCCTAAACACCTAAACTGTTTCTTTCCTATAATTTCTTTAGCAAATTGTGAACCTCTTATGCAAATGGGGGGAAAATTAATTTTTTACTAGGTCTAGCTTTTATTTATACCAAAATAAATACTGATTTCTGCTGGGCCTTCTCTTTTGGGCTTCTTATCCAGCAAAGAATCTAAGTAATGGCCTAAATTTAAGGAGGTGTTTATTCATCAGCTAAGCCTGCATCTTCCAGATGAGTCCATCAATGCTACTGAATCAAAACAGTAGGTTCCAATTCTCCACTAATCTTGCCTTCAGATTGTTCACAGCAGGACATGGCACCACAGGCAAGAGCTGCTGCTCTATGGCACTTACATATCCAGCTACGGCTTGAGTTAGAAAAAGTGACTTTCTGTCACCAAGAGAAAACTCATCAGTGTGGGACCTTCTTGTGAATCAGTTTCTTCCTTTTACACACATATTTAACCAAACTCTATTCCATCTCATCCACCACCTTTAAATTCTTCCTACAATGGGGACGTTTGCTGGTCCAAATCTCTGGCCAGATAAAGTTGCTTTCCTTTTCTTGCATGACACTAAGAATACCAGAGAACCTGTCCCTTTCTGCATGTATTCACTCACACCGAATCATGATGTAGAAGTCCTGCAGTGAAATATCTTTGTCCCATTGCCAGTCTGCAGTAGAGGTGCCACCCTCTGCATTTAATGTCCTGCCCCACTATCACGTACTTGCATCGCCTGTACCCCATACAGGACTACATAGCACCAGGGACAAGGGAATATCTCTTTTTCTCTCAGCTTCTCAGTGTGTGAAATGGGGGTGCTAAAACATCGATCTTCTTATTTTTCTGTCTCAGAGAAGTACTTAACAGATAGTTAATAGGTCTTCGCAGAGAGTTTGGGAGAAGTAGGGGCGACCTTTTTATTTAAAGGAATCTATGAATAAAGCGTGCCGCTTGCCAAGCCTTTGAAGTGCCAGTATTAAACGTTTTGGCCCTCAGCATAAAGCCTTGCAAGACTGGTATGAAAGTGTACCAGCTCTGGTGCAAAACCTGGGCTTATGTGTACCAGGATGGTGATGAAAAACAAGTAATTTGTTACACACCCATATATACAAATAAAGAGACTCACCATAGGTGAATTGTTGAGCCAGTTTTCACAAGGCTGGCTGTGCAGTGTAAGTGTTAGAAAGATATCTCAGGTTTTGCACAGTTTAACTCTTCTTGCTTCTTTTTGGCCACCGATGAGCTGGCCTTCTGTGTGTTATGGCGGCCAGGGCTGTGATAACTTCTCCTTCAAATCATGCGCTGTTCTTGCTGGGTATTGTTAGATGTGATAAGCTACAAATCCTTAGATTAATTCAGTGCAGTAGGTTCAAGGATGTGAGTGAATATGTATTTTCCCCCAAATGGGATTTCATGATTTTGTAGGTATGGAATTAAAACACACTCATTTCTAGAAAAGCAAATAATATTCTATAAATAGTCCAGTCAAGAAAACAAAAACATTGTCTCTGCTGCTTAACTCCACAGTCATGCTGCTAGAATTTACAGGATTAACTTTGTGTAAATAGTTTCTCTTTAATTTGTGGGATTTGGAACAGGTCACTACACGTATTTTATATGCACAGTTTTACCAGTGCTTGTATGAATCACCTGGGATTACTCCTGGTTCTTGTGTGGCTGAGCCAGTTTGCATAATTAGGAGAAACCTGAGTGAAGAAGCCACCAGGCTTTGGAACCTCTCCGGGTTTTGATCAAAAGCCTATTGAAGCCAGATCCCTCTGGCTCTAGTCATCAGGCTAAGGCAGAAGTAGCAACTGAACAAGATAAGGCAATTTTGGAAACTGTTAAATCATTATCTGTCTGAGTTCTCCGGGTCTCGTCCCTGAGAATGGGAAAGTAGGCTGCATGTGCAGCGACCCACAGATACGAGGCTGTTATAATTTCAGAAGCAATGCAGCCACTTAGAAGTGATTTTTCCACCAGTGTGTAGTCTCAGTGGTATTTGTGAAAATGGAGTTATGGTGACTTTGGAGTCAGGACGTTTTGAAAAATGATTTGGTCACTACAAGTAGGCCATTAAATTGAAGGAATGGGTTGTGCTAATGAATTCCTCAGAGCCTCTGCAGTGTGACTGCAGGTCATCTCCTGGGGCTCGATCTGCAGGACGTGAGGAAAGCTTGGAGGGCTCAGGCAGCTGAGATGGCATTGACTTGAAATACCTGGGCTGCTTGAGAGGGAGCTTACTTGTGGTGCCACCACCCTTTCTGTGTTATCCAGCCCATTGTTTTGCTCTTTTGCTTTTCTTGGCTCCTGTGTGTTTGACCTGCATCTGGCTGCTAGGACGCGTCTTTGGGAAGAGGTTTTTCAGCATGTACCTCTTAGGCTGCCAAGGCCTGACTGTGAATGCTGTGTGTCTAGGAGACATATTATTCCTACTGGAGAGGTAAAATGCTGGGGGATTTATCCCCTTACTATGAAGTTAACATCAATGTTTGTAAGTAACCATCGGGATTACTTATTTCTGAAATAAACAGATCTAACCTTAAAAAGAAGGGAGTGCATGTGAGCTGAGGATGAGATTCTCTTCTTAGGGAAAAGGTGGCTTTGAAAGAGTGTTTTGACACTCCCCGTGTAGGTGTAGGCATAGGGGGCCTAGGAGTGGGTTGCCCAAGCAGTTTCCTCAAGGCTTGTCAGGAGGAAGGGGTATGGGAACCCCTGGGGAAACGCCAGGGGATGGTACCTGGGGAAATGCTGGAACCCGACAGATTCGTTTCCCTCAAGGCGCAAATCATCAGCTCTCCAGCAAAGGGGAGGGGCGGCTGGGAAGCCGTCTGCCCTGTTACGAGTCTTGCAGCTAGAGCTGAACCTGAACAGCTTTGCTGGCAAACCTCCTGGCACTTTTCTTAGTATAGCTGGTACCGATGCCTGAAAAAGAATAAGCCGCATCGGCAAAAGGATTTTTGTGAAGCACAAGAGTAGTTTAGATGCAAGTACTGGACACAAGATCCTAGGAAATGGGTATCTTTTATCTAATTCACTGCATCTATTTTGTATGTTCATGTGAGTAGTCCTGGGAGTTCTCTGGTAATCACATGAAAAAGGGTTTATAGGATCAAGTCCCCAGGGCTTAGTCTTGTAAGATGCCAAGCTGTCTAACCCCAGACAAGGAAAGCACCTGAGCTTGGGCTTTAAGAACATGAATGATCTTTTTGTAATTAATGGGACTTGTCACATACTTAAAATTAAATCCACATCTAAAGTACTGGGTTGGACCAGACTTGCAGGTTTGTTACTCAGCATCCTGCAAGATAGAGCCCAATAAAGTCACTGGGCTACTAGATCAACTGTATAGTAGAACCTGTGCACTGTTTTATAGAAGAAAACGTTAACAAAAAATAGCAAAAAGATTATGGAATATCATTACATTCAAAACATGATTTTTAAAAAACTTTTATTAAATTTTATTGTTCTCCTGACACATAGCAAATTAAATTGTTTTGTAGTCTGAAATATTACAAAATTTATAGCAGGTGATATTTTTCTGGTGCGTAATATAAAGGAATGAGCAATAAATGTTAATATAAAGTCCAGGTTGAAATCTTACAAGACAAGCTTTACAGATTTCCTGAGCGTAGAATGAGAGTGTGATGGCTTCCCGTCCCACATCCCTGCACCTCCCGCCACCATCCTGGGTGGAAGTCTTCAGTCTGTCATTCCCATTCTTTGGAGTAAACATTTTACAGCCTCATAATCATATTGTACCTGAGAGATATTAAGTATGTTTTTACTAGATTACAGTTCATTTCAATATTCCCTGCATTTTGCATTTGATTGCTTAATAGTTTATTACAGGTATTTTATGCTTCAGGATTCTGACACCATTGGTATTTGCCATGGCGTCCATTCCCAATAATGAACTCCTTGGGGGAAGGAGGGTCGATGCAATGTACATTTGGAGGGGAATTAAGAACGGAATAGAGGGATATGGCTTTTCTGTGCAATGTCTTCCAGACCAGAGATCTCACTTAGGATGTGCTTGGAGCATGGTTCCCCTTAAACAAACAAGGTAATTTAGGGGCAGGACCTTAGCTATTGTAGGTAGGTACAGTTCCATTAAAGACTACAGTGAGCAGCAATTTCCATCAGCTAAAGCGATGGTTCTTGATGTAGAAGAAAGGATGAAAACTTTACTCCTCTTGATGGAAATGATCCACTTCTGAATGCATGTGATTGCCCTCGGGAAGTGTGGGGTTGATGTCTTAGGAACACATACGATCATGATTAATATCCTATGCATGTCCTACAGAGCTGTAGTGAAAATCTTTTTGTTGTTGGCCTAAAATAAACAGCATTGCATGATGGGAATAAAAGACAAATTCTCAAAGCTGGATCAGACAGAGTGCTAAAACTACATTTAAACACTTTAAGCAAGTTACTCATTTCTTTGTGTTTTTGAGAGATGCTGAATGGTTTTATCTTCTCATGATTTCCTTGGTGCAATGTCTGTGAATGACACAGTTACAGATATGTGCTACTGTGACAAACTGAGGTTCATAGTTATAGGAATTTCTGGAGTGATGCTGTATTTGTAAATGATGCTATGGGTACATTTGCCATGTAATGCTCATTGCCTATGTGAGGGAGCAGCATGGCAGGAGAATTGGCAACACAGGCTGTATCTTTGAGCAATACTATAGACCAGGACAGTATCAGCAAAAAAAGACACTGTTAACTAAATAGAAAGGAGTCAGGATTAAGTGCTTTGTGCCTCTGAAGCTGCTATTCCAGGGTTAGCATTATAAATATACTTACAGTATATTCTTCCAGGGAGCTTTCTGGTAATATCTGAATAGGCAAAATAAAAAAATTGACCTCTCTCTGCTAAAGATGATGCCCCAAGTACATCTGAACTCTCAGCAAGTGCTACAGATGGAACCAGAGTGCATCCAACTTTTTTGTTTTGCCTTTCAATCCTGAATCTTAATTAGTTCCCTACTGCTTTAGTACATGCACAACATTTTAATAGTCATAAGGACTTACTCCAATCCACGTTGCCATTCCCACAATTCACTCTTTCATACCAGTAGCAATTCTCCCCCCCCATTTAGGAACAGCATAAAGAAAACTAAATAGCCAAGTGTGTAGCTGTAGATTGATGAGGTTGTCACACCATTCTCTTCACCGTTTTCTTCTGACCTGCACTGTGTTCTAATAGATGGATGATTGCTGGGGGAGGGAGAGAGTTAGCAAATCCCACAGCCAGATGTTCAGGGATGGACAGAGCGACCTTCTCAAGGAACCCAGAGGAGTATAACTGTGTCCTTCTGAGGGAGAAGGACACTCAGGTGCCTCCAGCTGCCTGTGTTTATCTCTCTCTTCAAAAGGAACACAAATGGGCTCAGCATGGCTGCAAGGATGGATGTTTCTCAGTGCATCGGGGGAAATGACCAGTCATCCGTCTCTTCACTGTGGAGTCTGCCTGCAGCCATCAATCTTGTAGCCCAGCACGGCAGCTCCTTTGGCTTAGTTTGGCTTAATGTTAGATGAACAAAGGGAAATGAAAGCTGAGCAGGGGGAAAGGAAAGAAGAGCAACTATTCTCTATTTCACTTTGTTTTGCCCTTGCATGGCTATCTCTCCCTATTCCCCATTATCATCTATTTTCACTGTGTTTTCTAAGGTGCGGAAAGGGCCCAGAGCGTATATTTTTCAGGATCTAGGAGTTTTCAGAGTTTCTCTGTTAGCAGACAGAAGAAAGGAGAGAGATATTGAAAAGGCATAATTCAAGGCCCAGAGCTTCCATTTTTCAGACTTTTCTGTGGCAGTTTTCAGAACAAGCCTGCCATAGTTTAGCTGCAGTAGGCAAGGAGAAGGAATATAATAGCTTTCCTCCATCTTGCTGTTTTTCTCCCTTGTTCTTCCTGATTCCTTCCTCAATGCCACTTTAGTGTTTTCAGGTATGTACTTCATCTCTCCATTCCTGTTCTGTTCAAAAAGCAATCAACAGAGCCACATGACGGGGCTTTCTGGAGAAAGGTATGTACTGATGTCCAAAGCTGTGATGGCAGCTCCCATCAGCAATCACAAGCTCGCTTGAGTCAAGCCTACTTGATGCAACAGTGCTGGGACTGCATAGACTTTGCATAAGCTGCCCGAGCTCATCCAGCACCCGGGGTTTCTACTGTGAAACTGGAGGTCATGCCAATATCTTCGTTGCAGTTGGTATGCAGCCCATTAGAATAAAAAACATTCAGATATGTCTGCTTGTACACTTAGCACTGAATTAACTGATTTCAGCACTGAACTCAGATGGGCCAGTTTTGCCTGAAATACTCAGATTTGATCTACTTTGAGGTGTATGAATTCACTACCTGCTGGACTCCAAGAGCTAGGTTGTCGGTTTTTTACACGGTGAGCTGTAACGTGGTTGCTTATTCTGTTTTTCCCGAAAATTCTTCCCTCTGGATGTCACAGCAGAACATGTTTGGCTTATTTTGTAGAAGGCTTATCTAGAGATAGCATTGTTCCCCTTAGCACTGCCTCACTGTGGTGTTTGATTGACGTATTTAAAAAATTTATGATTGCATTTTCTTTTTAATTTTCCTGGTTGACCTCAATGATCTAAGCATCAGGTCTGAAAGAGCCAGGCTCCCCTGCAGAACTGTGGTAGGACATTTCTCTCTCCCACTTTTTACTGTAGGCAAAGAACTGAGATCTCCTAGGCATACACAAAGCTTATTAGGAGATTCAAGGCCCAACTAAGCACTGAGACGGAGCAAGGGAACTCTGTAAAAGCAGATATTGGACACAGAGATGTGTCTGAGGAATCTTTACCTGCTTTCAACCCAAATGTGCCATCTGGAGTGAATAGACTTATGCCAAGATGGGGAAAATTTATACCATCATTGGTTTAAAGGGCTGCTTTGCAGTTTCTGCTGAGGTTTGGTTAATTTTTTTTTACCCTAAACCTAAAGCATAAACCCTCAAGGAAAACATTTGTTTAGTGAAAACCAGTTTCTCCTCCCCCACGCCTTGCTTGCACAGGCTTTACAAGTGGGTGCCAGACCTTTCTGAGTGGGGATATTCAGGGATTTCTTTCGTATTTTCTTTACAAAATAGATAGCATCCTTTTCCAACCTGTGCATTTAATTGTGCCCCTTTTGAATGAATGGTCATATTTTCTGCCGCTACCCATTTTGCCTCCCTGCAAATTTTGAAAAAGACAAATCTTGTTCATGCTGTCATGAGACAGCCTACCCCAGATGGCACATCTGTGTCTCGGGATGCCCTCTGGCTGGCCTGTTGGCAGGCATTCCTGTGGCTTTGAAGGTCACCTTGTTTACACCTTGCCTTTTTCCCCCTCCCTATTCAGAGTCTTGCTGAGCCTGCAGGCTGGGCTTCACCATCTGCATTTTCTCTGATGCCATTAATCTTCCTGTTTACCATTCTGTTATTAATTCTAGAGTTCACCTTTTTGTCTAAACGCTTTATAGGCCTCTTGGAATTTCTTGCCTTTTTGTGGCAAGAGATCTGAGCATCTCAGTAGATGATTTGCTTTGTTCTTTCCCATTTCTGAAAGGATACCTACTAGCATCTCATGCCATTTTTCTATTACAAGCCTTTCTTCTACTAACATTTTTCAATTATATAGCTTCATCTGTCAGATGCATCTTACCGTATGAGTAAATATTATCCTCATTCCTTGGAATTTGTGAATTGGCCACTGAAATCTGGTATCTGTGGAAATAGTCTTGCTTTTTCAGTGTTCTTCTTGGCTGGAAAAAAGTGTGTTTAAACCTGGCTTTGTGAGAACCTGTAAGAACACCTTGCATTTTTGGTGCATTTTATTTGAATGCCTGAATGCCTATGAATATTAAACAAGCCCTACCAAACCCCAGAGGATAGATGACGACTATCTCCATTTGACAGATGATGGAAAAGCAGAGGGTACCTTTGTTAGAGTTTGGCCCAAGATCACATGGCGAGACAGCAGCAATGCCAAGGGCTACATCTAGGATAATTGTTCCCTATCCCATCCTAAAATCATTGCCACTTTGCTGTGGCCTTTCTGTTCTTCAGTGGTTTATGCAGGTTTGGTATTTACTGAGCCAGGGATGCTGAACCAGCTCTGCTTGGTCTGGCTGACTTCTTCAGACACCGTGCCATGGGAATGTGGCTATCCTGCTTCCCAGGCCTGCCTAGGTTGCAGAGCACTGTCTTCCTGCAAGTGGGAGCTTTGCAAACAGAGATGCAGGATCAGGACCAGGATACCTGTAATCCGGCTGAGCGGCGCTAATAAGCCCTGCTGCATCCTTGCTGATGCCTTCAGAGCTGACTGGGTGTCTCTGCCTGCTCCCCAGTGCTTTGGGTTTTAGAAGGGCCTCATTAACGGAGTTGCCGCATCATGTGGGCATGTGGAGCCAGCGAGAGCTGAGCACTGCACTCAAGCAAATAAACCCCCTCAGTCCGGAGCATGAGAAAGCGCAGAGCAGGCTCCCAAGAATCATTGCAGGACTCAGATTGGCTTTGGCAGGTTTATCAGCTCTGGCTTAGTGCCGGCTCTGCTAGGCCCGGACTGAATTAATTGGGATGCTTGTGCACTGCAGTTGAGAGATAACTGCATTACAGAGATTTATCTGCTACCAAAGGTAACCCCTCCACTGTCCTCGATAAGGAAGAGGAGAAGCTATGCAGAATCTCACAGAATTTGCAGCAAGGTTACAGCATGGCTGGTTTTACGTATGGTTTATGTATGAGTTTGCATTCAGTATGAGTGGTTTTATTCAGTGCTGTCACGTATGGAAATAGTACAGTTGATTGCAGTGGAGGTCCACTCCCTGTTACCATTTGCAGGGTGTGCAGTGTGGGAGTGACTGGCCCAGCTGTGTGGTGTGGGGGTGACTGGTGTTTGCTGATAGCTGTCCTGTTACTGGACAATAATCAGATTCTGGTTCTTCTGATGGGTCAAAAGGCCTATCCATCTGTGTGAGTGTATCTATAGGACCACTTGCAGATAGGTAGGCCCCAAGTTATTTTCTTACTCCAAACAGGCCAGAAGTCCTGTTAGAGTGATGCAAAGCCCAAAGGAATAGACTTTGTACTCAGGAATTTTCTCTAAATTATAGCCTCTGTCCCTCCATATTGCCTACAGTGTTTCCTGATGCTGCAAAAGTCCTGGTACAGCGTGAGCCCATCTAGAACACAAATGCAAGAGTGACCAGAACACAAATGAGTGCTAGAATAATGTTATTGAATGGAGATATTCCTTTATGATTTGAGCCCTGAGGGTAGTTACCTGATCCAGCATTTAGCCTGATATTATAATTCAGCAGTCTTTGAGAAGCAGGTACAGTATATTATATGTGACAATGATTTATATCTGTGCTGAGAAATAAATCTGTAAAGAACTTCCAAGAGACAACCGACAGAAGGGCTGGTTTTTTTTATTGAGAGATTTTATAGAGGCATTCTAGTCTGCCAAAGAAATACAGCTGCTTGTAAAGTCCACATTTTGATGATGGGTTAAACTAAACAATGCTTAACCTTATGTTTGAGGGCCTCTGCTGTTTTCTGCAGCCTTATTTCTCCCTTCTGTTGTGTTGTAACCTCCTGGAATGTATTTTAACTAGGGGCTGATAGAAGCTTTCCATTGGACCCCGGTCTTAAAATTCAAAGTTGTCCTCTGATTTTTCTGCAGTTTATGCCCCAGCTGAAGAGTGAAAGTGTACAGTCCCCTCATATCGTAGCTTCCTCTGTCTTCTTCCATCTCTTCACTTTCTCCCCCTGCCCCCTGCTCCCCCCCAACCTTACCACAAGACTAGGAGCTTTGCAGGAAGAGGTGCTAGGGAGACATTGGGATTTTCCAGTCTCCCAGTGCTCCCTAGAGCAAACCTCAGTAGTGCCTAAAATTTGCAACAAGTGTTTACTAAGATTCATTTCAGAGCTTTATAGGATCCCATGGCTGCAGCCTGAAGAGGAGTTTTCACTTAATGGCAGATAGTCCTCCGAACTATTCTGTCTATGCAAAATGATTTGTTTCTGAGGAAGCAAATACTCGCTTGTTTTCAAGCAGTCTTGCTTCTAAAACCAGTTTATCATTCTCTTTGACTGGATTCTTGTTCTCACCATGGCCCTGTTTACCTTGAGTGTGCAATAATATACAGGAGGTTTGAGGGTGGAATTGGTGGGGGAGACAAAGAGTTACTCAAGTAGCCTTATAATCTCCAGTACAGCTATGGCTTTATTGTGTCTGGCTTGGATTAAAAATAAAGTGAACTTGATGTTTACTAGTCTCTAGGGGCATTTGTTTGGCTTTAGAGACTCATTGTGAGAGCCTGTGTTATCAGTGGTCTAGTCTCAGGGGAGGCCCAGCGGTGGTCTGGCAGGAGGTCCTGTGGTGTTGGAGAGGTTTGTAAGTGTAGAACTGGCACTGACAAGTTTGCTACCGATGGGTGCCGAATTGCAGTAGTGTTGGAAATAGCAGGGACCGTGGAAGGTCAGGATTAAAGCATAACAGCAATAACGTGAGCATCTTCCCCTGGGACAGCAGGAGATGGTGCAGTGAAAGAAGGGTTTTGAAGCTCCAGATCTGCAGGAGGAGTGAAGATCCATGCTGTGCTGTGCTGGCAGAGACATGCTTATGAAAAAAGCTTGCAGAGCCTTGCCTTTAGTATACCTGGTTCTGGTCACTGCTGTGAACACATCCATTCCAAGGATGGTAACAAATCACTGTACTGGCCATGAACATAACAAGCAAGCAAGCAAACAAGCTAAGGAGAGGCTGGTTGTGCGTGCACAGAGAAGCTACAAAATCCAGCTATTCACATAAGGCATTGTCTCCTCTTTCTTTCTTAAGGGATTCCATCCCCCCTGCCCCCACCCTTTGCACTCTAACGCTATATTTGTGCCTTGGAGATGTGGAGACGAGTGTATGATGGATGGATGGATGCTGCTTGTCTGGGTTTTTCACCACCATTTCCCCTGGGGCACTCTGTCTGCTGGCAGAGAGCACCATCCCAAAAGATGGTATCTTTTGCAAACTCGACAGCTAACAGACAGCTTCTCTCTCTGCATATTTCCCCAAAGAAGAGCAGGCTTAATCTGGTTTTTATATGGCATATTTCATTATAATCTTTTTGACTTCCCATGTTCCCAATACGCCATCATAAATAAAACGCTGGGGGTGGGAACAGCAGAGATGCTGAGGCTTCACACTCTTGTGACACTGATAGATTCTCATTTTAAACTGTCATGGGATTTAATTGCTTGCTGAGCCACTGCACTGCACTTTCAGACACATCCTGCCACATCCTCTTAATGAGCTTAGTGGCTGCATTTGCTCAGCAGTAGTTCTGTTTGCTGTGAATTAGGTGGCTTTTTCAGACCACCTATATGATTTTAAAGAGGTAGTGGTTGTTAAGGTAATATCCTTGGATTTATCCATCTTAAACAGCACTTCGTGGACTCTTAATATATAGTTTCCTCTGGCACTTTTTAAGTTCCAAAAAACCAGCACCAAGAAACAAAAACGCAAGAATCTATGTGCAAAGTCAGTGTTTGTCTAAGAGGGTTTTTGGAAGCCGGATTGCTTTGGTTTGCATAGTAGCTGTCTCTGGCGTGATAGATCATGCTGGAACTCACCCAATAAGTATCTCTGTTCCCAATTAGAACTGGAAATGGAGCTGCTTACGAGTGCACAGAGATGATGGCTTGGGTGGCAGCTGCTACTGTGGAGATGGAAATGATCCATTGTAAAACAAATACATTGCACTGTATAGAAAAAGGGATGGTTGTTTTTAATTTATGTTTCAAAGAGACACAGAAAAGTTGCTTAGCTCCCAATGCGTTGTAAACCAAGTGTAGCATATTTAAGGACAGGAATTTGCAGCTATTTTGGTGAATCACATCTTGAAAAAGCCCACCATTTTGTAGGATTTGTGAAAATGTGCTTCTTTTGGAGGCAGCAGTTCAATAGAAAACAGATAGAGGAATGATGCTGGCATGGGTGCTTGTTCAGATTCTACCACCGCAGTCTGAGGACCTTGATAAATAGAGAGGTTGCTGCACTGAGCTGGTGAGCAGAAATAACCATGTTAATTTAATCACTATGAAAGGGACTCTGCCAAGTTAAGAAACATAAATTTTAATTATATGCACACACACATATTTGAATTATAATACATGCACAATATTTAGCTGTGACACCAATAATACTGTGGTTTATTAAAACAGGAAGAATTCTTAAATAACTTTTTATTTTTCATTGATGATTTTTGTTGATTTGACACTTCCATTTTCTATGGTTCTGACTATTTCCTGAACCTCCTACACTAACCAGGTGCTATTGCGTTTGCAATACTAATCAAAAGGAAATTTATCTACAAACCTTCTTAAAATTTTTACATAAAAGAGTAAGCTTTTAGTTATAGTGCTTTTACTAGTAGTTATTACTTGTAATAAAGTTTATGTTCTCTGAAACTGCAATGTCTGAAGAAGAGCTTGTGATGCAAACTAGGAGCTACAATAGAAAGAATTTAGAACAATTAGTGGGTAGCAAATGTTATTACCTATATTTAAAAAGGTTTTGGATGTGATTCAAGGATTTAAAGACCCATAAATTCTACATGAACATTTGAGAAATTGATTGAAACAGTAATTAGGTATAAGCAGTAAAGCACCTGGGAAATGATGATATAGGAGGTTCTAACGGACTTTTTTTTTTTTAACCAAGGAAAAGCACATCTCACTAGTTTCTTAAAATTCTTTACATGATACGTAAAGGACTAATAGATAAGGGGGCTGACAATTTACTTAGACCTTCTGAAGACCTTTGGTATGTAATAGGCCTCCAAAGAGAAACAAAGCATTGTCTTGGATCAAAACTTTTAGAACAAAAGAGGAAACAAAGAGCAAAATGAAACAAAGTACTTTCATTATAGAAAAAGGCTAACAGCTGGTGCATTGAGGTTTGGTGCTTGGTCCAGTGTTGTGTAATATGGAGAGAGGGAGTACCTTGTAAACCACAAAGATTTGCACATAGTACAAAGTTATTTAGAGCCATCGTGGCCAGGGAGGTCTGTGTGGGCCTCCTTCGGGAGATCTGAATGTGCTTGGTGCATGGGTGGCAGGATTGACATTTTAATGTGTCACCTGTGTGTTGAAAGTATTACTTATGGGAAGTTCCTGTCCCTGTTACGAGGTTCCTAATTCTGCTTAGTATGCAGCTTGGACACTGCAGGACACTGCCTGAGGGGTAATATAAAGAATATTGTAATGCATTTGTTTAAATGGGGGATGTGGCTTCATCTGAAAATATCAGGTGCAGTATTGGTCCATCTTGGGAAGATTATTGAAGAGTAAGAGGAAGTTCAGAGAGGTCTGACAGGACAACACCACATGGAAAACTTTCCACAGTGGAGTAATAGAAAAGATTTTGACTGATTATCCTCAAAAGGAGAGGAATAAAAAGAAATGGCAAAAAAGTTTGGTCAGAAACTTCTGTTTTCCCCATCTCATAGCAAGAACAAGGGGGCAAGCAATAAAGTGAAGCAATCCTTCTTTCAAACCATAGTTTAACTTTCAAACTCACTCAGGTGGGAAAACATCAAGGGCAAAAGTGTATCAAAATTTAGAAAGGGCTGGACTATTCTGTGGACTTCCAGAAGAGTCACATTTAGGATAATTGGAAGTGATACTGCATTTATCCCTCAGGACTGACCTGTTAGAGATCAGGATGAAATGTAGTATTAGGGTGGATTATTTTCTTTGCATTTCTCTCCTGACAGACACTCATACCTTCTTCTGCAGCATCTGATGTGACTGCACAGTATAGCACAACAAATATCAAAGCAAACAGAGGCAAGTGTGGGGTCATGGCTTAATTTCTCAAGCCTAAAAGACTCTCTCTGGCCTTTTTTGGAGCTTCTGACGTTGGCTGGTGCCTTCATAAGCAGGACAGTGGGTGGAACGGACCCCACCTTGCTTCCGTACAGCAGTTCCTGTGATCTGGGGGAAGCCTTGATCTTTCACATGAAAACTACATTTCAGGCATTGAGTTGGCTTCTCAGTTTTCTTTAGGGTACAGGCACAACAGAAAAAATATACTTTTCTAGCTTTTGCGGGAAAATCCTGGAGAGTTAAACAGGAAAGAGAAAATTAGGGATTTAGTGAAATGAATTTAATGCTCCCTAGTAGTGTTTAACTATTTCTCTAGGTTAACTGAACCATCGTTTAGATTTTTTGAGACTTTTATCTCTGAGGATTCAAAAAGTGGTTTGGAAACATAATTTCCTGTCTTCATTACTGTATCCTTTACAGACTAGCCATCTTCCAGGAAGGGCTGAATTTATTCCAAAGATTGAATTCATTACTAAGAGGTTGTCTTTGGACCTTTGTAGGTTTTTATACTGTAAACTTTACATTCCAGATAAGATAGCATCTGCCATTTCCCACTTTCTAGAGCTACTTAGGAAGGAAAATGGACTCCTAAAAGCTACCAGTGGAGAAGAAAATGCAGAAGTTGAATAGCAGTAAGCTTAGTGGGCAGGTGGGAGGCAGCTGCCCTGAGTTTCTTTTTGCCGGATTTCCTGCTCACTAACTGAACTTCTTGGTGACTCAATCTTCCCATCAGTAAACTGGGAATAAAAGTATTACCTCACACCGCCTTGTCAGTGGGATGTTAAATTAAATAATTAAAAAATGCTCTGAGAGTTTTAGATGAAAAGTCTCCTGGAGTGTTTCTGGTGGGAAGTAGCAGCACCACAAAAAACAAACATGCCTATTAAACACAGCTGCTGGTTTTTGACCTTAAAGCCTACCTTTCCCTCTGACTTAATGTTCAGTATCTCTGGAACAAACAGGAAGTAGTTTTACTTTCATATACGTTTTACTTATCCCTCACCCCTTCCTTGCTCATTCCCTTTTCCTAATGCATTCGTTTGCTGAGTGTATCGGTATCCAGAGACAGGCATAGCTTGTCACAGTGAAGACATGTTTGTTTCCGATGCCCTTGAGCTTGCCTGAAGCTGCTTCTCCTGCTGAATGTATGATGACCCCTTGGGTTTTGCAGTCCCACAAGGTTCTAAATACAAAGCAAATGCCCTTTTGCACCTAAGCACAGGACTTTGAAACCAAGCCAAGCCCACAGCCAGAGATGATTATGAAGGTTCCTTAGTGACTTTAAATTCAAGTGTTGGGATTTGCACATAAATCAAGTCTAAAATCCCTTCTTTCTATTGAAATGTCTGGATTTAGCATCCAGAGGGAGGTACTAGGAGTTCATACAGGGAAATTCAATCTGTATGATTCTCTGTTGACTGCTCTGTCTTTTTTATAGCTCAAGTAAGGAAGAAGTTGGGGAAGGTGGCATAAGGGTGTGTGTGCAGAGCTTAATGCCAAAACCAGAGGCCTGATTGAATAGACCTCCTTCTGATGAGAAGGGGGATCAATTCACTGTTGACCCCATCCCATTGTGTGGGTTGTCCTGGGAGTTTCCTTTGAAAATCCCAGTGGTTTGGGTTTTCTGCGTGGTTTGTACTCAGCCTTTCCCTCCATGAATAGAATAGCTTTTGCTGGAATTTTTGCTGGATTTTCTGTGGTTATTGGCTGAGCAATGCTCTGTCACTTCAGAAGGCTTGAGCAAGCGTGTTATGGAAGCACTGATCAGGGACCCTGAATCATTTGCTGGCTTAGAGTTTTTCATATATAGAACAAACATATTCCTGGGACGCAATTGCCCCCAAGAAACAGATTATACTTTACTGTCCCAGGTGGAAGTGTTCATTCATTATTTGGATTGCAGGAGTGATTTGGGGCTTTATAAACACATGAATTTCTGCCCTGCAGAGTTTACAACTCACAGTGATAGAAAGGCAGGGAGCTTCAGGCAGACTGGGGAACACAAAACACAGTCCTAAAAGATGAAAAGTGGACAGAGCTGTGAAATAAGGACACCAGATGCTGATTTGTGAGTGTCGGTCCTGTATATTATTGCTTTATAAATCTGTTGGCCTAGAGGAAGGAATTCATTTTAGAAGGGAGAGAGTACTTGAGAAATCCACACCTTGGCATTGTCAGGTGAAGAGACGTTCAGGATGTCTCCCTGCCATAGGGTTGCTCTGAATGAACTACTGCACAAGTGGGGTAGATGCCAGGATCTGCAAGGAAAATGGAATTCTTCCCTAGGTGTATTTTAACGTCTTGCTAAAATTAACATGCTGTATTTGCCTGTCTGCTGCACAGCCTCATAATCTAGTGGCAGCATTCAGAAGGAGAATAAGGCTCTGCCCCTTCACTTGTATGGCAAGTTGCATCAAGCTTCCTCATAAAACCTGCACTGTCTCTTGGAATCCCATGCCCCAGTCCTGCCCCTGCACCAGCCTTTGGCTCCTCCTGCGGTGGCTGGGGCTCGTCCTCTTTTATTGGCTGGATTCTGCACTCACAGCTATGCTGACTGCTGTTTCTTCATTGGTGTAGGCCCATTTGAAACCAACTGAAGATTCTATGTAGTCAATATTAAACAAAAAGTCAAGAGATATCCCTTTGTTTTTTCACTTTAAGTTCTCAGCACTGGCCCCACACACTGGCCTTCTGCTTCCCCACATGTGGGACACACCATGGTGCAGGAGAATGCTACTTGTAGCTGTGCTGTGTAAACTGTGCCAGATGCTGAATTGCATTAAACTGCTTTTCTACTTTAGGAGATCAGATCTTCATATTTGTTATTTCAGTATCTTAGAAAGCCCTGGTTTTGTTCTTTATGTGAAGCATAGGGAGTTTACATAAAGGAGAAGGATTTTTTTCCCCATTTATTTCCTCCTGATACAATATGTCCAGCCTTTTTTTCCTGTAAGCAAACACAGTGATTGACAAAATACCAGGTTTTCAGTAAGATAGAAATGAGTCCTATATGGGGATCCTTAGCGGTTAAAAGAACTTGAAGAACTCTTCTTCAAGATAGAAGCAAGCTTGAAAGTCTGTCAGTCTTCTCCTTGCCATCTCTGTCTTTCTGCTTGTTAGCTGTCTGGGGGAGATACATACAGTCAGTGTGTTTTGTTTTTCAGAAGTTGATCTGCCTCTGAAAAAAGATGGGTTCACATCAGAAAGTACAACTCTGGAAGCCTTGCTGCGTGGAGAGGGAATAGAGAAAAAAACGGACACTAAAGAGGAAGACACTATACAAGAAATCCAGGTAAAGGAGAGCCCCATGCCCTGACAGCAGGGCTAGATTTTACAATTTGTCTCTAAGCCCAGCAGATTTTGTCCTGTGGCAGAACAGTGTGTCTGTTGATAGCTGTGTCATTCTACTGTCAAAATGTTATCAAACCATTGTGCTACACTGTGATGCTCAAAATGAACTCGGGATCTTGCACACTTCTACTGTCACAAGAATCTCGGTCATTTGGCTGTGTTCTGCACGGCTCCTGTGTTGGAATTTGTTTTGCATCACTATGAGATGATTACATATAAAACTGACAAGCAGAGATGGGTCCCAACCATAAACCGAATTTTAGTGCCTCAGATTTAAAGTGAATTTGGGCATGGATTTGAAGTTGGATTCGCAGCTGCTGCCTGTAGACAAAAACATGTTATTGCCTTGTCTGTTTTTTCTTATACTAAGAAGCCTTGAGGAAGTACACAAGCAAAAGAAATCATTAAAAATATTCTAATGTTAATTATCTCAGTTATTATTAGTGATGCAGGTATGAGAAATAATGCCTCTTTACACACATTATGGCTTGAAAGTTATTTGCCAAGATTCCATTTCATCCTTTAACAATTAGAAGTAGAAACACATTTGTGGGTCTATCATAGAAGGAATTCAGCTAATATAAAGGATTCTTACATAAGGGCACATCACTTTATAAAGACATCTTAAATCGCTAGGGAAGTGGGCCTCTCCCGGGGGAGCAGCAGCAAATCTTTGGTGATGCTAAAACACCATTGTGCTACGAGTCTCTTATTAGTGATTTTTAGCAGGACGCATTGGCAATGTGTCAAACTTGGTAATTTTGGCTGAGATACAAGATGATGCTTCTATACCTGAAACTAGTGAAAATTTGAGTGGGCAACCCCATGCTAAATGAAACAGAAGAGCATGGGCATCAAATCTATATTACTTGGAGCTCAGCCCTACTGGTCTGTTTGCTAGAAATTTCACACATGTCAGGGCAGCAAAATTAGGTCTCCCATTCCCAGTTCCACAGGTAAAGGAGCACCATCAAAGAGGAAGCATCCCATGCTCATGGAGTGGGAAAAAGCTCGGCATGAGGCCTCCTCTGTGTGTCCTTCTTCAGTAGTGTACCTGGGTCTGTTAAGCTGAGAGCCCTAAAGCTCTGTTTATACCTGCTTCCAAGGTCACAAGAAGTCATGGTGCAGCATCCTTATGAGATTGACAAGTGCCTTTGGACGTTGCTGTGCGATCCCAGCTCCCCAGTTATCCCCAGCAGCAGTCCAAGGAAAGAGACTTCAGAGCTGGTGGAACTGACACAAGTCTGGGCATTGCAGAGCAGGGAGGGGGTACAAAAATATACAAAAAGTTTTCAGCTAAACTGCCCTAGCGGTGACCTGTCATCTGGATGCTACTTTCATCAGAACAGATGCAAAAGGCGTGTCTTGCTGTTGTTTCTTACACAAGCACAGCTCATCTGGATTCAGTCTATAGAACAACGATTGCCGAAGCCTTTACTAGTAGCCAGCTTTCAGTGTGTGCTTCGGCACCTGGCAGCTAGACTGTACCAGATCAAAATCACCATCAGTGCCTTTTATCCGTGTGACAAATAAGAGAATGCAAATATCTCTTTTGTTCCTTTGCATGCTCTTCTGTGCCATAACTTGAAAGGGCCCAGCCTCGGTGGTGGTGAGAGTGAGCAGGTGGGATAGACATAGCTGTAATTCCCACCTCAGTCCCAGCCTCTTACCACCCTCTCAAACTCACAGTATCTGTCAGGAGAAGAAGACTTGGTGCTTAGCTGCACTGAAGTACATTGGGCTGGGAAACTTTTAGAAAGACAGAATAGGAAAAGAAAAGTTACTTTGCTAAAAAGGGTGAGGGTTGTCCCTGATAAATAGATGCAGTCATTGGGACCTGCTGTACAGTTGTTATTTAACAGGGTTGAAGATTTTGCCCTACAGTAAATTGGTATTGAATGTGTGTCTCCATCATTTGGAGAAGGCTTAGAATAGCCTTTTGACCATGCATCAGAAAGGTTATGCCCTGTCTACCAAGAAATGAAGTCATTACCCTGGCAGCATCACCAAATTCACACTTGGTTACTTATTATCTATTTCCTAAATTGATGCTGCAATTTTAAACAAAGAAAGTGGTTTGTAATATTTCTCTTAACTGCTCTTGTGTAGTATTATTGTTGTAAACTACCTCCTTCCCCTCCCACATACGATATGGTTACAGCCTTCTCATTTTTTGGAGATACTTTTTAAGATATGAAGCAATGTGAAAATACAAACTCATATCAGTAAGTTTGCTTATTTTCTTACTTACCACTAGTCTCCTCATGTACAACATTTTCCAAGTGCTTCAGTTTCCTAAGATGATGTCAATTAATGTATGCAATTGCATTAATTTTGAAGGAACATTTTATGTTTGGAGAACTGGAACTTGCTTAACTTTTACACCCTCTAGTATTTAGTACTCTAATATTATGTGAAATTGTATTTCATGATGGTCTGACCTCATTAATAGCCTCCTGAGATTTTAAAATAAAAGGAGCAAAAACCAGATGAGGACTTGATCCTCTACCATGTTCTAAAAGTTGTTTGTACTTTTTAAAAGGCACACTGTCCAATATTAGTCTTAAAAATTTAGCTGATAAAATAAGAATAAACTTGTATTGTTGGTCTTCCAAATACAGGCTTTTTTAAAAGTGAAATTTCTGTTGTATTCTTTCCCACAAATTCAGAATTTGGTGCTTGAGGTATGTAGGAATGAGAGAAAGCAAGTGTGATTTGCTCCTGTTCTCTCTCTGCTGGCTCTCAAATCGTTGTTAACTAGAAATTATAGGGAAGGGACAAATACAGTAAGACTGAAAAACCTCTCCCCATCAATTTAAAGTCACTGATTTGAATCTGCATCATGGCTGCATGTTGTAATTTAAATGAATGGTGGCATGGCAAAGGTAAGTCAGTGGCTCCAGATTAGTCCCTTACGAAATGGCACCGCACCAAGAATGGCAGGAGTGTCTCGGGCCCATTTCTGTATTTTTAGCAGACATACCAAGGGTTGAGGGGATTTCAGTGGGACTTCTTTCCACATTAGTGTTGTGATGGTTTTGTCTTGCCTTTCTCTGTGAGATGCCCAACTTGTGTGTGTTTTCAGGGTGGCCAGACTGTGTTTGATTCTATAGAGGTTACATTTCAAAAGATGAAGATAAAAGGATTGAAATTCCCTGGCCTGAGCATCTCACAATTATGTGAGATGATGAATTATTGTTCCTATTAAATAATTAATTAAAGAAACTATTGCTATTGTTCCTATTAACTTCAATGAGACCTGTATTTCCTCAGCACTGTCATGCAGCAAGACCCCTGCTTCCAGATTACAGAGTTGTACCTGTGGTGTAAGCCCTGAAGGATCTTACTTTCTAGATCCGCTAAACATGCTGGAATATATGGGGGAATTTTCTCTATTTTCACTAAACAAAGAAAATTCTGAGCTGTCAAGGAGAAAAGCACTGATTTTTGTCTTCTTAAAGTGCATTCTCAACATTAGAGGAAAACAAAACAACTTAAGGTGCAAGAAACCAAAATAAAAATATCATGCAAACAATTTCCCAGACAGGGCCTGCAGTTATGCATACTAATACTTGTGTTGTCTTGGGATATCAGTGCTCAGTGATGCCACTGTTATTTCTTAGGAACCTTTTTTTCATAGTTGACTGATATCAGTGGTATTTTTTAATAAGAACTCCCTGGAGAACTGAGGGTGGAAGGGAAAGCAAATTTTGCTTCAGCAGAAAGAAGTAGGGGTTCTGGGATCTGATTTGGCATTATATCATTAATCAACTGTAATTTAATAACCTGCAGTCTCTGTGGTAAAGAGCAGCAGTTGGTTGTATGTGTCATCTTCTTTTCTTCTAACCATTCCTGTTTATTGTTCAACCACAGAGGGTTTTAGAAAATGATGAAAATGCAGATGAAGTGAATGAGGAAGAGGATTTGGAAGAAGATATTCCAAAAAGAAAGAACAGGCCTAGAGGACGGGTAGGTGGAGACTTTACTGGAATGGAAAGGAAGGCAGCAAACCTCTGCTTTCTGGTGTATATTTGTCATGTGTATTGTATATGCAAAGTGTATATCCATGGATATATGATAGTGAAAATACTGTAGGTAATTTTCTGTCATATGGTTGAAGATTTTTTCAGTTAATTTTTGTGAACTACCAACAAAAAAAATTATTTTTAGAGTAAAAAGTTGGGGTAAATTTATTATAGTGTTGTATTTACAATTGTAATGTAAACTGTAATAATTATGACATCCTGCTATTATGACGCTCTTACTTTACAACAACATTTACTAATTACAGAAAAGCAACAAATTCAGTCATGACAGCCAAAAAAATATTAATAAAAGTAACTTGAACTGTGTTAATACATTTTTCAGCTTTCTCCAAGGTAGCACTTTGTGGCTGACACTGGCCCTCTTGAGCCAATGGCAAATCTTCCATTTGCTTAAAATGGGCAATATTTTATCCTTAGGGGAGTCTGTGTCCCTTCTCTTACCTAAGATGTCTTTTCACAATTTCAGCAGGGCACCAGTTAAATAATGAGGCCAACATTTTAAAACTTGGAATCAACATTTTCAATTGTGGCCCCTTAAGCTAGGCATCTATTATAAATGTGAACACAATTCTCAGAAGTTTTGAGCATTTTCATCTTTCTTTGGCTCCAGCAGATGCTGCAGGGGCACAGGAGCTCTACAAGTACCTTTTGATGTGTTTGTAGGAGTCAAGCAAGAAGGGCCACATTTTAGGCCAAATGAGCAGGATATAATAGCTTTTGAATAAGAGAGAGACATGAAACCACATTGAATACTTGCAATGTACTTATGCATCAGACCCTCTCTTTTGGTTTCTTCTGTTGTTGTGTTGTTTCAGTTTTCTGCTCCTCTTTATTTTGGAGCTTAAGTCTTTTAATATAAGATCAAAGCACTTTAATAATTGGATAAGTATATATTTCACCTTCCTTATTCTCAAAATCACCTGAATCAGTTTCTTTCTTTCTTTCTTTCTTAGCCAAAGACCCCCACCTGGAAAAAAATTTTCCAGAAAAATGTAAGTTTCAGAAAATTTGTATGAACCAGTAACCAAAACCAGGAGTTAGAATTGATACATGCACACAAGCTTGACTGTAGTGATCAACTAATATCCCCGGCTAACAACTCTTTCCTAATTAGTTGCTCTCACATAAATTGCGCATGCTGGTTAGGGTGAGTGAAAGGGAGTGAATAGCTAAAAGCAATATACTGCTCAAGAGAAGGGAATTTGCTGTGTTCATATATCCCAGGCCTACACAAACAAAGTCCTGAAGTTATTGTTATGTGCAAAGGTTTACTCCCCTGTTCAGGAAGGTGTTTCAGAATAACTCTACGACTTTTTCTCTGCTCCTGTAGGGAAAGGAGTTGGAGGGTAATAGATGTCCCATTCATTTTGAAGCATAAATTTATGTCTTATTTTCTGCCCTAGAACTGGCCCCCTATTAAGTATAGGAGCAGCAGGATCTCTTGCCTTTTTCTTGCAACTAACTCCTACTCTGCTAGTGCCCTGGCTTCATTCAGTGCAAAAAAGAGAAGTCTGAAGAATGCCAAATACTTTGAGCAATTTTCCTTTTTATTTGATGGCATCAATAACCAAAGCAAAATGTGGTATAAATTAGGATTTCAAAATTAAGGCCAGATTCCTTAGCTGTTGAAAACTGGTAAGCCTGAATTGCAGCCTGAGTTGCGTCTGGTCACAAGTGTTTTGCCACTCTTCAAGGAGCTCTTTTCTAATGTGAGCCTGACCCACCGTAGGGAATCAGGACCCAGGATTTGAAACTAGGGGACGTGAAACCTGGGCAGCACTTTGTTTCTGGGAAGGAGTTGCTTAGATTATTTTTAGAGGGCAGAAGAGGGGAAGGGCATGCATAGGAAACTAGATCCTGAAGAGTGTGGCCTTTGGGGATTCAGAGAAGGAGTGAGAAGGGCTGACAGCATCGATGCAGGATTAATGCGACAGAATTACTGCTCTGGACTTTCCAAATTGCACATGCCCCTTGCTTTCCCTATAGCATGATTTTATTTTTAATCCTGGACTCTCCATCTGTCCCTCTGGCTACTCTCTCTGGCTGCTTCAGGGCTGTTTCAAGGCTGCTGTGCCATGACTTCCAGGCCTCACACGTCAAGTCTTGTAGTCTTTGCTGCATTCCGTCAGGAGAATGAAGGCAACTGTGGGTGACTGAATTCAACAGACTGGAGTGCCGACGGCCGGCACGTGGCACTCAACTTAGTGCCTCTGGGGCAGCTGCTCGGTTTACTACCCCCTCAAGGCTAACCCTGAAATTGTGGGAGCATTAGGAAGGACACTGAAGGCCAAAGAGATGGATTTACGGAAGGAGCTTTTTAGTATCTTTGCTGGACAGGGACAATGTGGTAGGAGCCGGGAAGGATAGTTTGCTAGGAGATACGAGAGGAATGCAGCTGCACCTGTACAGATTGTCTGCTTGTCAGTTGAATATCCCATGGGACAATTTCAAAGGCGCTAAAGACATTTAGGAACCCAAGTCCCATTGAAAGTCATTGACTTGAAAAATCTCCCTCTGTGTGTTCAGTGCATGAAAAAGTACATCTGACGTGCGGTCCTGACATGAATGCTGTACCCTTGTGTTTCTGTAGAGAACAGTTTGAAGGGAAACAGCTGGCTGTAAGACTAGCGAAACTCTGAGCAACAGACCTTAAATTACCATCCTATTCTGAAAGGTGCCTATGTAAAAATAGTACCTGCTTACTCAACAGATCTGTTTTCAGTGTGTAAACAGAGTCAGACCTACTGACTGGTGACAAAAATAAGACTTTACAGCTTTTTCACAGCCCTGAAAAGCCAATGAAGCTGGTAGGATAGGGAAATTGGATCCTAATCCAGGTATCAGCAGAAATATTTATTAAGGGCCAATCACTTGTCTCTGTGAAGACTCTCTGATGAGCTGAGGGTTGCATAGGAGCTGCCATGGACCGAAATTCAGCTTGCAGCACATTTTGCAGTAGTGAGGGAAGAAAGGAACTAGCCTGGGATTGATTTCATAGCCCAGAGGGTGTTTACAGAGCTGGCAGTCAGAGAGAAAATATTGCAGACTAGTAAGATGATTTTATGTGATATGGTCAGTAAAGTAGCTTCCCCCAAACAATTGTTGCTGGGGCCTTTTCCAGGGTGAAACTGCTTTTCAGTTCACCCTTACAAATCTCACTCAGCACGTGTATGCTGATCTGCACACAGGTCTTTGCAGAAGGCAGAGCTATACTTGTTGCACCTAATAGTGTTTACCCCATCCAGACAGCTGCAAATCCATGTCTTTCCTTCAGGACTGTGTTAAGAGTTAGACCTGAGCAATCCCAGGGAAATAATGTGTGAAGTTTTTATAAATCCCTGTTTTGACAGACTGTGGCAGGCCAGTGTAAAACTGTTCCTTATTCTTTCTCTTTAGATGTCTGATGGAATGCAGCTCACATAGTGCTAGTTCAGCGCCAAATCCATAGAAGAGGGACAGAGCTCATACGATCCCTTTGTGTCTGGGGCACTAATATTCTCAGAATTTCTACATCTTCTCCAGCTTTACTTGATGAAGCTCTGTCCCTTTCTTATTTTCACATGCAAAAGCTCGAAGGATTTGAGTCAGGCAGCCTTGTCTAGGGTGAGAAACATCAACAGTTTAATAAGAGGAGCAGCAGAAACAATTTTGTTGCTTTTACCAAGGAACAGAGTAGCTGGCAGAATTAATAAAGGGCTATCTAGCCATCCACCTGCAGATCACTTCCTCAAATAAAGATCAAGTCTAAAATTATTGTCATCTACAGACTGTACATTAGTGAACATGAAAGAATTGAAGGCCTTGGCTCAGTTCCCAGTTCCACATCCCAGCCTCCACCATTGGACAGATATCAACTCTCCCCTTGTTGGCATCTCCACTGAGAAGGGTCAGGACCAAATAACTTTGATGCTAAATTCCACTCTTACCCCTGGAGCTCAGGACAGAGCAGCCTGTGCTGTGGAGAAACAGAGCTTTTCAGTTTCCAGGGCTGCCCACTTGGTATGTTGTAGGAACACAGAACTGCAGAGAGACCTTTCTGGGTAATTCCAGTTCTCTGTTATTGCAGGTAGCCATGTTACCTAATCTTTTCCCCTAACTGACCAAAGCTCCATTTTATAATTAGGTATCTTTGTCCCAGAAGGCCATTTCAAAACATTGCTTTTCAGCTAGAAAACAAAACAAAACAAACAACTCCCCTTTGAAAATATTAAAGGAAATGATTTTACCTCTGTTTTATTTGGGGCCTGTTTTCTGGCTGATTTAATCGTTATATTTATCCTCTAACACCTGTTCATCTATTCATTCATTCATATTCAGTTAAGCAAGGTATTTGAACATCTTCAGAAATGAATGTGTGATGATACTCGACTGAATATGTGCTGGCAGTGACCTACTGCTACAGATGAACACTTTGGGTTATCTGTGGAGGGGTTCTCCACCGCATTACAAGGTCCCTTAACATAGTGCATATCTTAGGAGATGAAGGGTCAAGCCCACCCTTGACAAACCTGTATGGAAGCTGAGGATTTGTTTAGTTTATATTGCACATTTTTCATAGGAGGATGAGGGGCAAAAGGAGACCTGAGGGGCGATGGAATAATGTTAACATTCCTCTTCTCCTTGCAGGCTCGGGGATCTGGAGGTGGCAGGAGACGGAATGATGCTGCCTCCCAGGATGATCATGACAAACCCTATGTTTGTGACAGTAAGTAACACCCAGACAGCTGATTCTGCTTCCAGCCTGGTCCTACCAGCTCGGTGCACTCAGGGCTTCATCTTTTCCTTTCTGGCAAAATATTCTGCTGCTCTCTGACTTGCATGTTTGCCACCTGCTGCTGCTGCTCTTGGTGTTTTTGCATGAAGGAAATAAAATTAAGTCCTCGGCAAGACTCCACTTCCCTTTGCCCTATAAGAAATCATCTCTTACATTTTCTTTCTCTTTCTCCTTCTCTTTTTCTGGCTTCTCTGCCTTTTGCCTTCTTTTCCCCCATGTAAGATTCACCCTCTATTTCTTTCTCTGTTTCAGATAGTTACAAACAAAAGCATAACTCAAAAATCTCCGACAAAGGTACTTCACCCTTGTTGTATCTCCTCATATATTTGGTGATTCTCTTTCCTTCAGTCCTTTTAAAATCTCACTGGGCTAAATTTTGAAGGTCTTATTCTCATCCCTCACTCAGAAAGTACTCTTGTGGCATCATCAGGAGTTGAGCACTCCTAAGAAACAAACACAACTGGAATGCTTTGTTTTGATACATATTCCCTTTGAATATGGCCATGCTGTTTGACATCTTGTAGTGGGACTGCAGGTGAAGTAAGTCATTGCCCCAACTGAAAAATTATAACAGAGCCCAATGCCCAAACTGAAGAAGGATACCAGAGTCCTAGTATGAGGAAGGAGTCCAATATTTGATACACAATGTATTTTTTTTACGGTCTAGTCCTTGGAGCTTTCCTTCTTCTTTTGATATTCTTTTTTGCTTCACTGTGTCATTTCTGTGAAGCGCACTTATCTTACCCACATTCTTTTGAGGTCTCCCATCTTAAGGCTTACTGTAGAGTATACATGCAATAATAATTTGTGCTACTGGGTGCCTTCTATCCTGTAAGGCAATAACCTAACAAAAGTTAATAGAAGTAGAATAGCAGGAGGCCTTCACTTCTGTGATCCAAAAATGTTTGGTGGTTTTGAGGACAATTAGAATCCCCCTTTCTCCACTATTTATCTATCTTGCAACATTACTGACCTTAAAAGACCAACCATTATTATGTCAGTCTATGGGGGTATTTCCTGCTTCATTTTAAAAACATGAAGAAATAAGGATCATGCACGGTAAATAAGAACTATATTCTATGTGACCAAATCATATTCTGTTATGGGGAGACCCGGTGATCCTGCACAGTGCAGTGATGGACATGTTGGGTATTTTGCTTCAGCGAGGTGGATATTCTAAGGGCAATGAGTAGAAATGGAAAGACTTGCACATGAATGGGAGTGTCTGAACACGTGATCAAGGAGGAAGAGCTCTTTAGGATATGAAGAGTCAGGAGATTTCTACTGTGGTTAAATAGCTGTCCTTGTGTGTTGGAAGAACTAAAATGTGTCTTCTAAGACTTCTCTTGGAGCCCAGGATGTATCTTGCTGAAATCCACAGCTTTCCTCTGCTGGTATATGCACAACTGTCGTTATATCTTTCCTGGAACATCCTTCTAAATCCAAGGACGCTTGTCAGTGGTAGTTATTTTGAACATAATGACTCTTTATTGTCTGATCTTGCTTGGTTTTGGACTTTACAGAGAACTCACAACATGCATAGTAGCAATTTGCACAGAGTAGATAATACATCTAAGATATCAAAGCAGGCAGCAGAAATCTGGGCTGAAGTAAAGGCTCTGGTACATTGTTGTACTGATGGAATTTTGCCTTGGCTTACATTTTGGAGCGTAAATTTCCTCTTTGGTTTTGGAAATACAAACTTTCCTATTTCATTTGGCTGATACCTTTCATTTTTAGGAAACTTATAGTTAGAGGTGAGTCATAAGGAGTTTTGGAATCCAGACTTTACAGAGTGACTCGTCCTTTTCCATTGTAGGTAGCTGAGAAAAGGGTTATGTGGTAGTAGAACTCTTTTACCTGACTGTGGAGCAGAAGGAAAGAACTGTCCCAATTGTAATGCCATCACCCTGAAGTAATATCCTGCCCCTGTTAACTTTCTGTAGAAATATTATATACAATTAATTGTGAATAATTGGCTTAAGTTTAGGCCTCTTTCCTGCTTGGGTGGATTTCTTGAATCAATTTTTTCTTTGAAATTATTTGCTAAATATTTTTATAGATGAATCTCAATCTAATCGTGGTAGGTTAGAAATTGGTTTGCAGTACTGCATGTGCAGATGTTTTGGGCACATAGTTTTGTTTTATGTGGAAAGTCAAAAATACATGGCAGGTCAAAAATAGTGAATCTGTTTTCTGTTTGGGAAAACATGATTCCCACAATCACATTATCGGTATAAATAATTACCTTAATGGGTTGACACTTTACTTTTTCTGTGTATTATTTAATTTACCCCCAGGTTGCTTTTTATGCAAGTGTTCTGATATTTGAGTTTGGAAAGTGACCACAAAAAAGAAAACATAAGCATATCTAAACCAAATTAATTTTCTTATTTAACTGCATGGGCACAAAATATGATTTGTGGTAAAGAACTACTCTGCTCTTTTTTCATAGTCACACATTCATATTTATGGTAAACAAGAATATATCACCAGGTTACATCAGTAATAAAAAGGTTAAGGGAAAAAACTAGTCTGTGTGTCAGTGAAGATGATGCAAGAGTGGTACCCGCATGACACTGCCCCTTGTGTTGGAAGATGGCAATGTTATTTCTGAAAAGGCCTGCCTTTTTTGGAAGAGGCATTCGGCATTCAGCTATACACCAATATTAAACCTGGTCCCAATATTAAAACTGACTGGAAATACGGAATTTCTATATGGAGGAAGGTTTTCGAAGCTCAAAATGTTTTGTTATCCTGTGTTTTTACGAAAAGGTGGTTGGTTGCTTGTTTTGTGGAACGAAATATTCTGAAATACTTCAGTTGATTTTATTGAGCATCTACTGTATCAGAAGTTCAGAATAAAATGTTGGACCATTCAAAGCATCGACAAAATTGCTAACGTAATCATGAAATGCCTTGTTTCATCGTATCAGCAAGTGGAAAACTAGTTGGTCAGATTTTCAACCAGTTGCATTGGATAGTGTTGTGCCTTGAGCTCCCTTGGGATAAACGCTGGGATAATGAAAGTGGCAGGGCAGCCTGGTGTGAGATAGGTATAGGCTGGGAATGGTAACATACCCAAATGGGTCAGCTGCTGTATGAGACCAGACCCAAACATAGCTTGAATACCTGGTTAGGAGATAGAGCAGGTACCTCAAAGGGTAGTGAAAAGTAAGGCTTGAGGAGCAAAGCAAAGCTTCTGATGTCAAGCAAGAGAAGTGGAAAATACGCTACCACAGCTGTCCACGATAAACTGGGCTTGTGATTTTTAAAGGAGGGACGGAGTGAACAAATGTATGAACACCTACATATGTAATAAGAATTGATGTCATGTTGTTGTCAGATGATCAGCTGGGCAACCGTCAGTTCTATCACAGCAGCCCTCTTAAAAATTGTTCTACTATTTTCATGTTGATTATTACATATTATTTACTATTAAAAAAAAAAAAGCTTCTCTGAAGTTTTATCTGGAAACTTGTATTCTGGTTTAAAAGTTGCAATCAGTTGTAGCACCTGAGCTTCATGACTCCAGATGTCTACTTCCTTTAGCCAGAGCAGTTAGTTTGTGCTGAATCTCTACAAGTTATTAACTTTCCTGTTGTCCATCCTCATTTGTCTGCTTTCATTCTTCTCATGTTACCACGGAGACTTACCTACATACATACTTCCAACTTTGTTTTCTGTCCCTCGATCTATGGAAGACTTCCCTTGCCCATCTCTGAAAGAAGTTGTTTCTTTCTTTTCCTTTTACCAATACGTCCTTGTCTCCTTTTAGTTTTATTCCTGTATAAACTGCTATTTTAGCATAACAACTTACGTTTGTATTGTATCCTTTATTCACAGTCCCTCTGAGGCTGAGATATGCATTCAGATCCATTCCTTGTGCAAAATGAGAATTGACTGAAACCTTCCTATGATCTCTGCTGGATCAGTGACTAATGCAGCCTTGCATGTACGCAGAGACACTGATCCTATGGTGTTTTGTAGAAGCTGATTCTTTTGCCAAAAACTTCATTTTCAGGTTTCTCTAGTTATTTAACCTGAATTTTCTCTGCTGCAGTCTAAGACCAGCAGTTCTTGCTCTGTTATTAGTGGATTAACAATGTCTTCTTTCTATGTCTGTAAACAGTTACTGGGGCTTCTTTCAGCTGTGTTTTCTTCCACTCTTTTACTAAGCTTGTTTCTTTTCTCTGACGAATCTCCAAAGGTTCTTATTTATATAAGTAGCAGTGGCCAGAACTAAGTAGAAGGTGCTGTTCTGAGGATAGAAGCAGTTCAGAAGACAAACGGTTGATACATTTACATGTAACTTACATTTACTTATAGTATTTGGATTTATGCAACTCGCTCTGTTATGTATCTATGAGAGGTACAGAGATGGCTGACCTAATAGGTTGCTTAGTAAACCCTTTTTCAATGCAAGACGCTCCTCTCCAGTGCTGTGTCATGTTTCAGTGGCAAAGGAGTTTCGATCCTTGTCCACCATGTGAGTTCATATTTAATATACCATTTGCTATAGCTTCTTGTTCCTTCCCTGTTTGACCTGTTTCTACTCAGGCAGATTATCTGTCATCTTTAGTTTCCTCATTATACTGCTCTGTCCTGTTGTCGTGGTTTAACCCCAGCCAGCAACTAAGCACCACGCAGCCGCTCGCTCACCCCCCCACCGGCGGGATGGGGGAGAGGATCGGAAGGGCAAAAGGGGAAAACTCGTGGGTTGAGATAAAAACAGTTTAATAACTAAAGTAAAATAAAAAAATAGAACAGCAGTAATACAAAGCAAGCGGTACACTGTACAATTGCTCACCACCCGCCGACTGATGCCCAGCACATCCCCCATGCAGCGACCGAACCCCTCCCCGGCCAACTCCCCTGCTTATATGCTGAGCATGACGTCACATGGTATGGAATAGCCCCCGCCCAGTCTGAGTCAGCTGCCCCAGCTGTGCCCCTCCCAGCCTCCCGTGCCCCTGGCAGAGCATGGGAAGCTGAAAAGTCCTTGACCAGAGTGAGCACCACTTAGCAAGTACTTAGCAAGAACCAAAACATCAGTGTATCATCGACATTGTTCTCAACCTAAACCCAGAACACAGCCCCATACCGGCTACCAGGAAGAAAACCAACTCCATCCCAGCCAAAACCAGGACACCTGTTTATACTGTGTTTTGTTTATCTATATTAGATGTCATTAATATTTAATAATTAAGTTACTGTTTGAAATAATTCTTTGATGAATGACGCTCATATGATATATTTTTATTATTATTCCAATATTTTCACCAACAATCAGTTCTCTGCATGTTTGATTCTTGCACTCTCTATTCCACCCTCCAAATTAATGATAAAAACAGAGGCAAGTATTGGGCCCAAAAGAGACTCAGGTGCTTGAAGATGCAGAAAGGTGCCTTGTGAAGTTTTCAAAAAAATTAGGCTCCTAGTTCTTACTGATTTCAGCTGGAGATAGGCTCCTAAACTGTTTTCCCTGAATATCCCACTAAGTGCCTATCTGCTTGTATTGTGCCTACAGATCATATAAGGCTTGGTCTCTAAGTGGACACTTTGAACTTGACTTTGAACTACTAATAATTATTCAGAAAATGGTTTTGTTTTTAAAAATGCTTGAACCTACATCCAAATCACTATAGCTTGAAACATCCTGCTTTTTCTGTAAGTTCATCATCCAATGGGGCATTGAAATTTCATTATTTTGAGGTTAATTTTTTTCTTCCTCATTCCCTATCTCCACTAAACACATTGTAGGTTCTACCAACAGAAGGCTGGAGTCTTCAGGTTGTTTAAGTGATTTAAGATGAACAAATTCCACTGAGTTTCAATGAGTACTGAGGATCTCTCTCTTTTAGTTTCCTTAGAAAATCCCAGTTAAATGTTATATTTTTCTAGTATGACTTGCCAAATGCAATTCCTTGAGGCCTATTCTTTAGGAACTATTTTTTTGTATATATGTTCGCAAAGTGACGACTCTAGTAATTACCTTGCTAACTTCACCTGCCTTCTTTCTCATCTCCTTGAAATGGACCTGATCCTGTCATACTCATTTTAACAAACATCTCACTGATTCTCTGAATGGTTTGCTGGAATACAAAAGGCCTACAAGATAAATCATGGTTTAGCTTGATTTTTACCAGTTCTCTGAGATTTAATCTGTTGTCTTAATTCTTACAGATATTACGAATGAGTCCAACACTACTAACTGATGCTTCTTAGGACAGGCCTTTGGTTAAATATCACGATGACAAGCTGATTTGAAAATGCTTTGATTATAGCATTATGTTTTTACATGCTCCTCATAAATCTCTATCATGACTTCAGCTTTCCTTTAAACTATTAGCAGTTTAAGCCCTAATCATCTCCCGGTATTATCCTTTCTAGTGAATCCCTAAGTAGTTAATAAGCAGTAAGATCTAGAATAAGATGATTGTTCAGATGGACCTAAAAAACAACTGTCCCACCATAGCTGCTATACTTGGCATTATTGGTAGAAAAGCCAAGATCTTTAATCTTGGCACGACACTTTTTTTTTTTTTTTTAAATATTGAATAACACAGGTCTGGAGTAGAGCACATGGTAAGAGGGGAACAGAGTTGACTCTGATGGTTGGACGTTTTCTACTCATATACACTACCTGTTTTCTCCTTTGCCTCTGCTAGCAATTCATTTATTGAATCGTGGACATATATGTTGTTGACCTGTGCATGTTTTGCGCTGGAGTTCAACATTCCTGTGATCTTAGTATAGCAAGTAGATGCTGGGACTTGTCCTCTGGGGGCACTGAAACAAGGACTATTTACTACCAACAGAACCCCCCCTATGAAATAGGTTACTAAATAGCTTCTCTAATACTAGAAGTGTATAGCATGACAGGACTGATCAAAGAGGGACAAACGTAATGGCTTTCCATCAGTGGAGGTCAAAATACACTGTTAGCATTTGAGATCTCTAGATGTGCCAGAGTGTAGACATAACTGTAACAGGGGAGATTATATTACCAAACGAGTGCAAAACAAGGAATGTTTTTTTTGGAGTGGAGTGAATGGTGGGACAGGAAGATAACTTTGAGGAATGACTGCCTGCCAGCAGTTAACTTAAGATTTAGCATTTGATGCAGCTCAGCTGAGAAGAAAGAACAGGAGGCAAAGGAGAAAAGCAAAGAAAGACAATGAGGGGGGCAAGATTCAGTGACATAAAAAAAAAAAAAGCATGTACTCCCCCAATTTCCTGTTTCCACTAAAAACATGGATTGTTTCCTTCTGTCTCATACTGGTGACAGATTGTGCAAAATGTATGTGGAGAGCTGGCTGGAACATAGCTCACAGCCTGCCAAGGACCAAATGTGTAACAATTTCAAAATGACAGCAACACAGCCATTAAATATTTGATGAGGAAGTCTTTTAAGTCATAGATTTCAAATCCCTTTTTAAAGCAGGGGAAGTATTTTATATTAATTTTACTCATTGAGAAACGTAAACCAAGTGAGAATTTGCTTATCCAAAGAGCTGCAGGCTGTTACAGGCCAGAACTTAGAACAGAGCTCTCTTTTATGAAACACTCAATGCTTGTGATTAAACTGTCTGCAAATTATGTTTTTCCCCCATAGTTGTGTAACATCTTCATTTCAGGTCTTCAAATTGGAAGGAAAGTAAGGTTCATCATAGGAGAGTGTCTGGTGGCCTAATAAAATCTCCCTCTCTTCCCCATTTGTGGGGTTTGATCTGCACTGCTGTATTACTGCTTACTTACCCAGCTTGTTCCTAAGACAGCATTCTCATCAGGTTGTAGCAAAATATATCCTTTGAATGCAGGAGGAATTGGAGTGGTTACGTTCTACAAACTCCTGCTGTTTTCATTGGGCTTGGCTACCTAATTAAAGATCAAGTCAACTTCCCAGTGTTGAGATTCAGGATGAAATCTACCACATGCAAGGATGATGAGCCTATCCAGCAAGGAAAATTAAAGATAAAAAAAGTCAAAGCTGAAAGAAAGGCAAGGCCACCTGGCAAAGTTTATGAAAGGCACACTCTCACTTGCTATGTGTGAGCTGCATAGTGTTAAGAATGTAATCACCAGCGTACATTTCAGGCTGGGGGAACCAGTTCTCATTATGCTTTTGTCAGCTCGGAGAATGAGAAAGATGTGGTGTGAGCACTGGTCTGGATGCTGGAACTCATGAATTCCAACCCTGGTAATGACAAAAGATTGCTCTGTGGGCAAGTCACTTAACCCTTCTGTGGCTCTCTTTTTTCAGAAGTGAAATAAGAATAGTATTTCCCACTCAGGAATGTGGAGGAAGATTAATTAATGTTTGAAAAGCCAGTCTTGCGGTGGGAAGAGTTATATAAGAGCTAAGTGTTTATTAATGATCGCCCTTTTATAGAAACTACTTCTTAGCACAGTGATATGGTAGATTAATAAAATGTGCTTTATCTGGAAAATAAGAGATTAGGGTGAACTCAGGAAGATTCAATCTGTTGGAGAAACCATGAAGTTCTGACTTACCTTTTATTCTAGCAAAGTCTCACTAGAAGGCAATGGTTCTTTTGCCTGACTGATATCATGATACCCTTTTTCCCCTGCAAAAGTCTAATTTGCTTGGGGAATAGGAAATCTCTGCAGTTTCAACTCATGGCATCACTTTGCACTTTTCCCATGACAGAATATGAATTTGAAAGCTGGAAAAGTCTAGACACCAAGAAAAAAAGCTGCTGGAAGCTGCATATCTTTGGTCCTACAAAGTATCTGCTGGGCCTGTGTAAACAGAACTCCTTTGCCTCAGCTTTGGTTATAAAGCCCTCCAAATTCCTTTTTAGCTAGGCTTGTCTCAGCTTGCTGCCACCCTTGAAGGACATCTAAAAGGGTTTTGGCAGTGGGAAGGGCTCTGCTGCAGAATTACTACTGCCTCAACTTCTATTGATACTTGCTGGTTTTTTCCTGGTGAGCTGATACTTTTTTGCTGGAGAAAGGCAAGTCTGCAGACCCATCTGATTTCCCATGCCATCCTAAACTCCACAGCTAAAATCCCTGCAGGGTCCTGTAGGGAATGGAGGCAAGGCCACAGCCTTGGGACTTCCTGCAGGGAATGCAAGTTTCCTTTTGTGCATGGACGGAGAAAGATGCACGAGAGCTATATTCAAGGACATGGTGCTTTTGTAAGGTAACAACTGTAGAGATAGAATTGTGGGTATGTTTTCAGGTAGAGCTGAATGAAATAAAGTCTGGTAGAATTTTTTGAAATATTTTTGTTTTGAACTTTAAAACTCAAATAGGTGAATCGGACTGGATTTTAGAGCTTATCTGATTTTGCAGCTAGGTTAGCAGTAATGCAGGATCAAGCTATGTAAGAGCAAGATATAGTTGGATAGTAAATATCACACAGCTATTAACTCCAAGTGCCTCCTCCTTTGTCAGTGCAGCACTGATCAGCTGACAGTGCTCTGAAAATAATTTATGTAGACAGAAGTTTTTGAGCAGTATCAGTAATTCATAGCAGAAGAATTATTTTTTAACTTTCATCTTCAAACACACACAAGTTAAGGGTGATAGAGTAGGATACTTAGTATGATACTCAAATAATCTGCTAGAAATGTAAATCTCTCTCTCCATTCTAAGAAATGTGGCAATATTTGTGTAATTAGAGGGGGTTATCTTTCTGAAATAATTTAATCAGTGAGCATTTTGTAGCTGTCTCTGGTTTGATGATTACTTTCATGTTACACTTTTTCCAATATTCAAAAAGTGGAGACAAAGTCATACAGAACTGTGGGTATCTTGCTGTTTGACTCCCTGCAAGCGTCTGTTCCACTGCTTGTCCTTTGCTCTGTAGGACTGCAGAGGAGGAGTTTCCCTTTCCAGAATGCATTAGAAGAATACACAGCTGGTACTAGAAGAAGGGAGACCAAACTGATATTTTGTGGAGAGCATGCATCTAAAAGCAGCCTAGTTGTTCAAAATGTCTGTCAATAGAGTTAGGTTTACAGATGAAACAAGGGCAGATGCTTCAAAGAATGGATGTGCATATGTATCTGGGCATTTTATTTCTCCCCATCTATTGCCCCTCATTCTTGCAGGAATCAAGGGCATTCAAAGACATTCTTTCTAAATCAAGGGCATTCAAAGACTTAAAAAAATCTGTGACAAAGGACACATTACATTTGGAAAAAGCTTTTGTCCTGTTATGATGAGTATATGATCATCGTCTTGCAGAATGGAGTAAACTGGGATAAAAGTATCTAATATACCAGCTGATTCATTTATATCACGAGGTCGTTGTACATGTTTCTAATGAGGCAAAGTATTTACCTTGAGGGAGTTTGCAAATCAGCTAGAAGAGATGGAGAATGAAATATGTTATCACACTAGGCTTTGATTTACAATTTTCTATCATCTGTTCCAGAATGTGGCCCATCAGTTGGCTTTTTGTGAGCAGTAGCAGAAAAGTATAATAATGGAAGTTTTACTTAGATGTAAATGAATAATCGGGGTGGGTCTTTTTTGATTTTTTTTGTTTATGGAACCTTATGACATTCCCAGACTCATGTGTCTGGGGAATGGGAAGTAAGTATCTATACACATTGCAGGATACGTTTTCAGTATTGGGGCTGAGTGAAGTTTTTAGGAGTGGATGGTGACTTCACCCTTGGAGATTTTTTCAAGGGATCTAAAAACAAGACAGAGAATTAGAGACTGCACCACTTCCTTCACTTTCCTAAGCAAGCTATGCATGACAGACTACTGGGCATGCAATTTATTCCTGTGTGAAATCCTTGAGGTTAATAAAGCTAATAAAGTACTGAAAATGTGGCTGGGAGTAAAAATTTGCAGGAAGGGCACTAAGCTTCTTTGCCTTTGTTTCCTTATCTTTTAAAATGGCAGTAATTGTATTTGGTAAATGAAATAGCTGTATAAAAGAAAATGGACATTCAGAGACTGCTTTGGAGATGAAAAGAGATAACTTTTAGAGACAATAACATGAATTAAAAACTTTATAGAAGCTGAATTTGTATGTAATGAATCTTATGATGAAGCTTGCCCTTGTGGTGAGCTCCCTGTGAAAGTGTAGACCTTTCATCACCCTGAATTGTTTGATCCTACTCTTAATATCTGTTGGCTTAGTCCTAAAATAAACAAAAGTTCAGAAGGAGGATTCTCTGTCACACATTATATTATTTATTGGGATGCTGAATATGAAATTTACCTGGACAAAGAAGTATCACTACTAAATGTTCTTCTAGCAAGAAACTGTGGATGATTTCCATCTCCTTGTCTTGACTGGGAATCTGTGAATAAAGCTATTTATTACGCTTTTACAGAAAGCCTTTTTTTTTTTTTTTAAGTAATACTGTTTCCTTTTCTCACAGATCAGTAATGAAGAAAATAATGTCCTTTCTTCTCAGTCCAGTTCCCATTGCTGTGCATTGTGCAGCACCAACATCGGAACTGGCATTTCATTTAATTTTATGTGCAATCTTCTTAGCAATCTCAGCAGACAGGATTAGGGTTGTATGAGCTGCAGAGACTGAATGTGCAGTTTGCCTAGGCCTGTAGGAAGCATGGTGGGAAGAAAGCTTGTGTGGGGACAACGGGCTGCAGGGCTGCCCTTCGGTCACCTTTCACCAACATCGGTTGGAAGAGTTTCGGGCAGGCGTGTGGAGTGTGTGGTGCTGCTCTCAGGGGAGAAGGGAGCGTTATTTGAGAGGATGCTGCCATTGCTGCAGATCACACTGATGTTTCTATTCTCTCTTCCCCTCCCTCATATCTCCTTTCCTCCCAGTCTGTGGCAAGCGCTACAAGAACAGGCCTGGGCTGAGCTACCACTATGCTCACACCCACCTCGCCAGTGAAGAGGGTGATGAAGCCCGTGAGCAGGAGACCCGCTCTTCCCCTGTCCACAGAAACGAAAACCACAAACGTGAGTAGTATTTTCCCTTTGCCTTTGAGATCCTTTTCAGGGATGTTGCCTCCACCCTGTCTTTGCCTTGCAGAAGCTGGCGTGATTGCCTGGCTCTATTGTGAGTGATTGGGACTTGGATGCTTGGAGCTAATCAGCTGCAGCTCACATGGGTGCTGGCTCAGCTAGTCAGGAATTCATTTCAAACCCAGCATTATCTCTGCAGCAAGTCACTTTTCCATTACTGCTCCTGTGGGGAGGAGGTGGCAAGGAGAGGGGGGAAAAGAAGAGATGCCCAAGCCGTCCGTCATCCAGCAGCCTGCCAGTGGCTGTTAGCAGCGATGTGGAGGAAATACACATCCTGTTTGAGGGGGGTGTCTTTGTTTTGCCTTTGAATAAGAGTCATTTATCTATGTCTCAGTTTTTTAGGTATGAAATTCACAGCACCTGTCCCACTTATCCCTGCATCTCCTCGCCAAATGGCTTACCCTCAACTGTACAAAAAGCCACTTCTTAGTTACAGTTTGGGAAAATCTATGAAAAAGCATCAGTACTCATCTGCAAGGAGGAGAGCTGGAACATGAGAGGAGAGAAGAGTTATGTGCCTAGATTCCCCACACTGGTACAGGGCTGAAAGAAATCTTTGTGGTCTGTGTGGCCCTATTTGACTGTCCTTCCTCTGCTTCTTAGGCACAGAACTAGGAGTCAAGGAAACTGTGTTTTCTTACTGATTTTTGCAAGTCTCTAAGCCCCTGTTTCTCAGTTTTCCAGTGTGCAATACTATGTGATGGTTGCTTTCACCTTGGGATTTGTGTAGATGCCTTTGTTCACTTTCAAAAAGTCCTTTCAGATCACCATGTAAACTGTGTCATTTTAGTTCAAAGTAATGAACAATGTGGACAAAGCAATAAAATGCTTATGGCGAAAAATATCCAGGCAAACACTTTGTAATACATTAAGAAGAACTGGAAGAAATATGGAAGTAGGAAAAACATTTCCTTTCTAAGCAGGATAATTGATAATTGTCCCCAGGGAGGTGTGGGAGGGGGTTTCCTTCCTCCAAAGCATCTGCTGCTAGCCACTGTCTGAGCTTGAAGGGCCGTTTAGTGTGATCCCATTTGGCAGTCCCTATGTTTCTGTCACTTTTATGCTCTACCTTTTAGTTATTCACATGTTTTGTAGGTTCACAGCAAAAGTAATTGTGACTCCTCCAGCTGTTGATAAACTTGAGCTGTCAATGCACTAAGAGCGACTGCTTGGGCAGGCTGGAGAATGTCAGTGTTCAGCCAGTAGCTTTTGTTTACTTAGCATTTACATCATCTCTGTTGTTTTTTTTTTCCCCGTGTCTGCAGCAGCCAGTAATAGTTGCATATTTGAGGGGCATATTGCAAATCTGTATTGAATTAATATTGATAATGGCCTTGCACAAATGCCCAAACAAAGAAGGATAGTGTCCCCTACCCTTGCCTATCATAGAGGCCAAGGACAGTCTCAGGCCTTATGTTTCTAGTGCTTAGGAAATGATAGAAGTTAGCAAGAAGAGGATCTAGAAAAGCTGTGGAAAGGTTAGCAGCAGCTGGCCTTTGCCCGTGGAAAGAAAAGTGGGCTCTGCACTACGGGAAAGGGTAGAGCGGGAGCTGCTTGGGCTTGTGTTCCCCCAGAGATCCTGTGTGATGCATGTGGCCGAGGGAAGCTGCTAATGCACAGATCCCCGTACAGGTAGAAGTTTATGGCCAGTGGGGTTAACCATCCTGAGATCCAGATTCCTGAGCAGAAAAAATCTGCTTAACAACCAGCCAGGAGCCAGTGCGGTATGGGCAACAGCCATGTGAATGTGAAGAACACCCCTGGGGAAAGTCCCAGACGCCGGAAGGTAGCTCTCCCAAATGGCTTAGCTGTCGCAGTGGCTGTTTGTTCCTTTTTGCCTGTTTATTTGTTTACAGCCTTGAGCTCAGATCTTGCATCTTTGCTCTTTCACTTGGCTATATTTAATTTATGCTGCCATTTATCTTCCATGTGAATGCTAATTGTCCACATTGCTAATGTGCAGTCATTAAATGGTCCCTTTGTACAGGGGGATGGTGGGGAGCCAGGGCATCAGATCCTTCCTCTCCCCTAAGAACTGCTAGGCATGTGTTATGAATTAGATTTGACAGGTCTGCAGTGTCGCAGGGCTTGGGCTTCAAGAATCCTCTCTGCATGGGCTTGGGGGGTGGGGGGGGAGAGAGGGAAGGCGGGGGGGATGTTAATCCAAACAGCTAATCCGCAACCTACTGAACAGGAGGACCAGAGATATGGTATAGAGCAGGGTCTGGTTATTTGCTTAGCAGTGTGTCAGAGAGATACGAGCAGCCTGATTTAGAAAAGGCAAGGCAAATTCAAACCAGCCATTTGGAATTTGCTGTGCTATGGGAGGTGAGCACTGGGTCAGCAAAGTTCAGGCAGGTGGCTGCAGTATGAACTTCCTTCCTTTGTACCCGCATCTCCTCTGCAGCCTCCGCTCCTTGCAGTACCTGTGGTAACAGCAGTTGTACTGATGCAGGAGGGAGCTTTCTGGGGCAGGGCTTCTGCAGGATTCAGCTATTGATGCCGTGGCTGGTGCCAGCTCAAGAGCTGATGGCCTCTTGTCTTTCTGCACACCCAGTGCCCTTTATCTTTACTCTTCTCATGCAGAGACCAATTGGGTAGTTCAGTAAATTATCCAGGGACTGGAAAAGAGATGTAGATAGGAGGAACCTACCTGAAACTGAGAACCACTGAATAGATGTGTATCAAAGAACAGGGACTGGCCCAAGCCCCAAGTCTCGCCTCCTTGGCACATCTCGCTGTCCTTGACTGTTGTAGAAGGTTTGTTTATTTACATCTTTCTCTCCTTCTGTCCTTCTTCCTCACCTATAGATTAGCCTTTGCAACAAGGAAGATAGTTCAACAGTCTTCTCTGGCCTTTGCCGTTCCTAAAACATCCTAAAACAAAGCCCGTGCTTTGTTTGAGCTTTAGTTGCTTTGTTTGTATGTCTTATCTAGCCCTTTGACACAGATAAATAGCCCTTCCTCAGTGCCTAGTCTTGCCTCTGCCTACACACACATTTTTTTTTGACCTACTCTCTGATTTTTTTTACCTGAGTATGGAACTGTGAAAAGGAAATTATAGGAAACCCTTAAAAAAGTCAACTTCCCCCTTCCCCAACTCCACTGATAGAAAGAAATGATCCCACACGATTCTCAGCCTTTTTTTCTGCTGGCTTTTTCTCCACATGTTGGCACCGAGAGCATGAGATTTGTGAGCCCAGGGTGCATCCAAGCCTGCCACAAAACACCTGCTGTTTTATTCCATCTCACTCCATGGGTACAGGCCAGCTCCAAGGGCAGCTGGTGCTCACAAATTTTGAGACACTTCTGATATAGGAATTACATTAGACTTCCATCTATTGAAATGTGTGTGTGAATGAGTGTACTAATATAAATGCTCTTCCTTAATTCCTGGGAGAATAGGATAGTGTGTCTACATGGAGAAAAACTTCCTCTCCTTTAAAGGAGAAGAGTTTTCAGTGGCATTTTGCTGTGTGAAATGTTGGTTACAGGCAGCTGTGCAGTAAACAACAACTGAACAGATCTTATGCCCACAAGCACTTTGGCCAATGACAATCCTAAATAAAGCACATTGTGCAGGCTGCCGCTGGCCTAGCTGCTGTGTGCAGGTTGGTCCATCCTGCAATACACATCATTAATGAGAATGCAGTCCTGTGCCCTCCTGTCACTCTGCTAGCTTGTGCATCTGACCTGCAAAACCACCTGTGTATGTCATTTCGTGGCATCAGCGTGTTGTGCCCAGTTCCATCGCAGATTTTATGATGTGGATAAATCTCTACTGGAGAGACCAGCCAAAGTTGTTTGTGTACTCTAAGCATAATTGGATACCCAGTCTCCAGAGATAAAAAATTAATGTGCTAACCTCAGTGTGCCTCCAAGCTGTCCTCCAGCTCCCACACACAGTCATCTTTGAAACATTTTTATTTCCATCCAGGCAGGGGGCTGGCCATGAATAAATGACGAGAGTCAGCCCCTCAGTTGGAGATGAGCTGTTTGTTCCTCTCCACAAGCAGCATCAATTTGAAAAGCTACATCAGGCCTACTTTTTCCCTGCCTCAGTGCTGATCCTCACTGGGGCCATGGTAGGAGCTACTTCTGAATGCAAGGATGCATCAATGCTCACCTTGCGACAAGATACCCTGCAGCAGGTGCCTTTTCAGTGAAAATATGTACATTACCTTGAGTTGACTTCTCATTAGTTTAATCTGTTTGGTTTTTTTCTTTTCCAGAGCTTGTTTTCATAAGGAAAAAGAGTCAGAATACTAAAAGAAATAGTAGTGATTGCAGAGTTTGGAACTGCGTAACGATCTCCACTCAAACCCTGTTTGCAGCTGTAAATTTCTCAGACTTTTGTGCCTGTGTTTTGGGATGCTGAGGAAAAAAACAGATCAGTTGTTTAGAGTTTTGGAATAGTGGAAAATCCCAAACTTGTCCCCTATGTACAGGGACCCACAGGGGACTTTTTGTTGTTTTGTTTGGTGTTGTGGGGTTTTTTTTGGTAGTTTGGGGGTTTTTTTGGTAGTTTGGGGTTTTTTTTGATATACTCTCTGGCCAGGACCTGAAATGTTGTTGTCAATGTGTAACTCCTTGAAGAAGAGCACCTAGTGCTTCTCAGTAGTTTATGGGAAAACATTTCCAATTTGACTAATTAGTATTTGAAAACTATGTGTTGCTTCAATAACATGTCAGCTCTTGAGACAGAATGCTATCATTTATGTATTTATATTTTTTTTCCTTTCTCACTATCTCCTTGCTTTTTTTCTCCTCCGTGTAGAATTTGTAAAACCCAAAAGTTTTGACTGAATTGAACTTAGGTGCTCTGCCTTCTCACACTCCTCCAGTGAGTAATTTCCAGATCCAAAGCCTACAACATGTTGCAGGGACCCATTTCACAACACTGGCCATTCTTACCCGAATACTGAGGGATGCTGCTGGACGGGGCTGTATATTGAGCACTATAATCCCTTCTTGAGTTCCCTGAGCTAATGGGAATAATGTATTTCAGTGGCCAGAGGCCAAGTCTTAGGAGAGGTACCCCTCAAAATCAGGAAATCTGTATGTTAACATGTCACTCTCTTGTCTGCCTTCCTATTCTGTATCTCCTACTGTTTATTGTTATGAGGCACTGGACAGTTACAGTGATATATCACGAGCAGTGGGATTTTGGCCCATGCTTTAGGTGTTCCTGCAGAAGACTCCATAAGATCAGCACACAGACATTTCTATGAAGTGCTGCCTTATGGTGCAGGAACGCTGACTCCCCAAATCTACAAGGTCTGATCAGTTGATTCTGTATTTTCCTAGCTGCTCACCTCCCAGCTCATTCATTAGCTGTCCAACTTAAGGGCCATATTGATTCCTGTAAAAGACATGATCAAATGCTCTTCCTTCCCCCACATTCAGAGGCTTCCTCTGACTCCTACAGATGTACCTCTTTCTTGTAGCACTTCTTGTAGCTTGTAGTGCTCCTTGGCAGTGCCTCTCTGTGAGCAGGGACTGTAGGAAAGGCAAACCTGCCAGAGTTGCTAAAAACTGTGCAAAGGCAATAGCTTCTTCTATCCCCACAGCACCATTAGCTCAAAGTGGAGATAAAATCCAGTTACTAGGGAGAACTGGCAGTACTTCGGGTGGGTGGTTTGCAGCACCTCTCTCAGTAGCGTAGCCTGCTTCTCTGGCTGCCAGCAAAGGGCATGCCCGTGCTGTGCGGGGGAGTGCGGCGTGGGGAGCCTGAGCTAGCGGAGGCCCATTGCACTGTGCAGGCTGATTAGCTGGACTCTGGGAACAGAACAGCAGCTGTTTCCCAGTGCTACACCCAAGTTCAGAGCTTATTTGGTTGAATACTGTGCCACATCGACACAGATGTGTCGCTACCAACCTAAGCTGCACTTACAGCCTGCTGCAGCGTCTCTGTATCAAGCGCCCCAACACTTCCCAGTTTGGGGTTAGCCAACATGCTTATCTCTGGTGTTAACGGCAGAGTAAATATGCCCAGAGAGACTGGCCATTTCCTCTCATTCAGTTTGATTTACATTTTTTCCTGGAAAACGGCAATGAAAAAACCCTGTACTTAATTCACTGTCGAGGAGGCCGCAGAAATGACTGTGCACATCTCTGCCTGGCTGCATACCTATGAGAAAGCAAGAGCCTTGAATGCATTTCAGCTGTGCTTGGCCTGTTGCTCGCCACACCAGGGGTTATATATATATATACTTTTCTTGTATTGTTCCTTTCCAGGGCAGGGTCTAGCCCTGAGCACAGAAGCACCTCCACAACCCCCCTCTCTGCCCCCCACCATTGCTCATTACACCCCAGCAATGACTGGGGCAGAAGTGGGTGCATGCCCCACCAGGCATCTCCCGCCGCTTCCTTCAGCAAAGGCCACAGTCCAAATGCCACTTTTCTTTTCCCTTCTCCTTAAAGCCATTTTTTTTTATTTAACTATCACGTTGTAATGCCTTGCACGAGCCTGCCTATCCTCCACCGATAGGATGCATTTTGAGCAGCAAATGAAGGGGGCCGTGCTGCAATTCCTTACAGCTGAGAGATGAAGCAATAACAGGTGGCAAGGCCAGAGGCGGCCCTGGCCGGGCACTCCGGTCGCCATGGAGATGGGCCAGGCCTGCCAGGGATGAGCGCGGGCGGTGGCGGCAGCAACGGGGGGGATGAGCAAAGGCACATGGGGACACTTAGGCTATAGGTTGGGATTATATGTCATCAAGTCCTCCAAGGGGCTTGATGACCGCAGGCTCAGGCTCTTGGCTGGCGTTTTGCTACGCAAGCGGCCAAATGTTGGACTTGCACTTTGACAGTGAGAAAAAGGGAGGCGTCAGAAAGGAAAACCGGGCCCCCGTCTCAGACAAAGAGTCTTGTAGATTAAAAAAAAAAAGCAAATCTACCCCTTTTCCTCCATCACAAAGTGCGTTGACTTGATTCAGGCCTACATGCAGGTTCCCGTGGTCTCTATTGTGCTCTGCAAACTTTTGTTGCAAACAAAGTAAATAGCCTGATTCAAAGCCTTTCAAATTGAATTGAAAACCTCCAGTGGACTTTATTGGTTTTGGATCAAGCCCAGAAGAAACAGGTAAGAGCTGGACAAAATGTGCTAGGAAAAATCCCTTTGGGAGCGCATATATGTCCGAGTGTAGCCAATTCACTGTAATCGTTTAAATAAACGATGCACAGCCCCCACCCCAACAGCGAGGCATGCACTCTACTCCTCATTCTCCACTGCCTTTCCAGTAGTGTGGATAGGATGAAAAATAGGGATAAAATGCTACCAAACCTAGATGCACAGCTTAAACCATGGTTAAGTGTTATGTTGTATTACCTACAGGCTGAAGAAATGTGACTCTGATTTGGTACCAAGGAACAAAGAAACCAGTTTTTCTTTTAAGCACTGGTTCCAGCTCCAAGTTTTTAAAGATCGTGATCCAAATAATCAAAATAACTACACTGAGAAGTCAGAAAAACTACAAGGTTCTATTTATTTGAGGGTTTGTCTGTATGTGTTTAAGGGTCACATTTTGAAGGAAAGCTATTTAAAATGTCTGTATTCTGAGTTTTCTGATTAAAAATCAGGGACAAGAATTGCTTCTTCTAAACTTGCCTTCCATTCAAGATATTCTCCACAGCCACGAGAGCTAGAAAACTGAGATTCTTATTGAGTCATGTGGCTCCAGGAGATGATGTAGAAAAGAAAAATCCTAATTTCTTGATGTTATTTCTCTAGAAGCAGCTTTCTTTTGCTATTAAACTGAAACCATGAGGAAGATAACTTCCAGGATTTTGATTACTTGAGGAGGGCAGAAGGGAAGCTAGAACTCTGTTTAGAGCCCCTGCCTTCAAAATCAAGAAGGTACGGAAGTTATTTTAAGTAGGTCTTTATTCTGCTTATCTTGATATAGTTTGAAATTACCTTAATTAGGCTAAGAAGAAAAAATGTATTTCAGAATAAGCATATACCAAAGTTATGTGGAAATATTGACTTCATTCTCAGTCTGCATCCTGTCTTCACATGAATCAGCTTTCGGGTACAGAGAAACTATCATTTGAACTGTGCAGGTCTTTCTGTGTGTCTCCTTAATCCATTTGTAAAAGTATTTTAAAAAATTGTATAGTCTATTTATTTTGGGGCAGATGTAGATGAAGACAAGGCCTTTGATGAAACTAGGAAGCGACACCGAGTTGAAATGGCAAGAGGCACTGATTTAAATACACTCCCTATGAGCACACCTTAGCTCAGGCAGTACACCTCAAAGCTCCTCAGAGCTTTTGATCTGTTGTTGCAGTTTGTAATATACAAGAAAATCAGAGGAGCTTTGAGTAAGTTAGGACAAGACCATGGTTGGTTTTCAAGGCTTTGCTTTAAAACAGTTTCTGATTCTGGGTGAAGACTTTTTAGACAAAATCCTTGGTTGTAGTCACCTGATCCAAATGATTGAGCTAGCAGTGAGTTACTTCTCATTAGCTGAGCTATCGTCTGGCTTAAGCTAGCACCTTCTACTTTGTGATTAACGTGTGCAAAAAGTGGATACCTAGTTAATTACTATGTCTCAGATGAAAAGCAGCTACACATTAGTCCCTAGTAATTTAATTGCTTTCACTTGTGAATCCATTCCCATACTTACTTTTGTAAGTAATTTTATTGATTAAGGGGTGGGATTAGGGTTGGGCTTTTGGTGCATGATACCCTTCTCATGAATATTGCACATCATATCTTGCTATCTCTGCTTTGTTTATTAATTCCTTCATCATTTGTGAACTACAGTAAAATAGAATTAAAGACTCCAAGGACGAACACACAAAAAAAATCCTTTGAAAGTAAGAACTCTGCTTACTATCATTGGAAATCTCTTTATTCTCAAACCTTCTATGATTTAGCCTGGGGCTTAATTCACTGTACAGTACTGATCAAGAAAATAAACTTGAGTCATGTTTGATTCACCTGCTAGAACAAAAAAACATTGAAGAGAGTAACATTGCCTGGCTTACTTGGCTCTAGAGAGACATCATTTAAGACATCATTGATGTAACTTCAGGAACTTCTCATCTGTGTCTGACTTTTCAGGCCTGATATCTCTATCACACTCAACTGAGCCAGGTCCATATTTATGAGGGACAAGCAATAGATGAGCACATAGGCACTCACATTAAAAATTAAATTAAATTGGAAGAAAAAAAGAAGAAAAGAAAAGAAAAAGTAGATGATCAAAATCCATGCTTATTCCCTTGCCAGTAGTCTAGGAGAATCCCTTCAGCTTCATCACAGTCAGGGAATACCCTCCACCTGTCCCACACACCGCAGACAAATTGATCAGTATAGGTATTTTCACAAGGTCCCCTGTCTCATTTCCAGTTTCACAGTCAGTGGATCTTAGGGTCATAAGCTGCATTGGAAAATTTTAAGTCAGTATATGCAGAGTATTAAATCGATTATACCATTCTGAGCGGTGGCAGAAGTGGAGCTCTTTCCTATGTCCGTTGGCCGGCATCTTGAATGCTTGTTTTTATTTGTGGCCTCACCACAGAATTGTTGTGTGCTCGTGAGTAAGCCAGTTCATCACTCTATCTCCAAGTCTTTCAGCTGTAAAATGCAATGCTGCCTCCTTACCATGAGACTTAATTAGGACCCAGCAACACTTTGGTTAGAGTCAATGGCAAAAGAGGTTTTTGACCTCACTGAGGGTTAATATTAGGATCTTAGTATCTGTAAGGCACTTTAAGAAACTCAGATGAAAGGTGAAGTAACGTAACAAGGAACAGAAAAAAAAAAAATCACTGAATGTTGAGCTTGCTGAGTTTGCATTGCACATGGCCTGTCTGTAGATGCAGCACAATATAAAGAAGTAATTACTTAACTTTTTCAGAATGGGGCTGTAGTGGGAAAAATAAATGCTAGGGAGATCTGCTTTTTATACACAAAATATGTACAAGTAGCAACTTTATGATCATTTTGTTACAGCTCTTAAAATGAGCTGGTGCACTAGGCTTCCACCTGGTTCCTGGGGTTTTTTTTTGCTTATCTTGCATGCACGTATTAAATGCCTCTCTGCGAACCGGCAAAATGCTAACCTACCACTGGGAGCTTCTCTCTGGTTTTGGGAGAGCTGGGGATCTGCTAACCAGGCCTATTTCAGAGCAAAGCCCATTGTTTAGCAAATACTGTCAGGGACTCAGCGACCATGCAGGAAGATACTGATGTATTTGCAGCCTTATGGGTTTTAATTTTTTTCTGCATTTCACCTTACCTGCAATCTTTCAGTTACCAATCTCCAAAAATCTCAGCTAATCAACAGCTGGAAGTAAAATGAATAACTAGATGCACCCAAACCAGAAAAGCAGATTGAACTCGGAGGAAATTTTAATTTTAAGTGTATGTCTTGGACTGCTACCAGAAGCCCTTTAGAATGTCATTGTTCTTTGGGGGAAATTTGGATGTGGACAAAAAGACCATTAATAAAGGCTGTCAAAACATCTGTTAAAAATCTGCAAGTTACAAAATATGCATTAAAAAGATAATTAAATATAGATGGTACAGTTTAAAGGTCTTCATTTTCTAGTTTGTAAAAATTTTCATGGGGTAGGGATTAGGCCAGGTATACCACTGGAATTTTTAAGTTAAAAAAAAAGAAACAAAGACAAAGACCAGCCATTCCCCCCACTCCCCTGTCCCTTTCCCAGTCCCTAGTTAGAGTGTGCAGGAACAAGAAGATTTCCCTCTCTGGAGAGAGGAGAAGAAAAATGGCAGTTGTGAGTGAGAAAAAAAGCACACTGCTGTTCTGCTGAACTGATAGGAATGCAGAAGACCTCTGCCCTTCTTTCCTTTCTAGGGGAACTGCCGCCTCCTCTGCTTAAGACCCAGTTTGCGTCTGCTCCTTTCCAACTATTCCTAGCTGGAAAATAAGAATGTAATTTCCCTCCTTTTTTCTTGGCTGAATTTTTTTAACTCTGCCGGCTGGGACGTCTGCCCTGGGCTGACTCTTTGCACCTGTGCTGGGTGCTGGGGTAGTGCTGGAGCTGCTGCCCTCCCTGCTCCTCCCAGGGGACATGCACTCTGCTGCAGGTAGCTCAACCCTTGGGTGAACCACCCACAGGTGGCTTTCCCTGTGAATATTCATAGGCATTTGAATCAACTTCTTGACTAAGAACACCCTGCTGCTTTGAGATGTAATCCCCAAAAAAGCTACTTGAAACAAAACCAGTTAGGGTACCTGTCCCCATATCTCCTTGCTGTTGGTTTTTGAATTTTGGGGAATGTATTTTTCCTTTCTGAATTTGTATTTTGTGGGTTTATGATTATGATTGCTGTCTGAAAAACCAAGCTTGGCTCACTGACAGTGTAGGTCTGATTCTGCTTTGGGGATTGTTTCTGTGCCTGTGTGTGTTACAAAGTCCCTGAACTGTACAGGGATCTCCAGCAGCAGGTCCTTGTGAGGGACCAGGCTGGCTGGCATTATAAAGGCAACGGTGAAGTGCATTTCAGGCAAAACAGACACAATACAGGGTGTACTTAAAATGGAGGTGACATACAGCTCACTTTTTGTTCTAATTGACAATATTTTGGGAAGACTGTGGCCTGCAAACTCACTGAGCTAACATCATATCAAGGAGAAGGGGGGGAAATGTCCAAACTGAATGCTCTTTAAGTAAATCTGATTTCTAACTCGACTGCAGCCCAGAAAGGACCAGATGGGGTCATCATTCCCAATAACTACTGTGACTTCTGCCTCGGAGGCTCCAATATGAACAAAAAAAGTGGCCGGCCTGAGGAACTTGTATCGTGCTCAGACTGTGGGCGCTCTGGTAGGTGACTCCTTCTTGCAACTTTCTTGTACAAAGGCATTTGTTTGATTTGTTTTTTGCTCTTTCTGAAGATTTTGAAGAAAGGCAGCACATTTGGGAGGGGATAGAAGACAAGGTCTTACCTCTTGTCTGTGTTTGTGGGAAAGGATGACTGAGAAATTTTCTGTCATAAAATCCATTGTTGGATTCACATTTTTAAGCTAATGGGGTCCTCCGAAATAATAAAGTTTTCATGTATTTATTGGCTTCTGTGAACGTTGGTACATGTACTAGTTGTTCTTCAAATGGAAGGAGAAAATCCTATGACAATGTTAAAGAATGGGCTCTGTCTTCAAATGCTGCAATTACAACTATAAATTACTTACAAGATTTATGAAAGTTGCATGACAAGCATTTCCATTCATTACACATTTCATGCATTTCTTCATCCAAAAAAGAAAGAGGGAGGAAATTACAGGGTAGGGATGGGGGTAGCTGTCAAGAATTATCCTCTTACAAGATGACTATCATTAATTTTGTTTAAAGAGGTTTTTATTTCTCCGTTTTCTTCCCTTCTCTCTTTTTAAATGTAGGCAATTGTGTCTTTCCCATTCTGAGTTGTCTTTATTTCTGGATTGTTGTTTTCTTCCTTCCTTTCTTTCTCCCCCCCCCCCCCCCCCTTTCTCTTTTTTTGGGAAATTTTATCCCAGCTGAGCAGTTATTTATAGCTCGCATGGGAGGTGGTGGCGGTGGTAGAGGGAATGGGGAACCTTTAACAACTGCATATTCCAGCTTTGGTCCAAGTTCCCAGTTGTGATGTTTCTGGACAGGGGTGATACTAGTGGTGATAAGACCATCATATGGATATATGAAAACCAAAGAGACCTTGAAATTCAGTATTGCTGCTGCTGCTTCTGTACTGTAGTCACTGAAAGATGTCTGTTATGTGATGGCCGAAATGCAATGTGGAGTGTTCTCATGCTGAGGGAACGGCCTTTTTATGCTCCCGCTGAAATTCATAGTAAGCCTCTTACCACATTCAGTGGGAGCAGGACTAGACTCTCTCTGAGAAATTGCCTTCTGCAGTTGTTGTGACCTTTGAAGATATTCTGAAGTGGTACTGACTGGTCACCAGAGGACTGATGGCAACCCCTTCGGTTTTCTCCAGGGGCGTCCTTACGAATGCTGTGCAGTCAAGGGCATGGACCTTTTAGTGTATACGTGTCTGCTTCTTAATAACTGAAGGGGGAAGCGCATGTGGTCTGTGGTGCCATCTTGGAAGATGATTGCCCTCACCCCGATTGTTACAGTTCAATATAACTCATTTCAGCATTGTCCTGATACGGCACAGTGAGATGGATCCACATTTTTTCGCTATTTAAACATTGCTATGGTGATTATATCAGAATGTAACACAAATACATTAATTCCCTTGATTCCTTAGTGTGACAGAAGAAGTAGATCGGCATGTAACCTAAATTGTGCAAAATCAGTTCCATTAAATGCTATCCTTGTACAAATTCTGACCCACCTGGGTTGTTCATAGGGGTCTGCAATGGTGTGACTGATGTGTGATGAAAGTGATTAAGGTACAACCACACACTAATCTGTAAACTAAAACAATGAAACCTCTTCGGTGGCTGCCATCTTTCTCTTTCTTGATAATGGAGAACGTTTTCATTATACCGAAAGAGAGGTCATGGAAATTATATTGTTTCTTCCCTTCACAAAGTCAGTAAAATCACATCTCTACAAGGTGGTTCATCTGCCAATTATTTTGTTATATCCATTTTCCTTTTGTGAACAGGATTTAATTCTTCGTGTCTCAAGCAATGCAGTGTACTTGTTATATGGCTGATTCCTGTAGCTGGAGCGGGGACCAAACAGTTGGTTACTTAATACTATGCTACTGTTTCTGAATAATAAAATAGCCGTTCCCTAAAATCTCACAGTTTCATTTTCCTGGGGCACAAGAGACATCTTTTTCTCTACCTTTCCTGAAGAGAGAATTTGAAGGCTATACTATTAATCACATAACATATTTGATTGAGGGAGAAAATAAACCTCACTTTCACAGGTTTCAGTATTTGACTTCTCTTTTTAAGAGTCTTCTTTCTGTTGTTGTTGTTGTTGCTGCTATTGATGTCCTGTGTGGAGAATTTCCTGTTCCATATTGAAAGCTGGATTGACTTGCACACATTTGAACTTTTCAGTGTTCCCCAAGACAGGTCACTTCTCATCTTAGTGGTTTTAGTTGTTGAACTGTGTATATTTGTTTTGGGTTTTCTTATTTTTGAAGGAGATGCCATGAAATTTGAATAAAAGCATTTGTTTAGGTTACTTTCACTTAGTCTTCAAAATGTATTTCATTTTGTCTACAGAGGAGGCTCTTTAGGATCAGGTGAAGGACAGGGATAAAAAATAGTCCTGAGGTTGATGAGCTATCTAGTGTTCTATAGCAGTAAATTTGTGACAGTTGATGCCAGTCTGAAGGACAGTCATTGTGCTTAGAGCTAACGGTGTCTAATTACATATACGGTCTAAAAAATCTTTTAAAATTGTTCTAAGTAATCACGAGGAAATATTTTAATGTCTTTTGAAGAGAGGAAAACACGATTAACCCTTTCGCTGCCATAGCTATGGGCACCTGTGTTGATTGTAGATTTTTTTTCTTTGAAAGAGAAACTGATCCTTTTTTATTTTTCTTACTGCAGTTCTACTGAGCTATGTTGTTGAGGTGCGCGAGCACATACAAGCACACACCTATGAGCTCGATAGTCTGAATTGTTTAATAATAATGATGATTAAAAAAATTATGATGATGATGCCTGTTGCTTAACCCATGTGCTGATATATTCATCATACATGTCAGCTCATTTGGGAAGAGAAGGCAGGAGGGACGAAGCAACGCCAGCACGCACTACGGAGGACTTGTTCGGTTCCACGTCAGAAAGCGACACCTCGACCTTTCATGGCTTTGACGAGGATGATGCAGAAGAGCCTCTCTCAAGCCGAGGAGGTGGCTGTGGTGGCAGCTCTCCCTCCGCAGACAAAAAGGGCGGCTGCTAAAATAACTAAAAAGACACACAAGCTCTGAGCGATTTGCTGTCCTTTTTACTACTAGGATTATTATTATTACCTTTTTCTTTTTTTAATTTTAGGTCCTTGGGTTTTTGGTTTTTCGTTTTGTTTTGGTTTTTTTTTTATTATTTTTGTTGTTTTTCCTGTGGGGTGTACACTGAAAGCACAAGCGTTTAAAGCTCTTGACAACTACTTTGAAGAGACAGAAGGTTTTGATTTTTCTGTTATTTTTTTCATTTTAATTTGTTTTCCTCCCACCTCCCCCCCTTCTCTTTCTCTCTGGAAACGTAAAAGGTGGATTTAATATTTTTTTTAATAGTGAGCAGAGTTGATTTTCTTGTCTTTTAATATATATATCGGCAAACCATGAAAAATACAGATGGGTTGGAGAGCAGAAAGCAAACCCAAATAGTTTTTTTTTAATTATTATTATTTATATATTCTATATATTATTAGAAAAACTACTTTTTAAATAAAAATACAAAAAAACCCAAAAAAGCAATGGATGTCTACTTGATAACAGAACTGTTTCTAGAGAACCACTGTGGGCGGACTCTATCGGAGGACGAGAAAACCCTTGATGTGATGGCTTCTGCGTTTTGAGATTTTGCACTTACTGTAGCATGTGGAGTTTGGCTCTTCTTGTACACCTGCTACGCTTGTCTTTAACAGCCTGAAAATACAAGCACCACCATTGAAGACCATGACCTTGGGGAACACGTTTCCATCCCTCCTTTGGATACCTTTACACTCAATAGATCTCTTCCTCCCTGCACCCCTTCATGTCTTCCTCACTCCGTTCTGCTTTTTTTTTCTTTTCCTTCACCTTTCACTTCATGGACAGCAATTTCCAAGCATAGGGACGGCATATGAATGACAAGTCATAGACGTCAAAGACAAAACAGATGGAGGAGCAGAATCATGGAAGAAATTATATGGAAAAATACCTCACCTGTACTTTCCTTTCCGTTTTTAAATTTTAATTCACAGCATTTTTTCCTGTGTCACCCAGTTTTTTCTCTCTGTAGTGTCTTGTGAGACACTTTGTTTGCTTTTCAATAGCTTCTCTTGAATTAAACCAAAGCAATACTCATTAAAGTTCCAAGGGCAATGGAGAAGAGAGTGACTCCCTTCCCAGCGACTTTCCCAGAAAGGAGGAAACATGCAGCAGGATTTGAAAGGTATGTCCGAGCTGAAATGTCTTTCACTCAATTTGAAATCTCTGTGCCCTGGATTTTCAGCAGACCCTTGACTGAGCTTTATTGTGGGAGTAAGTCCCGTGGATTAAATTGTGTTATGAGTATGCGCCACATTCACACCCCTGGTGAAGGTAATGGAAGTTCTGTGGGAGCAGGATCCAGCCTCATATACAGTCAGAAGTGGTTCAAAAGGAATCAGTGTGTAGGTTACATTTTGCTGTCCTAATGCAGGCAAAAATCTCCCTGGACCGGGGGCAAGATTAGGTTCTAAGGATATACTTTTACTTATGTGTATAATGCCAAACAGGATGAAATCATGACCTCATTTAAATCAGAGGCAAAATAGACATTTATCTGGGCAATGCCTAATCCTTAAACTGGAGGTGTGTGTTTTTGATACCAGAATAAAAATCTCAGCCTCGCAATGAAGACTTTGAATATATATTGCTCTAATGCACGAATGAAGCCTATCCAAATGGATTCAGTTTCTCCTGTTTCTTTTGTTGGGGTAGCACAATGCTGTCTGTGAGAGCTCTTTCAACTTCCCCCCCACCCCCCAAACCTCAAAAAAAAAGAGAAAGGATCCAGTCTCTAGTTTTTTTACTGTTCACTTTAGACATGGAATAAGCAGTGGACAGGTTCTGCTTTTAGGTACATGAGTGTAAATCCAGAATACCTGCTACTGATGTCTAGGTTGGTTACACTAATAATCTGCCGTCAGAATGGTGTTACAAAACATTACAAAATACCTCTCTGTGTTTATACCATAGGACAGTGCATGCCAGAGCCATGCACACCTGCCAGGAGAGCTTTTTTTGTTTGAGCTTTCCCCATATTGGTAATGCTTTTCTGTTGCTATTCTGTTCCTGCTGGTGTATTATAATCGATCCAGTGTCAAATCAATGATATTTTGACTTAACACTGTCAATGAGGAGTGTACTTTAACTGATAAAAACATTCATTCTTTCCACAACCAGTCCTTCTTTCTCTGAAAGAACACAAGATAGATTTATAATATTTTGCCTCTCTTCCATATATACTAAAAGCTCAAACTTCAGATGGTTTCCAGGGGTGAGGCACAGATATATAGGTGTCTGCTTTTCCAAAATCCCTGAAAAAGTTAGGATAGTTTGCATATCTGTATCATTTTATATATACGTGTGTATGTGTATAGGTAAACATATATCAGAAATGTATGTACACAGACACATACACACATACGAGTAATGCAGACATTAAAATAAGGAGCAACAGAAGTCAAGACAGAAGACGCTTCCCAACCAAGAGTGGGTGGAACCAGCCCTTGTGTGAGGCACTCTGCGCTCACTTCTTCCATACTGACCTTACTGTAAGGAAAGAGTAATATCAGTAAAGTCCAGTGGATTTTTGTCTAAATTTATGCTAATGTAACTGAGAGCAGAATCTGGTCCAGGAGTAAGAGTTGTTCCCTGTTAGCAAAGAAATACCGCAAACCCAAAATGTTATAGAATTTAAAAAATGAAGTTCAAATTGAGTTCTTCTGCTACTCCTGCCTTTCAAGCCCGCACTTACATATGTGGTATTAGTATTATATTGTTTCCCATTAAAAAAAATATTTTTTCTTTCTCTTGCTACTCTTTGATGTGCCCATGTGAACAACAGGGAAAATAATAGAAAGGGAGCAAGTACCTAGAAATGTGCCAAATCCACAGTAAGCAAACAACATGATTTCTTGCATCCATCTTTCATCTACTTATTGTATCCATGTAGCAGTCATGTCAGACAGATTAGAAGGCTAAGAGAAGAGTTTTACTTCTACCCAATGTTCCTCAAAATACAATCAGAGTTGCTTTGACAGGGAAAGGCTCACAGGAGTAATGGAGACCTGAATTATGAAGGACTTAAGAAGAGTTTAGTTTTCATTTGTCTGCCTTGTACTGCCTGAGAGCTGTAGGCTTGACACACTTGGAACCAGCCAGCTGCACCTGGCCACTGGTGCAGGGATGGCAGCACAGAGCTCAGCATTTATTAACCGCTGTATTTACCCAGCTTCTTGCATGCTGTTGCAGCCCATCCTGAGCTCCACGCTGCTGTGCTAACTCTAGTCCTCGCAGCACCTGAGCTAGCTAGCTGAAGCCCCAGGTACGTCTTTCTGAAGAACTCCAGTCACTGCATCAACTGCAGAATAGGCATACTCTAAATACAATTTTTTCCAAGTGGAGTCCTTACCATTGTCTTTTGTGAACCATGCCTAACACATTCTGGGCTCTTCTGGAACACAAACAATAATCAGATGCCCATAATTCATTAAGTCTTGATTTAGTTTCACAAACGCAGTTACTTTAACAATGCATACAGTCTTAATCCTTTCGCAACCTAACCACCCATCTTTGTGACAACCGGGTAGCACAGTACCCTCAGAAAGAAGCCACAACAGCTCACAGAGTGCATAAAAATTGCCAGCTGACATTTATTACAGATAGCACAGAAAAATATCTATCACTGTTATTTATACCATTAACGTGTGTATGGATGGTCACTGGTTCAATCTCATCCTGAGAGAGGAAGGAAGATAAAATAAATTCATTGTTGTGGAGAGCAGAGTAGTCCTTGGATTCCTCAAGATGTCTTATTAGACTGAGATAACCAACATGAGTTTGGTTATCTCAGAGCAGGCTGAGCAGTGTGGTACTGACCATAGGGAGGCATCAATCACAGGGAGGAAATTAAGATGTAGAGATGGAAGCTAAAGGAGTACTTGTTTAAGCTATGCTGTAAAGTAGTGTTAACAGTGAATATTGAATGGAGTGTTGATATGGAAATGAAATATTCTCAGGCCAGGTACTGCGGAGTGAAGGCTGGGAACAGGGAAAGAGGGTTGGTAGCTCATAAGTTAAAGATGAAAGCAAAGCAAAGGGGCTGCTACATGAGACCCTCTCAGATGGACGGGGGGAAGATGTTAATGAGGCAGAAAATATACAGAAGGAGATTTCATAAGTGCAATGAAAAATAAAAAAAAGAGGAGCCTGACACTAGCATAGCCAGGTCAGAAATGAGGGAACTGCACAGTGTCAATTGTATCTTCAAAGACACATAAGTCCCAAACCAAACTAGGAAGGCATAAAGAGAGTTTTCAGTGTGAATTCCGGGTTGTACCTAAAAAATGCAGTCATCTTCAAAATCAGAAAGGAATGTGATGCTCTGTATTCCCCAGTGATTTCAGCAGTTCAATGAGACCTGCTGTTCTGAGCTTCATAAGAAGATCTTTGAAGGTGCAATCCTTCAACTAATCACAAGCCTGGCTTTTCCAGTCCTCCTCCAAAGACATCCTTCTTATTAGAAGAAGGTTAGCACAAGGCTGTCCAAAGATTCTCCTGAAACATATGCTCCCACAAAAACCATGTACAAAAATAAGACAACTCCGATGTGAAATGTGAATAAAGGGATGGTTCATTTCAGGTCCTAAATTCAGACTTTTCTGTGTTTAATCATGTGAGCTGTCTCCTCAGGCACCTTTCTGCTGCTCCATACTAAAGGATCTTATGAAAAGACACATAATTTCCTGATCCATCCTCTGCAAACTCTGATTCACAGGTGGGAGCAGGAGAAATAAGGAAGCGATGTGCTGCTTGAGCAGCTGATTAGTGGCAAGAAAGGCTACGTAGAGCGTGCGCTGATCCTGAGCGTGTTCCCTTTTGTGGCTCTTAATTAGTTGACATTTTAGCAGGGACGGACCTCAGCTCTTGCATGAAAACAGTTTAAAATTTTAAGCGTGATAATATATATAGAGAAAATTTTAAGAAAATACAGGGTTCTGGCATAACAGTTAAAAAATAAAAGGAGACCGTGAGGCATGTGGCAGAACAGGGATGGAACTGAAATCTGTTTTGCTTCACTTTGCATCTCTTCCCTCCACCCGGGCGCCCCCCAGTTTTGTGGGTTGGATATTTTTTTCTTGTGTATGTAATGGTGCTTGGAATAACATTGTACATATGTGGTAAGGTCATAAATGATGAGCCTAGAGTGCTGAAACAAGGTCCAGAGAGAACTTTGCCACTGGCTTCAGAAGGATTAGCACTGGGCTTTCTTAGCTATTGCTTTTATTGAATGAAATCTCGCTGTTAATACGCTTGCTAGTCTGGTGTAGACAAGCTCCGAGATGGCCATTTGTTTCAGCAGAATATGTTATTAGAATCCCCTCCCCGCATTGTTTTGCCTTTGCGCTTTTACATTAGTTATTAATTTTGAGTTCCAGTTTGCCATTTTACAGACCTCAGCTTAGGCTCTTAATTGAAGACAGAGACTCAGTTTGCTGCCTGCTGATGCACGGAGCAAATGAGAGCTGCACCCAGAGAATCGTTGAGCCTGGACTGTACCGGCTCACCACTGTGTTCTCTCCTGCTTGCTTGGCCTTTCTTTGGTTAATTCTTCCAATCGTATTTTGAGATGGGCCCGAAAATTATAATTCAAATACCATCAAACTATGGAGCTTTCAAAGCCTGGCTCCTTATGCAATTTGCCTCTTCCCCATGGCAAGCAGTTTTACTGAATCAATTCCTCAAGCAAAAATTGTATTGACCCCACTGGGAGTTGTCTTATTATAAAAACTGCAAAATCTGCCCAGTGTGTTTTGTGCTGCAACATATGTAGAAGTTTCCAATAAACACCCATTTCTTATTCTCCGTGATTTTTTCTTATTTATATAAAATTTGTAGCTATGAGTATATGTAAATTATGAGGCACATGCATGTGTTCATGCTGGCATGGGGTTGTTTTGACAAACCCTCACAGTGCAGGAATGTAGCCAGGCTGAATTTTTGCTGACTGAGCCATTACAATAAACCCTACCAACCTTTGTTCTCTTTGCCAGATATCTACCAGGGCTGAAAAAAACCCCAACCTGTATAAATACCATAGAATACTGAAATTGGGTCGGAACTATTTTCATGTCCCTGTCTGTATTTCCATGAGTGTTAAGTTGCCAATTTCAGAGAAGACAAGTTGTAATAACATTTAGAAAAAAAACCCCAGCTGTTGTGATTTCAAGGTCTGATACCCCTGTTTAGGGGATGCTGCCAGTTCATACCTTTGAGTTATCCTTTTGGTCACTGGCATCTCCTAAGATTTTGGACCTTCGTGTTGATACTAATATGAGAGGTGTGGGGAAGACATGGGGGGAAGCACTTGCGTTTTGTGGAAGTAAAGAGATGATTTTATTGGCTCTCTAATAATTCTCAGGAGCTTAGCAGTATGCAACTTAGTCCATTCATGGATTAAATGCAATGCAAAATGCAGTCTTCCACTTATTTCCAGAGGTTATCACATTGCTGCCACCCTATACATACCGTTCAGACTTCTAAAAATGTCTTTTGTGCAGCGCTGCATCCAGTTGTGGCTCTGTACAAATAATTAGTAATATAGCAATGTAATCAGAGCAGGATTTCATAAGCAAAGGTCTTAACCTCTAGTGAAGAGACAGCTATCTAAGCTGAATGATGAAGGTTATTTAATGATGTTCACACTAAGAAAGATTGACAGAGCTTGGTGCCTTTCTTTTGGATGTGCTCCTTCATATCCTATTTGTTTGCTTTGTATTTACTTATGGCTCCCATGGTCAGTTGAAACTGAGTCTGTCGAGCTATATTTTCAAAGCACTAGAATGCAAACAGTGTTGGAAGGTTGGTTTATGCTGCTGCTGTTTTTTTCTGAACGCTTGCTTTTGTTGTCTGTTTGAGTTTGTTTAGTTTTACTTTGTATTGCCTTTCCCTCCACAGTCAGCCCTGCCCTCATGGACTCCAGCATCCTTCAAGCAAGACATTTCAGAAGAAGGCTGAGAGAAGCCAGGATGATTTGATGCTTCTCCTCTCCTTGCCCTGACCCTGCCGTACCAGTGTTTCATCTGGCACAGGAGCCTGGACTGTGGGAAGTTGGCTGCCAACTGTTGAGAGAAATTCTGGGGATGCCCTAAGCTGGTGCAATACAAAGAAGTTTTTTAAAGTCTTGATTTCACTTTCTTTTAAGCGTGTGTATAAACCCAGGTCAAACTGGAATTGATCTACAGTAGAACTGACTGAAAAACAAACAAACTGAAAAAAGACTTAACTATTTTATTTATTTCAATATTTAAGAGAGAAAAGAAGTGCTGAAGTTGCACAGTATTTTTGTTTGAAATACATTTTACTTCAAATTTTAAATGCAATTTTGTGAAGACATGAAATTTTAAAAGGCACTTAATGTAAAATAAAGACTGAATATTTACTTTAAGGAAAAAACTTTTTTTAAATAATGAAAATAAAGATCAACTCTGCTCTCTCTCTTACTTTAAAGAAGCCATTCATACATGTGCTGGGTATCTTTGTTTTTTGCAAATTGGATGTGGTAAGTGAAGATTGTTCTGGTTTACTTTCTCCTTAATAATATTATCCTGTTAGATGCTTAAAACGTACTTTGCTGTACTGTGTAAGGCACAAATCTGAACAAAAACTGTTGAAATTGCAAAGACCAGGCTCAGTGGCTGGATTTTTTTGTCACCAGAGTTTGTGGCCAATTGAAAGGACTGTCTTCTCCTGGTAGGACCGATGTGTCTCTTCTGCACAGTGAAGGAGGTTTGCTTTTGAGCAACTCTGTGAAATACTTCCGCTGAAAGAGGGGTTTAAAAAAGGAAAACAACTGTTAATTTTAGGTTTTGTTTTTTTTTTTTTTCCTTTGGTAATTCCACAGCTGATTGCAAGTTGGTTGTGAGGGAAGTATCTAAACGTTCAAGTGCTCTTGGCACAGAGCTTCCTGTTGGAGTCAAGGATGATGCCATGTGTAGAAATCTTGTGTACTTCAGCCCTTTCTTAAGTGGTAGTGGACTTTGAAAAGTGTACAGGTGCACCCGCATGTCAGCAGTGAGCAACAGGGGTTATTCAGCAGGAGAAGAATGTGAGTTCCCGCAGCTACAATCCTAAAGTGTCCTGTGAGGCAGCGGTGAGGGATGTTCACATCCCGAATTTGAAGTTGTTAGTCATCTTCTCAGTGAAATAAGGTGTTCTGCTCCATACAAGCACTGGAGGATTTTGTCGGCTGCCAAATCTGCGCACAGTGGATAGCTCAGGACTGTTCGCTGTCATGTGTGATGCAGTCTAGTAAGGATGCCAGATAGCCTTGTGTCCTAGGAGAAGGGTATTGGACTTGGCTCTGAGATTAGCTTCTCCTCTGTAACAGGGGTGCCAGGTGTACCTGTTGGTATAGACCCAGGGTATCGACAGAAAAAGCGGTTTTGTTAATGATGTGGCTTATGTTGGCTTTTGGAGTGAAAAACGCTATGTCTAGGAAAAATGCATCCTGACTAGGTGAAGCTGCCAGAGAGCCTGATCCTGCATCATGTTTCTTGCACACCTAAAACTCAGACTCACCTCATTGAGAGGTTTCCATGTGTCAGTAGCAGCAGATTTTGTCCTCTTCTCCCTTCCCCTTCTCTTGCTCCTTCCCAGATTAACACATAGGGCCAAAAATAACCATGTAAAATGTCTGGTAGACCTGAGTCCTGCTCTCGCTAAGTTAAATGACAAAAAAATTATGTCCTAATCGGGCTCTTTAGCAGGATGGTTTTGTTTTGTTCATTTTGTTGTTCTCTAAACTTGCAGTGGTGAACTGCCTCTAGAGAAAAAAAGAAATCAAATTTTATTTCATCAAAATATAACAAGACGCACAACTGTAATGAAGATTTGCAAACTGTAGGGTCTGGGTTCAGCTTGTGTAATATTCCTTCCAAATAAAAGTTCTGCTTCCAACGTCCCTACTGTATATTCCTCTGTAAATATTACTTTATCAAACCAATTCCACAAGGTCTTTTTTAGTGCAAATAATCTTCTTTTAAAAAGACATTGTCGAATAACATACTTGTACATATACTTTTCTAAGCTCTCCATTGTTTATAATACTCTCTTTGAAGCTTAAAATAAAACTTCCTCCTCTATTGATTTTGTTTTCCTTTTCCATTTTGTAAATTATGACTTTTGTCCGTGGATTTTGTTTTGTATTTCTTAATGAAGCATGACATTAACCAAGAATTCTCTTCCTTTTTCTCTTTTACTTTCTTTTCTCCATTCATTGGACTACAGAAACTGGTCCTGTTGCTTGCTATAGTGAAGGTAGGCAGGAAATAAAATACTGCTTTTGTGTAGGACTCATTTTAAGAGTGTTTCCTATCATTTGGTGATAACAGAGGATCTTCCTAAATGTGTATGTATTTTAATAACCTTCTCCATGAGATTAATAGAGTTGCATTAATTTAATTTAGATTCAAAGGTGGAGTCTAAATTATATGAGAGCTTTTTGTATAGATTTTAGTGACATTGCCTTAAGGAGTCCTGACCCTACCTATGCCATTTCTAATCCAGTCACTGGAGTAACTAGAACCTGTGGTTCCCTTTGCTGCATTTCACAGTGCAGGCATGAACCCCTCCTTTGCCTTTACACACATTAGATCAGTAGTGTGGTTGTACAGGATGGAAAGAGAAAGAGGAAATACTGTTTCAGATTAGATGCCATCTTTTTAGGAAACTCTGGGTGTCCTCTTCCCTAACAGGCCTGCTGTCATTTTTATGAAGCTCTGTTGCCTTTCCTCTGCCTTCCCATCAATTTCTCTGCTACCAGTAGAGGCTATAGATGCCCCTTTTCACGTTGGCAGCTGCTTGTAAAAATAGCAGCTGAGGTGTAGTTTTTAAGAGACCTTCTGATGTGGGTACAGATCTTTTAGAGTAGTGAACTGCCCCCCACCCCCAGCAGATTTAGTGGCAAATAAGTCCTAAAGAACACGTCAGAAATTAATCCAGTCAGGCAATATAGGAATTGTACAGAATTGTACAGATGGGCTCCTACCTGTCTAATTTTTAACAGCTGTGTGTGTCTTTGCAGCAGAGAATTAACTGTTCTTGGTCTTCTTTTATAGCCTTTCCCTACAAAGTTTTATTTTGCACATGTGTAATTTTAATTTCCATTAGTATTTTGTTTCTTCGCTCTTTCTTCACTGCTTGCCTTCAGACCTTATCTTTACCTGTACAAGGCCTTTGGCTGATTCATTGGAGGAAGGAGGAAACCAAAAGACAGTTTAACCTGCCTTTGCTGTCCTCAGTCACTGTGGCTCTTGG